>JAYKKI010000037.1:7062500-8477500 GCA_039881145.1 Druceiella hillmani | reverse complement strand
AATGATTATTGGCCATCTGACAAGCCAATTTACATCAATTCCTTATAAACATAAGTGATATATAAATAACCTTATTTCGAGTTTGGTCGACTCTGAAAAAAAAAGAAATTATCTATTAAAACTTCGTTTACTAAAAATCCAAGTCAGAATTTAAATAGGAAAATATATAATTGTAAATAGTAATAACTAAAAAAGAACTTCTTGAATTGGAGAAAAAATTAATTAAATCGATCACGTTGACGGCTCTTGAATATCTTATCCTTCAATTTCCATAATCGGAGAACTTCGGAGCACAACAATTCGTTTACACGTGACTCCTTCCTAAGAAGTGTTTTTTACGTTACTCATGTTTTTTTGTATTTCCACTAACCTAACTAAAAATAACTACCTTATCAGGTCATGGCTCAACAAAGTTAAGTATGTACATTGTTATTTTTTTGTAAATATTAATACAATTTTAATATATTCACTTAAATGTAAATGTCGAAAACATTTACATGTCAATTAATGTAGCGATTGACTTAACGTACAAATTTATTTTAAGGGGTACAACATGTAATGTTTTATTACAAAAAATATTTTCATATTTTCACCTCATTCGTACTTAGGTTTCAATATTAGTTAATTGTTGCAAATATTTTACAATTATAACAAGTTTCGCAAAATAATTTGGCAACGAAATAGAAATAAAAGCTATTTTGATATTATGGCTTAACATTACATTTGATAAGAAATATTTACGAAAATAATTAGAAAAATTGCAGATTCAATTTCATTTTCGAAGCTAATAATAAACTGTAAAGCGCAAAACCAATAAAATAAAATAAGTTTCATCCGACCTTTCTTGCGTTAACCCAGTCCTGTTTTCTCTCCCTGGACATATATTAAATAATGTTATTGATACTTATTCGTTAAGACTATAATCATTTTTTGGTTAAAAAAAATCGTCATGTAATTTTCAACATAGAACAAGCGTCATATTTACTCCTACGTTACCATATATTAAATATTATGTAGAGTTTAAACAATTCATTCCTGATATTCATCCCGGATGATTCACTCGAAGAGAAAAAAAATTTTTAAGAAGTGAATTAATTTTTTTATTTACATCAGTCTTTCGAAATTAATTGGTGAGTTAATTTTAAGATAGCGCCAAATTAATTGGCTGTATATACTCGTTTATATTTTCAATACCCGAAAAAAGTATATTTACTCAAAAAGTCTTTCTAATGAGTTTTCTATATAGTTAAATTTTTAGAACAATTTCGTCCATTACTACCTTAGATTTTAATTTCTTAAAATTCCACTTAATTTTCTGAAAAGTACTCATTTCAACTATATTTAAATATTCCAATTTTTCCACATAATCCAATATTTCTATCGATAGTCACAAACTTTTTAAATGTGAAATGACACTTCATTCATTTTATATTCACATAAATAAAATTTTATAATAAACTAAATTATTCGCATTTTATATTTATAAAGAATCAATTTAAAAAAATAAGCGAATATCTAACAGTTAGAAGCAAACATCTAAATTCCTTAAATCAGTGCCTTAAAAATAAGTTTACAAAAATACATAAGATTACGTAGCATTTACGAGGATACTATACTCCCACATTTTTAACAAAACTTTCTTAAACTAAGCCATTGAGTAGAAATATTCAAAAGGGAGTCACGTAATCAAGTTTCACAGATGGTGGCTAATGCGAATCCATTTCGTTGCGCCGTCAGGTTTTTGACGCCACACACAGTGGCAGTTTAGAGTCAAAAACCGATATTAAGGCAATCCATTAAACAGTTTGCCGACATTAATATCGCGAGGCGTCATTACGAGTGGCCACAATCGCCACGTTATACGATAACATTACCATAGCCATTATGGGGAGTGGACGGGGCGGAGGACGAGGCGTTGTCTGATAGACACGGTCAGTTAATGTAAGAGAACGTTGGCAAAACATGGTTCGCCGGAAGCCAATACTCTTTATGATGCAAAGTCTAAATAAAAATATCTATTAATTATTTAACTAGTAGACCCATTGGTTAAATATGAAAGATTAACACATAGACAATTATTATTATAAAAAGTAATCTAAACTCCCCAAAATGTCTCACTTACTATTAACATATGAAATAAATTTAAAATTCCTCAGTAACGTATTAAATAACTAATTCAAATTTATAAACTCCTTATGTGCACGTGTTTACGTGGTAATAATTAGACGTTTTGTATTCGTGATAAAGTGAAGCACAAATCTCGTAAATTAATCAACTTCTTAAATGCAAAATTATTAATATAATTTCGCATCGATATACTTACTAAATAACGTTATTTTTTTTCAAATGTTTTATATACTTGATTAAATATTTACAAATAAATTGGCATACTGACCACCACTTTTGCGACTCAGAAAATATTATTTTGCATTAAAAACACTTGTTAAATAAGAACCATGCGAATAAAAAAAAAGTTTAGCCCTAAGTTTGATGTAGGGAGAAAGAAGTTCGAGGAGGTATTTCGAAAAATCAAAAAAATATAATTTTACTTGTTCACATAATATATCTTTATCTTCCTTTAAAATTTAATCACAATCAGTCTCAAACGAAAAGAGTTTACATGGTGTGATGATATACAGACGAAAAGACGGACGTTACAAAGTTATAAGGGTAGAACCCTTTTGATACTTAGTTACAAAAAGAGCTTTTGTGCGAAATACGAGGACAAATACAGCTCCTTAAATTAATGGCAAAAATCTAGCATAAGGTAAAAAGGGTAGTTTTGGGAAGCATAAGGAAGCTTTTGCTCTCTACGCGTTAATAGCTTTAATTAAACTTTATAAAAAAAGTCAATCTAAATTATCAACCAAATTTTGAAAATCATATAAGGAAATGTATTAAAATTAAAGGAAATAAGAAACGATAATAGAACCCTATCATCTTTAACTACCTCTAGTAAACATTAAATAAAATGCAAAGAACAAATGCCAATATCTTAGCATTAATCTACATTCATACTCAGTATATTTCTGCAATATTTTAATTTTTGCATTGCTTGTTTCTTTAACTGCAAATTAAATATGAGTTTGAAGGTGGTAATTTCTGCAAACTGTTCAATGGAAACGACAACTAAACCTTCAAGTGTGCACAAGCTATAATTTTATCATTACTTGCGATTTATTCATATTGATAACAAGTTTCCTCGTTTTGTAAAGATATAACGAGATTCCACGAATATTTTTTTATTATAATTAATATCAATTTATATTCAGTATTGGTTAAAATACACTTGAAATTGTAAGTTTTGTTGCCTGAATGCCTTTAAAAAAATTGTGATGAACCAATCATCACAATTTTTTTAAATATCCATAAATTGTCTTGCAATTAATAACGTAATGTATATAATAATAATGCTATTATAAGAATTAGAAATATTTTGAGTAATATTTAAGTCAAAAAAGTTTCCATGCTAGAAAGTAACAAATCTGAATTAAATTCTTTAGCGGGCATACCGTTTTTGCCTGGGCAAAAAGCGACTGTGTCTCCATTTCTCAATATATATATATATATATATATATATATATATATACATATATATATATATATATGTATATATATATATATATATATATATAGTTATATAATAAAAGAATCAGTTATATGGAAAGACTTTCATACGAAATGACACGAAGAAGTTTTTTTTGTAATATTAAAATATTTATAATATTTACAACAGAAGCACGGACGAAAAAAGAACAAAGCCTCTATTCGATTGGCGCCAGTGCGGTGTCTTAAGAGAGCTACAATCACTATTGCAGTGATCTCTTTGCCAACCAGATAACATAAAATATATAGTTAGAGTATCATGGATACAAGCAGCTATCTTAAGACCAAACACACATGGGAAACTATTTAAATTCAAAATCATGTCAATCGCAAAGACATCTTATATTTATAAATCCATCACTTTATAAAATAATTTCAATAATAATATTTAAATACTTGTCCGTGTCATTAAATATGTTTAATTATACAAATACCTGTCAATATAAACATTTTATTCCTTCTACCGTAAAAAATATATTGTTTTTCGTTGCTCTTTCATCGAATATCATTTTTGTCTCAAAGTTTTTGTCTCAATTTCGGTATTTATTAGTTATAATATTTACTAATAGTCCAATCAAATACCAGAATAATTAACTGATAATCACCTACGCTCCTAATAGTTCTACCCGCTCTAACAATAGTGATTAAACATGATGAAAACACTAATTTGATTCTATTGAACTTTATTAGTAATACTGTAAATTACTGGTTTGTAATGTATTCAAACTGTTTAATTTTTATGTTTTTCGATAACCAACCTCTAAAGATTAACTAATATTTAAATAAGGTCATGTATTGATAAAAAAGAAATAAATATCGCGACAACGAATCGCAACCACCGACAGACCCAGTCGTGTAGTTTAGACTTATTGATGGCGCACAATAGCAGAGGGGAAGCGGAGCCGCCTGTCACGAGCACTCAGCCCATTTATGTCAAGCTTTTGTTGCACCGATGCCCCATTTTCCTCCATATTAGGTTAGTGAGTGGGAGAAGTGGTGTTCGGTCTAGTGTCTTAAATGAATTCTTCCTTTCATACTTGTTTAATTGTTATGCATTATTTGTTTGATTATTTTATTAACGAAGATACATAGTCAATATTGCAGTGAATAGATAATTAACAGTCGTTAGGTAGAGTTTAATTAAAGAAAGGTCCAAATAATCTGTTTTCTATGTTCTGATCTTCACTACAGATTTTGATATATTAAAGTCGAATCGTATGTTTGTGAAAAAATATTATCTCATGGTAATACTCATCCGGGTATGATTCAACACACATACTTGTTTATTTTTGAAAAACAAAATGTAATATTATTTAATTATGATTTATTTCTTTTATGAAGTTTCTTTGCATTTTAACAAGTACAGTATAGTCACAACTTAGATGATTTGAAATTGCTGGAAATATGGGTAGAGATGAGAAAAGTGGGTTTTATTTAGTAAATTCCCTTCATCACTAAAGGTGATAGAACCACAATGATGAAAGAAAATGAAAGGCTAGATTAAAAACACTTTTTCAAATTAGACTGCCAATTAACACTTTGAATATACTCTCTTTTATTTATTTTTCGCTATCGTCATATTTTAAGTTGTTGTCATTTCTGAAACAAATTATTGCCCTTTTTTTAATTTAATGACTCAAATAACTCACCTATAACTAAGAAAATAGTTTTGATCATCAATTATTATATATTCTTGTAGGTTTTTTAGCAAATAAAATTCATATTAGCTTAAAATATGTCTTTTTAAAAAACGGTTTTATCACTCAAAAATGCACGGGATTTTTTATTGATTTTAATATTATTATTTTTGAACAATCGAACAATTGAATTATTATTTTTGAACAATGATTGTAACATCTATACAGATGTTACTAAAAAGGATGAAACGTATTCTTCCGTAGTTGTGTTTTTTTACACTTCACAACATAGTCAAAATAAAGATTTGTATTAATAATTTTGTGGACATTTAGCAGCTTAAATTGAACCGTACCACCAACATTCCATCCAATCCACGGGAAAACCTTGCTCTTGAACGTAAAAAAGAATTTTTTTCATTTCTTAATAAGAAAATGTGATAAAGTTATTAAATGGACATAAGCCATTCGAAAACCTCCAACACAATCTAGTGGAGAAAGAAGCCTTGCCCTGTTCTGAGCCTTGCCTCAGGAAAAAGTGAAGGAACTGCATTTACCATATTTTCACTAATTTATTAATTTTTCTCCGAATATAAAACTATCACGATATAAACGTTAAACGTAATCACTATCCATGACGATGTTAGTATGTATATTAACATATATAGCGATATTGTTACGAGTGCGTTAAACTGAAATGTTTCTCGTCTCTTATCGAGCAACCATAATGTTTTAAAGGCACTCACTCTTAATTATTAATGTCATATCGTTATCGTACTATTTTTATTATAGTATTGTTTAAACGTTACGGTATTATTAAGCAATATTGGGTAAAGTATAATGAAATTTCAAACTGTCAAATAAAAGTTCACCGAATAAATTTATTATATGTTATTCAAATCCAATATGCCACAATATCATAAGAGGAAAACTTACAACTGTGCTGAACACTACTCGAAATGACGCACGGGTGCGAAACGTATAAAATAAAACAAACACAATAGGCTATGCTGCGTATGTGTCTTCGAGACCGTATCAGAAGCGAGGACATGAGATAGACAACTGGAGTTACTGATGTAGGAGGCAGATTTATTAAATCAAAGTTGCAATATCTTACCTCACTAATCTCTAGACTTCACCGAGCTGATGATGACGATGAATAATTATTCATGAGAATCAATGATCAATAAAAACAGCAATGAGTGTCCAATTTAAACGTACTACTAAACAGCTCAGATTTTATCCAAGCAACTTGAGATTTATGACTTTGGATTTGACAAAGTATAGCTTCAACAGATTGTCATTTTCAGATACTTTTTACTGACAGATTTACGACTGACATTTTAAAATGTATTTAAATTTTATAAATGATATTATTATTAATTTGTGAATTTACTATAAATTTTTTTTACTTAAGAAAAGCAGTTTCAGAACTTTAAGTACTGTGTGAAACAAGATTACAAGTTATTATAAATAGAAAATGTCTCAGAAAAATGAAATACAGAGTAAATAAGTGGAATTATTATGGTCATCAGGTCATCATAAGTACTCTGAATAATTAAATGAACACATAAATGAGACCTCAAACCACCTCGCTGTCCTCACGAGGTCGCATCGCAGACAGAAAGGTCCGTAAGTAGACATCGCTAATTATTGATTGTGTATTATAGCCAGTGGCAATTATCGTAATGACTTCTCTTTCCCTTCGCGGACGTTGGTGGGTGGTATGCTTCTGAGTAATTAGTTTTACAACGATTACAATCCAATCAAGTTCCCTTATTACTATTACCAATGACTAAATTGATGATAAAAACTGAGTGACCCAGCATTGTTCATTGAAATACATAAAATAAATATTGTTAGCAACATATTTTTTTTAAAAATTAGTCAAATATGTTATACGACCCCATGTAACGTATATGAAAGTGTTCTACCATTTTATTTGCCCAACCTGTGACCTATAACAAATAAAAATTGCATGACGTCTCCTTTTGTTATTCACATATTTACAAGAATAATAAGTTGTAGGTTTTTCTATGGTATTATTATTTTAATTTAAGGCGTTATTTCAAGTTATTTGACAGAAAACGTCACGTAATATTTTTGTTTTAGCTGTCAACGTCCCCCCTCATATTTTGTATAAAAAAGTCTATTTACTCGAATATATAGTCTGTAGTACAATTGACACAGACATTAATGTTCTCAGAACAAATTAAAGAGAGATTATCTTTAATTTTCTAATTTTTTAATTTATACAAATCGGAGGTGGAACTTCAATAGACATATGCAAACAAACCATTAACAGATCCTAGCCCAACATTACGGTTTTCCTAATTTGTCTTTTCTACAAATTTCCTTGATCTTACGGGATAATCTTCTTTAAGATTCTCTGGAATTTCACGGCCTTATATTCACGCAAATGTTGCACGGAGCGCTTAATATTCCTTTGTTTACAATGATAAAACTATTCTACATTACGTTAGTATAAAAGTAGCAGCGTCATCAGGCATAAGCAGAAAATGGATTTTGTCAACTAAGCTTAATGTTACCTCCCTAAAACATGACTCTCAAAAAGCGAATCGGCAAAAAATCGAACGCTCTCTGTCGTCCATCGTTGAACCGATCTCGTATTTATTTCTAAAAAAAATAGGTTAAAATATTTAATAATTAGAGTTAATACAAAATAAACTCGAAAGTATATTTGAATAATTTCTTATCGTCTATTCAAGTACCAATATGATTTTTATGTAAGAGAAAATTAAATGTTTTTTTTAACTACGTGAAAATATAGTAAAAATAATAACGATTCCATATATTGCACAGTTTTTCTGCATCCAACATTTTGAATCAAGCGGTTCATACACAGTCGGATCTTCACTTGTATATAAGTGCAGATTTATTAGAAATTAATTCGTTGTAATTAATGTCTTAAAATAAAACTTCTTTGCAAGATATGTTAAGTAAGTAACGTCCGTTACTAAATTAACACATATACGCAGTGAATTATTTTATATCCAACTGAGGTCAAAGAACTTTTTTTAAATTTCTTTCAAAAACAACACACACAGAGTAGATCCGGTGCTTAAAAAGTACATGCTTCTTACTAAACCAACCACTTCTCGGACGTAGATATGAACAGTAGTTGAATAGAGCAAGCTGTACTTTGCTGGTGGCCGATTAAATCGGGATTTTAATATTTATCAATCATGATATTGGTATTACGAGCAGATAAGAATTGCCACCGCGTTGATTGATCTTTACATGATACTGGTGAACAAATTAAAAAAAAACAGTGAGCCGTCACGGGACGCCTGGCAGATGTGAAACATCGTGTTCGTACAAGTAATATGCATAAAAAACAAGACTATTACAGGAACTAAATATAGCATAATGAAAAAATAAAGTATTACGAATTTCTTACAGAAAATGGTGACTTTATTTAAAAAACATTTATTTACAATTAATACAAAAATAATAGAGCACAAGTTATGTGTACCGTAGTAAACAACAGCGGCGAACTGAGTAAGGAGGGGGTCGCGTAGTCGGTTGCGCATGGCGACACGTCGCCATACCGTATACTCTACTACATATAGACTATATATATACCTTAGTATAGCGTGGTGACCCGTCGCCACGGCAAGCGTCACCACTCCAACGATCCGGTTTATACCTGCGCCTATAGATGTTTCACATCGAAATACTACTTTGCATATATTAGGTTGGCTAGTAAGTTGGCTGGTAAGTGTGGTCAGTAGACAACAGCTAGCGCCGAAGCTTTAAGCGAATTACGTAGAAGATAGAAGAATACGCATTCTATTACTTTACGAAGTTCGTCTGTCATGTGATATGCCATGTGATGGGCGAGTCCACGGTGTCTTATGCGATGGTAAAGATTTGGTTCAGGAATAAGGATTACGATCTTGAAGACGAACCCCGTACCGGACGTCCTGTTTAATTGGATGTTCAACGATTACGACGCCTAATTGAGGAGGATCCTCGACCGACGACTCGCCAATTGACAGATGAGTTACACTGCAGTCATGGTACCATTTGCACGAATCAGGAAAAGTTTCAAAATACGGTGTGTAGATACCTCACGAGATCATAACACCTTCAGTGCAGAGTTGATACTTGTCAACAGTAATTGACATTGAATTGTAACTTCGATTGACTGAATCAGTTAGTAACTGGCGATGAGAAGTGGATTACATACTATATACGCAAACGTCAATGGCTAGGTGTTGGAGAAACAGGAGTTTTAATATCCAAACTTGAAATAAGTGCCAAAAAGGAGATACTCAGCTGCTGGTGGAATGTCAAGGGCATTATTCATCGGCAGTTGCTTCTAGAGGGATCTACAATTAATACCGATATTTACTGTGAACAGTTGGACCGCTTAGCTAACAAATTGAGTAGTCAACAGGATCGAGTTTATTTTCTACATGATAATGCTAGACCACATGTTGCAAAATGTACTCGTGATACATTAGAAGAGCTTGGCTGGGTTCTACTCAATCATCCACTATATTCGCCGGATATTACACCTTCAGATTACCATTTATTCAGGGCTCTAGGTAATAATTTAAGTGAAAAAAAAATCGACGTTAAAGATCTCCAAAACGACATCGCACATTTTTTTGAATCAAAATCACCGAAGTTTTACCATAAAGACATATTGATACTGACAACTAGATGGCGACAAGTAGTAAATAATAATGGTGCATACTTAAATTAAATTTAGTATCACATATAAATTTTGTAATAAAAATGTTTGACAGCCACTTGGGGTTAAAAACTTATTAGCCAACCCAATAGTTTACAAAAATTACATTATAACAAATGTTTATAATCAAATTAAGAACGTAACCAGTGTTCATTTCGTTAATGGTCGGGTATGCGATTATCAAGATTCACTATTTTCACAATTGTTGGATATTTTTAGAATAAACAGCCTAGAAATAAAATAAAGCCTAAGGAGGTCAATGTCACAATCTGGGCAGTATGGCGTGATCGAATCGAGTAAAAGTACAATAGAAAATGTGGAACGCACGCACTGACCGCGACTCATTGCACGCCACTCACCTTCATCAGATCGAGAGGAAAATCGACTCGTTATTTTCTGATTGGGAACAATGTTTCTTTAGGAAATGACGTGTGATGTAAGGGTAATTAAAACTGGAATGCAGTAAAGATAAAAATTGTAACATCCACATTTCATATCCACACACTGTAATAGTAAACCAAAACAGAACCGCTTGAAAATCACAAAATCGTCTTCGAATGGACCGGAAACTTTTAACTCGAAGACGACTGAAAACGACTAAAAGTCTAAACGACTAAAACCATTACATGAACTTTTAGATTGGACTAAATTTTCTTTTTTACATTTCTATAACCAAATAGCGATCAATAGAATCTTTAAGATATCGTCATGCCACTCTATCCATTCTTTTGCCACAACTTCCTAACTCTTTCAATTTAAGGCCAGGTAATATTAATTACTGGTGTTTTTGCAATAAAATATATGAATATAAAGAGCCATTATTATTATCGTCCTCCCCTTATATCACGATAAAATCTGTTTTGTACCCTTTAGTGAGAATCATGTTTTTGTACAGTTATATGTGAACCATGTTTTGTACACTTGAGTGTGAACCAAACTTTTGTATGCTTAGGTGTTAACCATATTCTTTACATTTGGGCGTAAACCGTATTTCGTACACTTGGGTGTGAACCAAGGTTTGGACACTTGGGTTTGAACGAAATTTGTATACGATGGGGTGTGAATCATGTTTTGTACACTTGGGTGTGATCAATATTTTGTACACTTAGATCTGAACCTAGTTTTGTACACTTGGATGTGAACCATGTTTTTCCGTGAACGTCGTAGTGTGGAGTATCATAGTAAGATCTTCCAAAATGCGATCAGGAATGGCATTCTAATCTCAGAAAGTAAACGCAACCTCTACTCTCTACTTTTGAACTGCGCATGTGAAAAACTTAAAAAAAACAGCGGCATAACGAACGGCATTTTCATACGCCCAGAAATATGTTCTGAGCAACATATTTACATAGTGAAAAATGTTATCAATATGTTCCATAATTTAATAAAACTACGAAGCACGTTTTGGAAATACTTCGAAATTGTATTCATATTTTATTGTAATCTAGTTCTTACAACGACTTCGTCAGCATAGCAAGAGTAGCAGCACCATCAAACGGCGTTTTAAGAAAGGTTTTTTTGTTATTCCTAGATGAAGATTATGCTACGTATTAGCATGTAATACTTTCTATTAGCGTACAAAATGTAATAAGGTTTATTTTCAAAGCGCTCCTAAGCAACAAATCTACGGGCAAAACACTTTCGTCTTTATAATATTGGTTAATATTTATATCAGTATTATACACAAATTTTTCTTTTCTAACTTGTCGAAAACAACTTTTCATTTCAAACTGCAATTATTTAATACAAAAAAATGTCGATGTACATTCCACAATGATATCGATTATAGCAACTAAGCTACCCTTACCATTATTTGATGAAGCTGGAGAGATGATTCACATTTCATTACGAAATCACATTACACGCAAATTTTTCCTCCACCTGTTAAAAAACCTTTTCCTTTTCATCTAAAGCCGAACTCATTGGGCACAAAGGACATTCCGAAAGAGCAACAGCGACGATATCGATCGACTCCCGGCGCCCCGCCGCGGTTCGTTAGCTGCGTGAAATATTCAATTCTCCCACTCCAGAACTCGCTATTTGTCGCGCCTCATTCATATTTTCCGCAATTGAAACGAGGAAAATGTTTCTTGGGCGCAAATTTAAATTATAATTTGAATTTTTTGGCCGTAATCGGATCAATTTGCGATGATGTCGAGTTAGTGAATGCAGATAAGGACGTGCAAGCCGCTGTGCTTTGAGGTGGTGCTCACCGAAAAATACGCTTCGAGTGCGTCGCTTTGACGTTTCGTAAACATGTTTGCGTCATCCATTCGCGAATTATTCGTACGCTATTGGGCGATTTACATTTTGCCTTTCAGGTCCATCAGCCAAATCAAAATAATAATTATCCCATCATATGTTATAGTATATGCACACTTTTAGTAGCAGTAATGTTTAATTAATCTAATTGACATTTATACGAATTAAAAACATCAGTAAAATATCGGGTATCTCAGTTATGTTATGAATGGATTACCAGCTAAGTACATCTCGGAACACACATGAAGTATGGTCACATATTTGTCTATAAATCTTAAAATTGTAGATGCAAGTTGAACAAAAGCCATCATATTTGATAACATTATTTAATTAGAATTTTGATCGAAAGTTTCACAAACCCAGAGCTGAAAAGTTGCACTTCAGTTTGACGCTTGATAGTTTAATCCTTAATTCAAATTAATAAAAACCTATTGCAAAATTAATGATATTCCATTTTAAATATATAAGGAGTTATATTAAATATACTAATGTATCTTTTTTAGGTACGAAAATATCATAATCTTTAAAAGAAAAATTTAAAATCATTAATATAATTTTCCCGTAGACTTTGTGAACTTCCCGAAACGCCGCTTTTTTTTCTAACTTCGAATATAAGTGTTTCGGAGATTAGGAAGACTACATTTTTTTAAACTTTTTCTACAATATCTGTAAAATTATGTTACACAAATTCTGAAAAAAATTGTTTCGGAAGTCTAGTTAGTGACTTACCCTCAATTCTTATTCTTTGTTAATTGATACACCACGCTGTGAAGGGAATTTAAAGAAAAGTTTTAAAAAAATTAAAAGAGAAACTTTATTCTACCTCCTCTAAAATTTCCATGTAAACATTTTCATACATATAGGTTAATATGCCTTACTACTGTCCCAAATTCGAAATTTCTATATCAAATATTTTCTGAGAAGAACGGCGTGAATATTTTCGACAATATCTCAAGATATTTTATATCAATTTCCGGAAAAATTGTTTTGGAATCCTTATAATTCTCTCTTTTAACTGGAACTACACACGATTCATGAAATTATGAGAACGATTTTATTTCCTCATGTACCCATTCTGTAAAAATTTCTATAAAAATATTTCTGAATCCAAACTATTCAAATATATTGTCGTTTTAAAAATTGGTTGTCTGTAAAGTCGGTCTACGGAGGATAGTTTTACGTGATAACGTCATAAAGAAACATTGATGAAAAATTGCGTACTTTTATAAATTCAACTGAATTATTATTATTTTGTATAATACAAAGGAGTTAATTGAAAATTACAATTTTTTCGATAAATTAACATTTATTTACACTCGTTAATTCAAATATTTTGTTTACTTAAATTATACAGATTAATTACAAGTAACAATGTGCTATTAACAATTTATTTACAACTTATATACATGTGTTTTATTTAAGATCTTCCAATCTGCGTTATTCTGTTAAGAATAGGACGATGATAGGAAAAGTACGAAATCAAGGGGAACACTCCCCTTGATTTCGTACTGCAAGTGTGATGTGTCTTAAAAAAGTCGATGGTTGTCGAACTGCTAGCTCTGACGTCACGCGAGAAGAGAGATAAATTCCGACGCTTGGGCCGATCGTGCCTCTCTATCACTTGTTCCGCGCTCTCGCTTGCACGCTCAGGCTCAGGCGGAACGTGACACTTTTTTATGCGTGCAGCCGGTGTTAATCGATTTATAAAACGTTATCACGTCAAAAAAAAAGTTGGTGCCGATGCATCAATAACATTATTCTTCTTCTTTTTTAGCCAGTTTGAACCCCTAAGTATAGGTCTCCTTCGGTTTATGCGATCTATCTCGGTCTTGGGCAGTTTCTACCCACTTCACTCCAGCTGTTTTCTTGATGTCGTCAAACCAACTTACCTCTCGATAATAATTCCATTTACACTGATATCGGTAGTATAATTTAGGCTATTAGTTATATTAAATATTACATGAATATAACGTTAAACATTATTAATTTTGCTTATACTCTTCTCGTTAGATCCCTTAACAACTTTGTTCCCAGTGTCTATTGTAAGGAACACGTTATTAAAAGTTATGTAAAATTATTCACTGTTATTTTACGCTAAACGAAAAGTGGTTTCTTGCTCGTAATATAAAAATATTAAAAGAATTGATAGGTATCTATACTATTTATACGCCTTACAGATAATATATTAATTACAACACGCAAGTACGAGTATGTATGTACCAATTACCAATATTCCATTTTTACTAACCAAAAAGCCTTTATTTTTGGCGTCCATCTTAATGGACGTCGGGTTTCATTAGTAAATTGATATTATTAATTTATCAGAGTACCTTCTGATATTGGGTAATACAAGTCATATATTTTGCTTTAGGTCTCGACATTCAAAAGAAAGATATTTTGATAGAATACTACAACTTTTAGAAAATGAAGTCCACAACATCAGAATAGACAACATAAGTGATGATGCAATCATTCTAGATAAACCAATAATTATGGTTTGTGTAGACGCTGATATTATATATCCTCATGAAAGACCAATGAGAGACGACCCATTAGAGACGACTCATTCAAGACATTTTTGATTTGGAAAATCCGAGAACAGAAACCAGCAAATGAACAACTAACCCTAACCATGAAGTACTATTGAGAAATATCTCAAAATATAGTCAAAATAATTCACTTTAGAATGACATGCAATTCCGTCAAGTATGCAATCACCATCTGAACACTTTTTACATACATAACATATTATTTAATTGCAGGCAGTTTTTAATGCAAATTTTCTTACGTTTATTAAAGAAGTTCGCAGCTTTAAGCCATATACAATATCAGAAAATAAAACATTATTAGTTTTTCACTTTAAAATTAGAAATCTGAAGTTTTCTCGTATTAGATATACAAGAATGCTTAGAAAACATATCAAAGGACATTTTTTGTAGCTGGAGATCAACTTGCATGTTAATAATCCCATCCCATCGATTGCCGCATTAAAGTTCCACCTTTATATAGCTTTATTAGAAAATTATGTTGGAACTAGACCTGGAGCAAATCCTAAGTATGGATAAGCAGATTGAACCATTTTCGAAACCAAACCATACGTAAAAGGAAAACTGAAAACTTTGGCATAAAAATATTCATGATTAATTGTAAAAGTGATCCGATAAGTGATTTCATTTAATATCAAGGTGGTATTATGAATTTAGATATATACGATGTTATGAGAAATAGAAATTAATAAAAACAAAAAACAAGTTCCGCCATAACTATTCTTATAAAATTTTAGAATAATAACGTACAGAATGAAAATTTGATAGAACCGATCTATCCAAAAGTGAAGCACAAAAATATTTCATGTATGCATAAGCATCTTATAATTACATCCGCTGACACGCACACAAATTTAAGAGGTAAAGTTGTTAGTGGAGTTGTATTTCCCCAAAAGTAGGGAAATTGAAACTGTTCTTCTGTAGGTAACTTATGAACTCGGGATTATTCTTGGTAATAACATAGATATTATGTTGAGTATATTTTAAGTCAGGTAAAATTTTATTTTAACATCAAACATGTTAAAAATCTGAGCGCTGCTCTTACATTTAAAACTAGCGTCCGTGAAAACTGGAAAAAACAAATATAAGTCATAATTTATTATTATGTGAGCATGAAAATAAAATTTGTGCTATAACGATATGAATTTGGTAAAACACTTAAGTTCGTTTTGTATAAATGTATAAATATAGAAATAATCTCGATATGTTTTTATACAAAAACATATGGAAAAATTACTTAGAACCGAATATTCTATATATAAATCATAGAAAAAAAAGCAATGAGTAGCCCCGGGTTTGCTTACATGACTGAACTAATTTATTGTAGGGTTCCGTGGCCATGGTCTGTAATAAAATTTACGTTCTAGACAAAAAGAGCTTCTTCCCCTAGGCAAAAATGAATCATTTTGAGACTTTTTTCCTGTAATCGTATGTTCTACAGCATCCATTACAATTTTCATAAAAAATATTTTCTTAGAGCTATATTTAAAACAAATTTTGCAAATTTTCTACAAAGTTAAGGGGGAAGGATACTCCTTATTGATGCCTGTGAGCGCAAATATATCGAGACATAAGCAATAAAATGATGTTATTAACCACCTTCAGAAAACGAGGAGTTATATGTTCGGCGCGTATTTTTTGAATGTATGTACACCGATATCTCCGATATTTCCGAGCCGATTTGCGTAATTATTTTTGGATTGAAAAAGTATACTATCGAGATGGTCCCAAATAAATATGGTGATGATCTGATAATAAGGTCTGAATTGTAAAATGGAACAGGAATAAAGTGAAGAACGGTTGTGAATCAACAGGGAGTCAAGATATTTGCTACTGGTAGTTATTACTTTACAAAATAACTGCAACAACCGCCAGGTCAGGGTCTGATGATGAATTGGTAACTTCGCTTTCGTATATTGTAACCGCTTTGCTTGCGTATTTTGTTGGCAACCAAGTTTAGACGCAGGAAATTATCTATATACCAGCTTTTGCCCACCACTATTTTTAATTATAGAATTTTCCAAGCAAGAAAATAATTGAATTTTAGGTAAACGTATAAGATTAATACTATTACGTATTAGATGAATAGTATTAATCACTATATATTCTAAAATAAAAAAAATCTTTAAAAACCCGACTTCAAAAAACATAGGTAAAAATAATTAACTCAAAATATGTACCTACTTATTCACAATAAATAACTAAATTACTTATTTTTGAAGTTGGTGCCAGCACTACCAGCCAACTTAAACAAACATAAAATTTTATATTTAAATACACCCTTTAGTAAACTATTTCGTACCGGGAGTACGTTAGAAGTTAAGGTTTTAAATTAAATTATAAATTAAGTAAAACTATAAATTTGTTTTAGTTGGTTGGTAGTACTGGCATGGTCTTTAAAAATAAATAAGTCAGTTATTTATTGTAAAAAAGTAGGTACCCATTTTGAATTAATTATTTTTTTTAATTTTTAGTACTTACTCTCTTTGAAGCCGGTGTTATAAAAAAAATTACTTTAGAATATACTTTATTTTAAAATAACAATCCAACGATACCCCACACGATGGGGTAAGTAAAAGTTTTTTGTCTAATACTCATAGACATCACAGATTTAAGAGATAATAAAATAAAAATGAACATGAAGATTATGTATATACCTACGTAATCTTATTACTTATGTATAGTTATAACTTATGTGTTGTGGTTTGGTTCATAGTTATTCTGTAAGCCGTCACCATGTAAGCGAATCTCTTCCGTGGTAAAAATAGTTAGATATTATTATTATGAAAAATACTAAATTTTTGAAATTTAATTGAAAATTATTTATTTGATTTTGAAAATTAATTGATATTGAAGTATCCATTAAATTTTGTAGTGTAATCAGAAGGCTTGCATCAAATATTAAGTGGCTGTGTAAGCATTGACATTGGCTGTATCGACTGAATTATCTTTGCATTACTTATAAGACAAATATCGTCACCTTTCATTCAGTTTGTTATACGACTAATAAACATGGCAGAAAAAAAAACGATAATTTAAGTTTTTTCAATAACTTACTAAGCAACTTTTAATGTTAAATTGCTAAATTAAAAAAAGTAATGTTATTCGCAAGAACAAAAACAAAAATTTTATTGCCAAGTAAATAAGATGGTTTGTATGTCCAAAAGGTTTGTTTACAAAGTTTTTGATTCTGTTTTAAAAAATCATTTATTTTTTAGTTGGAAGCGCGCCCCGGCGCAATATTCTCAAACCGCCTTTAGTCTTTTACTTTTCCTCATCGAGTGAATGAATCAATTGAACAAATTTAAGTATTTTTACTTAATTTCCAATAACCTTCATTGCGATTAAGCCTAATTTTTTAAGTTTAACGTGTGGCAACATTTGGATCAGAAGGAAATCTAAAATGAAAATTTGCATAAAATTTTGAATTTTAATTTTAGTTTCATGAATGTTTTGCGTAGAAATATCAAAATATGTTTTTGTGTTACCTAAGTACTGCCTGTACTTAGGTAACACAAAAAGGTAAAAAATTTAAACATTTGAGATATGGGCTTGTCCTCGGTTATTGAGAAAATCCCTATTTTCTATATATTAACATCCCTATGTTCAGTTCTTCGCACGAATACTTCCATTTTAAATGAGTTTTGAATGGAACGTCAGCAACAGCTGACCACTGTTGACCTACTCCGATTGATTCAATGTATCGGTCACATCACATGAAAAAGGGCTGAAAATCTTGAGAAGCCCATGGTATCGCATAAAATATAGATGGTTCATAGTTCATAATAACTTGTCTTGAGTGCCTGAAATTATTTGAAGTCAATTTTCGGATAACTAGTTAATCTAGTTTAATAATCTGCAAACTGAACTGGGCTCTCTATCTATGTAGAGATCTGCGCCATTAAATGAGGTTAACAACCGGACTAGCATACTTACTGACTGTTACATACTCACGTAACATTTTTACGAATACTTTTTTAAGTTTTACCTATGTCATCAAGCCAGGGTAAATTAATTGCAAGTATTAATAACAACAGACCTGCAAATACGCCAGTGGTTTTGGCTCTTTCTTACAGAAGGACCTTTTATCTATTCCAGCCATGTATCGTACCTCTTGTACATCTCTGTCTAATATTAACTTTCAATTCAACTCTAAAAATGTTTTAAACAATCCTTTAATATATTTTAGTTTTTAATATTTCAAAAAATAAAAAAATACTTTCGCATTTAAGCGAAAGGGGTAATAGAATTTTTAGCCAAGATTCCTATTTATATTCTAAGTTATTAATTAACATTAATGTTTTATTCATTTTTGAAAAATGATTTTTGATAATAAATATATATGTGTGTGTACGTGCATGCGTGCGCCAGACAAGAAAATGATTGAGATCTATTTTTGTGTATTTATTATATGTAATATTATTATATTTTTGTACATATTTTGAGTAGGCGGGTGATTAATCACCCAGCTACTCGATATTCGTAAGCCACTCGATTACATACATTTTCATTTTGTAATTGTATTAAACTGCTTTATAATGCATTTTTCACTTATTATCCGAATGTTTCTAGAATCCTGATATTAAATTTTATTATTAATTTCAAAATATTGTACAAAAAATTTCGGGTAATCAGTCTTTATAACATTCCTGTATTTTTTCTATATCGTCATTTATATATGATTTTCTACTGATACATTGTTAGCTATTAATTCTGTAATGGTGTCGATTTTATTCACAACATTAGTTATTAACGTAATAAAAACGTATGGAGTTTTCTATTCATGAATATCGACCGACGATATTCTATTCATGAATATCACCGACGATATTCTATTCATGAATATCACAAATAGCTTAAAAATTTCGATCAATAGACTGTTGTTATTGATCTTATCAGGATTTAGATGACCAATCCAAGTGGGTGGTGGATCCCGTGTGAAAGTCTTACGCCACCCCAGGTGTTGAAACCCCATGGCCAAGTTGTTCTCCAGTAGATAGCGTCTTCGGCTTTGATGTCCTCCTTAGCATCGCTTACGGCCTCCGACGCCATAGCGGCGGCGAATAGGCACACGGCAAGGATCACAAAAAGCTGCACCTGGAAAAGTTAATAGATTATTATTTTTACTTTAAGTGTGCTATGTTGTTTAGGCAATCCAAATGGACTTCAAAAATATTTATCTATACATCCGAATTGATAATTATGTCTAAAGTAAAACTATTTGCCGTTAAATGAATGATATGACAATGCTTTTACACGACTTTGCACTTTGCATTTTACACGACTTGACCACTATTTTGTTACAATATTATCAGTGTGCCAACCAAGCTCGCAAAAGGAATGAGGACGGGCAATTTTTGCACAAATGGTTTCTAGCTACTTTCGATTTCCATTTAATTCAATATATATTGAAATTTCGTTTCTTTATTAAGATTTTCTTAATTACTTATAAATTTCAGGGACGTAATTCAAATGGTTCTAGAGATATGTACTCGCATGTCTGAAAACTTACTAAAACTTGGTAATTGACTTGATGATTCTATTTGCATAAATGAAAAAAAAAACTTAGAAAACGGCCGAATGTGTGTCGAGATTGGAGATAAAGTTAGACCATACTTTATAGACAAACAGAAAATGTGCTTAAAAATATTGCACGACTGGGCAATACGATCGAATATTTCATCTGTGCAAGAAAATATAGAAAATAAAAAGAATACCGCGTAAATGAAAAAGAATATTATTAAATAATATAAAATTTAAGTATGGATTATATACCCTTAGTAATTAACCTAACCTAACCTAACCTAACCTAACCGAACCTAACCTAACCTAACCTAACCTAACCGAACCTAACCTAACCTAACCGAACCTAACCTAACCTAACCTAACCTAACCTAGCCTAGCCTAGCCTAGCCTAGCCTAGCCTAGCCTAGCCTAGCCTAGCCTAGCCTAGCCTAGCCTAGCCTAGCCTAGCCTAGCCTAGCCTAGCCTAGCCTAGCCTAGCCTAGCCTAGCCTAGCCTAGCCTAGCCTAGCCTAGCCTAGCCTAGCCTAGCCTAGCCTAGCCTAGCCTAGCCTAGCCTAGCCTAGCCTAGCCTAGCCTAGCCTAGCCTAGCCTAGCCTAGCCTAGCCTAGCCTAGCCTAGCCTAGCCTAGCCTAGCCTAGCCTAGCCTAGCCTAGCCTAGCCTAGCCTAGCCTAGCCTAGCCTAGCCTAGCCTAGCCTAGCCTAGCCTAGCCTAGCCTAGCCTAGCCTAGCCTAGCCTAGCCTAGCCTAGCCTAGCCTAGCCTAGCCTAGCCTAGCCTAGCCTAGCCTAGCCTAGCCTAGCCTAGCCTAGCCTAGCCTAGCCTAGCCTAGCCTAGCCTAGCCTAGCCTAGCCTAGCCTAGCCTAGCCTAGCCTAGCCTAGCCTAGCCTAGCCTAGCCTAGCCTAGCCTAGCCTAGCCTAGCCTAGCCTAGCCTAGCCTAGCCTAGCCTAGCCTAGCCTAGCCTAGCCTAGCCTAGCCTAGCCTAGCCTAGCCTAGCCTAGCCTAGCCTAGCCTAGCCTAGCCTAGCCTAGCCTAGCCTAGCCTAGCCTAGCCTAGCCTAGCCTAGCCTAGCCTAGCCTAGCCTAGCCTAGCCTAGCCTAGCCTAGCCTAGCCTAGCCTAGCCTAGCCTAGCCTAGCCTAGCCTAGCCTAGCCTAGCCTAGCCTAGCCTAGCCTAGCCTAGCCTAGCCTAGCCTAGCCTAGCCTAGCCTAGCCTAGCCTAGCCTAGCCTAGCCTAGCCTAGCCTAGCCTAGCCTAGCCTAGCCTAGCCTAGCCTAGCCTAGCCTAGCCTAGCCTAGCCTAGCCTAGCCTAGCCTAGCCTAGCCTAGCCTAGCCTAGCCTAGCCTAGCCTAGCCTAGCCTAGCCTAGCCTAGCCTAGCCTAGCCTAGCCTAGCCTAGCCTAGCCTAGCCTAGCCTAACCTAACCTAACCTAACCCAAGAGAAAATAAATAGTAAATAGAAGTGATTTTTCCGAGTGTCCAGTTGACATGAATATAAATTGTTAAGAGAATTTTTTTATCTTGCGGTAGAGAGTAAATCACCGTGGCGTGTTGGATTGATCACAAGGCATGCGTCCCTTGACTGCTCGGCGCACAGCGGGGACCCGGGATCGATTCCCGGCCGCTCGTCGAGCGGGACTGGACTGGTGTTCTGGTTATCTGTAAGAGATTGCTCTTATAGCAAAAGTCCGCTCTATGTATCAATTATATTCATTAAAGTCCACAAATAAATTAGCCCAGGCAGTGTCACAATCATTTGTGACGGATTAAAGCAATAAGAGTGGGGATGATTCGATACGCTACAGTCGAACATTAAAGTGTGAACTTGAAAAAAGCTGTTTAAACATTCCAGTATACATTCTTCAGGCTTAATTCGCAAAACGATATTTTGAGGGGTTTGTATATTTGTATATGAAAAGAGAAACCAGGCGAAATTTAAATTAAAATTAAAGCTTATATTTCACTATATTGACCGCAGAATAACCTTATTAACGTAACTTATAAATTATGTTATAAATGAAAAAAATTGTTTCTTTATAAGTTTTTCTTTTACCTAATAACCGCAATCAAGCAACGAATCGCTCCAAATTTGAGGTGGATATACACTGTGTGATGGTGTAACAAATGTTAGCACCAATTTGAGAAATAAAGGATTTATTACTGCATTCAGAACAGTGCGACTTCAGTTGTAACCTGCAGATATACTTGTCCTAAAGTTCTCTATTATATTTTACTACAATTCGCTACAATTTACTTCTCAGTGACCTCATTAGTATAGCATGCACTTCGTTTCTAATGTTTAAAAATAATAATTCCTAATCTTTTAGTCAATATTTATCTTCAATTTATTTCATCAATCCAGTTTGTCTATCTGTCACAGTTTTATTAGAAAAAAAATATATTTTTAATAGACGAATGTAATATACCGTATATAAATATTTGCGGTTTTCCTCTTTTACTTCCTAACCAAATAAACATTTTAAAAAGTCTTCAAAAACCTGCTATTCGATTTATCATAATGGAGCTAGAAACTCTGATTTGACATCTACAAACCACCAAGTTTATTATTCTAATGTAGAGCTTTACGTAACATTGATATTTTAAAAGGTACCTACAGTATAACAGCAGTCAAATGAATACAACATAGCGCTCGTGGTATCATCACACTTATCGAATTTTAAAACTAAACACCTAAACACACAGTATTCGAAACTAATCGATACCCACATTCAGAGCCAAGAACCTAATCGATACCCAAATCGAGCGGTATACCGTCCGCTAACTCGCCGTCTGGCACGAAGAATGACAAGGTCAAGCTCCATCATCACTAAAAATACAATCAGTTGCGCCCACGGTGGCGGCCGCGCACATCCCGCAAACAAACGAGCCGCCCGCCCAGCCCACTTCGTTATTCCTATTAAACTTTTCCAATTACCCGCCGCCTCTTCGCAAACAATTTCGCAGTGTTCATTTTTTGTTCTTTATTATGAGCTTAAGCTAAAGCTTTTAACGGGTAGGAATCTAGCGCCGCGGAGCACGAATCTCGCTCGACATTATCGAATTATAAACGAGTGCTCGTATCCGACACGGACTGGCAATTATACATGACTCGCGCGGTTCACGGTTAATTATGTTTATGTGCGGTTGCTTTATTTAATTTTAACGTTAAAGGAAGCGGCACGCATTTTTGAGAGAAATGTTAATGCTAAACGTATGTTTAGCTATATGGTCAAAGTTTTAAAAAATAGGTCTAGTGTGAATTAGACGCCGGCAATGTGGTTTTCGTACCTGTACATTATTTCAACATTTATAAATAATAAATATACCATTTAAATTTGTAATGATAAATAATTATTCAAGGTTTCGTAGGCGGATGCCAAAAATGGAACCGTTCTAATTTCGACATGTCCATGTTTATGTAGTATCTTACATCATGAGAACTTCTTCAATTTTATACCGATTGTGCGATTTTTTTGCAGAAAGATGTAGTTGAATTACGTGAATACATAAAAAAGAAAAAAATGGTATGTCAGGAGATAAAAAATGTTTTCTCACGGATACCGTCGCATGGTGTACCATTGAAGTGGTCTTCTAAAATCCAATAGAAATCTATTAATGTTGCTTGCCTACTTCTTCTTCATTGGACATGAATCTCCAAATAGCTTGGTTGGGTCCTCCCTCCTCCTACTCTGCACCCATATATCTTAAAAATCAATATTACAGCACTTATCTTGCTTCTCCTAAAATACATCTACTAAAACATAGGTACTTAATTTACACAGGTCACTTTAATTGAAAATTATTTCAGTCAATTTACGTTCATAAACTGAAGAGATATAGCCAACCAAGCTATTTTACTTACTCATATTTATCATACTAGGTAATATATTTATATTGTGAAAAATAATATTAATATTTGTAATAGTGTAGTAGAAATAGTATACACCCTTAACTATTAAACTTTTGTATGTACCTAACTATGTGCGGTAACATGATTTAATTATTTTTTTTATCATTTATCTAAACGTTTCTAATATCGAATTTATGCTTCTAGTATTTGTATTTTGGTTCTGAAACGACAGATTATTTCAAAATAAAAGCTATTATAATTTTTAAGACCTTGTGTAATATGGAAGCTTTCACTACAAAGTTAAGATCTGTCTAAAGTGTAGTATTAATTTCACTCTAAATTTTAAGAAATATAATTCAAACAATATGTTTAACTTGAAATATTTCCACATTGTTTTTATCTATTTTATAGATTAAAAACACAATAATAATTAATAAAAAAATGTTTTAAAGAGTCACTTCGGTCTTCTGATTAAAAAAAATAGTTTGAAAATAGGTCAGCCAACGGATGTATCTGATATTGTCAACTTTGTTATTTTTCACACCGTTATTTTAATTTATATAAGTTATTTCTAGTTTACTATATAGCAGATAAGGCAGACTCTGATAGACAGACAAATAAATATACGTAGTAGGAAATTTTTATAGTTTTCGCGCACTACTTCAAAAAGACTTGGTTCGTAAATTTATGTTATCACATGTCGCTTTTATTAATTTACATTTATTTGCAATGATTAAATTACGTACACATAAATACCTGCTTTCCTATTTCGTGTATTAATATCAACTACAAATACGAGTAACAAGTATCACGGAGACAAATTCACGAACCTTTATTTCCAGATTTTAAACGTTAATAATGGGTCTAATTTCATATGAGAAGATGTTTCATCATATATTCTCTTGATTGGTTATGAATTATAGCATCTAGAATATAACCACTTTTAAAATTAACAGATGACGTGGTGATTTGTATCCATTTCACTTAAATATACTTTTGTACTCAGTTCCTTTTGTACCCATGTAAAACGGTTGCGATATTATCATTAATCGTGCGCTGAATTTTCATAGCAAATAAACAATAAACTCATCGCATGTTTAAAAATTCTACGTAATATGCATAAAAACATTATTTAAAAATAATTTGATTAAAAATAAAAATAATACATTTCAGTGAATTTAATTAAACATCAGAATTACATATTTATTAGATTAGAAGTAAAATAAAGATCTAGCAGAATTAGTGGTAATCCTATGTATGCAAACATCTTTTTTTTTTTAATTTGACGTTTTACAGTGCCTTGATGTAAATAAAAACTTTGGGACATAGCGTAACCTACAAAGGATTTGACAGTATAAAACCATATCCGATATTGAGAATAAAACTGAAATAGAGAAACATTATAGTTTACAAATGGAGCCAAACATCGGTATTAATCAAATCACATTATGTTGATATTTTCCAAACTATTAGCTTTTTAATTATCTGAATAATTCAAATACTGTGTAATGCCGAAGTATAAAAATTTTCGAAATAAATTCTATCAGACAAGGAAACTTCTAAGTATTTCATAAAAAAACCATGGTTACTTTTTCATTTTTCTTCCACACTTAATTTTATTTTCGTAACATATAAAAAACAAAGTTTTAGTTTTAGTGTTTAGAGGTTTACATCTACCGTAGAGTATCTTGATATTTCAGCATGTATATTACTAAAGAAGTGTTATTATCATATTTTTATAAAAATAAACATTTGGTTCCAAAACTAATGAACATTTGTTGAGGAACCTGAATGTTATACGAATATTAAACACTAACAGCTCATCCAGTGACTATAATGTAATATAGTATAATGTAATAAATAATCTACAATTATTCAAATATGTTTACAAGTTCTCAGTACTACCTTAACATTTATAACGTTAAGAGAAACCTTATGGCAAAAAACAATATTTACTATCGTGTTTAGACGTGAGACAAATTTAGTATAAAGTGTGCTAATTCCAAATTAGGGCGATATATTGTCACCCATTATATAGTATTCTAGGAATACAAAGTCCATATCAGATACTTCGGCTTCTGTATTAACTATCGAGTTTGATATGGAGCACGAAACCTGAAGAATGACGTGAAGATTGAAATAAAAAAAAGTTCAATTGGAATTTACTTGCGTGGATAAAGCTGGACTCGCACGATATTGGAATGAAACGAATTGAGTAAAATCATAAGAGGCATTGATGGTTCCTTATCGACGTTCCTATACGCATGATATAATTGAGGTTTTTTTTTAATTCTAGGGCTTGTAGAAATAAATTATCCTGCTAGTCCTAATGATATTTCCAAGAGCTCGCAATGATCATAATATTAATAGTGCTGTTAATAATATTTATAGGCACGATTTTTTTATCTCTAAATTAGAAATATCTTGATAATAACTTTTTCTCTAATATTGCACATATATCCTACCCAATTCAAGTAAAAAATGACTAAATATATAATGTCCTTCAACTCTATGCCGATGTAAAAAATGTCATGCAATGCACAAATAAAAAGGTTAACTTCATTACAGGAAGTTAACGTAAGTTTGGTTCTTGCAAATTAGGGGTCCATGCAGGTACCCCAAAATCATCACACAACTTTTTTCACTTGGTCACGATTTACTTCTAAGCTATTTAAAATTTTAATTTATTTACTAATCTAGGACAAAAATTAAACAAAGTGATAATTGCGTTATTAATTGTTTCTTTCATTTGCATTCTTCCATAAATTTTTATTAAAAATGTTAACTTTATAGTAAACTAGAAAGTATGTACAATAAATTACAATGCTTAAATGTATTTGTCAAACCAAAAAAATTCCCGGAAAAAGCTTACAATAGCGAAAGAATATAAAATGTATAAAACGATGAAAAATTTGCACATTTTTTTTGGAAAATTTGTATTATGGACGGCAAAGAATATAGAGGCTAATTTCCTCCCGGACACATTGGAGAGAACTTTTTACATTTCTATTTCCGATCTATCTTTTTTTTCGGAAATTTTCACACTTATTTCCCACGCTACATGTCGATGCGTAGAATTTCTACATATTTAAATCTGGCCCAATCTGTACAACAACGTTACCTACGAAAGCTTTTACATTCGCAGGAAATCCAGCTAAAGGAATGAGGAAAATATTTCACAATTCTCTGTTCTGAGGTTTTGCTTGAAAAGTTCATTTTTCTTTATGTGGGCAGGTAGTAACGACGAGAACGTGACAGTTACGTAGAGCTACGGGATATCAAAGAGAAATATTATTACGTGAAGAAACCCGTCAACTAAAATAGGTAGGTCGTAAAGAGCAAATTTAATTAGGCGCCAACATAAATTCAAATAATAAGAGTAATGTCAATCTGAGCGAAATGAACTTTACGAATTAAATAAATATTTCCATGATAACAAATTGCGTTTTCAGTCCGTATCATAAATGAAAATATTATTTTAAAAAGACGCTAAAGTCGACTGAACAACTTTTAAGGCGAAACAATTTTGAAAATTCTCAAAGCAATGAATTTACATGTCAAGTGAAATATGATATAAATAATATATGAATGAAATTATGCACAATTACTTCAAATAATAACAAATAATCTAGAAGCTTAAAGATCGAATAGAAGGAAATTGCTCAGTATTTCAATCAACGCTACAAGTGCATTAACGATAATTTAATCGAGTGGTACATTAAGAGTAATTTTCTTAAAAAATTAATGATAACACACATATTGCGCCTTATAACACAAAAAGCGGTCAGCTTCAAATATGAAAATACCTTATATCAAACTCTATAAAATAAGAACCGGATAAATATAATTCCATACCCATGCTTGAAAATTACCTGGTAGTTAAAATATCCAACATTACGTTTTTATACGTTAATATCCAACATAAGTTATATATGTTAATATCCAACATAAGTTTACCTTAATTCATTCAAAATAACTTATTAACAATTTATAAATTATTGTGGCGTTTTATGCCCAGTAGTTGCAATTTACCTACTTATGTGAATAGATTCATATCTCTCCATTATTTTTTTTTCTTTTCCTCTGATTTTTTAGAAATGTAATAAAAGCTCGACTCTCCAGTTTCTGGATCGTCGGAAATTCTCTCGTGTTGAATCGCCGATTGCAACAAAATTAAAGATCAAATAATATAGTCATTGTGTTTACTATAATGGTAACAAGTGCCCTCATATGAAACATTTAACAGTATTTCATTTAATTGCTATTAACGATTTATTGAAACCCCTCGTATTTTTATAATTCTTTCGTCAGTATAATCAAAGGAAGGGAAGGAGGAAAGGAGGATTTCTCTCGCCCTCCCTTGTGAAGTATGTTAGGGAGGACGGGCGAAATCAGTATGGGGGGGGGTGAAGGTTTCTTACAATTTTTTTGTTTATGTTACACAATTATCGTAGTAATGTCTACTATCGTAGTAATACAAAAATAATTTCATTTTAAGGAAGTTTCAATTTTAAGGAAAAGGACTATTTTTTCCGGTTGGATTTAAAATAGTTTTTCTCACTTTTAAATTGACATATAAATTAAAAAGGATCAGGAAAATAATACCATTATAATTATGAATAGTACAAGATTACAATTAGCTTTATTTTCTTTAAATTTAAGATTTTGACCTTTTCTTATTTTCCGTAATTATTTAAGAAGACCGAAAATTAAAAACTAATTAAGGACGAGATTAGTTTGCAAGCTGAAGTTTTCAAGCGTAAAGAAACGAAATTTATTTAGTTGTCACACAACATTCCTTTTTTATTTATTGGTTTTAATTATACATTATTTAAATTAGACATGGTAACCGCAGAAAAAGCTAATAACGTATCTTTAATTAATATTCTAATTATGTTAAAATTCCATATTATAATATATTGTAAACACTCTTTTGTACAAAGTCTAGCAGGAGTTTGTGGAATTTCCGTTTTCAATAATGAAATATATAACATATATCAATTATTAGCTTAAATATTAACTACTGTACTTTTATCGTTATGCTATTTTTCATCAAGGAGAGATGAAACTTTTACTGCAATTGCCTACGTAAAACATCAAGACATTTTCTTAAAATATATACAACGAGAAGGTATTGAACGAGACGTAACTCCAAAACCACTAACAAAAATTAAACAAAATATATTTTGATTTGGCTCTAGGGAGCCATGGCGTAGTAGTATAGACATTTGTCCTTCACTTTGCTGGCAGGATAATAACAAGAGAATAGCGGCAGTGCATATAATGTGGCTCGCTCAAGGTCAATATACATGGCAAGCGATAGAAGATGTATCAAAAAGTAGACATGTACAAAAGGACGAAAAAGGAGAAAAAGGAGGAGTAGGATATTTCCACATTTTGATTTACACAATGTACTTTATTTATTTGCAGAATTATTAAGATAAGAATAGGTGTTTAAAGCGAAAGTAGTCCTAATAAAGTTTTAACAAGTTTATTTAAGAAAAATGAAATAACAATAAACACATTTATGAACTGAACTAACTGTAAAGAATAATATATTAAATTCCGTCGCGAAAAAAAACAATCAAAAACCAATTAAAGCAAGTTTCAAAATGAAACCGAATTTACCGCCTAAAACTGAATTTAGGACGCCGATCATTGACGAGGTGCTACAACCACCTGGCTAACATCGTCACGAAAGTAAATATATACTCTTAAGGGTCCTTATAATCGTCAAAAATATGTTTTTTTGCGTTTCTTCCTAAATTAAAAAATACAATCTTTCATAGTCTGCCTCCGACTGAATACGACAAATTAACTTATGCCTCCGCACTTTTACCCCCCCCCCCCTCTCCCCCCAATTTATTTTCCTCCTCAATATCAGCGACGCTAAAATCACAGTTAATTCGTCACAAAATTTAAATGACAATCTAACTGGCCGTCAAGTTACAATATGGCTCGAGATAAATTATGTAAATCCCAGCAACCGGCTTACTCAATTTATATACAAATACATACTTGTGTACGTGGCCATCCCCATTGTGATTTTAAGTTAAGAGCTTGAACTCTCCTGGATAATATTATGTCGCTTGTGGCTTACTTGCTCGTGCGAAATTGAATATAGACGTAGGAAAAAACGGTAAATCATTTTGTATGTCAGTCCTTTCGATCAACTATAATATTACTCGTATGAAGTTGAGAATGTACTGGAAACTCGTTCAAAAATCTGTTTATAATTCTTCCATTATTTTTCTTTTTCCCTACATATTTTCTTTATGCTTGTCAATATGTAATTTAATTTTTTGGACTATCACTTTGTGAATTTAGAACGAACTAGATTTTCACCCGCTAAAAGCTTAAGCTCAAAGTGGCAGTAAAGTAGAAAAAATGAGCATTTGAAAGTTGTTTATGAAGAGGCGGTGGGTAATCTTTTAAGTTTAATAGAGATTAAGAACTCAGCTGGGCGAGCGGCTGGTTTATTTGCGGAATATCAACGACCGCCTCCCTGGGCGTGACTGATTATATATTTAGTGATGATGGAGTTTGACCATGTCAGTCTTCGCGCCAGACGATAGGTTAGCGGACAATATGCCTGTCGAATAGTAATTTTTATACCACTGCTCGGTAGCCACTTATTTGAGCTCGGTAGTCTCGTATCGAAATTGATTTTTTTTATTTGAATACAATAAAATTGAATTGCTAAAAGTGAATGATTACGTTTAAATAGGTTTTGAAAGTAGCTATTTTAATACGTTGTTTAAATGGGAAGAATTAGTAATTCGAGTTTCAAAATAAATAAAGTCTCTTAGTAAATAATTACATTATATTTAAAAAAAAAGTAATGTGCACACTAAAGTTCACAAAGGAACACGATTAATTATTTAATTCAGCTGAAGCTGAAAAAAAATGTTTATTTTAGTGTACATTTATTTTTGTTTCAATATGTGTATTTTTGGATATTAAAAAAACTATTTACCACGATTTGACTACCACTGTTGAGATGTATTTTTTAAATTGCATTTGATTGTTTTTTTTTTTGTAATAATAAAACCTGTCGTTTTAAGTTCTCGAGTTTACAGCAAAGAGTTTAATAAATACATAATACAAGATAATCAACGTTGATGCAAAGGATATATTTATGTACTTAAAGATTTCGAAGTGCAATAAGCCTTTTGAGAAACTTACCTCGAAACAAAATGTACACCAGGTTTAAAAATTAAAAATGGCGAATAAAATCTAAATTTAATTTTGAAAGCCCTGTTCTATGAGATGCCACTCGAATTACTTAATTTATATAGTATTTTTTTAGTAAACTGCAAAAACTCTATTGACATCGCTATTAATTCAGATCTGAAGAATCTACTTTTAAAATTCTATGCAGATAAGTTTAAAACTCTGGAAACTGGGTAACTTTGGTAAATGGACGCCCGTGCATAATGAAGTTATACGAGTAAGCCATCATATAAAAGCCATCAACATCGTTCTTTACGCTGTTAATTTCTTTTGAAACGCTTTATACATTTAAATCGTAACCCAATACTTTTTTAAATGTAATTATTATGTAGCCTAGCTTTTGTGTAATAATTTCTGGGCAATGCTATTTAGTAAATTATATGCATTTTTTATTTTTGTATCAGAATCGATTGGATAAAAATAGTCACCTTATTTTATTCTCATTTCGTTTAAAACATTTTTGTTCCCAACACCTGTTTGAGATCCCACTAAATTTATTTTTGCTTTTTTTTTATTTACATATTTATTGTTCACATTTGGTCGGCAATAATTATACACATGTGTTTTCGTCTACGATATTCGAAAATTATGATCCGCCGACAGACATGTGACTATGATAAACGAGCGCATATTTGATTTTTATTATAATGTACGGTATCATTAAAATTCACGAACTGATAGTCTGAAAGATAACATTATTTATTGACAAGAAAAATAAATATGTGGGGAAAAAGAAAAATAATGGAAGGGTTATAAACAGATTTTTGAACGGTTTAATTTCCACATAACTAACTAAGGTCACGGGATCAAAATAAAAAGGGATTCCCGCACCCGATACTTATTGGCATGATGTTGCCTGGGTGGCTAAGTAATTGTAGTTATTTTAATTTACTTTTATTCATAGGCTTCCAAACGAGTAGGTGAATGCAATAAAATTACTTTTATGCTTAAGTAAATATTGTTGGATGTTACATATTCGTTACCTACTCTTTTATATATACAAAGTTGATATATATGGACGTAACCTGTATATTTGGACGTAATCATGACTGATATTATAAATATGAAAGTATTTTTATTTGTTTTACAACATAATATCTCTTTAAAAAAATTACCGGTATTTTTTACCAAATTTTGCACACTAATTGAATGTACTACAGACTTATACATAGTTTTTATTTCGCAAAAAACACACAGTTCCTTAAGGAGTAACAAAAAATCTGTTAAATACAAGTAGAACTCGCACTAGGAGGGTTTTGTATAAATTTAGGCATTTATAAACCTCGAAGAGTACATGATATTTCTTTTAAATTACTTATAATTTATCACAACGTAAACATATTACCTGTGATATCTTTCATAGGCGTAAAAACGTGTTGCATATTAAAATTAATATTTCTCACTATGTAAATGTACAAACATATTGCCTAATATAATCAATTCTACAGAAATTGATTTTAGAATGCAAAATTCTTGTTGCATTTCATTTAAATCAATTGGAGTTTCTATGAACTTTTTACACATCCAACTACATGTCATGAGTTGACCGACTATGACCCCGAAACTAGTAGAACCTACTTAGCTGGGGTAATTTTCTTTTTAATTTCCCTATGGATACTATTATTTTTTGCTGCTTTTGAGACATACAAAAATAGCGGTTTAACTGTTAGGGATGAAGATACGTAATACTAACAAAATTGACCAAATATTTCGTAAACGGATTCCTGTATCGAAAAAGTTTTCTTAACATATCCCCAATATATTTAAAAGACCTTCCTCAATGACACCCTACGATTTGCTATTAATGTTTTTGGGATCACTTCTACCCTAAAAACATTAAAACATTTTATTTCATAACCCTGTAGTTGTTAAATATATGTTTAATAAATAATAGTTTGTGAGTAAAACGGGTGTGACATTTAGATCAACAGACAGACAGACGAACATGGCGAAATTATAATGGTACCTAGTTTGATTATTGAACCATATAAACACATGTTAGGGTACGCTTATATAGTGCTACTGCTACTTTCCGTTTGTGTAAGTAAGTAATCGTCAATTATCAATTACGTATTTAAATTTTTTTAAATTTTCGCTGTTAAATTCTACACGAGTTCCGACCTCCTTTAACACCCCCTAAGTTTGTAAGTTATTGTCGTAGAAAGTCTTTCATACATTTTATTCCCCCATTCGATCGTTTTACCAAACAATTTCAGAACTCGGTCATTTAAAAAATCCCCCACATATTTTTCTTGCCTATTCGTTTTCATTCCTTCCTTGACACTGGATAACCTGCTATTTCTTTCCAGCGGTTTCCACATTGTCATAAAAATTTCTCAAAAATGTTTAATAGCGTATATAATGAGAACATTGTTCAATTGTACGTTTGCTTCTGGTTGTAATAAGGAAATTATGATCTGATCGATCAATTATGATCTGATTGAATGATCGATCATCCTCATCCAGGGCGAAACCATGTGATCAATTTTGAAAAATTTAAATCTTATTGAAACAAACCTCTGGTTAAATTCGCGTTATCTGGCAGAAATACTCTCACTACAATAGAAACAATCTTCATTAATTGAGGACGAAGGGTAAACATTCTTTTTACCTACAACATGAGCTAACACCGATGAAATAATTAACCGCTTTATTAATGGCCAGTCGAATAATAGATATATATTAATTTTGTTAAAACAATGTAATGAACCCAATCCACGTTCAATTATTTTTGCATATCAGCACGAGTGTTTACTATACGAGTAGCTTCTAATTATAAACTTATTTTCCTATATTTACTAATAGCTTCGCTCGATGGATGCCCTTTGCTCAAAACACTTCTAATGTCCTAAAAATAATTGTTTCAAATGTAGCTTCATGCGTTATCTTGTTTATTCCGTTACTAATATATATATTTTCTACAAATCTGGTTTATTCAGGCAAAAAATCTCAAAAAATATTTTTAATTTATTTATTTTTATTATTTCAAGTTTCATGTATTCGGATCAGTGTAGCTCAACATGTGATTGGGTGTGATTTTGTATTATCTTAGTGTCAACCTGTTTGATAAACATTTTTTTGAGGAAAAATGTAAAATTCATGAAACACACATACTCAATTGCCATCGATATATCATGATTTATTTCCCCTTACACACTATCCGCTTTGATTACACCCGAAATGCTTCAAGAGCCAATAGCTATTCTCTTCAGAAGTACGTCGTTTTATGCCCTCACAAAATATTCACCGCATAGGAAAATCTATTTCGGTGACAATAACGCTCGCATACTGCCTTTGAAACGAAAAAGCCACCCCTGCGAGCGAGGAAAATATTTTCACAACTCGACTCTTTGTTTCACTGTTTCCCTTGAAAAACACTGCGAGGTTTTCTTTTTCATTACAGGCAGAGTCTGGCTGGGAAATTCTCCCACCTACTCATGCCCTTTGCGATGTTTTCACGTGCGGTCTATTGTATGATTGTGACATTGCTATAAAACAGAAACTTGTATAAAAGTATATTATGGCTTTTACTTGCGTCACCGGCGCAGAAAAACATATATTTAATATTGAATGCCGGTTTTTAATTTCGCTTAATCATTCCACAATTCATAAGTTATAAAAATCGTTGAAATCATATAAATTAAGCACGTGAAATGCTAATTAAACGTTTAATAATACTAGCTGCTTCCAATATACTGAATTTTATTTCAAATCCCTCCATGTACATCCCTTAATATCACATAATATCCATCTTTAGCAGTACATAAAAAATAAACAATTTAAACCTAACAACGATATTAATCCTGATATCCAAACACAAAAATCCGAATAGCATACAGTTGGCTGATGGGCTGCTGTGTTCAATGACAGTTTTTTTTAATGTACCTATCACTCTATAAATAAACAAATTGTTAACCTGTAGTTAAAGTCTATTCCTACTGAAATATTTAGTATGCAACAATACTTAAATAATGAAAAACACTTTTAATATATATAATAGTTTAATAGATAATTAATAGTATAAATTTTTTTTGAGTTAAATGTTTTAAACTCAAAAAAAATTACAAGTGTCCGTAAAAACCTCGTACTGCGAGTTCTACTCGTACTGAACGATAGTTTTAATATTTTTGAGACATTGAATAAGTGGATACATAACAAATATATAAACAACACATACTAAAACAAAATATATATACCTGATATAAATTTATCACCATTTAAGATCATATAATAATTATTTAAATTCTCGTTACTAATTAGAACAAGAAAATACTTGCGCTGTGGTAACACGATTCTTTCGAATGACTAAACGAATTTTGACAAATCTTTTGCCAAAGCAAAATAAATACCCACATCAGACAAAATCCCTTGAACTTGGTTTTCTTCACACATCATAAACTCCACGTAAAGAACTCGGTAAAACTGTAAATATATGCGCAATACTCACTATATTTACTTGGCTTAAATATCACAGTAACTCATCTATTGACACAAACTTAATTTTCTCTCCAATTATGACATTCTCTTCATTATAATTGAAACACATCGTTGTAATTTACAAACTATTAAAATATTTTAATAATATTATTTTCAAAGCGAGAAATTGTTCACAACTATTTACAACAAATGTTTAAATATTGAACACAACAAACATAAAAAACTATACATTTTCAAAACTATATATACAGATATAATTATCGTCCATATATACTAAAGTAAATAATAAAGAAAACCCTGTAATTTAGTAATTTCGCCCACGGTACATCGAATTACCAATAAAATATAAGCTAACAGTCCGTAGGCAACAATATTATCCAGGACCATTTATCTCTTAGCTTAAAATCACAATGGAGATGGCCACGTACACAAATATGTATTTGTATATAAATTAAGTAAGCCCGTTGCCGGGATTTACATAATTTATCCCAAACCATATTGTAACTTGACGGCCAGTTCAATTGTCATTTAAATTTCGTGACGAATTAATTCTGACATCGGGGTACCTGATATTGAGAAGGACAATAAATTAGGGAGCAGAGTAAATTTGGAAAGGGATTAAGTTAGTTTCCCGGATGTAGTGGAGACAGATGAGAACACTGTCCGGGATGCTGTTCTCATTATGTTAGATGTCGTTAATTTGATCGTCAATTTTAGTTAGCTGCATAAGAAGGGTGAAATTACAGAGAATGGAATTTAACGGAATGACGGTATAAAGTAATATTTATATCGAACAACGTATTAAAAGTTTTCAAATTCATCATAAATCAAATCCAACACTATTGTCATCAGGCTGTAGAACTATGAGTAATTTTCTTTCAGTTTTATAACTGCAGTGTGAGTGTTAAACTATTTCATGGACATTGAATACTACCAGAACATTGAACCTTATATACTTTTAAAGATTTTCAGCCCTTTTGAGCCACTGTTCCTCTCTTGGGCGGATTAAATATTAAAAAATGAAGACCAGAATATATTTTGTTTGTATTTTTATTGGAAGTAGTAAAGAAAGCTGAGAAGATATCATCGGGCGTCCTTGTTATTGGAGTGTAGAGAAAAAGTAGTTGAACTGCTGATAATATATAAATACATATTATCAATAGACGAATATGTTCCTGGTGTCTTCATCTACCTACCTCATTACCAGATTGTATAATTGTTTAATTTTAAGAGTAAGAACTAGGCATATGATAAACATAGTTACAATGAAAAATTGTAATAATTATCTTATGGTATTATAAATAAAAAATTTTACTTTACATTTATTTGCATCGTTTTTAACATTCAAAATATGATTAGTCTATAACAAGCTGTAATTCTATAAAATAGAGAAATTATTTATTTATCAAACATGTCCCAATATACATTTCTATTCAACGATCAAATTCTTATCATTTCAATGATTAAAACTATCATAACAATTATTTTGTTTACCAACTTTTGTACACACAATTCAACCTTAAATAAAACATATTAATTACGAGAAGAAGTTTCACTGCAAGGTTTCCGTACATTATTAACAATTAAGGATATGTAGTAGTTCCATTAAACTATTAGGTTGTCAACTAACAAATCCGTCATATCAGTTCATCTGTGTTAACTTATGAGGTAAAACAATGTTTCCGCTGCTTCTACAAAGCACGAAGGTGCTTTTCTACGGAAATATGAAAGCATGAGAGTAGGCCTGCCGGATAACGCGATATTAACTTGGGAACTATTTCAATAAGATTCTGTAATGAGTGAGGAATATCGGAGACCAAATTTCGCTTGTTATAATCTTTGGAGCCAACGTTTAGGTATAAATGAATACTTTCATAGGAGGAAGTACACCTTCACCTGTTATTTTACATACATTATGCGCTTCTTCGCTCGTTTCTCGCCCAAATTGGCATTCATAAGACAAGAATGCTCTAAATACTCGTCACGAAATTTCATATTTTGTTCGTTCTTTAATCATCGAAATTCAGTTACTGACTGAAAAGAAAATGAAAAAAGGTCGAACACCGCACAATTTATATAGATTATTCCATAAACTTCTATAACATTCCAAAAATCACGAAAAACTATTATGGTTATTACTTACCAATCTCATATTTTCAAAACATTTTCTTTCACAATGTAACTTTATTGCCTAAGAAAACTATGAAACTGTGAAATTTAGAATGATGCCTGTACTTTTCCCGCAAACTTTAGATAAGCTTGAAATGACATTGCTTTTCACATGACTTTGACCTTAGTAGTTTGGAAGATGACGGGTGCAACATAAATTTGGCTACATTTTTAACAAATATTTATAACTATCTTGTAGAAAATTCTGGAAAAAAATCCTTTTAGTATCCTTAAAACTAGTTTTTTTTTCAATAATGTTTCAAACTATACACAAAATTTAAGAAAATATTGAGTACTTTGCTTGACCCCTCAGAAATTTCTATGTGAATATTCTTGAGTGTCAACTAACGATTTAAAATGTATACTTTGGTATCCGTGTAAATTAATTTGCTTGTGTAGCCACATTTGTAATGAGTAATATTTGTATCGGACCCTGTTCGCCTTAGTTAAGTCACGCTTCAGTTTCGAGGCAATTTTGCCAAGCCCGTTGATGTTCAGCATCGTACATCTCTTTGGATTTCCCATCTTTTGATTTTTCTTTTTTTTTTATATTTTGACATTTTTGCGAAATTTTCACAGTCCGAAGAGCAAAAGGTCTGAAAGCTAGAGCTAGTTTCAATTAACATACATCGCTGGGAAGACTGTCATATCCCAATTTTGCGTTAAAATTGCATCAATGAAATAAGCGCAATTTCAATAAATAACAAAAACGAGCTTTAATACTTTATTGAATGCAAAATCGTTCGTGTGATCAACATTTTCTGTGACCCTCACGAATAAAGTGTGTCACCCACCCCATTTTCGAAACTCAAGACGTATTCTATGTCAAAACAAAGTTGGAGTGTCGCGCCTAAAATGTCCATATGAATATTCTTGTTTATTGTTAATAATACCAAATTTCAAGTTTATAATTCTGAGAAAAACAGCTATGGCAGACCGAGGGATACGTGAGTGTTTTTACAAAGAATACTGTTTTTTTTCTTTTTTAGGTGGTTCCGTTCAATCATAAAAACGAAAATATACATTTTAATTACCATCGGTTTTGAACTTGAATATCTCTGTTCTGGCTGAATGTATTTTATAAGTCTTGAAATGATTTGCTCGTCATATAACCTCGTATATATCTACGAAACTTATTAAATATGTTTATTATTTTTAATTAACAAATTACTTAAATAATAACTTGCTAATCTAAATTTCATTTCTGCGACATTATTAATTACTTCTGCACAAACTCCTTTAAAAGCCAATTGTATACTTCAATACTAATTTATCATTGAATATATTTGGCGTTAATGTTGTAGAAATTCATTATTCACAATTAAATCAAACTACGTGATGTAATATTATTTCTACTATATTTAATTTTTTTACCACGACCTAGGTTTCGTTGTATTACAACATCTTCAGGTGGGATATTAGCAAAGATATATCTTTGCTAATATCCCACCTTCCGATATTTGCTAATATCCCACCTGAACATGTTGTAATACAACGAAACCTAGGTCGTGATAAAGAAATTAAATATAGTAGAAATAATACTACATCACGTAGTTTCATTTAATTGTGACTAATTTATCATTTTCGCATTTTGCATTTATCGTCTAGTAATACCTAGTAAGTACCTAGTAATTTATTCTCATAATTCCATCACAGTTATATATATATATATATATATATATATATATATATATATATATATATATATGTATGTATATATATATATATATATATATATCATCAAATCTCATTTTAATTTGACCCATACCAAGTCACTTTTACCAATAAGACCTTAACTAGCGTTTTCGTTTATGATTCTTAAACCAAAAAATACATTCATAAATATTACAACCTTACACATAAGCTACATTTTAAATGTACTCGAAAAACATTTATAGTTCTATAGGACAAGTATCAATTTTAAGTAGTTATGCATCTATCGAGAAAATTCTCTTGACTTATCTGGGATAGTCATAATATACACTGGATACTGATATGGGGATACTGACCTTGTTTCAGGACACGTGATCAAAAATATGTTAGCCTATCTTTACAATTTAATTAGGCTCTATAAATGCTGACACTTATTATAATAACAGCACTATTACAACAGTGAAAAAAATCGGTTCAACCCAACCAGAAACTCGTAATCTGCTATCTAATGGTAATAAGCCCTTTACATTTTCATCGTTTCATATAACCACTGAATTTTTTGTCACAAGTCTAAATGGAAGTAAAAGATGAAGCAATAAAAAAAGTTAAACGAAAATCAATTTTGAAAATTCTAATTTCTATGAAAAAGTTATAAACAATGTAAACGACAATTATAGATCAAGCTTTGTACATAAGCTTGTATCTGTCGACATATGATTAACGCGAAACTTTACGCGATTAAATTTTTATGGATAGAAGATCAAAATTAATGATTCATAATTAATTTTGATCTTCTATCCATAAAAACACAAGAATAAAAAAACAGCCAAGCGCATGTCAAAACACGCACAAAATAGAATTTCGTAGTTACCACTTTGAAGCTTAATATTTTGCAAACGGGACTTAAAAATTGAAAATATTAAATAGCATGTTTTATTTAAAAAAAAAACCTATATCATGATACTTGGCTACTGTATAAAATATGCGAAAAAAATTGTTTCACCTCGCTTTTCATATGCAAAGAGATATATTGAAATGTTTCTATTACAAACTCCATATGAAACATCTACTTCCAAAGCTTCATGCAAACTGTAGATACCGTGAGACTGCGACAGACGAATGAAAGGACATAATAAAAATAATCCTAATTTTACTACAGAACTCTAAAAAAACCTATGTACATACATAAACACATTTCATAAGGAAAGCAACTCACATCAAAGTTCAAGGCTGAATTTTGAGTAATTAGAAATATTCTACCGATATACTTATATTAATAGTTATCTGAACATAGTTTATATTAAATGATATGAATATTTCTAATGGATCTCTTTGCTACCGCCAGTCTATCGAACGAACATTCTAGCATATTAACGGGTAAAATTATAGGGATTTGAAACATGATGAGTGACAAACCAAAATCGTAAGGGCGTATTTACATTTTGGACGAAAAATCTCTCTTTTTGTCAAATTTGCTATAAATTCTGGTAATATCTAGTACAAAGGTTTTGATATGAAAAAATAGATCAAACCTTCATTTATAATACCTACATGAAAACAGCTTTTTATTATTTTCAGATATTTATTTTATGGAAATTAGCTTATTGGATTTCAATCCCCACCAAAATTGCTAAACACGGGTAAGTGAGTTTAGGGAATCCGCTACAAACAATTATAATTTAATTTGAAACGCGAAAGAAAGCAGTAAAATATTCATGTCCTCTCCTTTAATTTGTATAAGAAACAATTTAGATTGATTAAATTATTTTAGTAAGTAAACTTTTAATAAGTATTTTAATTAATTCGATCATTCCTTTGTTAGTTTTGAATTGAATTTCGAATGAAAAATGCAAACGAATGAAAAATTTTAATCTAACAATCCACAATAACACTAATTCATTCATAGTTTATATATAAAACATTTCAAAAGGAGAACATGTCTTCTCTATAAATTCTAATTTAACCGCGGCTTCACTCACGTGGTTATAGTTAAAACTTATAGGGAGAAATCGAAAAGCCTAAGTTATTTCCCGGCCCATCAACTATCTCTACGCAAAAAACACTTCGATCCTTTGCTACGTTGCGACATAAAAGGAAGATAAATAAACACACTCGTTTGACATTTACGATATCACCAATATTAGGAATATAATATTAGGATGAACACATTCTTATGGCATATAAGATTGTGTTGTGTTGTATCGTAAGGTTTAGTTACGATACACACACATCTCTTGAAGGAACACGGCATGACAGAAATTTTGCATAAGCATTTGGAATAACATTGTTCTACATCATACAATTTTACAGCTTCTTTCATTGACATGGACAATTTCGGCAGTGAAAAAAGCACACAATAACCGATATTAGGATGATTTTATTCCATGAATATTATTCCGTGAATAATATTATTGTGTAATTTAATTTTTTTTTCACATAATAAGTGAGACAAAATACTATTAATAAAGGACTTTATGCAACATACATGCAAAATAAAAATCCAATTTACTTATTCTAGAACGATATACAGAAATTTTAATGTTGGTAAATTATATGCAACAGATATGATTTTTATTAGGATATGTGCCGCCTTCTTTTCTAATAATGTTTAGTTCTTTCAGTTATGTCAAACATACTTCTTTTAATCGCCATCACTTGTTCATTAATTCATAAGCTTTTTTCATTATTAGGAAAATTCAGAACATCTTCATTGCTTTCTTTATCGCTTAGTGAGTTTTCCAGTACATCCTTTTCCTTGTTCAATGTACTACTAACCTCGTGAACAATTTTTTTTTCAAGTTTCTCTACTTTAGAAGGAAAAAAAGAATAGATAATTCACGTAACTGTTCATCTATCGGATACAGTCGATTTTATCGAAACTTGAAATTGGCATAATAATACTTCATATTAACCATATATTGTGCACTAACCTTTTAAATTATTAGTATAAGGATTAAAAAAATGGTAAGTACTCAAAACACTTTTTTTATTTATGTATCATGTGGGGTATTATTTGAAAAGACTTCTGATAAGGAATAAAAGATATGGTTCATTATAATTATTATAAATTATAATTATTATAATTTACGTATTAATAATTAATAAAAAACTGGTTTTGTAACCTAACTAGAAGATCAGAGAGAAACTAGTCCAGCTTAGCAATAAAAGCCAAGTAACCCAACCTTAAAGCACAGCCTGGCAGATTATCTTGAAAACACAACCTGACAGGTCAGTCTGGCATAACATCCTAGTAGTCCAACCCTGCAGGTTAACCTGGCACGTCCACCTAGCAGGTCGGCGTACAGATCTGCCTAGCAACCCATCCTAGCAACTTAGTCTAGTAGCTCCGCCCAGCAGTTCAGCATAGCAAACAAGCGTAGCAACTCTGCCTAGCAGGTAAGCCTGGCAACCCAATATGGCATCCTAGTCCCGTAGCCAACTTTGGCAGCTAAATCTAGCTCCTCAGCCTTACAGGTGATCTTAGCATTCAAGCCTGATAACCCAGCCTGGCAGGTAAACCAAATAAGTTAACCAAGTCGGTCTGCCAAGTAGCCCAGCCTAGCAGATTAGCCTAGCAGGTCGGCCTAACAGGTCAAATTGGTAGGTTAACGTAGCAGCCCAGTCTAGTAGGTCGCTTAGCTCTCCGGCCTTGTAACTCAGCCAGGCAGCCCAGCCCGTTCCCGCAGCCGTAACCAGGCAGTTCCTTCTGGCAGATAAGCTGACCGGACAGCCTCGCAACCCGAACTGCCAGAATAGCTGCTCAGTATAGTAGGTTAGCTTAGCCCAGCTAGTAAGCTTAACAGTGCAGCCTAACAGGTCTGTCTGGCAACAAGCCCAGCTGACCAACCTAATAAGTCGGCTTAACAGGTTGGCCTAACAGATCAACCTAGTACAGTCTTGTTAGGCAGCTAACTAGGCACGTCAGCCTAACAGTCCAGTTTAGCAGTCCAATCTAGCAACCCAGCCTGGCAGCAAAGCCCGGCAGTTCACCCTGGCAGCTAAGCTTGGCATCTCATCTTGTCAAATCAACCTAGCAGCCCAGTCGGATAGCACAGACTAGCGGCAAAACCTGGGATCCAAGCCTGACAGCCCACCATAACAACCCAGCCTAGTAAATGAGTCTAACATTCTAACTTGACAAGTCAGTCTGGTAACCCAGCTTACCAGACTAGCATGGCAGATCATCCTGGTAGCCAGCCTAGCAGATAAGCTGGCTGGAAAGCCTGTTAGCTCAGCCTAACAGAGCAGAAGGCAGCTCCGCCAGCAGATCAGCTAGAATAGCAGGTCTCTCTCACAGCTCGCCCTAGTAAGCCAGTAATAAAATAACCTAGCAGGTTAGCGTAACAAATCAACGTGATAGCCCAGCCTAGCAGTGCAGCCCAGCATCCAGCCCAACGAGCCAGCATTACAAGACAATCAAGTAACCCAATCTAACATGTAAGACTAGTACCCCAGCTTAACAGCCCAGCCTAATAGAGCATCCTAGCCTAGCAGGTCAGCCTGGCAACCAAACCTAGCAGATCAGCACACCTGCTATGATGGGCTGTAGATTAATCTACGAGGCTGACTTGTTAGTCTGAGCCTGACAACTCAGCCTGGTAGATCAGCCTGCTAATCCAGGCTAGCAGATCGGTCTACTAAATTAACCTGGCAGCTCAGTCTGGCAACCCAAACTGAAGGTCAGCCTGGCAGGGCAGCCTGGTAGCCCAGCTTAGCAGCCCAAATTAGCAGCTGAGTCTAGCAGTCAGCCCAGCTGGTTAACCCAGCAGATCTACCTAGCAACTTACCCTAGCAGGTAGTCTAGCAGATCAGTCTAACTACCCATCCTAGTAGGTCAGCTTACCAGCCCAACCATGCAGCACAGCCTAACAGTTCAGCCTAGCAAAACCAAGCCAGGCAGTCAAGTATGACAGCCCGGTCTGGTAGCCTATTCAAATATCCCAACATATCAGTTCAAGCTGGTAATCCAGCTCCACTTGGCAATCTAGTCTGGTAGGTCTGCCTGGTAATCCAGGCTAGCGGCCGAGCTCAGTCTTGCAATACAGTCTGCAAGGTTTGACAACCCAACTAGACCGGTCAGCCTGGCAGCGCAGGTTAGCAGATTGGGCTAGCAAATAAATCTGGCAGCTCAGCCTGACAACTCAATCTGACAGATCAGCCTGGTAGCCAGACTAGCAAATCCGTCTGGCAAACAAAACTGGCACCTCAGCCTGGTAGTCTAAATTGACAGCCCAACCCGCCAAGGCAGCCCAATCTGTCAGCCTACCCTGGCTGGTCAAGGCTGAATTGAACAGCTAAGCTAGACTACTATGCTGATGTTAGATTGACCTCCAAGGCTGGGCAGCTAGACTGTGCTGCTAGGCTAGGTTTCTAGGATGATACCGTAGTCTAGAAGCCCATTGCCGCCGAGTTGCTATGGTCATATGATTGGCTGGGCTGCTAGGCTGAACTGCTAAGCTGGACTGCTAGGCTGGCCTGGTACCATGACGTGCTAGAACTGGCTGCTAGACTAACCTGTCGGGCTGACTGGGCTGTTTGACTGAGAGTCTGGCTAGAATGACAGTCTGGTGCTGATGCTTCCCCGATGTATCCGAGCGGTTAAATAAAAATTGGCTCGTTTCCGATTATTATGCTTCGCAATTTCTAACGGCAAATGGCACTTTTCGTGGTAGCTTGCACAGATTCGAATAATAATGCTAAACGAAACTGTCAGGCTGAGCTGCCAGGTTGACTTGCCAAACTGGGCTGACAGGCTGGCAGCCCAACCGGATATTCCAGGCAGGTAGCCTACCCTAGGCGTCCAACCTGACGGCATAGCCTGGCAGTCCAATCGAAAAGCACAGTCTATTGGCAAAATAGACTGGTAGGACATTCGGACAACCCAGTCTTGCAATCCAAGCAAATAAGTCAACCTGGCGACCTATCCTATAAGGTCAGAGTAACCTAACAGGTCAGCCTAACAAATCTAGCAGGTCGGTCTAGCTAAGCAGACCAGCTTGGCAGTCCAGCATATCAGGCTAATCTGGCAGCCTACCTAGCAGTCCAAGGTAGCAAGTCAGCCTAGCAGATCGATTTAACAGACAAGCCTAATCCTGCAGACCAGCCTGATATCACAGCGCGGAAACAGCGTTTGGCAACCAGCCTGACAGCCTAACCTGTCAACCCGGAATGTCAGCCCAGCCTGGCTCCTTAGTCTGGCAGCCCAGTCTGACAGCAAACCTCACAGTCTAGCTTAGCAAATCTGCCTGACGGCCTGGTCTGTCAGGATAGATTAGCAGGGCAACCTAGCAGCCCAAACTAACAGTTCGGCCTAACATCTTAGGGTGGCACTCAAACTAACTGCCAAACCTAGCAAATGAGGTTACTTTGGCAGACCAAAATGACACCCCAGCCTGGAAACACAAGCCAACCATTCCTAGTAGCAAACCTATCCTGGCAGCCCAGTCTGGTGGCGAAGCCCGGCAGGTTTGAAAGCAGCCCCATCTCTAGGATAGTCTAACAAGGTAGCCGAGCAGCCCAGTCTAGCAGTCCAACCTGGCAGCTCATCCTAACAAGTCAGTCTGACAGGACAGCCTCGCAGCCCAGCCCAACAGGTCAACGTCTAGCAGCCCATTCGGGCAGTCCAGCCCAATAGACCTATCTATCAGGAATCTTACAAGTTCAACCTAGCAGGTCAGCCAAGCAGGTCAGCCTAGCAGGTGAGGCTAGTCTGGCAGCCTAATCTAGCAACCCAGCCTGGCAGCACAACCTGGCAGGAGGACGAGGACACTGTAACACTTGTAAAATATAAATGCAAGGGCAATTATTTGTAGTATATAATATGTGTATGAGAATTACACACACACACACATATATATATATATATATATATATACACACATATACATATTTATATATATATATATATATATATATATATATATATATAGGATAGAATGATGTTACTCGTAAGATTAGAAGAAGAATAAACTAAAAGATAACAATAATTTCAAATGCGGTTTCGTTATTTGTTTGCTAGTTTTACTTCATCATAGTTGATGAAAGACGTGGCAACGGTTTATTAATGAGGTCAGATAATTATGCCTAGTTATTTTGATAACTTTATAGGGTCCTTTCCAAATAATAGAAAGGGCTTTACGCAGCCTGAGGTGGTTTCAAGACGTTTCAAGGTGGTTTCTTAAAAATTTATGGTAATACCCTACATCTTACAAACATTTTTAACTACGGCTCAATGCTGTGATTAATAACAATTTATAGTAATACCCTACGTGCCATAAACATATTTAACTATGACCCAATGCTGTGATTAATAACAATTTATAGTAATACCCTACGTGCTATAAATATTTTTAACTATGACCCAATGCTGTGCTTAATAACAATTTATAGTAATACCCAACGTGCTGTAAACATTTTAACTATGACCCAATGCTGTGATTAATAACAATTTATATCAATACCCTATGTGCTATAAACATTTTTAAGTAAGAACCAAACATAGAGGATCAATTTACAATTACAGTTCGAAATATTTTTTCACGCCATGCATAATAAATGCTCTTGATTCAAGAAAACAAGTTAATAGTTTCTTGAAATATATTGAACATTTTTTAGACACATAATATTACTGTGAGGTCATTTACAATTCTAAACAGTGACCCGCGACCTGACTCCCTCCACATTATCGACCTCCAATTTCGCCCGCAATCGCGCCTCCATCGATTGAGACGACCAACGAATTTATATTTAGTTCCAACCGAGTGGAGCCGTCTCATGTAATATTCAAGAGGTAAAACACTCATCGACATTCAGATTTATTCAACCGATGAAATGTACGCCGTTTTCGAGTTCACTTGCTTCACCAGAAAGTACGTGATGAGGAGAAGCCGAAGGAAAGAAAAGAAAAAAACGATGTTTAAAAATCTTATACGACCTGTATGGCGCCAGTTTGTTGGAAAATCAATTTAGGAAATGTTTATTTTATTACATAATAGCGACCAAAAAACAATACAAAAATTATAATAAAGCACAGTTTTATTAATTGTCTCTAAATTTAAAAAAGAATACATGGTTTCTCTCGCGATGATTTCTTGTTGAAATTTGTTATTATTGTCTTGTTGAAATTTGTTATTATAATTGTGGACTTATTATTCAACTTATTAATGGATTCCCTTTCAGATCCCTTGTATAATTCTAGTGCACGAGTACATAATTAAAACATTATAATCTTTAAGTCCTATTTCATCGCGTAATATACTGTTTCGCTATTAACTACACCACTATTAACGTAACCTATAAATGTGTTCGTATTACGATTTCGTGAGCTAGGGCAATCAATAAAGCCTCAATAAAATTCGTCAATGATTATTATGCAATAAAAAACTGTACGTAAAAATAATTAAAAAAATGTTTTTTTCGTTTCCAAACTTACTAAATGGAACTGAACACTACATTTTCTACAACGATAAAAATAGATAGATCTTTTCTCTGCAATTTTTCAAACAAAACAAGCGACATTGGCTCCATTCACAAAACTTTTTTGTGCAACTTTTCCAATGTATATTTATTTTAAATTTACGTAATTATTATACATATTTAAACAATTATGTTTTCACTACTAACATACACTACACACAATCTTATTAGTCGGTTGTCATTGGTTTTGTTCTAAACATTTGTTGCTAAAAATTGAATTTTGTATCAATATTACTCAATGCAGCGTCTAAATAGTCTCATAAAAAGTACTAGTAAAATATGTGCTGTTTGTAACTTCACAAGTGACACTAATTATATATCATATGCGCCAAACAGGGCATCAAATTAAAAGTAAAGCAAACCAGAGAAAACACGATTGACCACGCGAGTATTATTATTAACTATCACCGTATTCGTTCCTTATTACATAATATATCCTATGTTACTAGCGAAAACGAGACGAATCTAACAATACGTTATGGGTTTAAATCTAATACGTCGTAATAGCTCTAATAGGAAAACATAAGCCGATGTACATACATACACAGAGATAAACGCGAAAAACCTCCTTCTGCTTCCGCGCAGTTCGGTAAAAACATACAGTTTAAATACGGACATTTCCTCTATATCTTTTACGCAATCACCTGAAGCCTTTCACGGTACATATATTTATATACTAATAATCCTGATGAGAACAAATTGTTCTTATCGACGAGTAGACGTACTATGAAAATTTCGGAAATTCAAAGATTCGTTTATGTAAATTATTCTGCTATCAATTCCGGAAAACTTATCAATTTCAAGTATTGTAAGCTCTATAAAAATTGAGTTACTTATAACCGCTATTTCAATTGCTCTACCCAATATCGTAAAATCAATATAGGGGAAGTACAGTAAACGTGTAATTAAATTGTGTTTAAACCCACCGCCGTGGGAATACGTCAATCCACAACGAGTACCTATTTGAAACAGTGTGAAAACAGCATAATTTTATGTTTATACAATACAGGGAATTATTTACACATAAATTTTTGTTAGTCTGAGTATTTTGAGTTTGATTCTTATATTTATCTGAAAAAATAAAACCGTAGTATAAAAACTAATACTATTAAGCTATATCTACGTAACAATTATGTACATATGAATATTGGAATGTAAAACTTCGTTTTTTGAAGCGTAACTTGATTATTACGAAATCAATTAAAATCAGTTTTCAGGATCGCGAGTCTAAACAAATGAGACTACAAATGGTATATACTGAATAAAAGCAAAATATTATACTAGCTGTATATAATACGTATATGATATGGTCACTTCCCCTTTTAGGGTACTCTAGTGAAAAGAGGAGGTCTTTCAATCGTCATGTCAGTTCGTCGGTCCGTTTGTCCATCACAGCCTCACAATTTTTCCTCAAAATTTCAAAATGTCGCCATGAAGAGTGACATGGAGAGCAGGTCTAGGATATTTTTTTTTTCATTTTATAAATTGCTTTAACTCAATAATCGTAAGTTGTATAATTTTAGAATTTTGCATAAAAACTCTTTTTTATAAATAATTGAATATGAATTCAGTGTTTTTTAAATGGGGTGGGAGTCGTTTTTTACAACTATTTAACTATACAATTTTGTACGTAAATCTTTTACTTTAGTAAAATGTACTCTAAGAAAATAATATAACTCTAATATAAGAACTGTTGCTTAGATAACGAAGTATTGTCTCTCTCGTTTGCTAACAATTACCGCTCGTAGACGCGAGAGGAGCGTGAAGCGCAGTAATGTCAGCAAGTAAGCAACCCGAGCGCGGACAAATATGCAAGGGCAGCCATCATTGATGGTCGTATGCTAAATGCGATTTTCTTTCCATTTTGTCGGATGCGTAAATGCTTTATAATTCAATCGACAGTTCAGTTGTGTCTATTTGAAATACCTATTTTCATTATTTAATAGTAAGTAGGCATAGTTTTTTTCAATTGAATAGGTCTCATGCTCTGCTTTTTTTAAATATCTATATTTTAATTAGCTATCTTCTATATCTAATAGTGGGTACAGTGGTTTGTGATTTACGTATGCGCGAGTTTTACTCGCATTTATCCTATTTTGTCGAATTAACTTTTTTTTTATTTCATTATTTCTTATTAGTAAAATGGCGTTACAAAGGATAATTATTAACGGGCAAATAGTGCGACAAATCGTTGCACATATTACTGGGGACAGAGCTTGCCTATTTCGATCCCATTCTTTTTTTATGTACGGGATACAAGAAATGGCAATCCACGTACGTCAGTTATATCTCACAATACTAGAACGTGTAGCACATCAGACGAGTACAATGCCGACATGATTCAACATTCGGTGGATCGTGGGAATTAGAGATGGGTAGAAAAGATCGAGTGAATAACATGTTAGAACGAGTGAACAGCAATTAATTCACCAATATTCATTCACTGTAAAGGTTAAAGAAACAAAATTACATAATATAGTTACATAATATAGGTATAGTCCACTTAACCAAACATCAAAACAAATTAAAATTCTATCTTCACATGCTCCATATCCAATAAACCAACTTGACGTTTACGTCACAATTTTACATGAAACAAAACAATATTTACAATATAATGCTGATATGTGACGCCAACTTCACAGACCTATTCCCGTACTAGGACAAGAAAACATGTAACGATTTTCTCAAGAGAGAGTAGAATAATAAATGTACTATATAGATTAATTAAGGTCACAGGCCTCATTTAATCTGAAAGAATCAATCTATCAAAATGTATCGATCTCAAAAGATTTAAATCAATAGGTTGCACATCTCTATCAGTCAGTTGTCTTTGTTTTATTTGTAGATGGTTTTTACCATATAAAAACGAAATTGTCAGTTAACATATTTCTAATGACATTCGCCATAATTATAATGACATTCGCCATTATGTTTTATCATTTGCATTATTTGAATTATTTTGGAATATTTGAATACATCGAAGTGATGAATTTACTGTCAAATTTCCTAAAAAAGGAATAACTGAAATAGTACAGATTAGATTTTTTTACTTACTTTAGCATATTTAATTAGGTTTTTTTTACAAATAATAATACTATTATGTCGTCTCGCAAACGAAGCGAAATATGGAACCACTATATGAGTTTGCATGGCAAAAAGATAAAATGTCATTATTGCTCCCGTTTTTTATCTCATGGTGGTGGTTCCATGGACGGACGGACGGATGGACGGATCTTTTTGAAGGGAGATCAAGTGCTCGCTGAGAGGAGAACATCTTTTAAACTTTAACGGATTTTATTTTTCGGAGCTAATATTTAAAAATTTTAATGATTTCTATTGATCGTTAACTTATGGTGATATTCCTATTACCCTGTAGTTTATTTATGTTTTAATAATGATTTATTTTGTTAGAAAATTTTAGTATTCGAGTTTATTTATATTCCGTAATTGTTTATCAGTGATTGCTTGTTTGTGATTCCTATATTTAGATTATTTACTTATTAAAGTTATACTTCTTTAGACGCAGTAAGAAAAAATGATGAGAGATACTATATTCATGATAGTTATTGAGGTATTTGTAAAAACACAACACGTGTTTTATATTCATACAAATCTAAGTTATATCTATGCTTTTAAATAATATTTTTGGCAATTGAAATTTAATAATTATCCATATAATAAAAGAACATTTATTTATTGTGAATATTCGTAATAGAAGTATTACTTATAAGCTTTTTAAAATATATTTTAAATGTATGTCTCTAAGTGAGGTTAAGTTTCAGCATGTATTAATTTAATTATTAAATGTAATGATTGTAATTCTAGATAAAAAAATCAAATTTTTTACTGCTCTGTATCAGAAAATAAATTTAATTATCAAAATTTAATTATTTGATTTAATTTCGATTTTACCAACCGTATTTATAATCACACCCCTGTCCTTTTATTATTTTATTTCCATTAATGATACACGTGCTAAATAAAGTTATTCTTGTATTATACTAAAGAAGTGTAACTTCTAACGCGCGTACATAAATACACGTATAATTTTTTTGTACACATTTTAAGTAATTTGTTAATTAACCTATATGTGAATGCCTTTGGTTTTTGCAAACATTTGTTTACGATTAACTTTTTAAATACGTCAGTCTTTTAATCTCTTAAGAGCTAAGACTGCGAGTCTCAAGTCTGGAAAGTATGAGGAGAAAGTTAATATTTTTTTAGGCACCAAAACAAATTAAAAAAATAATTCTCGACTTTCAAAAATCTAGATCGCACTAAGTCCTAAAAAAGATTTTGAATGTCCATTTCTAATGTGAGTGAATAGCAGCAGAAAGAATATATAGTTTTGTTTTCAAAGTTTATCGTAACGGTAAATCGTTTTTCACAAGATCTGTTAAATGGTCATTTGAATGCTTTTCTGTCTAATGAGCAACAATTTTATCAAACGCACCAAAATTTAATTATGTAAACATTAAGAAAATAGCCCCCCGACATGTTGAAGTACTTGATTTTATAACTTAGTTTTCGACAGATTCGATTTTATAACTTAGTTTTCGACAGCATATTCTTCCAAACAGCGTAATATTCAAACACCTATTTTATAGTGAAAAGTATAGTAGCTTATAAAAAACAATAAGCCTTGTGTTAAATACACTAACACAATAACGGGAAACCAACTCAGACAGATGAGTTATAAGAATCTGTGGTGTAATGCATGGAAGAATGAATGTAATGGAAGAATGAAACACTTGGAATATGTGTTGTGGTAATTGAAAGGTACAAATCGAAGTATTACATAGTCCTCTTGAACCCCTTTACAGTTCGTTGTTGAACATGCACCCTGTCTGTATACATTTTATTAATAATATAAAATATTTTATTAATAAATAAAGTAATAAATATAATAATTCCGTCCAAATAATATCATTTGATATTAAGAAAGTCACAGAAGATGGATTCACGCTGACCTTCAAAGCTCTGGGACTGACATTTCACTTAGTTGGAAGTTTATTATCATAACCTAGACAGAACGCTCAGTTCCTGCATTTCGTCTGTCAAGATGAATGCGAAGCAAATTTAAGATGTTTTAATTAACGAGGCTTAAAACCAGGCCTAATCAAACAATTACAGAATATGCTATACGACGTAAATCCCTACATAAAAGAATTGAAGAATGCTATTGATAGGATTCCTTCCTCGTGTAGGACATTTAAAGCTATCAACCATGCTGAAACAATACTAAAGATCACAGAGCCCGTTTCAATACCAGAAAAAGAAATGAAGTTGCTATGGTGATAGTAGGTTAGCGATTTTGTAGGAATGTTATATTAGTAAGAGGAGGTAGCTCTTTACATCATATTAGCGATATTCATCGATATCTCAACACATAATAATATTCTTTAATGTTTTATTACGAAGAGGATGGTTACTCAATTGCTATAACACAATGTGATCCTGGAACTAATTTTCTCATGAAAAAGAAAGTGTTTGCAGCAAGCTTTTATTCTTAAGCCATTATAATTAATAAAAGGGAAGAATACTATACTATTATGCCCTATTTAGCCAGTATTTGGTATATAAATAGGCGAAAATAGACAGGAAGGCTCAGTTTTATTAGAAACAATCAGGCGAAATTACATGCAGACAACAACTCATATATTTATCTTAAGGACGTCATTAACTGACAAAATGCTGAAGCTGTCCAGTTGGGTCAAATTATAGGACTGCTATCCTCATTCATATGTGGTCCGAGATACATGCATGAACGAACCAAATACTCCGAGACATATATTCGCACCAACTTTAGTCATTTTTACGTGCAATCCTCGATGAAAGGACAAGAAAATTACTTAAAGGACAGAAATCGCACAAACTCTATGATTTAATTACTAGGTTGTTTTAAGTTAACTATTTATCAAAAGAATAATAATCGGGGAGTATGATGCTTTATGTATTTAATACAATAACAAAAACATCGTCTTTCGAATATTCGTATCCTACTATGGTTATTAAATAGTATAACTACGAGCGTTATTGACAAAATTACTTGTGCGGAAATACCTAGTCCAGATTTTGACCCTTGACTTTTAAAAATATCAAAATCTAACATGATACATGGACCTTGTCGAAGGTTTAATTATAACTCCCCTTGTACGAAAACAACACGTGCAGTAAAAGGTATCCCAGTCAACACAGAACACTAATGATGGCTACCTGCAGTACAGAAGACATTCTACAGGCAAAGGTAGCTTTATAATAAACGTAAATAATCCTGTACTTTTAAAAATGTTTAATGCTCACATCAATATTGAATGTTGCAACTCAGTGAAATCGATAAAATATTTTTGCGAATATATAAACAAGGGTTCTGACCAAGCTACTTTTACGTTAGAAAATGAAAAGGCTGAAGTGAAAATATATGAAAGTACGAGGTATATAAATAGAATCTGAGGCAATACAGCGGCTTTTCAGGTTTCCAGTTCATGAGCATTTAATCTATAAAATAATCAAAGGGTTGTATTTCAGTCAGAAAAAAACCTAGTCGACAAAGTTAGGCATCAAATGCTACGTTTCTTCCTTTTTTTGAACTATGTCAAAATTATAACTTTGCCAGAACTCTGTTGTATCCCGTGGTACCGGCATATTATGTTTGGAACAATTGTCGATTCGAAAGAAAAAAACATTGTGCGTGTCAGCTCCAACGCACCACTGGAACTTACTCCTTAATTATTTGTGATTGTCTTGGAATGTATAAAATAGGTAACACTGTATATAAATATACTTATTAATATCATCTATCAATACATCTCTTACCGTTAAGACAGCGTTCATAAGAAACGCATTTGCTCGACTGCTTTTTTCGTTGCAAAACTGGTCCCCATGAAAATTTTTTTAACCTGTTTGCACCCTGAAGGTCCTTTCTAAATATTGGTGAAATAATTTTTAAAATCGGATGAGCAGTTTAGGAGATTACCTGCTACATTCAAACTTATAAAATTTAACTTTTTTATAATATATGAAAAAAAATTAAAGGGATAATATACAACCTGAAGGTCCTTTCTAAATATTGGTGAAAGAATTTTGAAATCGGATGAGTAGTTTCGGAGATTACCTTTTCTATCCAAACTTACAATATTTAACTTTTTTATAATGTATGATTTTTCTAACGGGATAATATACAAGCTACATCCATCCTGAAGGTACTTTTTAAATATTAGTGAAAGAATTTTTGAAATCGGATGAGCAGTTTCGGACATTACCTCCTACATTCAAACTTACAAACTATTACCCTTTTTTAACGCTCTGAACTTCTGATTTTACTCTTCATAAAACTTCATACCGGACGCTATATATGAAAATCGATTCCTAGTACTAGTAAACTGCAAAAAGAGAAATGGATGTCGATGGCCAGGTATCTAAAAAGAACATACCGGAATGCTATCATCTCCGCACACTTCTTCATGAAGTCCAGGGTCCAAAATTATTTGAATCATTTAAACCGTAAATGATGTGGTGCTGAAATGTAGGATATATCATATCATTTACGGGTTGTTTAAGAACGGGGACCATTGGTTTGAAGACGATGAACATTGTTCGGAACCTGCATGGGTTCGGAAGAGACCGCACTTTGTCAATCACCGTTGATGATGCGAGCGATTGCAAAAAGCAATTATGTTGGTATTTTGACATGTTTCAGGTCCATTAAGTCTGTGGGATAAATTCAAAGAACACCCTTTCGAGGACTTTAAATGTCAGATTGAGAAACAAGAAGAAAGCAATCTAGACCACCAATCAGATGAAATGTCCAATAAATGCCTATCTAAATTGGGGAAGCAACTTTAGCTTTAGAGGGATTTGCTCCAAAAAGTAACGTAAGTAGTAACGAAAGTTCCTTAACAGATAAGCAAAAATCGAGTGATATGAGCAATTAAATAATTAGAAGTATAGATGCAAGCCAGGGACGGATATTTTTAGATGGTTCAAGTGATATCGGTAAAATTTACCTTATCGATTTGCTCTTAGCAAAAGTAAGAAATGCCCGTGGTATCACCTTAGCGGTTGCATTTTCTGAGATTGCTGCTACGCTTTTGGAAGGAGTTTGAGCTGCGTACTATGCCTTGATACTTCCCCTTAAGTTGCTACATATAATCAGATCTGCAACATTTCTAAATAAAGGAATCTTGCGAAAGTATTAAGAGAAACTCAAGTTAGAGTCTAAGCTGTTATTACTACAGCATACGAGGGAGGAATTGAAGCTTTGAATAGGAATCTCAAGATATAAGTGGTAACAAAAACTTAATGGGAGTACTACTAGAAGGAGGCTTCCGCCAAACCTTATCAGTGATACCGAAAAGAACGCGCGCAGATGAAATAAAAAAATGCATTATTAGATATTAAAGCCTTCGGTTAAAATATTAAAACTTACCAAAAATATGAGAGGTGAAGTCTCTACTGGTAAATTTTCAGACCTTCTACTCGAATTAGGGAACGGCGGCTGTCTAGTAAAGCAGTTCGTTACCCGATAGAATTATTGGATATTCTAAATCCACACCATAGGCTGTTAGTGCTTGTGGGCACGCTTGTGATGTTTTTCAGAAGGGGCCCAAAGAGAAACAGCCCAAGATTTATAATAGTACTAGATGGAAAGTCAAACCGTTGCTACGCAATATGGTCGAGGCCACTATTTTGTCTTGTCCTGCCCGGGAATAAACAGTCATTGTGCCACGTATTCTATTGATTCCCAAGTTCTTAAGTCTTTTAAATTCCTCTTGAATTTAAAAGACTGCAGTTTCCATTAATTTTTTTTTTTGCAATGACGATTTACAAGTCACAAGGGCAAACGTTCAAATTTGTAGGAGTTGACTTGAGACAGGACTGTTTCTTCTACAGTATTTGCTCCGCAATGTAGTCGAGACCACTATTCTATCTGGTCCTACCCAGAGAGAAACAGTTATTGTGCCACGTATTTCATTGATTCTCAAGTTCTTAAATCTTTTAAATTCCTCTTGAATTTAAAAGACTGCAGTTTCCGTTAAAAGTTTTTCTTTTGCAATGACGATTTACAAGTCGCAGGGGCAAACATTAAAATTTACATAAGTTGATTTGAGACAGAACTGTTTCTCCCACGGTCAGTTTTAAGCACCGTGTTTATTTAAGTGCCACCCTCAGAAATAGTAAAGAAAATAATTTACAAAGAAATATTAGAAAAAGCCTTCGTTCCACGTAGACGAACTCGCAGGCAAAAGATGGTATTATATATAAATTTCCTTTCCATTTGACTAATATCTACATATATTAGTTTAATAGCGTTAATAATTTGGTGTAGAATAATTTAAATATATGTTTATTTCACAGCAACAAAAATTTTAAATGTTTAAACTCGTTACACACACAGCGGAGATACGGACTTTTCTAGAATTAAAAAAATATTATCCATCATCACAAAAAGATAACCAGTCTTTCTTATTTTTTAATAAATTACTTAGAATAGTTAATATAAATCAACCAATGTATTTCATTTTTGAAACATGAGAGCTTCACCTCAAGTTCAATATTCCACAGCAACAATGTGCATTTAAAAACGAAGTGACACTGAGGAATAGGATATTTCAAAGTAACAAAGCTCAGTAATAATGCCTTACATTAATAATAAAACTTCTACCTCAAACAAGATCCTCAACGGTTATCCCATCCCCGAACTAACAACTCCCTCGTCGTTAATTTCCATCGTCAGCGGCGACGAGGTGTCTACGATACGAATTGGCTCCCCGCCAGAATCAAGATAAATATACGTTTATCGGATTAATTATCACATTACATAGAATTCATTAGAAAAATAGCATAGGTTTTCTTATTTAAAAGTGTTTGATTAATTTGTTAGTACAATAAAACACAGAAAGATGAGAAAAGACGACAAACTGAAAAGTTCAGAGCCTAATAAACGGGAGACCTCTAAGTAAAGAGTTAACAAATTATTTATTATTCATATAGATTTACTTAATTTTTATTCACAACTAAATTAGACTACGTGATGTAGTATTATATCTAAATTAAGTGATAATGCATTTCTACAAAATTAACGCCAAATATATTCAACATATATATTTATTTATAAAATCATTCCAAACTGCCCCATAGCTTACTTACCTTCTTATCTAATTTTTAAATATGATAAATAAGTTCGTTTTGACTTGCATTATAACGGTATGTTATTGTTTAAAAAAATATAGTTAGTCCGTATAATTTTCCTTGGATAATTACTTTAATTAATTAATTTATTGCAATTTAATTTAGAATTTGCGCAATTTGAAAAATGTTTCTATATTTTTTGTGAGATGCGCCATTTTTCAAACTTAATAATTTAATAAATAGAGCGCGTCAAAAATCCTAGAGTTTTTGGCAAATATCTCATTAATTATTTATTGGATATAAAAATAAATAATTGCAATTTCACAAGTAATAATTCATCTACAATTTTCTTTTATTTTTCTTTTATGTAACCATTGGTCTTTCAAAGCGGTGCCTATAAGGAAACCATAGAAAAATAATGGTGCACAAAAAAGACTCGAAAATTTTCGCAAAGTTGTTGGATTAAAAATTGACAAATTACTCCAAACATAATAATTTGGTGTAGAATAATTTAAACCATCATCACAAAAAGATAACTAGTCTTTCTTATTTCTTAATAAATTACTTAGAATTAAATTACTTAACATTGTCTGAAAAATTTTACTTAAAGTAATTACGCATTACGAATCTATATTTTTGGACAATTTCTTTGTACTAAACCTAGACCTTGATAATCGACGCATACAACAAACATTTTTTTTCTCCTAAAAATTATAAATAGTTTATTACAGTAAAAACTTGATTCTTGTTTATCTATTTACAATTTAACAGCATAACCCATCGAAACAAGCTTTGATATTATACTTTCGGTATGACACAACACTCTGTCATCTCGCAAGATCCCTACTTTTGTGAGAAGCAAAATGGAAGGTGACAATTTGCCTCTTACATTTATTTTCATGAACAATTTTAGTCTATTGGAAAAGCGAATTATTTTGGCAATACTTTGTTTTGCTTTTAGCGAGATTCAAATTTGCAGCTATGTGATAAAGTAGCTACCCATTATAGCTAATTCATTTTCGTTAGTTTTAAAATAGCATCTCAGTCTCAGTAAATATACGCGAATGTTGTTGAATACTAAAAATCCGACATTTCCCCACTTCTGCCTGTTACCAAGGGACCTTCATCAAAAGAGGAACAAGAGATTTGACAGGTTTGACCCTTTTAACCCATTAAAGTTCACCGCGCGCGGTCACGGACCTACCTACGGTATGAATTTCTATGCGTACGTATCCACAACAAATGAGTTTTATTTTGCTTTTTAAATTGTGGAATATATATACGTCATACTTTTACAAATTAAAACAAAATGAATACACTTTTTTAGAAAATTTCGCCAAGGAGATAAATTCGTCTTCACCCATCTAACTATAATATTTTAGTTGTAATAAGTTCAGTATGTTGACCGAATTTACAAGTGTGTTTCTACCAGTCACAAATCAATCGAGGAAATTAACTTTCACATAGGAAAAAAATATCAAAATAAATAGATTTCAACAATAGAAATCTATAATGGAATATGTGAACAACAAACCAAAATTTACAAAAGGACCTTACCACCATGCATAACATAAGTACGTAAACGTTTTCCTTTGTTTCATGCCTATTAATCCTTGCAATTGAAATGGAAAAAAGCAACTCTTCAAGATAAAACGTAATGTAAATCTGGTCAATGATTCGGTCAAATAAGAAGATCTTTTCACTAACCCAACTCTCAATGCCCAAGAAGGTCGTTAACATCCCTTTCAAGTCGTAACAATCCTCTTTTTTCATTACCAAATTCTTATTAATATATCGACTTATCTTTTTTTATATTTCTGCTTTAAATAATGATTTTTAAACGAACTGCCACAAGTTTACTTTCAAAAATCGTTACTTTTGTTGAATTGTAAGTTGATGCAAAAAAATTATCTGTCCTTCCATCTCTATTTATCGCTTTCCAAGCTAACAACTTATTTTCTGTTAACAACGCATTCAATATACAAGGTTCTTGAAATCACATGGTTACCATTATTTAGTTCTTATTCTAACGAAAATAATAGTTTAATGATCAGATATTACAAAAAATATACAAAACAATTTTTTTTAATTCTGAGAATAGGCAATATATTGCCTCTTTAAATCCATCGTAAAAATAATCAATAATTAAAGATGAAATAATTAAAATTCCTAAAAGAATATTTCAAATGAACATCGAAAATGGAAAAATTATATATTATTCAGTTTAAATAAATTGCAAATTTATATTAACTAAAGTGTTATAAAAATTAGTTTGGAAACAAAAAAGTATTATAAACAATACACTAGCCTTGAAATAACATTAAACAAAAGCTTTTTGTCCGGAGATACAGCAAACAATATAATAAATACATGGCTCAAAATGTGAACACAAAAGAAAACAAAACTGAAGTAAGGTTATATCATTCGGTACAGCCAATTTTTCGACAACCATCATATCGTCATCACAGTTACGAAACAGAAATAATCACTTTGGTTTACATATACTAAGTTATATAATTAATTAGTGTAAGGCTTAAATAATAACATTTAATAAAATACAGTATAAGTGATATCGATTTGTTTAACGAACTTTTGTTTTATCTAATGTAACTCTCATTTTATTAGTGTCCATGTTTACTCCCAAATGTTTCAATTCAGCGTAAATGTAACTTCTGTCAATGAAGTGTTTCATTCCATTATATAATTACACGCCAATCGAATAAACTGTATTCGGTAAACCTCCTCGTGTCCACACACAAACATAACATTGCATATTTTCACGCAATTCCAAAGAACAATTTTTAAGCTAAAATTTCAATCTAGTAGCGTTTAGAGGTTTTTTTATTAAAACAAAAAAAAATCATTTAAAATACATATATAAACATATCAATGAATTACATGTCACTATTATCACATTATTTATTTTGAATCAAACTTCACCCAAGTGACAATAAAACAACTCTTAATTTCTGTTAAATTGAAATCCATTACAAGGACAAAAATACATAGTATATACTCTGTTAAATTCACACATTGAAATAATAACAAAATAAATATCAAATTTATAACTAAAAGAGAAAACGTAGTTCATAATTTAAATTATAGTAACCAGATAAATATATTTTTTAATGTGACGAACTCAAATGCATAATCTTCTCCAGCGTTACTTTTTCCTGTTCCAGCGTCCTACGCATGCGTAATTTAGCAATGGTTTCCCGGATGTTGTTGCGTGTGGGCGCGTTTACGCATTAAAAAACCGAGACGTCGTAAAAACTATATTTGCGATTTACACTCGCACTATCCAGCGTATTAATAGCTGCCAACGCGACGTACGATATGAAAGTCACACTGTGTATTATGAAGAACAAATTCATTCATCAAGACGGTCAGAAATTATGACTATGCAAAAGGAGCAACTGAAAACTAGTCAAATAGACACTTTTTCACAGAAAATGTGGTCTAACCTTAAATTTTAATGTCCTCACACACACACTCATGCACACACACGCACACACACGCACACACACGCACACACACGCACACACACGCACACACACGCGCACACACACACACACACAACAACATAGTTTTGACATTACCTCCCAAATTTGCAGAACTCTTAATTACTGCAACAAATTAATGGTAAGTGGCAATAATTTATGAACAATTTTATTTCTCCTAGCCTTAACCTCCATACCGCCCTTTTTCATATAATATAGAAGGTATAATAATTCGCATGAACATTATAAGTCAAAAAAACCTAGATCATATTTTTATTTTCTGCATCTATTGAAAGTAAAACTTAACCCTTATTATCTTTCAAATAAAAGCTGAAACTAAAAAGAGAACTTATAATTTCTTTAAAATGTATTAAATATGCCAAACAATACATAACCATGCTTTATTTACGTAATATTCATTTTATTAACAATTAAAATTTCCACGGGAGAATAACTTTAAAGTGAGAAATAAAAACTAGACAAGCGCGTATCAGAACACGCAAAAAGAGAGATTCCATAGTTGTCTAAATCTCTTATGATTCAAGTAATATCCATATTTTTTATAGATTTTCAAAATTTAACGTTAATATAGGATTCCTTGTTTCGCTACTGGACCAACAAATATTTATAATTAGGGTTGAGTGGTATTTTTCTTTTCACCGATGTGTAATAGTAAAAATCTTTTTGATATACCAACGAATTTCTCGCAATACGATAAGGCGGAAATCGGCATTACCCTTATAAAAAAGTGCAAAAGAGCCAAAACACGAAACAGGAATGAGAAAACCGTCCAGGTATATCCTTGGATACCTATTTTACATCAGTTGATTTGAAAGTTATTACATCTCCGGTATCATCGACGTCCGAAAGAAGTAGAAGTAGAGAAAGGTCTATCAAAACCACAGAAGAATAACGAAAGGTAATAAAAATTATAGAAGAGAGACCGTCGAGAAACATATCTCGCTGATTCAAGAACCAGACTTTATTTATCTGGAGTAAGTAAAACCTGACATGGATTCGTCGAAAGGAACAGAAATCGCATTATAGGATTTCTAGCAAAGGACTTAATTTCCCAACTTAAACTTATGACAGCCGGTTATGACGGAACAAATCTAAATATTGTGAAGCATGGTAATATTATAAGACTGCTTGAAAAAAGGATACAAAAACCACTCTAGTGAATAACTTGTTTGCTACATATAAACGAACTACCTTTTAGACACTTTTTTCTTCACCTTGACGGCTGTACTTCGGGACCTAAGTAATAGTAAGTAGTAAGTAAGTAAGTAAATACTTAAAACTAGTGAACAGTTGCCAGCTATAAAATTGTTACGCATCAAAGTAGAAATGCTTACAGGAATGCCTCAATATTTGAATAGAGATCAATAGTTTTTGCATAAAATTTTCTCAGTGATACTATCAGGCGATTTTGCAGAAGATCTGTGAAATAAGACTCCACGAAAAATATAGCATGTACATTGGCTCGCGTGTGCCAACCGACTGTTACGTCTCTGCGTAGCCTTGATTACTTTGGCTACAGTTACTATTAAAATGTACGCCTCGTTATGGTTCTTATTCAAGATGAAACCATCGTGCAGAGATGGCAAGCAACATCATTTTAATTTTAGTGTGGTCTCCAAGTACCTATCAGAAGAACTTAAAAAAGTTATCGATCCTGTTATTCAGCGTAATAGCTATTTTGCACATCCTGAGAGTGTCTTACAGAACATGATTAAAAATAACAGGAAACACATTCGCGAACTGACAGCCCGGGGCATATTGAAAACACGCAGCACGGCCGAAACTTCCAAACCAAATCTTTTCGAAGTGACAGAGATAAAGTTGAAAGCATCGAACTACACTGACATAATAAATTGAGAGAAAGGATTTACTGAACCACCGATTCTGCAAAACTTAACCAATTATATTTGTGAAGAAGATTAGGAAATTATATTATCTTTTAAGGACCAGTTCCAAGGCACTAACATCATGTCCGTTGTAATGCTCTTTCGTAGCTCCGTAACTAAAATTACTTGATAATGTGACCAATTAGCTTTTTCATTTTTTAATTCTATTTACGTTTCTAAGAAAATGAAGCATAATTAGAATCAATGTTCTATATTATACATTTGATATCAAGATTCCATATATTCTAAGAAAATAGTAAATGGTACAGAAAAATACAATAAAATTATTTTAGAAACTAATTTTACATCTTAAAATGAAATATAACTTCATAGAGGCAGAAACATTAAACAAAAGATACGTTATGATAATATTAGATATCGACCCTAAAAGATATACTAAGATACATTTTAAAATTCATCTTAAAATTAATACCGCACTAAACTCTATTTAGGCTGATAAGACGAAAAAAAAAAAGTGAAAAAAAATATAAAAGACAAAAAAAAATTAAACAAACCTGTCTCCCAGAAAATATACTTCACAAAGTACCACTTTCCAAGCCTATTTTATGAAAAATTCTAAAAGCAAACTGACTGCTTCTTTACCGTGCAAAAATATTCACTATACAGTTTATAACTTGAATTCCCACTTAGACAGAATAAAAAATGCTCCTTTACACGTTACCCATATCCATCAAGCCCCTAAACGGGGCTAAAAGACGTGAAATGAAGAGCCCAATCTCTTGTAAGAGGAAATTTGCCTCAACAAAATGCTGCGGCCATTTCTTTCGCCCCCAACCGAGAAGGTAAAGTTGGAATAACAATACGAAATGCCTTTGAAATTTTACCAGCTACCTCTTAGTACAGTCGGTTGAAATAAAGAAACAGGCATTATTCGTTAAATAATTGGATTATTTTTTTCACAATATTGGATTTTCTAAATCACATAATGAATATTATATTTAGTCGGCCAGCACAGCTTTAAAGGTTCATTGAGTTTCATAATTCCCAGGTAACAATATAATATAATAATCCAATTATCTCACGAGGATAATAAAATAAACTATTCTTAAAATTAAAAATTCAATTAAAAGTAATAAATTTAAAGTAATTACCAACATAATGGTGAAAATACTCAAAACTTACCAGGGTGGTACCGGTTCAAATTCCATTCGAAAACGAGGAATTCTTTCTTTCAAATAACTTGATTTCATTATTGAATTGCAGTTTTTTAAAATACCTACAACTGTATCCCAATTCATATTGTTGTACATAGAGATTGTAAACAAGTAAAACGTCTAGTCGAGGTAAAACTTTAAATTTTCGAAATTGTGGGACCTTTAAATGGTCATGGTGTACTCGATTTATTCTGACTACTATTTATCTATTTACTGGCGATAATGGAGTACAACTCTTGATATATCACAGTCTATCAGTCAGTGCTTATCAATAAAGCTTGTTGCACCTTACGAGAAATGTACCTTACATAATCGTATTATTAACCATAAAATCCAAACTAAAATAAAACACTGTCCACTAATTTTATTACTATAACTATTATTGGCAGTAAATCAGTAAAGTATATAATCGTACAAAAACATATAACTAATTCTTTCTCTAAATTGATAACTGTAATTATAAATTTAACTGCGACTCATGTTCTATAATAAACAACAAGTCACAACCAAAATTAATTTATATAACTTATAAAATTTTGTGTAGATATTTTTAAAAAAGAAAATTATTAACATGTATTTTTACTAAAATTATTAACATATAAATATACTTAATAACAATATATAAACTTACAAAATACTTTTATTAGCTTATTTCTATATTATCATTAAATAAATACATCTTTAATCATAATATCGAAATAAGTTAATATACGTGATTATATGTACACTATGTACACACACTAAAATACCGTCCATTTTAGTCTTTTCTTTTCCACAGAACTTTGAAAGTACAAACCAAAGTCAACAGATGCTATTTTAAATAGAGATTTTCTCAAAATAATTTAAAAAACCATACAATTTTGCGTTTCTGCATAGTACGACAAAAATTTAAATATTAAAATATGTGTGACTATTAGAGGGGCGCATGGCAGATCATCAACATATAAATGCTAATAATTACACGATGGTTAATAGAATTAAAAAGATTATTTTTTTTTCAAAAAGATAGCCCGCGTGAACTTTTCTAGAAAGGAAAAAGCAATTACTTATAATAAGATTATAAAATTTTTTCATTATTTAGGAACGTACTATTTACGAATGAATTATAACCGTTTTTTATTGTTAATGACGAATGGATATACCGTTATATTTTTTTATTGGATAACAGATTTTAATTATAAAGTTGATTTGAAAGAAAATAACTAAAAAAAGAAATGGTATATTAATTAAATTGTAATTCAGATGAGATATTGATACAATAGCATTGACAAAACTCTGAAAAAAAAACAAAAAACTCTCAAAAAGACAAAACTCCTAATTTTTATTAGAAATGTCATTATTATCATACGTTCAATATTTCAATCTATTCTAAAAATGACAACCATCGTTCAGTAAAAAATCCTCGTAGCATACGTAGATGTGTGTTTAAATATATAGCATTAAAAGTAATACAACGGTACAACAGCTTTTCGCTCCCACTGGTTTACAAAAAATAAAAAGCTCAAAACCTATTAAACTGAAGTAGTCTATGTCTTAAACGACTGTATTAAAATTGTATAAGGCAACCTTGGACGAGGGGGACGGCCCCCGTTACGCAACAACGCAGCTCTGCCCTTGAACGGTGTCGGGAAAGCTCTTTTGACGTCATCGTACTCTCGCGGCTTTTAATCAGGTGAGATTTATTGGTCGCTTCCGGTACATGTAGAGTTTCAGCAAGTTACATCTCTTGGCGGCAAAAAATCCGACTACGGAGAAATTATTGAGCGCAACGGAGAAAGTTGGATAATAAATAAAATGTTACCTAATCCGATATTATAGAAACGTATTTTATATATCTATTTCCTTTTTCCGTTAGTTTCCGTCCTTTTTTCGGAGTAAACTTTGAAGTAATAATTCAAGTTTTATAGGACATGTTACTTTTTTATAGTCTTTCTTATTTTTAAAATATCAGGCATGAAATAAAGAAAACATTGATTATTGGAAGAAGCATGATCTAAATCGAATCGTTTTCTGTAAAAACGGATATAAGTAAGGTTCGAGCAATACTTTCGATACCGAGCAAATATCGGTACTTTGGGCTTCAATACTAGGTACGAAGTACTAGATACATGAAGCGATACTTCGAGTAAAGTACTTATCTTTTCATATAGCAATATATCACAATAGCAAATTGTGATTTTATGCCTCGTTCCATCGTAAATCTTAATGCATCCATTTGGATGCATTCAGATTTAATCAATAAGAAACAAATAACTTTTTCATTTGTCAATTCTTTATTTCTTTGTTTTTACCGATGATTAAATTTGAGGGAGTAATGGTCGATTTGAAAGCATGTAAAACAATACAATGTCGGTGCTAACAAGAAAACGTCGACCTTCGATGTTGGATGGATAAAACGTTGACGAATGTACGGTTTGCCTCGTCTTTTACGGTTTGCCTCGTCTTGAAAAACATTTTCGCCAACAACGTTTCGTTAACCTGCTTTAACCATTAAACGTACTTACTTGATTTCTCGTTTCAAAAAAGTGAATACAAAAAATATTCTTCACCCATGTTTTTAAAGTCCTCTCAAACAACTACTATCTACGACCGATTTTGTTAAACATATGTAATCGGGCAAAAACACATTTGCCTTATATTCTATAGGAAATTGTCTACTATAATTATATAAGTACACAGCGCATACTAAGACAGCCGCATATAAAAATATCCCTCCGAAAAAAGGATTTAAACGAGATATTAACAAAAAGTGATCATTATGTAACAATATTTAGATCAAACACACGTAAACGTTAACTTTCAATCTCCATTCGTTTCATCAAACACATGTAAGTCTTGACTTTACTTACTTAAATTATCAACAAAGTAGAAAGTCTGCAAATAATGCTAGTAAATATTTATTAAATTGGGAATAAAACGAATCAAATATTTCAAAACTTTCATTAGCTTTTAGTTAATAGACATTCATTCGAACAAACTCAATCATTATTTATTTATAATAAATTGTACTTATCTGGAAAGTATGCGCACAGGTAACGAAATGGTGACTTAGAGCAATATTTTATAACTAAAGTCACAACGCAGAAGTATTAAATACACAATTAACGTCATTTTGGAACAATAACCTAGTAAACGCGTTGAAAGAATGTAAACGTTACGAAATATTATGCGTCTGGAGTTGACATTTGAAAACACTAACCGAGGTAACAAATTGTACAGGAAATTATGGTTGATTTAATAATCTGTCACATTATCAGCAAAATATTATCTACGGAATGCTGTGCTGTCGGGTTCAGGGTGCAATTCTAGTTCTTGTATTAGCAATTAATCGCAACTCGAAATATGGGTCGTAGATATGAGAGAGCTTAAGGGCTATTGGGGACATTAAACAAAACATATTGATCTGTATGTACGTTTACGTACATATTTATGAATACACTATAATATATTAATAATAATTATTTAATATTGCTGAAAATTTAAAAAATATCGACAAAAGTCCATAGAGTGTTGAAGGCAAATGTCACACGAATAAAAATGACACTAATAAATAGGGAAAATTAAAAAAACTAAGCTCCTTAAAAGTTTTATTTAGATCAAATAAGAAATCTTATGTTTACTTGTGAAAAGCCGGGCTATTTTTCATAATAGTTTATAATGCTATGCAGAACACTTTAAACCAGCATGATGAAACAAACTGCAGATTGTGTTTTGTCGTATCCCCCACGCGCAGATGTACTAAATCACGGCTTGGAAAGCAAAAACATTCCTTTTGACAAGAAAAGTAATGTCGATGTCAGTTACTAACTTAATTTTAAATAATTTAGGCCATAACTACAGATTAAAAAAAGCAATCAGTTTGATAGTTTTTGCAAATGTTTCTAAAAAATTAAATACTCGTTAAGTTAAATTCAGTACTGCTAGATGTTTATTGTTAATTTTACTTCTTATGTCAAAAATACAATATATACGTGTTTATGAACGTATCTATTTGTTTTATTTTAGGATGAAATTATATTTCTGATCGCCGATCGCTAATTTTTTTGCTTTTTTATACTGCAAAAAATACTAGTTGTTTTTAAATTAATTTCTATCCCTAAAACAATCGCTGGTATCCTTTATCGAGGTCACGATGGTAATTCAAATATATCTACTTCTCATTTGCTAATTTATGCTAATGGAAAGCTAGTGGCGTGCACCGGCGTCGGAGCGAATGCAATTTAATTTCATCCAAACTACTATTTCGGGCCAATCTTCACACGAAAAAAATTATGCCACGCTATACGTTTCTAAATCTTCAAACTTCCTTTCTCCGGGATACACCCGGGTGGAGGACGCCTTAAGTCTGATGAATTGCAGTGAATAATAATTATCCACAGTTATAATTTAGTAAAAATATAAATAAATTATTAAAATAAAAATATTTCATAAAAGAAAAATAAATACCAGTATTTACTGGAAAATTACTAAACTGTGTTATAAAAGTCACTTATCTAATTTATGGCTCCTCCATGAGGCATAGCGTGATGACTTCTATTACAGATATTAACCGAACCTCTGAGATGTGAAGCAACAAGGTTTCGTTAAAATCCGTCCGGTGGGTTATTCGTGATGCGCGCACAGATACGGCCTCGTTACAATTTTATTATATGCGTATAGAGATATCAGTAGACACCACCTTTCTCGCTCCACGGAACCATACTTGAAACGGGGTATAAGCAAGCAACTAGCGGCTAATAAAATATCGCCAAATCGTTAACTAATTTCAAGATTCCTTCTAAAACCTTCTTATTCAATCGAATGCTACTTTTCAAGAATTATTTCACAACATTACATAATGTAAGTATTCTTTTGGTTATTAAATTAATAAACTCATGTTTACGAAATTATAAATAGAAATTAAAAATAAAAGATAATATTCATGATAAAATATTATTATAAATTAATCATCTAGGCACGATTACTATTTTAGAAAATAAAAAATAGGCATTTATTTTAGAAATATACAATTTCAATACATACCATAATGACACATACCCTTAGTATTCCGGAATATTTAAGAATTATCTGTCATACAGTAAATTTAATAATTTGTAAAAAGTGTTTATAGGACTGCTATATATAAGATATAAGATATATATAAGATATATATGTATATATATATATATATATACATAAGATATATAAGATGATGATGAGATATATATATATATATATAAGATATATAAGATGATTTGTCACCTATCATTATTCTCTGAACCCATAGGTCACATAAAAAAATAATTCAGTCCGATTAAGCAACCTGTACTCTTGTCAATGTTAGATCGCAAACAATTTTTCACTCAGACTCAAACTAAATAGAGCCTGTCGCTCCGTTCACGTGTTGCGCTCAATACCGTAAGCACTCCATCTTTCACGTCTAAACACCGCATGCACTACTCGTTAAGTCGTTACTCTCCCCTTACTCCTTTCTCGCTTAAACGCCTTTAGAGGAAAACGCTAAGAGGAGGAGGGGGCGTCGCGTTACATAACGCGCCTTGGCGACCTTGAACGCGACCGGGAGCGCTCCTCTGACGTCACCGCGTAGAAGCCCTCCCACGGCTCGTCCCCACCCCTGCGCTTACATCAGAGTCTACCGGCGCGGCCGCCTGTTTATCGCTTCTGTTCGATTGTGTTTATTACGATGAACGTACAAAATGGTATTACCTAATGTCTATTTTCGTTGCACATTTCGTAATCCGTTAATGTCACTTAGCTGTATTCGTAGTGGTCGTAGGTAGATGGGTGAGTAATTTTTTGGTAGATCAATATAAGTACTATTACTTAAGGGATGATAGCCGAAAACTTCTGCTGAATTTTGAATTGTATACATACGATAAGTTTAAGTTAATAGAAAAGATCAATTTATAATAAATATTAAAACCCTTAACGGAAATGAACTCAACTGAATTAGAAAAATCTGTTAAGCACGAGTAGAACTTGCATAACAAGGGTTCCGTACACAATAATACTTCTAAATTTTAAATGTGCAAAGTATTTAACTAAAATACTCTTTAAGAACTATTTCTACACATGCGTAAAAACATGGCGCGTATTTAAAAAAAACATAAGATCTAGGATAATCGTTATAGCGTCCTATGCCTTGTGCGTGAATTTCTGAAAACACTATATGTCGGGGGGGGAGGGGGTCTGATTTTTAGCATATTTTTCATTGTCTGACGAATCTGTATCCATAATTATGAAAAAAATATTTATAAGGTCATGAGATATTATAATCCCTTATACTATATATATATATATATATATATATATATATATATATATATATAAACACATACATACATATATATATATATATATATATATATATGACTTCAAAATAATTTTTATGAATACTTAATTTATCCCCTCTAAAATTTCTGTCAGATTATAAAAATTGATGTGATCTTATAAGGGTTCCGTTTTACCTTACAAGGCATGGAACACCAAAAGTTAATAGAAGAAATAGAATTGTATTACACTACAATCAAGCATTATTCACTCTTCATTTATTAAGTTATTGTCGTATAACTTCTTAAAACAAGCTTTCGTTAAGTTGTACTAAAAATAAATAAATATAAATGTTATACAAGTTGTTTTATAATAAGTGTAATCGATTAAATTTAAAACTCTCATCATATCATCCCTTGTGAATATTTGAAAAAAAATCCACTTATTAGGATATAATTAGTGATACACTTGGAGAATAAAATGGCATTGCATTTACACGACTATTTAATTTATACAAAAAATAAATCGAATAAAATACAAACTCGTCACATACAGTCAACTTGCGACATCATAAATAGCCCATAGTGAGGTGTTATTGTTGGTTAAAGTTATTTATAGTATAAACCAATACCTTTTTTGTATAAATTAAATACCTTTTATCCTCCAAGTTTATATATGTATAATTTTAAATACTTTAGTTCCACAAAGTTCTCACAACATCTTTGTCTAGACTTGGGTAGTGCTACATAACGTCGAATCCAGGTACAGCAACACGATTAAAATGAGCTTAAACACAATATTTTCACCATTAGTCATAGAAAGATAACATTGTGACTGCACGATCAGATCAGTGGCACCATTTATATATGAAACATTGAGCAACGGAAGTGACAAGATCATAAATCGACATGCATGCTCTTAGCTGTCAAGAAATTCGATCGCAAGGTCGGTAATTTTATCGTATTGTCATCAGAACTACGCACACATTTGGTATATCAGATATGTGGTTTCAAACGATTCAATCCCATTGAATATGTGGAAGTAAGACAAATTTTATTTGATAAATTCGGCTACAGTTATTAACCAACAAGTGAAGTTCAATATAAGCTTGTAATAAAAGTATATACAGTAAATACCACTATAAAATCGAAACAAAAACAGAATTCTCGAAAAAATAATTGTGTTCCTAATGCTGAGAAACGATATTATTACTTAAGGATCTTCAGCTTCTACGGCCACAAAGTAATTGATACGAAGTAAAAATCTGATCCACTTTTCAACACATCGAGAAACGATATTATTATTTAAGGATCTTCAGCTTCTACGGCCACAAAGTAATTGATACGAAGTAAAATTCTGATCCACTTTTCTACACATCGAGATACGATATTATTACTTAAGGATCTTCAGCTTCTATGGCCACAAAGTAATTGATACGAAGTAAATATCTGATCCACTTTTCTACACATCGAGAAACGATATTATTACTTAAGGATCTTCAGCTTCTACGGCCACGAAGTAATTGATACGAAGTAAAAATCTGATCCACTTTTCTACACATCAGTCTTCTAAAATTCTTTTCCCACGGTAAGGACAAGTTTGGTCGTTTCCTTTTTGTAAGTAGTATGTGTAACTACGAGTAGAGCGGAAGATTCGCACGTCGTTAGCCTGGTCGGTAGTCGCAAAAAATGTTTGTAATGCTACATTGTTATTATCTTCCACACTTATTTAAAAATACAAAAAAGAAGTCAGGTTCTAAGCGACTACGTTTATTTATTAAGACACAATATTTCTTTCATTTTGGAAATCAGACATTTTATTCGGAGCAAAAATTAAAGATTTAACGAAAAGAGGGGTTAAACGATGTTTTGAAACATTATACTCTGAATAGCAAAAGATAAATTATTTAGAGAAAAATAAAATTTACCTTTTCTAATTCTTTCTTATTTCCAACTGAAATATCATATTTTTAGTCATAATTAGATTTTTAATGATGCCGTAACAATCTCTTTCTGTTTTAAAATAATAGATTAATGACTCATTCTTTATAAGGTTGCCAATGAGATGTTCCATTTGTATCACAGTTTTTTTTACCTTTTACCTTTATCGTGCTAACAGCTTTCATTCTTTTACTGTACTAACTGCTTTCGACACTGCATCTATATCCCAAAACTTTTTGACATCTAAAAAGAAAAAAATGACGCCTAAATAGTATATTTTTTGTATCAAATTAAGACATTTAAATCTTTTCCTAATACCGTAATGGTATATTTAATGTAGTTACCAACAATAATTTCACGAAAAAAATGTAATAAAATTTCCTTGATTTTTAAAAATCTTTATTATAGTTAAAATAAGTACATAACCATACTTCTTCAGTAACAAAACCCCTTTATTATATAATACTGAAAAAATAGTTTGGAAAAAACTTACCTTTTTACCTATTTTCTTTATTTTTACACGGGAAATTTTCGGCCGAATCATGTAACTTACTATTATCACCGATTTTCGATACTAGCTGACACTTCATCACATCTAGGATTATGGAAATACGACCGGATAGGGAATTCGGCGACCTGACCGTATCAAATAAACATGATTACATAGTTTTGACTTCCGTATGGCCGGACAATATTCGCTAGTAACGCACATTCATGCCGTATTTTAATTTAATCTTGCTACATATCAAAGTTAGACATTTTTTAGAAATTTGTGAATTTCAACTTTACATTTAAAGGAAACGACTAATCTCAATGTATTGTAATATCGTGAATGAAAACCTCGTAATAGACCACTAAATAATCAATCCCGGTCACTTAACCTCATGCATGATGGAGCCAAGCTGCGTTGGTTTATTAGATGTTGATGAAGTTCAGTATCTCGATATGAAAGTGAGGTTAGTAGATAAAAGACCCAGGGGTTACAGTAGAATGACGTGGATAGAAATCGTCAAGAAAGTGCTGAAGAAAAAAGGAGTAAACTGTTCTCAAGCCATAAAACCCACTCAGAGCATTTCAGTGCAAAGCCAGTGACTCTCTACGTGTATTAGTTCCAGAAAAGATACCAAGTAAGTAAGTGGACAATGGACTTCATCCGTAATATAATACAGAGATTCTTATTTGTGTATGTTTATATTTTCTATTTACTTTATTAATTTAAATTGATTAAACTATTAAATAACTAGCAAAATAAATTATTTATGACAAAATCACATAATTAAAATAAACTATTAAAATGATCATTAATATATGAATTGTACAAGAGTAAACAACGTTAATAACATAAACATACAAAGATCTTAAGATCAACATTAGGATCGTAACCTAGAATTTCTTCCAGATTTAGCTAATTACAATCCATAAACATTACAACCTGCACGAGTTAGTACGAAATGGATTATTTGGATATATATATATATATTACTCTAATCTACTTTATCTCAAAACCAGAATTACGCAAAAAATCTGTTAAATTTTCGTCAACTTTGAATATACGATTTGGAAGTAATAAATCACAATTAAATGAAACTACGTGATGTAGTATTATTTCTACTATCTTTAATTTCTTTACCACGACCTAGGTTTCGTTGTATTACAACATCTTCAGGTGAGATATTAGCAAATATCGGAAGGTGGGATATTAGCAAAGATATATCTTTGCTAATATCTCACCTGAAGATGTTGTAATACAACGAAACCTAGGTCGTGGTAAAGAAATTAAAGATAGTAGAAATAATACTACATCACGTAGTTTCATTTAATTGTGAATAATGAATTTCTACAAAATTAACGCCAAATATATTCAATAAGTAATAAATCTTTAAATTGTAGCTAGGTAATTACTTTAGCTTCCTGGGAAAGTGAGCAAAAATTTGTAAATAATCGCTTTAGCTTCAGAGGGAACACAACAATGAGTATTAAATAATAATTTAAGCTTCATGCAGAGGCGAGCAATAAGTTACAAATAATATCACTTAATTTTCACTGTGAACCCAGCAATAAATTGTACATAATCCTTTGAACTTCACATAGAACGAGCAATAAATTGCAAATAATGACTTTAGTTTTACATGGATTCGGAAAACAAATTGTAAAGAATCGCTTTAGTTTTATTGGGGACCGAGCAATAAGTTGTCAATAATCAGTTAAGCTTCAGAGGGAGTCCAGCAATAAATTGTAAATAATCACTTTAGATTCACATGGAGGTGAGAAATAGATTGTAAATAACCAAAAGCTAAATAGCTTCAAAGCGAGACATTCAATAAGTTGCTGCTTATCACTTTAGCTTCAAAAAAAAGACGAGCAATAACTTTTAAAAATGCTTACACTTTCACAGTATTTCACCGAAACCAAAATATTAACATGATCAACTAAAATTTTCTAAAAAAAGAAAAAAGAAATGTTATGTGACATAGCAATATCAAGTCTTCAGTGTAGTCTTTCTCTAGTACACTAATAGTTCAACAGTATTATAAATAGACTTTCATTGATTCCACTTATGAACTAAATATATTTATGAATAAAATGAAAAAGAAAACTATTTGTGGTATAAAATACCTGCTTTTGAAAATTAAATATCACCCCTAAATAAACATCCAAATCAATATCTTCGATTATTTTTAAGATTTACGGTTTAATTTTATACGAAACTGTTCGTTCTCCAGAACAGTACATACATACTGTTCAATTTTTTTTTCTTTTAGGAAAATAACACTGAAAACTCCCAAAAATGCGAACAAGATTCGCATTTCTAAAGTTTTCAGTATCTTTTTTTTAAAAAGAAAAAATGGTACATTTCTTTTTTTTCATTAACCAATTGTTTTACCTTAGCAATAATATAAATATAATGCATTTTCACATTTCATCAAATCTACGTACCTTTCATTTTAAATATGGAAAATATAATGATGGAACCTGGCGTCCGACTTCCAGAGTAGAAATAGCATAACCATGCTTCTTATAGTGTTTAGTACTTCGTACTCTCGGTATATCTTTCACCAATATCTTAAATATTTTTGGTCTAAAGTAATCAAAAGAACTTATGTCTAGTTCTGGGACAATTTACGGGACAACTAACTGCGATTATCATAATTGCTATATATCATAATTGTTATAACTGCAATTATCATAATTGCTATATATCATAATTGCTGATATTTATTGTCTGTGTCAGTCATACTTTTTAATTAAATGTGGCAATAATATTTTTATGTAAAATATGTTTTATCAAGTAGTCGACACTCAAAAATAGAACAACTGATTGATATACCCGTGGTCTTTTCGCGATTATTGTTAGAAGGCCCTTCTGTGTCGAAGTTTTATGTCTATGTGGAATGTACATTTTTGTTGATGAAATTGCTATAATTAAAAATTAATTAAGATGTAAATCAAGCTTACTCATTGTATAGCTTATACAGTATAATATTTTCAATAAAACATTCACTTTCCGAGCAAAATTTATTCAGACGAACTGGAAGGAGGCATTAGTAATGAATAAAACAAATCATAACTAAGCGCTTCGTTCGACTAATTGTACGTTTCAATTCCTGTAGCAAATTAATTTAAATGGCGCTCCTAATTAGAGCTCCCATTAAGAGCTTCAGCAGGTCGCGGCCAGCAATTTCGACCCTCATTGGCTCGCTGTTTTATTACGTATTTTCGCCCTGCCCGGGTCAAATACCCTTCATAAAATGAAACCTAACACGATTTCTTCTTGCATATGATGTTGTTTGAATTGTTTTTGTTTTTATATACATAAAGCTAAGAAGAAAGTACTCACTAATTTAGAGCACGTACATTTATTGGTTATAGCCACTAGTATATCATTAAGTGCACTGTTGGTGTATTTTACACCCTCGATTAATGGGTAAGTCAGACGTGAATAAAAACTATAGCGTAGAGCCAAGGGCCCTGGTTACGCTGTGGTAGACTGTTAAAGATCTGAGGTATCTCCTCCCTACTTTACGAGATCAATGACGATCTTTCGAGGTAGCGTTTTGTAAACAAGAAATAGCTCAGCGGCAGCACCATCATAATTTTAAATAAGAGACCAACGTACCAGACGCGATTGAGGTCTTAAGAGGTATCCAAAAAACCGTTAAATATTTTTTTTTATTCTCGTCGCAGATATGAAATATCCGCAACTCTATATATTTGTCCTATTATACCAGATCCAAACCTGTTCAAACTAATGAACCTGAATAAATACATTGTCCCTAATGATATAATTTAATGTATAGAAATACCGAGAGGTAGTTGATGAAGCTTTATTTCATTCCACGTGAATCGCCGCCGAACCGTCTAATTTCACCAAAAAACTGTCAGTATTTTAGTTTGTGTCGATGCCAAGAAGCATGCTCTTTAATCTTTTTGTCACCAGAGTGTCGTGTTACTCTCGAACGTTTTTTTGCTACGTATGTTTTTTTTAAATTCTCATCTCCGATTATTTGAGCGCAAGCTTTTGAAGTGGATTTCATTTCAGTGGGGATTACCGCCAGTGCAGATATTTATTCTCATTTATTAAAAGTGTTGATAGATATCGGTTAAACAAATGAATTTTAGGGAGATAAGGTCAACAATTTTACTATTTTATATGCAATTATTAACTTAATCTACTTAAAGCTATTAATTCTTCATTTATATCCCATCTACAGCAAACACGTCAACATCCGACTTAGTGTTTGATTATTCTCATTCTCTGTTATCAACAGTGTAACAGTAAATATTATAAAAGTCTAATCAATAATGATAAGTGGGAGCACAGAACTCTAACATGAATTCATTGCACGCGGTTCAACAAACAATATGTATATTTGTTTGTATTCATTTTGCGTATGTCGCGATTAAATAATCAGGTTAGATTATATGTCACAATTTGATTTCGCGAAAAAAACAAACCTATGCATATCTGCATTATTTTGAATTTCTGATAGTGAAAAAAATTATATAACTATTTCGATCAGCTCATTTACGAGTACATTGTAACTTTAGAAATACACATTCAGACTATATAGAATAAAAACGGTTTAGTGAAAACACAATTATTACTAATTATTATAACGATATTAACAATTGTAAATTCGACGCTAGGAAAATTTTCAGTAAGCGTAGACGTCCATCAACGATGTGTACCCTCAACTGTGTGTGCATTCAGGTAGGCGTGGGTTGCGATGTGCGCCTCTCCGGTTCATAGCACGCTTTGGATAGCACGTGCGCGTACACGACTCCGTGGTGAACATAGTGTTAGTCACTTCGATATTAGTGCATTTCTAAAGTATGGAACTTCATATTTTTTTTTATTTATTTGTAGCTACTATGTGTATGTTAAAAAGTGCATAGATAAGAGGAGCAAAACTAATAAGATGTAATCAGTAACTATGCCTTTATTCTATTATTAATATGGTAGTACGATATTTATTAATTTGGCAATATTATTTTGTACTAAGACTATAAAAGTGCAATAACCACTAAGAAATAATATAATAACTCCTTCTAATATATATATAATAATCCTATATATAATAATATAGATATAATAATCCTTTTTGTAAACTAACGGGGAAAATTGAACATAGACACCGCGTTTTACTATAGATAAAGAACGTCATGCATTATATGACCATCAAAACATTATAATTCTCAAAACCAGATTTCCATACAGTTATTATTATTTTTCCGTCAACCCCATTACCGTCATTGTCGCAATAACAGCAATTTTTATATAACTCTCTGGTTGAATGAGTTGATGTACATGTTTGGGTAAGATAAGTTACTCTAAAAGTAATTAAGCATTATCACACTTTATCAGTCCTATGTTGCATATAACAAAAGAGTTATTTAGAGAAAGATAAATAATATAATCATTTCAAATATAAAATAATTTTTGAGTATGGTAAGATTCAACGAAACAAGCAGGGGCCAAAAATGTTATCTCTCTTTGCTGGTCTATATGTTTATTTCTTTATAATCAAAAACTGGGTCAATTACAATTAACTTTAGTGATTAGTAGCTTATAACTAGGGACACAAACACAGTTTCATAAAGGTAGCACAGTTATGAGCAGTACAAGTTAATTCGGTTAGAGAAATTAATGTTTTCCGGGTATTCAGCTTGAACATAGCTATCGTAGCTACGAATAAATAAACTTTCTTCACCACACTCCAATTACGCTCTAACTTCGCAGTGGATCTAACAGTAGGTTCACACTCACAACGTCGTGTACACGCACTCGATATCAGCGACCGCGGAGCGAAATGAAGCGGAAGGATGTGATTACATAAGTCGATGTGTAACACTATTAATGATATTATGGCTAAAAAGTATTTTGTGACCTTGAACTGTTACATTTAAATATTATCTAACTCGGTGGTTGTTTTATAGCATATTTGTCCAGTATTTGTAACACAACGCAGACTAAGTCTATAAGTCTATAATATTGACATAATGACCTCAAGAACTAAATAAACCCGCTCTAGCCACGCACAACCTGTTGTCCGTCCGGGCCCGCTCGCATTATAAAATTCGCAATTATACTATAAAACACTGTAACCCATCGCGTAACTGTAACACTTATGACGAGACGTAGGGAGGTTACACCTTACTTTTGTAACACTAATATAATTGTGCCATGCTAATTCTGTGTCACTTGTTTACAAGTTAGTGTTATAAAACATTTAAAAAAATAGTATTAAACACTTTCAAACTGTTACATTTATATTCAAATAACTTAATTTCATACACACACTGTCACATGAGTAGACGCTGGCTAAAACTATTTTTGTAATAAAATGTACGCACTAGTAAATGCAGAAAAATACCGGCCAAGTATATATCGGAATATGCAAAAAATAAAGTTCAATAATAGTCTACATATCTGGAAATTGTTGATACAGGATAAATGAAATAAATGTAATTTTACGTTCAAATCAAATGCTGGTATAACCTAATTTTTTTTTTATTTTTCATATTCGTATTTGGAATATTAGAAGAAACATTGCATATCGCTTCGATGCTTAAAATTTCCATTAAGCAACATATACGTATATGAAAAATGGTAAATTGGACCACAACTTTTTCTAAGTTAATACAATGACACCCCACTCGATAATATATACGAAAAAAATGTGCCTATTTGGGAAGGTAAACTAAATTATTTTTTTAATATTTTGGTAATCTAATCTCGCTATTCGCATGGGTTAAGATATTTAAAAGTGCAGCGAATAGCGAGTCTGTGAATATTGAGCGTACAATTTATCTGAGTTTGTAAGGAATACGTTTCAATTTTTAATGACAAATAACGTCATGCATTATATACCTTTTAATTAAAAAAACCAACAATGGGAATTACAACCAACATCTCTCTATAAAGCAATGTTTACTTAATTTATGTACATTTTATGGCTAACATTAAAATAATCAATAGTTTTGGTTCCCACTGACGAAATTCTTGCTTCGAGTACTTACAGGCTCACTAAATATTTGAGATTATGCCGAACATTTTTGACTGAGAATTTTTAATTGAGTTAGTCTTGACTCGTCTACCTGAAAAGCCGAAGTAAGAGAACGCATTTCATCACGAATCTTATTAAGGATTTCTAATTTTAATTTAGGAAGCTGCATTTTTAGACGCTAAATTGCTGCGTCTTTTTTAATCTGCCACCATGCGTATTTAGCTATCAAAGACAAAACATCAGCTACATAGATACTATAAGTCGTTTACTTACATAAATACTCAATACAACGCTTTCAACACCCTTAGAAAAAGAGATAGCATTTTCAATCTCGTTTATAGAAATATCAATAAAGTATTGTAATTTTATAGAAATATCAATAAAGTATTGTCATTTGTGTTAAACGGCAAATGAGAAAGAACTACTGAAAATATTGTAGGGTTAAGAATGAAATTTATCCGCGAATACTGGGATATATTTTTGTAACTCCAAATAAAGAATCCGCGAATATCGAATGCATGAACCGTATATTAACTTTGATTCCCATCTGAAGCAATTCATGGCAAAATTTTATGCACATAAGCTAAACTAAGTCTAAAACTATAGAAACTGTGACGCCCAGGCAGACGGGTATAGCGGATTTATATGAGTTCCTTATTTTACTATGGAACCCTAAAAATAAAACTCTACATGCGGCTGTATTTAATACAACTCCATTTTATTACTGTTTTATGAAAGTTACTTAGTGAAGAGCTTTGGAAAACTTAGTAATAATTTAGTTTCCTTTTAAGGTAAAGCAGGGTAATGTAAGTAATAAAAATAATAATAAAAATACACCTATTTACTAGTACGTCCTTGTAGTCAACGAAGGTCAGTATGCCGTACATAATAAAGTTTTATATCGTCCCTTCCAATGTTTTACAAATTCCATCTTGAAAGGTTATATATAACCTTTCTCATACACATACAAAATACATTAATGTCTAAACAGCTGTATTTTTGCAAAAGTTAATTAAAGAAAATATTGTTAAAAATTTTTGGATCAAATCTTCTGTAACGTGTTTAGGTCTGAAAAACATAATATCATAAATACAATAGAACAAACCGAATGAATCAAATTTAAATTGCAATACCATTACTCCGACCACAACACTCATTTTGTCTTTCCAAAGACACAAATTTTTTCCAGGTGTTGGCAATATTCTGAAAATCAATCTTCTTTAAACTTCGAATGGAAATTATAGATGCCTAAAAAAAGAATAATAATAAATATAAAAATGCATAATTTTGGAATAATATAAATTATACATGAATACAATTATTTCTTAAAAAAAATATGGTCGATTACATTTTATGTACTTGATTATTTTTTTGGTTTACCAAATTATTTATAATGTAATTATAATATTATAAATAACAACTCTTCTTTTATGTCATTTATATAACCTTTATCTGTAATAAACCAGTGATATAAAAAAGTGTAAACATTAAAGATATTGTTAAATATGTAAAAAATAAGTCCAGGGAACCATAAATAAATTATAGAGAAGATATTCGTGTACGTCTCTACTCTACCTATATGCTTGTTTACTATCCTAACACTGAAAAACTAAAGTACAAAAGATGAATTTTCTCCTGTTATTAAGAATTGCCCTATTATTGATATCGAGAATTGCGAAAAAACGTGTTATACTACTGATACGCATGTAATAATTAACTGTTAACTATACACCTTGCTAACAACTGTTAGCGAGATGTACACTTGACGTTTAATCACATTCTATAAATAGGGAACCGATATGGTAATAGATATTAATAAATAACTCAATTAAAAACCTCTCAGGCACTTACTAATCTATAATTTAAAATCTTTGTGTTTTTAAAATAATAATCATACCTCTAAAACCCAACAACGAAGAATCAGTATAATGTTCCTTCATTCCGGTACTGTATCTCCTCATTTCATGATAAACCAGCCTGTACTATACCAATAAGACACAGGATAATTTTCCCCTTATTAATCTTTCAATAAGCAGAATTTTGACGTAATAGTTTAATTTGTGCAATTTAAAAGTAATATCAACATTTATATAAAAGTAAATAACACATGAAGAAAGAAATGTATTTTTAAAAAATCACATTTAATCACATTTTTAATTTTACGTATACTTTCTTATCTTCGAAAAAAATTGAAGATTTACCGAGCCTAACAATGTCATCATCCGCCATACAATTAACTACATAATAATATTCATTTAATTTTTTATTCAATGTCAAACCATAATTATTGGCAATCATCAATATTCACTCTTACGCACTGTGCAATGCAATGGATACTATAAAACAATTTACACCCTTTTGAATGTACTTCCACATTATTAATTTTTCGTGGCTAAATTATTAATTTCGCCACAGCACTTATATCGATGTCTAATATCTATAAAAATTTGTATTATGATGATTTGATAACATCAGAGAGATAAGTGTAATCTTTTGCCAATATGCGCTTGCCAATCTAACTTTTGTATTCGTAGGAACGCTTATAAACAATTACAATTGACGGCAAATATTTAACAATCAGTAAGAAACGAAATATATGAAAAAAAAACGAGTGTGCTTTAGACCACACGACTGAAGTAAACCTTCCAATTTACGAAATATGAACTTTAAAATGAATTTACAATTTTATTCACTTTAAACGTAGAATATTTAATATATTGAACAAAATAATAATTTATAAAATTATTCAAGAACGAAATGAAATTACTAAATAATCAAAAAAATCACCGTTCGCGTTACGCTAGCAAACTCGCATATATATATATATATATATATATATATATATATATATATTTCATGCACTGGCTATGAGAGGAAGAGAGAAAGAAAATATGCGCGCGCACTGCTCCCTCTTGCTCCTACAGTGTGATACAGACAATAGGCTTGCACTGTGTCTTAGATATACGAAACTTAATTTCATGCACTGGCTATGAGAGAAAGAGACAAAGAAAATGTGTGCTCACACCTCTCTCTCTTTCTGTCTTCACTAACTTATATTTCCTCTCAACTTCCGTCCGCCTCGCCCAATCACACTTTTCGTAACGCTCTCGTCACGCATTCACCAGCTTACACCCCAAGTCAAGCGTGCGTAAAGAAGTTTTACTTCAATAATTATCAGCAATTATGTTTTCGTTAAAGTGTAACATGATGCGAAATTTTACCTTATGTGCTTCCTTAGTAAGACGTCTAACGTAATTCATCATTACTGTCCTTATACATAACCAGAATGTCATTTTTATTCTATCTATTATATAAAAAATTGCAATTTGAAATATATCTATTTTATAATAATAATCAAAGAATATTGCAATTAGCTCTGAGCCTTATGTTAAATTTTGGCCACTAACCTCTTCTAGTAGGTATCGCCGATCTTATAGAAATATTTTTGCTACAAATCAAATATCAAGGGAACAATTTTTTATAAAGTATATCTAAACACATACGAACTATAAAACCTCTTACACCTTTTTTAAAAATGAAGGGCGCTGCAAACGATTTCCATTCTTTTTAAATTAATATAAATTTTTCTCAATAATCTCTTAATCGTAAATACCTTGTTTGCTGCCAATTTTTCTATATATCAAATAGATTTCTACCTGAAATAATTGCAAACAAACTTCCACACGAGCAGACATAATTGAGAATCATGTATTCCATAAAGGTGTGTACAAGTTTACTAACAGTTATTATTGCACTTCTATGTACATTCACGCCATCTTCTATCAAAATTGAGTAAAGACCGTGAATAAAACGTCGTATTTCGCTGTTCTGGAACAATTCTTTCTCTGAAAACATTCTGCACCCACCTTCCATCTCTTCTATTTTTCTAACTCCTTAGATTACTATTTTGAAATCTACTTCAGTTTACTCGAGATCCATCTTTTTAAATTTATTTTTTACTAATTCTTTCAGGTAAATGTTTTTATGAGTTTTTTCCCTCATACATAAATTAAATACAACCAAACCAGTTACATTCTCTTCAACGACATTGTCTTTTTTACTAATTCTTTCAGGTAAATGTTTTTATGAATTTTTTCCCTCATACATAAATTAAATACAACCAAACCAGTTACATTCTCTTCAACGACATTGTCTTTTTTACTAATTCTTTCAGGTAAATGTTTTTATGAGTTTTTTCCCTCATACATAAATTAAATACAACCAAACCAGTTACATTCTCTTGAACGACATTGTTTTTAACTAATATGAACATTTAAATTCCATCACATACAATTTCAACAGCCCTTTGTCATCCTTCATTGGCATTAGAAATAATTTTCAAAGGATATTATTGCCATTATTATATAAATTTTACTTACATGGAGCTCTATCCATTTTTTCAACAGTACAAAAATACAGCCTTCCTAAATAAACAAATTAAAATAAAAATTGAGGAAAATTTAGCGTTCTACAAGAAAGATAAGGTATTATGCTAATATGTAAGATGATTTACTTCTAAATCTTAACAATAGTATAATCTAATAACAATGTTCGTTAAATAAGTAAAACATATAATAAAGAAACGTTTTATTTTAAATGGAAAAGTTATGAAAGTAATAAAAAGATTTTTTCTATAAAATAGATATCTTTCTTTATTTTTTCAATGTTCCGTGTCCTAAAAAAATTAAAACATTCATAACTTGGTATACCTAGTAAATTTAGTTTGTCAAAATAGATAAAGTTCATATCTTCTCGGAAAATGTTAATCGCTAGTTCAAGAGCCAATTTTATACAACAGGAAATATTTATTATCGCCTAAAACTGCATGTGGGAAATTAGTGAAAAAGTAATCATTATTTTTGGCGAAAACCTTCCAAAAATTAATCCTTACACCCTTCCCTCTCCCCTGTAACTGCTTTAGTACATATAATATCTTTTACATTATATACATATAATATATTTTACATTTTGCGAAAGAAATAATTTTGTTAGGTAAATGATTTGATTTTCATGGAAATAACTTTGATATACAATGAGTGACTAGGCTTTGTTCTCGAAATAATATTTTAGTAGAGAGTCTCGTTAAAATCTTAGCTCTAAATCTTAGCAATGAATTAAAGTTATTTCAGTTGTACCTCAATAATATTGCTTCGGAATACTTGGCCTGGGGATCCGGCTAACATTTTTTACTCTTCAGACACGTTTATAAATAAACACTTTGTAAACCGACATAACTTGTTTGTTACTTCGCTATCGGATACACTAATTACAAATACAAATATGGGGCGACCTCTGACACCCGTCGTTATATGCCCCAACACAATCTATTTAACTCATTCACAACAGCCGCCGGTATTTATCTATTACACCCTTGTGTTATAAGAATTAGAAATCTAAATGAATTAAAATCCCGTAAATTCAAATCTAAAAATAAAAGCTAACTATGTAGATTCCAGTATTAATGGGTATGTACTTTTCCCGTAATCTCACACGCGATCTAACGGAGGGCTTTCTTTTTACATCAAAATCTTATTTATCTACTTTGTCTATCTTCATTTCATCTCCTTTATCTCCTTCAGTACAGACCTTCCCATATTCTTAACTGTTACCAAAGCTGTCGGCATTATCTTGGGCCAACAGAGTCCATGAATCTTCCAACCGGCCTCTTCATATACACTACTTAAATAAATCTTTCACTTTCAACTCTCCTTTCTTTCGTCGCACATTCTTTTCAAATATAATTATATATTTACGTCTAGTTACGTATAGTTACGTATATATTTTACGGCTCATTCTTCTTACACACTAATAATAATTAACTCTACTATAAAGGTATCTTATTATGAAACTTTTGTGTTACGGTTCAAAATATGAGAAAACATGGAGTTGACGAAATGTTACGCGCGATGAAGCGAATGTGACATCAAATACGCTTGTATTATTTTATAAGTCACAGAAGAGATTTGAACGTGTAGGTGCACAATGGGCGAACGGGAGCAATATTGTCTGGCTTGTAATGATTGCGCTAGACACCGCTGGCAGGTATTTTTTCCAATGTTTCTAACACTCTTTCATAATTTTACTCATTGACTGTTAGGTGAGTTAAAAAAAGTATGATGAAATGATCCTGTACAATTTCCAATCTTACACCAATTATTCAAAATACATTGTACTTTGTCATATGCGTTAGAGCCCAGTATAAGTTATAAATAGCTCGTACCTTCTACCTGTCATATCCATACATCACTTAGACGTACAATATTTTAAGATCTTATGGAAAACGCACACAAAGTGTTTTCCATGAGACCTCAAAAGATTAACGCAAAGTCTCGTAAATACTTTGTAATTCGCTTTACAAACGATTTCTAGTCATCATCCGATAAAATATGAATTAAGATATTAGCATAATTTCCAATATTTAAAACCTACATATCTCTATTCAACATACCACCTTTGTTGAGATAGGACCAAACAATTTACTGTGCTCTAATTATCATATCTATGATATCCTAGTTATTATAGTGTCCTTAAACAACGACTGGAATTAAAACTAAAAAGATATCTAGAAAGAGCTAGAAAAACACTTCTCGCTTAATATTATCCTTTAGATATTCAACATACTTTAGATATTCAAAATACAAATGATTTCCATTGCGCAGAAGTCGCACTTTCCGCATACTTAAATTTTAACAGGAACATTTAAAGGAAGGTTGTAATTTGTATTGTATTGTATTATTTCATTTGTAAATTTCCTTAAACGGGCATACTTCTTTCTCTTCTCTTTTTAGACTACGGTAATTCAAGATGGGGACCTAAAATGAGAGCCTGAACGCCCATAAAGAAGGCAATATATAGTATAAGTCACAAATATATTGACTAAAGTTATTATCAAAACTAAAATGTCGGACGATCTGCACGAGCTCAAAATATTTGCCATACAAAAATAGATACGCATTTTGTCTACATAATAAAATGTTCGTTAGAATAATGCTATGTACATTACTTGCGTAATTCAAATAAATATTTAAGTATACCCTAGAATAAATTGCAAGAATATTTATTCTTACTTTTAGGTAAGAAATTTGTTGACTAATTAATATTTTTTTTATATTTTCACTTTTTTCCACTATTTGTCATATAATACTAAAATGACGCTTGAATTTATTTTGTATAATATAACTTAACTTCTTTTTCGGTTTCAGTTACAATAATGCATTGCTGAAATCAGTCGCAGCGTGAATTCATCTAATTCTTTTCTCTCTTAATTTGATGTAAACAACAATTTTTAATGCTGATTTGAAATTTCATCAAATTATTTTTCCTTCAATTATGACTGTTGTAAGACTTCGTAGAAAATTTCTGATAGTATGCAATTTTCAATCGTAACAAAAATAAGTCACAATTTTCTCTACTAAAATTCTATTTATTTAAATATTGGATATGATCAAAAACTGATATGGTCAAAATCAAAAACCTGCTAGATGCATGGTATATAACTTAAACAGACATTCAGTGTCAAATCAAGTCACCTAACTGCACATGCTATGAGTTATTACTTTTACATATTTTGTCCAGACTAAGGAACAGCAGTTGTCTAACAGCAAGCATGACACTATCACGTTATTGTCTTCATAAATAATGTAACGACTTGATGTTCTTTCTCTTGCCAATATAATTATTTTGCAACGGTTTATTGCACGGTTATTACCTAGTACATCTTTCACAGGCACCAAATTATCGTAAATTTTGCAAAAACGGGGAGCATATTTTTTCAGCATAATTCTAGAACTAACCTAGATGAAATTCTGAAGGAAATGGTTTTGAATTTCTTATTTCATCTTTCAACTGATGTCCCACACAATCAAAGACGTTTCACTGCGTTTATAGTCTTTGCACACAATATATAAAGTGAACAATAAAATTGGTTAGGGTACATGATTTACTTACAGAGTACATTATTATAAAAATAGAGATAAAGAAGATATAGAGTACATTATTATAAATACATGCGAGTTGGTATGCTTTATCTTTATACCATTTTAATGTCAAATTTCCACGTCACATGGTTTTTGAGAAAAGTTTTGTTTCTTTTTCGTTATATACCTCTATAGAACAATCTTATATAGAAGTCTAAAATAAATAGTTTGAGAACCCTACCGCTCTTTCGACTTACCCTACACGCGATAGAAGAAATTTTAAAAAAATCGAGTACTTTATTTGTTTCCTTTAAATTTTTGTATGAATGTTTTAGAGTATTAAAATATTAAAGAGTATTAAAAGAGCTGTGACCAACGGACAGACAGACATACACGCGGGTAATCTTATGAGCGTGCCTCATTTTGTCTTATGTTACGAACCCTAAGTATACAATATTTTAAAATATGGGAACTTTAGCAATAATTTATAAACCGCTAAAACAGTTTAAAAATTAGGCCCTAATTGAATGAATTTCTCTATTTTAAAAACGTATATCAGACGAGTTTAGTTAGTAGTGAGTTTAACCAATTTGGACGAAACCAGTTCTATATCGCTAATATTATACATAAATATAACAATACAAAAAGTGCAGGCGGACGTGTTAAATGTAATCTCGGAGAGATAACGTTTAGCGGTTGGACGACGATCGAGCTTCGCCATTGCGGGGACCCGGTTTGTGAGGAGTTGATTCCCGAAACAAACATGGCACCGCGTATTGTCTTTACCAGTTCATTGCTATTTTGTGTTTTGGTGAGTACTTTTACTATATTAATATTATCTGAATTCGCATGCTTAGATTTGTTTTTATAGAATGACTGAAAGTATTCGTTAATAGTGACTATTCATAGTGACTAAAAGTATTCATTAAAAGTTTGTATAATCCTTAATTCATCATTTTTGTTTACATAGTTCATCGTAAGTAACTCTTCTTGATGTAATGACATCATTATTCACTGCCCTTCTTCATTATAAGTAGATTAATGTAGCAATTGGTGTTATTTTATAGCCGTCATGTTTTTATGTCCCTTTTACCTGATAACATAGAGAATTACCTAAATACGAGTAGCGACACTCCTCTTTGCTGTCAAAGTACTGTACATGTTTGATTACCATTAATTTTGGAACTTTTTTTTAATAGATTTATGGAAAACAATTAAAAAACATTTACAAAAACTTTTCATTAGACGCTGTCAAAACCCTATTATCAGCGTACATCATAATTATGCAGGACTTGAGCAAATCAACAAGTCGAATATACAATCTATATACTAATACGTGAAGAGAAAACTTTGTACTCCTTTTTGCATATTGCGCGCACGGAGGAGCGTAATATATGGCATAGATTATGAAGTGATTGACATTGTCACTGTCAAACACTTAATAATCTGCGTCAAACAGTCACACAGAGTAGAGAGTTGTCGCCAAAGAATTTTAAAATATCAGATTGATTAAATGAATTTCGGGCTGTGAATTTTGTGTGATTTCAAATGTTCCTTTTTATAGAGGTTCTCTTTTAATAAAACAACCTCAATAACGTTCAAATTTAATGAATTACGGTCGAATTTCGACCACTGGGCGACCACTAATAAATAATATCATATAATATCAGACTAATGCATTAGTCATTATATACTTCCGTTCTGTTGCAGGTAATGCAATAAAAAAGCCATTTTGTGCACTGAACCGAATAAAAGATCAGATATTAAATGTCGGTAAATCGTGAGTTGAAACTCGAGCAATGTACGAACCGCGCGCGTATGCAATTAAAGATTTTATCATTATTGAAAATGCGTATTATTCAACTTTAAACAGCAAACGTATGTATACATTTGTTTATCGTATCGCAAGAAACATTCTGCGACCTGAGTTTTAGATTGATTAGGAATATTACTGGAAAAACTATAAAATAAAGTCATATCTTTTTGTACAAAGTTGTAGGTTACGACGTTCTAATATCGTGTATCTATCATTATGAGCGATTGAAATATTTTCTGTGTATTTACCTCATTTTTGAATTTACGACAATTTTTTATAATTATAGAGCTTATATATTTATTTAATCTCTATCCGATATATACGATAATTGTAATTTAGATTTAAATAATTACAGTGTTTATACCAAATATATCGTGAATTTTAGAAGTTTTTCCTGTTTTTTCCTTTGAATATTAATCTCATTGTATAAGTATATAATGAGATTAATATTCAAAGAAACAAAAAAACAGGCAACATTTGTTTCTAATTTTAAACAATAGATTTCAATAAATTATATATAATAATTAATATTCGTTAAGAAGCATTTCAATACAAACTCCGCATATTTATAATAAAACAAAAATATTTTATTACTCTTTTTTTATTTTAACAACTTTTTTATTACATTTCTAGTGAACACAATAGATTTAATATTTAAGACACTCCACATATTTATAATCAAAAAATATTTTATTATTCTTTTATTTTAGCAATTTTTTTACGAAAATTGAAACATAAATATCGAACTATGAGAGATTGTTATGGCGAGTATAGACTAACGTAAATATAAGTTGGCCAAAGAATAAGTGTTGTTGATGAAATTTAGTATGTCTCCGCAGTGCAAAATTTGCAAAATATAAATACAAAAAATTTAAAAAAATAATTTAAAATATAATATTAAAAAATAAACCCATTAAAAAATAAAGCAAAATGAAGTCTTAACCAGTGGTGGGAATTTTAAAAAAGTCAAAAGTAAAAAGAATCGAGTTGATTCCAGTTTTGCAGCTAAGAAAGACAAGAACTGTTCGTAAAAAAGCGTTTTTCAGAAAAAAAAATGGGTTGGTTTACAAAGCGAGCCTTAGGTTACGATACGCAAGTATAGAATGAACTCATTGTAGACAAAATCGAAATTTTATTCGTGTTAGCCGTCGTTCACGCTCTCACAAGATTTATCAACAAATGAAAAATGCCCAATTTCAGCCTAGTCATGAGCTAAGATGAAACATACAGAGATTTTTATTTGCCTTTAGAACTTTCCTAGAGTAAAAAAAACTCATTTAAATACTTATCATAATGTACAAAAATAAATCCACAACCTAAAGAAAAAATAAATTGTCTCTGTGCCGTAATGTCAAAGTAGAAATGGGTAATTGATAATTATTTATTATATATTATAGATACTTGTGGAATAATATCTAAGGAAGTTATTTGTTTTATTTATTTCCTACTTATTAAATGACAATAACCTTACAGCTATTGTGACAAGTAGATATATCTAAAAGTAAAGTTGGAAAAATAACAATATCATTTTCTTCATCTGAACTATTCACACAATATATAAGTGCAATAAGAATTGTTAAATTAAAATTATTAACCCTCACTAAAAGTTTTTATTTTTATATCCCGCTGATATTAAAATAGGTCAGTGTTGCTTAAAAAATTAACATTTGAAATAAAATTAATAAAAAGGAGCACTTTTTTGGTTGGAATTTAGAAATATAACATAGAAAATCTATTTATGAATTGACAATATTTTTTTTAAATTTCTCAACTACTTATAACCTCAAAATTATACACATTTATGCCTTTTCTGAAGGCATAAAAGGCCAAAACTCATATTTCTTTATTGGTGTGAGTATACTTTAAAATATATCAGTCATTCATGTTCATAACTAGGCCAAATGCTCCACATAATCTGGGCATTCAGTTTTACTGTGCTTTTGGTGATTATGCGACATAAATAAAAATTTTATGTACAACGAACTCACTGAGATGGAATTTACGAAATAACGTGTTTCACACTGCGCTTGAAGCCATTTAAATTCAGTTGTTAAATACTAAACAGATTTCACTACTAGCAACTATAACACATTCAATGACACGAAACGTACGTAAAAAAGTTCCAGTTCCATAACTGGAAGGACTAAAATAAGTTAACCATCGACATAGCAATAAGCGACAATGTTCTTGCTTGTATGACTATACACATCATAGTCACAAACACAAACACATTTCTATACACATGTGAAAACTCACTAAAATATTTCATAATAATCCTAAACTTAAAGAATTCTTAATATTATGAAGAATCATCAAATATAGTATTTAATTGTTTATAACTTCCAAAACATATAATCTAATTTTACACTCTAATGTTAAAAACGTTCTTGATCACTGTCTTATGCCAGTTGTAAAATTCCTTGAATCATACTCCTAAAACTCCCATTACCCGTTATGGTAGAAATTTACCAATCTATTTCTTTCTATCAAAATGTTAATTCAATATTTGATGCCGTTCTAGTCCATCTTGGTGCTTGTGAAATTGCTACCAGCCTTTAAGAGAGCACCAATGGCCACATTAACTCGATAAATTGAGTCTAGACACCGTCAATATCATAACAGTTCTCGCTACGTTCGCTACGAACCATTCAATGTTATCCGTTTAAAAGGGTAAAGTCTTCATAAATGAAAGTTTCAGTACCTGTACGTAACTTTTGAAGCTCGTAATAAACCTTTATCGACATAAATTCGTAGTCTATGCTTATAACATAATACAGTTCTAATATAATTTTAATGGTAAAGGTTCAAATTTTCTGCAAACCAAGTTTTTTTGATATAATTATAATTTTTATAAAATCTTCTGGACGAAATACAGTCATCTCTTTAACCATTTAATGATTCCCAAATTCTGTAATTGTGCCACATTTTTTAGCAGAAACTCTCCACATTAACGTTTCAGACATAATGGTTTTAATTTTTCCATAGAATATTTGATTTTGTTTTTCACTGTTTATTTATCATTGAAACTTTAAAAATATTTTGTTGAAAACAATCACAACATTATTTCAATATGTCTTTCAGAATATTCTTTCCTTCTTGTAGGTATATATTTGTTATTTTTACTAAATATCGTAATATCACTATTAAAAAGATACACTATCCTTACGTTATACCTAGGTTTGAATTTTCTTTGTAAAACTCTATTACAGTAAAATACTTGCTTACTTTACAATTCACTACAGCGGGCAACTCAGTAGCTATCTTTATTTCTTTTATGTTCCTGTTATAGTTGTATTTTCAATAGTTGATTTGAGCTAGTATGTTATATTACCCACACACCTTAAAAGTATATTCTGTTTTAAGTAATTTTTGAAACTAGGTAAATGCATTGAAAGACATATAGGAGTGGTTCCTCATAATATAAATCCATAGTAATATAGATTACTTTTATTAAATATATTTCTATTTATTTTCTCCAGGTACTACATTGCTTCGCAGGAGTTCCAGAAGATAATGTCGACTGCAGCACTGATATGACATTAGTAAGTAGAACGATTCGTCTCTTTAAAATAAAATTAAAGTATTCGTAGCGTTTAATTAATATAATTAGTACCATGCCACTTGCGTTGACAACATTGCAATCCTTACTAACATATTTATTATAAATCGTTGAGCAAAACGGAACTCATAATTAGATCAACTTGTAGATTGATTTATTAAAGGAAATGGAAATTATTTTATTAAAAATATTTTATAATTAACATAAGATCAAAAATTGCCACGTCTGAATATAAATTGCAAGTTCTATTTTTCACTAAAAATCAAATAGTTAACAATGGTTATAATTAAAAAAATAAGTTTACTACTCTTTAATAATTACTTGTAATGTGATATATTGATAATTTTTTAAGAAACGTCGAACGAACTTTAAATTTTCTGTTTCTAGCATTTTTAATTTCTATTCTAATAAATAAAAGCTTTTTCTTAATCCTGTAGACCATTTTTTGGACGGATTCATCACGACCTCATTTATAGATCACTGTAAAAGAAATAAAATATTTATAAGAGAGACTCGTAAAAATCCTTCGAAAATTGCCTATTCATGGGCCGTAAACAATTTGAAATTCCAAAATTTTAATGTAAATTTAAACATTTTTAAATTTCAAAAGTAGTCTTTTTACAAAATTGATTTAAATGAGACTTTTGGCAATAGGGAACAGCACATAAGAAAATCATGTCATAAATTACTATTACCTCAAAAAATAAATACTTTGCATTCGTTATTAGACTTCCGTTCTCGACGATTTTGTGCTCATCACGTATTTTTGAAAAATCAAAACAAACACTTCACTATTTCATAAAATATAATAGATTAATGAATTCATTAAGTCCATAAAGTCAAAGTTATGTTTAATTGAAAACAAAATTGAAAATAGAAATACGCCTTTCTTATCAGATAGAATAGAACACGATATAACTGTGTTAAGCATATGCAGACGTATCTACAAGTACAGGATAAATAAATGAGTATTAACATTATTTCCAGGTTGCATACGCGTGCTGCAACTTCCAAGTCGTACTAAAGGATTGGTTCAAGCCACAAAGAAAATGCCGTACTCAAAGAACGGATGTAAGTGAATAGGAAGTACTCATTCTCTCAGTGAACGTTTTTAAATACAAGAAATGGAAAAGTAATTTTTCAGTTTGCTATAACAAACAGTAGTATCGAACCCGCTGAATAATAAATAACTGAAAGTAGAGTAGCATTTTTCTCACCCCCGTGAAGATATTTAAAATTAAATAAGACAATTTGAACCAAGGTTCTTTTGTTGGCTGATAGATTTCGTTTTAAAAAGTATAATTAGTAATATTGATGTATAAAAAACCCGTGATAAAATACGTCTTTATTATGGTCAATGGTTTAAGAAGTGAAATTCATTTTATGTATTTTCGATTATGATTATTATTCCCAATGAAGATTGCCAATTTATCCACGCCATTTGCAGTGCGGGTACATGACATGTCTCTTCGAACAAGGAGGCTGGATAGAAAGCGAGGAAAAAGTGAACTTGACAACGGTCTCCAAATACCTTACCGACTCAACGAATAACCTCACCGAATGGAAGGATTCCGTAAAACAAGTCACCAATGAATGTCTATCTCAACATAGCAAACCCAAAGGCACAGAACGCTTCTGCGAATCAATGTACATTTCCAAGTGCATCATCTACAGCCTATTCAAGGTAGGTTTTAACAATATCTCTCTTATATTCTGTCGTTCAATTACTTATTTATCTATCCATGCATATTCTTTTCCACATTGTTTTGACTTTGTGCTATGAATGCTTAGCCACTAAGAAGATATAATTACTATCATCACCGCAGCCGTGAATGTGCACTCGATGCTGGAACGAAGTCAGTCAAAAAATCGCTAATTAGATATTTCTTATTTATTTCCATCATATTTTAGAATAATTGTCCCAGTCTATCCCCTGTTTTGGCTTTGCCCAACCAAAAAAGGAACCGCAAAATTGATTTAGTTTTAATCGTTTTTTTTTATAGTAATAATGATTTAAGCTCTAATAATTAATTATTCATAACTAATTCTATATTCATAACTAATTAATTATTCATAACTAATTATCCATTTTTAAAAGATTCACTATTGTATGCGAGTCTTTTGAACATTATTTTGATATAGCAATAATGATTTGGTTTGTTTAACCCATTTTTTACTGAAAACGGATCTTTGAACATATTTTGTATATTTTCTAGTTATCTACAGTACCTTCATATATGTCATATATATTTCATATATATCCAGTGGCAGATTTCAATGTTTGAAAAATTGTAAAAAAAAACTACACCTCTAATACAAAGTAGGTTTATTTTAACTTTATAACAACAAATGCGGATTTCATTTTTTTAAAAACCACGTTTTCCAAATGGCGGCCATCGAGTCTGACACACTCTTCGAGTCTAGCACGCATGTTTTCAAAAACGCGTTTGCAGAGCGATTGAGGTATCCTACTGACTTCGGCTAGAATATTTTCTTTAAATTGTGTCACAGTGGTCGGATTTGTTTTGTAAACAACGGATTTTAAGTATCCCCATAGGAAAAAGTCACATGGGCTTAAATCGGGTGACCTAGGTGGCCACGGTACAGTACCGTTTCGGGATAAGTTTTTTTCTGGAAATAACTGCCGCAGTGTATTCATAGACACATTAGCAGTATGAGCTGTGGCCTCGTCCTGCTGGAACCATGTGTTTTGGTTGAAGGATGGACTAGTCTGTAGTTCTACTCTGAAAAAGTCATTTAACATCTGGGCATATCTCCGAATTCACAGTTATAGTTTGGCCACGTTGATTTTCAAAGAAATAAGGCCCTATGATTGCAGATGCAGACATGGCACACCAGACTCTTACTTTAGGCTCTTGATGCATTTGTCTTGCGTTATGAACATCCCAGTAACGAAAGTTCTGCTTATTCACATATCCTCCAACGTGAAAGTGAGCTTCGTCACTAAAGAATATGTTGCTCATCCGGGTAGCAGTACGAAATCTCAACAACATCACCTCCGCCTAAGTTTTTCTTAATTCAAAGTCAGAATCGTGTAAATCTTGAACAATTTGAATTTTATATAGATGGAACTTGAGCTTTTTTCCCATTATTACCTGTAAAGTTGATTTCGGAATTCCCAATATCGATGAACGTATACACAGTGATAAACGGGGATTTTTAACGACAGAAACCATAACACGCTCGACATTTTCATCCGTGGCTACCAATGGTGTAGGTCCTGGCCTGGGCCTATTTAATGTTGATCCTGTAGCTCTGAACCTTGCTACCCATGACTGAATGAGGTTGATCGATGGTCCATCACGTAAGCGACGAATACTGTAACGATTATTAAATCGACGGCGTGCTACAGACAGCGAAAATCCACTCGAAATGTACGCCTCGACGGCAAAAGCGCGGTGCTCTCCACTCCACTGTTCCATGGCTACAAAAATATCCGCACCGCTTGCGTTTCTAACGGCCCCCGCGCCCCTCTTATGTGTTGCGTTCAGAAACTATGTTTGTTCAAACTTTGAAATCTGCCACTGGACACCCCAGATATTTTAAAATAACTGTAATGATTTAAAAGCTTGCCTTAAAATGCACCCAGAATGTCTAGATTCGTTTCACTTAAATAATGATTGCTAATTGTTCAGACATTATAAACTAAAATAAAATTATTATACTAAAAATAGTTTATAAAGACTATATCTGTCTGGACATGTCAGGTATAAAGTGGGGAAAATTATATATTAATCTGATAAAAGATTTAAAAACCTAACCCTTAAAAATCAAACTAACAACATGTCCCTCCGATAAAAATTAAAATGATATCCATTTTGAAATGTATTTAAGATACTCATAATAAAGTATGGCAAGTTTCATAAGCGGATATAGAATTACAATAAGACAAGTCAAGATAAAAACATTCATTTTGCATTGACACTCTTCCAGAACTGCCCATTATTTGCCAGGAAGGATGACTGTGAACAACTGACGAGCTTCTTGCAGTTATGTGACCTCTAACGGGAAGTGTTCCAGTAAAATCACAACTAAGCCCTATTTCGATTTATGTAAATGCAATATATTATGAATACAACTGAATGAACTGAAAATCTAATATTCGTTTATAGTTTTCGTTTATAGTATTTGTAAATAAATATATCTTGAAAATTTTATTTAGTTTTCTAAAAGAATCTTATTAAATTAATTTATTCAATGTGAATTAAAAAAACTTTCAATGAAGTTCCGCGCTCAAATTACATCTATCTTTAAAATATATGTGACTTCTATATTCATTCTATACTAATTTCAGATAACTTTCAACAACATTCATGAGTGTGGAAAGATTTTAAAATCTTTTCATGAAATGTATCACTTATTTCATAAGTTATTCAAGAACAGGCAAACTTTCTCATATTGTCAATCACGAATTTAAGGAACTCGCTCTGAATTTATCATTCCTATCAAAATATAACAACAGAAAGTAAATGGCATATTAATTTAATTTAATTAGAATGGATGTTTCTTTTTTTTCCGTTTGGTCCATCAAGCAAACATATAAGTGGTGTGCTCATAAGATTTCCTACGATAAGTACAAACAAATAACTTTATAACATAATATAACCTAAATATTTTTGTAGGTAATGGATACATGATGAAGGGCTAAACTTGAATTTTATTATCAATAATTATCAGGAAATTCCATCCATTATAACGGCCTGTAACCAGATAAACTAACGGCACAAGCATATCGAAAATTCTCAGCAACGTTTCTGCTCAACTGTTTTCTGTTTTTTCTTCTATGGTTAAAGCTGCATAAGAACTTCAAAACATCGTAAATTGTATTGCCAGAGGGTACAAATCTTATCCATAATTGAAGAAATATATATATTTATAAAATAATTAAATAAAAATAAACAAACTTAAATAAGCACGAAACATATTAAAATAGTATTTATGTAGTTTTATACGTAAAAATAGAGAAATAAGTTTAGGAATTCAAAGAGATAAATGAAATCATTGAAATTATTTTTAAAACAAAATTCTGTAGTTGTGTAAAGTAATATTATACTTCAATTATATGTGATAACTTTTCATTTCCATTTTTGAAATTTTAGTTTTCTAAGTGCTACTCAATTATTGCTTTAAAACAGATTCTGCGACGTAAATTACTAATTTATTAAATCATGGACGGACATGAATGACCTTAGACCCTTCTAAGTTTTAATCCTTTTGAGGTGCGAAGCCAAAAAATGGTAAAAATATTTGAAAATTGAAAAAGTAATTTTTAAATTATAATCTTTTAACGCCATATCTCGTTCTAGCTTGAATGCAGCTTTCACACATTTAAGAATAAGAAAGATAAAAGTATATTCTGAAAAAAGCTTCTTACAGTATTATACTCTTTGTAAAGATGGTTACGCTAGCTAATTTTTACAATTACACACTTCTTATATATTTAACACCTCCTACTAGTATATTTTATAAAATATAATTTTTATCGCCCCTCCCAAATTTAGTATTTTACGCATTATAAAGGTTACACGTTATAATTTTGAGACTAAATAATATTACAATTGGTAACACTACGTTTCATAAGCCTAGATGCTATTATTATTATACTTTGGGTAAGTTTAGTCCGATATGAGTTTTTGAGTATAAAGGATGGCTAAAGTTTGAAATCGCAATTACAAATTGAGCGACCTTTTCCCATAAATTATGGCATATTCTACTAATAAATTTCTTTATTAAAATACTTAACTTAAGCAAATTGTTAGACATTATGGTTACTGAAAAATAGTCCCATATAAACTTTTGGCACCTATATGCGTCATTACAATTTTACATCTGCGTAACACATTTTTTAATACGTATACATGAAATAGACAATGCCCGGGTTCATTAGTTCACATTGACGTGCATAAATATTTGAATTTATATATAATTGATCGCAACGTTTTGTCATAGTTACTACTTTGTATAAGACCCATGCCAATGTCTACACTTAACAAATCTGATAAAAGAGCAACCTCTTATCAAACTTTATGAGCCGCACAGCACTGATGTTATATTCAGTTGTCGTTGTTGAGGAAAATCTCTCGCGCAAATCATCACTAAGATTGGTACGACCACGCTTGAACTCTTTAAATCAGTTGCAAACAGTAGCGCGAGATGGAAATAGTAGATGTTTATCGTAACTTTGTTGTTGATTAAGACCGTAACGAAAATCATAAGTCATCGAACGAAAAAAGTCTCGTCTTAAATTTATCTTGGCGTGATACCGACAATTTTCGAATTGCCACCAATTTATAAAAGATGTTCGATTTTTGAAATTTGAATTTATTTTTTCATTACCCTTATTACAAATGTTTCAGTATTACCCTCGTATGTGGACCGTGCGAAAAACACAGTGGTCGCTTGAAAACTACAGTAAGACAAAATTTTAGTTACATGTTTACCGACATCAATGCAGTGTTTCAACATGTTTACCGACATCAATGCAAGTTATCAACAGAACATGACAAAGTTCATTGAACGTAAAGTGTTGGGATGCGAGTGAATTTGAGATTCGATTTTTAAAAAAAAAGAACACCGTATTATCTTTATAAATGATTAAAATGCTTTTGTAAACTACATTGTATTTAGGCATTACAAATAATTTTGATTAATTAAAATATAATAATAATAATAATATAGTTTATTTGTGGATATGAAATACAACAGGTAAAGTAATAGACATGTACAGAAATTTTCTTAGGGCTAATGGCAAAATTAAAGTTAACAATTAAGTTACACGCCTTAACCTAAATTTTATTCAATATTTTATCCACAAAAAGGTTACTAGCTCGGCTTGTGCAGTTATGCTATAAGCAAAACCGACACGGCCGGTTTACAGCTAGCACCTGTTGATATACATACATATACAAACAAATACTCATATATACATATAAACACATATACGTATACAGTTTACACGCATACATGCACAGATACACAATATATAATAATATTAATAATTATTTTTAATACAGGTATTATATACAGACTTATAACTACATACACATTATTACCCAAAGAGAAAATATAGCGTAAAGAAAATATAATTTAGATGAAATGATTTTGAAGATAGAAGCTGATATTTTCCGTTTATTCCGTTTGCATTTGCTGGGTCAAAAGCCACTTACAGATTGACCTTTTAAAAGTAGTCATGGATACAGCAGTTGTCAGGGGCGGAGGGAGGTCATTCCATATTTTAGTTGCGGCAAATTTGAAACTACCCCGATAACCGGTTGTGCGATGTTCCGGGACTAAGAGAAGTCGGTCTCTGGTGCGCGTCACCTGGCTATGAGCACTGCCGGACCAGTTTATTATGTCGTAGAGATATATGTATACGCTATTGAAAATTACAACAGTGTAACTCAAAGTATATGAATTTTGTCACCAGATGACACTGTAAACATCTTACACGATATCTATAGGTATTGTTCTGTTTAATATTTATTTCGTATTCCCATATTCAGTATATAGTGGCACAAAAGATAGCAATTAAAAAGATGGTTCTTGCAAAAATATTTTAAACTAATTTTTCATAAAAACAAAAGTTGTTTTAACTACCCAAAAACAACGTTTGGTATAGAAACTTACACTTTATGACTACTCAAAGCAATGTTAGTTTTTTTTTCAATTAAATAAAGGTAAATAGTGAAAAATTCGCTTTCAATAAAACTAATTTCTTTCCGCCTATCCTGATCGCATTGCAAGCAAACGCACTTTCGTGAGTGAGTAAGTTATACTTAAATTTCCTCATCACAAGAAAAATAACGAATTATGTTTCTACATTCACAAAATAAAGGAATGTTTAGATATATCACATTTTCAGAGAAGTTTTGTATTATTTACTAAATATTTTCGTGAACAGTACCAGCAAATTTGCGACGTTGTACCTACACCTAGTGAATGTCGCCAAGTTACGGGCAACTGAAAGTTTCATTGCAACGAATGCATCAACAGCCTAATTGTAAATAATCATGCAGATAACAAAGCAGAAAAATAATTTTCGACATTCGATATTTCGCCATTCATATACACACTCGCATTTGTTACTATTTTATTATGTTTGATTTTATGCGATTATAAAATTTTTAATGATCCGAAATGAAAACAAAAATAATATAGCATATTTATGTTTAAGCGTAATGTAATGTGTGAGTACTAAAAACCTTTCTATGAATTTTTTCATTGTTATGGTAATTGGTAGTTCAATAAATGGAAATAACATTAAATGTTGTGTTTATTCTGAGCGTAAGACGGCTTAATTAATCTATTATTTTTTTATGAAAATTTTGATAATTGGGATACCAACGAAACATAGCACATCAAAAACATAAATTTTATTTAAGTGAAGGAAAGATTAGCAAAGCCTCGACAGGAATTTTTTTTTACTAGTATATCCGAAAAATTGGTATTTCGGTTAGTTAGTAGTCCAATGGGATAAAATTAAAAGAACGTTTCCAAAAATATTTACTTTATTGAACAATATAAAAATTGTACATGACACAAAAAATTAAGAAGACATAACGTAAACAACTTTCTAGTTGGTTTCATGATCCGCCAATAGAAGGCGCTCTTTACGCTTTTACAAGTTTCAAACACAAAGGCAGGAGAAACACGCTAGAACAATTGCGTTCCATATCATACTTCACCTGCTTTCTTCACGCGTATAAATAACGCAGCAAATATTCGAACTTTAGAAGATTACACTATCGTCTTTTAGCAAAACCAGTATACAATACAATTTGTAATTTCAATCCAGTATCAAAATATGGATGTACTTTTCAACGATTTTTCATATAACATTGACTCATTTTATGAAAAAAAACCATCTAAACAAAATTTTTGACCTATTTTGCTCGATATATTTCCCTCTCTTTAATCGTAATCCCGTTAATTTATCCATCACAGATTTGGCTAATCGCTAAACTAAATATGTACAATCAATAACATTCAAGCAGGCTCACACGTACTTAGATTTGCAAAAATAAATCGTTATTTAAAAAAAAAATAATTCCGCCACTATAAACTATTGTATTATTGTTCCCAGAGTAAGCGACCGTTTTAAGGTAGGTATTTGAGATACGGTAATATTTCTTACAGTGATATTTCTTGAGTTCTACAATATGTTGCTTAAATAAAAACCGTAAACCTGCTTAAGAGGTACCGGTTATTTATTCACTTACTTGTTCCAAGTACCAACTCTAAATAATTTACAATTTACAGATATAAATGACAACAATGTTAACAACATTGCATAGCCGTTCCATCCACCTAGCATTATTTTTAAATATAATTAAATATTAATTTGAATACATTAAAATTCCAAAATGCTATAAAAACATGTTTTGTACAAAACATTCTAGAGGAGCAAAAATAACCGCTACCCTTTAAACAGGTCTTCGATTTTTTATACAAACCACCACTGTACTAAAAATTACAGTGCCTCAAATACTTATCATAAAATGACCGCTAAATATTACTCTATCTGTATTTACACAAATTATACATTCGAATTTTAAACAATTCCTGGTTTTTTCTAATCTATATTTTAGAATTTACGCCCAACTTCACGCCAAAACCTACTCCCACATATAAAATACATAAAAGCGCAAACACCTAAAACTACTGAAACAATTTCCCGCTTTACATAACCTATAAATCGTACACACACGGCTCCGTGCCATGGAGCTCCGCACACGAACAAACTTGTGTTCAAAAACGCACACAACCTAATGTTGCGCCATACGCGCGGCGAACGAGAGTGTGGGATATAGATAGAACAGTGTGCGAGAAGCGCCGCCTACAGCTGTCTCTTGCTGTACCCAGCCAAGGTCACGAGACGGATCCGAATAAATAATCTGCTAGCGCGAGTGTACGTATGCGGACGTGCAAGAGTGTATGTATAAGCGTTCCAGACGAGCATACTCATAGATGTGTGCTTAGGCTGCATGTACATCGACGTCGAACAATGAATTTTCAAATGAAAAAAACAATATAATCACATATACATATGTGATTACAAATACACAGATACATATGTGTGTGTATATGCCCGCGCGCCAGTGTGTGTGTGTGTATGTATGCGTGCGTGCGTGTGTGTGTATGTGTGCGTGCGAGAGTGCGCACGTGCGTGCGCGCGTGCGTTCATGCTTATGTGTACGTGTGTGTGTGTATAATGAGCTTCATAATCATAGGGTGAGCTTCATAATATTCCAAATTTTCTAGCTGTAATGACTTCACACAACATTTTTTTTCTAAGGATTATAAGCAGAAGATATTGTAAAATCGATTAATCTCTTTAACAGTCACAACAAAAGTTATTTGATCTTCCAAATATTCTTTAATTTTATTTAAATTTAGCCAGTTCACTTTACTCGTTAATTTTTACTAGTATATTTCAAAGTAATAAAAATTATATTAGTAAAAAATTTAATAAAACATTTGAAATATATTCAAAATCCATCCCGCTGAAACAAGGCTCTACATTAATTGTAGAAATTGTCCAAATACTCAATTAAATTTAAAAACATGTATCTGAATGTTCAGCCATCGCAGTATCCTTAGCTAACATAACATTTCTAATATCATATGTATATAACCAAAAAAATATTAGGAAATTTATAGTAAGCGATTACCGTGATTAATCTACTTTATAAATTAAATAATAGAAAAATCATATCACATTGCAGCGCCTATGTATCGAACTTATATAATTTAATAAACAGTGATTATACATACAAACATACAATAACACGCCATTCACTAAAATATTTTAGAACCTAAACATTTCACTCATTTAACTAAAAATATCAAGCAACAAAAGAATAAGCAGTCACTAAAGGTTTAATATAAATTTTACAAAAGCATACAACACGTATCACAAATGAAAAAAAATTATTTCATTAAACACACCTGCCTGTCTTCTTAGTCGCTTTTGCAAGCAACGAAATGAAATCTTTAAATAACATATGCCAAAAATGTAACGTGAATAAGTCTTCGGTGTGCACACCTCACATCGTCAATTTGTCGTTCCGCGATGTCAGCTTTAACAGGTGGGTCCGCTATGTATGTGGTAATAGACGAAATTACCAATACACGTGTACCGGCGCACACACACACTGATACGATGCTCACAAACCTACACACACTAACTCAAGAGCACACACGAGTTTCTACACAACCACATATACACAGAGTAAGGGGATTTACGAAGTACGTGATAAAAGCAAATTCAATTTCATTTCTTCACGATATATAGTAAAATCCTATTTATATCTTGTCGCGTTGTGTCAATTTTCGTAAGTTTATTACGTGACCCGGGGAGCGCTTTGTCGGAACGCGGCGAGGGACGCTGGGGCTAAAGTGATTTTGTCATTACGTAGAGCGGGGAGCGAGTGGATGTAAATTGTTTTATTAGGTTTCATTTGAATTGTCCATTAAAGTCACTAATGAATTGGATCGTCATTCGCTTAATAAGCCCTCCATTAATCGGATTATTATTAGAAATTACGGCGGCGCATTCAACGAAAATCGATTCCAGACTTAAAATATATTGTTAAATTCCAAGCTATAGAAAGCTAAAAATCCATAAAGTATTTCATAAATTATTATATACAAAAATAGTATATGGCATCTAAATAATCTATTGCACACCTTGTGTGTGTGCCTTATTATCGGTTAGCCCGGCAATATTAGGAGAAATCAACTTTTAACGTAGCTACTTAGAAGGAGATCTTCCTCTAAAAATCCATTTTTCAGTTTTATAAAAATATTTATTCCGAAATTTCCCTTTTAAAAATGGCACGTGTCTCCTTCCGTTTATCTGCATAAGGACATGCTACAGATTGCAATTCTTGACCGATTTTGATGATTCTTTTTTTCTATCGATATGTTAGCTTTCGGAATAAAATCCTATTGAATTTCACAATGATTTGTTTATCAGTTAAATTTTTATAAACAATTTTCTACAAATTGACTACTTTTCTCGTAGTAAGCGACTGTTGTCATCTTCTGTTTTACACGGAACTCCTTTTTTTCCTGCTGTAAACTTGTTTTTAATATTTTTTTATTATTAAATTTACGATCATATACACGGTTTGATGACTGTGGTTTTTATTGAATTAAGCCTGATTATTGGTTACATTTAATTAACGTAAACTTTTTTTTTGCATTACTATATTTAAACATGAGAAAAAAATGTTCAAAATTAAAATAATATTTAGAAACGTAAACAAAACGCTGAGTGTGACTGGGCTGTGAGTGTGCTGACTTTTGGTTTTACCGACGATTTGTATATATTTTGTAATTGCCGCTGTCCACAACAGCGTTGTTCAGCCAATAAACATGCAAGATTTTTTAAAAATTTGCTCCTCTACAGAAATAAATTATGTACATATCACAAATAAATACGAAGAATAAAAGTGTTTATTAATGCAGAACTCAAAAATGATAAAACACAATAACATCACAAACCTCCTCAAAACAAAAAGTTGTCGAGAATCTTAAATCGTGAAACAGTATTATTTTGTTTTACGCATCGAACCCCACCTCCCAATTCTCCATTAAAAAAAATTAAAAAGTCGTTGTTAGTTCATATGTAACTACCACCAGAATACTATGAGCATTTTAGTTAATCAATAATTCATAATTTTTGTTCACTTACTTACATGAACTCTTGGTTTCTGGTTGAACAATCAGACCCATTCTGGTATTTGCGAAGTCAATAGATCAGCTTTCCATAAAGTTTCTGAACACACGCAATCCTATTTTCGAATATAGTAACACGCGACGCCAATTAATCTATACATATAATGAAACTGTGACAGAGTGAATTCTGTTAATGGAAAATATTTTTAAAAGGGTAATTGATTTAGTGTATAGAATGACATAAAACCTGTTTTTAAAATTATTGTATGTCTATGTTAATTGTTCTTAAATCACGCAAAATCTACTACACAATTATTTTATATTGTAATAGTTTACACCCTCGAGCTACATATAACATATTTTTTATCATGGTTTTAACTATATAAAAAAGACACCTTTACTTGGTGAATATGATGATACTGGTACTGCTAATACCATCTATTACCATTTTTAGTAGACTTTATGTTCATAGAGTTCTGAGAGAGGAAAAAATAAAAGAAAATATCTAATTACTTTTCAAATACCGAATTCCACGCGAACAAAGTCGCATCGACGCAGCAATTCTATTCTAAGACTTAAACGGTGAGCTTTTTTCTAAAATGGTGAACTTTCTTCGTTTATTTTTTCAAAGAGTAATCACTTCCTACCCATATGTATTGGCTCTTACTTAGTGATGCTTCACAAGAAGAATATTAACATGATTTCGTCCGCCCACCCACTCCCTTAGCCCCAGTAATTGTCCACCAATACATTTGTATAAATGCACACTTACAGATGGTATTAGTAGTATAATGATACTTTATATTTATACTCTCTATTATCCAGTTTCTAAATCTGATAAATATATATATATATATATATATATATATATATATATATATATATATATATATATGTATATATATATTAACAGGGAATACGTAATAATTAAAAAAAACGCAGAAAAATGGTCTCAAAACTTTAATAACAAAAAGACGAATTCCTTAATACAAGGATATTATCGTAATAAACTGAGTGACTAATCAAAATTACTAATACATTACGAATAATATAATGTACATAATATACACACGTACTTATATAAGCATATTCATATACATAAATGCATTGACTCGTATTATATACGTAAATAAAGGCACCTTCAAAAATATTTACATCTGCTAGAGGAGAGAACCAAAACGTGATAGAAAAAACCTGTTATGTACTACGAGGATCCTGCACACATTTATAACAAGTGTCTATAAAAGTTTAAAGGTTTTAAAATACATAGGATTTCTTTATGCCAACTCTAAAACACCATTATTTTTCACATACAGCGAATATATCGATTTGAGACGTAATAGTACGGTAAAAACTAAAACATTTAAAAACATAGCTATAATTTTCGGATAACCGCAAATTTATCATTTAAACTTCTAGGGACCCTGTTGTTTCATTATTTTAAATCTGTTTTTTTTAGATTAGAACTTGGTGGGGAGGACCTTTTTTGTGAAACTTTTTAGCCATATCTCCTAGGATTATGGTACATAAAATTCTAAAAAAAATATTATGATATCGTTATAACGTGCCCTTTAAACATAAATTTGATACCTCACGTAAAGTCAAAACTTTTTAGCAAACTCCAAAGTTGTACCCCTGTAATATTATTAATGTGAAATAAGAAAGTATTCCGAATATACATATCGATAAAGTTGTCGAATGTCAAATGGTTTCTGAAGAAAACTACACTCTGAGAGAAATATCTTTAAAAGTTCCTTTTTTTACTTTTTAGACACAAAATAGCGAAATAATAGGTGATAAAATATAATACGTATTTATAAAATATTTTTTTGAGACTCCGAATTCAGCATGTCAAATTATAATTTATCCCTTTGCAACAAATAGTACCATTGAGTTTTTATAGCAGATAGTATTATTGTTCCAAAAAAAAGATGAACGAAGTTTCAGCATATACATATATATATATATATATATATATATATATATATATATATATATACACATATATATATAGCTCATATACACAACACATAATAGATGCACGCGAATATACATGACAAACATACATCGAGTCTGATACCTGTTGCGATTGTAAATACACCGTCATCTCAATAACCAGTCTGGAACCTGTTGACCTAGACCTTCAAATTGTACTGTCTGTATTGGATTTCAAACACTTGGCAATATATCACACATCAATGGGCTTCATTTTTCAGGTTTCTATAGTCGAATGGCAAAAAGCTCAGCCTTTATAATTTCCTTATATCTGTCTGTCCGTCCGTAAGTCAAAGCTTCTTAACTCTTTGAATTTAAGTTAGAGAGTAATGAAATTTTACAGACACACGTAGATTAATTGCCTTGATATATATGTGGAGGGTACATAAAATTATACACATAAAATTCGGGACACAAAAATGTGTTTTGCGAATCCCATTGAGTTGGATATTATGAGAAAGGTCTTTCAAAATGCAATAAAAATTTTTTTTATTACGGTATCCGTGGTCTAAAGTCTGAAGTGTGCTCTCTTCCCCTCTAACTTTTAAGTATATCTGTAACAAACCATGTATCTCTAATTGAAGCTATATTTACTACTGACATAACATGTGAAAAAAAATTCACAAATAAGGGTGTTCTCTGGATAATAAGTCAAATATCAAAACGGAAGTTAAGTACGAAGTGACCACTATCCATTATTCAGTTCATATCGATGGAAAACAATACGAAAATATCGATAGATTAATCTGTAGATATAATAAAACCATAACGGAGTGAATTCTGTACATCGAAAATGTTTACAGAAAAGTAATTAATTTAGCGTATATAATGATAATAGACTAAAGCGTATATAATGATAATAGACTATATGATAATAGATAATAGGGCAGAAATTTTTTTTTTTAATTTTTGTCTATCGGTATGATAATTCTGTACGGATATTACGCAAAATCTGTTGGCCAGATTTTGATGAAATTTGGTTTGGTAATAAAGCAACATACAAGGAAAAAAAACAAAAAAAAATTGTTTCCTAATTACACGCGAACGATGTCGTAGGCACGTCTAGTTACTAATATTCGAATACCTTTCCAACAAATATCCACTTAGAGTAGTCTATTTATTTTTGAAGTCAAAATTAAAGTTATAACTAACAAGAAACGGAAAGATTAAAGTTATAACTAACAAGAAAAAAATTATAGTTATAACTAACAAGAAAAAAAAAGATTAGTTACTTGAATGATTGCAAAAAAATGAAGTCATTTGCGAGATCACCACTCTTTTTTTTTGCATAGCTCACAGGATATCTAGTAAAAATACAGTCAGGTGTAAAATACTATTGTAGAATGGAAAAATTTAGTTTGGTTCAAAAAGAACTCTAAAAAAGTGAAGTCAATGTTACTCGCAAACAAAATAATATAAAAGTAGCTTGAAAAGAAAAGTTTTCACGACACTGGTTAAATACAAAAAATATGAATTCTCTCTTATCTATAAAGATTCCTACAAAAAATAAGCTTTTAAGACGCCGTTGTGCCAACGCATCCCACTCAAATATCGCAAGCAACTGTAGCGCCGTAAAGGAAACTTATAATTAAAGCCAAACAAAAGCGCAAATGCCAAGAAGAACAAGTGCACGAAACAAGAAACAGACATCGATAAACAAAAAGGAGGGTAGTTCGCCTTTCGTCGGCGAATAGAGCTCCGTCGGCGAGCGGTCGTTTGAAATTGAAATGAGGCAAAGCTTTCGCGTTGGACTCGCGTGGGAGATAGCGACCGCCCACTGTTTTTTATGTGACGGACATTCTGTCAGATAAAGAGCTCCGGGCAACCTAGTTCTGTGTGGCAGGGGTCCTGAGAGAGAAGGTGGGCGTCACAGTGATGTTTTATGATTATTTCTTGCGGTAATTTAATTGGAATTATGGTCATATTCTCAAATAATCTGAAACAAGAGCTTTTGCAAGAAAGGATACATCGGAGAAAAGATGCAATAGCTCATAGTTTTCACAAAATTTTCAAGACATTTTAACGATGGTCGTAAACCCTTAAACTTTCACGGTTCATAGAAATGTGGTTTATTTCTCTAATCTAACTACTTCTGTATAAGTGGCATTTTTCACAGCGTTACTTATAAGTAACGCACACGCCCAAGAGGTTAATGTATATATGACTAACATGTAGTAAACGTCATTATCAGCTATGTAATCAAGTTGGTGACAGTGCTATTGGTATTTCTTTGAAGGTTTGTAACTTAATACTACAATAATTATTAAATCATTAGCCATGTGAAAAAAGAAGTCCGCCAAACCAAAATCTATGTAATATCATATAATACTGCTTGCATTGGCAGAAATCGAAGCTTTACTAATTACAACCCTGTCTCTACTATTCCCTAAATCTATATTTATAAATGAATTGAAATTTTCTACAATTCTTGCTCAGATCACTAAAATAGTACCAGGAAGTTAACAAAAAATTAGTCATTTTCCCCCAGTTTCCATTACATTATCATGGACTGTTCTAGTTCGCAAAACCAAAGAAATGGCTCGTATAAACATAATGACCACATTATCAGAAACATATTTAATAGATAATAAATCTATTGGTTCGCAAAGTCATGAATTTAAAAAAGTCGATAACATTTTTTGAAATTTTCAAACAATTTTAGAAAATAATTATGGGTCACATCATTAATAATATATTTTTTTTGGCTCTGAAATTTATTGGCTCGCTAAATTGTAAATTTTGAAAAAAAATCAGCAATATTTATTAAGTTTCAAGAAATTCAGCAAAACTCTTAAGGATAAATTAAAACTCTACACAATGGCCACATTATTAACATCACATAGTAAGTGTCAAATACCTACTAAATATATGGTTAACTTAAGATCTATCCGGTAGAGCGACTGTATGATCTACCGGATGCGGATAACATAAGAAATGCCAATACGTGCGTTCCCCTTATATAATGTACTACATATAGTAGAAAATAGTAGACGTAATAATTTGAAAAGCCTATTACGCCAACTCGGAACATAAGACAACTAAATTCAATTACTTGGAATTTAGTACGTTCTCATCAGATTCCAAGCCAACTTTAGCTTTTTTAATTCTTTTTCATATCGTATTTAAATTGAGTTTAACCGAAGCGCGAATTCTTATTACGTTTTTGTACCTCTCAGGCTTTGTAATAGAAATTTTGAGACACCGCAAGTTCGCCCCAAATTGAAATTGGCTCTTGCCGAGCCCGCTGAGGTTTGGATCAACGCACTTACCTTATAAGGTCACGCGCTTCGTTTTCCATTAATTGCTTTGCGAAAGCAAAGATAGAGTTGGAAAATTCTTAGAACTAAATTAGAACTTTTTAAACGGGTCGTTTATACCCTATCCGCTTGGAAATATATACTTTCGAAAAAGGGATGAACATTTAAACTTTGAATACAAAGCTCGGTCAGGAAAGTGTAATTTTTTACCCCACACAGGCCAAGGAAATATTTTCTGCATCACGTTAATAGTTTCATTTTCTTTTTAATTTTTATTACCTTTTTCTCATATTTGCAATACCGATTTAATTAATAGTTTAGATAATAGGTTCATTGGCTCACAGAGCAGTTATTCATGGGACTACCTACATCTATAAGTAAATTAACAATAGTGTCCCAGAAATATTTTGTAAGATAAATATTTTTCAAATGTTCATTTAATTAGCATGTACAGTCAAAAGTACATACTTTGACAGTAACAAAGTATAGGGATTCAAATGTTAATTTGAAATTAATAAAAACAACTGTTTAATTCAGAAAGTTATGATGTTCCGCCAGGCTGAGTGACGCCCACATCACAACCTGATTTATTAAATAAATCTTCTCTTTATTACCGAAATTTCTACGAGAAATTAAAAGTTACTAAAAAAATTGTATAAAAAGAATATTGTTTTTAATTAATTAACGTACATTGTCTGCACAGTATATAATTATGAGATGTTATTTTTAAGTTTTTGTTTCCTCGTTGATTACTTCAGAAACACCTCGGAATATGGATTTACTGTTCAAGATCTATAAGTATTTTACATTTCTCTGTCATTTTCTCTTAAAATTTCTGTCATTATTGTTAAACCAATTTAAAAATAATATTTTCAAAATAATATAATTCGCAATAAAATCACTTTTTTATATCTACTAATTATTTATGACAAACAATATATCAGATATACTCGTATGACCATATAGATGATAAGCTATTTTCACAAATGTATAATTGCAACGATATTGCACAATGGTCTTTGGTATTATGTGCTTAACAGAATTTCCACGCCTTCCCACTTACGACTACGATAAACACCGAGCCCCAGTAAATAAAGCCATCGGATAACATTTATCTTGTGTAATTATGATTAATTAACCATAATTAACAGCTTTTCTGAACTACCAAATAATGCAAAAATTTTACACATGTATCTTATATCGAAAAATGTATTATTACAGTATCAATATAATTAACACGAGGCACGGGCAAAACGAAAAATAAAGAAATAATATTTTTATTAAGAAAAAGTTACTATCAACAGATAATTTGAAATAACAAGATAAGCCTGTAAAGTACAAATAGTATTTATATAGCATGAGAGTTCCGTGGAATCTTGGCTACCTATGAGAGTTTCACCATTTAAATCTATTTCTATTAAACTATTTGTAAATAAGTTGATATTATTTGTTTACTATACGAATATATTTCTTTCAAAGACGTAAAACAAATAACTTTATTGCTTACATAACATTATGTGTGTAACGGTAGCAATTTTGAAATTATTTATGAAAATGATACTAAGGTTAAAGAGGTCTATGAGGAAAAATATTACCATTTAGTTCATATATAAAAATAAACTTAAAAAAATAATAAAACATGTTTATTTTTTTTCACGTAATTCTATGTATTCACTTAAGTTTATATGTTCACGTAAGTCAACTTTGTTGCAATAAAATTTCATTACAATCGGTTTTAAATTGAATGGCCTATGATGCGTGACATAGGACGGATAGACGAACATAGCGAATTTATAAAGATTCCATTTTTACCATTTGGCTATGAGACCGTAAAAATGTTACCAAGGCTACCATAGCAAATCTGGCAAAACCTTAAAAAAATTGTTACTTATTATTCTTAATTTAAATTTTATTTTCATTCGACTTTGATTTGGATATTGACAAATATTGATTTTTGGGCTAGCATTAATGGTTTTGGTACTTTCTGATAGTTTTTCATAAAACTGAATCCAGGTATAATTTTAGTAAATATTCACTTTCGAAAAATGATTTATTTTAAGTAACTAAATTATACTGTTATTTTTTGATTACTTTATTATCTGAAACTAGTTTAGCGTAGGTTATATCAGTCATCCTGAAGTATAAATTTTATTTTGAATACAAACTGGTTTGCCCTAAGCCAGACTAGTTGTTTAACACAACTAGGCTTATATATAAACATAACTTTATTGAGTAACAGGACTTTAAAAAGCTTAACATGTACATCGCGATTATATAAACACTAGCTTTGCCCCACGGTTTCACACGCGTGAAATAAGCAAAGTTAGTAGAATATTTTCTTCTGTCGCATATTGGTCTTGGGTATGATCTAACGCCATACCAAATTTCATCAAAATCCGTCAAGTAGATTTTGCCTGATTGAGGAAGAAATAACATAAATCAATCACTCTTTTTAAAATATTTACCATGTACAGAATTCACCCTGCTATAATTTTATTAATATAACATAAGTAATTAGTTCGCTCGTGATTTCGGTGTGGTCGTTTAATTGATCGTCATAATTTGATCAATTTGGAAACCATCAGATGCCGATTTTCCTAGTAGAATCGAAGCACAAGTGACAACAATTTGTGCGCAAAGTTGGTGCCGCTACATTGTTTTTAGTTTTTTTTAATATTTTTTTAATTTGCTGTCTTAAAAAACCCTAAGTTAACAATTTTCAGATTTATCTAGTCATAAATAACAAAACTTTTCCGGCAATTTTGTGGTGCCATATTGAATTTTTATTATAATATATATTTTACTATGCATTTATATTTACATATGTCAAATTTAATTAAACCAGGTTTTTATAAAAAAAAATAGAAAGTAGAAAATAAGTCACAGTGTATAAATTTTGACACTTTTTACATATACTTTATTTCATTCACGCTCACGCCGTTTAGTATAATAAATTTGTATATCTATGACCTAAAGTTCGTTTTTTTTTTTCCATATCCGAATGGTTATAAAACGGAACCATTATGAGATAACATATCTGTCCGTCTGCCCCTCTACCACAGCCTTTTTTCTTAGAAACCACTCTAACATATTTATGTTAAAGTATTTTCTAAGTAAAATTACTATGGTAAAATACTCTAACATATCTATGTTGAAATTCTAAAGGAAACAAATGAGGTAATGAAAAAAAAAATAATTTCATATATATGTTGCGTAGATTAATTAAAAGATACCTTGCAAGTTCCAAAGATTCCAAAATTATTTTTCAAAATTTTATATAAAATAGTTATAGATTATTGTCGTAAAGTACACAAAAATATATACCCCACTCCTATCTCCGAAAGACCTAAAGTTAAAATTATCAAAAACAGTGTTACTAGAAAGTTATTTAAAATTTACCGAGAAGGTATGACTCTAAATGTCACAGTAATTAATATTATTTGTAATTAATATTGTGTTTGGATATTTATATTTGTAAATAGTAGTCCATACGACGAATTCTTGTTCTTCACCCGTTTTTTCTTTACTTATAAAAGCTAAATTCGATTTTTTTAAATATAAGGGAGCGGAGGGTATTGTCGTACACCTAAGCGGGGACACGAATATCAGGTAAAATGTGTTGAGTATTTTCTTAATGTTTTTGCTTTTAGATAGTTTACATGTATCTAGGGGGAGGAGTTGTACCTATGAACGGTTTTACCTATGGACACCACTGATATCTTAAAAAATAAACATCGGAACGCAACCAATTGAACGCATCCGTAAAGTATTTTTGTGGTATGGCAACACTGGCTTGCAGCCATTTTCTTTCTCTTGATGCGTAGTCTGTGAGAGGTTGTTATCTACGCTCAAAAAAGTAAGTATTTATCTGATTTTACTTCCTATTTTTTCTAAGATTTATGCAGAATGTAGATAATTGCATTCGATAAAACGGTAATATACATTGTTTAACAGCTGTGCCCAGTGTTAAATACTAGTGTGAATAAGTATTTAGCCGGTGATATGGTTTTTAGGTTATATTGTCAGATTTGTACCTGTGGACATAGAAATGTATGTACGTATGGACTGTCCACAGGTACAAATATTTGCATGAATACTTCATATTTGTAACTGCTATGGGAATGACTGAATAAATATTAATTGAATTGCTTTTTTCAGTGCCTCGCAATAAGGATGGAAAAACGCGTAGAAAATTGTGTTCAGAAACATTAACGGAGGCAATTAAAGAAGTTAGAAATGGATGTTTATTGCGAACCGTTGGAGAAAAATATAACATACCCAAATCTACAATATTTAAATATCTCCATATGAACGAGAACAAGGATCTCAGCCAGAATGATGTAGAAATTTTAAGAAATGACATCAGAAGAGTATTCAACGAAGGCGAAGAGAGTCAACTCGGGGAATACTTAGAAAAAGCTGCTTACCTACACATGGGGTTAGATGTCTAGCAAGTCAGAGAACTCGCATATCAGTTTGCTGTGTTTAAGAAAAAAACAAATATCCCAAATACCTGGCATGCACACAAAATGGCGGGCATAGGATGGTTAAGGTACTATCGTCAACGGCATTCACATTTATCCCTAAGGAAACCCGAAGCAACCAGTCTGGCGCGAGCAAGTAGCTTTAACAAAGCTAATGTGTCCAAATTCTTTGATAACCTACAAAAAGTTATTGAAAAACACCATTTCACCCCTGAAAATATTTACAATCTTGATGAGACCGGAATATCTACTGTCCATAACCTTAGAAAAGTCTTGGCACAAAAAAAAATCAAACAATTAGGTAAACTCACTTCATAAATAATACTTTGATTGCATGTATAAATGCAGTGGGAAATTCAGTTCCCCCCTTAATAATATTTCCCAGAGTTGTCTTTAAAAAAAGCATGCTAAAAGGTGCTCCTCCATGTGCGGTGGGTAACAGAGCAAACTGAGCAAAACAGTCAGGATGGTCAACAGAAAATTAGAAAGATTAATCTTTAGGAAATACTTAGATCATTTTATAAAATTTGCTAAACCTACAAAAGAAAACCCGGTTCTCTTGACGATGGACAAACACGAGACGCATATCTCAATTGAGATTATTGGGAAAGCTAGAGACAATGGCATAGTTCTCCTCACATTGCCTCCACACACTTAAAATCATATGCAACCCTTAGATCGTTATGAATTTGGACCCTTTAAGATGCAGTACAACAAATCAGCAGATAGATGGATGTTAAATAACCTCGGGAAGCCAATAACAATATACGATATCGCGGAAATAGTTGGTGAAGCGTATCCCCTTGCTTTTACTCCAAGAAATATAAGTAAAAGTTTCGAAGTAACAGGCATATACCCGTTCAATAGGGATATATTCAGCGAAGAGGATTTCCTATGCTCATATGTTACTGATCGTCCGGAGCCTATGTCTGCAGTTTCTGAAAATTCATCTCAAAATCAGTCTGTAATTGAAGAATCAGCAACCAACCCGAATCAAGCGGAGTCTGTTGCTGATCATGATCGTGGTGATACAGAAATTCAGCCAACTCCAAGCACATCTGTTGGTCAATCCAAAATGCCAGTGTTTGATAAATCTTAACAGTGTTTGAAAATTAAGCAATCACACCACACAAACAGCTCATTCCAATAGTAACTCCCGAATTAATACGCCCATTCCTTAAAGCAGCCCCTCGAACTACCAATCAAAGAGGAAGGAAACCTGGCAAAAGCCGAATATTGACAGACACACCCGAAAAAAATTAAATAAAGAACGAAGCTTGCAGAAAAGCAGAAATTAAAAGAAAAATAGAGGAAAGAAAAGAAAAACTTGACAAAAAAGACAAAGGCTTCTTCAAAAGTGCTACAAAAGCTGGTCCTAGCCAGACCAAAAGCCTAGCTACAGATAAAAGGGTCAGAATTATTGAACAACATCAGTTGCCCTATGCTATGTGTATTGCTTGTAAAAAAACATGAAACACTGAACAAAATTCTGAATTGTTCGTTATGTGACTTAAAATATCATAAGAAATGTGTGCCAAGATCACATATAGACAATTTTGATTCTAAAGATGAGTCGGACTTTGTGCGTTCCAAGTGTTATAGCTGATGATGATGATTCAGATGTCTCCAATAGTTCTACCTTAGAACTTTATGAACAGTATTGAGATGCCAAGAAAACAAATTTGATTGTTTAGTCTTAAATTTCTTTTATAATAATATTCTACTTGTTATTGTTGATTTTTCTAGAATTACTAAAGAAAGTGGTCTGCCCACAGGTACATTGCCGTCCATGTAGTGCTGTCCACAGGTACAATGACAGGTTGCACCTGTGGACAAAAGTAGTGTTTTTAAAAAAAGTGATTTATTGTAATAATTAAAACACCTATAAAAACAAAGACTTCTAGATCTTAAGCGTTGACTAATTGTACAATATTTTTTTATATTACTCTAAAGCTAATAAAAAAAATAACGTCAAAACCTCATTTTATTTAAAAATCTGGAAAATGTCCACAGGTATAACGCTTTCCCCTACGTATACTTACGAACTTAAAAAAATTATAGTCGTAAGTAAAAGAGCACCATAAAGTGTTCTGAAAAATGAAAGTACGAAGTAACCCGAATGGTTCTGTTAATACCGTACATCACTTCGGTTATACCGTACATCACTCGTTTTACCGTACACTATTTATAAAAAGAAAATAGCCAATTTAGTTTATTTAATTTGGTTTATTAAGCAAAATAATGGTCACATCTTTATTTATACAGGTAACAATAGGCAATAACTTATTTAATTATATACTTTGGCATATTTTTAGCAAAATTATTAATATATATCTAGTTAACGGAAAGTTAGAATACTTTTGTACTTTAATGCAGACCATAACAAAGTATCATAAAAGAGATCTCAACCGGGTTTTTAGATCTTGCAGTGGTCACAAACATAAAATCTTGGATTATCTTCACCGCTGCAAAGTTTGTGCACCCAAGAGGCACTAGTACATCTATACCATACCTCTCCATTACGTCCAAATTCTCCACATAAAATACACAATTCCTCTTGTTTTTTGCTGTTATATCTCTCTCATCCCCTGCTTCCTCTATCACACTATCATCGCTGTCGTCGTCACATAAAGCAGAAAGTTCGTTTTTAGATAAATTTTCATCAGAAGAATCAATTTTTTTCCTTTTATATGATTTCTTTTCTTCTTTGAATAACTCTTTTCCTTGTCTTTTTGTATATTTCTTCATTTTTTCACTTTTTTTTACCGCCTTACCGTCTAATACGAATTTCATCGGGGTCGATGTTAGTATTTCTGAATGTTGTTTCTTACGTCCCTTTCCTTCCCCTTTACCTTTTGCTGATTTTTTTCTTTGGTAATGAAGTCAATTGACTGAAACTTATTTCTTTATCAGCCATGCGTAAAGTGGTTACGTTCAGATTAATATCAATAGAATAGTTAGTTGTTTGATTTTGTTCGCTGCTGCTCGAGAAGTGCTTGGTGTCGGATTATCATAACTAGGCGTTATTTGATTAGGGAGATCTGATTGCACAGTTTGATGTCACTCTGATGTCAATGCACATAATTCTGTAAATTTGTCAGAATTTAGAGGTAGAATACCTGTAGCTGCAAATCCTGACACACCCTTGTCAAGAGTGGCTACGCTGTTATAAGCTCTAGTAAAGAGGCGAGCAACATCGAATACTGATATTTTATCAAAACCATCAGTTTTCATGTAAATGTCACATTCATCAAAATAGGATGTTTTTAAAGGACTAAAGAAAACCACATCTAGCGGTTGAGTTCGGTGTGATGTGTGGGGTGGTAATGTTACCATATTAATACCATTTCGACAATAATCACATATATTTAAAGATATGTGGCTGCTATGGTTATCTAGTACTAATAGTACTGGATCTTCCAAGGATGGTTTGACAAAATGTTTAGAATGTAACAACCATTGCTGAAATAGATCCTCGTTCATCCAGCCGGATTTCGAGCATCGGTAAATTGCACCATATGGACCATCTCTTTTAAGTGATGGAGTCATGCGGATCCTTGGATAAATAAACATCGGTGGAACAAATTGCCCGGATGCACTCAGACAATAGCAAATGGTTATATTTTTGCCACGTTCTCCACTGGTAGCAGCCCCTACTTGTTTCTGTCCTTTTGGAGCTAGCACCTTTTGTGGCCAATGAACAACAGTCACACCGGTCTCGTCGACATTAAATATTTTATTTCGAGAAAATGTGGTCTTACTCATTACGCTTAACAGATTATCGAAAAATAACTAACATAGATTATATTCTATTGACACTAGTTGCTTCTGGAGGACGAATACTAACTTCTGGATTACGCTTCAAAAATCTGTAAAACCAATCCTTTACGGCTGTTTTTTTATCTTTATTAAATAGGTTTTTATTTTTGTTAATTTCAGCATACTCAAATACCATACGTTTTAGTTCCATAGGTGTTAAACCATAAAAACAGTTAGACAGGTTTAATATATGGTCTCATGTTATTATCTTGCTCCTGAGTAAAGACAGGTTTCGTACCAAGCCGAGGGCGATAACCAGTGCCATGACGTTTTACGTGGTCATGAAGCGACATCACAGGAACTCGTAATTTAGCAGCAGTAGGACGTAGTTTATCACCACCAAGGACTTTTTCTACTGCAGCTTTCATTTTTCGAGGGTAAATATAATAATTTTGCAAATAGAACACAAGTTTGTCACATGAAACCATATAGTGTAATAGCGTACAGTTTCGGATATAATCCCTACAAATTTACGGATGATAGCCGCATGTACCTATGCACACAAAATGCTAATTCATAAAATACTTAAATTAATTAAAATAAAAAGGTTTATAGGTAGCAACTAAGAAATTATTAATACAATCACATAAATACTGAATAAAAATATCTTAAATTATTGGACTTACCTTTAATTCTTCAGAAATATAATTTAATAACAAGCGGCAGCAAAACAAATATCGTACTGTCATGGTCACCTCACGTGACTGACGCGAGCGCTTCAGTGTGTTCGTAATATGCTTCAGTCTATACGTTAGAGAGAAATAGAAATATAATTTAAGTTTTTGTCATCGAAAATGTTCATGTACGGTAATACACTCCGTAAGGTAGTACACTCCGCTCCCCTACATTTATTGTATTTTTTTTAATAAATCACTGCAATAATAAACTATTTAACATGAATACTTACAATATTGAAAATTTCTTCAATCTTTAATGTTCAATAAAATGAATAACGGTGAACACTTCGTATTGATTCCTTATAATTGTTTACTTTGCGAACTATTGAAAAGCGGAAATCATTTAAGGCGAAATGCGTGTAACAGAAAGTATAGCGTCCAGTTGTAGTTTTTGCAATTTTCGGACGGCCTCTTGTGGGAGAGAGGCCTTGATCAGTTTGAAATCTTCATTAGTACACATTTTCAATTAGTACCCATTACGATTAGTACCCATTACGATAATACCGGCACAGAAAAGCTAGACTTTCATCGTGATTTTTTGGCTAATTTTCTGCTGTGAGCTCTATTTTCCCTGCACGACTAAATTAAATACCTAACCCAGCCACTGCAATAAACATTTCAGTTCGTCGCATAAGAACTCGCTTCAGAAACTTTTCATTTTCAATGTCAGTTCAACAGAACGGTGAAACAAATTTCCAGAACAAAAGTAATAGAATCAGTGACTCACCTACATTCGTCTGTGGTATTTTGTGGGTTGAATTTTCGACTTACCCTAACTGAAATACGAAGAAACCCAAACAAAAACAGAGAGTCGCGTGGAGAGAAAATTAAATGACTGATCTTGTAAACGGAATACGATGGGTTTAAATCAAAATATATTTGAATTTAGAATTCAACGCAAACCGAAGAAAATGTATAAAAAAGTGACCAGTGTAAAATTGCTAATTTTTTATGGTACTATTCAGATTGTACTTGAAATTGAATGCAATCGGTTTAATGCTTTTCGAATTATTAAAGAACAAATATATAAAAGTCATTCCTCTTAATGTAATAATATTAATTTATCAGTACGAAAGTCTAACTGACCCAAAATATTCATGGTCTTTAAAATTTGGTTAGTCTATTTAAATTGAAATAGCACATCGGGCCGAATTATTTCGTGATCTCGTTGGTTGCGCCCTTGTTTAACCACCCGTATATCGATTAGTTTATCGCACACATTGGGTTTAATGGCAAGGTAAATAAATAATACGTTCATTATCTAACATTTAACACTGGAACACGTGCGCGGCATTTTGTCGCACTGTAATAAAATGGCGCGTACATTCACGAGAAAGATGAAATTTCAAAAAAGTAGATCCAATTTTCAGAAATACAGATTACATCAACGAAATAATACAAGAAACAATTCATTTCAGAAATAATCAAAAAGAAAACATTAATCGTATTATACATAATGACTTTTTATCTTTATTAGTCTTTGTCGGGAAATATATTCATGTGAGTGTTAAATGAAATACATGAAATTATTTCAGTTACACGACTCACTGTTTATGTTGCTAAACTGCGTTGGTAAATTGAAATAGCCTGGAACGCATTCAAAATAGTCCTTGCAAATATAACTTAACCCCTCGCAGTAACCATTTAATTTCTTTTCTAGTCTTGTCTTGTCCTATCCGATTACTTTGTCAATTATTATTTTCTTGTCTTTTCAAAATTTTTCTTTTTTTTATCATACCTTCGTTTGTTTTGTCTGTTTTGATAAATTGAAATGAACGCATTCAAGGCCTGCTTTATAAACATATATCGTAATTCCTCGCAATTATTATTTCATTTTGTTTCTACTCTTATCCTTCGATATCCGATTATTTTGTTAATTGTTATTGTTTTCCTGGTTTTTCAACAATTTGATTCTTGTTCTCTGCCTTCTTTTTGTTTTGTCTGTGTCGATAAACTGGAGAGAAATGGAACGCATTCAAAAATCTTCACTAAAAATATATAACGTAATACTTCGCAGTTATCACTTCGTTTCATTTCTGCTCTTATCCTATCCGATTGTTTGGTTAATTGTTTTTATTTACGACTGGTAAAACTGGTTTTCAACTTTTTTATTTTTCTAATCATACGTTTTGTTTTCTTTCGTCCTTTAATTTAAACTCATTATCAGTCTATTGCACTTTTCTAATTTTAAATATAGCACTTTTATTAAACGCATAAGTTTGCTAGTGAAATGATAAGCATATTCAACATGTTTGTACGTCAAGAATTCATTAAATGAATTAAAAAAATGTTATATTTTTGTTATAAAACAAAAAACAAAATTAACCCACCCGCCCAAACGTAGACTTAATTCTGTGGAACGCTAAAATATTACTCATAATTTTATAAAGAACAAACATTACGCGAAAAAATACGAAATCCTTAACCTCAACAGAATTTTACTGAACCTATTAGCAATATTTAATTTCAAATTTAATGCAATGATTTTTTGAATTTTAAATTTAATACTAGTAAAACTAACGTTTTCCTACCGACACAACTGCGCAATTATTTCATCAAGGACTCCTTTCTAATCTAAAGTAATAAATTATACATAACGGGTCTTCACGGCCATACTTGGTTTGTAATTTCAATACTATAATATATGTACGGGTACCTACAAGGATAAAATGCATACCCTTATATGCAATGTCCCCCGTCGCCGTATTCGCCGAACATCCTCAACTCAATATTTCATGTGTTGTGTAATAAACTAAGCTGCCCATGAACTCCTGTTTCTGTCTCTTTCAACTTTACCCCCTTGAGGACAAAATATTAATTAAATAACTTTATGAACTGGCTGTTAAAATTTATTATACACTACGTTTTATCGAAGTACGTATTGTTTGTTAGATACACGGACAATAACCTCACAGTAATGTATATTTTAGTAAGTATATACGTATATTTAAAAAGTTTAGCGTCCCTTTATTAATATGTTACGGTAAAGGTACATAGAAACAACTAGTAAAAATAGGTATTGGCTACTTTAAACACATTCCAAATGTTTTATTAAGAGGATTGCTACTTTCGACGCATTGGTTAAACAATTATATATTTATATATATATATATATATATATATATATATATATATATATATATATATACATATATATATATATATATATATATATATATATATATATATATATATATATATATGTATATATATATATATACACATATACATATATATGTATATATATATATATATATATATATATATTTCATTGCCTGTCTCTAAATGACGACATAGTACCTATGCCTTGTCCTGTTGTCCATAAAAACTCAGCCTTATAAAGACAACTTAACGTTGCCAGGATTAATTATAACAGAACACTTCAACACTACGCTTTGTACAATGCAAAGTATACAACAAACGGAGAATCGTGCAATAATGGAATTTAAAATTCCACCGATGAAGTAAGTGTCGGTAATCTTTCCTAGCGATTTGCATGCACATTTCATGGAAATAGGAGTAAGTATGTAAATCGTCAAGATAAATTTAATTAAAACCACTGCAGACACCATCGATAACTATTAATATGAATATCGTAAAGGAGTTTAGATTTACCGAGGACCATAAAAGATAATCTTCTGTTTCATTCTCGATCGTTCTATTTATACATGCATGAATAAGACAAAACTGATTCAAGAATTATATGGATTTCGAAGTATTTGTATTTCATATAATGAAGTGACAAAAATTATTACTTTGGCTGCCTATCGTGAAAATAGCTTTGATTTCTCTGTAATTAAAATCTAATAAAATATATTTGTTTTAATAGTTTTCTTTTTTAATAATAATTGTTTATAATTCATTTATTAACGGTATTTTCTGCACTATTATTATTTTCTATCCCTTAGGTGAGTGCAGAACTGTAAGGTCCGATTAGAACTCGCACTAAGAGAGTTCCGTACATATTTAGGCAACTATAAATATGTAAGGGTACATACTATTTCTATTAAACTGTTTACAAATAAGATATAGTAGACTATATCTTTCGCAGGAGGAAATTCATGGTGTATATTTCAAAAGATATGAAATCTACAATAATATTTTAGTTTTATCTGTAATCTTGTAATCATATTTTATGGTCGGTTTTCTCATGATTTTCCATTCAGTAATATCGAAAATAAATAAGAGGCAGGCGGGGAAGTACGCATAATTTTTGGAATATCTTTTCAAATATGCTGTTTAAAATTATGAAAAAAATATGTATTCTTCTTAATAAGCCCTTTTAAATAATATCCCACGTGACATGCAAAATTAAAAAGAATTGTTTAATGCCTATATTTACCCTCTTGTTAATTCTTATATGGACATTTTAAAGTAGTCAAGTAGTGCAAAATATGTGGCTTAATAACATATATTACTTTACCAATTATATTTTAAATTTCTACATCGCTTGATTTCTGCGAAAATCGGCTATGGACTCAGAAAAATGTATAAATGTTGCCTACCATACTTTCGTGGGATAAAAACATAATGAACACAGAAGAACGTAAAATATTTGCCTACCATGATTTTATTCTAAGAAAGTATTTTCATAGAATAAAATCATGGTGCACACTTAATAAAATATAACATCTACAATCATCGCTATGATATTCCAACAACCATTGCAAGGGCTTCTGTAAATCCATATTTTTTTATAATTTTAGGTTGAGTAGTTTCGGAATGGGAGAAGAGTATATTTTTTTATATGTCTCTTAGAATTGCATAACTAAAATTATAAAAAAAATATTTTTGAGACTCTTAAATCTATCTAGCCCTTTCAAACGATACCCCATGCTATATAGAGAACTGAAAGAACATTTTTGGAGTGTTTAATTTGCCTCCCCAAACTTTCCAAATGAATATTTTTGAGTTTAGCTTAGATAAGTGAGGATTAACTTATTTTAGTACTATGCCAAAGTTCAAGGTATTCTGAGGAAAACGGCTGCGATGGACGGATATACAGACGTAAGTGATCTTATGAGGGTCCGTTTTAATTAATCACATGTATCCTTGAACTTTTTAATAGATTTCATTATTATACACAATTCTTTCGAATGCCATTTGGATGTAATTGTAACGGTTTAATTTGTTTAACTTAAAATTAATGTTATGGCCCAATATTATCAAATAAAATGGACCATTACATTAATCTGTATTGATTGGTAGTATATCTTCCTATATTATTCCCTTCCTTCATTTAATTATTTTTTTCATTGCTCTAAAAGGCATTAGATACACTATATTCATCTAAATATAATGGGGGATTTTTCACTTCAATCAAATTATCTTTTTTTATAACAAACTCTAAAACAAATAAACGTAACTTCCATCTATAAAACGTTTATGATTAATCCTTCAGTCATCGATATCAACACAACTATTATCATAAATCTGTCTACCGCGATGAAAGGCCGACACCTGTCGTAAACTCAGAAATCAGACAACATACGTTTCAAATTAAGTGTTCATTGCGATACATTCATTGTAAGAGTAAATTAGTGATCAAACAGTTCAAAAAAAATTGCATAATCATGCTGTAATATATCTTGTCTCCGAACTTTATTTATACAATTGAATGAACAATTCTTGAAAGTCTTTCAATATACAAATTGATTATGATAAAAGAAACGAATATTCAAATACGTTTTAACACATTTTGTACAAATGAGAATACTCAAATAGTTCAATGTTTCGAAACAGGAAAAGTCACAAACTTCTGAAGATTCCATCACTTTATTGCGTGCTCAAAAATGGTCAAGCAGTGATGCTGTCGAATTAAGATCCCCTCTTATTTTCTCGTATGGTAATAATTATCGGATAAGTTCCATTGATTAAACAAGATTAAAGAAGGTTAATGGGAGTAAATAAGATTTTCAAACAAAAGGTGTCCTTTGAAAAGTAGATTTAATAAATGGAAACTGATAGATCAGTTTAATCTTATGCGGAATACACTAAAGATCATCGGCAAAATCTGTCAAGTACGAGGAGAACTCGTAATACGATGGCTCCGTACAAATTTAGGTACCTGTATAAATATATAAGGGTACAGGATATTTGTCTGGATTCATCGAATGAAAAAAATAGTTATGAACATTATATGTGTATACTGTAATTTGCAGTATTATCGACAAAATAGAATGGACCCATAATATGCTTGTATAGTACTTTCTGGTATAACAATGGCTGGATAAGTTTCAGTTGATTAATAACTTAGTAAAAATTTCTTTCTGCTACATAATTGTTGATAATAAAATTTTGTCAGTTTAAAACAAAACCGTTATATGTAAGTTCTACCAAAAACATTGTTAATTAAGAAGATATTTTTTTACATTTTCAAAAATATCATCATCGACAATCAATCTTCATCCACTGCTGGACATAAACCATCCTAATACGCGTATCATTGGAAGTAGTGCTAGTCCGTGGTATTTTTAGTTGTGCGATTGCGAACATCATTCCAGCCCCGCTCCACGAGCGGCCAGGAATCGAACCCGAAAGCCCATGGCGTGTGACGCCATCAAAGGCAAAATCCACCCACTACGGCGGTAAAAGTCAAAACATCATTTCATATAATATTTTTATATTTATATATATTTTGGCTTTGTGATTCCCAAAAGAAAATAGAGAACTTAGTTGATTTATGGTCATTTTGCTGCGAAATGAAAAACAGTAAGTGTAAATAAATATATTTAAATGAAAAATATTGTTTATGTAAACGATGTTTTTTTTTTCAAGTTTGTACAAAAATGTTCCCTAAATTTATGTCTTAGAAAATATTTACATTATGTGATAAATTAGAAGTTTTAGTAATTTTGAAATTATCGTCTGTAGGAGCAAAGTCCCCTAAGGATATTATTTCGTTTTAACCATTCTGATTTCTGAACGCTTCAAAATGACTGCAATAAAAAATAAAAATTAATAAATTTCTCAACCCGGCATCTTATACCATCGCCCGATATCCTCAGGTTATGTCCATTATCGCCTAGCTGAACGACAGTAAGTGTGCAAGCACGACCGTCTGAGCAAACAGCGTGCGGTGATTCCGCGGTCACTAATTGATTCGCGCTTCTGCCTACCTCGCCGCTCTCCGCCCACCTCCCCGAGTGATGATGTAAGAGCAGCATGATGCAAAGCACACTACTCCCAAATAAAGGAAAAAGGAGAGCTTACGAGACTTTTCGAGTCACTCAGCCAGTCGCAGCCGCTATGGCAGACAAATGAAAAAAGATTAGTAACTGGGAGTTGATAGATCAACTTTTTCTTATACTTAATAGGTAAAATAAAAATTTCATAAATTTCGTTTTTCCTTTAAACAAAACAAAACTATTAAAACATGAAGACAACATAAAAAAATTACATAAATATCAGATCATCCATTAAAATCGTGGAGTGTATTCACGAATAACTGAAGACATTCAAGCACAATTTAAAAAAACCTGTATCTGTAACGTAACATTTACATTGTAACAACTACACTAAGTATACCATTTGCCAGGTTCAATACAGATCCTTTATACACTATATACAGATCCTTTATACACTTAATTAAGATCATGTCATAAGTTAATTATATCGAGGCAACAATGGCACACATTCCAACTCATTTCGTGAGTACGAAATACTATAATCTGATGTATTACGACCGACAGCAATTGTTTTTCATAGCGCGTCCCTGTGAACGCAAGACGAAAGACCACGCGGTTGAGGTGATGACCATGACCTCAAAAGTACGTTGACTGCTTACAGCAAACAGCAAGTGCTCTCAGAGAGGAATAGGCTCAATATGAAATCCAGCATGTAACTAAGCCTGTGGCTCCATTATTCTGCTTAAGGCAATATCAGTTTAGATTAATAGCATAATCCATTTATGGCAAAATAAGGGCATAAACTTTTTGAACTGAACATAACTATTATAAAAGTTTTTTTTTATTCTGGAAAAAATAGCTAAAATCAAATTGGACCTTGGGCATTTCTTCTGTAAATACGGGATACAATGTTTCAATTAGCACTTGAAAACCATTATTGGTATTAAATGATAGCTTGGACATAATTTATGATACTTCAAATGGGATATACGAAAATAAATAGACAAATTAATATATTCCAGTAACTTAGACGCGTAAACCACGCCATTAAAACTAATATATGCAGTTATATTTACTTATACAAATTATAAATAAATATAACTGCATAAATAAATACACTAAAAAAAATTTACAAAATACACATAAAACTGCTAATTGACAATTATTGTAAAATTATACTTGGTAACAAAAAGTTTTGCTTTTTAGATTCACAAGTACGTTTTTATCAAACAATGAGTTATATTGAAAACATGCGGTTAAAAACAAATGTCCCCATTTGGGTACGGTGGGCGTACATAGGTTAATAAAGTTTCATTTATCATCTCATTAGTGAAAAAATAAAAAAACAAACAATCCATTTTCAATTTATTTATGTCGTAAAAATGTCAACGAAATCCTTTGTGAAATAGACTCGTAAAGTAAAATTATGGGAATTTAATTATATACATCATCTGTAGAAATATATTTACAAAAAAGGTAGATAATTTTAAAAAGTACATTAGTTAGCGTTTTCCTCTGTTCTCCGTCTGAAAAAAATGTTTTCTCTTTTAGCTAAAAGTCAGTTTTATAAGTAGGGTTATGTATGGACACGTAAGATTTAGCAAAATGAGTATCAACACAAAAACAGTATTACAGTAGTATAGTGCTCTGACGTTATTACGGTATATTTGGGAACGTACTTTTGTATTATTCAAGATTATTTACCATTTGTATCAATGTCCACGTGCGGCTCAACAAGATGATGCCCAACGGTTAGCACTAGGTCGCCTATAACCGTAAAGACGGCCTATTACATACGAATAGCCGAATCGTAACATCAGCTCAATAAAAGCAGCTGGATTTTTCTGTCGAAAACCTCCGCAATAATAATAATTCAGACAGTAGTTTATTTAAAAGAGTTCGCTGATACCGATTTCAAAATGCGACAGAAATTGGAATCTAGAAATAGCTTTGCTTTAAATTTCTTATTTCACTGTAACATTGAATTTCGAATTTGTTATGAAACCAGAAATTTTTATTTTTGTCATAACCATTACGCGAATTAATATACTATTAGAATTGATATATATATATATATATATATATATATATGTATGTATAAGTTCATAGGTGGTATTATTTAAATCATGGAATGACTATTAATAACAAAATTAAATTGCTATCATGATATTAAAGATTATAAATCAGCGCGGTGATAATTTTCAACAAGCAGAGACGTCCGTCAATAATGTGTGTCATTACGTGAGTGCCTATTCAGGTACAAGTAGCTTGCGGCGTGAATCCTCCACCCCATCCCCCCTCTATGATGAGTTACAATGTTTAAAAAGGTATTTCGAACGGTAATGTGTCCAGTATTGACAGATGTGAGTTTAAAGGATAGGTATTTAAAGAGAACATGACTATAAATTATTTATTGAACTAAAACCTTACACGAAAGGACCACACGATTTTGGACTGCTTCCTTTAATCGGTCTGTTCTGAAAACATTCAAGACGTGAATACGAAAAATATTATTGAATATAGTCTAAGTCACCTAAAGTAGGACATGAATATATCTTGAATTATTTATATGGGATATAATTGCTTACTTAGAAAGGTACTAATACTTTTTCATATTTTATATCCATTTACCTAAATCCAAAGCCACAGCAACCCAAACTCAACCGACTCAAACTAACCTTTCAAATACCAAGGCATGGGTATTTTCATCCCACCTGAGTTACGATAAATAAATATCAGGACACGTTGCTTATGTTTTGCATATAATGTTGGTGAAGAAACCTTTGGTGTCTTACTTAATGGAATAAAAGCCTCACTTAATCAGTCTTTAAAATTCTTTATTTTTAGTTATCTTCACATTATTTGTACAATGTAACCTTCGTTCATTAAATACTCACTATTCTTAATTAAGTTTTTTCTACCTTTAATAAAAAAATATTTAATAATATGACATCGCGATAAGCATAGAGTGTAACGAAATTGAACTGAATTTTCATTCAGCGTCTAAAATTAAAGGTATCAAAAATTAGAATTTTTGCTTGTGTTCTACAAAGGATATATATCGAGAATATTTTATTTCATTGTTACGCACTAATTACTATTAATCTTTTTTTTCCATTTTTGAAAGGAGTTCAATAATAAAATTGTGTACTGCCACGTAAATAGAAAATTAGGAAAAACAATTTAAAAGGTACAATTACTTGTACAATGTACTTGAAATTCTAGTAATCTATTAATTTACAATTTTGTCACGAACAAACCAATTACATCGAATTAATTTTCATCAAAATATTGCACGACCTATTATTAAGACTAATATTTAAACCACTTTAGAATCTACTGGTATGCCACAATATTAAAAAAATGACATCTATATAACAAAATTTGAATTTTGACTAGAACGGCCGTACCATTTACTCGGACACCCCTCTTAGTATTCCCCGATCGAATGGAAAATTTGGATCGCTCTTTATAGACGTCATAGAGACACCTTCATTAAATTTTGCAACGAATGATACAGCAACGAGCTTAGTATGCGCCGTGAAATATATATTTCTTCAACAACGCAACGAATGAGAAAATAAACAACTCAAGCATTAAACAACCGTTGCGTACGTTGTGGGATGCTGGATAACTGACGCGAAAAGACCCAGATAGAACGCAGGAGTAAATTTCAACGCTTCGTGGACTCCCCAAATTGGCATTGTAAAGGCGGCGCCAATTACTGAAGTTATTTCGTTCTTATTTGTAGTTCATTGACGCCAAAATAATTGCTTGGGAAACTTATTTTTCTACTTATTACCCCGAATGCGCCAATTAGATTAACTCGTGCTCACGCACAGGGCTGTAGGCGAGGCGGGTTTAGTCAACACGCTACATTTTTACTTACCCACTGGCACATGCTTAAAGCAAAGGTACGTTTCGATTTATTTTTATGGCCTACGTGGGCCTATTTTTAGAAGGTTATGAATAGGTTTATCGTTATTCGATTTGAATATATTTAGATTATGTCAATCGGAAGATTATCGAGGAAAGGGATTTTCTCGTACTCCCACGTATAGTGCGGCTAACGAAACGAAATTAAAATAATTGGAGAGTTTTGTTGTATTTATTTCGTTATTAATTTCTTTTATGTTGTAAAAAATACAATGGTATTATCTTATACAAATAGCATAGTTTAAGTTCCCTTTTTAGTGTTGTAAATATTTTCAAATTTATTCGTTTAAAACTGTTATTTTTTCGTATTGTTAATATGTTTACTTAGTTTTCTTCAACTCTAGCTTAAACAAAATCATGCCCACGTAAATTTCCTTTTTGTAACTGCTCGCAACTGTCATTCTACTTATGCTTCTATCGGTATGCTTGATTAACTCTGGAATTACAAAAAGCGATTTTCTTTCTTTTCATGAAGTATGAAGTGATTTTTTCATGAATACATTATATTACATTCATAATATGAATTGAATAGAGTTCCGTAGTTTTCTGTACATCTTGAAATTGTCGATGCAAGTAAATCAATATAATGTTTAATAAAAGTTCTAACCAAATGGTAGCTGTAATTTTGTCAGATTTTTCACATTGCTTTGAACCTTTGTATAGTACATCACTTAAAACTAGTCAATGCAACGTCGACTTTATTATCAAAGACATTTAGTTGCTTATAAAAATATATTATTAAGGGCATTTTCAAACCCGTTATACAGGAGCTCAAATCGGTTATTAAAAGTAAATATGTCGATAAATAGACAAGTATATTTAACTTTTGAAATATTTTATCATATAAATGGAATTTCTGACAAAATTAAACTTCGCAGTACATCTAGAAATTAGACCCATAAACGGGAAGATAATCGTATAACAAATATATAAATGTTCCGAAATTGCATAGTTAAATTAAAATGTTTTATCTTTGTAATTCTAAATATTTTTCGTGCCTTGTCATAGTTTCCCAATCACACGGCATTAAATATTTAAAAAAAATATGTTTGTCAGTCATTGACCGGAGTTTCTCGTACACATAATAACCACATTAACACAGGTGTTCTACAGAACACCTGTGTTAGACAGAGTGCTCAGTGGAGCATACACTGCCGCAACTCCCGCAACACCTGGTGTATCCATACTATGTCCATGTATACAACATTAGACTTAAGCAGGTTTAAACTAATTACGTAGTGTCATCGAAAACTCTTGAACTAGAACAGTTTACTTTGATCGTTCACTCGCAAACCGAGCTCCATTTTTTTTAATAGTTTGTTGTCAAATGATATCCGTTCCTACACTAGCCACAATACTTTGGTGGACATTGTATACGAAACAACTCAAACACTTCAAATGCACTAAGAAACAAAATATTTATTACGCAAGTAGAGTTATGTAGACATCTCGAAATTGCTGCCTTAGTTAGAGTTATGTATATACTCAGTATATACTAAGAGTTATGTATAGTCATGTATATACTAAGAGTTATGTACATACTAAGAGTTATGAGTGAGTCATGTATATACTAAAAGTTATGTAGACTCACAAAACATGTAGGAACATATCCTGTCTGGGAATAAAATAGCGTAAATTCTAGTGGGGCGAATTACTGAAGCGAGTACTTAACTGTAATTAGATAAAATAAAATACACTTTAATGTGTCGAAGTCGAGCAACTGGAAGGATTTGTTCCGCAATGACACGTACTTTATATATAAAAATTATAAGCAAAAATACCGGTACTGAACGTACTCGTTCTTTTTCACCGCTGATCGCCGAGAGTAGTGGACGTCCTAGAGAGTTCCGTGGCTGTGAGTTTTGCGATTGGGTGGGAACTTCTTATTTATACCAGCCGCTAAAAGACAGACATCGCATAACGCGTGTCGTGCTTGATTTTTCTTTTAGAAACAATTTATTATTATTCGGTTGTCCGATATTCTTTATACAATAATTTTGTATTGTTTGTTTATCAGATATTATTTCCAAGACAATTAATTTTTACTTGATTGTCACCGATGAGGTACGTCCTACAGGGACGTACCTACACTTGCATCCATAATTGTACGCATTAAATACATCATTTCGGCATTAAAAATGCTTATATAAATATGATACAAATATTTGATTGCGTCATATTTATATCCCAAAGGTTTTTTTGTAGCATTTAGAGTAAAAATCATAGGGAAAATGATTGATGTATCACTTATTATTTTTACGAAGCCACGAAAGTAAATGAGGTTTAAAAAACTTGCCGGGTTTCCATGCCCCACTTTTAAGGTACTGCCAAGTTTTCTTTACGTTCATTATATTGTGCAGTCCTCTAAAAATTTAGAATGAAAAAGTCTTTTAGTGCATATAAGAACATATCAGAAAAATTCTTGTTTCCATTTGATATGCAAAAAAACAGTGACCATAAGTATTCAGTATTATAGATAACATAAACAAATAAAAAATAAAATTTAAAGTTAATTTTTCCAGCTGTCTTTACGATTAAATAATTTAACAAAAGGCAATTACAAGTGCAAAATACAAGAGCAAAACAAATTGTTAGGCAGAAACTAAATCGAATAAAAACTCCGTTACATAAGTTGGTCCGGCCACAAGAACGTATAGAAACTGATAAGCTAACGCTAGCGTTCTATGTTACACAAAACAAAGTTACTGTACATTTAAAAAGTATAATGTGATTGCGCGTTCTTAAAAGAATAAATATATTTTATTAAAAACCCCGCGTGTGTAGCGCTTGTTGTGGCATTTCATTCGATTAACCTACACTTTTGACAACGGTTGATTTCGACAAACACCATCAAGTGTGGTAACCTTTAAAGATTAAACTGAATGTTTTTTTGTAAGTTTTTCTTATCCAATCTATATTTTACTTAATGAAATTGCGAGCCTTCCTTCAGCTACCTTTATTTATGCATATTCATCACGGAAACCTGAAACAATATTGATGGCCAACACGGCATTCATATATCGATTTTATAGTTCTTTTTGTTTTCCAATCTACATATTCATGTAGATTGGAAAACAGAAAGGTTCTATGTAAAAACTTTTCATTGCTGTAATGTTCCTGTTTTGCAAATGCTAGATTTAATCAAATTCTCTTCACAAATCCATCTATTCACTTATATGGTAGACTATGTAACGTGTTATTTATTAAAATAGTCAACATTGAATACAGATAATCACAATGACTGGGTTATTCGACATGCACTGTTAAACCCTTATAACGCCCTTTATAACTAAGACCATTCAATAAAAATCTAAATCTTAGTGACACCTAATAAATGATTGCGTTGATTGTATAGGTAATCATGAAAACTTCATTTCAGACATTACTTTCTAATAAAAAAATTTAAAATTATACGTTAGTCACCTTTTACATACCATTTAAAAAATATAGAAAAATCCTTTGAAGGTATTGCCGAAATGAATTTAGGTAAAAATTTAAATGAACTAATAGTATTTATATGTTAATCGTTGAAGTAAGAATTAAAGTATTTGGGTGTCGTTTGCATTTATTCAAGGCAATAGGCCAACCATTATCTATCATCAGGACTGTTTAAGACTTTGAGTAAGTAAATGACAAAACCTCCGATAGTGATGATCTAAAACCGCTATATTAATTGTGCTTTCCTTCTCACACTCCGAATAAATCCTCTAATACTACTTAGTTATGTAACCAAAATTTCTGTTTTTTTTTGACATCACACCAGCTCTTCCCTTTTTATTTTTTTTTCGTCCTACTTTTCAAATAACGATACAATAAAAATAGCAATATGACACAGGCTTGCATCACAACTATATCAATGCTAACTTATCAAATAGTTCACTTGACATAAGCTAGGTGAAATTTGACCAAATCGGTTTCGTATTAATTGTTGATAAGTATAATTTTAATTAGTTGTTTAAGTAATTGCTACCACTTAGAAGTAGTAACAATTAATATAATAATTTTATTAAACTATTTAAGTTTCAAATTAAATAAAGTCGAACAAAATTTTCAAACATTACGTAACATTTATTTTGATTTTAAATTAATGGCATTTCGTTCATACTATCGAAATTTCGAATCTTAGCCACTCTGGAACTCATCGTAAAGAACTCAAGCCGCTGCCGTAAATATCTGTTATAGCAATATCCAACGGTAAATATATTTTGAACTATAAATTAATATACTTTGTAAACTCGTCAATTTAAAAAATAGCAATTAGCCATTGTGAATTATGTGAAAAGTTTTCAGAGCTTATAAAATGTTGATTTTCCAATTTCAAAATAGTATATTGACATTTCCGTTTCCGATAAAAGCAAACACTCCTTTTAGCATGTCTTCTCGCCCAATTGGTCCCTAAAAAATCGCCGCGTGACAATAGAAATATATTACTTACAAAAATTTATATCGCCCTTTATCTAAGTTAAACTGGTTGATTCTAACACGCTTAGGGCAAACCGGTTAAGGTTAAATACAAAATACGCATTTCTGGATGCATCTACGTTAAACTAGTCTTAGATAATAATGTCATAAACAGTAACAGTATTATTTAGTTTCTTAAAATAAATCATTTTTCGAAAGTGAATATTTACTAAAATTATAGACACAGTTTTATAAAAAGCACCTTGCCAAAGGTAAAAGTAAGTCATGCCTTAGCTCGAATTTTATGCTGAACCGTTTTGATACTATAATTTTGATTATTTCTATTCAATGGCTTCTAAACCCTACCACTTTTTATTATTGTGTAAGTGCCAATAATTGAATGTTTTGCTTAAGGTTACTTTGTATGTATTCCGTTCTTACTATGTGAGCGCCAATTATTGAATATTTTATGCGAGGTTACAGTGTGCACTCTATCCTTATTATATGAACGCCCATAATTAAATCTTATTGCATGAGGTTACTGTATATGGACTCGGTTTTTACTGCATGAGCGTCAATAATTATATCTTACTGTGTGAGGTAATTGCGTATGTACGTACTCCGTTAATATAATATTATGTGAGTAATATTATGTGAGCCAATATTTAAATCTCACTTTTGAACTTATAATATTTGTAATCGTTTCTTACCGCATGAGCGCCAATAATTAAATCGTACTGTGTGAAGTTATCGCGCATGTACTTCGCTCTTACTATGTAAGTGCTAATAATTTAATCTTACTTTTGATGTTACTATGTGTGTACTCATTTTTTAAAATGTCATTGCTTTTGTTCTTAATCTTAAGCAATATTTTTGTAATTTTTTTATTTAAAAGAGACGTACAACCGAAAAGAACTTTAGGATAGAATAAATGGCAAACTAGATTTTAATCTAAACCCCAAGTAGCATCTTAGCGAAAGTCTTTTTTCAAATCGGCCCAGAAGTTTTTGCATGCTACTCAGTTCAATATACAAAATTAAACCAAAGACTATTTTTACTGACTATTATTATAAATATTTGAGTATTGGTACTGACTTTACGATGCTAGATTTGCAAGTTAAGTCTAGAATATAAATAATGTTCTACAAATCCTTAAAATTCGATAAGATTTTAATGGAGAGTGAAATAGGAGGAGAGAATAGCAATAGAATATACGATGTTATTATCTATGAAACTTAGACCTTTGGAGCACTCAGATTTTCGTAATATTGTTTCTCCCAAATGCAAAATTTAAAAGCATCTCCTTAAGATTTTAAACTGTTCATTCAAATTTGTTCAACTGATCTTAATATGAATTGAGAAGGAGCCACTTCCAAATATCTCAAAAGGGATCATGAAAAAATATTAAGAAAAAAATAATCCGTTTTTAAAATCCATGCACATTTCTTTATAATCAACTCATGAAAAAGAAAATTTAATTATATAATATAATTCTTTGGTTCCGCAATTTGATTTCAAAAGACTTTTCCAACTACGCACATAATTCGTAGATATATTTTGCATTGGTTCCAAAAAATGGAAAAGCAGTTTAAAATAAGAACTCTAAAATAAAACAAAATATATCATGCAACCTGAATTTCGACCTGAAGTTCAATCTCACGTATTTTTTTTTAAATCTATCCAGTGATGTTTAATTGAATAATTCACTTCGTGGATTTAATTCCCATTTTATGCAAAAACAAGGCTGTCATTTAAGTTATCTATCTGTGTAATTTTATCTAATTTAATCTAAAATTGCAGAATACGCGGGATAGGGGGAAGAGAGAGGGCGGATGGTCTAACATGTATGATGAACTTATAAGGGTACATAGGTAACGAAACCCTAAAAGTATAACAACTTTCGAAATACACCTGTTACAAATATTTCGACTTTTGAATATCTGGACGACTAGCTGTTAATGTCTAATGTTTTTACATTTAAAAATTTATTAATGACACATCATTAAAAATTTATTTAAAACAAAATCTATAACGTTTGAATAGAAAGTTTTTTCCCATCACTTAATACGAAAAAAGGAAAACGACTTTAACTATATTTCAACTACGTGTCTGTAAATCAAAAATACCAATTTTGATTGTGTTAAGAAGTGAATTTTCTTCCTCCAAACTTTGTACTGTTTCTTACTATTACAATTCCTTTACGGTAAAGGTTTTATTACATTCTTCTACGACAAGCATCTATCAGAATTTTTTTAACATTTGCAATTTTTTACTTCAACTAACACCTGTTATAAAATGCAGTCCACTGATGTCCGTCCATGAAATATTTGAACCACAATTAACGCTTCAAGATTCATAACAGTTACACGTTATGTGAACGAATGTGTAACTGTTTATTTAACTGCACATTTAATAAATATGTAACTTTGATAATTAAACTCTTCCATATCGTTAACTTTTTCAACGTTACTTCATAACGGCATTCCTGGAGTTGGATTAGTATCTATGTAAAAATTGTAAGTATCTTTACATTTTTGTATCGTAGATAACATTAAAAAATACTGGTTTGATTTTAATTAAACCTCGACAGATTTCATGTTTATGACATATTATCATAATATATTATGAAATTATAAATGATAAAATGCATTCGCTTCATTCACATAATTATTACTTACATATTAATACATACGAGTATATGACACATATGATGCTCCTAAAACTTTTACACTAGCTGTGCTTTTAAATATGTACTCCCATCTAAAAGAAATGCCCAAACAATATCATTTATCCGTATTATTTTTCTAAATTGAGTAATTCAAAATTCTAAACTTTTTTCTTTCAAACATACTCAAACAGAAAATACAACGAAGGGCAACGAATGCTTGTAAAAGGTTTTAACACCTCAAATACATATTTAAAGGAAGAATGTGATGATAAGGTCTAAGGTCAGTATTGAACATCTTTATATTCCGTTATTGACTTATGCTGCACAAAGCCAGGTTTAAAAAAAAATATGTCCATGAAGCGAAACGACATTTGAGGTAAAATGAAGAAATACATTTTTAGGAAGAGACAAGTTCAAGAAATTTGCAGCAAATGAGGTCAAGATACCCTTACCTAACATGCAAAATATACCAGAGGACCAGCAGTACACAGAGAGTACAGTGCTACATCTGAGCAATTGAATTACATTAACTTTAATTATTGTCGTAACGTAAACCATAAAATAAATAAAAATCAATATGTGTTTTGCCGCTAGACTTTTGTTTGTACGTTCTACCTTCACCTCATTTGCAAATTAATTTTACCGAACTTTTATCCTGCGTATTATTAACCATTACAGGATCTTATGCCTTCAATAAACGTTGAGCAGTGTAGCTAATAATTTCTTTAATATCTCAAAAAACATCAAGTTCATCGACAGTAATACTGTTAGCACTAGAAAACTTGTCTTTCTTAGCTTTTTCCAGGCAGTATGCAGAAGGGAAAATAAGCAGTATAGGTACGTCATATTTTATAACCGTTGTAACACAACTTTGAATCAATATGAAAAGAAAATGCTCCCTCATTCGCGTAGTGTCTCTGCATCTAGATTAGCTCTTCCATCTTTATCTTCTGGCTTTTTATGTCAACAGCATTCTTAGGAGTCTTGGATGAATGATAATTCGGCGGCAGAATGAGGCCGTATCAATTGTTGGACTTTTTTCCGCTTAGCTGAGTCACTACGATGCTAAATTACTTTATGATTTACCTGATATTAGAGCCAGTTTATACCAACTTTTATCAGCAAAACTGTCATCATTACCAGAAAGACAGTTAGAAAGAAATTAACTCTTTTTCCAAGCTATGGTAAGCACTTCGTCAAAAATCTGAACGAGTTGCTATTAGCATAAACACTATAATATAAATAACATTTTGAAAAGGCGTTAATGGTCATCAAAATATATAAAATAGAGACATACTTGCTTAATACCATAGGTATCGATGAAACCGGAGGAACTGCATCTTTTCTGAAAGTTAATTGACAGTGACCAAATTTCCACTTTAAATTGCCATCCGTTGTTTTAATTCTGAATTTAATGAATATATGCTGCAGAATCACCTTGATACAATCTTTTCTCAATTTAAAGCATCTAAAATCCCTTAATGAAAAACATTTTAAAAAATATGTATGCAAAATTGTGTGAGACCAACCAACTAACATAATTTTGTCTATATATTCTTATTTTTTAATGAATAAATTCAGAAAGACGATCATCTTTCAGTGAATTTACGATTACCTAACTTGTTTTTCTACTTTAGAGTTTTTTTCAACGTAGTCGAGTTTTAGTTTTTTATAGCTTCGTTTTTATATTATTAGCTTCTATTTACCCTTTTTGATAACTTATTTTCTTACACATAGTTCGAAACTGGGTGTATATAGAACTTTTTATTTGTGCCAAATTTGACTATTTTTTCATGTTTATTAAAAAAACGATTGAAGAAACTTCTTAATTAATATTATTTTTAAAGACCAGTCGAATGACGTACGATATTTTTTTTGTTCAATTCGGTTTTTTTATTGCAAGTTCTCTAACATATTTTTGTCTCTAAAAACCTAGCTCATGATACTCTTACACTAAATACAAACACATTGATACCACATTTGTTAAAATCGGTTCAGAAGTTTTTAAGCTGCGATCAAACATCCATACATTGACTTCCTTGGCTGCACCACAGTCAGGTAAGGACAGACAATCAAACACGAGAATAATAAATTAATAAATTTATTACATAACATATCTCTTTGTATTTACAAATACTTCAATTTTCTATGTGTTTCCTACTAAGAGATAAGTCCAAAGTTATTGAGTAATTAAATTATTGAGTAATTAATTATTAAAGATTAATAATAAGTTTTTAACCACGAATGTGGGGCTTATCATAAGTTCGAAAATATTAAAAGGTATAAATAAGTCGAAATGTATTCAATTATTGACTATTAGTACTGAGTCTTCAAGTCTATTACATTAAATCAAATGGATTTAAATCAACATTAACTCACAAAGTAGGAGTGTCCGTGCTTGACTCTTTTCTTCTTAACAATTATTCAATCTAAGACATAACTTGAATTGACTGAAGCAATTAGTAAATATTGATGAGAAATAGGTACGTTAATCACATACGCAGACACCAGTAGCTAAGTGAAGAACGATTAGATGTTTTAGGACCCAACCCTTATCTAAATAGAAAGATAATACTGAGCTGCTGGTGAAATATCAACTCCATTATTCATTGCTAGTTCGGAAGGACCTACAGTGACTACGAATATATACTTGTACTGCCAGCAATTAGGTCGATTAGTCAACAAACTAAGTAGTCATCCGCACCGAATTTACTATCTTGACTATTACAAGATGATAAATTGTCTCATTTAGGTATAACTTGTCCAGAGCTTTACAATTACTTCCAGAATAAAAAAATTTACAATATGACAGATATTCAAAAAGGCCTTGTAAATTTTTAAACCAACTCACCAGATTTGTATACTGAATATATATTGTCACCGCCTACCAGATAGCGGCAAATCATACATAAATATTTCGTGTATATATTTTGGTTCCTTTGTGATAACTTATTAATCAAGCCAAATACATGTATTTAATTTCTAAGACTGCCATATGTACCACTAACATGGAAAAATTAGCAACATTCTTCTCTGAATCCACATCTACCGCTACAGTTAAATAGTTACGTTGAATTTATTATAAAATTAAAAAAACTGGATTTCGGACATAATCCAATTGAAATAGAATAACTGGGATAATCTAGAGTAAACGTGGCGAAAGTAATACGTTTGCCATTTTCTTTCAACGTTATTTCAAGTAAATTTAACTAGTGAATACGTAGCTTAATATAATTTAATGATTTTGATGATTCAGCATCGCCAACATAATTAAGAGAAAAACACTCATATAGAACAAAGGGAAAAAACTATATTAGGTGAAATAATAAATTTAGAACTTCAAAACGCATCAATACTATTATGTTATTGTAGCCTTATGAAAATAATAGAATATTTATATTCATCTCATATTTAAGTTTTTAAAATTAATTTATAAATGAAAAACGAAAAATAATTTCAATATTCAGGTACTTAGTGGAAAGGAAATAATTTTGAAAACTATATAAATAAATATTATTATAGTTATTACAATATAAATTTTCAAAGAAAAGGAAGGAAGGAAGGAAAAAAGAGGAAAGAGAAAAAATGGCGAAAGTGTGTTTTGAATGTGGGAAATTTATAATTTCATTTTATCTATAATTTAATTTTATATCGAGACAAATGAACTGATAACATAATGTTAGAAATCTTACCAAACATATTTTACTCAGTATTTTAAAAAAAATGTTCGAATTAAAAATTTAATTAAAATTATTCATTTTGAAGTAAAACTTCTTTAAGCACGCTTGACTTGGCGAGTAAGCTGGTGAATGCGTGACGAGAGCGTTACGAAAATTGTGATCGGGCGAGGAGAACGGAAGTTGAGAGGGAGATATAAGTTAGTGAAGACAGAAAGAGAGAGTTACGTTTCGTATATTACTATAGGGACAAGAAAGAGAGGTGCGATCATACATTTTCTTTCTCTCTTTCTCTTATAGCCAGTTATGTTTCGTATATCTAAGACACAGTGCAAGCCTATTGTCTGTATCACACTGTAGAAGCAAGAGAGAGCAGTGCGCGCGCATATTTTCTTTCTCTCTTCCTCTCATAGCCAGTGCATGAAATATATATATATATATATATATATATATATATATATATATGCGAGTTTGCTAGCGTTACGCGAACGGTGATTTTTTGATTATTTTGGTAATTTCATTTCGTTCTTGAACAATTTTATAAATTATTATTTTGTTCAATACATTAAATATTCTACGTTTAAAGTGAATAAAATTGTAAATTCATTTTAAAGTTCATATTTTGTGAATTTGAAGTTTGACTTCAGTCGTGTGGTCTAAAGCACACTCGTTTTTTTTTCTATTCCGCATTATAATTTCTTTTCAATTCAGAATAAAGAGATTTGAATTCAGATACAAAAACACACATTCTAATTACTTCATTGAGTTCGACGAGACGGATATATATTTTTGTTTTTCAATTGCACGTGAAACTTTACGATATAAATACCAATTGACTTAAAAGTAAGGCAACAACAAGTAAATACTTAATTCACAACTTTTTACCTAACCATATCTAATACAGATTGAGCGTATTTTTTGCACTCCCGTACACTCGGAGTCCGTAATACCAAGGCGACTTTTACAGACATTGAAGACACTTAACACCCTCTAAAATAACTGTATATTGTACTTAACAGTGACGGATTTAAATTGGCCTTACCCTTTATTTTTTTCCAACTTTAATGTATACATTATATGTACATAAATTTAGTTTATTCGACATCTTTCAGTTGGCCGCAGTGTTTAAATTTGAAAATTTAATTATGTGAAGACTTATGAAAAATTATAAAATTAATTTATAATATAATTCAAAATAATCTCAAGCAAAGAAACCCAAATTAAAGAATAATAGAGTATAAGCGTAAATTTGTAAATATTATTATAAATATTGAACTATTAAGGTTATTTATAAATATTGAACAAGGTTAAGGAAAGGAAATTGAAGTACAGGGTATCCGGTAGCAGATTTCAAAGTTTGAATAACCGTAGATTCTGAACGCAACACGTGAGAGACACGCGAGGGGCGTCGTTGAAGGCGCAAGCCTTAGAGGAGTAGGGTGGAGGGCACTGCGCTTTTGCCGTCAATGTGTACATTTCGAGTGGTTTTTGCTGTTTGAAACATAGCCATCGATTTAATAATCGTTACGGTATTAGTCGATTACGTTATGGATCATCGATCAACCTCATCCAGTCTTGGGTAGTAAAGTTCAGAGCTTGATCAATATATAGACCCAGACCAGGACCTATACCAACGGTAGTCACGTACAAAAATGTCGAACGTGTTATGATTTTTGTGATTAAAAATCACTTTATGCACATTCATCTATATTGAAAATTACAAAATCAACTTTATATGTTATAATGCGAAAAAGACTCAAGGTCCATCCGTATAAAATTCCAATCGTTCCAGATTTACACGATTCTGAATTTGCATTATGGAAAACTTACGCGGAGGTGATGCTGTTGAGATTTCGTACAGATACTCGGATGGTCGACATATTCTTTAATGACGAAACCCACTTTCACAACGGAGGATTTGTGAATAAACAAAATTTCCGTTACTGGGATATCCGCAACCCAAGATTCTTTCGCCCCCGGATTAAGAGCCTTTACGTTAACCTAAAGTTACAGTCTGGTGTGGAATGTCTGCATCTGCCATCATAGTTCTTTGAAAACCAAAGTGGAAACCAAAGTGAAAACCAAATTGTAACTGTGAATTCGGAGAGATATACTGAGTTGATAAATGACTTTCTTAGACTGGAACTACAGAATAGTCCATACTTCAATCGAAACACGTGGTTCCAGAAGGGCGGGGCCACAGTTCATATTGCTAATGTGTTCATGAATGCAGTTCAGCAGGTATTTACAGAAAAAAACACATAACCCAGAACGGTACCGTACCGTGGCCACCTAGGTCACCACATTTAAGCCCATGTAACTTTTTCTAATGGGGATACTTAAAATCCGTCGTTTACAAAATAATAAATCCGAGCACTGTGACACAACTTAAAGAAAATATTCGAGCCGAAGTCAGCAGGATTCCCCAATTTTTCGCTAAATATCTTTTTGAAAACATGCGTACTAGACTCGAAGAGTATGTCAGACTCGATGGTCGCCATTTGGAGAACGTGGTTTTCAAAAAATTAAAACAGAATTTGTCATTTTTAAATTATAATAAACATATTTTGCATTAGAGGTGTAGTTTTTTTACAATTTTTCGAACATTGAAACCTGCCACCGGACACCCTGTAAAAGTTAAAAGTTAGATTGAATAGAACTTTTTCATATAGCCCTTGAAAGCAATAATAACATCGAGATGCCGAGATCCAGTTGATTCCAAAGTTTTACAGCTTAGGCTCTGAAAGTATTTTTGAAAGGTAGTCGGGTGTTATGAAAAAATAAGATTGAGCAAGTTTTCAAAGCATAGTCTAAGACCATGAACAATCAAATAATTCAATTGGTTTCGGAGATAGGAAAAAAATTCAAAAAATTCAAGAATCTTAGTATATACAGATGGCATTAGTGACGACCATGTACTTCCATTCGTTTAGGTTACACCTACATACAAAAACATGATCATATTTTTATTCCCAGTAAGATATGAGTAGTATACGCCCCCACAGTCCTATAAAGGCAATGACAAGAAATCATTGTCATCATATTTAATTTTTACTTTCAAATTAAGAAATCTGCGAACAATTTAAACTCAACAACCAAGATGATTTATAAACATGAACTTTCAAAACTACCCCGGTCCCGAGCCAATTGTTTACATTGTCAGGCTTTAAAAACCACAAAGTATATAAACACACCCATCACACAACTTTTTACCTTACATTTCCTGAATTAACGCTAAACAATATGCCCAAAAGTAAGCAATCACATAGTTAAACACAGCCACTGGTCACCCAAGAGCGTTTCGTTATTTTCTTTTAAGACCTAATAATGATCGTTCAGGCTCGGCTTGAAGACGTCGCTTGGGAAATAACGCAATCAGTTTTCACCATGTGAAAGTAAAACGAACAAAGAAAAATCACACGCCATATTCGCAGGCTACGTACCGCCTCTAATAGCATATTGTTCTTGTCACGTCTTGTAGCTATACGTCCCACGGGTAGGGTCGCTGCGTATAATGCACGAATACCAATTTATTTTAAATTTTTTTTTTCAAATGAGTTGGCATTCGTACCCCAGCAGATTCAAAATAGGGTGTGACTCTGGTGAATATAACGTAGAGTACAAGCAGATGGTGGCCCCGATTAAACGATTTACTAATTTGATACAAAATTAACGATTCAGTAATTATTTTTTAAAGCAATTCGTTCGGACACTTATTGACTTCCGAAAGCATTTCTCCTAAGACTTACTTTTCTCTAAAGACTGATTTGACATCGTAGCTTTAAAGATTATTCTGTCTATACGGGTAAAAAGCTATGTAACCGTGAAAATCGTACGAAAATACATTCAGTTATGAACAAAAACAGGAACTGAAAATGTTTCCCAGAGTTTATATATTTATAATTAATGAGTTCCTTTTTTTCTATATTTATTGACTTATAAAATTGTTTTTATATCACAATGCATAAATACAAATTTCGAGATCGAGACGAGTTGCGCCATTCAGAAATTAGTTTTTCTAACCTTTTTTAGATTTTTCAAATTCATTTTAACATAAACATGATTCGGCTTACTTAATTCACTTGTACTGAAATTACATTGAGAAAAGTAACGTAAACATGGAAAATCAACTCATTAAAACGATTTCCATCTTTTTTGATGAATTTCTAACAATACATTGTTACAATATGTAAAAATTCCAATTCACACGGTTCTCATGTTTCCATATAACTTTATTCTACGCCCACGTATTCATGAGGTAGGTCTTACTTATTTTAATAGCTTTTTGAACTCGTAGTTTGAAGTTTTACCTATATTACTTTAAAAGATAAACAAAACCTGAAAAGGTGTTGCCAACCTCAGCAACAAATGCTAACAACAATTATAAAGGTAGTCTCGATAAAAACAATAATTTATGTTCTGAAGTGATTAGTTATTCCGTGTCAATTTTACTTATGAATAATGCGTCCATTAAAATACTCTCATAACCAAAATACTTCGATTTTTTAAAATTTTATCCAAAATGTTTGTAATTTTTATTTTTACCATAAATTTTCGTACTCTGTCTACGGAAACGATTCCTTTCGAAAATCTGTATTCTCTTATCGCGGCATGCATTTCGTTCGTGACGCAAAACAGGCGTAAACACTTGAACGGATTGTATCCTGTTAAGATATTCTCGCACACAAATTAAGCTTGCCGATCGCGATAGTACGAGTGTTAGCGTATTTACCGATAACTATAAGCCTACTGTCGTTTCATATCAGTTCACAAATATAATAAAACAAAAGGTCTTCTCGAGTGTCTACAACGAAATATTCCATCAGAAATTACATGATTCTATTGTTCGTATATCCGAAACGAATTAAGCAAAATTATTATTCGGTTCTAACGTAAATGATACCGAGAAAGATATCGAAATTAATTAAGGTAACCTATCCTTCGGAGGAGTCAATATAAAATTCCATCAAATCCATACAGATTACTAAAAATTATCAGAGAATGTCTGAAAGCAGTAGATTTAAAAAATGCGGCAACATTTCCTTTCAGCTAAGTTAACAAATTTTAAATTTTGGCAATAGTCTATACTCTTTTTACAATTTTATCATAGCCCGGTATGCATATGCACCGTTGTATTCATATAAAGACAACGGTGCATATGCACCGTTGTATTCATATAAAGAAATTATTCTTTTATCGCTATAGCGGATAGCCGCTTGTGTCTAATTTTACTAAAATTTAAATTAAAATTAAATGCTATTACATTTAAAAAACATGAAAGAACAAAAACCTGAAGACATTTTCGAAGAAAAAAAGAAGTACCTAATAACAATTACTATAACGCTATATTATTATAATGAAAACTTTTCGATTTTCATTATAATAATATAGTGTTTATTTAAATGCGAAAATTTAAATGAATCTTATTGAATTTACACTTGGAAAAAAACGTTGCTTGGAAAATTTAAAATATTATTGTGTGCGAATTCAACAGCCCTGAAATAAACGCTTTCTTATAATTCAGGTATCTAAAGACCTCAACAAATATTTTTAGTGTTATTTTAAGATTTGCATTGTTATTAAAGAGCACAAAACGCGAAATGTTGGTAAAATAAGTTCTTCTAATAATAATATAATAAGTCGTCTTATAATATATATATATATATATATATATATATATATATATATATATAAATATATATATATATATATATATATATATATATATATATATATTTATATATATATACAAAGTCTGATTAACATGATGTAATTATTAAATCGATTCTAAGTTTTTCATATTTATAATCTGTTTAAGACAGCAAGTACTAAATTTCAGACATTTTTATTTACTTTGTTTTATTAAATTTACAAATGGAAACCTCATCGAATTGCTAACATACTGTATTTTTTGTTGATAATAAACGACAAAATGTTTCCTTTGAAGTAACCAGTTTCCGTAGTGCAATTTCATTTATTTTTGTGCAATTTTATATCAAATGTTAACCGCGTTAACAGCTGCAAAAACAAAACATCTTTGATATTATCTTATTAAATCTATATTCACTGCTTTTTTCTCGTAAGCGAGTCTCTGTATTTGGAGTCTTTTGAGACCTAATTATTTCAGTCAATAATATTGTTATTTTCTTGTATGTAAAAAACCCGCATTTTTACGCTTACGGCACTTTAGGGATCTGTAGAGAAGTATAGATAATGAAATATATGAAAAAAAGTTGGCAAAGAAGTTTAAAAAATAATTTGACATTTACTTATCGTACAATTGTGATGCTCGTATATAAAAAGTACCAGTTTTGTCCAGAAACTCTGATTACTTTTCCCTCTTCTCGTCCTGTTTAATAGAAATATCTCAATGAATCAATAAGTTGAATATATGGTGCTACTATAGGATGATATTCGAGAGAATATGAAAAACACCAAAAAACACCAATATATATATATATATATATATATATATATATATATATACACATATATATATATATATATATATATATACATATATATATATATATATATATATATATATATATATGTATATATATATATGTTGCTAAATACAGCGGATCCTTAGAATATAGAGTAATCCATATGCACAAATCTGTTCGCGGTCGCGGTGAAGCCAAAAATCCGCGGAGGGGACACCGCACTCCGCCTACTAACTACTACCAGCATAATAAATTTACCCACCAACTTCAGGAAATCGACGCAAATATGTTTGCTTGTGGCAGTACGATTCACATTTGCATCAATTTATATGGTCATGGCATGGCTTATATGAAGTAATATTAAGGCCGCCATGTTAAATTTCTAAAATGTTTATTCTGACCACAACCAATACGCGAAATGTTGGTAAATATGTCAAAATACAACCAATAGCCAAATTATTTAGATTAAAATTATTTAAAAACTTTGTGACATTTTACCATTTTATTGATTAATATGAGTATTAAAAGGTTTCCAATGGGCATCTAGCCGCATTTTTTGAACCTGCTGAGTCCAAAGCGACTTCAGAACAAGATCACCTGGGAATCTAGATTAGTAATAAAACATATAAACAAATTTATAAAATTTCATAATAAAATTTTACCATTTTATTCATCACTTAACACTTTTAATACAAGAAGAAAACAATTATCTTAGTGTCTTAAAGTAAAAAGAAATGTGAAAAAGCCCATAATAAAAGTTTGAAAATATTCGATCTCATACTAAAGAAATTCAAAATAGCACGAAACAATTATTTATATTAATTAGCATTCAATGTCGTGATAAAATTTCTTCATATTTTAAACAATATCGGTTCGCATTTTTCGAGAAATTAAAGAAGACGGGGGAAATGAATGAATGTAACATGTGTTTCTTGCCGTAATCCTACATATAGTGATTATATACGCAATAGGTAAAATATTCTAAAATTGAATATGATAACGGAAATTCAAACGTTACACCAAATTATCCAACGACATTTTCCAAATCTCGATTTCTTTACAAATAAAATTTTACATTTTTCAGTATCAAGCAATTAAGATATTTTAACTTGGCTAACAATTTTTTAAGAGGTGATAACACCAATAAAAATGGCGCGCTTCTGTTAATAATAATCTACTTCGATATTTTAAAATTGCATAGTTAATTGAAAATGAAATTAAATAATAGTTTTTATGTATGAAAAGTATTCATTCCATTCCATTTGTTTCTTTTGCAGTCCAGTGCAGGTGGCAATAGCGCAAGCTGGCATTTTAAGCTATATTGTCTCGTAACCTTTCTGAACTGTGTCTTAAATTGCTCTGACAGCCGCGTTTTGATACTACTTTTTGGACACACTATCGCGCGTGTTCTCGCCTTCTGGAGCACTCATTATTCTAAGAGCGAATCAATCATTTCCTCAATTTCACCTGTATACTTAAGGTGGCGATCATGTTAGAAAATTATAAACAAACCTCTAAGAAAACACACTGATCCGGCTACTGAAGCTGTCGTTAAAAAAACAATGCAAAACTATGTTACATGTTCATAATATCAATATAACTTAAAAAATCCTGGCATCACCAATGCATCGCGCTTCGCGCTCTCAGCACATTGAGACTTGACCTAACACAACACTGGCAACATATGACATGGCAACGAAAGATTTGCACATTCGTGATATGAGGCCACTCGTCGTGGTAAGCCCCTCATCCGTCGGGATAATCTTGACGTGATACACACACGTACTGATTGCAGATAAATCGTTTTAGCCGTAGACGAGGCCAATCGGATGTTGTGAAATTCTCGTAAATACTGAGTATCGTCGAAAGAAGAATATTTTACGTTAAATCCGCTGTCCCAATTTTTAAAGATAAATAAGCCCGTTTAGAATTTTTTGTAAATAATTGTTTCGTAGGCAAATTAGGAACGTTTATAGTTTCGCCATGTCAGTCTCCCTGTCTCTCCGTCTGATGGTCACAGCCGTTTTACTATTTATGTTCTACTGCTGAAATTTTGGTATGGTTAGAGATATATATACTATCTACAAAGTCATGAATTAAAATCTTTTAAAGAAGTTTTTTATAGTACCTACTAATGAAGTCGGGTTGAATTTTTTTTGGGTACCCATTCTGTACAGTATCGTTGAAAATGTCTTTCAAAAATATTGGGGCTAATCCATAAATATTGTAAAAACTTCATAGAACAATACCATAGAACTAACTTAAATCAACTGCAAAAGCAAGTGTATATTTGAAAATATAAGTTTATGATATACTAAGTAATACATGTCTCTATTTATATGGTGAGAAATAATATAATTAATTTAAATGCGCACCATGTTTTGACGCCTGCAAAAGATATAGTAGGCAATAGTCTAGATATAGTAGGCAAACTTTGAAAAAAATTAATATTTATAAATAGAAATACTATGTATCTTTAAATTTTTATAAGTGGGAAAATTTGTACGGAGTCTTTTAATATATTTTTTGTAAGAATAGTTCGTAATTTTATAATATCTAATATCATATGCGTCTATTAATTGTCAAAATACACATATGATGAAAATATCCAATTACTTTGTTATGCACATATAATAAAATGATAATGGCACGCATTACACAAAAACCACTGGGTGGATTTTAATGAATCAATTGTTTTATACCTTAGAGGCTTATTCAATATCTGCTGTAGATTATTGCTCACATACTTAATTAAATAATCACGACAGCTGTTATTCCTTTACAAGCAAACATCATAAAAGTATAGTTTTATAATTATCCACTAGATGGCGCTAGGTATTTTATTTTCATTAAATTTTTCAAATTTACAACATTTTTATTCACACATATATTAGTAACTACCGTATCATCACTCACGTCAGATTTTAAAGTACCCTCCTAGATCTACGCTAGAGGAAGAAAATTTAAATACCTAGAAAAACATAAAGTTCCGCTGTCTAGTTTTTTTTTGCGCGAAGAGGATAAATTTTGGTTTCAATTTATATTTTAGTAATCTATAAACAAAACGCATGACCTTACCGTCTACTTACAAATAGTCTTATACATAGCAGCAAGTCTTACATGCGTTAACCGTAAACGGAAGTGGAAAAACACACAGTAGTCATACTGTGTACATTGAAACTTGCCGGTACCCATTAGACAGAAATAATGTCTATGTATGCGTTTCGTGAACTTTTATTATTAAGTTTCGATTATTATTTTTAATGTATTTTTAGACACCTGTGTCCTCGTTAGTCTCAGTACGATATCTCCTAAAAAAACATGTTATTTCTAAATATGTTATTTCTCCCGTATATTTAAGCATGTAAATATCTATGTTACCATTGGTAGATAAATTTAAACTGTAAGAAAGATAAATTCAAACTGTAGGAGTTTGAATTTATATACCGATTTAGGTAAATTAAGTATTTTGCTAGATTCTTTGCCATTTTAACAGATTTTATTATATATATATATAGATATATATATATATATATATATATATATATATATATATATATAGTTGATTATTTATCATATATGTATGCAAATATTATAGTTTTTATGTGATAAAATTGTGATAATTTATTTTACTTTTAATTTGAATAAGCAAACACTTTACGCAAAAGAAACCTATCAAGTACGAATAGAACTCGCAATACGAGGATTCCGTACACATTTAGGTACTTATAAATATTTATGGGTACGTGGAATTTCTATTAACTTTTTCAAAAATATTAATTTTTCGCAACAGAAGTGTTGCCTACTATAAATGTATACTATACTTTTCACAGGAATATAAACATAACGTATATGGAAATAATATTATTTCACAGCATATAAATAAAACATATCGTCTGGTATGTTCTTTCACAGATACTATAAATACATATTTTAAGACACAAAATTATTTTTGTTACTGATTTAAGGTTCATTTGTATGAAGTTTCTATGAACTTTTTACAGACGCAAGTACATCACATAAGTTGGTAGACTATTCGCCGTAAACTAATGGAGCCTATCTAGCTGTGATAATTTTCCTCTTAATTTCATTATACACGGTGTCCGGTAGTAAATGTCGGACAAAGAAAAAAGTTATTCCTTGACTGAAAAATGGTTGATTTTCGTTAAAATAAAATTTAAAAGATAACTTTGTTGAGAAAATTGTAAATAATATTCATAATAATTTGTCATATTTTTCGTAGACACGATACTTGCGCACGTTGTTCAGCGCCGCTCGGGAGAAAACCAGCGAACAGCTGCGAAGACATCCCCACTGCTGGTAAACACCGCACTCCGGGAAAGTATTGGGCGTATTAAAAAGAATTGTGTAATATTATTTTTGCACTCAAATAGAAAAAGAATGTGTTTTACGTATTGATTCAACGACGATTTATTCCTTTATAGCCAACGAATAGCGTCTTTCTTTGTCCGACATCTATTCCCGAACACCGTGTGTATACAACTGTTGGAAATACTTCTCAGAAATTAATACTTCTCAAAATAGCGGTTTATCTGGTAAGGGGTAGAGATACATAACTCTAACAAAAATAACCAATTTAAAGCTTAATATTTCGTAGACCTGTGTCGAAGAAGTGATCAGAACATGCACCCCATCATTTTTGAAAGACCTATTCAATAATAAAAAACATTACACAAAAAATTGCCTCACTTTACATATAGGACAGGTACCCTAAAAACTTGTTTCAAATAATTTTATTTTCTAACTTACTAGGCGTTCAAATATGTGAGTGAACGGACAGATATACAGACATAATGAAGTTATAAGAATTCCTAGTTTGAATACGGAACCCTAAAAATGAAATTTAGTCTATTTCAGAGTATAATTAACTTTAAAAATTACCCCACTGTGCTATATTTAGCTACAGTCACAACTATCAGAAATCCAATAGTCGATATGTACGAACCGACCTAGTCATGGCCATACTGCTTCCACGTGTGAGACGCTCGTCGTACGCCTTTTCTCGAGAACGCGCCACACTCAGCACGCAACTAGGCCAGGTGTTAGCGAACGCCTGTTATGGCGAACAATTAACGTTCGTGACAGTATTAACACATTGAGAACCAAAAAGTTCCGTAACGTCATGACTACATTTACGAATAACTAATAAAAAAGATAAGCTTAGTTTTCGAAACGATCTTTATTTTCCAAACCGATGTATCTAATGAAAATTGTGAAAAATCTTCTGGAAAATATTAGTTACAATTATTTCCATTACAATACCTTATTCTTGTTTCCGAAGTTAAGTAAAAATGATCAATGAATATACTAATACGTATTGTGATTGTATACCTACCTGCATTTATCCGCCTGTATCATACCTGTGTTAGGTTATCAAATTAAATTTCCTATATTAGGTTAGGTTATCAATGAAATTAGGTTTGTTTTCTTTTTAGGTTTTAATATAAAACGGCTTATCGGATTAACTTAAGTAATGTTGAATCATCACATAGCTCATAATATCCATATCTACAGAGTATACAATATATTTTTAGAACGAGTGATTTATGATAAATAACGATTTAAGTGAAAGAGTCGAAGTATGGCAATGATTTTTTTTAAATTAAACAAACAAACGGTTATAACTAAATATACCTCAAAAATAATGTTTGAAATAATTATACATTACAATGGAAACTACTAAAAAGTTCAAAAATTGTTTAAGTATTTTTATATTAAAAGTGGGCCATACAGAAAGTAATTCGCAGTCTAGTGCTGAACATTATCGAATACAACTTAACATCCGTTGAGCTAAAATTAAAGAATAGTTTTCAAACTTAACTTCATCATAAATGTTTGATAACAGTTCGTACGACATTATACACACATCATATTATGATACAGATACTACAGATCATATTATGATATTATAAATGTCAGTGTTTGGTTTTCTCGTTTGACAGTTAATAAATTTACAATTAAATAAGAAACGGTACCAAATTTGATTTGCATACAGTTTGTATCATAGAAAAAAATATTAGATTTCAGTAATGTACGCGTAAGATATTAATTGGTAATCACCACCCAATGCATTTTGTACGTTTATTCTTCAATCGTATTTAAAACAGCTCGGCAGATTTTCATGAAATTTGATGTAGACATAGTCTGTTTAACATACTTATATCCTACATCCTTTATTTTACCTTAGAAATAGCATAATTCCTGTACAATGACGTCTGGCGTTTTTTATAAAGTAAAAAAAAATCTGTACTACAACTGAACTAGTAGATGGCGCAGCGTGTGTGTTATTAAATATATTGCTCGCATATCTCAAGAACCCAAAACAGGTTTTATGTGGGTTATGTAAATCTCACCATCTTCATCGGACTTGCAGGCGAGTAAAATCTGATGACCAAAGAATTAAAGAAAGTATATCTTTCTTTAATGCACGTTGCGTAATGTTAAAGTCATAATTATCGGTTGAATGTTATTTTTATGCTAAATACAATAATGCAACATCTGAGATACGTGCGAACGACCTACTGTTCGAATATTAATTTTATTGTGACAAAGATTCCTATTTACGAATATTGAGATTTATTATTATTTAAATTATTACTTTAGATAGATTTTGACCACACACTTTCAACATTATTACCTTATTTTTAAACTTGTTTTTAAGCAATTAAATATCTGTAACACATTCTTGAATTTTATATCAATTATCACGTCGACTGTTAGTTCTCAATTGAATTTTTGTTAAATGTCATAAAGTTCTTAACTTGTTCTACTTAATTTTCCTTATATTTTCTTTTCACTTGTTCTTAGAAGTAGTTTAAGTTTTGTATTATGTAGTTTCTAACATATTTTACGTAATTACCATATAAATAGGAAAAAGCGCGACCATTGTTATTCAAAACTATGTGCTTTTGGTATTTTACTAAAAACTTCACTGCGAAAATTTAGATACTTTTCTTTATTATTTACGTATATTAAATTGATTCTAAAATCTTCTTCATTTTAGCACCTTTTGATAGTTATACTATTAATTTCTTACTATACCCTATTTCCAAATCTGAAAACGGAAATTATAAAACTCTTCATATACATATACATTTATATGTAGTCATATTATGAAATTCTGCTACTGCTCTAGCCTTTTCTTATGGCTTATGACTTTTCTTTTAGTGCAGGAAAAGTTGTGCTCTATTACATATTACTCAATCTTTAAAAATTCTCCACCAGCGACACCGGTGGAGAATGGTTACTGGGGTCAGCCGGAGGAGTCAACCATAATTTAATTACTACTATGCCATCATCATCGTCAGTCTGTAGTTATTCACTCCTAGACTTAGGCCTTTCCCAAAGGCGACACCACACACGGTCCTCCGTCTATCGTATCCAACAACGTTCTGCCGATTTTTTTAATTTCATCAAGTTTCGTGATCTCCATTCGAGAACTAGTTTATCCCATAGGTTCTTCGGCATATTTGCCGAAGAACTGACAACCTATGGAATAAACTAGTTCTATATAAACTAGTTTATAAATAAATAAACTAGTATAAACTAACTAGGATAAACTAGTTTATACTTTAAATTTATTGATCAGGTCGATTGTGAGTATCGACGTTTCAGCGCCAAAGGTCAGAACTCACTGTATATAAACCTTCACCTTTAACAACTGCGGAACATGAAAATCTGACGCAATTTTCCAAATACTGCTTAACCCAAATAAATTCTTCTGTCAGCTTCTTTTTCGAAGTTGTTTCTACTTAGCTGAATCATTTCTACACAATTCTTTGAAAACATAATTAATCCTAACAACTTCGATGCTAATAAAAATAAAAATAAAATAAATGCCACCCTTTTATAATTTTAGACAGGCACATGTGGGCGAATATACGGATACGTGCATATCCTGTAAGTGTTCGGATTTATTTCTTTTTTTCCACAAGATAGTCAATGAAAATAAGGGTGAAAGGTGTTTTCAAAAGAAATAGCAGTGAATAATCACGAACGACATCGGAGTTTGTGCGTATATATATATGTAAATACGTATGGGCGTACATAAGTAAATACGTATGGGCGCTTTCAAAGATTTAGGTTTTTAAATTTAGATTTTCTTCAGAATAAATCTAATTGGAGCATCCGATGACTTTAGACTTTTTTATTTGACAGTGCTGAGGAATGAACAAAAAGAAAACTTTTCATGCTTGGAAATATGTTAGGCTCGGAAGTTATTAAAACGACGTTTATCCTGCAAAAAGTAAAAAAAAAGGTATTAAACTGGAACCGATTGCGACCTTTTCTTATTGTACCTATTGTTTTAATTATAATCCGATAAATATTTATAGACGTAAAAGCGTACAAAAGAATTCCTTGTTTCTGACTAATCGCTAAATAACTGTTATTTTTCCAAAAGTCATGAGGAGTTTGAATTCGATGTTGTCAATAAAAATGATCGTTTGTTAAGTTCTGTAAAAGAGAATATGCCTCTTGAAGTGAAACTTCTTTGGACGCGATGACAGTAAAATTTTCATGGTCGCAATTTTAATACGACGCTTTTGTGTCGTCAGAATATAACGAATCTATGGCAAGAAGGACGAAAAACAGGTACTTATCCAACAACCGAGAGAGATAGATAAAAACGAAACACAAATACAAAAGTGTATGTATGAGAGAAAACAAAGAAAAATGGTGCTCACCTCTGCTGCCTTTTATGTACGTTATGTATATTAGAAGTGAACTGTCAAAATAATGTCTATTTATTTATCTATTTATGAATGATTAATTACTTATTTTACGTGTACTTCATCCATTACAAGACTAACAACATATGTACTTAATTTGTTTATAAATCTGCAATAAAGGGCGCATAAAGTTCTCGTAAATATTATTTACAACAGGAGCAATACCTCCCGACTTCATTTAGCCACATTTAGCAGTGTTCTGGCAGACTTTATTAGGTGTTCACGTCGATTTATAATGGACATTTTATTAATTTATTATTAAAATATTATTATGCGAATTTAGTACAAGTATGCTAACTATTGACATACACTTAGTATAGACTCCCTCTTTCTCTACCTATACTCCTTCTGTATACTTACAAATCAAGGTTTTTAACGGCCAAGGAAGTTTCACTTCTGTCACGTTTACTGAGTTGGACATTTTCATTGAGTATAAAAACTTGTAAACTTGGTAAGTTGCTTTTAACTATTTCTTAGTAAGCAACATAAGCTAAAATGAATTTGTTTCTTTGTCTCACTGTCAAGCCTCAAGATATATGAAATTTTGCATATATATGTATAGAATGGGTCATGGAAATGAACACAGAACGTTTAAACTCTGAATATATTTTTTTAGGAATTAAATAAATCACCCCATTAGTGACAATAGACCATTAGTAGTAATACAGCCAAATAAATATTCATGTATATGCAAGGATGGAGGTACACTAACGCTCAAAAGTATTTGCCCAACCAAGTTTACATGTAATTTACATTAGAAAAAAAAATTAATCAGTATTTTTAATAATTTAATTACAACAAAAAAAACTAAATTTTCGCCAATGCTTTACTTAAATTTCAGTACACTTTTTCCCTCGAAGTTTCAGATAATCCTCGCATGGTTTTGATGAGTATTTTGGGTTATTGTCATACATTAAGCTTCTTATGTAATTTCTCCCAATTAATCAACGACCTGACAATGTCATGTCATTCTGTATTATTTTTTATAGACATCTTCCTTAAGAATCCCCTCTATTTTCACCAAGACTCTAGTTGCATCTCCTCCAAAACACTCTCAAACCACTATGTAATAATGGTTTTGGTTTTAGTTTAACCGTGGGTACTACACACTCATCTGACATCCGACATTTTCTTTTAAGATTTCATTGCATATTAATTGATATCTCCATTATCTACCAATAATGGAAATATAATTTAATTTACAGTGAAATTTTAAAAGAATTGTTTTTTAATCTACCTCCCCGTCCTAGAGAATTTTACTACAAAGTTGTATAATTACTAATGATTTCTACAAACGTTAAATCGTATATTTGTCATATCACTTTTACTGTGTTCGTATTCCTATATTTATAAACTTAGAACCCAAACCCACATCCTTACACTGCAAAACATGAATATTTGTTAATCTTTACACTTTATAAAAGTCAGCGTACATCAGAAAATCACTACGTAATAAAATCGAGGATAGTTTAACTTATTACGTATAACCATAAACTGGATAATATCCCGTCAAAATCGTTAGCATAGTCGACCAGAAATATTGAACAAAATTAAATTTATGAAGCTATAGGGAGCGCCATTAACACTGGTAGAACTTATTCAACAGTTAGAAATATTAATAAATACGAGCATGCAGCATATGTATGTCTATAAGAATTAAAATCGAATAGGGTTATTAAGTTCTAAAGTCATTGCATTTTAATAATCCCTTAAGGATTGTTGTAAAACGCACTTTGATTGTAAAAAAATTACCCAACGTAATTAACGTTGTTGTACCGTTTTCTCAGCACTTTATTAACAGATAAAAAGAACATTATATCTGCGTCGTAAAGGGTTGAATCTACTTGTAAACTTTGGCACGAGCGACGGGTAATGGCTGGCTGGGGAGACGCCTCCAATAAATACGTCGTAGGGCCAGCTGTAACGCACCGCCACGCCGCGCTCCTCTCCATGTCGCGCGAAGTGCTCTGCCCGACTGATCGAGGGCTTCATTCAATTTTACGCACTATTGTTTCCTGTCGACTCGAAGCGCGTTTAAAGCATACAAGTGAGTGATGTCTCCGTTAAGCGCCAGTCTAGTTGAAGTGATATATTAGATCATTGAGTAGTCACCGACAGTGACGTATTGTAATTTGAAACAACCTCTCGATAAATTTATTACATTCTTAGACGGAATTCGATGAAACTAAAGGGATAGTTTAAACGTAGTTCCGACCTGATGGAGGTAAATCGATATGTAGAAAATATAGCCAACACTAAGAGGTAGGTCTTAGTGGAAGATACTTGGAATCCCTAAACAAAGTGATGTATATTTTATGGTATGTGTATAAAATGAGATGTATTAACATATTATAAGAGTGATAATGAATTTATTAAAGAGATTATAAAAAAACTCTACCAATCAGAGAATTATATTTGTCAGAACAACGTTTAATATTGAGCAAGTACGAAACGTGAGGCTTAGTCGGATGTCGTAACGATTAAAAGGGTTACTGCTTGCGTTCCTGGGATAAAAAAATATTTTTGGTTTTTTCAATCTGTCACATACTCCATGCACTCTATACATATGCAGGATTAAATTTTCGTTAGTGATCGGATTTTAAAGAGCGATTAAGAATCGGCAAATAAATTATAAAATGAAAAAAAGAAAGAAACGTATTTTTTTAACTTTTTCATAGAATCCCGCTTTACTAAGAAGCGGAATTGTATGACAAAGTTCTAAAAAATTACGTTGTTTTTTCCTTTTTTTATTTTATGATTTAGTCCTTAAAATTCACCACTGACCAAAATTTATTCGTGTATAAGGTGCACGTTAAAAAAATATTACTTCCCCGTTCTGTCCCACATTCCGTCCGACACTTGGGTATTATTATAATAACTATAGCTGTTTTATAATTCTTACTATAATATAGCTGTTTTGCAATATGTTAAAATAAAATTAATACAATTGCAACGATGTCGTTATCTCGGTTATCCCAAAATCCGCAGAGATGAAGATAATAGTAATAAATAAAAAAAATTAACACACTTGAATTTATTTAATTATTTATTGTCTTATATCAATTTCATTTTCTTTAAAATACACTTTATCCTTTTACTCTATAGAGTGCTGTTTTAACAACTTTTGGAGTTAAATACAAAAGGTTTTTCATGTTCTGATTGAACATGTTTTAATTATCTCATTAACATTCTGATAACTTTTTAAAATCTGAAAATTATTAGTTTTAATAATTACTTTCAATGTGCATATATGTATGTATGTATATATATATATATATATATATATATATATATATATATATATATATATATATATATATATTGGCAATAGTTTTCATTGATTGTTGATTCACACACTCTTATATGCGCCAAACGAAATTGGTGTTTTGCGCTTTCTCGTTTATTCATTCATTTATTCCTCCATTAGTTACGATAGCCAATATACCAATTTCCGTGGAAAAATCAAATAATCAGAAAGTTTAATTTAAGTTGGTATATCTTGTACGCAACATACGACACAACATACGGAAATACCATATACTCCGCAACGTTTCCAAAAATCCCGAACTTAACAAACTTCCCGGGCTCATCACATCCATAAATCGGTTAGGATCCCGGAGCTATAAACTCTAGCAAAAATATTTAAATCATTGAATAGTGAAAAATCAAAACATTTATAAACATATTCAAAACAAACGCTGTTGTTAATCACGATATATTTACTAACAAAACCAAATCAAAAAATCAAATCATGTAGTTTTGCTACGACAAATTCGGAAAATAGCAAACTGTACAGCCAAGGCTGTAAATGACTGGTAAACAAGTGCAAATATTATAAGCCCCTTTATTATTGATTATTCAAAATGTTGCAAAAATACAGTAGTAACGTATACACAAACAGTGTGCATAGTAATATTGTCATATGCACAGCACGTGGATTTTCAATGACCCTCACTCTACTCATTTCATTTAAACAAGTGAGAACTAGTGTTCGAAGCGTGCGTACACATGTGTTACGTAAGTTGGATGAGTAAAATCAAAAAAGGAAACGGTCAAATACTAAAAGGAAACGGTCAAATACTAATCGTGCAAATAACATTCTACCCCTCTTTCATTAGAAATTTTAACCCCTTTTTAAGCATATTGCACGCACGGAGTAGTGTGATATTTGGCATAGTTAAAGTTTATATGAGAAAGAGTGCAGAGAGCTAAAATGTATATATAATATGTATTACAAATACATTAAGAGGTTTATTTTTTTCGTTCGACAATAAAAGATTCATTATTTACGTTCATATTGTCAATGTCAAACATATACATAGTCTGTGGTCAAAAAGTCGCACAGAGTAGAGATAGTGGCCAAAGAATTAAATGTCATAGTGACTGAAACAGTTCCACGTAAATAAATAACCTTCAGACTTAAAATTTAATGAATTACGGTCAAATTTCGTCCACTGGGTGACCACTAGTAACTATTACAAATCAGTTAAAATGTATAACTACAATAAGAAAACCACGGCCTAGAAAGAATATGTAAACTAAATCGATGTCCGAACAATATTATTTATATTGTTAATATTTACTAGTTTGAATCAGATAAATGCAGAAATAATTTTGCCTTGAATATAACAATATTCTATCAATAACCCATATCGAATTTGTGCGTTAATCGTTTGAGATTTTCCAGAGAACAGCAGTAATAGCGCAGCTGTCGGATAAAGGTACAATAATGAAAAAGCGGGGAAATGCATGATGACAAAAGGTACATTTCGCAGCTTGCTGCAAAATTTGAAATTAACATTTCTTTTCACTGGGTTGAAATGTTATTATTGTTTAACTTATCTACAATATTTTCATATTCGATTAATAGCTTTTAGGCAACCTGTGGTTTTTGAAGGCAATCTGTACCGCATACATAAGAAAGACTTAAAAACATGAACCGGTCACTTTTTTGCAAAAAATGTCCACTGTATAGACACAGCTGCTCTATAAGTAATGTATATTTTTTTCTGATATTCAGAGGTCTCAAAAACCTGAGTGCCTCAAGAGGGTAATTGCACAGCTGTCTTAGGGTTAATGACGTATATTACTGTGCCTACAGAAACAAAAAGACACACTACGAATATTTTTATTGAAAAGTGATTACGAGGTTATTTGATGAATATGTTTTTAATATTTCATCCTATATAAGAATAATAGTGTTTATCTACATTCGATTATTGAATTTAAAACGTGGCCATTACGTGATGCTCCTTTGTAAACTGCAGAAATCTATATCTAATCTGTTGGATAGATCCATATATATATATATATATATATATATATATATATATATATATATATATATATGTATATATATAAACAAACCCTATGTGACTATGTACTTCTCTTCTTAAACAAGATGCAAAAAGGTTTATTAAAAACGGAGCAACAATTCCCAAGTATCATATATATGAAAAAGACCGAAAAGTGTTTTTGAGATATTGATAAATAATTTTTTTTTAAGAATCGAACCTGATGACAGCTAAGTATAGGCGACAAAACAATTTTGGCCCAGGACTATAAGGAAAGTAAATCTATGAATGGATCTATTGAAAAAGGAATAGAATATAGAACATCTGTCAAATAGGAGTAGAACATATAAAATGTAGGGATTTACAAAACCCTCACCATACGAAGGTTTTTCTAAGTACCTCAATGTGTTCGATGGTTATACGATGGATACTCATTTAAGCTCTTACAAATATTTAAGGGTAGATAGTATTTTTATTAAACTATTTGCAAATATTAATTTTTCATAGTAATTTTTCATAGTAAGTATGTTTTTTTCACAACGTAAGTTGTAATATTTAAAAAAATGTTAGGTGTCGCAAAATTTATGATTTCATTTGTGACCACTATGAAAAATTTTAATTTTGTATATCCCATAGTTTCTGCGAAAACCGGCCATGATAGACAAATAGATAGTCACGTGAGTGATCCTATAAGGGTTTTGTTTTTTTTTAGAATACGGAATTCTAAATATAATAAATTTTCCAAAATTTACATATTTTTAAGTCGGCGCTTTCAAAAATTTCTACTCAAAACCTAATAGAATTAATATAACCTAACCTCATAATATTAGAAAGCAGAACTTAGGTAGGTACATACCTATAAGTATATCAGCATGAATAATATTTATATTAGGATTTATATGAATATTAATATTATATAAATATTAATATTATCTTTCGACGTGTAAATATGTGGCCTAGCATATTTTAATAGGCATAAAAATATTGGAAATTTATCAAAAACTATGTGATTTAGAATACTCACTACAGGTCCCGGTAGACTTTAGAATCATCTCTAGTATCGCTGTTTTTTCATAATTTTGACTTTAACAATTTCGGAGATGGAAGTGATGTGTGTTTTGTGGGTATAGTTAGTATATATAATATCTCTACAACAAAACACAATTTGACTGAAATATTTCAATTTAAACACTTTTGTGTGTTAACTATTAAGATATTTGAATATTATTATGATTTTTTTAACATTTAGTCGAATTTCAAGTTTCCACCACGAAATATTTCTGGGATAAAACGCTGCGACCGAAATAGACCAACATGTAAGTAATTTTATAAGGATTCCGTTTTTCCCTTTAAGGTACGGAAACCTGAAAATTATATTTTTACTCTAAATTTGAAAACTTTTTGATTTTTTTACTCAAAAATTATGCTTTTTTGCAAAATCACAATACCCACTTCGATTCCAAATTTGACGTTTATATCCTCTAGTTCAAAATATGTGTTGAACCTGGCGAAAGAATAAAAAAATGTAGTCAACTTTTCGACTTTTAAAACACAAAAGTAACTGTTATTTTGAGTTCATAAAAAAATAAGTGACTTTTAAAACAACTCGAAAAAAATAATCGCCAAAAATTGTTCATTCTATAATAAAATTTTTTCATACTTTGTCGTATATATGTTTGCCCAATCAGTTCTGATAAGTTGCACCATGTTACTGATCGGTTGTGGGACAACTACGCCACAATCAAAACTAACCTGTCACTTATATGATATATACACAAGACTCTTGACTGACCATTTACGCTTACTTTCCAAACGACTAAGCTGTATAATTTAAGGTGAAAAATAATTTTGGATTGTTCATAAACTAAGTACCTCGCATGACAAAAATATTTATATTTATATTGATAGAAAAAAAACGGATGTAAGCAAATAAATGGCATACGATGAACGGAATGCAACAACACAAAATTAAATTTTAACCAAACATGTACGCTGCATGAAATTCAATAATTCAGTAATTACATTTCTTTTGAAATATGGTAGCAAGAGAATATCGAACACCGACAATAAATTTAATTGATAATTTAATAAAAATGCTAGTGACTAGATTTATTTTGGAAAATAGGGGTAAATTTGGGAGATTGAAAACAAAACACAAAATTTACAAATAGTTTAAAAATGAAACATCCTACTCGATGGAGTAATGGAAAATGAACCTACGTTTAACATTCAAGTTGAGGTATATTAAAATTGTTTTTTTTTTACATTTTACTATATATTAGTTAAAACTCTATTACCAGCAGCTACTTGCACATAGGTCTAAAACTGTAGAAAACAAATGACGAAGCCTCAAACTGACGACTGAACGGATATAGCGAATTTAAAAGAAGTCTTTATTTAAAAACCCTTAAAGTATTATGATTTTTTCCCCTTTTTTTCATAAAAATCTAATAATTGAAGGAAAATTGATCACAAATTATAATTAGTATTAAAAAATTAAATAGAAATGAAAGATACTGGCAAAATTCCATAATGAAAAGATACTAGCAAAATTGATAGTTTGGCGACTAGCAGTTTCAAGATTAAAAATGACACTTTTGAAGAATCTTGAAATGAAAAAGTTCCTTAAAAATTTATTGAAAGTATTAGCTATATTCTATATGTAAAACCGAATGCCGGTCTAGATTTGATACTTCGTATCTGTGAAGGATTACTTGTGAAATATTACGCATCTTCCTGTACTTTCACCTAACTGTAGTATGTTTCGTTTACGTGATATTCAACTGGCAGTAGTTATTCAAAAAGTAATTATACTTAAAATTACACAATTCATCTTTACTTTCTGAAAAATTACTATTTTGCCGATAAAAAGTCTGGACCGACGATATGTATCCTTTTATCTTATTACACATAGCTTTAATTAGAGTATGCATACGAAATCTCAACTGAATATTGAGAACCATTCAGAAGATTTAAAAAAGAAGAAGCTATAGCGACAATATTTACAATTCGCGCCCAACCCTACATCCATACAAATATTAATTCGTACTATCGATTATTTGCTTCCATTCATCCCGCCTGCGCGTGGGTCTGAGCACAATGGAAGAGAGAGATGAGTAATAGAACAAATTATCGTGAAGATAACACCGTTTTAATTAAAGTAAATTTAAAATGTTAAGCGGTTACTTCCTTTGTTTACAGTCAACGCCTTTGTACAGATATCTTCTCGGTTAATTTATGAAACATTGTTCCAACTAAATTGTTACAAATTGAAAATTATTTTACATAAATCGATCTGCAATAATAAAATCAACAATACGAGTTTACTTGAATTGCTCATTCCACAAAGTAGTTCAAACTTTTATTTTACTGTTTCATTTCATATTCAAATACATGCTTTAGTATAGAACAAAAAACCAGTAATTAATCTATTAATTTCTTTATGTGTTTTGAAAATCTCTTAGCAGTTGTCATATTCAATTTGTAGTCCGTTTATCCATCTACCACAGCCAATACTTAATAATACTTAAGTATCTCGTAACCTATATTTTATCAATACTTAAGTATCTCGTAACCTATTCAAATCAATATTATTTTTTCATCAATTAAGTATTTGGAGCATCAACTTAATGATCTTAACAAATACAATGCTATCATTGAGAAAAATCAAATGGTTAATTCTCTTGCTGTGCTTCTTCTCCACTCTTTCACGTCCTTTTATTTAGAAAAACTTTCACTATATTAAAAATTAAGACTGACTTTTTATTAACAAGTTATAACACATTTCGGAACGAAGAATTACAGAAAACAATATTTGAAATAAACGACGCAACCTTCAGTTCTACAAAGGCCACTTGATTTAAGACCAGATCAATCCTTTTTATAATATGATAAACTAAGTACTACAGGACAGTTAAAAACCGAATTTTCCTCAGTATCTGCATTCTTTACAGCGAACGGGAAGGTCATACAAGAGCACACACCAACCTAAACAAGTAATGCCTCTAATACTTGTCGCTAGCTATTAATACAAATTGATAAATATATATTCTGATAAGATGAATTTTAATTTTGCGACAATGTCAAGGTTATCTCAATGTGTCGAGATAAAACACGTTCTTCGGCAGTTATTGGGTATCAGTGGCGTGCCTTCACATTGTTTAGCAAATAAATGGATGTCCCACTTCAAAGATTCAAAACGTTTAACTGAAATATTTTCGTCTATATACCCCTGGCCACACTAATAAATGAATTTGGTTCCTAGTCCTGGGTACGAAATGAAATGATAATAACAAAGTTACCGGAGGTTTAAGGGTCCTGTGGTATATATACGCTGAGCGAGGCGCAGCATCATCAAAGCGATATACAACGCGACCTACCTAATGCCTTGTTTGGCCTTGAATAGTGAATGATACGAGTATTATTGCGCAAAAATCCTATTGTACTCGTATTTCAATGATTTTGTTAATTTTTTTTTACATGGATAATAATAATAAAACCTTTACAATATAAAATATATAAAACATAAAAAATATAGACTACTTTTCAGAAAGCAAATCTTGTAAAATTAGAAAAAAATGCTAAATTAAGTTCGCAGAGAAACGCTATTAGTCTATCAGCAACAAAACGATAGCAGTTAAAATGTAGGAAAAATTCATCTTCACAACGAACGAACACACGTCATTAGAAAGAACTTTCGACATTCTTTAATTTTTATCTAAAATGTTTCCCTCGCTTGTCGGATAAACAGAACTCCCTAAACTGTATTTCAACATGTACACCCAAAATATTTACGATATCTCAACAAAATTCGTTGAGATATCGTCAATGTTATGGGTGTGTATGTAACCCCTTACCAAATTTGTACAAGAAGGTAGCGGTATCTTAATTATATAATGAAATTAACTCTTAATTTTATTGAAAGATAATTAGGTTTTATTAGAAATCAATGAGATGGCGATACATAATTTCGAACACATTATTTTCACAAATTTCTTCCAAAACGCCAATTGGAAACTGGATTTTTAGATAACTTGAATGCAAAATATTTGTCAGTTATCATTTTTTCCTTAACATCATAAACATTACAGATAAGCAAAAATTCTACCAAACTCACGTTTCCACCCATCGGCATGTTTATTTAATTTCAAAATCGCATTCCTCTTCATCACTTACTCTCGCAGAGCTTATATCTTCTCACTCTGTGTTTTATCATGCGATATAGAAAGGTACACCATAAGATAAAGCAAACCATAATACTATTTCACAGGCACCACTTTTTTTAAAAAGTAAGCGAAAGTGGATAAGCATGGAGTTTTTTCCTAACTAATATTATTATAAAAACATATATTTGACTAAGGTGGTCAAATAGATAATTTTACAATGTTTTTAATCTTATCGAACTTTTGATAATTTTCAATGGCGATACACATAATCAGTCAATGAGCTCAAGGTCCCTTAACTTGAAATAAGTGCAAGTTCAAACCTGGGCCTGATGCAGAATTTCTGGGAAGTTTACTGTATCCCAAAATTAGTTTAAAATAAATTTAAAGTTAAGAATACAGTATTTTGTAAATTTTTAAGAATACAGTATTTAAATTGCAGAATTATTTTATCTCCCGCAGAGTTTTAAAATCTACAGTGTACAAGATCACATAGGACCTTTTTTTCTATGTACGCTAAACACACAAAGGTTTTGTTTGAAAAAATTACATAGACTATTTAAAAAGAGAATTAATCCAGAGAATTGAGTTAGATAATATTTCTTATGCTCAAGAATTACAAGTGCCCAGAAACTACATAAATGCATGTCTACAACTAAATATCAGTTTCTAACCTATGGGGAACGAAATTTAAATTCATGATTAAGATGTCACATCATAATCCCTAATGGGTATATAACACTAAATTAAAATTAAATTTAAAATCATAAGAAATCCTATGTATCCGCTTATAGTCATAATCATAATCAACTTAAAAAATAAATTCATTAAAATTGGTTTTCAAATAAATATGGCTCAATATATTTATTTCTTTTTAAATAAAACATACTTAAAAGAGTTGTAAACCGATGTAAAGACGTACAAATTGCAATGAAACTTATAAAGCTCCTTTGATTATTACGTCATTTAAAAACGTATCAGAATATTGTATTGTACAATAAACAAATTTCATTATCTTATTTAAATGTTGTTAAAATAGCCAGAAATAAAAAATCTACCAAATAAACTTTAATGTTATTAAACGTATTGTTACAAATGTCATTGAAAAATTATCACGCCTTCTGGGCTCAAAGTATGCCGGAATCGTAAATTCCATGTGATGTGGTATGTGAATATTAACTTAATGATACTTACTTAACTTTACTTACTTTTAGTATATATAACCATTATTAGTAATAAATAAGCAATCACTCGTGGTGTTGTCACTGCTGAAAGGCTTATATTTGTAGCTGTCATATTTGCCGTCGACAAACGCAGTCACATATTACATGCCAATCAAATAAATAAGTACTGTATATCAGGGCCATTTAATATTACACATGACTAACCAATAAATTTATTTATTACTCTCTATCTCATATGAAGTTATTTCCTTTCTGGTTTCTTATCAAATATCCAAATTATTGCCATCGATATAATCAAAACGTCATTGGATGTGTCATTACAATTAAGTCAAAAACTGCAAGTAGAAGAATTATATTGTGGAGAAAGCCTCGATAGTTAATAGCAATTTCAAGTGATAAATACACATATAATTATACTCGTTAAAAGAGTTACTTAATTTCAAAAGCCTAAGAACCTATTTGTTTGAGGTCGAGTACAAGCTGACTTGATTATAATCAGTGTCTGTAAATGTTAAACGAGTATTGAAATATTGTGGTCATATTATTAACGACGTATCGATTAATTTTAATGCTAAAGAAATGAATGCATACATTACTCGTTTATTGTTCTATGCTAAAACACGTATTTAAAGAAGAAATGAAATAGTAAAAGGAAAGTTTAAATAACTTTGTAGTATGAGCAGTTGAAGTACGTTTTAAAGTCAGAAGCGTAGAAATGACTCAGAACAAAAAAGTTTTAATACCATAATATATGCATCCAACATCAAAACTTACAAACTTTAATATTCTCTAATACTCTTTCTTCCACAGGTATTAATCAAACCAATTTTACATAAATATTTTACCAGCGTCAAATATTACAAGTTGAAGTAAAGCATACGATAAACACTCTTCGGTTGAGAACTACAAGATTTTTCCCTTCATTCTTTCGCCGAATAGGTAGACCCTTGATGCCAATACCTTCCTTTAAAATTCGGAACTTACTACCATAATTGAGATATAAGTAAATATTGATAAAATTGTTACCCCTACACTTCGCTGTTATCAACGCTAGTTAAACATACCTATTAAATGTTTAAAGAAACGATTGAGATAAATAGAAGTTCACTATAATGATTTTTTATTTACGATCATTTATAATATCATTCACGTTTTATTGGTACTATATTCTAGCACTATTGACTTACATTTAATTCTGATTGTAGATATATATTCAAGATGCAGCAAACCTCTCGTGTTCACATTGTCGAGATGTCTGGCTTTTCTTTTCATACAGAATAAAAGAAAAGCCAGACATGTCGACAATGTGAACACGAGAGTTTGGCTTTGTTCTGAGCTTTGTTCTGCATAATTGGCGCAATGTCCATATTTGTCTAAATAAATATTATTTCATGAAAAAGAATTTAATGTTTTTCTTTCAAATACTTATTTACAAAGCAAAACATTTACTTTTCTTTTCTCTCTCACTGCATGAAAATCAAGGTCTATTAAGCCTCGTATCGTTTTATATTCTAATAAATATGTTAGAACTTATAAACAAACATTATATAAACAAACATTTGCCATAACTCCAATTGAAATAATTCTGCTAATATAAAATTTACTCCGCTGTGTATTGATATATATATATATATATATATATATATATATATATATATATATATATGTATGTATATATATATATATACACACACATATATATATATATATATATATATATATATATATATATATATATATATATACATTTTATAAACTTCCTACTTTCAAAAACGTATATGATATTTTCAGAGAGGAGAATTTTATTATAGCATTCAGTATTCAGTTTTCTTTTATGTATGTTATATCATGTTTAATGTTCAGTTAGTGTTTTTAATTGTTCCTATAAATAGATAAATCAATAAATGCCAATATTTTCAATTAAAGTAAGAGCGTAATTATATATTGATTTTATCCCTAGTTATATTATAAATAACTACCCACATTACCAAAACTGTATTCTAATATATAATGTATCCGGATATTGTTAGTGCTTACGACTAGCTCTTATCTTATCGCTTTATCGAAGAAATAATTGTATACTTTCTCAAGGTGATTCAATGTTGCGTTATTTTTTCATGATACTCGTTTATACATAATGTGTCTGAAGATACGTTCTTAATACTTTAGCTGACATTAAAATTTATAACGGATTTTGATTACATTATGTGAATATTTCTTTCAAAACTTTAAATTGGTAAATACAATTATGTTTCTTTGAATTTTAAGAGGTGAGTTTACCACTGGCTCATTGGTGAAGATCAATGTCTTTACGCAGCTACCAGTCGACCTAGAAACTTGGAATTTTGTGCAAAGCTACACTTGCTTTGGATGTCTAGAAATTCTACTAATTCTCCCCAGTAGCTGTGTAGGAGACACACATTGTTCATATCGTATCTACATGTATCGTATCTATATTAGTATCTACATATTGTTGTTGTGTCTAGTCCACGCCTTTCTCTCTCTCTCTCTCTCTCTCTCTCTCTCTGTTACCTACATGCACACCCATACACAGACCAATAAGCGTCTAATACCGACTCCAAAAATCTCTTAACGAAAGCAACATTTTCCGAACTTATTTTTGTTCGCAAATAATAATGTACAGCATAAGTTCAAACTAAATTCTCGTATTTTTATTATTTTCTTCTTTTCAGTGCGTATCTTTCTCAATTTTTATTTGAAGTCGCTTCGCTTTTATCGTTAAAAAGTTTTATTTTTCCTTTTTAGTGCTTTTGTTATCAGAACATTACGAACTCGCGAAAATTTGCACATTTAATGAACATGAATATATATACCTACAAACAGGCAGACATGGATACATTTACATGTATACCAAAGTATATATTAATGGCATTTCTCCCTTTAGGCTTCACCATAGCCAGTTTTGCTTTATACCTTCATATGTGCATATAAATACTTACTTAACTACTTACTAATATTCTTGATGCCATATGTCTTTATACCTGGGTATGCTTAACTATCTACTTACTAATATCCTAATTGTTACAGATCTTTGTATATATGTGTACATATTTACCTTAACACAATATGTAAGTCACGTCATAATTCAATATTACTGAAGGTAAATATTTAACTGACAACATCGATGTCTCCATATTTCACGTATTTGACGATCAATGTTAAAACATCGATATTCGGTTACTCGACGTCTGTGTTACATGAATCTTGATAAACATCGATCATTCACTAGCAGACGTCTACATTTCGAATTGAAACTCTATCGCTCACTGCATTTACAAATTCTGTTTACCTGTCCACATTTCTCATTTAAAATGAAAAATAATACCTACCTATATCGATTACTTAAAGACATTAATAATTGAATGTTAAGTAGTCTTAAAAACTAGATCAATAAGCAGAATGATGCATTAAGCACCATACATCGTCAGAGCTGCGTATCAAAGCAACTTCTAATTCAAAATACTGAAACGAATTCCATTACCAAAAAATAATTACTAAATAATGAAAGATAATATAAGATGTAATATCATCTTGGGAAAAGGCGGTTTCATTTATACTTTTCAAAATGTTTGGACGCCTACATGAATAGAAAAATAGTGATGTAAATAATATGAAAAAAGACACATATTTCTTTAGTTTTTAGAACGCAACTATCAATGCATAAAGATATAAAAAAAACGTGAACGTATATATATATATATATATATATATATATATATATATATATATATATATATATATATATATATATCATGTATATCCATAGGTATGCATTAAAAGAAGAATTCCCACCTTTCATGAAATCTTTTAGATACATATTTTCACTCACGCAGCGTCCCATCTGGCATTTGTCAAATTAATCTGCATAAAATCATTTTTCTCTAATAGCGAGTGAAATTAATTTCGTAATGCATTTGGTACATTCCATCGATAAACGTAAATACAATACAATCAAATTAAAGGCATACAAGACATAATTGAATTGTTATTTGAATTGTTAAGCTCTAACACAAAATCAAATATGCTATTTTTTATTTGAACTGCTTGTTTACGTGCGTAAGAGTGACGCCATTGCAATAGTGTTTTGACTCTTCGTCTTGTTTTTGAACGAAGTTATCCTGCTTTTTCCTGGCACCGCGTTATCAATGTAAAATTAGGTAATAACGACACGTCACGAGTTCATCGGTCAAATGACAGCAAAGCAAATTAGTGCGCGATACGATATTGTCATAACATCAACAAATTTGTACAACATTCTTGTTACTAAATGTTTATTTTTGAAGTAAATATTTTGATTATTTTTTTAATAACTGTACCAATTAATGATACCCGAACTGATCAATTAATCACCTAAAATATGGATTTAAATCCATAAGGAACAATGCATTTTGCAGAATTTAGCAATCAGCATATTATTTCCATAACCTAGACCCGCTGCTTTTTCAAACTTATGTAAAATTAGTAACCGTTTTTTGATCTGATTTTGTTAATCATCATCATCATCATCATATATATTAATACGCTAAGGTTAAGATGTTACTCTCCCTTTTTAGAAAAAACCTCACAACTAATCCACATAAATTATATATCATTTTATAGATAATTGCTTGCTCTACCGGCATCCACAACTAAAAAATTTATTATTGCTATTGTTTTTGCAAATTAATTAATTATTAAAATTATATACACAAAACAGCAATGCTGCCATCTAACGGCTCAACGTCAACATGATTGACGGTCGGTAAAATTTTTGTTTAATTTCAAATCCACTCACGTATAAATAAAGTGGCGCTTTAGCTCAATGCTTTTGATACTTGCGCCTCTATATGTCAATTTTAGTAAAATATTTGTTTGATCTGTCATCTGAGCTTCATAATGGAATAAATAATGCGAAGACTTCGCACGGGTCACGCTAGTTTTAATTAATTCTGTTAATTTGTAATTAATTATGTTAATTTGAAGTCATATTTTCGCTCTAACAGAAATAGCAAAATATTGTTAACGTTTTAGATGTGACCTGATAAGTTTACAAATTTGAAGGTGTACTTTATTAATCACACTAACAAAAATAACACATTTTAGATCTGACCTTATAATTCTATTAATTTTGAGGAGTAATTCATTAATCAAACTAATAGAATTAAGATGTAATTTATATAATTCGTATTTTCGTCGTAATTTATTATATTATAATTCATATTTCGTCGTAATTATTATAATTCATATTTTCGTCGTAATTTATTATATTATAATTCATATTTCGTCGTAATTAGTATAATTCATATTTTCGTCGTAATTTATTATATTATAATTCATATTTCGTCGTAATTAGTATAATTCATACTTTCGTCGATACTCATAGTTTTTAGAATTATTTCTGTCTGTTTCTAATAAGTTGGTAGAAAAAAGTTCAATTTTTTTAGGTTTCAGTAGTTAAGCGAGGGACCCTTGTAATTTCGTCATATCCTTTCACTCGTCTGTCACAACTTCACTGCTCCTACAGTTTTAGACTTACTCGTATGTGCGAGAAATTTTGCAAATATCTTTGAAAATCAGTTCTTAATTAAGCAAATTAGTAAAAAAATAATAATAGACCGTCTCGTATATGTAAAGTAGAGGCGAACATTCTACACATGATCCATCATTAGAAAAGTCTTTAAAAAATACTGAAATTCCTCTATCATTTTTCATTCGAAACTCCGTTTGTCAAATATTAAGCTTCAAACTAAAATAAAAAATTTGCCCAACTCCTCAAAATTTTCAACCATGTATTTGAAAAATCTGAAAGCCCAGATACCAGTGTTTGGGAAAAACTTTAATTCACTATTCCAAAGTCGTCGATGTGTACAAGTGGTGAACTCGAATTTAACTGATTGTTTTGTTTACATGTTCTATGCGTCAGCAGTCCGCTAATCTGGAACAAATCTAAAATAATCAAAACCCAAGTACATCAGATATTGGACGTTCCAACTTCACCTTTCTGGAAGACATATGGCATTTGATAAATCGTACTTAGTTATTTATTTATTTATATTCGAGGCAACAACTTTTAAGGCAGCTTTAAAATTTATATGTCAAAACAAATAAATGACTTAAAACTTCAAAATTTTAATTAAACTCTAAGCTTTTTCAATGCATAAAATATTATAGTTTTATTATAACGGTTTATTACTTCTTGTGGGATTTTTTTCACAAAGGCGATTCAATCCGCTATTCTAAATAATAAAAAGAAAGAAGAAATAAAACACTTAAGTTTTTTTACACAGAAAAATATGAGGAATCACGCACAAGGCAAAAATTATGAAAAAAAACGTTAAATCAACACTTTGCGGATCGTCAGTTAATCTTATTAGTGATAATTCTTTTTTAAAAAAGGTTTTGGTAACGCCCTTTATTTTTCTTCAGCAGCTCAGCAATTAAATTTAAGTACTGAAACTCCTGATCGTCCTGAATTAAGCCATTAGTGTCTGCGTGTATCATTAACGTTTTTGACCCATTTGCCATCCCCATTTACTTATTGCTTCAGCCAATCGAAGTTACATTTTAAAATCAATAACCGTGACGTAGATAGAACCCATAAAGTAAGAGTTCGTACTTGTACTTGAGGTCGACTTGAATCCACCTTTGACTTTATGCACTTGATAACTTGGCGCAAATAAGATGCATGTACTTTAAATTTAATTCAATATTTTTCTCCAATTATTTAACAACCCGACATTATATCTAAACCATTGTTTTCTTAATTAATTGCTCTTTAATTTAATAAGTTTATTAAAAAAGTACAAATTATACGAGGAAAATTCAAATTATCGAAACGCAATACTATTGGTTAGAACGAAACGTGACGTCAGAGTCCGTGTCAACAGGTTTGTATTGTTGATAGTTTGTGAACGATTTGTTATGTTTGACAAGAAAAAATAGTGTTCTTACAATATTTTATACATTTTTTGAATTTTTAATATAATAGTGAGATTAGGAATCATCTAGAACGATGACTGAAAGTGGTTTTTTTCATGGAACAATAGGATAATCTGCCAAGAATAAATGTGTTTACGATGACGACATATTTTACTTCAACTCCAGATTTTACATCCACTATGGTCAAACGAGTCAAAGTTGCGAGGTAATTGTAATACATGATTAATAATCATGCATTATATACGTTTTCTATGCATAAATATACTCATAAGTAGATAGCAGTAAAAATAACCTATAATCTTTTAAAAAGATGGTGCAAACTGTCTATATTTTATTAATTGATATGTAATATTATTTACGTTCAGTTAGCTTATTATTAGGTGTCTGTCTAGTCACTTTTTACATATATTGGCAATGTCAAGTAGGTTTTTCTTAACATAACAAACAAAAAACAAAAATCGTATTAAACTTTTGTAAACTAGTTTACGTACACAGTTATCTACTGCTTACGTGATTGAAATTCAATACAAAACTCACTTATTATTAACTGAAATCATACTAGCTATCCGAATAAAACATACTTCCATTAAAGTGATCTTCACCATAATGCAAACAACTTGTTCGAGACACTTCATATATTCTCATAACCTTGTTATCGTATTTTTGCATCTCTCGAGACAAGAAAAAAACACTTTATCAAATGCACTTCTGATAATGTTTTTACACTTAGACACAATGCAATACTTATACATTGGCTTTCGAGCGTATTCCTTGCTTTAAACGGCTATTATACTGAAAATATGTTTAGATTAAGGGGCGGAGGCTGCTGCGACACTGAAGGTCCCAGTATAAAACGCTGGGCAAGGAGTGTGACATTATCCAAGGCGCGCGAAAATGGCAGCGTTTAAACAGCTTAAATTTATTGACAGTTTTAAATATTTCTTTTAAATTCAATTGAAGCATTTCCAACAGTATTTATATCTTTTACTATCTTATAACTATGTAAACAGTGAATCAAAAACTTAAAAAAATTTCATGCATATTCCCTATCGTCATTGACTTTTCGTACTTTGCCCTTTTAATATTTTCTAATAAAAAAATCTGGAATTTTCGTCAACCGTTCTAGAAAAGACGCGAAATAATTTTTTAACTTATTAGTTAACTCAATAATAATTATAGCTGGTAAACAAATAAAAAGTTACATCTGAACCCCGCGAGTTTCTTCATTTCCCCTAAAACACCTTCCACGGCTGACGCGAAAAGTTGCCTAGACCTCCGCACGAAGAACACCGGTTGAATATCAAACGCCGCACTTTCATCTTATTATGAATAGCTGAAAAAGTTCCGCGGACTTCTCGTCGTACGTGCCGGGAGTGAAAGCGTCGCGTGTGGGGCCGGAAAATTGCCAAGAAGTTACAGAAACTTTCCCGTGGAACACGTTCCGTGGAAATTTGTTTAATTAATGCGCCCTTCCCACGCACACGCCTTGCCGAAATTAAGGTGGTGGTGCCAGGAATGCGTAAGATGAATACGGTTTGGTGTTAAATTTTTGACTTTATTGTGAGAGTTGTGATATATTAGATGAATTTATTTTAATTCTTGACCATTAATCGTAAAGTAGATGTATGCCATAAACAACTTGGTGATAATATACGACTTGCTAACTCTATTATTATATATAAAGAAATATTAACTATATTGAAATTGAAGACAATAAAAACATAAATTAAATTTAATATTTGTTCAATTTTGCAGATTAGATCGTTACACATAAAACTTTTCTTTTAACAGTCTTCACTTCACTTAGTCCTTAGATGAATCCTAATAACAGATTCGCATACTAGATACATTTACTTATAAAATAAAAATGATCACGAACCAATATCTACCCACTCATCACGTAGCAAAACCACACAAACCACTGAAAAAATGTTAATGAAACTGCAGTTTTAATATTTAGAGGCTTGGTCACCATATACGTATACAATAGAAATTATCAAGATTATATTAATTACTCAATTCTACTACTTATTCATTGAAAGTGACATCTGTTTCTTTTCTAAACAACTATCATAAATGTATAGTTTTATAAGTTTCCATTAGATGGCGGTATTTATTTTATTTTCGAATTTAATAAATTTGGTACAAGAAATAAGCTCTACTAACATCACTATGATTCCGACTAGAAGCGATATCCTATATCGTTATCTACCAGACTCTGGAGCAAACTTTTCCTACATAGGTTTTTAAATTAAAAGAAAGTTTAAACAACTCATAATGTTTAATGTAGCACAACTTTTCCTGCGCGAAAACTGGTAAAATTGCTAGTTCAAAATATGATTAAAAGAAGTTAAAACTAGCTTCCTTTCTTTTTTTCTGTCTCCATTATTTTTTTCCTCATATCCAATCGTAATAGCAATGAGTGCATATGATATCTCCATATAAAAAGTAAATATTTTATTTTATTATAATCTAGCTAATCAGAAAATACTATTCGAGAACCAGTAAATACTCTAAATCAAGTCACACTCATTTTATTTATTTTTATATATAGAAACAATTTAATAAATTAATGAGCAATAATCAAATATCAGCTTTTGACAACTAACTTTACCGAATATATTTAGAGAAAAAACCTTACGAATTGTAAAAAATATTTGACTATAATATCATAATGGTAACATTAACGTATAATATTATGATAATGAATTTTAAACAAACACTATTTGTATTTTATTGTCCTTCTTTTTTCTATTGTTTTTAAAATCTACGAGTTAGCACAAATTTCGATCGACTGTACATTAATATACAATAAAAAAAATTAAATTTTTGCAGTTATCTCACGTCAAAACGAAAAAAAAATATATCAAAAGTGAAATGTATCAAAAGTGAAATGCTTTTATAATGGAAATCAACTTAATATATTATTTTATTTATTGTCTTTTCGGCTGTGTGTGGATTAGCAACATCGAAGTACCTACAGATTTTTTGTGACTTATTGACTTATTCTGTTAGCTGTACAGATACCTAAATTTTATAGTTAAAATATTGACCGTTTCCTCATTTTTAATTTTATATTTAGTAATTTTTATATAAGCTATAATCAAACGTTGAGCTAAATTGGGTGGTTTTTTGGCCTTATCGTTAACATTAATTTTTATACAAATAATATCACAAACCTATCGTCATGTCGCGACAAAGCGCGTAAAAATCGCACCAAAAACGTGAACCTAGCTCCACGTGACGTCATAGCAATACGTCACGGCATGTGCTCGGATGCTACAAACATCGATAAGAGTTCAAGTACAGGCTGAACAAACGTGTACAATGTACTTAGTCAAACGTAAACAAACGACGCCGGTTTACATTTTAGAAATCTATTGTAACAATCGTCGTATGTATCGTTTCGACCAATAGGTATAATGAGAACGCGTTGCGGTCGCCATCTGATTCCAACGCGTTTTTTCTAAAACAATAGAATCCTGTTTGTCTTTTTCGCTTACTGCGATCTTGTGGTTACGCCGTTTTTTCAGTCGATCCTAGGTTACGTAACTTAACATAAAGTATTATATGTAGGATACGTACCTTTATACAAGTTAAAAAGCAATGTAAACATACTGTCCAATTCATATCGAATGTAAAAGAAGACCGAATTCTCACATTTGCAAAGGCGAATAACATCATTGGCAATTATAAGGCCACGATCCCTGCTAATATTAAAGAAAAATACACATATTATCCGAATAAATGATCCATTTCGATGTACAACCGTTCACACACCTGTGTGTTAAGATGAAATAAGACTGAGTTCTCACATGTGCAAAGGCTGATGACGCGATTAGCAATTATTAAAGCCACGATCCCGGCTAATATTAAAGAAAGATAAACATTATCCGAATAAATTATCCATTTCGAAATACGACCATTCACATATTGTGTGTTAAAGTGAAATAAGATTGAGTTGTCATATGTATAAAGGTCTGATAATTATTAAGGCCACGATCCCTACAAATACTGGAAAAACCTAAATATATTGTTCAAGTAAATTCCACTTCGAACAATATTGTTCACAAATTTAGTTTTTAAGGTAAAATAAGATTTTAGTTCTTACATGGACAATCATTAAGTCCACTATACATGTTAATATTAAAGAAACCCAAACATATTCTTAATAAATTCAATTCTAAGCTGCTGTTAATAATTTTATCAACTTTCTTAACTTTAAAAGAGATTAAAAATTATTAACTTTCTTATTAGGTCTTTAAGAACCAAATTTATTTTAGATAGAAAATTTTGCTTATATTTATACTGAATATATCGGACAATGTTTGTATTGAAAAACAAGGAATAATATATATATATATATATATATATATATATATATATATATATATATATATATATATATGTATACATATATTTATATATATATATACATATATATATATATATATATATATATATATATATATATATATATATTAAGCTCACCTTTCCATATTAATATTTCCAACAAAATAGGAACTCATTGCTAGAGGTATGTATTGATTATAAAAAATATTTTAATTCTGGTGTATTTTCTAAAATTACAACAAAACGTGGTAAATAAAGTTTTCTACCAAATTTCTATGTTTATATCAGTTAGCATTATTATCGAAAGATTACATATATCTTTGTTATTACTACACTTGCCGTGTTTATGAAACTATGTGCAATAACTTTGTTTTGAGCATTCGTTTTTAAATAGCAACTCCTATCAATATAAACTATACTGACAATAAAAAACTGTTGTCACTCAAGATTACTGTCACATAAACAAGATGATTACAAGGTGTTTTATCATCGTACTAATTCAGTAATTTATAATACGGATATTGAATTGCAGCTCTCAAATAATATTATGATAAATGTCATACTTATAATTTGAAATCCGGTCGAGAATTTACACAGTTCCTTTCGCAACTAAGACTGAATTTGCAACTTAACAGGAATTTCCGATGCATGTTGTCGATTCGTACAATGTATTTCGATATGCTCCGTCCTTCGGAATTCCTACATTTTTTTTTATTATTGTCTACCTTTGTTTCTTTCATCTCTAAAATTTGTACATTCATTAAAATATTTACTATTTATATTAATGATAATTAATCTTTATAAATAATGAATAAAAATAATTTTTTTTTAAATGTGTTATTGTTATTTGTGATAAATTGAGCGATAAGATTTATATTACTTAAATGTTTGGTTTTCTAACTGTAATTCTACTTGCGATAACAATGAGGAAATTAGACTTTTAAGTAGAGCGAGCGTCAAGAGAAAAAGTGTCGATCTCATTGAAACTATTGATCAAACAAATTAAAAAATGGAGGCATACACTACGTTAAAAATTGAAAAATTACTTCCTTGCAATCGTTACAGTAGTTCCGAAAGTTTCCACTTATTTTTCAATGTAACACTATTTGTTACATTTGTAGAACCAACCTACTATTCCAACTAAAACAATTTCTTGATGCCCATTCGTTCGTCGATCACAGTCTCACACTTTGTGCAGTTTCAAACCCATATACCCATACCCATGAACCTTTTCAAGTATATGCTTTAAACGATTGATTTAGATCCCATCAATATGTATAATAAAATGATTTTTTTTAGAATTCGGGTATGTATCCGAAGGATCCGAATGAAAACCTATTGTAACAACGTTATGTATATGTTCGTTCGGCCGTCTGCCTGTCTTTCGCCGAACAATATTCTGACGTGAAATTCATCTATAATGTGCAGAAACTATAAATTACAATTAAAAAAATTTAAAATCATATTTCGAGGGAGATCTGCCTACAATATTTTCAAAATTTTTCAACTCATACTTTCACAGTTCCAAAAATAATATTTTTCAAAAATTTATGAACCTCTTTTGAACCCATTATTTCAGTATTGCAAAACGCGTCGCTTAATAACCCGCAGTCTACAAATGTGGCCTTTTTTTCCTCTCTAAGACTTATGACTGATTTTGAGGTATTTTGGGGTCCTAATTACGAATACGTAATCAGTTTTTCTCCTATACGTTCAGATTTTTCAGAAAAGAGACTATGAAAAATAGACAAAAAAAACACCTTCATCAAGTAAAAATTGTGTATTTAAAAAATACTTATATCTATCAGTTAAATACAATTAAAATAGATAGGTGATATATCTCTTAATATATTTACATAACAAAAATCTCAGTGGCATCTTCCCCTTTTCTACTCGAAGCTTCTGTTCAGAGATTTTTTCATAAAATGGTTATTAGGATTGTCTCGCTTCAGCAACCAACAGTAGTCCGCCAATATGCTTCTGTTTCACTTTCCTTGATACACACGCTCCATTTCTTTCAAGTCTTCATGAAATCTTTCACCTTGCTTTTCATTAACAGCTCCTAGATTTTCCGGACAGTAGGCAATGTGCGAATTCAGGCAATGAAGCTTAATGATCATCGAACATCCCAATTTACCAAAATGTTCTATCATTTTAGCCACGGCAGTTTACCAGGAGCAAGCATCTTTCTTTTTTGCAACCTTGCACCAAAGACCTCAGCTGTATCTTTAGGCAAATTTAGGTCTCTCGTTAAGTCGTTTAATTCTGTCTTGGAAAATAACTACGGCTCAAGATCAGATTTAAAGTCAGGATCAAACTAAGATGGATCTTTTGCATCGCTGTTCGACACTGATTCTGAATAAGGGGGTAGTGGCTGTGCAGCTTCCGGATCACGAATCACGACATGCGTTACCGATTGCACGTTTGGGTAGCTTATTTATTTTTGGTTTTTGATCTGTGACTAGCCACACTACAGCAACAAATGTAACAATCTGTTGCATGATCCTAAAGTTCTCTCCAAATCATAGGTGTCTGTATTGTGAAGGTATTATTTTGTCCTTTCGACCATTTGCGAAGTTCGAGAACGCACGTTGCACAAACTTTGTGAGGTGTCCACAACTTGTCTTGGTTACTGATGGGTTGGTCAAAATACATATTGTAAACATTTTTACAGTCTTTTATAGTCCTTTGTTGTTTTGTCAACATGAATTTCCTACAAATGTAACAAAAACTGACCGGTGAGGTCAAACAACTTCGCGACGACATTTTTAAGTTAACGTGTTAAATTGTACAGTGTAAATGATGTACTTTAAAATCGGTTCAAGTATTTATATGTTTTTTTGTTATTTCTTACCTCTCATCTAATGAATCAAAGTATCAAAAGATTATAATAGAGATTTAATCACCAATTAGTGGTATTATTTCGAATTGAGTGAATTTGTGACGTGTAAATCACGCATTAATCATGTGCCAAACACTTAATAAGGTAGTAATTAGCAAATTATGAAGTAGAATGTATTCTTTTGTACTAATAGAAACCATTTACATAACATTTAAGCCGCTAGATTACTTTTCATTATGTATCATCAAGCTTGAAAGCGAACGCAGAGGCTAATTGTGGCCAAAATAAATATTGCAATATATAAAAAAATGTGACGTGTTAGATTTTTTTCATTACTTTTTCCGTAATCAGCACCTCTAAAACTACCAGTAACCAATTCTAAAACGGAAAATTCTAAAACTACCGGAAATTCAAACTACAGAGAGGAAAACCATTGTAGGCCTGAATAATTCAGACCTTATTTGAAATTTACTTGAATTATTTCAAACTTTGCAGAAAAATGTGCGTATTTAATTTTTAAAATGTAAAAACTGATTTTGCATATAAATACCAACCATTTATTTTTCGAGCAACGCTGAAGAAACTCTTACTTCGCAAAACAACTATTCTACTAATACTCATAAATTTACGTTCGTAATGAAATTCTACAAGCTGTCAGGCAACACAGATTTGTCCAAGTAAAGTTTCTTATTACTCTATCCTTGGTTCCGGGACATTTTCATTGTACAACTGTGAAGTTATTGTGACACTGTGTAATTATTAAGTATTGTGAGTTTTTCAGGTATTTTGTACCAAAACTTTCAGAAATAAGATGGAATAATTGGTATCGCTTCATATTAATAAAACTATTTTGAAGTTATAATCGGAGCTTACGCAATTACACAATATGAAGTCCATAAATAAAATATGAAGATAATAGAATTATGAATAATTTATTTTTTTTTCATAACCGCCGATGGTCAAAGCACTTAAATTTTTCAGCGTTTTTCTTCTGGAGTGACGTTTTTGAGGCCATTTTGATACGGAAATTTTTCAAAACTTTCACTCTGTTGATTCTTTTCTGTTGATCCTCAAAATGAGTGGCTCGAAAGTATATATGTATTTACGACTGGCCAAAATTCTCGTTGACAATAGACAGTATAATTTCTGATGAATCTTTTTTCAAAGATGGCCGAAAAATAGTTTTTGACAGTATTTGTAAGTCATTATTTGAAATGCCCAAAATCGGGCAAAGGGAAGTGTCTTATTTAGTATTGCAAAGCTGCAAAAAAATTCCCAACTTTAATATTCGGTCTCGAATTCCCAAAACACTAGTAAAATTTAATAGATTTTCAAATAAAAATGTATTACCGCAAATCCCAACTCGTAACGACTGACGGCTATAAAGATATTGGCGCACAAACGGTGGGCCGATTGCGAGACAGCACACAAACCGTACGTCGATTTTGGAATCGTTGCAAGTCCCCCATGCCATCAAGACCCCTCCTCTCCTCTGATGTGCATCAATCGTCGAGTATATTTTTTCTTGTGTGCAGGGTCAGTGTCATTGGGCAAGAAAAGGGAAAATCGTTACGGTCCTGTGTATTCATACTGGCTTTTTTAAGTCTTTAGTTCATTTCCATTTTTTCGATATAGATATTGTTACTTATAATTAAGATCCAGGCGAATCTTGTATGGTTAAAGTGGTACAATACGAAAGCTATAAAGCATAAGTTAAGGATCCCGATGTTTCATATATTCTAAATGTCCCAGTAATTTTTACATTTTTTTATTAATAAATTTACAAAAAATTATAGGAGACAAAATTTGATCGTTATTTTCGGCAAATATTATAAAATTTGTTGAATAAACAATATTGTTTCGTTTAATATTCTAAATCGATGAGGAAGATAAAAAATATTGGTGTATGATGACTGGATAAATATTAATGTTTTATGTTCTTTAATTTTGTTCGTCTTTCTTTTCCAGTCTTGTTATTTTTCTCCAAACTCAAGATTAAGGAAATTTGATATTAAGAGCGATATTAAAATGTAGTTTTGCTCAAATTTAAAACCACTTTTATACACTTACACCTTCAATCATCTAAACAATGTTAGCCTAATATTTGTTTAAGATACCACCTCTTTCCTTCCTCCCCTCACCATAATATATCATAAAGATTCGCTTACATTTTTTTTTCTTTTATACTTATATATGACCACCTTTATAACACATAAAGCTTAACATATATATGGTAAGTCTTACATATTACATCGAATAATATATATATATATATATATATATATATATATATATATATATATATATATATAATATATATATATATATATATATATATATATATATATATATATATATATATATATATATAATAAACCATAAAGTAAACACCTAACAAAAAACCTTCTACTGGAGTGCACTTGTATCAATTTCAAGATCACATTATAAGTAACAAACGAAGAATATATAAATCATTAACCTAATTTGATCCTTATAATACCACTACATGTAACGAATAATTTATTATCAACCAAAAAGCGGTTATTACCTCCTTGTAAGTGGAACTTCCCGTGAGAAACTCAACAGATGCTAGAAAAAATCATGGTTTATTTATTTTAATCGATACGACCACATGACTAGCCTCGCTAGTTCCTGTACGAACATAAATCAATTGAGATAATTGGTTGAAAGAAAATTTTATTTGTTCTTGGAAAGCATATTACGAGATACGTACTGTGAATATATACGCTATTGGATAAATTGGTAATCTATATCCGGAAAGCAATATTAATAGCCCCTCCAAAATGTTTCATGAGAAATGTTATTTTCTAAAATGATTTTCATACTGAACTCTTATAACAGGGATTAATATCCATAGAATAATTCAATAGATACATTTCGATCATACCTCACCATTTCAGTTTCATTTCTATGTTAAAAAACAATTATAACAGTGAGGAAAATAATAAAATATTATTTATTTAAAACAGAACAGTAATTCAAAGTAATTTCAAATAAATCATACATAACGGCGATATTTAATACAATATTTATTGTATACTGCAGGTTCATTTAGACATAAAATAAAATTGTAACAAAATAAATTCTGTACATAGAAATAATTTTAAAGATATTGATTTAGTATATATAATGATAGTAGAAACCAGAGAACTTGCTTACAGAATTATTGTCTGTCTATATATCAGAATGTTAATTTGTTCTTCAATCACGTGAAATTTACTGCACAGATTTTAATGAAATTTAATATGTTAATAGTTTATGCCTTCGAACAACGTATACGATACTTTCTATCTGGATTTTATTTATTAACTTTTATGTATAGTACTTTTATATGTTATAGTACTTTTATATGTTATAGTACTTTTATGTATACGACTTATTGCTACATGAGCAATCTCTTCCAGTCAACCATAAGCATTATTACATATATATTTTATTACAGGTATAAAACACTCTGACTTGGTGAACATTGCATATCGGAACTGTTCTCGCCATCTATTAGCGTTTTTAGTTTTTACTTTACGTGTATAAAGTTCTGAGGGAAAAAAATTAGAAAAACTCAAAAAACTCGTAATAAATTTTCTTATACCGAATTCCACATGACGAAGTTGCGTCGGCAACAGCTAGTAAGATATATATTTATGCAGAAGAAATTATATCTCACTAATATCAAGTAACGATCAATCCATTCTTTGATGGTAGGCGGGTAAGTACTATCCGCCATGCAAATATGATTTCTTTATCGAATTATTCAAAAATGACAATGAATGAAATTAACACCAATACAACATTTATAAAATTGGTCATGTGCCTGTGACTGTAGTTTTTCAGAAACCGTTTGATGGAGACATTTGCATTTAACCTAGTAACAAAAAATATTTATCTGCGCATATTTCCATTGCACCAAAAATATTTATTAGGGGGCAAATAAAGCGATCGATTATTTTTAGAGTTTCACATATCGTGTGTAGTATCATTTAATCGAAAAAGCAAGTTAAGAAAAGTCCGAAATTATTTTCTTATATAAGATGGTTTAATAAATCTTCTGCGAAACTGCTACAGCCGACATAATAAAAAACAGTGTTTGTTAATGGTCTCCTAAAATTTACTGGGAAGCTCATAACTGATTCTAAGCCTTATAATTTTTGAGAAATTCAATATACGTTTACCTCCGTTAAAGATATTTAATACATCATGTTTAGATACTGAAAAAGTGTAATAGACGCTCAATAGTTTAATAGACGCTCCTTTAAAAGTATGTATATGCCTACATGTGTATGGAGCTCTGCTCGTAATTAGTAAGCTTTTATATTTCTATTTCGTAATAGTGAAAAACTCGACAAAACAACGTGAATACAATAAAAACTAATAGTTGCTAATGTATTCTTTACATGATACCTAAATTGATTCACTTTGTGAAAATGTACGGATATGCATTTCAAGATTTCCTAATAAGTTACCCATAATTCGTTTACAACTGCAAATAAGTTTAAGATTGTTGTTTAATTTTACGTTACTTTAAAAATATGTTCAAGGTTTATAAAAGTTAGGCCAAGCTAAGTATAAAATTTATATAATTCCAAAAAGTGTTCTCTAACATTAAGTTTATCGAACATTTCCTTCTTTACTTGATAAATCACATTAGCATCTTTAAGAATAACTTTATATACGTGTCGATACTCATTTCTCCCTTATTTCTTAATCTTGACTTTAACAAAGTTATTATCGTCACTTATTTCTCTCAGCTACCATATTTCAACCGCATATTCTCCCAAAGTGAAAATTGTAAACATATATCTTTCCCTAAAGGACTTCTCATTAACACTTACCCGTCTTAATTTGAACTTGCTCCTCTGATCAATATTTATTATAAATTAAAAAAGTATTTTAAAAAAATATGCATTTTCACAAAAAAATAGCTTCAAAATAACTTCTTTCCAATTATTATATGTTAAAAAATAGTTGACCGGGAAAATGAAATTTTTAAAAAATAATTGAGCTGAATGGCTTTAAGCATTGCTCCTTCTTAAATTAATGCAATAAATAAGCGCTACGACGTGCTTATAAATAAACATAAAAGCTACACATTTCCGGCACTAAATAACATTTTTAGAGCGCCTGTCATTTACTGTGATTTAAGATATCACCTGTTATTTTTCCTAATGTCACGTTATTCGGCGTTCTTATGTAATATATTATGGCTAATAAATGAACTAAATGTGGTACTGACACATCAATTTCTGCTAAAAATAATTTGGAATTGTGGATCTGTTATCACAGTGCCCAAATTCTTTTTGTATTTCTAACGCTAAATAAAATCCTTTTTCAATAACAAGGTTACGTCCATATACCTAGTTAACAAAGACGATTACTAAAATTTTAAATAATTTTGAATTTGGAAGGGAATTTAAAAACAATACGCATGTCAAATTTGTAACAGTAATTTTAATTAAAATTAATACCCGCTCGAATTCGAAAATACTGTTAGTTAGTAGTAGATTTAGTTAGTAATAGAGATATATTTTAAATTCTAAATGCCATTTACTTGTTTTTAAACACCCAATACACGTAATGTTTAAATTTAAGTGGACTTTCACGAGTATTCATTCCCAATTGGCTAAATTAGATATGGTCCGCTGTCTCATTTATGAGTAGACTAATATGTACATTAAAAATGTATTTGTAAAACATATGGAGCAATATGTTTAACCAAAAAATGGAAAAAGATCAAGTATTTACCTTCAATGAAAAGGAACAGACAGATGGTTTAAAGCAATCAGTGTGACTTTTGTAAAATATCAAAAGGCTATTCGGCGTATAAGAACTGATCGAAATGTTTTACTTAGAATAAAAAACTCGAAAGCAAGCCCGTGTTGACAGTTAAAAGGAAACCAGACCAATACCCTAACAGGCCTTTTTGATGATGACCAAATTAAAATAAATTGTTTTAGAAGCGGATTGTTACCGTATTCCCGTCCAAAAACTACATGTACTAGTACATATAATAACGTATTACTCGTCATCATCATTATATTTGACACGACAGCCCAGGGTGTGCCAAGGCCTTCTGTTGGAGATTCTCCCAGGAAGTTCTACTCTTCGCCTGGGTTTTCCAGTTCTTTATCCTGAGAATGTTAAAATCTTCTTCCACTGAATCGATCCATCGTAATTTTGGTCTACCTCTTCTACGAGTTGTTAGAGGTTTTGCGATGAAAACTTTCTTTACTGGGTTTTCATCTGTCATTCTAGATACGTGGGCAGCCCAGTTCATTCTTTTGATTTTGATGGTTTTTATGACATCAGGCTCACCAAACAACCTATAGATTTCTGAGTTAAGATGTCTTCGCCAAATACCATTTCCCTTGACACCCCCAAAAATTCTCCTCAGAACCCTTCTTTCAAAGGCTGCTATTTTATTCTCTCCGGTTCTAGTCAAAGGCCATGTTTCTGAACCATATGTTAGAACTGGCCTAATAAGAGTTTTATATACTAATAATTTTGTTTTTCTTGTAAGAAAAGAAGATTTAAGGATGGAGCTTAGTCCAAAAAATGCTTTATTGGCCAATGATATGCGATTCTGAATTTCAGAGATATTGTCATTATTATTGTTGACACAAGATCCAAGGTAAGTAAAGCAGTCAACCGTTTCAAATGTGTGTGAGCCAATCTCCAAACGATTATGTGCATTATTTGGTGGAGATTTTTGTACAGCCATATACTTAGTCTTGGAGTCGTTTATTGCCAGACCCATTACTAGATGTTAGAAAAAAATGCTCTGTCAATAGGTGATCTGAAATATCTTTTTAAATAAAATATGTATAAAAAATTACCATCATGTTATGTAATGAAACAGTTTTAAATTTGAAATCCAATTTAAAGGGCGTTTATGCAACGTTTAACAAAACAGATAATTTCATAAAGCCTAATGATAATTACCTACTATTGCATATTTAATTAAACTATTATGTATTTTCATTTACAACGATAGTGCAACCATTTTTATTATGAATCACATTTCTTTTAAATGATACAAAGTTTATAGATACAAAGTTTATAGTTACTATAACATTAGGCTCTTCGTTTAAAATGGAAAAAATACAGAAAAAAGTGAAAAGAATGATAAAAAATATAACAATAATACAAACGAAGCTACCGGCAATAAAACTCTATCCTTGCAAGTCCAAAAAACACCCTTCAACCTCTAAAGCCATCAAACCACAGGCACGTACGCTCAAACAACAGTTACCTGTCCCAGCACCGCGTAGCGAAGGTCGGACGGCGCGTGACCTGAAACCGCAAGGAGCCACCGCCAACAATCAATAAGTTGGAGATTCTCTCTGGGGCTTAAGATCGTGGGATGATAGATCGACGAGTTATACACATATATATATATATATATATATATATATATATATATATATATACATACCATTTTCTTACTGCCTACCTTTCTGTGATTGCCTGTGAAAGTTTGTCCAATAAGGTAGATTCAAAGGAAGCGGGTGTCTAATTAATATTCCCTGCGGTTTAAATGTCTATTCATTTTATTTAGCTTCTCTCTGTTACAATAAATTGCCACAAGGAAACGTAGTTTTCCAGAATAGTAATTTTAGGAAAATACATAAAATTTTGGCTAACAGACTTACCATTTTTTTCGCGCAGCTTTAGAAAAATGCTTGCACAATTATATCTTAATATCTTATATAATAATTACATAAGATATTAACTGAAGATCCTCGACTTTAGAATTACTATTTATTATTTATTAGCTTTTAACTGGGGCTTCGCTCGTGAGATTGTAGTTACAAACATACAAAGACAAATTAAAACATACAGCATCATCTAGAATTATTACGTGAAATTATAATAATTACAAATTGAAATTACAATTTTAATAATTACGTGAAATTATCTCTCTATATTAAGGTTTAAAGGGAGTAATTCGTTGTTACTTTATATTGCGTATGTAGTATTTCAATGAATCAAGTTAATCCGTTGCTCCTTTACCACTTTGCTTCGTTATTGCGTTTATGTACAATTTTAGTTTTAAGTAAGAATTTTCTCGAAAGAGGGATTTTCGAAAAAAAACCAGCTAAATACCTCTGTTCAAGAAATCACGTCGGTCCGTTGCACCTTTGCGACATGAAAAGAACAAACAGACTCACGCACTTATAATATTAGTTACGACTTAGTTATTAAATTTACCTAAACTTAAGAAGCTAAGGACACAGAGAGCGGACATATTGCAAACAAAGTGCAATAAGTTATATATATTAATGCAGTGGTAGATTGTAATAATTAATATGGGCAATGATAAACAAAGGAAAACCAAAATTATGGTAAACAAACAAAAATAAAGGTAACAAACAAACAAACAAAATAAATGAAAGTCGTTCCTCCGTTCACATTCCGTTTTACCATATGCCTCACTCTTTTCTTTTTCCTTTGGACATGCATATTTATCCTTTTCATTATTAATTAATGTTAATTATATTTTCATTTTCTTTTATAAGTTTGTTTAAAAAAAAGTATTGTAAAAAAATACTGCAATTTTTTGCGATCCACCTCGAAACCAATTGCTCACGTTCCTTGGTTATGTTTCACTGCAGGATAATGTTCTTTTAGCAATAAGTCCGATATACATACAAATGTTACCTTAAAGATAAAACAATTAGATAAAATCAGATGTACAAATAAAATTAATGTCATATTGAATGAAACAATATACGCGATACACCAGGGGCAGGGAGGCAATGAGATATAGGGTAATCAATTCGTGGTATTTCGATACGTGAGTTGAAGGGTGTTGGAATGAGGGTCAGCGATATAAAGGAATGAGAGGATTATTAAGATATATAGAAAAGTGATAAAAGGTGTACATACCACATACGTACGTACAAAGGTTCCGAATTGCCAACTATTTTAGTTACGATCAATGCTCAGAAATATTGTATTTTTAAGACTAAATTTGAAATTAAACTATTTAATTTATTGAGAAATTGCTTGGCTAAAGAAAAACATACGTCTCCGTAGTCTAGAGTGAGCATAAGTATGCTCACTTTAGACTGAAATGGAAGAAAGTTTTGAATACTTTTAAGAGAGCCTACTGTGAAAAAAATTTTTACATTTACCTAAGGATTCTATGTGAGATGTTTTACAGTCAGTGGGCTAAGATAGTAATAGCATAAAAATAAGGTATTAAATAGCCATGGTAAACAACAGCTCTATTAAACCAGTTAAACGTATTATCGATAGAAGTTTTTGTTGTTTTTCTTTCTAATGATAGTAACTTTTTTCTTTCTTCATTTTTTGACGTTTTCATTCGTTATTAATTCGTTGGTATGAAAGCTTTACTAAGGTTTTTTTTCCTTTACTTTTACATATACCATCGTCTGTTTTTTTTGGTTTTATTCCATATCTTAAAAATTATTAGAATACTCACTTAAAATAAATATATCTTATCTACAAGATCTCACGAACAAAAGCGGTCGCGCTCTTTCCGAATTAGATGCGTTTACACAGAAATGAGATGAGGAATTAGTATACACGATTTTTCATAAGTAATTTTGTATTTTGTTTCGTCAAAAGCTTTTCTGCATAAATTCCTATTAATTTTGTGATATAATACCCTAGCGGAATATTTTTATCGACTTTCTTCAATAAATAAGCTCACATTCCTATTTATGTAACAAGTAAGCACGTAAGCATATAATTTAATTGAGGAAATATTAATTTATTCATCCTAACTGTTAAAACGATGAACAAATTTAAATATTGTAACTAACGGTTTTAAATATTTTAGAAGACAATTGGTATATGTATGTATATATATATATATATATATATATATATATATATATATATATATATATATATATATATATATATATATTTATATATACATATATATATATATAATCTCGATATATCTGTATAATTTCGGAACTGTTTAAAAATAAATCATATTAATTAATAGCGTATGTATTATTGTATATAAATATAAGCAGTCTCGTACACACCCCAGTAGCATAAATTTAACAAAAAGGTACATATCTAATTGTTACTCATCATAAAGCAGTCAGTTGAAAAATGTTGCGAGTAAATAGTATTATTTCTTATGGGTAACTAATTATTATTACATGTCAAAATATTTATCCATATTTATCTGAGTGCCTTGTCTTTTGGGAAAATTTAATAAATCATGTATAAAATTTAATTAATAAATGGCAATAAACTAGAAGGATTATGGCAGCCATACAAATAAAAGAGTTAAGGAAATGTCACGCTGGGAAATAGTTTAGAAAATGTGGAAATATCAGTTCAATTTGCATAATAGAAATAATTTAATGCCACCACAATGAAAAAAGTTCAAGATTCACAATTAAAAAAAAAATAAATGATAGCTTGATATAATGATATAATTTTATATCTACTTAATTAATATTATAAATAAATTACGCCATTAAGTACCAAAACATTATCTTTGAAATCTATTTCCGTTAAAAATTTAATTCACCCACTTATTTCCAGCCAAATTTAAATTCCAGCCAAAATGTTATGTCAGCATTAAACTAAGTGGCTTTCAACGATCCAATTAATATCATGAACAAAAAATATTCAGAGCGCTGAATAAGTTACAAAAGTCACAATATCAAAATTTGCTATTGTCGTAGGATTGTATATACCAATAAAGTTATTAGATGGAAATTAATGTGGTAGACAATTTAACTTACTGAAATAATCAATATAGAATACCAACAAAAATAAATGTATTTCACAAAGGGAAGCGTTTTACCTCAGCTCGACTGACGTTAAAATGCGACTAGATGTGACGTGCATTCATTTACAAAAATTATGTCAAAAATTGGCAAACTCTGTACAAGCGAACTATGAGCGTATATTAATTCCTTAGATTCTTACCTCCATGGAAAATTCTTAGTTTTTCATTCCTAAAACATAACATGAGACTGTCAATATGATTTATCAGAAAAAGTATCCATTTTCTACACCATGTGTCAGAAAATGTAAAATATCCTAAAACGATATTCTTGTATTGAGTGTACACTGCCATAGTATTTTTATACTCAATCAATTCGAAAAATCTTTTTTATCCACATGTGAGAAAACTACTGAAACCTTGTATAACCCATTTAAGAGAAAAACACCCTTATATACTTTGGCACAACAACGAGCTAGAATCAATAAGGTACTGAAGATGATCATCATATCCACATTATGGAGACATGATGGAAAGCTTCCCATTTAGATATGCGTACAAATTTTTCTAACCATTATCTGTCTGTCATTATAAATATGATGACCAAAACAAGGGCAACATTGCAGGAGACATCCAAACATTGCAGGAGACATCCTGCAATGTAAATAATAATAGAAGATCCAAACTCGTCATTAACAAGGAAAAATTCAACTGTCATATTATATAATTAAAATATAAAAAGCAAATTAAATTAAAAAGCACTATAATCGTTTCGTGCTATAACTAAAATCAATTGAATGTATGTGCTAATAATTTGTTCTAAATGTATGTGCTAATAATTTGTTCTGGGCGGAAGAACGATTTTTTTGATAGATATATTAATGTCATATAATTTATGATTTGTTATAATTTTTATGTTTTCATGCAAAATAATGTCATTTTGCAGTTTATCTTATATGAGCTTCGTTACATACGTATTAATTTAATATTTGATTTTGATTGAAACTAACTTACAAAAATAATCTAGTAATTTTTTTTGCCTTTGGCTCATTTAATTAAAATTAAATATATAACTTATCGGTATTAGTACAATAATAAATATTTTTTCTTTATATTCCGGTAACGGTACTTCTTTTTTTTAACAATTTTTCTTTAATTACATATTCATATAAGAAAAATAAATTACAATGGAAGTTTTAGTTGAAAGTTTTCAATAAAACAAATATACATACACAATATACAGTTATTAAAATACATATTAAAAAAATACCATAAAGTCAAGACTTAATAATACTAAAACAGTTTTCAGATCAGTGTAATTGAGTGTTTTTATTATGAAGTAAAAAAGACGCCATAATTTGATACCTTTTCTACATATTGTAAATTTTTATTTTTATTTTATTTAATTATATTAATTCACATTTATAGTTTTGTGCATGTTAAGTGTGTAATGTGTATTAATAAACCCTGTGTAATCGTTAAACATTTTCAGGAATAAACAAATTTGAATGCATTTATCGCGGCTAATTTTTTTTCAAATGTATTTTCTTATTTTAAATAATCGCGACTGGATTTTGTTTTACTTAAATAGGTCATTTTCAATGTACATTATTTTATTTTATGTACAAAAAACAGTTAACTTCTCATTGCTGCTATATTCCAAAAATATCATTGAAGTAGAATGATAGTATGATTTATTTTATACAGCTGTCATCTTGTATTTTATTTTTATGTGATTTCCTTTATTCTGTTTTAACGATAAAACATTTGCATATAATAATTAAATTAAATAAAAATATCAAAATATAAATGTAAAAAGCATTATAAAATGTTTTACTTTTTTGCATATTTCTTTTTGCTTTTGCTTTAATACATCTTTAATTAAAGAAAACAAAATTGTCATAATCTAACCAATATTTAAAAGGGGTTAAAATGATAAAACTATCAAAAATAGTAACTTCAATAAAAAACAGAAAAATATTTTAAAATAACTAAATGTACCGTGTTGACAGTTAACCACAGATTACATACAAATACAAATGCTTAAAAACTTTTGATACCTGAAATCGGTCTAAGGTCGTTCGGTTATTATTACTGTTAACATTTCGCAAGTTATAGAGGTGGGTAATAAAAAACTACATCTGATTGAGATAAAACTCCTTTTTGTATTGCACATATTATAAATTACACACGTTATACGTGCGACATGCGAGTAACTATGAGTAAGGTGAAGTTTCATCTCCAAACACGGAGTAAAAGTTAAACGAATCGAAAAATAAAAAAATTTGCTCTGCAGAAACTGCTAAAAATGTCAAAGCAATTCATAAAAGAATTGTTAGAATTAAAAAAAAATCCAAAAAAAGGTAAATACTAAAATATTATGAAAAATGTTATTTATGAAGAAAGGTTTATTGCTCCGTTAAAGAAGCCGCATTAGATATGTTTCTAAAAAAGAGGAAAATTCCTAAAATGGCATTTCTAAATCAAACAACATTCGGAGGGAATTTATAATTTGCCATGAGGAGGATTAATTTAATGTTAAAAAAAATTATCAATGCGTTTTATTGATTTAAGATATATTTTCATACTCAGAAATGTTAAATTATTAAAAAAAAATTAGCTTTATTTTAGATATTTATAAACGACAAACCATAAACAACTAATCTCTAAAATGTTCAAAATGGACTTAAATTCAAAAATTTAAGTTTCGATCACAGATGGAGAGAGAAGCGTAAAATTATGATTTCAGTTAAAATATTTATCTTTGAATTTTTGAAAAATGAGAAAAATCTTTCATCTATATTCATATTCTTTCATAATATTAAAATTGTAGAAAGAGGGGTGGAGTATCCTCCAATTAGAAAAACGAGACGAAAAATTTAACAGGTGGATGAACTGCCACTACGTATGGTTTCTGATAAATCTTAAATGCCATGTTCACGCGAAATTTCAACGCTGAAACTGTCCCAACTTTCGGTTCTCGTAATCTTCAATCTGTTAAGCCGTTAACAAAATATCACACAATTTACATTAACAACAAGACTGCTATTCCATTGTCTGTTATTCACTCAGCTTATCTCTTCGATTGGTATTGTACCATATGTCAGTTCGATATGCAAGATACTAAAGGGTCTAGGCCGAAGCGGCTAAACATTAAGATAAAACGATAGGATTTGTGTTGCCTTGTACATAATTATCACGACCATTTTATCGCTACACAATTCGTTATCATGTTAACAATGACATATCGTTAAGTTAAATGACGATTTAGAATTTTGTTGTAAGTCTCATTAACATTCCGTTTATAGAAACAAAGTTTGTTACGTAATTATATTTTTTGTTAGGAGTACTTATATTCTAATTGTAGAAGGTTAGTCAAAAAAATGTTTAACGATTTATACACTGTTAGTTATTAGATTTTATATAAAAACCGTACTAATTAAAATTTATACGGAAACTTGCAACTTACGAAGTATCCATTCGCCAGTGCACGCAACGGCAATGCGTGTGACTCTGGCTGATCCACTTTGGATACGTTCCGTAGAGACGATATTGGAATATTATTACACTTCTCTCTGTACCTTAATTTTATCAGGTATCAGTTTTGCTATCAGGAAACATACCGTTATAAGTAATCAATCATCCGTCACTATTTAGCATTATTTGTCAAAGCAAGCAAAATTTGTTAAAACTGTTGTAAAACGTTCATTGCCAAATGCACAATTAATCTGTTAATAAACTTTGAAGACTTATCCCATACCATTTCCAGCAAAGGAAGGTACATTCATCTAAATTCATTATCAAGTAAAAAACCCGGACAAGTGCGATCTGAACAAGCACACAGAAGAGTTTAGTGAACAAACACACAGAAGAATTTACTAGCTCTTGAAAGTATTGATTAATTTATTTATTGATTAATTAGTTATTTATTTACAGAATTTTATGAGTACAATGAATTCATACGACCACCTTATTGCTATGAGAACAGAATAACAGTGATTCCCCTAAAATTTATGAAATATCTATTCAACCATACCCTACTGAATGGTGATGAATGTGAGAAAAATCACCGCCGCTTTACATATAAAAGAGGTACCTTAAAATAAGTTACGAAATATTTTAGTCATTGCTGTGTAAGCGTTGTAAATATAATGAAAGCAGAGTAACATACAGCACGTCGCTTTGAAAACAAGTGCTTCACAAACCAAAACCGTAAGAATGTTAAACAAAATCTCAATGTTGTATTAAAAGACCTACCTGATGATGCCATACTAGATAAAACGTGAGAAAAAAATTATTTACCTCATCTTCACATGTATAGGGAGATACATTGTTAAACAATAAATACTTTGCAACGTATTAATTGAGTTCTTTATACGAGGTATCCACTTGCAATATTTCATACACATTGATCTAAAACCGTCGAAACTACGAGGACGATGGACATATAGAATTTACAAGAGTTCCTTTTGTCGTTGTGGAACCTTAAAAGTAAAAACTCGTAATAGTTTTTCTAATTTCTGACATCATTTTTCCTGTTTTTCCACAATTTTCACAACTTCGGTTTCTCCTTTTTGCAAGATTCTTATATATTGTCACATAAAACGCCTCTTCTCCGTACTCGCTTTATATATTTCACCTATTAATCACATCACTTTTATTTATATAAAAAACGATTTACATAAAAAAACGATATACGTACAATATTTTTACTTGTTGGGGTACAAAATCTCCACTAAGAAGTCAAAGCAATTTCACCTTGCGATGTCTTAATACAACAATGGGACAATACTTCTAATTTCAATATTTATAATATTTAGAAGTTTTATTAATTTTTATATATTGTATAATATTTAGAAAATTTAACTAAGTGTCACACTAGTGCCTAACCATTAGCTAATAATTTATAATAGTTTCAAAACTACATTGTTACGTCGTCCATGTCTCACTCTTTGTGTCATGTTCTCATGCCTTTTTTGAATTTTCTCCATCAGTTTTACTAGTCACTGCTGAATAGAAATATAGAAGCTGCATTCCTAAATTGATACACAATAGATACCGACTGATGAGCAATAATTAGATTAAGCAGTTCAACTATACACTTAGTTTTTTTTCATAATAAATACGTAGATACGGGAAGTTACCTCTGCAGATATATTTAACTCAGCTTCTCCCTTAAGTTAATTAAAGCAAAGAGATAATTTGTTTTCCTCTGCTGCTTCTAGGCCGTAAAATAACTTATTACCGACAATAATAACAGGTTAACAACAAAGTACTGCGCGCTAGAGTAACTCGCCGCACACAATAGATGAAAGGCGTCATTCGCTACGCGACGCGTACAATAATTACAAAAAGATTCGACCGAGACCGAATAACGAATGCAAATTACGTCTTCCGATGCGCGACAAGACGGCTCAGCTCTGCTCGTTTGTTTTGCCATTTCTTTGCAGAGTCAGACTCGTGTGTAATAATACAGAAAATCATACGAAAAGTAGGTTAACGATATACTTATATTTGACAAAATCCCCGCCACAAAGAAAATCAACGCCAAGATGATCATGTGCCAGAAAAAAATAAAACAATGTACCTAACGTACAACTGGTCTAATAATTATAGATTTCATCAATAATCAGCTGATTAAATTGAAAGTAGGCGATGAACTATTTGTATTAAACTATAAGCGGTAAAGGAAAAATATTCATAAAGGTTCCAACCAATAACTGTCATTGATTGCCTTATGTGCCTCACCATTACAACGGACAATATTAAATAGTAAATAGAGATTCCGTAACACTACTGATTGTTGGCATAAGCAATGAACTCTCAAATTGAATTTGGATACTGGCGATAAGTTTTAACCATCATTTTTGACAAATAGCAGTAATGACTTAATACAAAGCGATGCTCTTCAAAATATCTCATAATAACATTATTTACCCAAAAATATTGAAACTGCCTAAAGAAAACAAACGCACTAAAATATGTAGATAAAATAAAACACAAGCTTAATCTAACAGAGATTTTGTATCAAATGAATTGTATCAAAATAGAATCAACCTTAATTCCGGGTATTGAAGAAATTATTGTTAGTAGCAACTGTGGTATTATATAAAATTACAGGTTACTGATAACTTTAAGAATATGAACACTTACGAGTACTTTTTTCATAACCTTCCATAGGTTATGAAAAAAGAACTCGTTAATAAAGGCAATCAGAAGACTATAAAAATGAAAAAAACGCATATGAAATTGTGTTAATGAAAACTTTAGAGCTTTAAAGTAGGCCTAAAAACAGTCTTAAAACAGACACTTTCTATGATCATAAAATAAGTTACATCATTGTAGTTTATTGTACTTAATGGTAAGAGTTTCAGGCATCATAATAAACAAGAAACTTGTTGAGATGTTTAAACTTATTTTGACATTCGTTTATGTACAATTTTTTAGTAATTTGGCGTATTTTTAATATAAGATCTGTAGATCTAATTCGCCGCTACACCGCCATGCGAATAAAATGGGCATAAAAATAGGAATCGATACTTTTTTTTATTTCATATGAACAAACTAAATTGGTAATTTTAAATATTCGTATATGCCTTAAATTTGGTTTATTACATTTATTTTATACATAAAAAGCAGTATACCTTCCCAATTACCGAATCTGAAATGTTGAAGGGAACAATAAAATTAATAGTAAATATTACAGAAGAATATAGCCATATTTAAAACAGAATATTGCATTTTTTTAAATATGCCCATTGTACAAATATTAATTCCTCTATGGTATTCTTTTTTATGTGTCATAATATCGTAGAGACAAACTTAAATATTAATCGATACATATATCCTTGCGCAACGATATTAATAACTTGATCAATAAATTATTGGAACGTTATGAAGAGGTTATATTTAAACATTTCTAAGTATAAAAGTAGGAATGATTATTTAACTACCACTATATCTAAGAACAAAATAAAATTAAAAGTATCACTACAACTCGCGAATACGATGTGAAAGATAGGTAGAGCAAAACGTCATTCCCACACTACTTTTAAGTTGTATCGAATAACAGAATTTTAAAATTTACACCCAGTGCTATCTTTACATTAAAAATACCCATTTTTAATTTTGTGAATAAAGTATTCGTTCCTTGTCACACACTGATGAGTCCATATGTCAGTCTTCCCAAGTTACCAACAGCAATATTGACACAGAATATTTGATCCTCCATTATCACAATAGCCACTTCGGACCATATTCGATAGCCAGCGAGTTGCTATCCGCAATTCGCATTCATGTTTGAGGATCATTAATAAACCAATTTGCACGGCCGCGCTACATGTCAGTACACTAACAATCTCTTTTGACTCGTGACACGGTCGATCAACAAAAATATTATCTTCGCTTGGATTTGAATATTCTGTAAAGAATACAATTACGTTGTTCGAATGCATTGACGTTGTTTGTGGCCAGACAACTTAGACAATATATCGTTACAGTGAATAGAGACGATACATCACACTTATCGAGACTCACTGGCGGGATTACGAAATTTGAAAGTTTATTGCGCGATTGTTGTCTTTACTGCAAACACTCCTTACATTTGGATACTTTTTATAAATGTACTAAAAGAAGCTGATTTTTTACTAAACGTTGTAAATTTAAATGGTAGTTTTATATGCTATTTTGGATAAAATTTTCTCCAGTTCTTTCTTCAAGCAAATCGATGTACACACTATACTGCAAATACTAAAGGCAAATCGCCATTTTTTATTTCAAATATAATAAAAATGGACATTAGAGTAAAGTATTATTTACAAAACATTTTATAAACCATATTTGCAGTCGTTTTATGTGAAACGGATATTGCATAGTTTGATGGAAGTGAATTACCTAAAAATGGTCTTGTGTAATACATAGAGAAGTAACATCAAACCGTTACTTTTATGTTCTGCACTACATTTTTAATTTCGCTTTGATGAAAACAATCTAATAAGAAATTAAGTCCTCATAAAACCAAAAAGAAAATCATTTGTAATTATGATCCTAGGTATGTATATATAATACCATTGCTACGACCATTTTGTACTTCAGTTTTAGTTGTATTTAGTTCTAGATAAGCGTATTTCTGTATTAATCTATATGTATAGTTTCTGTTCTGCCTTACGCGTATCACTGTCTGTTTTGTTTTTTAATTATACCAAAACTTTTAACAACAAAGATTATTCCATTATTAATACCGTTGCCTGTATCTAATATTATCGTAAGTCTACTTACATTCCAATAATTAAGTACGCCACTCTGATGTTAGTTCGCATTCTGTTTTTATTGTACTCGCGCCATGATTATTTTGCAACCCAACCCATCAGGGTTGTCCTCATCATATCTCGTATCGTCAGAATCTGTTCTTACTTCTTACTAGTGGAAGTGTCGCCATTCAGCTAATCACAGCTTGCAGCTCTTTTAAACGTCAAACACACAACACAATTGACAAAGTAAATGCTCCAATGACAGCAACTTTCGCCACAATTTTCCCATTACTCCCATATTTTAAAGATACCCTTAGATTACTTATGCTATAGACATCCTTGTCCCTCTTTCTAGCAATCTATGTATTATCTATTTACATCTACGTATATTATCTATGTGTATCATCGCTCTAAAAATTGTCATATATATACACTTTGTTTGCCCATGCCTATCTTGGTCAAATTTTCAAAAATAGTTTTTCTTTTTTCTTGGGGTAAGAAATGAGTTGCAAACCGGTTATTTTCTTTAACTACGTCGAATGAGATGTTGTATAAAGTAATTTTTGGCAGTTTATGAACCATTTTTATTTTAATTTTGGCTCTCATCATATTTAGGGCCCGTAGCCAATAAAGGAATCCTTATAGTTTCACCATGTACGTCTGTCTGTCCGCCAGCATGCCAGAGCCAGTTGACACGAGACTATTGTTACTATAATGCATGGCATATATATATATATATATATATATATATATATATATATATATACATATTTATAACGCCTACCAAAATATGAAATAAAATATGTACAAAAATGTTTTTCTTTAAGTAACACCCTATATGTAAATTTTCAAACCTATTGGGAGTATGTAGTGAACATTTTTCTTAATACAGGGATCCGTCCACAAAATATTACTTTTGTATGTACTTTTTTGTTGGTCATACGTGTTCCCACCCCACACCAGGTAAATTGTTTTTTTTTTAATATCCGAGAAGTTTACATAACAACGGAATAACTAAATTAAAAGGCAAATTATCACAGTTAAGCAGGCTCCACTAGTTTATGACTAATTGTCAACCAACTTATGACATGTAGTTGAGTCTGTAAAAGTTCATAGAAACTCCATATTTAAAACTATTGAAAAGTACCTTTGTATTTTAAAATATAATTTAATTACGTCTGTGAAAGATGTGCTAGGCAATGTATTTACCTATATATTTATTTATTTATTGCTTAAATATATTTATCGATAAATTACAGATAACCTGTTCGTAACGGCCAAAAATTAATGATTTAACAAAGTTTCCAATTTTAGATTAAACAAGAATTGAAAAAGGTAACGAAGACACATTTTGACAAATTTGCTTTCACTCATTATAAACAAATCGCGTTCTAATGCGACCACTAGCATATGTGGGAAACTAGAGAATTCCGATATAATTCGGTTCTAAAGGGTGGTGTAGCAAAAAGGTGATGATTGCGTGAAAGCAGGAAACGAACACCAGGTACGAAGTCAGGTACGGAGAATGAAAGTTTACTCAATAATACAGGGCACAGGATTGTTTTCCCGTCAATAGCTGGAAGATAAATTTCATAAGCGCAATGTCTCTTCTCAGTTGCAAGAATGGAAACCTATAATACCCGAAAAGAAATCGATAGGAAATAGAAAGGGGAAGTAACAATACTGTCTCATATCGGAGAAACATCTTTTGGACACGTTCAATCATCATGCTGTATTTGGCTTCGTATGGGCTCCAAATAATGGAGGCAGATTCTAATCAGTTTAGCACTAATGAAGTGTTCAATAGGCGGATTGATGACATGGATTGAATTATGGAACACGAATACAAGTTTTCATTATTCACTGATTTTTGCTACATGCGCCTATAGCCACGAAACGTCAATCTGGAATCAAATCTTACTTCCAAATCAGCCACCTCATCCAGACGATTCAGTGGGACCCCGCCAAGCGTATATTCATATTTAAATAGAGAGTGTGCTCGGCTATACCTAACTCACTTGTTTACGTTAAGTCGTAAGCCGATTACTGCGCTCCACTCAACGACGGAGCTGATGTCACGTTGCGATGTGCTGCATCCTTGACGAATGTAAAAAGCTTCATGTCGTCCGCGAACAACAAACAACGCGCAACGCGCAACTATTTGCATGGCGAGATCATTTTGACGCGCCTAAATGTGTACGGAACCCTCATAGCCCGAGTTATACTCGCACTTAACAAGTTTTTTTAATGTTAGTAAAAATATTCACAGAAAAGATGTTTCTGCCGAATATTCGAAGTTGGAACGCCAAAGAATTTAAAATTATTTACATAAATATTTAAAAATACCGTTTAATCATTAAAGTAAAAAAGTGATGTGCCTGAAGTTTATATTCATATTTCATTGGATGCTTAAAACATTTTAAGTGACCCGATATCATAAAAGTTGACCAATTTAATGCTGATTCTATTGGAGTGAATTAGTGAATTTTGTCTTTAATTTTATTTTTTTAAAATGTTTTGTTAAATAAGGTCAGTTTTTCACACCAGCGCTGTTTAAAGTCGGGCAAAAATGATCTGTTAAATGTAATTCTTGTAAAACTTTTTTTTATAACTGCCCCATGAGAGTTAACTAAGTGTCACGGACACTTAGTCATAAAGGACATTTAGTCATAAAGGTTTGTCTCTTACGTACCCAAAAAAATAAAAAAACGACTTCATCAGTTTACTTTTGAAGACTATACTCTCTATATTAGTATGTTAATACAGATACGTAAGTACCAAACGCTGTATTCCTACGCGCGAGCCATGCCGCCTCTGCGCACACAGCCCATGACTAATCGCACTCACGGCCCCATAATGTCCACCAGATTAAGTTCCATGTAATACAATAATAAATTCGATGACATTTGTAAATCCAAGATGGAACCAACGACATCTGATGTGAGGAAATTAATAACCAGACAATCGAAAAAAATTATTCGGTTTACTCAGTCGCTTAAAAAATAATCGAAGTCGATTTTATATTTTCAGTAAATGTAATTTGTGAAAATATTATATGTAACTCATAATGACATACATGATTTGTCTCGCAAGTTACACTGTAAAAATAAATACAAAAAATTGAACACGACCGCTAGTGTTTTTATGTTCTTTAAAATAATGGTGAGTACTTTATAAATAATTGAACGCATTAAGTAGACTATAAACACAGAAATAAATATTTTGCAAAAATAGACACTCAAAATTGACGTTTCAAATCCATTAATCAAGGCCTTTGTATAATACGTGCTTATGATGCATTAAAACTTCTAAACATTTCAACAATTTACATAATTTACCGCACTTCATTGCAACTAGAACAACAATTATACGATCTGTGAACAATGAGGTTAAGTATTATAAATTGGACACTCAATAATATTTTTCAGGCATACAAATATTTTAGGATATGTCCGTAATATTTATTAGCCATAAAACAACACTATTATTTTTTAATTCGATTCGCAATCCCGTTAAATCGACCAAAAAGGGGGCACTTTACGGGTCACTTTTACGGAATCGCAAATCGACAGATATCAGACTTTTCACTTAGCTTTATAAATATCTTAGTAGCACTAAACGAAAGATGGGACACTTGACGATTCTAGATACGTATATCTATGTGAATACGTATGTATGTATGTGCGTATATATATATATATATATATATATATATATATATATACAAAATAAAATATATATATATATATATAAAAGTCAATTACCACTCAGTCGCTGACTTATGGACACATTACGGCAATTCCAGAACTACTAAGCCTATCAACATGAAATTTGGCACGTATGTTTCTGTTGGATTCTAAGTGTTTAATATGAAAGAGTTTAACGATAAAAAAGGTACAAGATCAACCATCAAAGGTACAAGAATGGCAGGCATCAAAGCTACAAAAATCAACCATCAAAGATACAAAAATGGAAAATTGTATGCGAATTTCGAAATAATTAAGTTAGAGACATGACAAATATTGTATATAGACCCTTCGATATAAATAAAGGTTAATACTTTAGCGTCTTGTTACTTATTATAAAAAAAAAACAAATGACACAAAATGCAATCCGGTTTTCTTTTTGCCTTGGAAAACCGGATCGAGCTGCTCGTATAGCCATCAACATACTCTCACCCAAAATTTACTAGCAGCTAGGCGAGTAGATTTTGTTTGTCATTATCATCATATTTATAGTATTTCTCTCATCACAATTTCTCCAAAATTCATTCTGTCATTTGTGTAATTAGATTATCAGTGAAAATAAAAAGAAACAATGCTAAAGTGCAATTTTACACACCTTTTTTAATATCTATATGTTTTAGTTCTTAACTGTACTAAGATTCTCCTTTTAATATGTCAGTTATTTTTAAATTCGAGGGCAGTTCAAATATTATAAATACAGTAATTACTTCGAAGTTCATTACAATTTATTTAAATCGAAAATTGTGTAAATAATCTATTAATGAAATAAACTAATAATTGCTGTCTACAATCTATTCACAACCGGAGTTGTTTTACGCGAATATCTCATATCACTGACATATGTGTTGTAAAGTGTAGAAATTGAATTAAATTAACTTAAGTTAAAATGTAATTGAAAACCAGTTCATTAATTGATTACGATTTTATTTTGCCATTTACGTGAACCATTTTGTTTGCTACCCCTTAATTGATTCCTAATAACCGAAACACTGCGCACAAACAAAAAGAAAAAACTTCTTTTTCATATCGAGCATCCCTGTTCAAATTCTCAAACAAATAACTGCAATTAATGCTGAATTTCATCTTTCATGTTGTGTGGTTTCGAAGAAAAACGGCTGTGACTGACGGACATGAGACGGAAATACACGCTATAAAGGTACAGATTTTAAGATACCTAAAAATCTCCAGGACTAAAATATATGTTTACATAATAGATTATACGATTTAAACCTTTTGAGAATATACTACCTTTTGTATAAACGAGTACAGAGATTACTGCCATGTCCATTTGTGAGGCCCCCGAGTAAATTTTCATTACCCTAATGGCTTATTCAACCTATTTATAGAATGTATCCATGTATACTTTTGTATACTTTATAGAAATGTACACCAAAGTGTATCGTGCGTATACTTGTACAAAAGGTTTTAAGTTTCTATTTTTACTCTAATCGAAAACTCGGCTATTAAATTCACGTTTTTAGTATAAGCTAATCTATAACACAATATATTTTAGACATATTAATTACTTAAGCGGTACATATAACTAATGTTCCTTTTTGTATCCAACATACAACGCCCGTTTTATTTTTATACTTTCCCCTGCGGCTTTGAAACAGTCAAAACAGTTTCAATGCCCAAGTGTATCTATGTAACTATGTAATCTGAAGACGTCTCCCGTCGCGTGAGAACAGTGGCCTGTCATCTCGAACAACTCAGCCAAATTTTTGCCGTTTCTTTCGCAAACACAGTGTTTTATACACATCCACTTCTACGATCGTTTTGCCATTCTTCGATTAGGTTAATTTTATTTATTGCGTTTTTACAGATTGTCTCCCCATAGCACTTAATATTTATATCATTCAAATGAGCCATCTTCAAAAATTTTGTATCATCATTTCTTACTATACACTACGTATCACTCGCAATATCTCGCTACGTATATTTCTTAATGAAACCTTTCATCAATCTCTTTCAAGAGATGTTTTAGTACACATATAACGACAAATATATGGTGAGTTTGCCGCTCGGCCCAACAATTTACTTTAGTATTAAGTATCTGGCATTCAATTTGTAATAAGTAAATTAAGCCGCAACATAAATCGATCATTTCTCCAAAACAATTGAGCGCAATATGCTTTTAATTTTTCTAGACAATTCTGGCGTCGATATTGTCCGTTGGTACTTAAACATTGAAGTATAATATTTCATTACGTATTGCTATAGCCTAATGAGATAGAACGCTAATTAATAATTTTCGTAAGGGCACTTGTTTGAATTGTACTCAGTACATATATTTGTTTTGTTTTAAGTAACTTCTGCATCACAAATAAAATTAGCTAAAGCTTATCTGAAATTAATGACAAGTTGCCAACAAACATTAACGTTGATACAGTTGATACAGAAATAATATTTAAACATAAAGTATAAATTTCACTTTATTTATATGCATATAAAAATTAATAACAAGGCCGTCTCGAAACATATAAAAAAATAAAAACAAGGTCGCCTTGTACAACACAAATACACTGCAGGACGGATTTTAATTAATCTTTGCAATTTTTCAATTGAGTGGCTTTAATAATATCTACAATATAAATCATCACATTATTCCCCATGCGAGTTCGGCAGACGAAACAATGACTCACCTAAACGACTAAGTAAATTAATTAACAGGGACATCTGTTTCATTTATAAACTACCATCATAATACATTTTTATAATTCTCCGTTAGATGGCGGTATTTATTTTATTTTTAACAACCATTATTTTTATCAAACCATTTGCTTTTAATTTAATTATGCCCTTACATTTAATTAATAATTACTTAGGACCATTATCCATCAGACTTTACGGCACCCATCTGAATGCCCACTAGAAAGTGAAAGATTGAAGATCCAGAAATATATAATACTAGCTATGACTCTCAGTTTCACCCGCGTGAAATTTGGAATAAGAAAAAAAAAATTTTCTCTCAAATTTTTTTAGTGATATGAGATATTCTTCTCATATTTTTTTTTCTCTCTTGGTTATAAACAACCAAAAAAAATATAAGAAGAATATCTCATACGACTATTACCATACCAAATTTTATAAAAATCCGTCGTGTAAATCTTACGTGGTTAATGCACAAAATAATATACAGACACACAAAAATTCTAAAAATTGGGTTTCCGGCTTCTATTATCATTGCACGCGCTGATCAATCACTCTTTTTAAAATATTTTCCATGTACAGAATTTACTCTGTTACAAATTTGTTTACCTATATAGATAGCGTATTTATTATTCCATGCCTACATAATAACTTTATAGGTATATTTTAAAACATTACCAATAACCGAACTATAATCCTTTACTATTCAGAAAGATTTTTATATAATAAAGGATAAAATAAATATCTAACAAAGTTTCACTGTAAAGCCAAGGTTCTAGTGACTCAGTCAACGCCGACATCCGGTTAACAAGTTAACATAGTCTAACAGACCGTAACGATCCGTGCAGTGCTCACTCAAAGGCGAACTACTGCTTCAATTACACGCGATGATCCATCATTGATTGTGGCCACAAACACAGGGGCAATTGCGAGAGTCTTGTCGTTAAGTATAATAAACATACAAGTAGGGAAGTTTCGTTCACACTAAAGTTACGTGAAAAAATTAAACCAATTTTCGATATAATCTTTTATCGTAACGAAATAAAACTGCTTTACGATTACAAATGATCATTCTTATACAAACACAGTTCAGTTACTAATTCTTATAATACATTAAATTATGACATTAGTAATAAAACAAATTATTATTAGGGACTTTGTTCAGCATTGATTATTTCTTCAGTAAGTGTTAAAAATTATTAATATCGTATTAATATCCGAAAAGATGATGTTAATAATCATAAACATTATTTATTATTATTCATCATAAATCAATTCTCAAAAAAAATTGTGACGCGTGTATAATAGGTAATATATTTTAATTAATTTATAAAATTCCATGTCTTATAAGAAACATTAAAATGTTGTTCTGTCTGGGCATATATTTATCGGTCATTATATTTAGAACCCAATATTTTTAAGATATTTACTGTAAGGATTTAGCCGCATTTTGCAATTTCACAATGCTGTGTGACATGCACATATGTGACAGGATTAGATGAGACCAGTCCACTTATAGCGAATAGTTATAAACATTCTCACCTTCAGGCTCTCAGCACATGCAAGATAGCGAACGTAAATTAACCACAACAGCTGTACACGTGTTGTAGATAAAAATAATAGAATGTTAAAGTATTTGTTGTATTTGTAAGGCTGCCAATCTATAAAGATAATAAAATAGTAAAGATAAAAAAGTATGCACGCTATGGATTTTTTTTTTTTAATTTGTTCGAGTATAAATAAACTAGTTAGATTAAATCGACTATTGTTGAAATGGGTGTATGTATGTTTCCAAGCGAATCACACAAGACGTATTTCCCAGTCTAGGGAATAAAATGAAGTAGGTAATATAATACAGATAATATGAAATGACAGACAATTGAAAAATGTTGTTGTTGACGTGTCTATGACTTGTACACAAAGTGAAGAAAAATGGAAAAAGATTTCAGATGGGACCAAAGATGTGGAGTACAGCTCTGGCCACTTCATCAGCCTTGCCCGATAATAGGATGTATGTGATGTTGCCGATGCAACTGCTGGACAGGAAAGTAGATATTGAATATATTTGGCGTTAATTTTGTAGAAATTTATTATTCACAATTAAATGAAAGTACGTGATGTAGTATTATTTCTACTTTCTTTAATTTCTTTAGAAAGAAATTAAAGAAAGTAGAAATAATACTACATCACGTAGTTTCATTTAATTGTAAGGAAAGTAGATGTTGAGGGTCCAGTTGCGTATTTGGATAGTATGTGCGTACTGAGGAATATTTCCTTATTGCGTCTGTCATCATTTTCATGCCTTTCGGGTGTCTAGTTCTCAGTCTTGTGATTGCGGAAGTTACTTCTCGTGTGCAATTTAGTTGAGCTGTTGAGAACTTTTTCGTGTGCAAGATGAAACCCTTTGTTTTGCAACAGTATTGGCGTCTGCAAATTGTAGTGGGCGATAGCGTGGAATCTATAGTTCTGGCTTCTTTCGCAAGAAAGTCAGCCTGCTCGTTTCCCTCTATGGCCGGAATCCATTGTAAAATGCATATTTTTTCCTTCTCCACGACTGATGTGAGGGTGGTGTTTACTTCTTGTGTTAAAACGGTGTTGCCTCTCTGAGTGGCCTGAAGGGCAGACTTACAATTCGAAGAGATAACTATGCTTCAGAGGAAGCATCCGACGAAATAGAATTATAGATTTTGAGGGCTTTTCTGATGGCTACGAGCTTGCCCATGAAGGTAGAAGCAATCTTTCCAACAGGAAATTTGTGAATTGAGCTGCTATCGTCAGAGTCGATATAAAATATACCAGGTCCTCCTCTGTTACATTCCGAGTCTGAAGAACCATCATTGTACACCGTTACCAATTTAGGGGTCGCGAGCTTAGTGCCGTTCCTCAGAACCTTCGTCTTGATGATTTTCCGTGGCTCCTGTTTAGTGCATGGCTCCAACAGGTCAAGATTGATTTTCAGTGCGGGGGGGTGGTCTAATCGGAAAATTGGTTTCTTTTATGATGTCTAGGCACATATAGTCAAGATTGATTTCTTGTCAGATGTTTTTCTAATATTGTAGCGTGGATGATCTGTGCAACCTGTTCTTTGCTGTCCAATTTCTGAAAGTTAGGTTAGAGATTTGATCTTCGCTGTTGCACCTAATTTTGTTTGTAAACTTTACTGTGGCAAGTTTTCTTCTGTTCTCCTGGGGAATTAGGATGCATTCAATCTCGGCCTTTGTGTTGTTGGTGCACGTGTGAATGGTGTTCATGTATAGAAAGAGAAGGAGGGGACTGGGAACTACGCCCTGTGGGACGCCTGCCCAGAGTCTGTGTGTCTTGGAGAATTTTCCATTACTTTCACGACAAATTTTCTTTCTCTAAGGAAGTCATTGATCCAGAGCAGCGAGTTGCTAGACATTCCAGTTCTGTGAATAATCTCTCTGAGTGTTGGTCTCCAGACTCGATCAAAGAGAGGTCGAGGAAAACAGCAGTTGTCTTTTTATGGGTTTTTTCCTGAAATCCGTCAATAATTGACTTAACGAGGTGAAAAAGTTGCTCGGCGGTGCTGTTTTGCTCTATATGCTGTTTGGTAGAAATGGAGCACCTTTTCTGTTGTAACCCAAGTCATGATTCTGGTGTGAATTATTCTTTCCATCAGCTTGCAGAGAGTGCTTGTTAAAGATGCGGACCGAACGCTTTTGCATTCCGTGGCGTCTTTGCCTGGTTTTAGAATTGGCACAGTGATGGACGTGTTTCACGTACTCGTGGTACGTTCCCCTGTGCTCCAAGAGAGATTAAAGGTTTGTAACGGAAGAGGCTTGATATTATCTCCGAAGTGCTTGATCATGGGGCCGAATATAAGGTCAATTCTGAGGGATTTTTTGTGGTCTAAGTCCTGTATCGCGCAACTCTTCCAATGTAAGAGCATCAGAGAAAAAATCATTCTGCCTGCAACTTTTGTCTTGGTTAATGATCCGTTTAAGACTATTTCTTTGTTTGCTTGCTTTTTCGTAATGTAGTGCAAGAATGTCGGGTGCTTCCTTGTGTGTTTTAGCAGAGTCTATTAGAGGTTATGGTGTTAGAGCGACGAATATTCTTTTATTGGATGCATTGATTGTTGAGAACTTAGATCACTTTCCAATTGTGAGAAACTAAGTTATTTTGTTGACTTTTTTTTAAGTTTGCTGTTATATTTGAATAAATTATGAACTTGAAGTTGCATAATATATAATAACAGAAACTTGCCTACCTGCTTATGATTTCAAAAACGAAATTGGCAATTTATCTCTTGATACAATTTTAGTTATACTTAAGTCTATTGATAAAATTATTTCATTCTTTCTTTGTCGTGAAATCTTATAATTGTCAATATTACATTTTGTAATCCGCATTGTCGGACTAATAAAAAAATTGTATGAACACCAATGAGCCTTGCGCTAAAACAAAAATTTTTAAACAAAATGGCATTTTATTGGATGAAATAAGTAATAAATTATACTATTCGTGAGCACAGTATGAAGTGGAAAAAACAAGCCAAAAATAGTTTTAAAAACGTATAACGTCATTATTTTTACATTTTTATCTAGACTTTTCATATATCATCAGAACCATGTCACATAGTTTTTTCTCATTTTTATGTAGTTTTTTTCTTTTTAATTAACTTACTTTAAAATAATAACATAAACGACAAAATTTACGATATCAATTTTTTTTTTTCAATGAAATCCTTGCCCATTTAAACTCTAATAACAATGTACCAATTATTGAAAATAGAAACAAAGCAATACAAACAATTGACAACAAAAACAAAAATAATTAGAAATAATCAGTGAAGCGCGATGCACTCAAATATTTCACTATGTAGAGAAGTTGCCTGATATATTTCAGACACCAGTTAAAAATTTTATTCACAACTTAAGATATAGGTTAACATGGACCTAATCAGGTTAAATATAAACGGTTTTGCTTTCTTAAATAATTTTTGAAATGTAATAATTACTACAATATAAAAGAAATAATTTAAAATTACATTCCATTCAATCGTATTTTCTCATGAAAAAAACCACACGGATATGATTTTTACATAAAAAAGAACAATAATTTCGTGAAATCCAGATTTCATAAGTCTCGCTTCATAATTTATCGATTTTTGTTTCCATTCCTAAAAATTAATTTTACCAAAATACTACACTCTTTTACATAAAAAACGGGCGGTTTTGATTTTGTCATATTATTAATTACAAAATATTATTTATTAAGAGGTTGTATTAATTGTAATTGTTACTGGTAGGTATAGTGTATTCTGGCACATAAAACCAAACGTTCTAAATATGAAATTTATTCTTTTTGAATGAAAATACTCTTTCATTGCATAAACGTATTTTTTGGCGGTAAATGAAATCAAACTCTTATTAAGTTATTTTTCCTTTGTTACGTTTTTTATTTTAACGAATACATTTTAATTACATTTCTGGTGTTTGCTGCATTAGTTCACTTCTGTTTTCTGTTCTCAGTATGGTTGAAAAAACGATAAGAGCTAGTAAAATTATTGCGCTGCTTGAAGAAGGCTGTAGCCAATGTTATGTGTCTCAGCAGTATAATGTGAACCATTCCATCATCCAAACGATGATCCTGGTAACGATACCAAGGAACGGGCTTCGTCAGTAGAAGGCTCAGTTCTGGAAGAAAACGGTGCACTGAGCCACGGGACGACCGCTTCATAGTCAGTCAAGCGCTACGAAATCGTCAAGTTACGTACGTGGATCCCAAAAAGAACCTCGAGGACGTCAGAGGTACACGAGTAAGTTTATGGACAGTCAGAAGGAGACTTCAGGCCATCAATATACGTAGCTATCGCCCAGCTCGGGGCCCTACATTGCTCCGTGAGCATCGAGTTGCCAGATTGAGATTCGCTCAAAATTTTTCGTCATGGACTCAACAAGACTGGAATAGTGTTTTATTGTCTGATGAAACTCGTATATCGATTAGTGATGAGGATCGACGTCGGCTAGTCTTACGAAGACCTGGAGAACGCTTCGCAGAAGTGTGCTCTGAGGAAATCATCCCTTACGGTGGAGGCTCCGTAATGTTTTGGGCTGGTATTGACTCAGATGACCGTACCGAGTTAGTTTTTATTGAAAATGGCACACTTAATGCGCAAAGGTACAAAACAGAAGTTCTTATTCCTCATGCCTAACCCGCATTAACAGCAGATGGAGGCGAATCCATTTTTATGGACGACAACGCTCGCACCCAGCGCTCTAGAGACGTTGATGCGTATATGCAGGAGGCCAGAATTCGTCGGTTAGACTGGCCAGCTAGAAGTCCCGACCTCAAACCGATAGAACACATATGGGATAATCTCAAACGACGCGTCAGTGAAGTGACCGTCGCTGAATGGGAATGTATTCCTCAGGAATTGATAAAAAAACGTCGTCGAAAGCATGCCTAGCAAATTAAACGCATTGTCTTTCGCTAGAGAAGGCCATACTCGTTACTAAATTTTCAAATTTTATCTTAAATTAATAAAAAATATTAAAAAATAAACTTTAGCCATTTTTAATGTACCAGTATGAAAACTCTGGTCTGTGTACTTTACATCGTTTCTTTTATTTATTTGCATTTTTAATGACTGAAGTAGGTAAAAACGATATCTCAATAATAAATAACAATATTCTCATCATATCGCCATATAAAATGCATCAAATAATAATAAAATAACTCTGATATGGTTTATTCCTATAAGTGCCCGTTTTTTTTGCAAAAGAGTTTATAAGTATTATTTCTTGAAAAATCCATGCCAAACTTAAAGTATTGCCCAAAGTGCTGGGCATGTGGAAGAACATATGACAAATAATCATAAAACAATTACGAATACGACGATACACACACAGCAATTCTATACAATTCCTAAACAAACACACAGTAATTTGAATAAATATCATCTAGCAATCAGGTGTGTGCCATCGAGCAATTCTATTACCCCATTTCTGAAGCGGTCAATGTAGCAGATAAAAGTAAACTGGGTGCATCTCGCAATACTGCATTAAGCAATGTAAGCGCACGAAAAGCAGGTGAACGCTGCGGAATATTCGTTCGCGTTCTAGGCATGTAAAATAAACAATGACATCGTCCTCTCATGTAGCATCCAGGAGCATAAAGGGCCAATGAATTCAGGTTCGAGGTTTTATCAATATAATGATTTAATAATTTAAAAAAACGCATGATCAAAAGCAATTCCCGTCGGAATTGAAGGGAATTACATCCGACGATGCCCATTATGAAATTGAGGGAAATAAGTAAGGATAATACCCATTACATGTTTTAATACAAAAACCTATTAAACTTTTTTAATATTTTTCCAGCATAAAGATATAGTTAAATAGTGTGAAGATACTTTCGGTATCTTGGAAAATGTGGGAATTCCGTATGACAAACCCTAGTACCTTGTAGGCTTTCTGACAGATTTTCACGATATAATTGTGAGATGTAAGATGATTTTTCACCGAGATCCCGCACAGTTATAACCCTTTTGACTGTAACTCCGCCCAGCTCATAACTATGCACAAGTGGGATACGTAAGCGGTAGTAAGTCATCATCGCAAATTTGCTTACATTAAAATGTAGCTTGTTGCTCAGGCTCCATTGAAATACTGAGTCTATATCATTTTGGAACAGCTCACTATCGAATTCGCTATTGACACCTAAGAAGAGTTTTAAATCATTGGCAAAAATGAGGCAACGAACAGTGCTGACAACTGAAAGCAACTCGTTTATTATAATCAGAAACAGAAGTGTACCTAAATTACTACCTTGACTGACTCCAGATCGAGTAACGTAAGGTAGAGATTCAAAATTTCAAAGTCGGACGTATTGTTTATGAGTTCGAAAGTAATTGGCGAAAAACTACTAGAACAGGAGACATACCTGCCTTCAATCATTTCACTAGTAGAATATCATTGTCGACCTGGTCAAATGCCTTTTTTAAATCAAAGTAGGCCACATCAATTTGAAGACCTTGATCTAATTCTCCAGCCACATAATCCACAAAATCAGTGATATTAGTGACAGTGAAACGCTTTGGACGGAAACCGTGCTAGCAATACGTTAATTCGGATTGGATATGCAAATAAATACGGTGATGCAAAACATTTTGAATACTTTAGAAAATGAAGATAAGACAGTTATAGCCCGATAATTTTTCACATCAGATCTAAAACCAGATTTGAAAACAGGAGTTACACGGGAAGTTTTCCAAACGGCTGGATAAATTTCAGAACATAATGAAAGATTTATTATAAATGTAAGTAGTTTGACAAATATGTCAAACAGGCCTTGATTACGTACGGAGGTAAACGATCAGGACCGGGAATATGTTTAGATCGGAGCCGTTCGACTTCCACAACATCCACCCCACCAATATGCAAAAAAGATGAGCCATTGTTAAAAGCGGCTTGTACTGCTATTACAAAGTCGAGCGACGGCTTGTTACCCAAATACACTGAATTAAAATACTGAGCAAAGACGTTCGCAGCAGCTTCACCCAAGTACAAGACTCCGTCATGTGCTATAGTTGTGGGAAGCTGACTATCCGGATGCTTTTATCTCACGACGTCCAAAACTTTTTTGCGATACACTTAATGTCAGCTTCAATATTCCGAACGTACGCGTTATGCAAGGCTCTCGTGTGATATTTGATTTGTTTGTGCCAAAACCTAAACATTTCACAGTCATAACTGATACCGTACTTTTTAAACCGTTTATGGTAATAGTATTAATCTCAATATCGGGGATAAAATTAGTGGTAAACCAAGTCGGACGATGATACCAATGGATCACATTAACCCGCTATTTATTAGAAACACAGTCAGTTAAAACATCATTTATTGAGGTGTATAAAAAATTAACAGTTTGGTTAGGGCCATTAGTCTTATAAACATTGTCCCATGACACAGCTTTGAATTTTGTAAATAAATTTATAAAATCAGCCTTACGAAAATCTCACTCGATACCAGTAGCCGCTTGATGCTCCGGCAGCGCTTCACGAGTTTATAGGGGTGGATCTAGACATACCACCCCCTCTGGTGCCAATAGTACGCTCACATATGCCCCAGAATCATTGAATGAGCATAGCACCAAATCCAGTTTCCTTCCGCTGCAACTATCCAACTCATTGCAAGTTACAGTAGGATATGAAGCAATCAAAATAGTTGACGACTGATTGGGACGTACTAAACATATAAAAATCTCCCATGATAACGATATTATTACAAGTGTAAATACAACAAACATTTTCTATTCACTTAAAAACAGACATATATTGCGAGTCACAAGCACTGGGAGGAATATACAAAACACAGAAAACGAATGGTGAGACCCAGACATACAAATACACTCGTCGTCATTAGTAATAACGACACCCAAGGATATCTACTGTAAATGAACCAGGGAACAGTTCTGCGTTGCTTATCGAGTTATTGAGCCACGTCTCAGTAAATGCAAATAAGTTATAAGGCATATCAAGCTCAGTTTCAGTAAATTATTTCGTTTTAGATGAAAATCCTCAAAAATTTTGATAGAAAATGTCTAATTCAGCGCCATAATCATATCTACTGTGTGCCCGCTTGGCGACTAAATCGCCACTTCTTTATGGAAATATTTTTGGGCCACGCTTCCGGTTTAAATAATATATCGTGCGAGAACTCAGATACGGCGACCTAGAAGGATGCGTAGCTCCCTTTAGTGTTCAGTTTGTCGCCAGAACAGGTGACATCTGAACACACTGCTTTAGTATACTCGAGAACCGCTTCGACTATAGTATCAGGATGAAAACCCTATACATGCAGTCATTTCATTTTTGGCACTATAGTAAGCCCGTAGATCTTTATGACGGTACCTCGTAGTTTCGGGACGGGACTGCGGTTACGGCGACGATGCACAGTAGCCCAGTTACACTCGTCATCGTTTGCAGCGTGTAGCTGAAGATACTCAGGCATAGCAGCATAGCAGCGGCATTAGTATCAACGGCGGTATGGCTGGGCGCATCGGAATTATAATTACATAAACAAAATTGTGCGCACACGTTAGAAGTTATACTTCGTTGGTATAATACAAGAATGAATTTATAAAAACTTTATAAAAACTTTATTTAGCACGCAAATAATGAATGGAAATGAAATAATAAAAGGACTGGGGTGTGATCATAAATACGGTTGGTAAAATCTAATTTCAATCAAATAATTAAACTATAAAAATTAAAATTTATTTTCCGATACAGAGTAGTAAACAATTTGATCTCTTTATCTAGAATTACAATCATTATCATTTAATAATTAAAAAGCACCGATATAACTTAAATTTGTATGAATATAAAACACGTGTTACGTATTTATAAATAACTCAATAACTATCACAATAGACGAATGTTTAGTGAGCAACTTCATCCTGTAGATTTTTGTTGCATCAAGCGCGCGCATCGTAAAATTATACTCTCGTAATTTGTTCATAACGCGCCTAAAGAAATATAACTTCAATAAAATTTTATCGCTTTTAGGGGCCGTTCCAAAGTGGTACAAAAAAGAAATCTTATGCTGAATATGACGAGTATTTTTTCTTAATAACTACAAATTCTATCGGCTTGAAAATTGGCATAGTTACATAAGTATCTAAATGTTCTGTCCCAAACTTTGCTCGAGTCTCGAAACTCTCAAAAATATTTTTTCTCTTTTCGTGTTACCGCTTCTCCGGTCGAAAATGGGAACTTTTTAATTTTTATTTTCTTATATCAGATCAAGTCGAGTGTCACGTGAAAGTTAATTTTTAGCAGATTCCAAAGTAAATTTTACTTTAGCTTGCGTAGTTTTTACAAGTATATTAGCAAAAATGTATTCAAAAACGTATTTCTGTATATTCCACCTCTATCTTTGAATTCAGAGACCCAATAAATTTGAAGTTACATATTTACATAAATAGATATTCATTTAAAGATTTTATTAAATAAACGCGGTGCATGAAGCCGACTCACACTTGGCCTATTGTTGTCTTCGTAATCGTAACCGAGGAAGTCATTAAAAAAATTATAGTTCGGTTCATCGTAAAACTGTAAATAAACATACGAAAAATTTCTGATTCATAAAATATATAAATAGATAAAATGTTCTAATATTTACCTCCAGAATTTACCTGCTAGATTTATAAGGTATTGACTCCAACATTATCAGTCGGAGATAAGAAAACTAGTCGAACGTGGCGTGGTATTTATATATTAAACAATATAGTCAGAGACAATCTTCTTTCTAAAAAGTCAAATCGATGACACTAGTATTAATTAATAGCTTAAAAACTCGTTAGAACAACGAGGGAGAATTAATAGTTGAAATGAAACGATATTTTTGGATGCATTTTCCAAGTCAAATCTAATTTTCACAGTTCTGGGTTAAAAATATGTCGTAATTATGAAACAAACAACTAAAAAGTTACGTCTTTTAACAGAAAAAAGCCCAGTAAAAAAATTAGGAATCAAATTCAAAACAAATTTGGTTAACAGTTGTAATTTAATATTTCTTTTTAATTTGTATTTTAAAATTCATTCATACGCTTTCAATTTTTTGGATAAAAACAAAACACAAAACTCTTTCCTGCACTTTCAAATATTTTACAGAAAATTATTCCATTTTCTTTTTTTGTTATTATTATTCAACGTTTTCATAAAAGACGTGTATATTTTTGAAAAGTTCTTTCAAAGCTATCTCATTTGATCCCCATCATGGTGGGTTTAAAGGGGGTGGAGCAATAATAGTAATGTGTCATATGATGGTCAATACATTTAAACATGAATTTCATAGTCTATGTATGCACTCATGTTATTAAAGCAAATCAAGTGATACCTCATTTGTGGAAATCGCATTACCAATTAAGGAGTTATGAATGAACGTAAGATCTATTTATTTATCAACTTTTATGCATACGGCATCTCTTCCAGTCAACTATAACAATTGATGTTAATATTTAGTTGGTAGTGTCTGTCTTTCCCATGGGCACAAAACAACAGGTTTCAGGAGATGCAGTACTTTTTCACTCGATCTTTGAAAATATTTAGGGCCGTGATTTTCCTGGTGTCAAGATCCAGGTGATTCCAAATTTTTGCTGCTTGGACAGTGAAGGATTTTTCGTAAGAGGTAGAGGTATGTTTAGGAATAAGTAGGGTGAGTTAACTTTCAGATCCCATCCCAAGGCCGTGAACAGACAAATCTTTAAATTTGCCACTAAAATAGTTTGGGCTCTGTGGATTGTTTAATATAGAAGATAAAAGAAGTATAAGTATGTGAAGTTGGCGTCGATCGCAGATCTTCAATCTTTTGAGAAGTGACCTGTATTCAGAAATATGATGATATTTACTGAAGGCCGAAAATGTACCGGATACATAAATTTTGAAGACGTCCCAACTTGTACAAATATTCTCCATTAAAATCAAGATAGCACACATCTCCATAATCAATTGGTGGTAATATGATCTACATGCATACATGCACACATACACTAAACTAAATACAGACTCTTTCTTTTGGCTTTCTACCGTAGTTATGTAAAAAGAAATTGTGTTCTACGCTCACATGCGTCACTACTTCAAACTTAAATCACTAAAGCAACAAAAATCATCTCAAGCTTTTTTTTCTGCTATTCTTGCCTATTCAACAAGATAGTGCAACCGCCTCATAACACTTGAACTGCGTAACATGAACAAAAAATTGCATTAAAGATGTCTCCCGTTTTCCCTTATGAACTACTAACATAAAATTTGGAAAAAATTAAAAATAATTCTTTCATTACCTATATATTAATGAAATAATATTTTCGTAATGAAAAAACAAGGTCGTCGCTTGGACGCGTTGGGTTGATCACAAGGTATACGGCTTTTAGCGAGGCGGGGACACTGGTTCGATTCCCAACCGCTTGTCGATCGGGATTAGACTGGTTCTCTAGTTGACTGTAAAATATTGCTTTAATAGCAATAAGTCCTTCATATGTATCAATTAGATGCATTAAAGTAGATAAATAAATAATATTTATTTGTAATAAATATTATTTGTGTTACAGGAAGTATAAAAACATATTTTTATTGCCAAATTTATTACATCAGGCTATAAGAAATCCTTACAAAAATTACGTGTCCTTTCACCATCATCACTTAGTGTCGCCATAATTAATATCATTAATTTCTAAATATGTGTCTCATAACTGTATTAATTACATCAAAATGTAAAGTTAGGTACTTTAATAGTATTTCGGTTTGAATACGAAACAATCATTGCGCAAATACATATTGCCCACAAAAAAAAATACAAAATGTTACCTGCTAATATAATACTACCCCTGGCCAGTTTTATATTAGCAGGTAACATTTTGTACTTTATGACGCTCAGCTGCAAAAAATGTTTCATGTAACTTATCCATCTTGTCCACATTAACTCTTCTACATGAATAAACAACTAAACCTTCAGTATGTAGAACGTAAGCACGCAGCATCAGCCAACTATTAACCATTGCAGGCAACCAAATCGTGGGTCGCCTTAAACACTAGAGTGTCTGCTATTTACTGTGATAATGAGAGGCGGCGGCAGGCGATCATCTTATCTCGTGAAGCCGTTTATCTCATCACATGATACTTCCACTGCCGCACAGATAGCCGAGGCAGATTACTCCGGACCGAATAGGTGCGTGTGCCTGACTGCTTTATTACATTTTTAATGCTCCGAAAATTGTTTACATGAAACTTCCACGTGGGGACAATGCTTTATAGCGGTATTCTTGCACACAGCTGTATATAGTGCTCTGTGTTTATGTTGGACATAACTTATTTAAAACTATCTTTTAACCGCGGCCTCGCTTACGTGGTTATAGTTGCAAACTTAAAAGGAGAAATTAAGGTATTTTAGTGGATTCTGTAAATCTACGGCTATAGCAACCCTCATAGCCAAGTAATATAGGAGCAATATAAAAGTTAATAAATGCATTAAATTGTCGCCTTTACTGATATTTATTCTTGTCTTCAAATCTTATTTAATTAGACAATTCTTCTTGCATGCTTCAATTATGGCATTATCGTCTTCTGATATCTCAGCTTGATTCAACGACCTAGATATCTTTCAGCATATTATTTGATAATCACAACTCCATATATATTTTTGCCACTCATGTTACTATCGATGCAAGCAGGCCATATATTTTAATTAACGAGATTACGATCACAACTTTCCTCTACATCTCCGGCGATAGAGAAATGTCATTAATTCAATTAGTTTCTCAAAATTTCTACAGAAAAGAAGTTTTAAGAGAAGCTCAGCGGACAGCTAGTCAAGCCAACTTGTAAATGCGACAATAAAAATGGATATATTAAGTTTATGAAAACATATTTTAAGAGAATATGTTGTCATACAACGAAACCTAGATCATGGTTAATAATTTAAACAAAATATATATATATTAATATTTATAATATATATAATTATTATATAATATATAATATATAATTATTTATATATTAATGTTACATCACGTAATTGCATTTAGTTGTGAATAAATGTTAAGTAATAATATATTTCTACAAGATTAACGCCAAATATATTCAAGATTTAATAAAAATAGTATTTTTTTAATCTCTTGTTTGATGTTTATTATTGTTTTTAGATTTTTATAAAAAATCCTTAGACTATATTGCATTATGTAATTAAAACAATATATGGATTGTTTAATCCTTTTTTTAAAATGCCTAAGATAAGTAATTATTTAATAATTTTGAAGACAAAAGCTAGTAGGATTGTAAAATTTATTTATAACACTCGTATAAAATCGTACATGGAATAATGTATAGAAGTAAACGTTTTATTCCTGAATGGAATTGATTTTTTGATAATTAAACATTTTTTTACTTACTAATTAAAAATTTTTGTATTACATGAGCTTAATAGAGCAATATGAATCTGAAATTTGTACCAAAAACCAAAACCACCGCCTCTATCGAAAATCTACGCCGAAGAAGCCACAGTTAAAATCTAGTGTGCCATATGGTCTAGAGTACCATACCAGCAAAAAACTGTAACAGACATGCATCTGTAGATTGAATCCATCTTTTAAAAAGACAATGAAATATGAAAAAGACAATGATGTATTTAGGCTTCTCTGAACTAATAAAACAATTTTTTTTTAAATTATGTCTCTCTTTGATCGAGTGTCATTTAAAAGCTACCATGGTGAATTAAACTTTGTTTAAGGTATAGCTTAGGATAAATGCGAAAGAATAATGAAGACGAATAAATTTTGAAATTTATTATTCCACACCCGCTAATAACGCTCTAAACAATTTTAGGACCTAACGGTAAATGACATAATAGGGCTAGGGTGTCTAAGATGTACATTCGCTCCATCCTTCGCGTAAGAAAATTGTTTTCTTAAATAAAATAACTGCTAAATTTGTAAGGTTAGGTTGGATTATATTGGTTTCGGTTGGGTTAGATTGGGTTAAGTCGGATTACATTGGGTACGATTGAGTTTGGTTGGATTTTGTTGGGTTAGACTAGATTAGGTTAGATCTAGTTACGTTAGCTTAGTTTAAATTAGTTTGGGTAAGAAGGTTATGTTGATTATATTGGGTTATATTGGTTGAGTTAGGTTAGGTTAGGTTTGACAGTGTTAGGTAAGGTAAGGTTAGTGTGAGTTAGTCAAAACTATGCTAGATTAGGATATATTAGGGTGGATTTTTTTGGTTACGTCAAATTAAGTTAGGTCGGGTTATGCTGAGCTAGGCTAGGTTGAATTAAGTTGAATTTTGTCGTGTTAGAATTGATTAGGTTTAATCAGGTTAGGTCGGGTTAGGTTGAGTTAAGTTTGGTTATGTGTGATTATGTTGGAGTAGAATGAGTTTCTTTGGATTAGATTAGATTAGGTATCGTTAGGTTAGATGTGGAGAGTAAGGTTGGGTTAAGTTGCGTTAGATTTGAGAGTAGGTTGGGTTAAACTGTTCCTCATTTAAATAGGCAACTTTAAGTTAGGTTAGGTTATGTTGGCTTCGATTTACTTTATTATCGAAAACAGTATTGTCATCATGCATTATATTTGGATCGACTTAGTACAATAAGAAAATTTAAGTAACACAAATTTAACTTCGCGTATTAATATATATACCTATTTATAAATTCTAGCTTTCTGCACTGCTTCTCTATATAAACTTTAACTTTGCCTAATCCCCACTATAATTTATATAACCTTTAACTATGCCAACACACCTCCGTGCACGCAATATGCTTAAAAAAGGGGTACAATGTTTTCTCTTCAGGTATTAATATATAGACATATTTATAAATTCTAGCTTTCTGCACTCCTCCTCTATATAAACTTTAACTATACCAAATATCCACTATAATCTATATAAACTTTAACTATCCCAACACCCCTCCGTGCACACAATATGCTTAAAAAGAGATACAAAATTTTCTCTTCGCGTACTAATATGTAAACATATTTATAAATTCTAGCTTTCTGCACTCCTTCTCTATCTAAAACTTTAACTATGCCAAATCTCCACTATAATCTATATAAACTTTAGCTATGCCAACACTCCTCCGTGCGCACAATATATTTAAAATGGGGTACAAATTTTCCTATTATTGTAAAGATTGACAGTCGACCACAGATCGCCTAATCTTTATCTGTATTTAGTCAGAAATACGATTATGTATTTTGAAATCGAAGAATAATTTACCTAAATTAAATTAGTTTCTATAAAGTAGCACACGTATTCTCCGACGCTTCATAGTGCATAAATGATTAAAATCTCCCAAAATTAATCGTGAAGCAAACACATCATCTGGCGGTATTCTACACTTAAAAGACCTCTCGACATTATCGTTTCGTTATGTTAGTATAGAAGATAACCCTATATATTTAAATATGCACAAGAAACAAACAGATAACCGACAAACAATACATCCCAAATTGACCTATCATATTTTCGCTAAGCCTCTAACGACGGTTGGAGAAGTGTTTATTTGATAATGCGATGCAATAACAAGACATCAAAAAACAGTTTACCTTCTGTTCTTTGCGTTTCTCGCCATGGGGTAATGCCGGCCCCTGGCGGGTTCAACCTATCTACCTTATCTTCAGAAGATAATCATCGACTCGATAAATTTGGATGATTCAAAACATTTTCCGAGTATAATTTTACTTTTGTCAAAAAAAATTAATTTTGTTAACCATGATGCTTCACATTAAAACCCGTTCACGAAAAAATTAAAGTAACTTTTGTTTTTAAGTAAGACATTGTAGAAATACGGAGCTGGTATATTTAGCAATACTTACTAACGTAGACAGCACTTCCATTTTTAAGGTTTCGTGCATTAAAAGGAAAAAAGAACCCTTATAAGATCACAGAGTGATTAAGACCCTTTATCTCAGGAACGCGTGAAGATATCAAGTTGAAAATATTGTCAAATACTTAGCCCTACGGATACTTGGACCGTTGGAGCTGAAAAAAATGAAACTTCTAACTCAGCGAAATAAAAAGAAGAAAATATGGCCATTTATACCGCATATTTTGACACTCGCAAATAAATCAAAACCTATAAGGTAATTCCCGATGACCTAAAATAATGAAATTTAGCAAAAAGCAAGGCACAACACCAGTAAAGGAAAAAATCGGAAAATTGTTATTTGTAGTAATGTTAAATAAAATTATATTTTTTCTAAATATGCGCCTGTGAAAGATAAGCAATATAATTTCATTTTAAAAAACAAAATTTTATAAATAGTTTAATAAGAATATTAGATACTATTAAATTTTTATAAATGCCGAAATGTATACGGAACCCTCGTAATGCAAATTCCACTCGTGCTTGACAGATTTTGTATATTTTTTCTTTTATTTTTTGTACTACAGAAAACAAAAAAAAATTTATTCCTTTAAATTATAAATATATATACTATTTTTTTTTAACTTTCCTGGTTCTTTTACATTTACACATATAACTAAAAGCGTTAAAAATTTTCGACGAAAACAATTTTGTCCGCAAAAATTATGAATATAACAGACATAACTATAATAAAATAATCGCTGTAAAATAAATACACGAAATACACTCATTTCTCATTATATGTTTCAAAACTTTGTTTTAACTAAATATTCGGCTTCCTTATTTCAGCATAAATTAATCCCACCGAAAACATAAATATGAAAAATTTCCTCACTATATCATTATGAATAACGTTAAAATTTAAAAAGCAGACATAAATATTTTTAGATTCCAAGAAAAGGATATTACCTTTTATATTCCAAATCTGCAAGTTTTCAAAATCAGGTAAAACCTATGATTGCTAAATCAAAAATACCTAAATTAACCCACCAATCACCCTTGACGAATTTCTAACTTTTCTTTTCATGTATATGTAAAATTATAACTACGTACCGAATTTTAAGTTCCTAATTTGACTAGAAGTAGGCCAGAGGTTTTAATTATCAATGAGTGAATCTTTGCAATATTTGAAAGTGTATATTTCAAGCTATATTCAGGAAACTTGAAACACAGTGCGGTGTTTATCATCTCTTTGCCTATGTGTTAACCAGGCCCATCAAATAAGTCATAAGTTAAGGGATATGAAAATCGGTTCAAATATACGGTGCGCGTATATAATGATTGAAACATTTTAAGTAATTATACAAAATCTTTACGAGGTAGGAGAAATAATTTAGTTTTTCCTTTTGATTATCTTAAATAAATGTTATTCTATGAGGTGACCTCCTGAAGGTTTAGTGTAATAAATATTAACTAAAAAACCAACGCTGAAACATTTACAATACTATCACAAAACACAGTGAAAATTAGTTTTTTATAGATGTTTTCATTTAATCTTAAAATTGTATATGTATGTTTGTATATCTCTTGTACACAAACGTACGAATAAAAATTATAAACGTAACAAATAAACGATGACCTTCGTTGAAAATGAATTTATAAACATTCAACTAACGACTGCGCTGATAATGGATCATCCATCAATCTATTACATTCTATATTTAGATGGTTACCTAGACATTATTCACTTCTCCACGCTGATCGAATTAGATATGCAAAATGTTATATAAAAGTATACAGTTAATCCAGCTAAACCATACAATTTAAATGTTATCGAATATCCGCATTATATTTCGACATATTGGCCTTTTTACATGATGACTTTCATATGTTAGGCCCTTATTTATTTTACAGAAGTGCCTCATACAACCAGTGTATCTGTAAATTAAAATCTATATCCTAAATATTATTCCAATGGAAGGGATATTAAAATCACCCGAAGATGATTCCAGTGAAAGTTCCATTCACATAAATTCAATGATTTTTGCGTGATACTGAATCGATAAATAAAAAATCTGTAAAATGCACTTAGTGTGTAAAAAAGCGTAACTAGCATAAACCATTATTTCTTTAAAAATATTCTCATTGTGCATCTCTGTTACTCTTTTACTATATCATATATGATAAAATATAATCCAAGTGCTTTTGAAAAAAGCTAATTAAAACTTTCTATATATTTTCATTTTTATATTCATCATACTGAATTTCCAAAATTGAACAAACTTTTTAAAACTTGAAATACCAAAAACAGTTTCAAAATTGGAGACAGCTGAATAATTTATAGGCAAAAGTATATTTATCCAAGCGCCGTTTATATATGCTCACTATAATCTAGAGTAATTTGATCGGTCATATCTCTGAAACAATTCCCGTGCCAAATTTGTTTTTTTTTAATTAATATCCCATCACATTATGACGCTATTTAGAGCACAATTAATAAAATATTTTAGAATGCAAACTCGTTTTAAGCTCACTCTTTTACTTAATACAATGTGTTTTTTTAAATGTAAGTGAAGTATAGAAAGTTAACAAAGAAATTACTTCTTGATAGAAAGAATGCGGTCTAGTACAATGTTATAAGTTTCAGCACTATTGCTACTGAACCCATTTCGATGTTTTACATATATGTGTTAAAGCTAAGAGAGCAATACTGCACACGTGGCATTTTTAATATGCATCTTCAACAAGTCCAGTGCAGTGTATATTTTTATAATAGGGCCCGTATATAGGGTTCGAACAGTCGGCTAAAATTACTGTTGTACGAACGAAAATCTTTTATAAAGTGGGTAAATTTGACACCAAACTGTTTTCACCGCAAACAATTATGATCTCTCTCAAACTTCAATTTTATAGGACAACTACAACTATAACCGATATAACATAGTGAGATTGGCAATTCTTCTAAAAAGCATAACAACACACAATACTTCGTAATTCAAAATAGAACAAATTACCATACAATAAAACTAAAGGAATGATAAGACACTGAAACAATGTGATACGAGCATATTCTCGGTCACATTAAACAAAAAAAATGTTCTTAATATTTTAATTTATGTTACCTCTTGTGGATATTACAATCTAAAATATTATCTCTGTATAACTACTTGAAACATTACATTGCGGTTTTTCAATGGAGATATTGGATTTTGAAACAAACCGTTTTTTGGGATTGGTATCCCAAAAATATTGGGATTGGTTGAATATGGTTGCATCAGCGAACGCAATTGTGGACGAAATAGTTGATAATTTTTTGAAGCTTTTTTCTAAAAAACTTTTACAGTTTTCACTAATATCTTCAGAATTCAGAAATTACAAATTTGTAAATTTCAAGTAAATCATATTATTTAAAACTTTCGCCGTTTCTGGTTTTACTCAATATTGTAAATTATTTTTTTTAATTCTTCAAAAAATCGTTATTTTTTCATACCAATAAAGTAAAAATCCCTTCAATGCACGGCAAAACGAAAGATTGTGGTATCCTGTACCAAAAAAAATAATAAGCATGTTAGCGTGCACGTAGCAAAATTACAAAGATGTCTCTCAAAACTGATATTCAGACTTTGGATTGAGGCGTTGAGATAACAACCTTACATTATAATAGCGTTTCATCATTCTATTATCAATATTTGATAAAAGACAAAGCTGATAAATTAACACGTACGCCACTACCATCGATCGAAAACAAATAAAAGTCAATGAAACCTACAATCGTAACCGCCAATGATATGTGATTCGAACCATCAGTAAATGAAATATTAGAAACCAATTCGCAGCATATACCATTGCATACATTAAGGTGCTTAAAACGAAAAAAAATTAGCAAAGACAACATAGATTTTTCGTCGCGCGTAGTGTGACTCAGTTTCATTATAATAAATCCTTACTAATAAAATACTAATTTTTCAGAACTTTTCTATATGTATCCTGTTATGTTGATAATGTCTTTGAATTTAAATACGATAATATTGTTCATTTTATAGGCCAATAAAAAAAACACTAGCGAGTTATTTGGTGAGGTAAAAACTTTTAAGATCAACCTTTTTTCAACCCCTTGAGGAAAGAATTCGGAAATTAGTTAAACAGATATCCATTTATTTGCGAGAAAACAACACAATATAATTTTCACCTTATTTCTCACCTTAAGGTTTCAAATTCCAAAAAATTTCTTCTTATCAGATGTTTATGTCGTAATAAAAACTACCTTCCATATTTAAAGATAGTAGGCTTTACGGTTCGGGAGATTTCATGACTAGTCAGTGGTATTTCGATTTTATATACATAGATTCATAATGCAAATATAAATTTCTTTCATAGCAAAATTACTGTGCAGCTCATGGAGCTTTTAATTAATTTGGCATGCACAATTCAAAACATTAAAATTCTTTACGTCATAAATTATAGTATTTACATTATATCATTAATATTTTTATAAAATTATTTGAGGGGTGATTTTGTACATTGAATATATTTTTGAAAACTTTGTTCCCGGGGTGTATCTGAAATGGCGTGAAAGCCAAAACCATCTATTATAATTTTTTTCTGTTATCTGTTTGTCTATCAGTATAATTTTGCTTTAACAAAAACGGCCACTTACTTCTTGGAAGCGATTTATTCTCCTGAAGAGTAATCCGAGATATTTGAAGATCTGGACTAGTTCAAGCCGGAGCACTTTTTTCTTATCAGCATTGATTTTTAGACCGTATGAAGTCGAGATCCTAGCAATGTTATTTAGGATGTCGGCGGCTCCAATGTCATTATCAAGGCTCACAATGCTCTTATCAACATGAAGTTCAACCAATAATGTCGGTCACTAAACAGGACACATTTTTATTATAAAAATTATTTGGAAATAAGTTATTATATAATATTGTTAGCACACAAACTCTTTTAATAGTATACCTGTAAATTCTGAAAATTGAATGCTAGTTATGACAATTTTTTGTTTACTATAAAAAATATGAAATTATTTAAATAATTCAATCATAATGATATTGAATAGATTATACTCGTATATCATCCCAAACACGTTGTCATTGCTTTATATGTAATTATTTAATATTTAAGGTTTACGCTAATTTATTTCATTCTAATATTTACATAATATCTAGGTTTATTTTCAAAAATGTTTGCCAGAATTTTTTTTCTAATTCATTTTTGATTCATTACTTACAAAACAAAAGGATGTAAAGGAATCATAGAGTAAATATATAACATTTTTCTTAATAGCAACGTTAAAGATAATTAAAATTTTGAAGCAATGTTTCAAAATATATAATGAAACGCCGGTAATATTGTTGATTCCAAAGTTTAAATCAAGTTTTTCCTATAACTTGGATGAATATATATATATACATATATACATATATACATATATATATATATATATATATAAATACATATACACATATTTATCATTCATCGGTACGACTTGTTTATTAACATGATGAGACAACATAAAATTCACCTCGAAAATTTCAAAAAGACTAATAATTAACATAAATTTATAAATTTGTATTCTTTTTCCTACTTCGACTAAGCTACTGAATCGATTATTTTAAATTTATTAATCCTAAGTAACGCTGATATTATCAATAACATTTTGAAAGTGAAGATTTATTTAGATATCAACATTAGGAATCATACGTGAAAATTAAGAATCTAACCCCAAATAAAGCTGGTTAAATAATAAATATGTACATACTCATTGATTAATATACCGTTTGAATATTTCGAGTAATCTTCTACACGTCCTGTTATCTACAATCTGGACATATATGATTTTTGTCGATCATTACTCATTCGTTTAAAGTGACCAATACATCATTTTTCTTTCAAAACAATCAATCCTACCTTTTCTTTTTTCTGTTATCAGTTCCACTTTTTTCACATTCACTTTCTTTCATTTTGTTACTGAATTGATTCCAAGCTCAGTCTCCATAACGTCAAATACAAAGGACTATACTTTTCCTCAATTGGTGACGTCTATACTTTAACTGTTATTTATGAGTTGAGCATACGATAACTATAACAAAACTGGGATAAAGTACTTATTAATTTACTGCACTTTATTATGTTAAGTTTGGCAATCTTTTTCCAAATTAAATCTTCATTTTTGTTTTTTATTACCTTACTACTATTACTGAAGATCAAAATTATACGTATCCCCATTATACAACTTCTGCTAAATCATTTACCACCACTTGGTGTGGATCCTATCTACGATATCACTGTAAGCTGTTTCTAAATATAATCACACTCTTAAAACTGGAAACATTCCATTGTCCGACATTCCTCTATACAGCACATATTTTGCGGAATGACCTAATTAAAAAATCTGACTTCAAATTCTTACACACGAATCTTACTTATTAAACTTATTCTTCCTGCTGCCATCTGTATAATATTTGACAATTGTCTTTCAAATATTTTTCAGCATTTGGGAACTATGGAAATTGATACAAAATTATATATTTACCATATAAAAAATTCCCAAGCAATGTACATCTCCAACCAATTCTCAACATAAGATTTTTATTCTCCTTTGTCAATCTCGACGCCATTTACCACAGCCAGCCTCTAAGGCCAATACGTCCGCCCAGGCATTTCGATGACCTTGTGCTCTGATGTCGGTCTGCAGTCTCCCCTCTAAAACTTTCTTTGTTTTTTGGTTCATATTCCTTCCTATTATGTGCCGTACTCATGTCCATTTCCTTCAACCAATTGTCTCCGTCACATCACTCATTTTAGTTTTGACCATCATCGACATGATATATTTCCAGTCACGCATTTTGATACTGAGTATCGCTCTTTTCATCTTCTCTCTGCTCATACCTCAGTTTTTCCGCAAACTTCTTATCCTGCTATAATAGATATGTATTGTAATGCCCGATCGGACTTCATCGAATATTCGGCTTTATCGCAAAAGGTACTCCAAAGGAATCATCCAATATCACAAAACATGCATCGCGTTCGAGCCACGGTGGGCCACACACACAAAAGATTTTGCCGCGAAGTTACGACACAAATGTTCGTACCATAATGTGACTATAGCACGCATCGTGACAATATGCCATGAATGTTCAACCGATAGAGTAGCTGTAGCATTAGTGAGTGGCATGATCTCAAATCCTTAGGTAAAAATGCTCGAATACACTCGCTGTTAAAAGAAAAAGAAGCAATAACTTGCCTTGCAATATTTACGAGTACTTGCTTGTTCGAAATGCAGCCCAAGCTACTACCATATACACATACGTTGTACTTTTTATTTATATTCATTTCAATGGAGTTTACAACTGGTGTACCTCTCATTAATGCACTTTTCAAAGAAATAATAAGATCTACAAGCATACATTTATCTAATTCAACAAGCATAAGTTTGTTATTTATTATAAATACTGTATCGTTATTTGTGCTCAAAACCATCTTTCAGCATCTCTCAGTACACTCTCCTTGCAGCCACAGAAATAAAAGCAATGTGAAAAAGTCAATCTGTAAGTACCATCAACTCATCTACAAATATATGCAGATCAGACCTTGTTGTCGTTTGAATCGATATATTAATTCACCTGATGAATGAATTAAATGGAACTGATGAAACTCATTAGAGGTCGTACTGAGGGATTGAAACTTGTTACGTAGAATAAAATTACCTATGACAATGTGTAATTTAAGACCGATAAACCAAACCTATCATTAACTATGGTTCTTTCAAAAACGTAAAACTAAACATTTTAAAAGATTGTTCAAAATTTGTCTTGCAGAAAAGTACACAAAGAACTTTTTAAAGTACTGCAAAGTTTGTTCATTAAATGTCATCAATCATTGAAAAAAGAAATTGCCCTAAAATTTCAATCCTATGCGCACGACCCAAGATTTTTAATTTCATTAAAAAATCGACTTTAGATTCTCACGAAGTAAACAAATCATGGCATTTTTTATTCGTTATGATAAGAACCTCGTGGCAAATCCACCTGTATTTAGCTCCTGTATCTGTAGTTTGTAATAGAATAATAATTTACTCGTTCAGTCTAAACGAGAAGAAAAAAAGCTAACAATTTAAAAACTTCTTCAAGCCAGACGAAATCTGAAATTGTAAAATATGTAAATATAGATATAGATATTCCAGACGTTATTTTTTGTAAACTATTTGCTCTTTCATCACTCATTACACAGTCTGGCTCGCGTGTCTGGCTGAGGGGCACGATTCTATGGCGCGACACAAGCTAGTGGTTGCGTAGAGAGACGCACGAAAATAGCTCGGCCGCTCGCGATCGAAATAGACCGCCTCTACAGCATCATTAGGCGCACTAGAGGGCGAATACTCGGAGATAAACGAGCCACGACGCTCTACTAGATATCTTGTTGTGTGAACTTGTAAGGCGAGCTGTCATTGTGAGATTTTACGATGCACCTGTTTGTTATTCTCATACTAAATTTACGTGGAAAAAATATTTTTATTTTTTTTTCCTAGAAAACCATCTACCTATCCAGCAAACTTGTGTCCTACGTGAAGCCCTTACGAACCAACATTTTTAGGAGAAATATTTATGAAAGAAATGTAGAATAAGTGAATGAATACCAAAAAGATTTTGTCGTAACATGAAACACGAAAGAAATAATATGTAAACTGCATTGGCTTCTCATCCCTAATCGGTAAAACAGCAGCAAAAATTCGCCTAATACGAGCATTCATATTTATTTGGGACTAACTATAACCCCACTTCCGCTATTGTTTTGTACATAATATTTAAATGCTATTGAAAGTTTCTAAGAGGCGATAGTTGCAAATTGCCACCCGAAGATGTTGTCATACAACGAAACCTAGGTCGTGGTTAATAATTTAAATAAAGTAGAAATAACACTACTTCACGTAGTTTCATTTAGTTGTTAATAAAAATTAAACTATATCTCCAGTTTTTTCTCAATTTATTAGTTCCTTCTTTTTTTAAAAATCAAGACCTAGAAGGTAAACCCAAGTTATAGTCTTAATTTTTATATGTTAACTATTATATGAACATTACCCGGCATATCAAAATGTAGATGCCAATACACACTCACTAATTTCAGTGTTTTGAAAATTGTGAGAAAACTTAATGTATGCAATATCTTAAATAAACATATAATCCTTACACTTTTTCACATAAACGTAACTGTTGGAGCGAAATCCATATGTTAATAGGCATAATCTACAGAGCAATTTCCTATTTTACTAAAGAAACTGATTATTAGGACACCTGATTTTAATACTATCTTTATCTTTTGAACTTAATAACAACCCGGTTAATTAGCAGAAGTAGATGTTAACATCCGAAACCGTTCGATCAATGTAGCGCAGATCGTATCTTATAGAATGGAAAAGAGATTAAAACGCTCGTTGAAATCCAGAGATGTTCGGTAGGCAGGCAAATTTCATACATTTGACAATTTTCATACATTGTAATTTCTTTAAAGAAACCGCTGTCGCCACCATGTGTCTATATTCTAAATATTACAAAGACATGCCATGCAGGAGTTTTTTGGAAGGAACGCAACGCAACTAACCAGTGCCAGCTGCAAACGCACCATGATATAGAGTTGTAAAATACTAGTTTAAATAATAATTTAGTCGCATGTTCCAAGCTTCAATGTTTCTTCGTTTTACGCATAGAAACAAATTGATTTTTCCTGAAACATAATACAAACTAATAATTTGTGATTCTAATTATCAATCAACTTTGAATATTTCAAATTCATCAGGTGACACTAAGCTATTTGTGTACGCTATTCGTTATACGTAATTGATGGAAGAAACGCAATGTATAATATTATCTGACTTATCTTTGTACTATTTGTCCGTAGTATTGTAGCATAGCTAACTAAAAAAACGTTAGAGGAAAGGAAAAAGACTTTATTTTGACGCTTTATCTACCTCATTAATTATGAAATCTGGACCTTACCATCTGACCTGAAAAATATAAATCGCATCGCGTATCGCTTAATACCAAGTCTCACCAATGCCCTTTGGTATCATCAGCATACTCTACCATACACTAGGTATTTTCTAGGAGGCCATGTTTCCTCTTCCCTTGATATTGCCAATCCAGAACCTATTTGTTTTAAGTGTTTAATTTAGTGTGCAATCGGAACTTCCTCACATCATTTTAGCAAGTGTTTGGTATACATCTTCTAAGATATCAAACCAATATATTCAGAGAATATATGCAGGAAAGCAATTGGTGAGAGTTTATTGTCTGCGTCTCACAAAGATCGCCTACTTTTGATCCACAGAGTGATTTTTTAATTTCTTTTTTGTATGATACGACACTCCCAAGATACGTAAATTTGCATTTAAACCTTGCTTTTATCGAAAAATTTAATAAAAACAGATGTGAGAAAATATCTAATAACCCAAAGTCTCCTGAAAGATGTTTCATCTATCCATTCGCTAGATAGTAATACCGAAATGTACAGAAATAGATTCAAGTACATCTTCCAATTACTTGGGTGTTAGCTTGTTGGTTTCTATTAACGATTTGGTGAAAACACTTGCAATACAGCGATATTAATGTCTGTATATCTTTGTAAAACATCGCGCGTTCTTTTACTGAAATAGATTAAATACGGTGTGCCACACGCAAGTGTCTAGTCGCTTTACTGACAGACCGCTCTAACAAACGCTTGCTTGTCATGAAGATTATCATCTTACGAGTTCTATTTTTACGTACTACAGTCACGTTACACTGTATCAACCCCAATGTCAAGTACTACCTGACGCGTTATGATAAATAAAGTCTTGTTAGAATTTTTACAACCCACTCTCGGTGACAGTGGTAATGTATTGTGGCAATAAGTAAATTTAATTCTTCCTCCCAATGTTGCACATTACATTTTATTTTAATCGTTTTTTTGTGAATGATTATTAACGATTTATCAACAAACATACTGTACTTAACTAGCCATATATTTCTTGAACGCTTTTGGGCATATTATTTTTATGTAAATTCTTTCAAACATTATTTTGAAGTTGCGGTAAAAGTTTAGTTCGTTCATATTGCCAGATTTAAAAAAAGAAATTGAATCACAACAGATAATCTCTAATAAAGTGCAATGTATGCCGTAGAACTTTCTGTATATTTCAATGTTTTCTACAATATTATTTTACGTTATTTAATGTAGGAATAATATAGCTTAAAAGTTTCAGCAAATCGTTATTGTTCATTAATTACACGTTACGCAGTCGTTATTGTTCATTACCCATAACGTATTTTTTATGAACGTTACGGCGTTACGATGTGGAAGATTCATGCCAATCGGATAAGCTGATTTTGTCTCAAAAAAACGAGCAAACAAACTTTTCTCTTCGTAATTTCTAGTTATAATACGTAATATATTACTGGTCTGAAAAAAATTTAAAATGTTACACAGATAAATGCTGTTCAAGTGCTTACATCACTATGTAATAACTTCGTTACATTATATAACATCCAACGCTTGTCTAGTAATGACATAGGAGGTAGTTATTTTAAACTCTTTATTTACTATATATATAACACATATATCTATATATAACACATATATAGATATATGTTTTACATCACTAGTAATTTGTCAAATTCTTACGTTTAACATTATCTTAGATACTTACCTTGTCACTCGCTCTATTTTGAAGATCACATTGTCAAAACGTATCTTCATATACGTTTTTAATGATAACACGTATTTTCACTTCAATCGCTTACAATTACAAATCCGTGCACTCTAGCCTATTTGTTTATTTTTCGCTAGCTGCACTACCCGACATAGGCCAGGTAAAAAAGGGAACACAACCACATTTTATCTTAATTGTTTTTTATTTAATAATTATTGGTGGCGTTCTAAATGGATAGATTTTTTTTCTTTTTGCTGTAGTCGATTAAAAAAAATGTACGACCCGACCTTTTAACGTAAAAAAACTTACAACAATCTATAATAAACGCGCGCACAAACACGCGCGCGCGCGCACACAAACACATACACACAAACACACACACACATACACACACACACACACACACACACACACACACACACACACACACACACACACACACACACACACACACACACACACACACACACATACACACGCACGCACACACACACACACTCACACGCACCGCGTGCGTGTGCACGCGCGCGCGCACGCACACACATGCACACACACACAAACACACACACACACACACACATATATATATATATATATATATCTAAAACTTAATTATTGTGTACAATTGTTTAAAATATTATTTTAACGAAGCTAAGGACCGTTATGGTTCAGTTTGTTCAACTCAAAAATATTTCTATTGTTCGTCATAACGACCTATCTATCGTAATTAACAATATACACTTTCGAACTTTCTCATAGATTTTTATATGATTTACAATGTATTTACACATTTTTTTAATATAACGATGATGATTTAGAAGTCTAACTCAAAAATGTATAAAACCCAATACACTTCAACTCGTTTACTCAAGTCACTATTTCTCACTACACACACATTCTATTCTCAATAAACTATACAATGGTGACATTTTCATATTAATGGTATAAACTGTTTTTTTGGTCACTAAAAAAGAATTGACTTGAATTAAACTTGCCCTTTTTAAAAAAATTAATGTAATTAAAACCCATTGGTTATACTCCTCTAATATTTCTTCCGAATCCCCCTTTCTATCCTCTGAAAATGACTTGTCCATTTAAAAATATATCCCTACCAATATTTCCAGAATATATTTTTAATTTTCGTATTCCAGGTTCCGAAAGAACCATATTGTTGTGAAATATCCCGTCACTTTTTCTCTACGAGAGCTTTCTAGCATCTCAACAGTATAAGTTAAAGATTTTAATGGTATAAATTTTATGCACTTCTTTAAATCAATACCCGAAATTATTTAAAATTATGTAAAATTTTATTTCACAATGACATGCGTACATTCGTTACAAAGAGGGAGTGAGGGGTCACTGGCAAAAAATAGTTCTAACAGGCGTGTGGTATACCATTTAAACCAGTCTTTAGTTAGTTTTGCAAGGTATCTTGAAAAATATTTTCGTTGAAAAATAACAATGCGGCCAACTGCCAAAAATGCCTTTCTTTTTATCCATATATTTTACCTTTCCAGCCTATTTTAGTCATTATATAATAGTAATAAATATATGAATATATAATAGTCTTAATATGAATATATAATAGTGAATATATGAATACATACTAGTCATAATCATAACAGATATAATAGTCATTATTAATGACGAAACGAGTGTCATATCATTCCAAAACAAATCGCCATTATTCTAAATTTTAAAAAAATTTCCAGTTAATTTCAACTTGAGAGTTTACCAATTCCTGGAGCGTTAACATAACTTTAGTTACTAACGTACCTAATCTTGATTATCGTTCCCCGTTTTACTATACCAGAAATTCACATCTTTAGGAAAGCTTCTCCATGTAGAATGTTGACGGAATACGCCCTGTTATTTGATAAAATTACAAAATATGTTTTAAAAAACGTGTTTTTACGAGTCACTTCTTCTTTAATGCTTATGTTTATTTTTTTTTTCCTCGTTCTTTGAATCAAAGTCGAAGGTTGTTGAAATTTGAACTCATAAAAGTCTTAATGATAGCTGAGTTTGTATTAAGAATTTTGTGTCAATGAAAAAGACTAAAAATATCTGCCGGCTCCGTTGATATTTGCACCACTTATAGACTCATTGCTTCTTACTAGTCATTTTTTTATTACCACGTAGCTGATTAACTCATATCTTCTTTTTTATTTTGACCAAACTTATCTGATCTAATAATATCAGGGCCATTTTCAATTACAGTGGTTTTACGTAAAGCCAGATAATGTGACATGATTTATGGCTTTATTGCTCCTTAATTCCCCGCTCAGTAACGTTCGTTAGTTCCGACACATCAATATCTATATCAGATTGACCATAAATAGAATGCTCGAATGTGCACAAAGTCGGCTTGCTATGGAAATTCCATAATGTTTACCGTCGCGGATTATTGTTTTTCAGATTACGAAAATGATTAAGCGAAAAATAACAGGTGGATTAAATAACTACTAATTTATATAACTAGCTCGGGTTGCTTATTAATGAAGGAATTCAGACAAGTTTTCACAGCGTCGAAATATTAGAATACGCCTACTGCAACAGTAACAGTGACTAATATCAGTGAACAAAATACCATAAAAAATTACTAATATTGTTAGTGGCTATAAAATGTTGATGTTTTATAGTCATAGCGATCTAATTATTGCACCTGACTGGCATGAGCGATCAAAAAACTCAAATCCCTCTTAGAAACAAAATGGCCTTTATGAAATCTTGTTAAAATGAAAAAGTATACCTTAAATTTCATTAGTATGTTTACTTATCAAAACTTTTGAACAATTAATAACTTAAACTTCAATTTGATGTCTTATTTATAAATCCCTGATTTTTTAAAATCTTTTTAGCATGACTGTTCAAGATATAAAAGTAAGGTATCCAAATTCCGAACCGATTAGAATATCATAAGTTTATTTACTATTTTACAAAATATTTTAGTAAAACTTACAAAAATAAGTGTTACATCAGACGCCATTACTCCAGCAAAAGAGATTACATGCATTTAGTTGGCAACGGTTCATACAGTTTTTATTTTCGAATGTATCAATACCCGTCTTTTAAGCCTGTAAATTGTCCAAAAATATAAGTTGCGTGAATATTCCAATTAAATATTTTTAGGATTTTGTCATTGTTTATTTTACCTGCCTAGAGCGCGCATGCATATTCAACATTCACCTATCTTTCGTGCTCTCACATTGTTCGGCGCAGTATTTCAAGATACACCAAATCTAGATATTTTTTCTGCTCCATTAACTGCTTCAGAAATTGGTTTATGGAGTTGCTTGGTAATTCGCGACTATTGCTAGATGATATTTATCCAAATTACGGTATATTTGTGTTTCAGTTGTATTGAATTACTCTGTGAGTGTATTGTCCTATTCGTGATTATTTTATAACCATTTGTCGTATATTCTTCCATATGCCCAGCGCTTTGGATAATACTGTCAGTTAGGAATGGGACTTTCAAGAAATAAATAAATAAATAAATTACATTTTCTATAATTTCTCTCATCAAGGCGTTATCCTGCAACCAATTACTCATATGTCATAGTGCGTTAAACTTCACAAAAAAATTGAACTGGTATATCATTCCTTCCTGAACTATCAACAGTGCAGAAGGCGCTTTATATTTTCAAACTTTTAACACAAACTAGTTGTTACGGAACATTAAATTGGTAAATCTAATCTGTTCTTATTAAGAACTAGATGTGCCCCCGATTTCGTTCTCGTGGAATTCGGAGTAAGAAAAGCCATTATGAACTTTTTTTTCTTTTTTCTCTTAGCACTCGAAGGGCACAAAGTTTAATAAAAACGCTAATAGATGCGTTGGTAGCCTAATCGGTTCTACCTGTTCTGATATTAGCGCGAACGTAATGTAAAAATTGACGCATCTTTTTTTACTTGTCAACCGATTGAAATAAAACTAGTCTAAATATTAGCCCAAGCTAATCTAAATATATTACTGAAAACTGCATACAAATCGATTAAGCCGTTGCTGAGATTAGCGTGCACAACGAAGACGCGCACAGACAAACAGCAAAAATGACTAAACTCTTATTTTAAATCTAGAAGCGTGTCTTTACTTAAAAATACTCAATGTACAGACTCAGTTTTTTTTCTATTTTATTATATGTAAAGCTCAGTTTTAATTATAGTGTATAAATAAGTATTATTTGCAATTAAGTGAGTAAGCGCTTATTATATTACCAATAAAAGGAAATTGTAAAGCTGGCATTTGTTTGGGTACACTCTTTAGAATTATGGCATTTAATCCTTAATAAAATTATAAATGCGAAAGTTTATTTATTTGTCCTTCTTTCACGTCGCAATACAGCAAAGTGCAGAGTGATTTTTGCACAAATATAATTGAATATATATATATATATATATATATATATATATATATATATATATATATATATATATATATATATATTCCTACCCAACTACTGTTAACCCACGAAATTGAAATTTAAGTATTTTAGCAATTTGAAGACGCATTTTCAGTAGCGAAACGAGAGCTTCATTAATTGGCATCAATATAGGAGATTGTCAAATAATGTGTGCGGGTATGCGATAAGTTATATAATATACGCCACTGAGTCAACTATCTAGTATTTATGACAAAACCAAGTGCTGCACCAAGAAGCTATCTTCTGTTTAATTATTTTAAGAAACCCATATAAAAAAAAAAGAAATCCATAGAATTAGTTAGGAAACATGAAATATATTTTTATGTATAACAGTATCACTAAAGTCTTGATCAACTCTAGTGATAAATACAGGAAACTCCAAAATTTTTCCCTCGCACACTATTGTTGACATCTCTAAGGGGGTCTACTATTTATTTATTATTCTAAATTAGTCTGCTATAAAATGAAAGCATTTAAAAGTAAAACAAATATATATGTACTTATCAAATAAATCACAGCGATGTTCTTTTATGTTCCTATAGACTAGACTTTGTAGTCTATGACTAGACTAAACGTGAAAACAAAATGTTATATATGGAATTGTTTAACATTTTTGTACTTTATATGTTTAAATATTATTTATTTATGTCAATATTTTTGAAATTCATTATATTTCCAATAAACAATATACTTTTTGATTTATTTTTTCACAAATCGAAAAAGAAATGTGAAATAACAAACCATTTAAAATGGTAACATAAGAATAACTATAAATATGGCGATTTTGTTGCATATATATCACAATTCAAAACGTCCTTTAAGAAAGTAACTTAGTACACATAAAATAAAACTAGACGTGTCCCTGTATTCTTTAATACATTTTTTTTTTCTTTGCCACGTTTTGAATTGGCTCATATGATAATTCGTAAGGCCAATGAATATCAGATCAGTCAAACGAAGATTAATAGAATAGTATTACCTCGTATTTCGGTTGAAAGCCCAAACAGCAATATCCAGTCAACATTGTCAGAATTCGATTTATACTATCAAGAAACCCTATAGAGTATGAACTCCAAGTATTTGACAATATCCTTCAAGACTGCCATCGTGTTAATACAACATGGAAGTCCAACGACTTTGTTATTTGCAGACTCTTCTGAACCATATAAGATAAGAGATTAAGTAGATGATCTATTGTTTTATCCAAAACCTGGATATTTTAGGAATTTTAGCACAGATGCACTTCAGATAACAATGGTTCATGAATCTCCAAGTGAACAAACGAGAACCACCTCTTAACGAAATACCACCAAGAAGCGGCTCCTCAATGTTTCCCCTATTAACTTACAAATATCTTGAAATGAGAAATGGAGAAATGTAAATAAGAGGCTTAAAAATCATCAAATAGATTTTAATCGTCTAAAGGCACCAACAAACAATCAGCAAATTAATATTTTTGATGTATTCAGAACTCAGTCACTGGATATGGCTGATTTCATTTTCACAAAAGAGTATCTCACTTTCCCTCCATTGATTCTTTATACATTCAAAGTTATTAAAGCGGTCGGAACATCATATACATTTTTCCGATTTTCGCACAAAAAAACCAGCGCTATATCCTACATTTTAAATCTTAAAACCTTCGTCTAAGATGCACCAGGTGAACGCGCTGAACAGACAGTGGCGATACGCTTGTTACGAATATGTAAATATGAAACCCTCTTCTGCCCTCCTATCGATTTTTCACGGTCGTATATCGCTAAAACGATCAAAATTATCGTCATGAAAATTTACACCTTTTAAATTGTAAAGTGCACCTTTGTCTAATAAGAATATTTGTTATATCGATTGAGGAAAAATCATTTATTTTTAATGTACGTCAGCTGAGTTAATCATTTTTTTTCCTTTATTTTGGAAATAAATGTAAAAATGATCGTTTCTATGTAGATATCTCTCGGACAAAATCACTCTGAGTCGTCTCTCACTTAACCGGTATTTTGAAAAGTGACACAATAATAGCGCTATGATTAGTGATGATCAAGGTGGACCACAAAATGACCGGTGACGCTTAGTGCTAAAACCGCACGAATCCTCCGTCTCGAGTGCGCGGCAATCACACGCAGAGCTCTATGTCACAACGGCTGTGTAGCAAAAATACCACTGCGCCAATTGAGGTCAACTCTGTTTTTGAAGCGTGCGGCTCGTCGCGGGCGCCGTATTAGGAAACCTATCGAAATTTGCACAATCGTACTCGTACGCTGCTGTGACCGTTTAATTCACGTTACGTTTCTAAGTAAGATAGCCATGATTAGACGGCCATGGATCAGATCACCCAGTTATTTATCTTTCGAAGTAAACAACAACTTGTGACTACCAATCCAGGACAGAACGTACTAAAATTTGTACCGCTATTTTCTTATAGAACACAAACATATCCAGCGTAATATTTACAACTCGTGTGAAAGTTCTGGTTTCTCAAAATTCGGAATTGAAAATACTTATACCCTATTCGTTACCGCTCGTATACATGTACATAGACAAAGTTTTGCGATAAAAATCGGTCAAACGGCATAGGTGATTTTTTTAAACCAAGGTTTTACAGCCTCTTGAGAAAAACAATTTTAAAATTATCCAAATTTTAATAAAAATTAAAAAGGAAAATTAGTGCAAGATCTGCCATGTATGTCAGACGACGAAGTGTTTCAAGTAATAACTTTGGCAACATTAAGATAGTGGTATCGTGTACAATAGCGAGTGCCCGTATAAAATAAGTAGGGTTGACTAATTGTGATCCCTTTAATTACTATTGCAACTCTTGTGGGACCAAAACGGATCTACTATAATAATCACCACAATTTTTTTCCAATTCACTATTTGGTAGCAGCACTATTATTTTCACGTACTCATATTCCACGTAGAACGTGTCACGCCAAAAACTGAGAAATTGAATAAAAATACGACTTTAAAATATTTATGGAGAAAACTGAAATGAGAGTAAAAAGAATTTATAGAGATTCGTAATTTTGACATTTTATTTGACATTAAATTACTTGATTTTCAGGAAAGCACTGCCTTTATGAACTTTTCGACGCAGGCGACAATTCATTAAGGATCGCCTTATTTTAATGTCAGTTGAACAAAATGATAGTCTTCCCAACACGTTTTTCTCGATGGTATCCATTCAGCTCCTGATAAAAGAAACTGCTTTACGCCAACATTAAATTGAGATATAATTTGAGAAGGATCTATTTGGCAATAACGCAGAGTGCATTCATCGGAGGTATTTAATCTGTTTATATTAATGGCATTAAAAATCGCCTGAATTGTTTTGTTCAAGGCGAAATTCATGTAAAAAATAACGCAAATTTTAAATAAATTTAAAAAAAAACAGGCAGAAACAAAACACAGTAAATGATTTATGACTGAAAATTGTACTTTGGCTCTGAAGGATAGTTTGTTCGAATTCTAAAGTAAAATTTCGACTGCTACATAAATAAAGAACTTTATTATTTAGAATAAATGTAACCTGTGGCATACGGCGCTAGGATTTATTGATAACTTGTTGATAAATAAATCATTTTTGAAGTTACGTTATGTACATTATCTCTATGACAATCAAAGCAAAAATGGTCATTACTGCACTATAATAATTTCGAACGGTGTATATTTGCAAATGGTCCACCAATTGCTTCAAGTTTTCTAGATAAATATAGACCAGATAACAAACGGCATGTAAATGAATGGTATATGAATGCCTAAGATTATTGGATATTAGATGGACTAAAAATGCAGTCCTGCATGAAGACCCATATTTGCATACCAGGTATGGGTCCCCCTACACATTTTCGACAGCGCAATGCTATTGCAAGAACTTGCTAAAACCCGCTTAGGGGGAAGAACCGTGTTGTATAACTCCAAATTGTCTACAATAATATAAGATTAAATATTTTAGTTATATAAATATATTAATAACTTATATCAAAGACATATTGGCTTAAATATTACGGGAAAAATAACAAGTTTGCTTGGTAAGTTGAGCGTCAGCAGCGTTCTCCAAAATGGTCATAAACTTAATATATAGTAACATTTAATTACAAGGTTCTGTTCGTTATCAATTCCATGTAGTAAAAAGTAAGCACTCCTAAAACTAAAAAGAAAACAAATTCTCAGCCCGTAAAATTTGCCTACAAGCTTTCATTTTTAAATTACAAGTACAAATAAAATATTTTTATAAATATATATATATATATATATATATATATATATATATATATATATATATATATATATATATATACAATATTTGTTGTTAAAATGATTTGAAATTAGGTTCTTTAATACTTAAAATAAAACTCGTCTGTCTGAGAACACCTGAATTAACTTTATAAAATGTAACCTTCCACATTATAACCTCGAAATCGTGGTACATTATATTTCAAAAATTTCCTATATATTTGTCAGAGATGATGTAACAAAGAATGTATTATTACTCATATAGATGATTCTCTACATCAAGCTAGGTATATTTCAAACGCGTTTCCGTAAAAAAAGGAATTTTTTTTTGTTACAATCGCAACTTTGAGAGTGCTTTGTTCATTTTTGGTTGAGAGTCATCATATAGCTCCTTTATATTTTCTAGTCAGTTTATTGCACAAAATCACACCTATGAATAAGACACATCGTTTTATATAAGCGTAAGAAAGAACGTGAAACGGTAAAATATTTCATTTAGTTATTTAACATTTATTACTCGATTTGATGCACAGTATATCATGTATTAGTAATAGAAACATTCTCTCTTACATCATCTCTGACCAATACACAGGAAATTTGCCAGAGATAATGTACTATTTCGAAACGTTTTTTGTTACATTCTATGTATAAACTTTAAATAATTATACTTGTTATTTACAAAAAAAAATCGATTCCAAAAATTCAAATTACGAAACAATATTGTTTCAATTGGTTCAAATACCTAATGTTATAAACGCTAAGGGAGATTTTTACAAGTACGTTCTTGCGGATATTTTACAATGTGTTTTATATTTACAATTTAAAAAATTACTCACAATTGTTTAAATATATGATATTGTACGTTAAAGAATATAGATATTTCATCTTTGTGTACGCATTTAGCATCTGTCTGATACGTATTTATGTACTTCTATACGTACTGATGTTTGCTATTTATCTATCGAAAATAATTACGTATTTAAACCATAAAACCAAAACCAACACAGCTAAAAGTAATTGCTACTCAGCAATAAAGACGCCCAACGTTATCTTTGGACCGTGCCTCTTATCAATATCTTCCACACGGACCTACGACTGGTGTATTAGCCGATATATAGCATTGTATTTGTGAGGCTCGAAGAATCAGGTTCTATAACGCGCTCGCCAGTGTAAGTCCGTAAAGGTGTTTCTTGCGATGTTGCATTCTTCGCGGTTCTAAAGTGGTTTTGCACGGCCCGCGAGATACGGGCTTTCAAGAGCATTCTATCACATATTGTGCATGTAAGAGCATTCTAACACGTATTTCTTCCTATCAACGGCACCGTCTACAATTTTACCTTAGAGAAGGCGATGTAATTTCTCATGTGACAAATCAGACTTGAACAACTTTTTAATCTTGACACGATCAAAATATGTTACCCAGATCGCACTACACAACACATGGATTTTAAAAATGTATTATTAGGCAATTGAAACATAACTAAATATAAGCTTGTTATTAATTGGTTCTATCTATACAGACGTAAATAGAAAATACCAACCGTACAATGCACGCTAATTGAATACAACATATTATTTGTGAAATACCGACCGTCGCTAACAAATTAAAAGATAATTATGTTGAAATATAGAAGCAGATGAATATTTGTAAAACCATTCATATATTTGTTTGTTGTTTGTCTGTCCTTCCAAAATTGTATATCTTGAAACCTAATCGAGGATTATGGATGAAATCTGACAAGAAAATAGCTTATAATTACACTTTCTTCATGATTACTTCCCTCCTCATAGCACTTCAGAAAAGCAAAACATAAGAATACCGTTAAACCGGTTTTATATATTATTTGAAAAAATAAAATTTCAGAACTCTCGCAAATTTCTTATCATATTTTACTAAGAAACCGGGTTTTGTGCATATAACGACCCAAAGTTCTTAAGTAAACTTTCAAAAGTTTTATCCCTTTATATTTTTTATACCTCAAATTTCATATAATCTGATCTTAAATATCTTGAGAGGTTGCCAGATGAGTACTGTAATGCAAGTATAAATTTAGTACGCAAAGATTGAGTAAACCAAATGATGTTGGACTAAAATTAATTTACTATGAAAATAATCTTCATTACATTGGACCTATTGAAAATGGAGAGCCAATTACTATCAAGTACCGACGTCTATCCTCCATCGACGTATTATATTTAAATAAGCTAATTCGAATGACGTGAATTTAATTTTTTTTTCCTGTTGGATTTTATACGCTGTATTTATAAAACCTGATTATAATTAAAAAACGTAAACCCAATATGTAAATTTGACATAGTCAATAATTTGTGAAACTTATTGAACTCCATAAATTATATGACAGTGATATCATTAACCCTTAAAATATTAATGATATCACATCACATAACATCGTCGGTCAACAGGCCGCAAATCTGACCCGACCAATAATAACTTACTACATAATCGATAAGCAATGGCGCCTATCATTAATTTATAACTTTATTCGACTCACCACACTGTAGCACTAATTATTGACGATGTCACTACTTTAATTACGATATCGATAATCGCAATATCACCCATCAACATCATACTGTCATGGAGCAACAGGCCGCAAATGAGGGAGCATATAGCTTGCCGTTTAGTTAATTTGCAAATTTGTTCGGCCACTTATAAATTTAAAGTATTCGCTGACCTTCCGCCCGAAAGCCGAACAGCTGTGTCGGCGACCTAGAACGGCGGCCCGTCCAAGCACGTCGCGCACCGAAATAAAACACAAAAATGCTGTTTGTTATGAGGCTGCTCGCGTTAAATTATTCAATAAATTCTGCGTGCGACGCTCACCAACGTCGGGTTCCACGATATCAAATGCGTTTAGCACTTTGCCGACGTACGTATAGATAATTACCCAAGTAGCAAGCAAACGGTGTCAACATTAATATACGAGCCCATTAAGAACTTTGAGTTCTATTAGAGACATACAAGTGTCAAAAGACGCTTCTGACTTTAAAAGAGCGTTTTGTGAGATTATTATACAGCTGAAACGTTATAAAGTCTGGATGTGTTCAACTGAAGCTTCAGGGTTTTAAACAGGATATAAAAACTTTACTATATAGCTCTAAGTGTTAGCTAGTTTTTATCTTCAAAGCTATATAAAGACCCTATTTAGTAAGTGATTACTAACTTATTCACTCAATACTTTTTTCTGTACGATGGTATATACGAACTCCATTTCAAAATTATTCTTAAAGCGTAATAGTACACACTTTTAAAGTCATTAGTCCTATGACTAGCATCTATGAGGGTGTCGTAGTACTGAAAGAGTAAATGTCAGCCATTGTACAGCGTTACTTTTTACCGAGTCGATACTTAATTTGTCGCAGCGACTGCTTTTCGTAATGGAAAATAAATCTACTTAGAAAAAAAAGAGGAGGACCTTATACCGTCAAGAAGAGAGAAAAGGAATGTTTGAACATTACAAAACATCAAGCAAACAAGAGTATTGCTAGTGAACGACAAATTATTGCAAAAAAACAAAATACAATAAACTAGAAAAGCTACACGTCAAGCTGCAATCAAGTTCCATTGACGTCCAACATAGTGGATTCCGTACCAAAAATATTAATCAGTGATAATAATGATCATAGTGCTCAAGGTAGATGTGCATATTCTGTTCGATTTCTTCATGATTCTGATGGTACCATTTCTTCATGCTGCAATGAAAGTAGACTTATGTCCTTCGTAAACGAAGAAAAGATACAACTATTCTAGATTGGGCTAAACAAATTATTATCCGCTATGCTTGGAGTATCGCGTATTTATTTAGTTACCCATACACTTAAAAATAATTAGAATAGAATTTAACATTTCTTTCGACTGAGTTAATTCAATAGTCCCACCACTGTAGTGACCACTGTATGAACTGAAATTCTTTTGCCCACCGAAATACCGTATTTAGGATAAATCCACTTTGTTATTTCTTGTTATTTTACGCACGTATGAATATATTCACTTAAAACTTAATGAAAGTAAATTATATTCCGCCACTCATAATTCACAAATTATAAACAACTATTTCAAGTCCAAAATAACCTTTACAAACTTTAATATGTCTTTCTTAAGCTAAAAAAATATGTCGCCATAATTAATTTCCTCTGCGAAAAACGTATTATCATTTTAGTTCTCCATATATTCTCTTCAAAAACGTATTTGAAATTCTTATAGTTGCAAGATACTTATAAGATAATATTTGTAGAGTTAAGGTTTCCTTCTACACGTAATAACAATGCTAAAGCAGCTTTTAAACAGCTTCTTAATTGCTTATACAACCATTATACAGCTTCAATAATGCCAAAAGTTGTTTAATTCCAGGCCCAATTTGCGTTTATAAGGTCTGTAGAAGCGCTTCTATAGCCTTTATACAGACTGAATAAACGCTTTTAATATAAACAAGGACTTAAAAGTAGCTAGTAAACAACTTGAGTGCTACTTGTGTATTGATATACAATGTTAGTTAAAAAGCAATCTCTTTACTCCCCCACCGAGATATTGGGGTAAATATTATAATTCTTAATAATTTATTTTGAATAATAATCAAATATATTCAAAATTTATAGCAGTCGTTTACTTTTTACACTACCTATTAATGAATATATTTTATTGCTCACAAGCAAAATTAAACGCAAATTAAAAAACAAGGAAAATTTATTGGTAATGCAATGTTTAATAAAAAAATAAAATTCCCTCATAAAACGTAAACATTTATATTTATACAGATAAAAATGTATCAGTAAGAACTTAATGAACGATATTTTAAATGAATATAAATTATGGCAGATACTTTTCTTTTTAAAATAATGAAACTGAAATCTAGATACACATATTGATAATTATTAATATGCAAATAATATCACACTACGCGACCACCTCGAATACACAAAATATTCTATAATATACAGAAAAGTTTCTATAATCCTTGAAAATGCAATTTTTTACATATTAGCGCTGAAATTATTTGCATATTAGATTTTCCCCTAATTTTTTTGCAATTGTCATTCACATACTAAATTTTCATATTTTATTTCAATACACTTAAGATAATGTAAATTATCGTAATTTAAAGTGATACTGGGAATGACCACGCTCTTGAATTTATGCCATTTTATTGGTTAACCAACCTTCCGCGAAAGTTTTGGCGGTAGGATCGAAAATAGTAAGGCCCATTAATAGGTGTATACTTTTATTAACATGGAAGATGGCCAAAGTTCAAGCAAGATGATGGAAACATTTACACCCGCTCACTTAATCATTTATCGATTACACCCATAATAAATATATAACCGCTTAAGGCGCACGTAGTATCTATTCGAAAAAATATTGTTTACGGATCAAAAAGTAATTGTTTGTTTTCTAATAAACCAATGGAAAATATCTTCCTTACTATTTGGTACATTGTCGTCCCTTAAAACCCCATATTTAGGTCAATATTTTATTAATAGTATATATTATACGCTCAAGTTAAAATATACATCCAAGTAGACAATACACATTTTTAAGTAGGTTCCAACTTGCACAAGATGTCGCTTTATAAAGAATATTTAAGGAACCGAAACGAAGACAAACTGCGTGTTGTGGAACGAACTACATAATTTTGTGTATTGCGATTTTATCGATTGTGTTAGCTAAAAAATCCGCTCAGGATCTTGCTGATATCTAAAAGTTTTCCTTGCACAACTCAGCTTTTTTAAGCTACATGTAGCATGCCAGAAAATCGTCGTCCAGACCCGTTCAATCGTCTTTTTATAAAAAAATATTCCGTTTACAAACACAAAAAATGTTTTCATTTTATTATATGTTTCGGTCGTCAATGCATTATTTTTTTATTTTCAAAAGGAGAAGCCAAAGCGACATTCACAGTAGGCTGCAAAAGTGATACTTTTTATCGCTTCGTTCTACGAAATAGAAATAATTCGAAATTCAAATAATTCTTGTGTCGATTTTTCTCTTATTTAATTATTTACAAGTAGAATGATAGAGAGTGAAACAGATGGTTATCTTTTCCGAAAATTCTACAGTTCAAAAAACTCAAAATTATAAGAAATAAAATATCAAATGAATGGAGGACAGTAAAATGATAATTTAAAAAATATTTATCCTACTTTATACAAAATAGAAATAGAGAATAACAAACAAAACGTAATCCGAACTCTTTTGACTAGGATATCACATATATATAGACATCACATATACATCCTTAAATTACATAAAGAGTATTAATTTCCATTTTCCAAATTCCATAGAACGATTTTGCTGTATTTCACTTGCTTGTTATATAAGAATATTATTAGTACCTGTGTTTTAAATACGCCAAGATACAATTAAATGAAACAACGTGATGTAGTATTATTTCTACTTTCTTTAAGTTCTTTACCACGACCTAGGTTTCGTTGTATTACAACACCTTCAGGTGAGCAAAGATGTCTTTGCTAATAGCCCACCTGAAGATGTTGTAATACACCGATACCTAGGTCGTGGGTAAAGAACTTAAAAAAAGTAGAAATAATACTACATCACATAATTTCATTTAATTGTGAATAATGAATTTCTACAAAATTAACGCCAAATATATTCAATACGCCAAGACACATTCAATAAGTTTTAAGATGGCTCGTCTTTAAGTTTTGCTATCTAAATTGGAGACAAAAATTTTCACAGAACACATACTCAGAAAAAAATTCTCTAGAACGATGTAATCAATATCGGAAATAAATAGGTAATATGGGCCAAAATTTACTTCAAGGTAATTGTAGGCAAGCTCACTTATGCTCAGGCATTGTAATTTAACATAAATAATTAATTATAATGAATGATATTTTTGTTACGTTACATTTGCTACTTTCCCAGGCACATTATCGTCGTAAAAGAACATTTTCTTCTTAGCCTTTTAACACGTGACAGAAGTGAAATTTCTTTGGCGATCTAAATCTCGATTTGTAAGTATATAGTAAGGGTAAAACGGTAGAAAAAAAAGAGAGAGAGAAATAAGAAAATATTCTAAAAGACTTGAAGAAAAATGTTCGAAAATATATGTTAAAAAATAAATAAAAAAAAAAAAAAATTTTTATACATATATATATATATATATGTGTGTGTGTGTGTGCGCGCGCGCGTGTGTGTGTGTGTGTATATGTGAAGATCTTATCTATGGCAACTAGATATATGTATATGCTGGTTTATTGGGTATTTATAAATAAATTAAGTTCATATATTTTTATTTTCGTAACACATAAATTTTGTAATAAATTAATCATAAATAGATATTATATATTTAATTATAATATTATTAACACAACGTATGCATAGTACCTCGGCTGTTCATATGTAGCATCTGAGGCTTACATCTACAACACACGCACATCTTATACAATCGCATTATAGCGTTGTGTATACGTCGCTCTCTTTTGCGCCACTTCCATGACGTCAGAATATATAGCTCTTTTTCTCTCTACGTCATATCTTTCTTCTCCCTCGTGTAATGAAATGTGCCTAAACGTGACGCGACCTTAAAATTTTACTCTCAATTCTCGTCCACTTATCGATTATCGAACCGCCGCCTTAGAAGTTTAACTTCACCAAACGCGGAAAAGAATTCTCTATTCCCAAAAAATCGCATAAAATATATTTATTGAGATGTCTTAAGGCTTAATATCTTCAATCAAATTATGTAATATAGCTTTGTAATGAATAATGGACGCTCGAGGTAACCAAGCAATTAAATGCATATAAAACTGTATAATACTATATAAAGGGAATTAAATAAAATTAAAAGGAAAACAAAGACGATTGTGTTAATTGAAAAAACTTATAGATGCCATAACTTATAACATATACACCATTACAGTAGTACATACATTTAATATTTGTTTTACATTTAAGTGACCTCCATATTCAATTATGAAAATAGAACCAGTAATAAGGCAGTCTCCCACATTGTTATATTTGAACGAAAATCTATTTTGAGTTTCATCCACTAGCTCTCCTCAATGATCTCACAAGCCTCGGTAAAAAGATTCAGTCCCCTCGTCGCATATGTTAGTACCCTCTCGAGATAAAATTGTACCTATTTTCAGATTTTGCGTCACGTGATTATATATTCCACGTAAATTTTAAGCCTCTATATTTCATCTAGAAGTTGGAAACATTTGAAGAATTTAAAGACTAATAATGGTTCCGGTCCGGACTTCGCAGCAGAATCTTGAAAATTAAAATAGTTTTTATATAGAGATCTTGTGAATGCGACTGCGTGATTTAAAAACTGCGTTGTTTAAAGATATGCTATATAAGATTACGTTAATACGAACTAATTTATCTTTTAATTTATCGTTCTACATTTTTTAATTTTTAATTTTTTTAATTTTAAATTGTTTAAATTTATTTTTGGTGACAAATTTTATAACGTACTTAGGCAGATATAACAATAATCGCTGATAATATACTGACCCTTCTTCAAGAAGGCTATATATGTTCTGTTTCGCAACGGTTTGGTATAAGTCGTTTGACTATTCAGAGAACCTGAAAAAGATTTCAGGACAGTGGTTTATTCAAAAGAAGGCCAGGATAGGGAAAAAACGCTATACTGAGCCCAAGGATGACCGGATATTGTAAGGCAAGCTTTACAAAATCAGAAGTCTACACAAACATAAAAACAATCTCGAAGAAGTGAGAGCGGTAAGCGTTGGCCTGTGAAATGTCAGAAGGAGAGTTCTAGAAGTTAATATACACAGCCGAACCGGCTAGGAGTCCTAAATTACTCTATGGGCACCGTATTGCAAGGTTGACATTTGGTGCGACATGGGCCCCAAATTGTGCGACATGGACCGACGTGGAGTGGAATAGTTTTATTTTCTGATGAATCTCTTTCGTTGATAAAAACCGACGTCGCAAAGTACTTAGAAGACGTAGAAAGCCTTATGCATATGTATGTTCCGAAGAGATTATAGTCAGTCATAACCTCTGAAGATCGTGCGTTAGTTTTTCTCGAAAATGACTCTCTAAATACGATACATAAAAATGACTCTCTAAATACGATGCATAACGATACATCAGGGAAATCCTAATTTCTCATGCACTCCCAGCACTAGCCGTTACAGGAGCTGCTATTGTTTTCATGGAGGTCGAGATTAGCCATTCAGATTGGCCAACTCGAAGTCTCGTTCTCAATCCTATTTAGCATATGTGGGACACTCGATTTAACCCCACGGTACATCCAAGAGTTAAAAACAGTTATTATATATGAATGGCGGTGTATTCCCAAAGAAATCATTAAAAACCTCATCCAGAGCCTACTAGTTAGAATTGCAGCATTCATTCCGGGAAAAGGAGGCCACACTCGATATTAATTTTCTTTTTTTGTTTGTAATTTTTGTTGAATAACGGATATTGTCAGATGAAGGCCCTTTATTTTTAATGAAAAGAGTAATTTGAAAAAACACAAAAAAGAAATGAGTTAAACGAAGTGTTATTGACAAGCTAAAAGTTGTTTACACTTTTTGTAAAAAATATTTATTTCATTTTGTTGCATAAAATCTAATTTCCTTACGCTTTTCCTTAAAATAATCGGGAAAATCGTAAGTATCCGTTTTTGCAAAGAAGGATATAAATTGGGAACTAAATATATTTCCTCCGCGTACGAGGTCGAGTGGGATGTCATTGGATTGATATTTCAAAATAAAATTAAAGTTTCTTTTACCGGAAAATTAAGCTTCGAAGTGATGTATGTATAACTTGTCGTTCTTTCAAATCTCTCTGTAAAGTTATGGGTACTAGCGTTTGATTGGAACGTTCATTTAAAATGATTTCGTTTGATTTATATCAAAAATTTCAAAACCTTCAGAAGATTACATAACCCCTATGTATCCTGACATGGAACTAGCTGGTTTTTTCTTTCATATATTAGTGATCATTTATATAGACGAGAAGCAATCTTAAAAAAACAATTAAAATGAACGCGAATGTATTCACACTTACAACTCGTTTAGAAAATTGAAAAGGTAAAAGAATTACTATCTGACTCAGGGCTAATTATTTCTGATTATTATATTACGGCTAATTATTATATTATAACAAATAGCTATTCAGATTAACTTATTTATTTATGGATGCTTACAAAATTAAAAAAAGTGTATGAATAATTCAGATAGGCTGCGTATATTCTCTAACGAATACCAGGCCAGAAGCCTGTTTCTTGTAATGTCGAAATACAATCTTACCATTAAATAACTTCTAAAAAGAAGGAAATTAATAATTAAATGTTATACATTATTTCGTAACTTTGGTGTATTGAAAGCACGTTTCTAAATTCAACCAAACTAACTTTATATAATGTAGACGGGGAACTCTCGTATTGAGAAACAAATTTGTCCGGTTTTATTTATTTTTATTTTCTGTATGTATATTTTTGTAACAATGCATGAAAGCTGTACTTTATATGCCCAATAAGAATATATAATTAAACATAGATATAATATTATGGGGTACACCTTGACAATACACGTAACTGCTTAAGGAAGAATTTACACAACAAATACAATTTAAACATTCAAAATAAAACAAGCTAGGTAGCCGATATTGTAGAGAATAAAAATGGCTAGTCGAACAACAAATAACTCGCATTAGTTTTCTCAAGGTTGCTCCACACTCATATCACCTTCACTTAATTCAAATACGATGTTTTAATACACTTAAATGTTATTGTAACTAAATGAGTTGTTTTCCGTCACAAGAGGACGAACAACCTTTTTTATCGAAGGTAAAAAATTTCGTCTGTTCTAAACGTAAAAACAAAATTATTTAACCGCACGAAGTTTTTGTATCGTTATGTGTAAGATGTATAAGATAACTTATAGCCTGTATATATAATCGAATCTATTAACGATGGAAATATGCCAAAAATACGCACATAAGTAAAAGAAATAAGTCGAAGAAACATCAAACCTCTTGAAACATTAATTTTTTCATACACTTATTCTGGCAGCCCCACAATTACTCGACGGAAAAAAACGTTTATGTAAAGTTGTATTTTGCTTCTTCATTTTCCTTTCACAAAGCAGATAACAATTATAAATGATCAATCAAAATGAATAACCTCTCCGCCTGTCCCCGCCCAAATTGAAAATTCGATATAACTTCGGTGCTATATATGATACTTTAAGAAAATAAGGGTTAAACAAACCATGATATTATTCATATATTTCATAACAAATGCAAAGCTTTATTTTACTTTTTATAAGCGATAAATTATTTACAAAAATGACAAAAGAAATAGTTTCACCATTCGTTCAATTCTTAACTGTATTTTTTTTTATTCTGACTTTTTTGATGTCATAGAGAATATAATACTGGAAATTGTCTTCAAATTGTTTATTGTAAGAGAGAATTACTTAATATTAACAAAACCTATTTTCCCTCATATCTCTTTACAAATCTGGCAGCTATGAACATCGGAGAGATCCACAAATACCATTTGCATAATACTCTGTAATACAATTCGCTTAAGCTATTTGTCAAAAAAAAATATACCATCAAATTCGAATCGTGCTTCGCGCAATTAATCATCATACAGGTTGCCGCTTTCGAAATTGGAAATAATTTTCTAACATGTATTATGTGTTTAAATACCTATACGCTAATAATGATACACAGAATATTTCAATTATTCAACATTTATTCTTATGAAATCGTCAACATTGCCATCACCTCTCTGATTTTTCCACTAGGTATAAGCATATTTGCGGAAAAGGTGATTGTAAACAAAAATTTGTTTACGACTTTTGAAATCCTTTGCTAAACAAAATTTTCGTTTGAAAATTCGTCCAATTAAAAATATTCAGTTGATACTTATTTAAGAGTTGGCACTACTATCGGATTGAGCATGTTTTGTCCGACATTTGCACCTTTATTTAGAACTGCATCTTAATTATTTTCTAAATATATCAGTCAAACGAATATACGTTTATAAAAAATATAGTAACTTTTATTTTCATGTGTATTCAAGTTTTTCTCAATCTATTGAAAAAAATGGCCACTACAAAGTTTGGAAGTTCACTTTCATTGCTTGTAATGAGTGTGCCTTAACAATAAATGTAAACTATCATTCAGTGACCGTAATTACAATGTTTATAAATTAGTCGTAAATAATTTTGCACAATTAAAGAATGGTAGCATTGAACTCAGGAGTTGAGATCTACTGTTTGACACACCGTTTGATACCGTTTGACAGCTGCGACTGCAACCACACAGAGTTTCGACGGCCCTCAATTCGGTCCAATTAAAACGATAAATGTTACTGAACTCATACTGCGTACAGACGTGCTACTGAACTCATACTGCATACAGGTAAACGTTATAGGACTCGTACTAATTACACTCCACAATTCCATTATTGTAAGCTGTAAAAAAAATTGTTATCTGCAAAAAAGTATTAGCACATTTTAGAAATTCACATCACCAAGACACTCAATAAATGAAAATTAAAGAATGGAAATTGATGTTTAAATACTGAACAAAGACGCGATAGTACGTTGATCAAGTTTCGAAATATAATTGGAGTGAAAGACGGTGCCTAGTGTAAAGACAAAGTTGAATGTTATACTGTTTGGAACTAATTTAATAGTTTTTTTTTTAAAAAGACCTGGAAGTTTCGTAGATAAAGTAGTGTTAAGATGGCTGCCTGCATATTTTATACACTTTTTAACTTAAACCCTTATAATCTCACAAATTACGACAATGATATTAGTCAGGGGCTATTACATATAAATTAATAAGTTTTATATCAAATGATTTAGTTATTTAAAAATAAGGACGCTTTTAATAAAACAGAAATATTAAGCCTGTTACTTAAACATTGTCCATAAAGGCACCGCTACTGATTTTTTTTTGTTTGTGAGTGATAAAACTTCTTAATTTCCCGTGAAGAATTTCAGTATATCTAATTAGTTTGACAAGTATTTTACACAAATGACAAAATAAAAAAGAATACTGACTCGGTTTCCTAGTATGCCCACAAAAGGGTTGCCATATTTTTTTAAACTGAAAAGTCAAACAATTTAACAGTGAAGATGTCTGTGATCTGTCACTTTGTAAATCTACATAATATAGGCAGTATAATATGTACGACATTATATATAGTACAACTATAAAATGCTTAGAAATATACATGCTAATGTGGATAAATTAAATAAAACAGTGTTCAATTAACTTTTCCCATAGTATATTTTTAGTTACGAACACAACACTAATATCATACCGTTTTCCTAAAGGTTTTTTTCTTTCTGTTTCGAATCCCAGAAATGAAATGAAAAGAAAAAAATGCCGTGCCCTGCGGAAGACAGCCGTAGGTTGCCGTGAAGTCTAATTGCATACCAGTCCTACTTTGTGACCTTACGCCTTTGAAAGATACACTAGTTACCAGTCCTACTTTGGGATTTATTAAAAAAATATCAAAGTTAGTTAAAAGGAATAAATCGATTTCATTTACTTTTTCTTATTCCAACCGGAATAATTGGTAAAGGTGACGGCGCGGCGGCTATGAAGTAGAGATGCGTTCTCGCGCAGATACGTCGCGGGCCGTCGTGTGTGGTCCTCTCACGAGCTGCTAGTTGGCGGGAGCCTTCGAGACAACGTCAGGCTGCAGATACCGCGGGTAGATGCCGGCTTGTATTAAATTGTTTCTTTTACGTAAGGTTCGTTTTATGCGTCATGAATTGTATTTTCTACATTTATATCTTTTAAATTATGATAAGCAAAAATATGACAGTTTCTACGATATTTTCGAAAAATAACTATCAACCGCTTAATAATCTATTAATTTGTAGTCATTGGTACTATCCAGTTCCGGCAGTCATCGGAGCGCAAATGACGATAAATTTGTTTTTAAGTTTGCAATCTCAACCGAAATTTTATCACGCGAATGAATAAGGGAACGCCCACAGAGTTACTTTCTCTACATACTCTTCCATTCATCTTACAATAGCAGCACTACATTTGTATCAAACATATATGTGTTCGGGGAATCTTTACACGCTTTTCATTTAATATTTTTAACACATAAAAAGACAATTCTACTTTTACGATAATAAATTTTGCTATTTTCCAAAATATAACTCAATTATTTCTTGCCTGTTTTATATAATTTCCCAATTTAACTTTCAATAGACTCTCAGTTAAGTGTAAACCTCTATTAAATACAACACGCTATACATTTTTATAGTCATCAAACATTTACCGGAACATATTATCCATTTCCTTTGATCTATTAAACTATTTTAAGACATTACGTTTTAACACTTTTAGTCAAGTTATCTACCGGCATCCGACATAATAAATAATTCATTATATTTCTATGGCCTTCCTTTCAATTCAATGGCGCTGAAAAATAATGTTGAACCATTAGTTTAGCTTTGAAATAAAACTCGAATTTCTGTAATATTTCATTCATACCAAAACCATACATTTAATTTGGAAAACGCCGTATTCTTAGTTCCGATTTCTAAACCAGACAATAGTTTCCAGTAATACATTTTCGAACTGCTGATGTACAGTAACATAATATTGATATTAATAAATAACATCTGATATAAGCAGAATCTACACGAATGTCGACGGTTATTTCGACTGCAAATGCAGATACAACCTTCGCGTATTTTGCGTCTTTTATTACAGCGATCGCGATAACGAATCCTTCAAGTACATTTTGCAAGAAAACTATGATTAATTACCACAGATAGAACGAGAGGCAGGCATCTGGCCGCGATAATGCCGCGCCGTAGCAGATACCGACCGCTCAGAGTCCATGTCGCGCTCCTCCTCGAGTTTTAATCTCCTCGGCGTATTTTTAACCGTACTGCGTGAATTATCCCGACTTTCTTATGTGTATTTATTCGAAATAATTATACCAAAATATTATTTCCTCAAATCTAAGCATTAAATGTCTTATGGAAATAATAAAAGGATAACACTAATATTTTAGATAAAAAATTAGCTACTTGAACAATGAAACAACTATACCCATTGTCAATCACTTAATTGCACAAAAGGTAAAAATGTCAGAAAAGATTACATCATCGGATAAGAGAGACAGAGAGAGAGAGAGAGGCTTTAATAATGCTTGATATGTTGACATGATTGGATATTTGACAAAGTACAAATGGTAAAACGAATTTTTTTAGAATATGAAAATTAGAGCCAACTTAGAAGTTTGTAATTCATTTATAAACATGCTAGTTGGTTCTATTTTTCATGATGAAAAAGTTTTCCGTTTTTCTTTTCATATTTTGTTTCACAAAATAAACTCCGTTGCTCTCTATGCATCGTTTCAGTCGATGGAACCACAGAGAGAAGCGGTCAACTCATTCTTTTTAGACGCCTTTTTGAAGTCAGTCACCTCTTATTTGGCGTCCAGAAATCGTATTCTTCACAGTTTATATTTTATTCCTTAAATCGTATGATTCAAGGTCGGAGCTTTATGGAAGATGACTATCATTTCTGTACCTGACTTAGTTAAATATTCGTTCATTCTTCTAGTTGAGTATGCAAAGGTATTCTTGATAAAGAAGGATTCTGCTACTTGATCTCCAACTTTTTCGAAAACAACAGGCAAAAAATTGCTAGCATACAAATTTGCGGTAACTGTTCTTTCAATTTCCAAAACAATAGTTGTAGAATAGCCGGTGCCTCCAAAGAAAGAGCCGATCATCCTTTTATCAGCACTTCGTCCTTTCTTCGACTTTGTAGGCAACACTTTAGAGAGAAACCCCCACTGTGCACACTGCCTGTAAGTTTCGAGTTAGTAATAATATGTACAACTTTTATAACCCGTGAGAATGCTCAATACAGAATTTTAGTGATGTCCGTCAAATTTTTTTTTACATTTCGCGACAACAATCAACCCGACGGCCTCCTGACGCCTAACTGTTCATATAAAATTGTCTGTGCTTGACTTATTACCAATGCCTAAATTTGCCCAAATCTGTTAATAGATTACTCTCTCATCACTCTTTATTACGAGCTGCATAACATTGATGTTACCTTCAGTTTTTCTCTCTAGAGAGACATCTCTCACGCAGATCATCGCTGAGATTAGTACGACCACGCTTGAACTCATTAAATCAGTTGTAAATAGGAGAACAAGATGGGATTTCACCATGAAAAACCAATCGAAGTCAATCGTAGCTTTGTATTAAATTGAGACCACAATGAAAGTCATAAAAAAGTCATCCAACAAAATAGTAAAAATAATAAAGTATCTTAATGGTAATTGAGGTACTTTCATTGTATTTGTTTTGAAGTAAAAAGACCGATTTTCGAAATTTGAATTCGTTTTGTTTTTAGCATTATTGCGAATTGTCAATTATAATAATTTTCACCGTTATCTTCGTAAGTACTGCATAAGTTGTCTCTACTAAGAAGTGTAGAGATCACAAAGTATTTCAGAGGACCGAACGCGAGCTTAACAGTATATGCACGATTCGGCCGGAAGTCAGGAAGAAATCCCTGAGGAAATGTATGCAACGATACGAAGATATTGGGATTATTGAAGATATTCGAAATAATTATTGACTAAAAAAAGCAGGGAAATAATGGTCAAATCTTTAAACCATTGAAAATACAACACCACGAGCTGGAAGATGTTTGCATCGTTACTTAGTAAATACCCCATAAAAATTAGTCTGGGTTTGCTAATCTACCTAAGGTTTTACTGCTGGTTCGTCTTCACTGGTAATTCTAATGCAGAATGGAGGTACTTCACGAGGACAACGCTTTATGTTGGAGCTCTCTCTTAACACTAAGCCAAAAATTATATTTTAACCTTATTTCCCACTTAGTAAATTGATGTAAACCAATAGAAAATACCTGGTTGACCCTAAATTTAAAGCTTAAAAAACATGTATGATCTATTTCGTACATTCCCCCCGACAAAAAGCTCATGAACTTTTTCTTATTACAATATTAGTGTAAATTAAGTCTAAACAGCATAAAATTTTTAAAAAATGTATGTGTATATATATACGTACGTATTGTGTGTGTGTATCTGGTGAATAGGGCCTAAACCGATGGACCGATCTGAATGAATTTGATATTCTGAAGTGTCTTCTTGCCTCTCGCGAGAAAACATATACCGTATCTGCTGTGTTATTTATTTTAATTTTATCATCCAACATCGTGTAAGTTCTAACCAACTACGATGGCAAACTATTAGACAACCAATAACTATTAATAGATCGTGTATTAAATACTCAATTTTAATTTTACTTCGTTAAATCTATATAACCTTCATGCCCATGATAAGTAATAACTCGAACTGATTGCTTTGAAAATATTAACTAACTCACTCTCTTGATAACTTGTGTGCGTATTTTCCTTGTTTATACAACAAAATAACATACATATTGATTTGTCTAGCAACAATTAAGATAAATATTATACATGTTTTATGGAATAACACATTCTCGCCCGGCATTTATCATCTAAAACATATAGCCTACACTTTTGTGAGAATAAACAAACAGAATTCCGAAGCTAGTGAGCCTTCCCCGCGTACCGAAAACGGCGCGGTGCGGGTGCTGCGACAGATAGCCAGCAATAACAATACGGACGCGCGCGTAGCTGCGGGCGGCAGCGCACCTTACGAGTGCACACATCCGGACAACAAAAGGTTAAGGAAACTGAGCGCGTCGTTAGCGGCCATAACGGCTGTCGTTATGGCCGCTAACGACGCGCTATCGGGCGATTACTGGGCGGTCAGAAAATCTTTGCTAATTGCCCACCTGAAGATGTTGTCATACAACGAAACCCAGGTCGTAGTAAAGAATTTAAATGAAGTAGAAATAATACTACATCGCGTACTTTCATTTAATTGTGATTTACGATATATTACTAAGAGAATAGGTTGACAGGTAACAACAATTTAAAAATATCGACTTGGGAATTTACAACCAACGACATATATTAACCATTGGGTTTGTAGGAAAGTATTTAGCGTTGTAATTGCAAACAATGTTTTTGAAAAATCATAGTTCATTGTTAGTTACTCTTGTTATCTATAACCCATTGCTAATGTACAGGTAAAACGTGGATTCCTTTTGTTGAGTCTACTGTAGTATTTTTTTCAATCGATTATTCAATTAATTCTTATTTGAATTCACTTTTAATTGAAAAGAATAATTTTATTCCAGAACGATCATTGTATAATGAACCATCAATCTAAAGGACGAGGTGACCATCTTTTTTCTAGCATTTCTTTCCATACATTTGTAGACAGCTCTTTAGAAGGAAATACCTATTGCGTAGACTGCTTCTTAGGTTCGAGTTCGTAGCAATATATCCAACATTTTTCACCCTTGACGATGTCGATTACAGTATTTGGATGACATCCTCCGAATTTTTCTAACATTTCGCGATACCAACCAACGTGTTTTTGAACTTCGGTCAAGTAATGGGTACCTAGCACACTACTTCATAACGCTTATTTTAAATGTAAAATTCTCTATACTTGACCTCTACCAGCACCTAAACTTGCCCAATTCTGCTGAGAGATTACTCTCTTTTCAATCTTTATCTACAGCCGAGCAGCGAGCAGCGCTCTTAAAGGATGTCCGTCAGCTGAAATTGGTACAATCACGCTTGAACTCTTTATACCGGTTATAAACAGAAGGTGAGATAAAGCTTCATCATAAAATCGAAGCCAATCGTAACTTTATTGTTGATTGAAACCACAACGAAATTCATAGAAATTATCGAACGAATGTTTTCTAGCGTTAAATTCATCTTGACTTGATAAACACAATTTTCAAATGGCCGCCTGTTTGCAAAAATTAGCGACAAATTCATGCAAACTATATCAATGAATTATCAAACATTTCCCTCTTCGAAATTTCAATTCATTTTTTATCACCTTCATTACAAATTGGTAAAATACGTAAATTCATAATTGGTTTTATCGACGATTTTTTTTCACTTTTTTTTCTTTAATACTAACGAACCAGCTACCACGGTGAACACATTATGTCCTTGATCAGCTGTGATTGACTATAAACTTTTAATAAAATGTCATAAATAAATAGATATATTTACTTTATGATTAGTGGTATATTTACTCAGCGCGAGCACAACAAATACAATTGTGCCAAAATAACGGCTGGCGGTGGCTAATTCAAGGTTGATTCCCAATTTGCATACGCTCTACGCAATTAATACCTCCGCCAGTCCCCGAGTCCCCCCAATCCACTTAGTTATGTAAGCGCGGCGAGCGGCGCGGTCGTACACACCCCACCGAATTGTAAATTCCGGTGTTTCTATCGGCCAGTCAAACGCTACGAACATTTTATTGTAAATCACAATAATATGCTTTTAGATAGAATACAGTAGGAAGTGGCTATAGGCGATCTCTCAAAAAATATTTGCCCAATATTCATAATATAAATGCACAATGTAACAATTACGTCATTGACCTTAATTTTTAGTTTAAAACTCAAGGGAAAATATGTGTTTCTCTTTGTTGTACTGCTATTGCGTTTTTGCACGCTTTTAACCTTGTTCTTCTCTAAAACATTAATGTTTTATAGTTTCAATACTCCAGAAGGGAATAAAAATCGTGAAAATGGGCAAAGTTTTTACTCTTTGATTAATAGTAGTAAAAAACGGTAGATATTAGAGGTAGGCACTGTCGTGGATACTGACCGTTGTAAAGTAGCAGAAAACTCTTGTAAACAAATGCCAAAATCTCTTGTAAAAAAAGAGTGAATTACTCCGATACCTTCGATAGAATTATGGCCACTTCACAAAAAAGGAGAAAAGATAATATGCAGTAACTCTAAATGCATCTCACTGCTCATTTTTGGATAAACATCTTGGTGAAAGTAATTGCGTTAACTTTGTTAGAGAAACTATTGATAAGTAATAATGCGGACTCGGAGAAAAAAGGACTATAGTAGAGTAAATGATGATGAAAAACTACTGCACTCTATATGACAGTGACAGCTTTGACTCATTGACTGAAAGTGCGAGTTACCGCTCGTCGAGTCTGATTGGGTACCACCTTGCAACGATAAGTTAGGTTGCTCCCGTTTGGATCTTACGCGGAATTGTTGTAGATATTTCCGTAACCAGCGTTCCCAAAATCGCTCAGAGGAATTTCTGAGGAGTTGTAACCTGAACAAACGAGAATCAGGAAACAAGCAAACTGATTGTACGGGAACTAGACTCGATCATTCTCCTATAAGAAAATATCCTGGAGTGATAGTTTGTAGATCTGGATCACCAGATAGGGAACAGAGTAGATATGAATTGAGGGCGATTTCGACTTGAGACAGGAACGTAGTGAATTCCTCGTTGGTGAGAACATGTTTTTCTTGAAGGAGTATTTTCGTATTGAGTGCCAAGAATTTAATGTTTTTTTTAATTTACTTGTTCATTTAAACATATTTGACAAACTCATGTTAGTATTTCTTATATTATCATAATTAAACTTCAATATAACCAGACTCTTTTAACAGAGCTTTGCTTACGATAGAATCAGTAATTAGTAAGCAACGCAACATAAATATTTGTTATATTGTAGTTAAAACAAAGTTAAATAAAATTAAAACAAAATATAAAATCAAATATAACTTAATAAATTAAAACTATTTCAAATCATACAATACATAATACCATCTAATACATAATTAAAACAAATCAAATGTAATTAAATCAGATCAAACAAAATCAAATAAAGCAATTATATTAAATTGAAGTAAACTAAGTCGCATTTAATTGACCAAATCAAATAGATAGCATCCAAAATAGCGAGCAAAAATTAGCTCAAATAAAACTCCGTTAATTAGTCTAATTCACGCTCCAAAAATATAAGCGATCGATAGCTTGAACCTTTTCAGAATTTCTGTTTTTGATTTTCGAAATCAAATCAAAACTTATGCAAATTGAACAATACAAAACAACAAATAATCACTTTTAAATATACAACATTATCGGATATTAAACTGCCTAGAAACTCTACAATTACATACCAAGGCTGTTAGCCACACAAATAAAAATATGCGTAGTAAGCTCTCATCACTTACGTCATAACCCAGAATATAGTCAGCTGGCCAAGGTTTACGTGCGCATCGTAAGCAAAATCATTTAGCGTCTATTACCATTAACGTCTTTCTATAAACGTACTCATTATAGTACGCAATCCATTTAAAAACTTCCAACAGATTTTTTAAGTCAGCCATGAAGTTAAACACCAGAGCAGATACTGATGCTCATAAAATTTTCGGTATAATGATGTTAAAAGACACATCTCATTTTACGCATTTGACAGGCAAATAATGGACGTGACCCATCATTTACACTCTTCATAATCATTACGATAAATACGTTCGGTGGGAATTGACGAAAATTATGCTGACGATAATGTCATTTACGCGTTATGTTGGTCACCTGATTAACAAAATCCTTTATAAAGAACAGCCACTTTGATTTGACTGAAAAAGTAAATGTATGGTGGTAAGTAATATGAACGTAATAGAATGTATATAAGAATATCTGCAGTAAGGTTTAAGTTATTAGTAATGGGGTAAAATATCATTTAAAACTAACAAGAAGTTTATGTTTTACAAAAGAAAACCAAAGAGTGGAAAACCTTGGGAAAGAAAACCCAAATGAAAAAACAGTGAGCCGTCACGGGACGCCTGGCAGATGTGAAACATCGTGTTCGTACAAGTAATATGCATAAAAGACAAGATTATTACAGGAACTAAATATAGCATAATGAAAAAATAAAGTATTACGAATTCCTTACAGAAAATGGAGACTTTATTCAATAAACATTTATTTACAATTAATACAAAAATAATAAGGCACAGGTTATGTGTACCGTAGTAAACAACAGCGTCGAACTGAGTGAGGGGGGACTACGATCGCGTAGTCGGTTGCGCATGGCGACACGTCGCCATACCGTACACTCTACTACATATAGACTATATATTTACTTTAGTATAGCGTGGCGACCCGTCGCCACGGCAAGCGTCGCCACGCCAACGACCCGGTTTATACCTGCGCCTATAGATGTTTCACATCAAAAAATATTAAGTTTTGTATCTAAACTTACAGAAGTCAAATGGAAATTTACATGTAAAATCTGCAATGAAATTGGATTATGAATACGATGAGTAAGTGTCTACGTAGACTACTGAATGATAAAGATTTATCATAATCGTGTATGAACTAACACTGTACCTTTTAAACATATCGTCATAAATTGCTAATCGTGTATGAACTAATACTGTACCTTTTAAACGTATCGTCATAAATTGCTAATCGTGTATGAACTAATACTGTACCTTTTAAACGTATCGTCATACATTGCTAATCGTGTATGAACTAATACTGTACCTTTTAAACGTATCGTCATAAATTGCTAATCGTGTATGAACTAACACTGTACCTTTTAAACGTATCGTCATACATTGCTAATCGTGTATGAACTAATACTGTACCTTTTAAACGTATCGTCATAAATTGCTAATCGTGTATGAACTAACACTGTACCTTTTAAACGTATCGTCATACATTGCTAATCGTGTATGAACTAATACTGTACCTTTTAAACGTATCGTCATAAATTGCTAATCATGTATGAACTAACACTGTACCTTTTAAACGTATCGTCATAAATTGCTAATCGTGTATGAACTAATACTGTACCTTTTAAACGTATCGTCATAAATTGCTAATCGTGTATGAACTAACACTGTACCTTTTAAACGTATCGTCATACATTGCTAATCGTGTATGAACTAATACTGTACCTTTTAAACGTATCGTCATAAATTGCTAATCGTGTATGAACTAACACTGTACCTTTTAAAGGTATCGTCATAAATTGCTAATCGTGTATGAACTAACACTGTACCTTTTAAACGTATCGTCATAAATTGCTAATCGTGTATGAACTAACACTGTACATTTTAAAGGTATCGTCATAAATTGCTAATCGTTTATGAACTAACACTGTACCTTTTAAACGTATCGTCATAAATTGCTAATCGTGTATGAACTAACACTGTACCTTTTAAACGTATCGTCATAAATTGCTAATCGTTTATGAACTAACACTGTACCTTTTAAATGTATCGTCATAAATTGCTAATAGAATACTGGGAATAAGGACAAAAGGCAATAGATTTAATATGGAGTAAAATTTACCAGCGTACATGAAAATGGCTGCTTAATAAAGAAATGAGGTTACGCGACGAGAATGAGAAACGGAAGAGACAATGATCCTCAAAACAGTAATGTGTGCCGAGTCAGTTTATTCGCTTTAATTTAGTGAGCAATGAACGTATGAAGAAGTATATGCATGTGAAGGATTGGTGGTTATTTTTGAGCATATTTGCTTCCTCGGCACTTCTAACTTAAAATTTGAAACAAAATCAGTTGCGTGAAACCCTTAAGTACTTATTTAAAAACAAATTCCGAAAATCTTAGGTATGAAATAAATTTGATATTATCCGTACAAGTATTTATGTCCTTCTATATACCGACATTAGTAATAATTGTATATTATAATAATTTGAAATTACAGAGTGAATACATTTAAACCTTGTTTGTTTCCAAAATTGCCTCATGTTGTGTAGAATTTAAAATATTTTTCCGTTATCTTACAAGTACTAGATAAAATAATCATAAAAGTTTGATAAAACACACAATGTTAAGCTCTTTATTTTTTACATTAACCGTAAGTAATTGATACACAATATAATATAAGAAGTACAATTTCTCTGTTCAAATACATACAGAATTCAAAGTCTTTGAATTTGACAGTCGTTTTAAAATAGAGTATCTAATTTCAACTTCAATTCATTTCACAATTAAATGAAACTACGTTATGTAGTATTATTTCTACTTTCTTTAAGTTCTTTACCACGACCTAGGTTTCGTTGTATTACAACATCTTCCGGTGGGCTATTAGCAAAGATTATTATGGGTTATTAGCAAAAATCTTTGCTAATAACCCACCTGAAGCTGTAATACAACGAAACCTAGGTCGTGGTAAAGAACTTGAAAGTAGAAATAATACTACATCACGTAGTTTCATTTAATTGTGAATAATGAACTTCTACAAAATTAACGCCAAATATATTCAATATTCAATTAATTTTATACCAATTTTCATTTTATAGTTTCAAAGTGCTACCGCTAAGAATTTGTAACAGGGAGGACAACATTATTCGGGTCCCTCATTGCAGAAACTGCAGAAACATAAACATAAAAAAGATGAGACTTATTTGGTAACTGATTTTAATATTGCAATGTTATGGTAATCAATTTCAATTTGGCAACGTAACAACTGCGTAAATTGAAGAAAACGAAAAGAGAGGTCACGTTATGCGGGATAGTGTGGAAAGCAGCGCAAAGATACAGACTGATTAAATATATAGAGAGATCATAATTTCCCTGAAAACCGTTTATTGTCTTAAAATTAAAGCGCAATAATTACAAATTAAAGAGCATTTCTGCTGAAACCTATCCGAAACAAATTGATACGCAGCCGACAGAAATTTCGATACAGTTCTATGTTTAAAATTTCGACAGAATTTCTTTAATTCGATATTCGGTTCAAAGAATGTGTTGCTTTTGTATACGACTGATCACGAACGGGAATTACGAAACCACTAATTATCTAATTCAGTCGTGCTTTTTATGCGCGAGTAAATTAACCATTTCATGTTCTCAATATCAGCATCATCGTAAAGAAACCACAAACCATCTCTGATCGATCCGGGTCGTAACTACTGTAAATAATACGATAAAGGGATCGTATCAAACAGTCACAATTCAATCCCTCAAATATCGTATCGATCGATCCACTGTAGATTAAAATATTTTTTGAATATATGCTATTCATTTACTATTTAGTTAAAATAAATGCACATCAAAAAGTACATGACATGAATGTAGTTATATCCCGTGGAAGAAACACACGTTCTGATGGAACTCTACGGTAGTAATTAATCAATAAGAATAGCACAAAAATAATTAATTAATTAATAATGTCGAATAAACGTTATGCGAAAACATCGGAATCCGATGATCAGACATCAAGACATATTTAAATATATCTACCTTCAAATTTCAAAACCTAATTAACCATCGGCTACAGTTCTAAATTGCCGCATGGAGGTATATAAATAAAACAAAGTCTGTCGGTGCCAGTCACCAAGTAAACATATCAAACACTTTATTATAAACGTCTAATAATTTGGTCCGACCGACCGTGTGACCTGATTATTAATGCGACCCATTAGAATCGAATGGTTCGATCGAAACTATTACGTTTGTATCGATTTTAGACTATATCACTGCATATTTCAAAGTTTTCCTGTAGATACACAAATATACTTGGAGCTATGCTCAGGAATAATTTGGAAATGAAATTGTAAGCAAATCTTATTATAAAATAAACCACAGTTTTTCTCTGTGGTTGGATATATTTTATATTCTCCTTTCACGCATAAAATATTTCAAACATTAAAGGTATTATTAATCTGCACCATGGAAATTAATAAGTATTGATCTCCGTAGTAAATGTATTGATCTGTACCGTGGAATATTTTAAAGCTACATCGTAACATCTTAAACATACACTGCCATTCTAAAATGTATTCAGCCTATTAACTGCTACGAGTAAGGAAATCACTTCTTACTCGTAGGCATACGGTACATATTAATTGTATGGTGTAATTTTGTGTAAGTGTAATCTTATATGTCGGTAAGAACGCACCCACGTACCTCCGGCATTAAATTACCGATTTCTTATTAAGGTTTGTTTAAAATAAAACAAAGAAAGTTATCAATTACATAGATTTATTTATTGAGACAAACATGGAAGACAATAACCAAATTATTTAGAAAAAAATGTTAAGGAAATAAAGGGAATACGATATACAAATGGTAACTCCACCCCCAGCCAGTTTTATCTCGGATTAGGAATATTTTGATATATGTTTGAAGCCAAACATAAAAACATATTTTATTCGGTATTTTTGTATGACCAGAAACTGAAGGTCGTCCTGATGGAAGCAATCTTTTTTGTACCTGGTTTTCCTGTAGAATCTTGTTTTTGGCGGCAACTTACAGAAATTGTTTGAACGGAAATATTTCTTTGTTTTTAGCGGCAACTTACCCAAGTTATTTGAAGGGAAATATTTGCAGTGCTATAATATTTCTAAAAACAAAAGGAACTGCCTGGTCTGCGTTGTCGGCGTTTTTGAAATGAAAAGTAAATTATTTTACCATTTTCATATTGTTCGAATTTGATTTGCTATCATTATCTCTGCAAATCTTGGCATTTCTTTTTGAAGCGCATTGAGTTCAGAAATTTGAATTGTTGATATCGGATCAATGACCATATGTAAAATACGCCTGCACGCTACACCCCATTCCTGTCCTCGATTCTAATAACAATTAATATATTCAGTTAAAGACGACGTCGTCTTAACATGGACATATTAAGTCAAATCTGTGAACGTTTTCTCAGCTTGTTATGACCAAAAAAATATTCCGAAACCTTGTCATTATTGACTGCCTTCTCTCTAATTCTATTTTATGCTTGGAGTTACATAAGCACTTCGAAAATGTTCGGCAAACAGTAAAAGCACACAGAAATAATCAAGATTCAGAAAATATGGGTCTTAAGGCATTCCTCACTGTAGTGCATTCGTCTGTCATAAATAATGTTGGTTGGAAAATTTGTCCATCATCATTTTCCAATGCTTTGGCCACCAATGTGTAACTTGAGTGTGTTTGATCGCCATACAATGCACTTGATATTGGGAGTGCAACTTCTGTGCTGGCTACAAAAAACAAAAGTAATTGATTGTCTACGAATACCCTATGGTTTAACTCATTTATAAGAAGAATCTCTTCATAATTTGTGTTACCACTAATAAAATCCTTGGGTTTTGTGCGTAAACGATAGTATAACCTTGATTTTCGGATATAACCTCTTGAAAATTACGTTGTCTTAAGTCACCATTTGCCACTTGTTAAACATACAATAAAAATTCGATGAAATTTATTTGAGCATTTACTAGCACTTCTGTTTCATTATCTTCGTAAATATCTTACAATTTTAATTCACAATAAGCCTTGGCTGCAGCAGGAGTCGTTCCGTTTTCGAAGTACTGGAGGAAAGGATACTCAATTTATTTCGTACATTTAACAACGAAAAAGCTTCAGCAACATTAATGCGGTGTAAATGAGAAAAGTTCAATTTAATAATAGTGTTAAAACCTTCCTTTAGTAAATCATCACTTTTATTTGTATTTTTATTACTTTTTTTAATAATAAAATCACTTATGCAGGTTTAACCAGCGGGAACTTTAACCTGCATAGATTTTTTATTAAAAAAGTATTGAAAATTAAAAACTTTACGATACGCTATTTTTTGTATATTTGGAAATGTTCTTCTAACAATCCAATTGGTATTTGTATACGATGACAGTTTCAAAACGTATCACAGCATTGTCATAATATTCAGTATTTTCATTCTGATCGACTTTAAATCCAATTTCAATCAGGAATTCTTCTGCTGAGTCGACTTCAAATCTCTCCACTCTCAAAATCAAACGCTCTCCAAAACATCGCGAAGAAAGTGTTGAGAGTTCGTTTTTATAAACATTTATGTCCCAATTTAACGTTCCGGCCACTTTTCCAATAAAAAAAAAACATTAAACTGATGTCATAACCTAGTACAAATAGAGAATTACTAATTAAAGTACATTATCAAATCTAACTAATTAAATAAATAAAAAAATTGCAATGACAATTAGCGACGCGGATAAACAAGCAAATCAAACAACAATTCCACGTGCACCTGACAGACACCTTTTTTCTCACTCGAAAATCAAAGGCCGGCCATACGACGGCCGGTCGAATATATTTTATGAATAATATCTTAACATAAGGCCTTTTAAAATGTATCAAAGCTCTACATCGCAATATATTTGAAGTAGAGAAAAATACTTAGTTTTATCTTTGTGCTGCGGTATATTTTCTAGAATTTGATACTGCGAAAGGCGTTTTCCCAATCCCAATCGCAGAAAAAATATGACGTCGTGCACCGTATAGTTGAATATTTTCTTAATACGCTGTATCGAATTTATTTGTATCGATCTGAACTATCGAAGTATCGTGATATTGTATCGATGTTTGAAAGTATCGGATCGGATCGTGAAACCCTAATAAAGTGACCACTTCCCATAGAAACTCGTACCAGATTTGTTTTTATAAAAAAAACGATAATTTAGTTATGTCTGCTCATCCCTCCGTCCGTCTGTCATAGCCCTTCTACAGTTTTAGACTTATCTGCATGAAATTTTGCAAGCCTTCTTTTGATACCTTCATATGGAATTCTAAATAAGGTGTTTGAAATTTTTTTTTATTTCATAAATTCAAAGCACAAGCTAATAAATAGGGAAGAACTTGTAAACAAATTTTAAAGAAAATTTGTAACTCCGTCAGAGTTAAAAAGTTTAAACTTAACATTCAGACAAAGATATGGAATTTGGATCTCATATTTAATGAGGCTCATTTTTTCCACGAGAGCGAGTGAGATAGAGAGACGTTCCTACTCAATCCTTGCTTTTAACCCTGGAAGTTACTCACTCGCATTTTAATACTTTTTTATATTTTTTTTCACTATTGGTTTTGAATTAACCTATATTTACATGACATTTTATTAAAAGTAGCAAATTCAGTAGCATGCAATCTTAAAAACAATTTTTTTTCTCTTACGTTACTAACGACATGCGTTTCTAGCCACCCCCATAGCCGGCCGAGCGGCATAGCCTACGAATGACCCCAATAGATGGCCGAGCAGTACGTGCAATTGACTGCGAATGACCCTTTTAGTCGGCCTACTGATTTGCTCGCTTTGCTGCTGTAACCAACTACATTGTGCTGTACCATAGTTGCTCAAGATGGTCCAGAGGGCACTGCAGCTACCTATATCAACGCAGCGAAAAGTTTAAGGTCCACACACAAGTAAAATCGGGTCAAACTTTTTTCTTGCATACTCGTATTATTGATTGGTTTAGGTATCATTGGATAGGTCTTTTATAATGAAACTTGTAACATTTTTCATTGTAAGTGTGAAATATTAGGTTTCAAAGTGACATACAATTTCTTCTCCGCCCCTATAATTTTTCCATGGCCGGCTTCGGGCTTGAAAAATATAGAAAATATCTAGGCACCTACTGGGATTTCATTGGAAATTTCAATTAAAATTTTAATTAACTTGCGTTAACAACTATGGAATCCTACTTTATGCGTTAAATAAGATTTTAATTCCGATTTTTAAAAAATCTGTGATTTGAGTGAAGATGTCAAAAATGTTTTTCTTCTATATTACCATAATTACAATTGTTCCGTTAAAATATTCTTTTTATATTTTCTCTCAAAATATACTTACTTAATTGTTTACGAATCAGAATGTTTTATTTTCGTGGCATCAAATCAAAACTCTTTATTACCTTGTACAGTTTCTGGGAAGGTTTATTAAATCCATATGATTTATGGGAAACAAAAAACAAGTAAGTTGTTAATCGACATTTGTCTACTGAAAAATATTCTTTATTTTTACAAACAAGATAAGACTAGAAAAATTATCAACACAGAAATCATTGAAAAAATTTCCCCTCATTTTTAAACCTTTCGGTCTTTGTTGGTTTTAAACGACACAAAGTAAATACTGTTTAATAAAAATATTAAATTATAAGCATATTTCTAAAAGTTAAATGAAACTATTACTTTTCAATATTGAATATATTTAGCGTTAATTTGTAAAAATTCATTATCACTTAATATTTATTCACAATTAAATGAAACTACTTGATGTAGTATTTTTTCTACCTTGTTTAAATTCTTAACCACGATCTAGATATCGTTGGAAATTTCTTTACAAAAATCTTTACAAATAGCCCACCTGAAGATGTTGTCACACAACTAAACCTAGGTCGTTGTTAAGATTTTAAATAAAGTGGAAATAATACTATATGACGTAGTTTCATTAATTGTGAATAAAAATTAAACTATTGCATTTATGTAGCCCAATCTTATAGCAGATAAATGATTACCTATCTAATCGAAAAAGTGTCCCGTATTTTGGAATATTGTTTACTTTGTATTTTAAATAATACAAAGTAAACAATATCTATAGACCATATTCAATTACAGTAATATTCTCCAAAATTCAATAAAACCAACAAAAAAATTGTTTACGTGGTTGTAAGAATAGGTACTATTCGACACGCCATAATTATTAAATACTCAAAGAGAGTATTTTTTTCAGAACGAGCTGTTTTGAGTCGTTTTAATTCCAATCTATCAATGGCGTCGTAAGTAACCTGGAAAAGTATAAAGTAGTATAACAACAATCAATTGATTATGAATTATAAAATTTGATGTAACTGGTCTTAGAGACCACAAGATTCCAGAATACAATATTTTTGATAAAAGAATCTGTAGAGATTTCGAAAAATTCATTCGATAAAAATATTGCGTGATTTTCAAATTTCGACCTCTGCACTTCATTATTTGACACTTCAGAATGGTAACTCAGATTGAGAATTCATTCAAAAGGTTTTTTCATCTTCTTTCCCTGTCAAAATGCATTGAAATTAATTGAAGAGATTTTTATTGTCACTGTGTGGAAGATGACATAGTCAAACTTTGTCAATGTATATTTGTAAAAAATGTTCTCGTGTAAAAATGAATGACAATTCAAAAGATTTTGATTGTCACACAATGTATTTACTGCGTGGAAGGCGACACAGTCAAATATACTGAATGTATATTTGTCAAAACGGTTTTTCCGTATCAAATTTTTTTTTCACGAAACTTCAAAAAAAGCTAAATTAGTTATTAATTTCCCTTGTAGTCATCATTATTGTTTTGTCGGCAAAAATAAAGTTGTTTGTTTTTTCTTTAACTTCATTTCTATTATAAAAACAAAATCAGTAACAGCGCATGAAAATTAGCATATACCTTTCATTCATAACATTTTCAGTTTTTGGAGTAAATGAAATATTAATTACATATATGTATACTATAAGTTAATATAAATATACTATAAGTTTACTATAAGTTAACAATAAAATAAATGTTATTCAAAATCTACAGTTGTAAAATAAAGAGGTTTCTGAAATGATACCTGTATTGTAGGTACCTACTAAGATTGTTACTATAATATGTTATTTTTAATTGTCTAATGTATATATATATATATATATATATATATATATATATATGTTTGTGTGTGTGTGTGTGTATGTGTGTTTGTATACATATACGTATACATACATATATATACTACCACGTCGAAGTGGCTTCAAGTAAAAACTAAGGATAAAATGAAGTAAATTCTTTACGTAAAGTAATGTGTTTAAAAATTTACTTTCGCCAATAAAAAACAACTTTTTTATTTTGCAAGTAGATCGTAGGATAGGTCGTCATTTAGTAAAACTATGTAAATAACATACCACATGTGTACACATTATCAAAGGAACTTTAACTAAAGGTAATTATTCAGTGTTTTCCTTCATTTAAAGGAATATTTACATTTATTTCGATCAACAAAAAAAATTATAGCGATTATTAATCAGTAGTGCTTTTATAAGATACCCTTCAAATAAATGTTGAAAAATTCCCATAATATCAAGAATTATTTAGATTCATGACTCCGTGCAGAGAAAAGAAAATGAAGAACTTCATAGTTTTTAGAAGAAAGTTTCATATGGTCCTGGAATAGTTGATTAAGAATAAATTAAATATATTTTTTAAGCTATTATCTTCAAAAATTTATTCAAAACTTTAAAGACATTTTGCTCAAAACTACTGCTTTCGAAGTGGCATACATATAAACTCGCAAACGAATTAACCGTTTATGGAATAATGTATCAATTAGTTTTGTATCAAATTCGTGTCGTATAAACTACAGAAATTAAAATCTGTTAATAATTCATGGTCGCCATTTTTTGTTAGTTCTCTATAAGTTCTAATTTCGTTGTTTTTTTTACTTCAAAAGAACACAAATGGAGATATCACATGTACCATAGTGCTTCTTCTTTCTATCTGAGCTCAACTTCAACGACTCTCACTACTTTGCAAAGCGATATTTTGTATTAATATTTTCAGAAAATAACTTAAACATTAAAAAATAGTTTGTCATAATTTTTTTAATTGATTGAATACTTTTATGAAAAAAAAAACAATAAAAATCTTAATAGGACGGAAACTTATACCTACTATATCTTATTTTGAATAGTGACAAAAGCCGCTGACTAAAACTGTTTTAGAAAAAACAACGTAAAAAGCAGTAAACGCTCCTCCCTGTACGAATGCACAATTTACTCCAGGAGAACGAACTATAGCATATTGTTTAATTTATAAAATACTAACAACCTGAAAGCTTGTGTGATAGCGTGTCGACTCGAAATGATGATAATGTGCTTTCTGTATTATGTCTAGCTTGAATGGAATTTTCTCGCTCAAATTTATTGTGTTGTTGAATTTTGTACAATATTTAGGTATTAACAAACTTTTTTAAATTCATTCACTTGACAATGAAGTGTATTTAATATTAATAATAATTATGAGTATTTAATATTTATATAATTAAAATCAAAAGACAAGTTCATTTGCCTTCGCCACTGACATTCTTTTCTATTTTGAACATACGATTCTATAAAGATAGTAATAACTGAAGAAAAACCTGTTTAGTATAAGTAAAACGTACTCTAGGAGAGTTACGTACTCACTTATATAAAAAATTAATTTTTAATTATGTAATTATATTGCCTACAGTATATTTCCATACGTAAGAAAATTACTTTATTGTCTATATCTCTTTAATTTGCTGAAGTATAGAATAATTAATTAAATAATGCTCACCTCATGATATTTCAACGCGCTCAGCAACATCGCTCCCACTTCCATTTTATTTTCCAATTCACAAAAACCCGTCGGTAAAGTTCCTATATGTAATAAATGACGTAAAGAAAAATTACGTCATTCAACAAACTGTAACTATTAAATGACAAAGAACTTTTACCTTTTAAGATAAATACTTTTTACGACAGATACCCGAAAGTCTAAAATGAAATACATACTTAATTAAAAAATCTTTAGATATTTATAGAACACTCCCAAATTTTCTTCTAATGGATCCTGAAATTTGAAAGCTAGACAAGTGACTGAAACACACGCAGAGATGTTATTTTCGTGTTTTGGGCGCTCTATTCATGAGATAGAATAAATTCCCGTTAAAATATATAGACTTCGGTTTTTTAATCTTCAAAATAACAATCAAAGAAACGTACAAAACTGAAAAAAAAATTATAGTTATTTGATATTGTTACAGTCGTTGCCAGAACATGTATCGGTAGTTGATTTAACATAAATAAATTAGTGTTAAAAGTTTATATAGTAGTTAAACATTTAAATGTATCAGTAATTAATTTTGACACTGTACATCAGTGCAGCGTTAAATTTATTGTGAGCGGCCTTTATAACAGTTAAATACATCTTCAATTTTTCAATTTCAGATTCTTCAATTTAAAAAAGAAAGAAAAACAATGAAATTTTCACCTCGTAAAATATACTTTAAACACTATTTATTAAGTTTTCGGCTATAATATATAAATGTAATTGCAATGACTTGAGGAGTTATATATCTATTACATTCAGAACCGGTTTATGTTAAAATTAATAAGTATTACAAAAAATACAAGCTACTAGTCTCACCTGCCAAACTGAAAAAGTGGGCAACAGCTCATTTACACTTCAATAATATGATTAAGTCTTAATCATGTCCTTTAATATGTGACACAGATACTTAATCTTTAAATGTAACGAGATACTTGTCGTTTAACATTTATCATCTATTTCTCGCCATCTTTCATCCCTCTTTCATGATAAATGTTCTCTGTGTTCAATGCCGTCTGCCTTTCATCACTAAGGCCTCCAATTCCGAAGTGTCAGGATCTCGATTGATTTGTAGTGTTTCGATATCGAGATTATACTTTTATAGTCCCGAGACTTATATCGCGATCGGGATTAGTAAACAATAAACGATCAATCACTATATCGTGACACGTATTGAAATTGCAAAGTGCTGTTTCTTCATTATTTTATTTCAATTTCCTCCCAAATAATTCGATAATTAATAAGCACGACTTTCTATAAGTTCAGTATATAATAAAAAATGAATGTAAACAGTCGTTTTTCATAAAAATGTACTTTTTTCTTGTAATAATCCCGATCCTAATAAAATACCTATCCTGAGATCGGGATTTTATCGGAATCGGAAATGAGTCATAGTTCTTTTCTTGAAGAATTCGCTAATTTGGTCTTGAGATGCAGTTTAGCGCTACTGAAAATGTCACTTCTTTTCTTTATTTTTAACAAATATACTTTGAAGTATATTGGTAAAAATAATAAAGTCCAATTGTGAAACAATATGTAAGACATAAAATTCAAAATAAAACCCAATAAAGTCGCACGAATGATATGTATTTACGTAGCATTGAAAAAACATATTACATCAAAAGAAAGCGGAAACGACGCAAGAAGACCACTCACTGGCCAGTGACCTTATATGATCGACACCCCAAGAACATTGTAACTCACTTTTTAGTTTTACTGGAAAGTGTGACAAAGTTCGAAAACTCCGTAAAGTAAAAGTATTAAAATTTCGTATTCTTTATGTTTTGACATTTTTAAAAAATCTTTTCAAATATGACGATTGAACCATCTGATGGGATAGGTAAAAAACAAAAAATATTTTTATAACTTAAAACGACCAAAATGTGTGTTACAATTTTCATCATTGCTTCTGTTGGTTATATAGACACATTATTTGTTAGTACTCGAAAAGTGGTCTTTAGAAGCTGGGTAAATTGCCTCAATTTCAAGAAGTCTCTATATTATTTCTCAAGACAGATTTTTAAAGAGGTGTTATTCTAACTCGGCTCATTATTCTCAATAAAAAAAAGAAGGAAAAAATCAATAATTTTACATTTTTTTAATTAACTCATTTCTTTAGTTTTCCTGATCAGAATAATGTGATGAATCATGCCTGTAATAATAATTATGAAGACAATGTCATTTAACACTAGGAATCGTCAAATGATCTCATTAATGATTTCACTTTTGAAAAATGTTTTTCTAATAGCTTCTATAGTTTAATTTTAACTGGGGTAGCAAGAATTAATGTAAAAAATGTATTAAAGTGACTTTATGATAAAAAATGTGAACTTTTTTAAATTTCTAACTTTGAAGATTATCTCGGAAACGATTGACTTTTATCAGATTCATCACAAACATTTTACATTCAGAATGATGAGATATCGATTTTGTGAAAAAATGCGAATCCGTTTTTAATTATATTTTAAATTATCGATTTTTTTTCATTTAAAACAAACATGAGTGGAAGTTCTTTCCTTTAAAGGCAGAAAAAATACGAAAATTTCATAGATACTAAACTGTATTTACATTAAAAAATATCTATGATACATGATTTTAAGCATTTACAAAAATATGATTTAAACGAAAATGAAAAATAATTTTTTTCGACAAAAAATTCTAGCACTTTTCTCTAGAAAGTACAGAATTTGTAGCAAAATTATTCTATCACAAAAAAGGTTCAAATAAAAATTAATTATCATTTTTTTTCTACAAAAAATGTATTTTGTATTTACTTTATAAGACCAGCCGTTCCACGATATTTGCGAAAAAAACGTTTACGAAGATGGCAGCTGATACAAATCCCTCACACTGTGTCATCGTAGTTTTGCACTTACAATTCTTATAAGTAATAAACCCAATCAAAAAAATCGCTCTAGTGTTTTATTGCATATAAAAAACTACCTGCTGACCGGACTATTACCTGCAATCATAACGTCATATCTCATTTCATTTATTTTCAAAGTTTATAATAACATTAATTTTTTTCAATGAAAAATAATTTACTCGTTTCCCACCAAAAACTGAATTCCCTATTACTCACTTGTCATGTACTTGCACAATGTTTTCTCAAGTATTATTTGAGGCAATTGGTTTCAAAATCTGCTAACTCAATCGGACCACTTCCTTGCCAATTTTTTATGTTATAACAGCTTCTTATAGAAAATCACCCGCTGGAAACGCTGTCCGTTTGCCTTAAAACCCTCAAAAAACTTAATTAAAAAAAATAAATTCAAAAAATATAAGTTTCCACAGTTTTTTTTGTGTGAAATATTTTAACACATAGCTTTAGTAGGTTTTAGAAGGAAAATTGCTTTTTTTTATATTCGGAAAATATTGTTTAAATGAAGTAATGAGATTTTTCACCATTTTTCTGTTATCTAGCAATAATATAAGGGGCCATACATATCAAGGAATAGCTACAAACATTGACATATTTTCTTGACATCCAATATATTTAGTTTATTTTGCTCTTTGTATATAAACAGAACTTCCATATTAAGAGAAATACAATTTTAGGTACTTTTCTATATTTGAAATAAAAGTAATGTGTTGTCATTATTTTCTTATATTACTGACAGCGTTGATGCCTCCAAGGTGGCCACAAATTATAGAGGTAAATCCATACAACTATCGTACCGTTATTACATACACCTTGATGTTGAACTTAAAAACAAATTATTTGCTCATTATTGAATCAAATCCGGTTGATGACTTCTTCACATCATTGAGTGGACATTATCTATTTTTCATTTGTTTACTCAGGCGCAATACAAAATGTTACTTCCAATAAATTTTCCTAAACCAATAGAAAATAATAGAAATGAAAAGAAGCACTCAAGGATTCATTCAATTGGATTCATTTAAAATTTATGGTATAGGTACAGAAACTAAAAAAATGACAATTTTAAACTTTATTTTCATTTGTATTACATTTCCACGAACCTTACTCATACACTTTAAATTTTTCTTTAGATTGTTGGTTTTTTTACTGCATGACCATCAAATTTTATCTTCTCTTCAAATATAAATTACTGGTTTACATTATTTACCTCTAAACTTAATACATTTCTCTTATTGTAAAATAAGAATATTCTAAACATACTGTACAAAAATGAGAAAATGATTTATGTGCAAATAAATCATTTTATTTAAACTAAAACATACATAAATACCTTCCTGAAAACATCGTTGAATTTTGGACCAGAAATCAATTAAGATAGAGCTGCTCACTTTTGACACTTTGATAATCACAAAAGCCCTGGAAGCGTTCTGACTATAGACTATAATCAAGAAATTGCTCAGACTTTAAAGAATGTCACCCTAAAATCAAATTGTTAAATATAACATTTGTAGAAATAATAAATGTCCCACATAAAAGACTAAACATGTATTTGTTGTGACTGTAAATGAAATACACAATAATGAAAAATTAGTTACCGGTGTAGATAAGAAATTGCTAGTGAATGGATGAAAGACCAACTAATACGTAATTTGAATAAAATATCTTAATTACGAAGTATATTTCTATAATAACAAAAATTTTAAAAAGTATTTTCAAATGTATGTTTTAAATTAAAAAAGATTCATGACAGTGAGATTCGTATACAGACCCGCAGATCCAGTCACAGTACCGCTTGACCATCCGGCAGCTCTGCAGTATTCGCAATTTTTAGATATATGTATGTCAGTAAAATTTCCCAACATTATTGGTGTTTTCTCATTATTGGCACGCGCTAGTAACTGCATGTTAATACTTTCACAGATAGTTACCTTCAATGCAGTCTATCACTACACAAAAGTTGACTTCAAATTAAATTTCCCAAACCATACATCTTCTTTCTTACAGTACAAAGTGACTACCAGCATTCTGCCATATTGGAATTTCAGTGATGTTATGTATGTCGGGAAATTATGACGAATCCAATGACACTTCAAACTCAACTTTAGGGTGGACCTCAACTCTACGGTGATGTAAAGTATGAATAGATACATGCAACTGAAAAACATTAACCTCTCGTGCAGTCAGATTAAAAGGATTATAAACTGAATAAACTGTCTTCCACGTTGAAGCTGTACATACAGATTTGTGTGCAGATATATGAAATAATATGTTGTATACTAAACTATAATAAAATTACTCGTGTCAAATAAATAAACCTACTTTTCCAAATATAATGACAAACCATTTAAAGTTTATATTTTACCTTCTCTATAAATTACGTAAACTAATAACAATGTCGTAAGAATGAAATTTTAATTTCGATTAGAAGGTATAATACTAAACACAGCTTGATGGAGAGTATTTAATTACTTTATTTTTATTTGTCCATTTCTTCATTGCTTTTTATGTTTCACTTACTCAGTATCTTTTCCTTGTGGATATTTGAACATTATTATATAATTCACTTTATTGATATTCTGTTTGAAAATATAGTATATGTATATAATTAAATATAACTGCATTTCCGTAACCTTCATTATAATAATTAGTCTCATAATTACCGTAAATTATTTATACATTAAATAATTTCAAGGATGCACACATTATTTTTAAATGACCCGTTATTTACTACCTCTCATCTATTTTATTTTGATTAATGTCAAGATTTTAGGATGTAATCATAATATTATAATATATAGAAACAAAAAATAAAATAAATAAAAAATAATTTAAAACATAATTACCTTCAAATGTGAAATAAAACATATTCTATTCATATTCTATCTACATTGTCTCTGTTCTTTATCAACAAAATTATATAGTAATATAATTCCATTCATCTTATATTTAACATACCTTTATTTTGTAATTGTTTATGCAATAAAAGTCCTTAAATTAATTTGGCCATAAATAATCAAAAATTAAATTAACTACAACAATGTTGTATTATCCTTCAACTAGAAGTAATATTTGGTTGAAAAAAAAACTAAATAACACCAACAAGGCACTATATAATATTATGTGAACAAATGATGAATAATATGCAAGTCATATATTAACATGATAATCATGCCACGTTGTTAACATTTGAAAAATACAGCCTAAATATTTGTTTACTTGACTATACAAATGCAGAAAACTATACACCATTTTTCAGTCAGTATATATAGTTATACTAATAAGGAGATTAAGAAAAAACATGGAATATAAAAAAATACACACTGAAGAATCCCAAAACGAGTTTTGAACTCTATTGTTGTAAACTCTATTGTATTTTTACACAACTGTTTGTTTGCCTGGCTCTCACCTCTCAACTAACCAAATAATATCCGTAAAAATTTGCATATACATCATGGAAATGAACATAGGTTATTTTGCATCCCGGAATAGATTCTTTTAATTAAAGAAAATCACCCTGTTAGTGATAACCGCATGAACTTAAGTATATAAATGGTAAGTACATATCGTGCCCTTAATTTGACAATTAATTGTCGTTTCCATAGATGCGAAGCTGCACACTAAAGTTAGTTTAAATTTAGGTAAAAATGGGCCAATATAAATAGATTAATCGAAATTATATTTGTAGGTAATAAGCATTATAGTTACTGCCTGCGCTGACACACCTGCTGCAATAAGAAATAAAATAACTCTTTAAAAGAAATATTTAAATACAACACTTGCAATTATGCACAACCAATTATATTAATTCAAAAACATTGATTGACAGAAAATATCAATATAATGACCAATGACTTTAATCACTGACAGCAGATTTATAACTGTCCTCTTGATCTCTATCTACGAAATATCTAAATAAGAAAAAATATACATTACATATATATGGAAATTGAAAAGTTCCATGACGGAGTTGTTAAACAAAAATTATAGGAGGGAATATCTCTGGATGAACTGAAAAAAGCAAAGGTAAAGTCTATGTTAAAATCAGCAGGCAATTGAACAGTTTTTATGAAAAGTGATGGTCAGTCAATTACCAGACAGAAGTGTGTGAATAGACAAGAGTGTTATGCACCTACCAGTATTCAACTTAAAAAATTCCAACCATGCAACTAAATTAATTGATTGTGGATATTACCATGACGAAGGTTATAAAAAATCATTCTAACAACAAACACTAATATCAAGACAGACATATACAATGACACTATAGAATGATAAATGAATGTCTCACACACAAATGAAATCTAGAAAAAGTCTCAATAATAACACTGCTAAATATGAGGATAACACTGCTCAAGAGAATAGCGCAGTTCCTGAAACTGGAAAAAGAAATTAATTTCAATTTCAAAATTCTAACCGTTTGGTAAGCCATTGAGGTACAAAGTATGTTTGAATTTGTCAGGGTTACTCTAACACAAGAAAATTTTCATTCAATGATTTTTTATAACCTTTGTCTTGGTCTCAATCAACAAAGTTACAATCAACCTTGAATGACATTTTATGATGAATGCCCATTATGCACTAGCGTTTAGGGTTAGTGTGTTGCACTAGGGTTAAATATGGTCACATCACTCTCAGTGATGATCTGTGTGAGGGTTATTTCTCAACAGCGACAACTGAAGATAACTCAATGCTGCGCAGCTCATCAGCGAGTTGTCTACCTATCTGTGAAATCTGGCAAGTTTAGCCATAAGTCAAGTACAGAAAATTCTACATGAACATTTAGGCATCTGGAAACTTTGTACTAGATAGATATCCATGTTTTAACCAAGCTTAAAAACACCATCGTATTGATTGGTGTCATAAAACGTTAGAAAAACTTGATGGCGACGAAAGCTAAAAATACTATTACAAGACTAACAGGCAATCTGCGCAGTAGTTATTTATGTCTGAAGCGTTGCTCCAAAAGGTTAAAAAAAATGAGGTGATGGAAAAAAGATGGTCACCTCATTATTTAGATGGATGGGTATTATGCAATGATTATTCTGGGAAATAAAAGAACAGTTACCAGAGGCAGGTATACCATCAACTGTTTGTCTATTGTGTTAAAGTTCAAGGGCAGTACCCTCACAATAGAATATTCTTCATCATGAAAACACCTCTGCATACTCAGCCAGATGAACGACCGAACATTTCACTACATCAGATGTAGAAATTATGGGTCATCTGCGACAGAACACCGACCGCACACTGTACAACTTCTATTTATTCCCAAGGGTAAAAGATGAACTGCAATATATCCCGGATGCCGAAGAAGCGATGACTATCTTTGAAAAAGCTGTAGAGGAGACGTTCAAGAAAGAATAGGCCAACTGTTGTCCTATAATTAACACCTACCTATAATTATACCATAACCTATATATTTATTATTTCTTTCAAGTGTTTTTGGGATTACTTGCCTGCAGTTCATTCAATTTTCGGTGCAATGACTTCTTGATATCCGTTAGTCTGTATTTTAAAATTGATTTTTCTGGTAGCCCAATGATGGCAGACTATCAGAAGGAGTAGTATCTGTTATACTCACATTGTTACTTAAAAAAAGATTTATAAATTACAAACTTTCTAGTTGGTTTCATTTTCAATATTCTAAAAATCCTCTCATAAAAAGTAATAATTGTGTATTTACATAATTGTTTATTCTCAAGTAACGGAAAAACATATAATTATGTATACTATTTTTGTCAGAAAAGTAATGTAGACCAAAAAAGAGAAAATGAATAAATATACAAAATATATAAATATACCTGTGGCAAACCAGTCGCCAAGCGATCATTATGTTTTAATAAGGTTTTGGCGCCAAAAATTTTAGTATTTTCTTACCGGTATAATAAAGTTCTGTCTTTGCGTGTTAACCAATCACTGTTTTGGATGAAGCAAACAAAAAATATTGACTTTCGGCTCCATTTTGCCAAACACTCGACATTCCTCTCACCTTTTGTGTCTCACTATATACACATCAACATGTTAATTTTAACCCAAATTATGTGTATTTTTGGCGTTATTCATTGTTATTTGTGACTTTTAATTATTTCAAATGCATTGTTTCCAAACTGAACAGTATTTTTGATGAAAATTGTGACTGTTTTTATTTTTTCAAGTTATTACTACTGAATGACAAACTATTTATTTATCCCAATAATTAACCAATTAGTCAAGTACTGGTAATAACACAAGTTACGTTTCTCAAAGTCTATGTGAACATAGACTTTGAAACGTAAAAATTAAATAATTTGCTATAAATTATTAGCGGAAGTAAAACATTAGAAATTGAATACTATGTGCTCGATGGTTGACCATAGAACTACATACAAAAATTTTTGTACCTATGTATGACCAAACTTTCTGTTCTATTATTATATTTCAAATTGAAGATGCTATCATAGAAAGTATTTAAGTATTGCTATAAAGCTTTAGAGGGAATAATTTTAGGATGTACAAATAAGAACAATATGTAGAAAATATATCGACACACACTCAACAACAATCAACGAAATAAATATTTTTTGAGAATGCTTCCCGTAATAGCTCAATGACATGCGGAATATAAACCTTGTCTAAACGTTAAGTTCAAACTTTTATAATTGGTCAATTATTAAGATTTTTATAAAAAATTTCACACGCCTTGAAATTATGAATAAAAAAAATAAAAAATAAAGGAAATGTAATTGTAAAGACAAAGGTGTAATAAGATTGTTTATGTTGAGAGCACAGATAAAAACTTGGAAAACCACAGTTATGTAGAGATAAATAAAACTATATTTTGTCCTATTAAATATATAAAATAAAATCCCAATACGCAATAATATATCTTTTTGTATTACAAATTACCTTGATCATGTTACAACGCTCTGATAAAAACTGACTAGTTCAATTAAATAACACTGTTTATAAACAACAAACCTAAAAAGTTACGTGTCTTAGGTAACCTGAGTTTTTTTAAATTTATACTCTCCAGTTTTTTACGTATAAATAAATAGTATTTTATATGAAAGCTTAAATTACTTATGTCGAATCAAATTCAAATTGTATAAGATTTACATCAAACTCAATTATGTACTTTATAAAGAATACTTACATAAAGAGGCCATAACAGATTACAACCAACTCCATTCAGATTGCATCTGAACAGTTGAACCGAGAAGTAAAGGAAGTCGTAGCTTGATCGCAGTCAATTTGCTAAATTGCCTCCTCGCTTTTTGCATTGACTCGTTAAATAAACATCAAAATAAATAGCAGTTACTACCAGTAACACCTAGCTTTTATCATTGTTAAATTATAGTTTCCAAAGCAAATTTAACTTTTGTCTACGATGTGTTGCTGCAATGGTTCCTGAAGGGGAATAAAAAACAGAATGATGAAACATCGCGTATGTATATTTAAAAGATTTACTGAGATTTAGTTTTAGGTTTCACTGAAATTAAAAAAATTCACAAGGAAAGGCACAGCAAGTAACTATAAATCCCGATGAATTAGGTTAGTGGTGCAATATTCACATCCTCGAAAATGAACTGAAATAAAAGAATCACCTCTTCGAGACTCATTAGTTATTAGCTTATTTTCCGCACATCTTTTCTGAAAACAAATGTGGACTTTTTTAACCACAAGAAAGATATATTAAAGCGTACACAATATTTCATCGTCTATCTTTACTTTTTCCTTTCTGAGACGTTCCAAAATATTTGCTATTTTACATGCTAAGAAAGTAGAAACACCCCTTAAAACATACATCTATACAGGAATTTAAGGACCAAATTTTTGAGGAAAACATCTCTATTCCATTTCTTGGCTATTTACCTCTCAGCTTGCATCAGTATATTTTATAAACCGATACACTGTTGTATAATAACGACATGAGATTAAATCCATTTCAAAAACTTAATTGATTATTAAAAAGCTTAGCGTAACAACATCCAAGCAAGCCATTTCTAAATGAATTTCGTTGTCGCTGCATAAATGTTGGATACATTTAAATATTTGTAAATTTGAAGAAAATCTGCACCTCCCTCATAGTCGTAAATGAAATTAACTAATTCGCATTGTATTATTATAAAAGATGATAATTTTTTAATAATATGATAAAAATTTAAATATTGAAAATTAAGCACTGTAAGCTCATTCCACTTAGGTGTAACTATTGATTATTCCAAAAATTCTTTATGTCATAATTAGCTTTTCATTTATTTATTATTATGCTTATAAATGATTGATATAGAGTTAGGAAAGATTGCAAAAATATAAGCCAAATACACGAAGAAAACAGGTCATACCATTGAAAACTTTATTGGAAGGTTCCTTTAACCATATTCAATACTAGAAAAACACATTCGATGAAATTTTGAATATGAATAGCTTTAGAAACTGATTATTATTAAATGCTTTCATATCGTAACACAAAAATCAAGCCAAGTATATTCATGTCAAACCTTCAGTTTTCTAGTGCATGTAAGCGATATTGTGTGACTTTAATTAACACGATTGTGTAAAATTTTGAACTCACATCTTACTTTTATTGAAAATTTCTTTAATTTTAGTAAATAAATTCAAAAGTAAATTATTGTTTTCCTATAGCATTCTAAACTCTGAAATCCCATTTTTACTATTTTATTGCACAAACAAAAAAATTAACCCAAAAAGATGGACAGATTTATTATTATTTAGAAGCTGTTGAAAACATTTTAAAAAGATTATATTGTGTTTTTGCCATAAAATAAACAATCCAGTAGAACATTGAGGAAGAGAGTCTGATAAGAAAGCATTGTGTGCCAAGAAACAGATAACCACGACAAATTTATAAAAAATAATGAGGATCAAATATAAAAAAGTTGTTATGCGGGTAGTAACATCAGCTGAGTCTAATTCAAACGGCTATTTAGATTCACCGTGCAAAATTTATTCAGCTTAGTGAATCATAAAAGGATATTTGGTTTTATAAAATATCATTTGCGATGCGTCATTTTGATATTGACGGAAATTTCCTGTTAATTTTCAAGTTCAAGGTCAACTTCACCATAAACTTTTGATTCGTACATGCCGCAATGATTCTTTTTATCCTCTTTGTACATAAATGAAAGAAAACCTTATTAAAACTAATGTGGTCAGTAATATTGTAATGAGTAAAATTGTCATTTTTTATAAGGGCAAATCACTGTTTCACAATTTTCAATATGGCTTGTCATATATAAATTGCTGCTTGCTGTGAAGTCCACTTTTTAATAAAAAAAATACAGAAGAATATTATTCCAAAAGCCATTCTGAGAGTGAATACAAAAACAATGCCAAAAAATCCAAAGACACATTAAGAAGAACCTCATCTACCACACACCAAGGTTTTTTCTTTTATAGGCAAAAACAAAGAGGACCTCTTGCCCTTCGAGGCGTAATAGCGAATGTGTTCAAAATAATGTCATTTATGTTTGCCTGAAACAAAATTTGTTGCTAGATCCAGAATTTGCCTGAAATAAAACATGTCATTTGACCTAGAATTGTATATGTGGAAGATCCAATATTAAGATGCTGAACACTCCTACGATACAAAAATTTGATGTTTTCTTGTGACATTTAAAAAAAAATTAGGATGAAATGCATATGTTAATTATTGTGCATGTACATAGTATCTATTTAGATCATAACTACTTCTACAAAGCATACAATAAATGCATAGTTTACTTTATCATTGATTTTTATTAATGAGTATTACTTCTTAAATGAGTTTTTGTTAATTTTTCTGAGTATATTGCAATAAGGAGTCAAAGACTTTATCGCATGAATAAAAATAATTTTATCTAAAAGTTTGTTAAATTAATTTTATAAAAAAGAGATAAAAGTTTTAGTTTAGATCTACAAAATTGTCACCATTATTCATCCACTCTAGGGTTAGGACAATTTTAATAACCAAAGAATCCGTTTCTTTGTTATCTTATAAAACTTATTTTGCTGAATGTTATTTTGGCTCACCACTTTATAAATCTTTTTTTTAAATAAAAAATTTTATCATTCATTATATACTATTTATATTTATATTGTATTTTTTATCATTATATACTATATATTATATATCATTCTATTATCATTGATGTTCCATTATGTTATATATGGTTAGTATTTTATGGAATTATTCAAATCAGTTTTTAGGGTTCGTAATGATACAAAAGAATCCTTATAAATTTCACCACTACTCCTAACATTTACCGTTTTAGTCTTATATGCATGAAATTTTATAAGTAACTAGATGTTTCATAAAGTTGACACTTCATAGAGAGAAAAACATTTTTTTTAAATATAAATAAGGACGATAATTTTTTCTTACATCCATCTCATTTAGTACACATATCATTGGATAGACCTGTTAAATTGAAATTAAAATTCCGTTTACCGTTTTTTGTTTTTAAGCTCCACTTGCAAAATATTAAGCACCAAGTGGCCTGCAATGTGTCCCTCTTGCTGACCCTCCAACTTTTTAACCAGGAAGTGCTAATCTGTCACTAAAATCTGAGCAATTGTATCTCAGAAATATATTTTCTAATGTAGTAATAATGGGAATAGTTGGCAGCAAATTTTTGAAATAGCACACAAGAATAATTTATTGTTGCAAAAGATACCGTTATATAATTAGCATATTGTAATAATTTCAATGTCTCGTCTACTGTTAAAAATAAAGGTAGTGCTTGGCAGCACGACAAGTGTCAGCAAACATGAGTTTAAGAATAACATTCGTATTTATTTTATACATTGTCTTGTTAACAATTCATAGCAGACATGTGGAATGTTGGCTGTGATACCATCTTGTTTTAAAACTTTTTATTTCTGGAAGATACTGGTGAGAAATGTTTACGTTTACGATACAGTATTTAATCCTGGACCTAACATATTAATACATATCTTATAATACCAAGACGTAACAAATAATATTCGCTAATAATTCATGTCGCTTTAACATAAGCTATAATAACATTCAGATAATTTTAATTTTGCAACTATTAGTATTAAAAGAATCAAAAACAGTTTCTTAATGTCTTTCAATTTTTTGTTACCAATGATGTCCAGTACAATATTTGATATCACTTTTAGAAGCATTCTTCATAATGGATTTAACATATGACACCTTTGACTAGAAATATTCCAAAATAAGTGACCCCAATGGAACCAAAAAACATGCAGGTAATAGTTAGTTGCCATTCTGTCTACCTCATTTTGTCAAACGACGACTTAGGAAGATCAAATTATGATACTCTCTAATACTGCCTGTAAAGACTGGTCTTCAGACGAAAAACAATTTCAAATTATTCCAATAGAAGATAAAATAAGAATTAAATGAATAAATTCCAAAATGCGAAGGAGTACTTTACCGGTTAGGACCATAATTCGTACATATTCTTAAAGTTGACCATATAACGTAAATGCAAATTCATTTAACTTAATTTTAGCAACAATTTAATTTTCCTTGCAAAAATGTTTCCATAAGATACTATAATTAGTAGAAAAATATAAACCATATATTAGATAGATATATTTTGTAATATATAAAATAGACAAAATGTATAGAATAATTTATAAAACAAGTACTATTATCGACAAATTTACATTTATGCTAGATCAACCATAGAAGCATTGATCATTTTTTATCGTGAGAACTGAAAAATACAATCTTTCAATATGACTTTTAAGTAGTAGTAAAAATAATAATCTCAAAAACTGAAGCCAGCAATTTGAAATAAGTGATGTTCTTATGATTATAAATTATACTTTATTAACTACTGCACATGAGTAATTTTTACTAGTACCAACAAAAGACAAGTACAGTGCAAAATAACAGTAGCTGCATATTTTTGTAGTAAATTTGAAATCTTTGTCCTTGTTCAATGCTTTTTATTTAAAGTAATAAGGCACAAGAATTGATGGGATAATAAAAATGTCCACATAAAATCTTAGCAACACTCTTTGACTCGTACCTGGTCAAAACTTTGTCGAACCTGGTCAAACCACTCAAACCTGGTCAAAACTTTGCGCAAAATTTATGTTTTGAACCATATATTGTTTACTGATGTAAGTCAACATGCTAGATCCCTAGCAAACCAGACTTGTTGAGTTAATTTATTTTATTCTTCAACCAAAAAATTTCTTATTGGTGATATCTTCCAAATAATACATTACCAGACCTGCAAATTGCTTCATGTCGTATACATCCTGGCTATTCATACTCCATTAGAAGTATATTGTCAAGGCGTTGATTACAAAATAAAATAAAAGAAAATTCATCAGTTATTGAAGCATATATGTATAATCAATGTAAACATGACTAATAAACAATGGGAACACAGCGATAATAAAAATATATATACAAATAATCATGGTTCCTTTTCCATCTACAAATACATAAAATGGAATATACAACTCAAAACAATAAATAGTCACTATCCTTACATAATAATAAAAATAAACAATAAATTTACAAGAACAAAGCTTTAAATACTGATCTGTTTTATAAATTTGATTTCCATATAATTACAAATTTTGACCAAATATGCATATTAAATATATGTGTGTACATATATTTGTGTATATATGTGCATGCAAATATATATATATATATATATATATATATATATATACATATATATATATATATATATATATACATTCACATACACACACATGTGTAAAACTGCTAATAAATTCTGATATCCTGTGTTTGTAATTTTGATTGAATGCTTGAATTTGAAATTATATCTCGGTAAATCCACCATAGCTATGCTAGCATTGAAGATTATGTAATGAACACTCTGTCCTATCCTCTACATTAACCTTATATATTTAAATAGCTATTGCATTGAAAAGTATTTATACTGCTTAATTAAAGATTTTCTTTTCGTATTGCCAATAAAATGAAAAAGTTTGTTAAGATAGTTGCAGTATATCGGCATCGCATATGTGTAACTCTGTGTCAAAAGCTAAACTCTCCAATATTCTGTAAAACCATTTATTTAGTAAATACAAATAATTTTTTTGTAGTAAATTTTCTACATGCATTGAAAAAAATTGGCCCATCTTTGTTATTGCTTAACATAGAATAAGGCCTAGTAATCTGTTACGCTTCCTTTACATCGCACCCAAGATGTTTTGTTGAGGTGAATTCTACTATATGTCATATAATTCATATAATTCCCTCCCAAAATTTCTTCATTCTCTTTTATCCCTAAATGTATTTGGTTAAACCTCTATAATTTACTAGTTGGCTAACGTAAAGCAAAGCACCCACTGACAGACAAGAACTGGTATACCCTATATCTGATAACATACAGGCTTATTCAAAGTCTAATGAAATTTGATATACTCACATTCCTATAGAACAAATATAAGTCACTGTGTTTTGAATTTATCAAATCATTGTATAAGAAACTAAAACAATGTTACATCAATGCACATAAACATGAATTGCTACCACAAATTATATACAAACAACAATCATCTCTGTGATGTCCATAATAACTCAATTAAGAGAAATTGATGGTTGCGCAGCATAAACAATAATTTACCTCTAAATTATCATAAGGACCCATTGCAAGCAATGAATAAAACATTAGTAACAATAAGACAGTATATTTTAATTTCAAAATTGGAGTAAATTTAATGACTATTGTTTGTAGGTACAATTCATTCTTATTATGGTTTGTATTAAGCGTTTCTTTAAAAAAAACTTTCTTATGTATTCTTATAAAAAAACCCGAAATTAAAAATTATATAAACCAAGTAATATATTCTCAAGAAACTATATTTCTTTATAGTAGATATTATCTAATTCCAAAAGTATATTTGAAAATCTGCTTATAATTTACATGTTCAACATTTCATTTGCATCTTATTTTTTAAAACTTGTGCTCCTTGTTTACGTACAATTTATATTTTATGACTAGTGTCTGAGAGTCAGAAATTATTAACTTTATTGTAGGTTTAGCATGATAAACTACCAAAGTGTAGAACTGATTATTTATAAATTTAATTTAGAACTAAAACTCGTACAGTTGTTACAAATTTATTACAAAAAAGCATCTTCCAAAAGTATCACGATGTAAAAGAGAAGAATGTAACAACTTTTTTCCCTTTTTTTTCTAAGGTAACCAATGCAGACCCATACATCAATATTTTTATTTTATCTAAACACCTTTTAATCCTATAACTTTCTTGTAAAGTTTTCACAATTCAAAAAAGAAAGAATATATAGGTATATATATATATATATATATAATATATATATATATTATACATTAATATTTGTATCTGCAAATATATGTGTGCACATACAGATAAAACTGTGCATTTAATATATATTATGATAGCTCCATCAATTTAATAACTTTTTTTAAGTCAAGTGGAAACTTTGACAAAGTGTATGAAAAGCACTTGCTATTTATAAACAAAAATTGCTACATATGTTATATTGATTTCCTCTTAGGACATCGCTGGAATAGATTTATATCTTGAATAATAAAATTCATAATAGATATTTTCTCCTTTATGATGGAAAAGATCCCTCACTGTAATTAACATTAACGATTACGTAACCACTGATATTAGTCAGACTATTCAGGAGTTTTAAATTTGTCTCCCAAGACTCCATACACTATTTTTACTGAATAACTATTACTACTCTGAAAGTAAAGCCTTCATTTGCAACACATTATTATGAAGAAAAATGTTTAAGCTGTAAATATTATATACGTCTCAAAGAAATTTATTTCAAGTAGATAAATAATGATAAGATAAAAAATTTTTAATCAAAGTGTTTTCATTACATCACCCTGTTTAATTTAAGTTTTATATTAAATAAAGTCACATCGAAATTGTATTGAAAAGGAATGAAGTAGAATTCATGAAGTAAAAATAAGTAACTTTCAAATCAAAACAATACTTATCCCTTCTGTCAATTCGGTATTGTTAATATGTGTAATGTGTCAAATGTAAATGTCAAATATGAAAAATGTGGATAAACTAGCATTTACTTTCTTTGTTCACAAGATTTAGATTACATTCTTAAATTGAGAAAAGCACAATTATTTTCCACCAATAATCAATAACTCCCCTATTTATCTATTTTAACATTTGTAGATTAAGCTTTACAAATATACACAATATATTTAAGAAATAAATACTTTAAACAAACACATAGTATTTATTCAAAGAATATATACCGATAATAATAAAGTGAAGTCAGTTTAACAACAATTTGTTTAACAACATGTAACAAATCTATCTTCTGACCAAAGTTTATGAAAATTTATAGCGATATTCACAAGCATCGCTACAAATTTTCATAGACTTTTGTACTTTGAAATTGTCACGAAAAGCATTGACCTACGCCACACCACTGGCATTGAGATGATTTTAGTGATAAATAAGGGCATAATTTAATATAATTAATTATTATAGAAAGTGCTCAATCTAATTATTATAGAACTGTTCTGTCTTTCTATAACTAACAACTTGAAGCTTTGCAAAATGTGTTGACTTACATCCATTTATCAACTCCTAAATCTATTCCAGCAATGTCCTACACGCCGACTCTTATATCTACTTCCTGTCTATTATTTTTATTTCTCTTCAAGTTTCTGTCTTAGTTCTGCATTTCTTATTTCACATATGTATCTATTGTATAAAACTTATAAACCTTTAATTTGTACTATATAAAGACCTACATTTACATACTTATAGCAAACATACATTCCTATATTTATTATACATAGCTCTTTTCTTCTAATGATCTTTAACACAATTATATAACAATCTTGTATACAGACTAAGTCTTTGAATACAGACTAATCCGAGCTAAATTTCATAACCTTTATGGGTGACTCTCAAAAAATGGGCAAGTTTTGGCTGTTCCATGTCTCATGCACATAACCATTACAATTTTGAACAAAGCGACTAGTTTTTTACCTTAGTTTAAGAGTTTTATGTAATAATCCACAACCTCAAAAAAATCTACGAACTGACTGAATAGTTAAAAAACTTAACCTTAATTTTGTAACTTGCATAGACGTCCTGCACTTGGCTTCTGACCTCACTATGCTTACAATCTAAGAATCACCCACATGACCATTCTTACAGCTATGTATACATAATCTTTTAAATATTTCTGCAAGTAGTCAGTTTCACAGAACTTTATTTTTGTCATGATCATGAATACAATGTAACTGAAACTTAAATGAATAGAAAAAATCATTCACTATTCACAAAATACTGATAGAATAAAAACGCAAATGAAATTTAATAATCTACTAAGAGAACATATATAAAATCTATAGGAAAAAACATATGCAGTTAATTAATGGGTATGTAATATAAGGCCAATAATGATTGCATACTTATCGATAACTAATATACAAAGTAATAAGCTGATTTTGTCTATGAACATGCAAAGCATGATTTTGTCTATGAGCAGTTAAAGAATATAAAGAAAATAAGCTGATTTTGTTTATAAACAAGCAAAGCTAGATGTAGTTTTTAAAATAAGATGATTTACAATACACACGGTTAGAAAAATTTATGCATTTGTAAAATTTACGTGCAATACAAATTTTAAAACTGTTATTAAAAGGATTTTTAATATACTTATTAAAAAAATATTAAAATAATTACAAGTTCAAAGAAAAGAATCATATACAGCTTTCTCATAAAACACCAATATTGAGCGTAATATTCTGACTATAGAAAAGATAATTACACAATACTTTTAATCTTATCCGTAGACTCTTATGACAGCGCCTTTGTCAACTTGATCAATTTAGTAACCAAACTGTTACTGTAACCAATATAATAAAAAGATATTTAAATCATATAGACAAATAATGACGTGAATATTTATGATGTAATATAAATGCAGCTTTCAAATTATTTATAGCTCGTATATAATTCATTTCTTGTTCTTTATGAAAAAAAATTCTCTTTAAATGTTTTTAAAACTACAAAATTCATTTATGATTTTTTCATTCTGGTACATCATATAGTGTAACAAATGAGCTTTTTATACTTTTTCAAGTTTTAGGAAGTGTACCTTATGTATAAATTAGTGCAATACTTCAATGAAGCATACTGCTGATATCTTAATTGATGAAAGACTACGACGTAACTAATTTAGCAAGTGACGTGCGAATGTGACATCTATACTATAGTTGCTAATACTTTACTTTTACCACATTCTTTCGACAACTTTTTTAAAAATTTACATCATGATACTTTTGAAAATGCCCCATTTACAGCTCTGGCATAAAGACTTATATTAATAATGACATTCTTTATATTCCAAATGAAAAAATATTAAAAGTTGATATACATAGACAAGAAATTATTGTTTTAAATTATACGAACTTAGAAACACTTATGTGTAAGTTAGTAGCTTCGATATTGATTTAGTGGAGAAGTTCTAAGTTTCATAAATAATTTACACCATTTTTTGCTACCGGTGAATTACTGCTAGTTTAAGAAAATGTTATATTTATTTCATAGTTCACAATCATGTAAATTCATTATCGATGGGACAGTTAATTTTTGTATTGATATAACATAAAAACAACAACAAAATAATTTAATTTTTAATATTGCACTCTTTCACTCCAATGTTGCAGTAGGCAACATTGGATGGAAGTTAACTTCTGACACACAAAACTATATTAATCATTTATAAAATGCCATCAATGACATATTATTTTAATAAACAATATTTTCTACAGGCATGGAAAGTCTTCAAGCAATTATAAAATACCAAATTCAATAAAAATTATCAAACACTCGTAAATTCATCATCGTTTGAATGCAAACAATTAGATACTGAAATCTAAATTGAATAAATGAAATTAAAATACTCTGCGACTGCTAAATAGACAACTATCTTTTAATTGAACTAATAGCGGTCACAAGAAACTTAGCATCTATTATTCATAATAACAACACAAAACAAGTCATATGGTGTCTGGAGAAATACAACCAATGCAAAAACCAAATGAATTAAACTGAAATTCTTAACACGACATATTACACAAAAGACGTACATACAAAGTTTGATCGTTAAATTACTTATTACATTAATTAATTTATTGAACTTTGTTCATTTGAATTTTTAGTCCATTTTATGATATGACGCAGTACAACATAATATTATAGAAATTATTTTATTTGATTCATTCATGAGGAAGTTTAAATTAGGGAAATCTTTCAATAGTTAGGTTATTTCCCAATTTCTACTAAATTCCAGTTTTTCTCAAATACAAAAATAAATATCAGGTTTTTGACTCACGTAACGTTGTGCACTTTATGTTAATGTTGATTCAGGATCAAATAGATAACACATTAAATAGTAGTGAATCGCGTGGCAACAGTTTATTTAAACTGACCAAAATACTACCTAGTCAGTCTAATACAACACCATAATAGACTAACAAGCATAGATCACTTTATGTAGTTCTCTATTTTTAAAAATTATCAGTACATCGTTTTGATGATTTTTTTCTATTGGTGACTTAAAAGATGGCTAACATTATTTTTTAGTCATTGAAATAAAACTGTAACGTATATTATGTAGATGTAACTTAACATTATCAAATGTATAAAACCTTAAAGAAAATATCATTAACATCGTACTGAGGACAATGTGACAAATATTTAATAAATTTAAATTGAATTACAGACAGACATGCACAACAATCCTATAATGAAATCTTAATTATAATAGGGCACCTGGATAAATAGCTATAAACAAAATAATCATTATTTAAACACACAAATTCATTATAGAAAAACACTGAACATCTAGAAATCATACCTGAACACGATAACATTATTGTTCTAATGTTTATTCAGATCAAATAAAACAAATAACTACCCACTGAATTGCACTTTGACTGAATGTTGCCTCCCTATTAATTTACATTGAACTGCATATTAAAGTAGAGATGAACATCGGATTAAAAAGATCTTTCAGATTATCGAAAACAAATATGATCTTAATAATACAGGAAAGATATCAAAACTTTGACAATATAAATGGACATGATCAAAATATATTATTTCAATACGCAAGAACAAATTGCAATAACTACAGTACAAAAGACGAGAGCGCCCGAATTGATCCTCAGTCACATCGACATAAAGCTCGCTCACAGAAAAGATCGAGGAGCGAAGCATTCCTGTCAATGTATCGACTCTTAATATTGGAGCGTCTACTCTTTTTATCGACCATTTAATCTTATTACATAATCTGCCTATGAGTTACATTGTCACACAATGCAGATACCTACCGACTTAAATGAATTCACTGTATTCCATAATTGTGATGTTTATTAGAACACATTTCATTAAAGGAGGTGACAACCTTTACATTTATTTACTCCCACATAAATAAATAGGGAATATTATCATTTGAAAATACTTGTTGACAATTTGTAACACCTCATCTAACAGCTTCTATTTTAAATATCTTAAAGAATCATAAAGGGCACTAAAGCGATTGAATGCATTCAGAATTATAATAACATGTGTCCTACGTGTGACCCTCACCTACAACTCTAGTGAAAGACAGCTGTACAAGTTTGTACTAAGAGAACATTCTTCATATGGCCACCGATAGCGCAGACAGGTTACCCAAATCTCATCAGAGAGATCCCGCGAGAGGGAATGTGAAGTGAAAATAGATCACACGCTATTTAATAGAAGTATAGTGGTATCCGATAAGTAACAAATGGGCACACGATATTCATTCATAAATGTTCTATATGGATTCCTACACTTTGCTTACCTAGGACATACGGGCAGTAAACACAATAACATTGACAAATTCCCTCAGCGCGGGGCAACCTGTCGAGTAACGTACAGTCTCACCACTAGGGGAATGCTGGAAGCACAGCGCACTCTCCGCAGGCAGGCGCACACCTGCACTAACACATATTATGTACACTCCGGCTCCACTGCTAAATCCTCAACAGTATTTTATAGGAAATAGTTTTGTCACTAAAAACAGACTTACAGTCACCTCGTCGCCGGACACCGGTGGCGCCCTCGCGGAGAGAGTTCTTCAGAACCGTTCAAAATTCTGCAAATTCTTTTGCACATTTCTCGGTCGACGATATGCGTAATGCTTCCTCTTCGTAGTCGTCGAAGTTACTAGTATCACCGGGGCCTTTGCAGCGGGGGATGAAAGGTGCTTCTATTTTCTTTTGGAAAACTGCAATCCAATCTGTTGTAGCAAACCACTTGTGACCTTTAATATCATTCACGCCCGCCTTGAGATTGCCATACCTCTTCGTTAAATCAACTTGGAGCAAATTCCTCAACAAATCTTTTAAATCGGACCCAAAGTGAGAAGGGAATCTGACCTTACCGGAGACTATCTTTTCATATATTTGAATTGGTTGATCAGCAAAGAAGGGTGGATAGCCAGCTGCCATTTCGTAAACTAAAACACCTAATGCCCACCAATCGACAGCTTTGTTATAACCCTTTGAGAGAATTATCTCAGGGGCCAGGTACTCAGGCGTGCCGCACAGGGTCCACGTACGTCCTTTCACCCGCTTGGCGAACCCGAAATCTGTCACCTTCAGATATCCTTGTGAATCTATTAGTAGATTTTCGGGTTTCAAATCGCGATAAATGAGGTCTAGGTAATGCAGATATTCGAAAGCCAATACTATTTGAGCGGCATAAAAACGCGAATGCGGTTCGGAAAATCGACCCACTTTTCTCAAATGCGAGAACATTTCTCCACCGGGAACGTATTCCAGTACCATGTACAGGTTGGAATTATCTTTAAAGTGGAATTTGAGACTCACAAGGAAAGGAAAACTTATAGCTTGTAATATACGTTTTTCGTTGAGGGTGTGTTCCACTTGTTTCAGTTTAACAACTTTTTGCTTATCGAGTATTTTCATAGCATAATATTCTTTAGTAGGTTTATGTTGTACTATCATGACCCGGCCGAAAGAACCAGTACCGAGTGTTTTTATACGCTCGAAATCGCTCAATCCGGCGGTATTTGTAGGATTTTTCTTCCATTTCTCCTCGAACTCTTCTTTAGCTTGATCCAAGAACTCCTTGACGCTTTCGGCAGCGTCCACCTTTTTATTAGCTGTAGCAGCATTGTTGCCCATGGCGTACACTACAGTCGAGTCCAGGGCTATAAGCTGCGGTTACGAGGCCGCCCTATACACCAATCTATTATCACTCACAGAGGTCGGCCACTGCTCACAGCTCAGACACTGGGCGCGTCAACACACTACAATTTTAATTAGCGACATTTTGTTTCACTTTTTTGCTCGCACTTCACCGCACTAGGATTAAACCACTCTATTCATCCGTATTGTATATTTACTGTAAATCTACACTCGACACTACAATGGCTTCCCTTAGCCCGGATTTTACAAACTCGATGAACGAGAGCAGACGGGTCAATTAAAGTAGTTAATTGAACCTAGTGTTGGCGGCAGCACTGTTCCGACAGTGAAACTGGCAGCCGGCATTGGGCCGTGCTGCCACTGTGTCAGAGAGCGAAACTATTTTTACAAGTAATCGATAACACACGCAAGTGGGCAACCTAACCAAGAAGTAAAGTTAGCTATATACGTGTGGCTTAAAATACAAATGCAAATTAAAAAAAATTATTTCAGGAGCATTAAATTCAATTGTAAAAAATATAAAATGTTGCATAATAAAAGTGATTTTATTTAAAAAACAAACCAATCAATCAACATATCAACTATGACATTATGATTTACGAAATTAACAGACTTGATAAAAACTAAAGAAATCTTCATCGACGTATAGAATTTATACAATGCCTTTATATAAAAATACCAAACACATTGGGTACAATGCCTTTATATAAAAATACCAAACACTTCAATAAAATTATGACGTTTAACACAATGATATATGATTCATTAATAAGAAAACTTTCGAATTTATTTTTGCAACGATCACTTTAAGTAGGTAAGTAAAAATATATGGCTCTACGTTCAGCAGACATTGACAATAAAAGTAAATTGATATGCAGATATCTTAAAATAGATCTTAACATCGCTACTTAATCTAATTGCAGAACAAATAGGTTTATAACCTATAAATTATATTTACATGTATTTAAAATTTGGAAATTTCCAAATTGGAAAGTATATATATATATCTCAATAAAATAAGTAATATCAAAAAATTTGCATTTTTGTATAGCATACTTACAGCGTAATCTACATATTTTTAAATACTACTGAATAAAAGTAACAACAAAGAAAAAGAATCATAAAATAATTCACTTTCGGTAAAGTTACACAATCATCTAGAATGAAATCAATTTCCGTTTCTTCCAAAAATGATTCACAAATGTTTTAACAATAAAAATTCACGATAACTTAAGATGAAGCTTTATTTGTTTAAAATGTATAACAAACTCTTTTATGTTTATAATCATGTGAGTCCCAGGTACAAAGAAGAAATTTTATTTGTTAAAAGAAATTTTTTTTATTTAACTTAATGCAATTAAATTATATTACTTTTAGCCTATAAACTACTTTAAACATTGTTTAAACATTTTTTTATTAGATGCGACAAATATTACAATTAAAAATTAATATTTAACATGCCAATATTAATTTAAAATACATCGTAATAATGTATTCTTTTTAAATAAAACTTAATATTGCATGTAATTTCCTGATTTTCAGAATAAGCAGAAATATTATGTATTTTTTGCCACTATTGTCTCGCTGTATGATTATTATTAAATAAGATATATATAATTAATACTAAAGGAATCAATGAAGAATCAGAATCATAATTGATTTTTCGTTAAAAACGAATATTTAATGTTATAGGCAGATAATTTCTTCCTTTTGTCACGTTCCCTTGTTTCATCGGTCTTTTGTCTAAATTTTAACTTACATTTTTCGCATGCCACGTACTTATTAGAATTGTTATTGTAAAAAGTATGTTTTTTCTTATTGTTATACTATATCTATTGTCCAACCGAATAACAATGTACAAGGCCTCCTTTCTAAGTTTCTTGTGTTGTTTTTATTATTTTTTTTCATCCCTTTCTAGTTTAATTAGATATTAGCTATAATCCAGATATGAACGTTTGCAAATATGTATGTGGGTAGCTTTATAGTTAGTTGTCTTCAGTGTGCGCTTGCCTCGAGCCTTTGCGCATAGCTAGCGGACTACAATTGAGTGTGTAGGTACATTTGACAGCTTTCTTTGAAATAAATATACAACTTCGTAAACTGTGTAATTGAAAATAACATTTATTCCACGTTTTATCCCTAAATGGTTGTTTATAGAATTATTTATCGTAGAAAAATAATAAATACAAAAGTTTATCTACAGTATGAATAATTATAATAAATAACAGACATCTACTATGAATCTCTAGTGTGCAATATAACAATAACAAGTGTTATAAATGAATAGTTATTAGATAAAATATATTTATTTTCAGGAATTAAGCATAGTTTTGAAAACCAATATATAGCGTATGAGTACGAGGTTGCATAGGAAAAAACGAATAAATTTGAACAAAGGTGTTCGTTTGTTTTTTTCATTACACCACTCGTCGAAACTCGTTATTCGTTCCGACATTCATTCAAAACAACCACCCGCAACTAATAAAATTTCAATCATATTATAAGTAATTTTACAAAAAAATACATTTTAAAAGATTTCGTTATCACGTATGACGAATAAAACCATTTTTTTATGATTTTAGTTTAACAGACGTTTGGACAATTTACGAACAATAAACATTCGTACCTATAAAAAATAGAATAACAAATTCGGAGCGCCTACTTCTTCACGGTAACAGTAATGCAAGCGTTCACTGCCGGCACGTGTTAGAATCGTGACGTTATGTGTAACTTGTAAAAATTACGGTAGTTCAGTAGGTAATAACGTAACTTTTACGATGGAGATAATATTTAATTTTTTTGTTTTCCGTGTACTGATTTTACTGAATATTGGATTTACTGAATAGCATTCATGTCATTTTGAACATTTTATAAAGTAAAAATCGGAGGATGTGATATTCTTGACTTCGAAAGTGACATCGAAGGCAATATTGACTATGAATATCATTATATTCGGATGTTTATACCTAACAAACCAAATAAATGTGGTATAACAGCCGTCATGATAACCAGTGCCAATGTCATGATAGCCAATATGTAATTAACGCTTCACCGTAATTTGATAAAAACACAGTTCCTAATTAACCGCTAGCTGACTACTTTGTAAAAAAGTTATCTAAATCAACGTATGGTTCTAACCAGAATTTGACAATCACATTTGACAATGATACTGATACTCGTACGTCTATGTTTTGTTGTTTGATTTTGTTAAGGCAAAATGTGGAGTACTTACTGCCTTGAACACATGACCAACGTTCAGTTCAATGACTAATGAAGTAATAAGCCTTTATTACTCAACAGAATTTCTAGTTTACGCTATATATATTTTCGAGAAAACTAGAAGATGATCATTATGCTTATTCAGGGGCGGGCCGTTAACTTTGCTTTGCTAACACTGTTTAGGCACCTAATCAGTTAATAACTCGTTCGCCATTTTGTTTTCAGTGTTCCGTGGAAAAAAAGTACAAAATCATTATAAGATCACTCACATTTCCGCCCGTCTGTTCGTCCATCGTAATCGTTTTTCTTAGAAACCATTTGACTTAGAAACTCGAAATTTGACTTGAATTTGACACACTGATCAATTCGCATATATTGTTAATTTTAGAGGTGTAAATTAAATCACCGATTTTTTAAAAATCTTGTGATTCTTATGGTAATCGAAAGAGAAAGTTATAAGGATTCAGAAAATATTTTTCACAGCGTTTACAAGATATATCCACAAATGTATTGGGTATTACTTTTTGTTATAAACAAAACAACAGGTTATCAGGCGAAATTTAAAACCGAGAAGAAACACAAAACCAAAAATAATACTTATTCTTAGAAATAAAAAATATTAACAATATTTTAAAAATATTTACAAGTGACTGCATTTTCACGCTGATATTCATGGAAACAGATATAGCAATCATTTAATCTTCATTTATCATTGTTTCGCTATATTTCTATATAAGAGTGTGGATCTAATACTTATGAACAAAAATTTCTCAATATTATTTTATTTGAATTTTATATACCCTTAGCAACAAATTGTCTCCATCACTTTGGAAGATTTTATACGTTTCCTACCATTTCTTCTTTAGGGTTCCAAGCATATGGAAGTTACATGGACTCAAGTTCAGGCTATACACCTGGGTATTCATATATTGAGTGAGAATTCTCTCTCGATTTTTCAAGGTTCGCCGTATAACTTGCTCTGTCTCGGAGCAAAATGAACTCTTTTATTTATCGTTTCCGTCTTTTGCTAATATTTAATCAAGGATTGACACTAGTATGCTGCATTAATTGTTCTTTGCTTATGAAAAGAATCCAGAAGTATGCCTTTTGAGTTCTAATTGACCATCGCCAAAATTTTCGCGACAATGGCTTTTGACCTTCGCCGGTCCTGTATCTCCTTATTTACTAACTCATCAGAACCTTTGATACTCCAAATTTATATAAACACAATGCGTAATTGTCTGTTGAAACTCCTGTTCGCTCATTATGAGTGACATTGACAAATCAACACGGGTGATCCCGTGTTGGTTTGTCTTGCAAATGCATATTTGGTATCCTCTCGTCTTATTTTATCTTCTCCCTACTTCACACACTCCAGACTACTTAAAATTCCTGTTCATATTTGATCCACCTGAAAATTCTTGTTTATATTTACTCCACTCTCGTAAGACATTCGGGAAAGGGTCACTCTGCTACACTGCAGGTGATCGACAACACCAACAAAATTTTTAAGATTTTGTAGCAATTCGGCAAAACATTAAGTTGTTTCATAAATTAGCTTAATTATCACCGCATAACTCTGCCTTAGCCTGTAAATGGTTTTAGCTCAATGCACTCATTGAAATATTTGTCATGCCATCTGAATGATATCAACAATATTGCACACTTTCCAAGTCAATATTGTTGTCATTAATTTAATTTATTTTCGAAATTCCCCTTACGCATGGCCTTCTCCCCTTAAATCTATAAACCATTCGTAGTTTTATCTACGAATGGTTCATAGATTTAAAGGGAGATTGGTTATATGATTGGGAGAATGATATCAACAATATTGCACAATTTCCAAGTCAATATTGTTGTCATTAATTTAAATCTTTGTCGAATTTCCCCATACACAAGGCCTTCTCCCTTTAAATCTATAAACCATTCGTAGTTTTATCCAGACATATTGAGATAATACGTCACTTTATTTTAATGATTATATTCTTTTTCTACCTTGTATTAAATTGTTTGGTTGTCTTCCCTTATTCGTGTAATGGCATACCTGATTTTTCCCGTATCTTGCTTACGAACGCTTCAGATGATTTAATGAATTTTTAACCTGCCTATATCTGAACTCTACACTTTTTTGTTAAAACTTTTTTGTTTTAACTAAATTGTCACTTTTGAAAGTATCTTCCCAACAAAAAGTTAAAAGCTCGGTTTCAAGTTTCGTCAAATTAATAAATACATTTTAGCCACTCTTCAAAATTAATATTCCTCCTTCTATACTGTCTCTAAACGTCTGTTATATATTCTCGATATCACCGTAACTGTTTAAACCTCTAATAGCACCATAATGGTGAGACCATCTAGTGTGGCCTAAAGATTTTCAACAAAAAATATTAGCTTTGTTTCACGATTTATAAACTCCCTTTACATTTAAATATTTAACTTTAATTTTAATACTTAATCATAATTACACATTTTCGGATATTATAGTAATAACTGTCCGTAACTTTTCTTAATTGCTCCTGCAACTGCTAGTCAAAAACAAAATTAATTTTTTTCCTGTCAACTATACTAATAATGATTCGTTCATTGGAATTTCCGAGATATTATAAACAAAGTCCTTTATCTTCCCTGTCCTGATTTAAAGTAAAAGGGCGTTTTAGCGAAAAGTTTGCAGACTAGACAAAAACACTTTCCATCCAGTAAGGTAATCTGTTTCACCTAGGCCGGTTTTATCTATATTGATTTTAGAAAAATATTTTGCAACTTAATCTTACTAAATACGCATAATATATAAAGTTACGTTATTAAGCTACTTAATTAATGAATAAAGCATGCTAATTTTATTATAATCTAGGAACGTAAGCGACTTGGAAAAAAGGGGAAATGCGTCCAAGGTACAATAGACCCAGTTTTCCTTGGCCAGCGCTTGTTGTTTTTATTTGTTTTAATTTTAGATAATTAGGTACATTTATAACAAATCTTAGTCTCTTTTTGTAGTGTTATGCTTTTATTTATGTTCCACCCATAAAAACTATATGATCACATTTGGAACTTAAAAATAATCTTTTCTATTGAAAACAAAACAAAGTGCTATAAAATTATAAACAAAAGTATAATACTATAGACCCAAAATATAAGATCTTGTGACTTAAAAGGAATAACTTTTACTTAGGTATGTACCTAACATTACTTGGAAAAAAACCAATCAAATTACCGCTAAAAACACAATTGTCCATTAAAAGATGTCACAGAAACATAAAATAAAGGAAAAATTAAATCTCAATTTTCTTAAATTGATGAGATCACGTGACAACTAGGGTTTTTAAAGTTATTAGTACTTACTACTAGTAACAAAAACCCCATTATTTTGCAATCACTGGAATATAATATAGTTCTCTCTTGGAATTAACTTAGTTTGGTATGTTTATCTTTTACTTAATATCTTGGTAAGAATATAAGTTTAAGTCATCTTTGTCTGGCTATTTCTAGCTTTTCAGACTCTCTTGCACTGACTTCATCAAAACTCCTTGTTCGTGTACAAATTTTATTTGGTCAACAAAATATTCTTCTTCATAAATAAATTTTACAAGATCTCATTTCTCTTCAAATCTATGCGCCTTAATGCTTTCTGATTATGCAAAGTTTCAATTTTCTGTACCAAATATTTTCTCAGACAAATAAATGTGCTAGATAGATAGACGGACATGTGAGTAGTTAAGGTTTCCATTTTTTTCTTTGGGAATATGAACCCTAGAAATAACAAAAATTACTTTATTTGTGTTTTATTAAATACAATTCCAAAGACGTCGGTTATTAGAATTATAATTCAAATCGAGTGTTTTTTTAATTAAAAATAAATAGATTCCAACGTCAAAACTTAAAAATAGGAACCTGATATAACATGTTCTAAAGCAAGAACCATTTGCTTGAATCAAATATCGGTTGAAAATTTTATAAATAATTTAAATATAAATTTTATTTTACCTAATTGTATTTTTTACGAATATTTAGTAATTATGCAAGCTGCAGATAATTTAGTCATCTAGGTAAAAATCTTGTTCCCAGTGGCGTAGCTTGGGGGGCGGTGTGGCGGCCTGCAACGGTTGCCACACCCATTTGAGACTGACACCCGACCGCGAAAAAAAAATAAAAACACAAAAATTCCATTCTAAATAAAATTACTTCTAACATTCAACGATATCTCTACTATGTACTGTACTACTATGGGTAAACTAGATTTGTCCTCATGACAAGTAATTTCGAATCACATAAAACATAAAAAAAATATTAATCTGACTAAACTGAAGGTAATTATATTACAATAAGTCCCGAATAATTTAGAGAGTTGATTAATGGACAGTTGAATTCATGTTTTTGGATGTAAACGAAGTATTATTAAAAATATATGACTGGCAAAAGCAATACCACAATAATGGTTACAATGGCGCCAATTTAAAACTCTACTTTTGTACACCCAGGTCGTAACAAGTTGTTACATTTATTTTTTATTTTTTCTTATATAGGGTTATTATGAAAAACAAGTAAAATGGAATTGAAAAGATTTGAAAACAAAAAATACATATAATACCGGTTACATGTAATGTGAAGAACACTATTATGTAGTCTTATACAAATACATCATAATGTTCAGCCTGAATGACTAAATCATGCTAACTGGTGTAAACGTATATAATTTATTAAACGTATAATATAATAATTATAACGCATTAGTTTTTATTCCGAATACGTTTTACTGCGAGTCCGTTGAACAGACAAGGCCACGTACTGCCCATCTGTTACATAGTACCAAACTTAATTATTATAATGTGTTAATGATAAAGTAGATTTTGAATGATAACTTGACTAGTAAGATTTAAAAAAAGACTATTAAATTAATTTATCATAAATTAATTAACTAATAAATAGAATATAAAAAATTAATTAATAAGAAATTCTTTTTTTCTCGCTTCGATCACATTTACAAGATCATTACAAGAAAATCATCATTACAAAATCGAACATTTACAAAAAAAAAAGAGTTTAATATTAATTAATTTTCATTAGTTTATATTCTATTTATAAGTTATTGAATTTTTTGAAAATGAATTTAGTAGTTTCTTTTTAAACTTTACTACTTAAGTTATTATTCGAAATTTATTTTATTATTAACTCGGTATAACAACTAACATTGGTACTACGCAAGAGATGGGCAGTATGGCTCGGTCGGGGATTTCCCCAAGATCGTCGCATGTCGCCTATGTCTTTTTTCATTTCTTTCGTGAATTGTGATGGATGTGATGGGAATCGTTATTATTTCGATAGTATTTTATAAAAGAGTTGGGAAAAACTAAACAACTGAATTCAACTTAGATTTAGTTAACCAAGGTAAGTGAAGTGATTAATTAAGTAATTTGTAAGTTTATAATGTAACTGTTAAATAATCGCCTTCTTGGCCGATCGGCCCAACGAATGACCTTTTTGATTAATAATGTCTATTTTTTATGAAATATTGGAATACCTATTTTTCTATAAAAAATATATTTAAAATTTATCACGTCTATGATATTAATAGGGAGTTTTTTTTGTTTTTGAGAGTACGTGTACTAAATACCCAAAAAGAGAAAAACGCCTCGGGGAGTTCATACTTCTAAAAGATAAAGTGGATTTTAGCAGGAAAAATTCAAACAGGCTCAAATGGATGTAGTTCAGTGCATATCTGGATACATGTTTAAATATGTTATAAAAACTTATGACCGCCAAACTTCATCAAAAAACAGTATTTCTCACGTTGATGCAAATAATTATTCAGATAACATCAATTCATCTTCACGAAACAAAAGCAATAATGCAGAATTAATGATAACAATCCACCAAGAAGACACAATTATTATACAGATGACGCAATTATTATAGAAAACAATACTTAAATTAATGAATCACGTTAGGATATGAGAGATTTGTCATACTGGAGTATACCTGTTGCTGATAATATTCGCATTGAGATCATAAATAAAGAAAATGGATATTTACAAAACAAGAAGAATTTTCAAAACAATGGTTTTATAAAGTGATGTTTAATGGTGAAAAAAATCTTAGGTTATATATGGTTTACTTTCCTGTAACCAATAAGGGTAAAACGGAAATGTGGCTAATATTGCATAAAACAAAAAAGGAGGCAGCCTTGTAAATAGTGTATATGAAAAAATGGAAGTGGAAGCATCTTTTGACTAGATTATTGGATATAACTTTATTTCTGGCCAAACAAAACCTAGCATTTCGTGGATATGAAAAGGATAAGGCTTTACAAATAAAGTCGATTTCTTAGAACTATTTAAACTACTCTCAGAGTGTGATGTGATATTGAAAGAAAATATCTTAAATCTGGAGCATGGTAAATCAGCAAAGTATCACATTTTTAACCAGATATATATAATTAAATTATACATGTTTTAGCGAACCTTGTAAAACCTAAGCTTGTCAAGGGAATTAAACCGGCCAAATATTTTGGTATTAAGTTTGATAGCACACCTGCTATTTCACATATTGATTAATTTCTGCAGTGATTTGTTACGCGAACATTGGCAATAGAAAAATGGACCTCAAGGAAGTATTCCTTTGATTTCTTCTCTTTTAAAAAGAAAAAATCTCTGATCTAAGAGATGAAATTTTTGGGAAGCTTAAAAATTACAGCTTAAAATTACAAAGGCGTACATGGAGGAAGGAGTAAAAGTTATTATTAAAACAAAGAAGAGTAAAACAATTTTTGTTGGATGTATTAATCATTCAATTAATTTATGTGGCCAACACTCATTTGCATAACATGTATCTTGTGTAATATTTTTCAGAGCAGTAGAGACATTTCACATTTTTTGTTTGTTCCTACGAACCGTTAGAAAGTGCTAGTTAAACACAGTAAAGCATCAGTTGAAGGACTTTCAGCAACGCGTTGACGTACTTATTATATTGCAGCAAAGACTTATCAGAAAATTTTGATGGAGTTTGGGTTTTGCAATTGAGAAATTGTGCTATCAACAAGAAATTTAGATACTAGAGATGCACCACAGAAATAGTTTCTTCTGGAATGATGTACTAAACGCAAATAAATAGAGCTCCGTTTGCGTTGCAAAGTAAAGACTTGAATGTTGTTTAATTAGCTATAAAAATAGAGGCATTTCGTCTTTATATCGAAGAAAAAAAATAGAATAATATTGTAGAAGAGGCAATAGGTCTTGCTGTCTAAAAAATCTGTTAACTACGACATTCCAATAAAAAGACGTCGTCGTAAAAAACGAATGACTGCTGAGTTGGCCACCGATGCAAGACTCACACTAAGGGCTGAACTTAAAAAGATATGTTGGAATGTCTTGGCCGGTTTAGTGTTGAACTTCAAACTAGATCAAAGGCCGTTCAAGATGTAATGTGTTTGCAGCTGCATTGTTCGAGGTTGTGCAGTCAAGTGATTTGCTTTTGGCGAACAATGAAAAGTTCAAATTAGCTCTATCAAAGTTTATTAGTTTCATGGTTGAGGTATCAGAAGCCAAACTCTTAAAAATACCAAAGTGTGAATACATTTAAAAGCGGCCAATATTACAGTTTCTATTGGGTATCTCTAAACTTTTTGAAATTCATCGTGGAATGGGATTTTACAGACCCACTTCCAAATCTTATGGACACACTAAAGTTATTTATAGAAATTTGCGTATCAGTCGCTTCATGTGAAGAGAGTTTCAGTAAACTAATAAAAAAATGCTTGTGGGCAATAATGACACAAAACTAGACTTAACAATCCTACCATATTAACAATAGTATACAAGGAAACACATAAATATTGAAGCATTTCCTCACACACATAAATATTGAAGACATAATTTCCGAAATTTAAATATTAAAACTAGAAAGAAGAGATTTTAAGTGTTTGTACATACGAGTACATACATTAGCTTACGCCCGTCTCCCAGAGGGATAGGAGATAATATGGACTTTCACTTGCTATAGCCATGCCATACCTCCCTCGCTTCTTCAACTTTCACACTTTTCATGCATGATATTCAGTTTCAAGTGCTTTTCACTTGACTCTTTCTCAATAATTTGCCAATTTCCCTGGAATGCTCTCTTCCGACCTGACATTAATCTCTGCACAATCACAGACACATTTTTTCTACAAAACCAAACTACCGAATTATTCCCTTCTCAGTTTTACATATACATACATACACACACACAGATACACACACACATTATTCAGTACACCTTCGTGCAATACTACCTGTTTCCTTATCATACCAATCTTTGTCCCATCACTTGATTTTAAACCACGCATACTTTTCAGAAAATGCATTTCCACTGCGTTAATTCTACTCTCATTCTTATTTTGCCATACACAACTTTCCCTTCAATAATTTAAATATATATATATATATATATATATATATATATATATATATATATATATATATATATATATATATACATATATATATAGAGGGTCCGCCAAAATCCTCCTTAATTTTAAAAGGTAATTAAAAAAAATAAAAATTATATCAGATAAATGACGTCCCCAATTGTTGACACATTGGCGAAGTCTTTCTCGGAAGTTTTCCATAGTTCTTCGCGTCATTTCTCTTGGAAAGGCTGCCACTTCCTGAATGATTGCCTCCTTAAGTGCTTACAGAGTTGTGGGACGATGTTTGTACACTTGAGCCTTTAAATGTCCACAAAGAAAAAAATCACAAGGTGATAAATCAGGCGATCTTGGGGTTCAAGGGACGTCTCCTCGAAAAGAGACAAGATTTCCAGGAAACAACTCCCTGATCATTTCCATAGAACGCCGAGAAATGTGAGCTGTGGCTCCATCTTGCTGAAACCAGACTTCTTGCTGTTCATGGTGTACAACAACTTGGTTTAACCTAAGTCGGAGAAAGGTCTCTACCATGTGACAGTAACGATCTGAATTAACCGTTACCCTTAGGCTATCATCTTCGAAAAAATACGGTCCCCACACACCAAATTCAGTAACGGAGCACCAAACTGTCACATAAGGGCTGTGGTCGTTGATGAAGTTCCCGAGGGTTCTCTGCAGTTCAGTAGCGGAAATTCTGTTTCTTTACGGTACCTGACCAGTGGAAGTGAGCCTTATCCGAAGAAATAAACAAAGCGCTAGAAGTTCTGAAGGATTTCCTCACACACAGTTCTGCAAGTTTCAAAATCTCTATCTTACAGTTCCTGGGTAACCATAATTTTGAAGGGTTATATATGAACTTCTCTATGCAGAATTCTTCTTACACTCCGATCAGACAATCGCAGGGCAGCGGAATGATTAAGTGCTGAACGCCTTAGGGATTGTTGGACAGACGCTCTCACACGTGACATAATTTCCGGAGTTGTTGCAGTGCAAGGTCGGCCAGTAGGTTTTCTTTTCAAAGCTGAACCTGTTTGTCATCCATATTTGAATGGTTTTCCTATCAGGAACACGATTATATCGGCGAAGTTCGAATCGAATCCGAAATGCGAGCTGAGAAGTAATCACAGAACCACCGTTACGTATAAATTTCTCTTCAACGAACGCACGATGTTCAACGAGCCAAGCCATTGCGCATACTCAAAATGGCACGTACACCGCTTAAACAATACCCCCTCCACATCAGACCGCCAACTACAACTCGCACAGCGGCTTCTTCAAATACGGGAGATTTATTTGCCGGACCCTATATTGTACAAATACTAACAGTTTTCATTCTTGAGATGACACCATCGATATCCACACTGGATGCCACTTATTCTAGCTACACCATTGCTTGCTGCCATTGCCAACGTTATTAAAAATAGCCTCTTTCACAGTTATTTTTATGAATTAAAAAGATGTTTAAGGATTGTAAAATATCTTTCGCGCTTTACATTTTAATGCTTGTAACTAAGCAATTTTAAAACTTTTGCAGGGCTTTTATGGTTTTCATATTTATGTTAACATACCCAAAAATATTGACCAAATTTGGCTCACTGTATGTGTAATGTACACATACAGTGAGCCAAATTCGGTGCTTATTATAGGTAAGTGTGAATTCGTTAATTCATAAAATAAACGGATGAATATAGTTTAATAAAACAAACGAGGTTTAACAGCATTTGTCAATCACAAACAGGACAACAATGATTACACAATATTTTTTTGTTTATTTTCTCTATTCTTCCTTACCTAATATTTAATCTCAGTCAAAAAACTAGACTTCTTCTTTATAATATCGACAAAAGTAATTGTTAAATAAAAAAAGTAATCCTGAAAATAAACTCACTCCTTACAAATATAGTTATGAATCACTCACAATAGAGTGATTTAAAGTATCTGCGGCTGTTAAGGGCGTGTTTATATTTTTGACGAAAAACCTTCACTTTTGCCAAGTTTGCTCTAAACTCTGGGAATTTGTAATATAATGATTTTGATATGGAAAACTATATTAAAACTTTATCTATAATTCATATATATATATATATATATATATATATGTATATATATATATATATATATATAAATATATATATCATTTTTTATTGGTTTCATTTATTTATTTCATGAAAATTTCTTTTTGGCAACTCATTCTGCGACAAAATCGCTAAAGAAGGGTAAGTTTGGAGGATTCATTCCAAACAATTACACTTTATTTCGAAAAGCGAAAAAGCAGTGAAATTTCCATTTCCTCTTCTAAAATTTGTATAAAAAACAGTTTGAGTCGACGCAATAGCAAACGAGAAAAAGAAAAACATTTATGCAAAAAAAATTCTTTTTGCTTACCCATTTTGTAATACCGGTTTGTCATTTTGCGCAGACATGCGCCCCAAGTCTGTGATGTGCTGTCGCTCTAAATAAAAATTTTCACGATATATTTCTTCACTATTTGTGCAATTATAGTTGGATTGACCATAATACTGAGAAAAGATAAACGGAAACCGTATAAGTTCACACACGTGTTTGTCCGTTTGTCTGTTACAACCTTTTTTTTTCAAAAACCGCTTGGCGTAAAAGCTTCAAATTTAACATGGTAGTAAAGCATATTAACCCGTTCATACTTCAATAGCTTACACTCAAAAATATTGACATAGATTTTTTTGGGGAAGGAGAGAGAAGAATAAGAACTGAATTTTTTTTAATTCCACTTGTAGTGTGAGGTATCGTTTGAAAGAACTCGTTATAAGGTTAATTTTTTTTAATAATCTTAGGTATTATATCTTCAGAGATGTTCTGAAAAATATGAAAAGCATATACTGAAAATCATAGCCCAAAATTATGAAAAAATGGGGATTTTAGAACCCTACGCTAAAGCTGCCAGAAAACGATAGCCATGATTTTAGATATCATAATTTTTTTTAATATACACCGTATTTTTACGCCTATAAAGTACAGTCGTATTTTCAACCGATGTTCTCGGAGACCATGTGACGTAGAAGCTTGAAATTGGTGTAGTCATGCATCTTATTAAGCCCTCTTCTATCCAACCATTCTTCCTAACTTTTCTAATTTTTAGATATTAATTTCAAAGACGAGGTAAATAAAAGTTTTCAATGATACATGTCTTATGAATATCATTTGCATATGAGGTACATACAAATATATCTTACAAAATATATTCCAAAAATATGCGAAAATTTAGCTTTCCCACTTATTTGCGAAAGTATTGGATACATTAACGTTATGAAGACTTAATATTTGCAAATAGTTTAATGGAAATACTATGTTGGGTACAGAGTACACATAAATACTATGTACCTTAAACTCCTTAAATGGGTACGGAACCCTCACAGCGCGGGTTCTATTCGTGCTTGAAAGGTTTTTACTTATTTTATGTAAATGCGTGCACAAACTATAATTTTAAAATTTCTCTGCTGTAGTCGTTCTAGCGTTACATTCATAATCAAATTAATCATCTCTCAGCCTTATAAGTTTCGGTTTCAGTCCATTTATTCGACTATTTAATGCATTTCACTTATTCGCTCTAGTAAATTATTTTAGTAAGAAGAATTTGAATTATTTCCTTCATTCGTTTGTTAGTTTTTATTTGAATTTCGAATATGTGCAAACGAATAAAACGCCACGAGTCGTTTTTTTATAAAAAGTTGTGACGTTCCAGAATAACACTAATTTATTCAAAGTTAGTATACAAAACGTCTAGAAAAACTCATTTTGTCATTAAAAACATTAACTTTTACCCGCGGCTTCGCTCGCGTTGTTATAGCTAAAAACTTATAGGGAGAAATTAAAACATACAACATCATCTAGAATGGTTATAGGAAATTAAATGCTAAGCCTTTATTTTCGTGACTTTATAATACAAATATCAATGAAAATAAAAATATTCCCATCTAAATTAGGGATTAAAAGGATTCGTTTAAAAAAAATCACGTCTACTTGTGACTCCGTTGTGACGTTGCTTCGATTTTCTCATTGTGAACTTTTTGTTTCAAATAAGAACTTTCGCGGAGGAATGAGATTTCCTGCAATAACAAGTAGCTTGTGTCATTTCCCGGCTCACCAAATACTTCTGTACAAAAAATCACCTCGAGCTAAAGTTCGGTTTCGACATGAAAGAAGGATAAATAAACTCACTTTTGTATTTATAATAATAATTAAGATTACGATATTAGTCGGAACGAGGTTTCCCTACACAAAAAATGGCCTGCGTCATATTCCGGCTAGCCAATTATCTCTGGGCAAAAAAATCACGTCGATATGTTGTTCAGCTGTAACGTGAAAAAAGGATAAACAGACACACCAAAGAATAAACTGAGTGATTTTGTTGTTTCTTTATATTGCGCATGTACCGATTCAAAAAATCACGTCGACCCACTGCTCCTTTGCGACGTTGCTTCCTTATTCACTTTGTGTACTTTTTCAGTTTCAAACAAGAAATTTCTCGTGACAAAAATATCCTACGTTATTTCCCGACTCCCAGCTATTGTTTACAACCAACCACGTTAGTCTCTGTTCGAGTTATACTTACTTAAAAATGTTTACTTTTATATTTGTATAATAGGTAGCACTGGGTGCATTAGTCGTACAATTAACTTAATACAATTTTGTAAAGAAAGCAAAGCTAGATGGAAAATAAATTGTTAATGCCTTTGTTTTATTTGCAGATCATTGGGTTCAAAGATTCGTGACTACCCTCAACTGCATATGTGAACGAGGAATAGGTGATACCGAAAGGTATATGAAGAAATACAATGATATTTTCTAACATTCGATATGTCATGCCGTATTATTTTGAAGATATTCGAGAGGGGGCTTTGAGACAGTGTCCACGAATGAAGGCAACAAATGTCGTATTCGTCGTACATGCAATGTCGGTTTATTGAGATAATTTGTCAGGATTCATTGAAAGGACATAGTTATATTTAGACATTTTATTTTACAACAAATTGACCCTAAAATTAGTGAACCCTTAATTGTAATTATATAATTTACCATTGATACTCAATTCAATTATTTATATTAAATAGATCCTAAGTTGTTTACTTCTAGACTACACACATTTTTGTAACTCGAGCCGAATACTTCTATGCGAGTAATCACCTCGAGTCGATCCTAAGTTGTTTACTTCTAGACTACACACGTTTTGAAAAGGACAGAGGGAGCAAGCGTGTCAGCCATTTTAGAAAGTTTTAATACTTTCATGTCACTTTCTTTGTATTTAATTTCTTATTCACTTAAAAATGTGACATTTATTGGTTATATTTTAAGACGCGTTGTGGATATGAAAAGACAAAAAAAATAGTAGACACTAATTGTAGTCACAAGTTATTGCTACCTGGATAAAACTGTATGTGGAAAAAACATTGTACACAACCATTCTAGTGAGCTGGCCTGGGTCAATAGGTGAAATCATATTTAATATTGTATAATACTAATATATGTTATTGTTGTTTCGACGTAATTTTAATAATACAAAATAAATACAACTGGTTCCCAAACAAATATTGAATACACATGTTCGTTTTGATTTTAATATAGGCGATCAAGGTATTACGAATGGATTATAAATTTGATGCATACCATAAGCATCGTTGTTAAGCGTGTATTAGTAATTTTACGACTAGTATATATCCATTCACGAGCGGGATTTTATTAATACGTCCTTAAAATCTATAAGCTAATAAGAGCTAAGTAACAGAAGTCGTACTTAAAATGGACACCTACATTCAAACTCCACACATACACATGCATTAACCGTTGCCAAATTGCTAAAAATTCTAGACCGGGTGATCCCCCTCCCCTTCCCTTCGTCAAGGGACACCATTTGTTAGAATGAGTCGCGTCGCTCGAATAATAAAATTCGTTCCTAAGAAATTTAAATAAAATTTTAATAGAAACACCAACAAATCCTGGCAAAAACTGGTTCAAGGCGTCTGTGAAAATGTGTGCGACAATATCTAAGATTAAAGCTCCGTTTATGAACACTGAAAGTGTTTGACAACTTAACAAGTTCATTGCTGGCATTCACTTCGCAAATATAAGAAAACATAAAAGAAAAAAAATGATGACCTGGATCTAAAAAAATCCACCCGACAGAATCTATAACATGAATAAAAAAGATTGTCAAATAACAATCCACAATTAAAAAATTGTTCTGGTTCAGTAGGGAGCGAAACGGGAGTGCCTATACAGTCTTGAGAACACGCAGAAAATGTCAATTGTGCAGGATGTGTAAATTTCACTTGGTATTGCCATACTGCCAATAGTGATATTCAAAGGAAAAAGATTGAAGCCAAAATTGTTCGATAATTTGCTACCTGAAAAATTTGTAGAAAAATTAAATAAGGGTCTCAAGACAAACGAGCTCTTTAAGGAACTTTAAACCTTTTTGTCCGATACAAATGTGCTGGAAAGTGCCCTTTGATTTTCGACGGATCTGTTTATCATTTGGACCTGGCCATTCCGTCAAATATCCTGGCAAAAACTGGTTCAAGGCAAAAATTTTACCGCATGGTTTATTTTTCTAATTCAATTGATTGATTCAGAACAAAAAGGAAACTAAAAAGAAGAAATTTAACCACATAAGTAATACTAATAACAAACGCAAACTGGATGGTATTGTCATGACTGTGACTAAAATAGAACGGCCCATATATGATAATACGGAAACTGCAGCAAATGGTATCACGAAAAGTGTAACGATTTGTCGATAGATGATGCTGATACTTTGAATGCACTGATGGCTGTTTGGCGAGGCAACTCATAGTAATTTTAAGTACTGATTAAATTACTTTATTTACTTAATTATTTATCAAGTGCTGTATATAGTTAGTAGTTTTAACAATTTATAAATATTAGAGACATAGGCCTTTTCACCCTACCGTATTAAATTAAGGCATGGTTTCCAAAAATTGTTTGATTTTGTTTTTGTTTATGGTAGGATTTGCCAATTCACTTTCATTTACGAAGCTAAAAGATTGTTTGTAAATAAAAGCTGTTGATTAATTGCTATAATTTTTTATTTTAAATCTCCCTATACCTACAGGTACCTTAGTTAAAATGCATTTTTTGTAACGTTAGCTACTATGTTTGCATCTTCACTTTAAATCACATCAAAATCATTTACACTTTAGCGTATAAATTTATAAATGGAATCAAAACAGTTTTCTCGATACTTTTTAAAATAAAAAACAAAACTTTTTTTTTAATATGCAGATCAGTCCTCTACTATATTTTTATCACATATTCGGATGTTTTTTTCGTTCTCTTTTCTTTCCGATTCCAAATTTCCACCGTATGGAGCAACTAAGAAGATTTTTATATTATATGCCTCAACCAAAATGGAGATAACTACTCCAGCCACTATGTACTACGTCCATACGTTACGGCGTAAGCTAATCTTGTGAGAATGACGATCGTTAATGAGAACGACCATTCAAAACTGTAGAAATGTAGTATAAGCCTGTGATCTCAGTAGTATATATAAAGACGCAGTCGTACAGTGTTCTTATTTCCCCCCATCTCTTATAGTATTTCGTAGAGTGTTTTTATTTGCCCCCATCTCTTAGAGCCTCCCACCCTATAAGTTTGTCATTAAAGTTAGTGCTTCAATGATATCGTCACCGGATCTCAACCCGTCCAAGCTCTGAAATTACACTAGTTTACGAGTAAACAATCTACCCAAAATATTATTGAAACAGCAATTTCCATCGACTACCTCCATAAAAGAAATTCGTACCAGGTGTTCCATTTATACCATTCAATTAATAAAGTTAGGAGGATTTTATTTCTTTTCTAATAAAATTACCAATGAGCACTTAGCAACATAGAGATTCCAGCATGCAATGAATGCCTGTAGCAATGGGATAACGTGGGGATTGAAAAAAAATTAATGGGATTTGAAAAGTTTGGTATAGGTTATAAAAAGTAGAAGGTACATGAACTTTGAGTCTCAGAAGTCGGAAAAAATATGTTTTTGAGTTTGAAATTTTATAATGTTTTTTTTCTTTCTTTAGTATATCGTCCCGAATTCAAAGGCAAATAGTAAATATATAAATACTTGGGTAATATGACTATTTAAATTACCATATATTTCAGATAGGTAGGGTAGAATAGTTCTATGGTTATTCGAGCTAATATAGAGTACCTGTGTGATGACCATAAAATTTGTTTTACCGTTCAAGTAGAAATATCTGAAAGGTTTCCAAGAAATTGCAAGTTCACATACAAGCCAGGCCAGAAAAATATTTATTATGTTAGTACAAACATTCAAATTATCTCTAGTTTCAAGATAAAGTTTGATTTACTAATGAATAAGCAACAATTTCTACCGCAAGAAGTACGAGTCTTTCGTCGATAGAGCTGGTTGAAAGAGTATTTTCGAAAAAAGCTTCCATGTAAAAAATAGCGCTCTGGTAAAACGTAATAGTCTAGAGAAAAAGATCCTCCTCCTATATCACTCTACACCGTAACCTATATACGAATTTCTACTAATTGGAAGTAATTAAACGTAAGTTTATTCTATTAAGATTTTATCGTAATTGTTTTGAAGATAGATGTTACTTTAGGTTTTTGTCATACTTCAAGGTGCATCTTGATAATAATTTTTATTAAGACATAAAATTAAATGTTTCGTCAACTTTTTAAAAGTATATGCTTTAATTTAAAGTTATTATAAAAATATATAAATTTACACTGTTTTAATTTCCTTTAACTGTCTGATTTTGTACCAGATTTTTATTTCCGTGAACCTATAATATTGAGAAAATATGCAAATTAAAAAACTAGGAGTAAAGTTTAAAGGAAAGATAAAGGAATAAAAATAAGAGTTTACAATAAAATATACAACAAAAAATGTAGACACTAACAATATATTGTTTTTTTTTTGTTACGTATATTTTATTATAATTAATTTTGTTTGAAATTACATTGAAATACACATAAAAAAAGGTTAAACAAATGGAGCAGGATGGAATTAAGGAAAGGTTGTAATGAAGGATTGCCACAGGCAAGACTTTTTTAAGTGATCCTTGAAAATATTTATATAAGCGTGTACCTGGTACCAGGTTCAAGATTCTAAAGAATTGCCACTTGAACAGAGATAAATTTTTCATAGAATGTTGTGGTAGCCGCGTTTGGGAAAAAGGAAATTGGATAAGTTTTCAGAGCCCAAAATCATGAGCAAACAGATATATTAATTTGCCTATAAGACAGGTCGGACAATTAGGATTGTTCAAAACATTGTTCGGAAATGCAAGTATAGGTAGATAATATCGAAAAATATGCTCATAATTTCTGAAACCGAGAACGTAACATATCCTGATTTTTCTTGTATACCTACTTTCCAGACCAGTAAGGGATACTGTGGAATAATATTATTCTGTACTTAGAATAGAAGATTTTGAATTCAGTAACTATTTATTACTAACCATTATCAGCCGTTATATTGATAGAAGCCGAGAGACTCTACTCATATTCTAAACATATTTTAGGGCCTGTTGCTATTGAATGATATCAAAGTAATATTTGGGCTGCCATCTAATGGTGCATTTGAGGAACTATTGTGATTTTTATCAAATTAGTACTTATACTGCCATCTAGCGGAGAACATATGGATCATATCTTAAGTTGGTTTGTGCTTCCTGTTTGAAAAAAAAGGTAATTTCCTCCTTTATCACAATTCAAGCACATCGTTTCATTTTAGTCACGCTTATCTCTAGTCACATTGTTTTGTTTATAACGGCTCAAATAATCAACAATAACGAAGAGATAATGTCTACTGACGGTGAAAAGTTTTGTAGGAAGTTTACACCTTTTCATGGTAGCTGGGAGATAGAAGGAATAAGATTTTCATTCCATGAAACAAGAAATGTTCTTAAAAACGAAGTTTTTATTCGAAAACGTTGTAATTGTTCACCCTGTTGTTTTATTTAATACTTTAAATATCTTGTTTAACTGTTTTCAGTTCTTTGTCCATTTCGTAAGCTTCATTGATCTCTTTGAACAACACTACCACCGGACAGCACACGCTGACGTATCAATATCATGCATTGCTATCATGAAATCTCTTATGCTGGGTTTGTATTGAGCAAATATCGCACCAAGCCTAATAGGGCTGATGTTTCCGATAATTTGAGTACGGTTGTTTAAATTATTTTCTTCTTTATCTTATATCCGTCCATATCTCAACGCAGACCTCGTCTATAATTTTCCATGTATTTTGAGCGAGCTGCACCCGGGGTAGGTACTTCCACCATTTTCTTCCTTTCTCATTTGAGCTTGTGGCGATTTGTCCCACCCAATGTCACTTCAGTAATGCAGCACTTTCAACTATATCAGTTACTTTTGTTCATGTCTCTAAGTTTGTCATGATCTGTTTGAATCGTTAAAATGTTCTGGTCTAATAACGTATAATATTATCAGTTTTGGATAATTTAAGTCTTAACAGTTCTCGTGCAAGTACGTTCATTATTTATTATCAAGTAATTGTATATAATTATGTCTACACATTTTCTTTGATTAGAAAACATTGTTATCTTTTACCATTTCTTGTACTTTTATGAGCTGTACGACGTATTCGACTTAATAATTTTTAAAAAACGATTACAATATTTACAACCCTATCACAACGCATGCTTTCCAAAAATTTGTAGAAGCATTGTACATTAAATTCCGAATACAAAACTAAATCCATAATGACTTTTGCAAGAATGTGATTAATTTACAATCCTTGCTTAGTTAAAATCCTTGGAAAGCTTCTTTAATATCTAGTTTCGAAACTAATTTTGCGATTTAGAATAATAAAACCATTTATGCGTCTCATATCGATACAAATTCTAAAGTCTCCATCTAACATCCCTTTCAAGAATCGACAATCAAAAATCGACCGAAGAAAAAACGAAAGCGAATCGACCGAAGAAGAAATCGAATTCGAAAATCGACGATAGAAGAAACCTAGCTTGGAGGAATTTTAACTGACCAATGATGTCACTTTCATTAATTCATCTATTTTTATATTTATTTAATACTCCGAGAGGTCAGGAACTCTACGATAAGGCCCACAAATAGGTTTAATTGACTCGTTGATTAGACTTCTACGTTGATTGTACTGTAAATAGAGTCAGCAAGTAAGTGAGTAAATGACAATAGAGGCTTGGTCAACTATAGAAAGAGATTAGCTATAGAAAGCTCTATGTGCGAGTCAACCATTTGGTTTTCCAAGAAATATTTTGAAATATCATCTTATAACCAAGGGCAGATTGTGTCTCGTGGCATCTTACTCGTCGCATTTAATTCCTAAATTAGTAAACAGATAGACAGATGGACGGACAGACAGACATACAAACAAAAACCCCACAATTTTTTTTAAATTTTGACATTATGTAAGGAATACAGTAGCCTAAATGCAGGTGTTTATTTTAAAATCACAGGGAAACAATGAAATTTGTTTTGTATGGTATAGATAAAAAACAACTACAACAGACTTTTAACACCTTTTCTAATTTAGGATAATTTATTATATTTTTTTCTAATTTAGGAAATTACATTCTCAAGAATGTCAGAAAATTTTCGTCGATAACGTTACACTCTGATAATCCTCAGAATTTAGTCAACAATACTATATTCTGACGATCCTAAGAATTTCGTTGATAATATTATATTCTGACGATCATCAGAATTTCGTCGATAATATTACATTCTCACGATGCCCAAAATTTCGTCGAAAATATTACATTCTAACGATTCTCAGAATTTCGTCAATAATATTACTCTCTGACCATCCGCAGAATTTCATAGATAATACTACACTCTGACGATCGTCAGAATTTCATCTATAATATTGCACTCTGGCGATCCTCAGAATTTCGTCGATAATACTACACTCTGATGATCCTCAGAATTTCGTCGGTAATATTGTTCTATAACGACCCTTAAAATTTCGTCAATAATGTTACACTGTGACGGTCCTTAGTATTTCGTGGGTTATAACATAATCTGGCGACCCTCAGAATTTCGTCGATAACACTACACTCTGATGGTCCTCAGAATTTCATCGATAATATTACAATCTGACGACCCTCAGAATTTCGTCGACAATATTACAATCTGACGATTCTCAGAATTTCGTCTATTATATTCCACTCTGACAATCCTGAGGATTTCATCGATAATATTACAATCTGACGAACCTCATAATTTTGTCAATTACGTAACACTCTGACGATCTTCAGAATTTCGTCGATAATACTACACTCTGATAATCCTTAGAATTTCATCGATAATATTACAATCTGACTATCCTCAGAATTTCGTCGATAATACTACACTCTGACGATATTGATAATTTCATCGAAAATATTGCATTCTGACGATCCTTAGAATTTCATCGATAATATTACACTCTGACGATCCTTAAAATTTCGTCGATAATATTACACTGTGACGGTCCTCAATATTTCGCCGATCCTCAGTACTCTATTCATCCTCAGGAACTTTAATCGATAAAATTATACTCTGACGAACGTTGATCCCGTACGCCTAACACGAACTTTGTTAAAAATTTCAATGATGTGAGAGATACTATAGCAACAGCCGAAAGGAGCAAAATGTCAAATTCGAGTTCTAACCTTAATACAAGTTGATATAAATCTGAAAATAAAATTGGAACTCTTTTTTAGGTTTACGTACTAGTAGTATGTCGATAGGTACAAAAAAAACGCTAAATTTGTCCGGACCTTTCCACTCCAGCATATCTGCTGACAATTGGATACATCTCATTTTCCCAATAAAGCATACGCAATTAAAATATTTCACTTGGCTAGACTTTAATTTCAAAGACAATAAAGAATATACATATTCTATTTAAAATTCAGCTACCGTCATTTACTTGAGACTGTTTAATCTTAATAACGATTCACCAAAATACCAAGGTATTTGACAGTTTAGGAATAGGATATCATCACAACATTGCTAAAATATTTATAAATAATTAATAAATCTTAGGGATCTGCTAGGACTAAAATCGGGACTCTTTTTTAAACAACAGCAAGCTTTAAATGAATCGATAGATTATTATGAAGAATTATTATATATGAAGAAATTTAATTATGCAACGTAACGAGATAAGGACATTTAAATTATTCACGCACAAAAATCGTTTATTACCGCTTTAGTGATAACTCCGTATTCCGTAATAAGCTTTAGATGCTTTGACAGCTAATTTATAATCATATAAGAATTAAACTGACCTGATCGAAATTGCGGAAAATTAAGTGACTTTATTTGCAAGAGAAAAATACCAAAATCCTATTTATTATCACTGTACTACGAACACTAAATGAAAGTGACCCAAGATCTAACTGAATAGACCTTATTCATAACAAGAAGCAATAATGTTATACTCATTGGACATTTCTGCCCACATAAACTGTAAAAAAATATGTCCTCAAGTAACACCCAGAACCAATAATGTAGAAACGAACAAACAGAATCCAAGAAAGCACGTACATATATTGAAGAGACTGTCGTATTTTATACAAGATAAATTACTCAACCTTTGGGGTCCATTTTTAGAGCGTGCTAACGATAATGACATGTCGACAGTAATAAGATAATTTAAAGTACTGTGACCGATTTTATCAATGAAATTGACAAATAGATTGAAAAGAAAATTCTGATGTTTCAATCTGCTTTATTGAAAACAAATTGAAAATTGAAATAAAAGATTAGAACGTTCCTTTACCCAATACCTTTGTTGACTTGGTACATTTTACCTTACAACTATCAACCCAAGATTATCTGGCATTCATTTGGCATTGTTCACTATTGTTGAAAATATATTTTGTACAATTAACAGTCTTTCACATCACATCATTCAGTTCAAAAACAATATAACAATAAGGAATCGTAAATAGTATGAACAATCATCATTATAGCACAGCACATACATCTTCGTGTAAATGACCAAGAATTCGCGGGATTATCTTTATTATTCTTTCATGAAATTATGTTATTATCATTCCAGAGATAAGATATCAGACGGAATGTGTTTGTGGAATAGATTAACGTATAAACATAGTAATAAATGATTAATAATTCACACAGACAAATATTAAAAGTAAAAGGATTTTTTTAATTATTTGAAAAAATATCTATAATATTCCAATTTGTTACAATACAAGTTTCATAAAATAAAAGAATGTGATTTCTTTTCATTTTGTTTACAGTTTTTCAAATAGTACCTGTATGTGGTGTTATACTACTATAAATAGAATTTTTATTAACAGCAGTAAATATTAATTTCCATTTAACTTCAAAAAAATTGAGAAATATTTACACTTAAAAATAAATGTTATTTTAAAATTCCCTGTAATTTTTTTCTCATTTTCGCAATGTTAATTTAAAATATAGATAATTTAATAGGGAACAATTATCCGAAAGGTAATTGTACTTCGTGAATACAACTTATTGCGCTGATGTAACCATCTCTATTTCCATAAAAAGTTGACTACTCTAGGTGAATGTTTTTTGAATACGTTTATGAAATTTTAAATTAATGACGTAGTACGAGTAGTACATGATATATAATTTTAGTCAATTAAATTATTTCCAGGCACTTATACAAACACTTGTACCCTGAAATGTTTAAAATTTATATATACCCATCTCTCGTACTTACTGATTCTTTACCCTTTTAAACCAGTAGAGCTAAGGATATTTTAGAAACAATGATGAGAATGTTTGATTGATTGGTGAAATAACACGAATTCGTTATTAATAATCCTGTCCTACTAATCGTGATCTTTGCTAATAAAATGTTATCTTGCTAATAAAGCAAATATAATGATGAATTTTTGTAAAATGATTCATTTTTAAAACTATTTTATGTTTTATAGCGCTTTGTAGTTTGATTATATTTTTCCGAATAATTGACCTATAAAAATTGTAATAATTTTTTCAAATAACAAAACTTGCCAAGCATGAGTAGAACTCGCAATACAAAGATTCCGTACACACTTGGGCACTTATAAACATTTAAGAGTATGTAGTATTTTTATTAAAATATTTACAAATATTACCTTTTCGCAAAGTAAACATATTTTCTACTATATCTTTCACAGGCGTAATAATATTGTGTGTATTTAAAAAAAAAATATGATCTTCAATAATCGCTCCAGTTTTACTATAATCTTCTGGACAGATTTTACCAACCCTCTTTTCTCATGATTTTTCAGTCGGTAATTTCGAAAACATAAGGGGAGGGAAAATGCTCTATTTTCGTATATTTTTTAAAAAATATTATTTTTTAGAATTTTTGTATTCCTCGTAACAAGCCCTTTATTTCACATCACACATAATATATAAAATGAAAAAAATATTACTTCTTTTAAGTATATTTTCAAATAGTTAGCTAGTGCGAGTTATTGAAATATACCCCATGTGGGTTATTGAAATATACCCCATGTGGGTTATTGAAATATATCACTGTGTCGAATGTTAAGTTTCTATGTTGTATGGTTTCTGAGAAAATCGGCTATAACAGATAGAACCACTGTGAGAGATCTTATGAGTGTTCCGTTTCTCAGTTTGTCGAACGGAACTCTAAAAAATAGAGGTAAATCCTTAACATTTCCGGTTCATAATTGCTCCAAGATAACATAGTTATCATATACACTTTATTAATAAATGTGTTTTTCTAATTACAAATATGACTAAAATTTATGTGAAATTTATCGCTTTTCATGAATTATTAGATATACCTAGAGTTATATATTTTTATTTAACTTCATTTATAAAACAACAAATATAAAAATGCGCAAATCTGACAACCGATAAAAATTGATACGCTATAGGATCAGAAATGCTCATCAAGATGCTCATTAGAATTTAAAAATACTCGTCCATTTTAAGAACATTGCTCACCTAAGTGTACTGGAGTGTATAAAATAGATTTTTTAAGTAAAATAAAATGTTTAAAATATTTGACTTGAAAGCATACGATTGACCAAGGACGAGTAGCGAGCCAGTAGAAAATGATGTAGTCATACTCTTATCATCTATGCAGTAAACGGTCAACAAGCACGTCTTAGATTCTATTCGTAAAAAACAAATGCCGAATCGGTATATTCAAATTGTACCTATATGTGATTTAATATATATTTAATCACTCGAGTGGACGTGGTCGCTTAATGTGGCTCAATCTAATAGGGCAGATTCTAAAATTCAAGTACCTTGACTCACTGGGCCAAAGAAGGCGATTTTATTCACGCCTACCATCCTGCAACAACATACGATGAGACTGACCATTCCACTTTTGCAAGGTTTAAAAGGTGTCCATAACAGAAAATTAATATTTTCAATAAGGTCAAAATGCACCTGCTCCAAACTCTCATTCTGCCCAAACTTCTTTATGATTTCGCAACATGGACCATTCTTAAAACTGATATCAATAGACTCGAAGTCTTCCAAATGTCCCGACTAGATTTTCGGGATGACGTAAAACGATTATCTCCGTTGCGATCCCCAAACCATTATAATCAATCGTGGAGAAAATAAACTTTCGACTTTTATGACGATTCAATGTGTTCCGGATGAATCCGAATCGTCATCCACATAGACTCCTCTGACTCTAATGACACGCGCATAATATAATTCAACTGTAAGCTACAAAAAAAATGGATTGCTCCAATATGTTATTACATACTTATTTTCATCTTGTTACTTATGTTCCTGTTCTTAAGAAAACAGATTAGGTCATTAAAGATGAAACGTCCAATTTCAATTTGAAAATTTGGTTTATTGTACTATTTCTTCTCTAAGATATCTTAGAGAAGAAGTAGTACAATTAGTCATAGAATGCGCCAAAACTATTAACACAATATTGTCATCTTAAATGGACCTTGTAAATGCCGGCTGCGAACAAGTCTGGATAGCGAAAGATGATAAAATCGCGAAAGACGTTTTCTACAGCTTGTTGGAAATCAAATATGTTTCCTTATAAAAAGTGATCCAAGGCCTGGAATAGATAGTAGTCAGTTGGGGCAAGGTCCGGAGAATATGATGGGTAACCGAGAGTTTCTAAGTCCAACTCCTATAGTTTGAGCAATGTTGTTTGTGCGACATGTTCTCGATTGGCTTAAATCTTGTGTTCACTAATCTCGTCTGTTTAATTGCAATCTCCCTGATCACTTCGTCTAACTAGTTATAGTAAACATCTATTCTGATCAATTTATTAGGTTCCGTGAAGCTGTAGCTGATCACCAGTATCACCAGCGCTGGACCAACAAGCGGACCGCATAAAATTTTATTGGTGAATATTTAGTTTCGGAGTGGGTTTTGACACCGTTTCTTTATCCAACCTATTGTGCTAAACGCTTGAGATTGACAAAAAGGATAATTTTTTCATTGCATGTAAAAATCAGATGTCAAAATGGTACGCCTTTGTGCCACGACAGCAAAGTTAGTTGCGATGAAACGTAACCTATATGATACCCCTGATACAACAGAATTCACCAGTGACACAACTTTATCATAATCTCTTTAGCTATTCTTGGGTGAAGTGTGAACAAATAAAGAAAAACAGACAAACATTTCAAAAACAGAAATGTAATACCTTAATAAAAGTAATAACTTTAATAAACAGACAGGCTATTCTGCAGTTTTATTATATGTATAGACAATAAATTACGTAACACCCAAATTTACACAGTCCAATACTAAACATACCTAAAGTAATCAAATTGCAAATATTGATAGCAGATTAAAATTGCAAACACATTGTGGAAACAAAGTGAGCTTCAGATCGAATAAATACAATATACAAAAATATTATGTGCGGAAACGACCAACAATGATATCTACCCTTAATACGTTATTCAGATAAGTCACTTAAGACCCACTCCCCCCGCACCAATCCACACTTAACCTCTGGCCATGCGCAATCTCCTCACTCGTATCTCCGTGTGAACAATTTCATTAGTCGAATTAAAATACACGTAACACCATCGTACATAGATAGTTGCACTATACATTTGGGTAATTACTATGTGTCGAGTTTTGAATATATTAAAGCCTAGTATCTTCTCATTCAGTGAACCCTTTCTAATGAAATAAAAATTAAATGTTATTTCAAAATCCTTCTGAATTGAGTCAGACGTTTTACATGATGCGTTTTCAAATAAATGCATGAGAGATACAGAGATAAATTGACTTCAAATAAACTCAAGAGAAACACAGAGATAAACAGACAAATAGACGAAAATTTTGAAAATAATATTTTTTATTCTATTACTTTCAATATGTGTCATTAAATATTTTTATAAATATCTTCTATGTACAGGCAGGCCAAATCTACAGTTTTATCATATTTATTAAAGAATTAGAAAAATATATACCTAAGTGAGAAAAATTTAAAGCAATAACAAGGAATTAAAAAATACTTTAATGTTTCTTCTGAATATAGTTAAACGAATAAAACGAATCGTGTAGTTATAAATATCAATGATTGTTTAGTAGTCATGAAAATAAATACAAAATATACTTGTAAGCTGACGAAATTCACTAATTTTTTGGGCTATTTGATATATCTACCAGCTTAGTTTAAAAAGAAGGCAAAACGACTAATATAGTAAGGTTAATGATATTAAAATTTTTGCATTGCGGTGCATTGCATTTTGAAAAATATAGTCGAGTTAAGATGTAAATGAGTTGTAAACCCTAATTACTCGCCATACTCTAAGATAAAACAACTTAATTATTGATCTGTGAACTGCAGTGATTCAAGGAGTAAAAACGCTAGAGGTTCTATGAGATCGATTCACAAGTCTGATTTTTGTAAAAGAAGTAAAGTTAGAAGATTCTGTAATAATTATGATATTGAATTATAAATAAAAATTAATTAAAGATTGATTATTTTTCTACAAACTTTTACATCCAATAATGAACTGAAAAGTTTATTTTAAAATCATTTATAAAACGGATACGGACATAGATATTTTGATTTGCGGATATCCACGAATGAGGATATAGGCTACAGTAATGTAAGGTAAACGAAGCACGTATATAACGCAGATAATTAAAATGAAGATGAGAGATAATTGTAATGAAGACATAAAGAAAAAGCCTATTTTCTTAAGAGGAAATGGCCTTTTTCGTTCCGTATTCTTTTCCTTGACTTGCTGCTCTAGTAAATGTTGTAGTTCTCAATTAAATATGTCACATAAACTTCTTTAATTTTATAATGAATAAAATTTGGAACATCTTTGAACTAAACCGCCTTTCAAATTTGACATTGGCAACATCAACTCAATGAAATTTGACATGTTGAATAACTTAAGTAAATTCTCTCAGTAAAGATTAAATTATAAATTAAACCTGGCAATCAAGAGCAGAACTTGTACTACGAAGGTTCCACACATTAAGGCATTTATAAACATTTAAAGTATACTTAGTATTTCTATTCAACAATTTACAAAATTAATTTTTCACAACGTAAATACATTGCCTACTGTATCTTTCGCAGGCGTAAAAACATGGTGCACATTTTAAAAAATATAAGATCTAGGATAATCGCTATAATTTTCCTGTTTTCTAGTAAGCTTTTAGCAATCCTTTTTTCACGATTTTTAATTCAATACTTTCCGGTATTATTGCTCTATTTTCCCATATTTTAAACCTTTTTGAATACGCAATTTAAAATTATATTTTTTTGTTCCTATGAAATTTAACGTATAAATCGACGAGTAGAGCTCTCAATAATAGTATAAATACATGATATTTAAAAGTAGGTGCCAAATTTGTGGATTAATAAGATGTATAGCAATACATCTTCCAAAATTTATGCATGATTTCTGAGAAAATTGCCCATAACAGATAGGCAGACAGACATGACACATGAGTGATCTAATAAGGGATCACTTTTTCAGATTAAGGTACGGAACCCTACAATCTTTACTGAAGATCACATATTACGGACAAATTCATTAAAATAGTCAATAACCAATGTAAATAAGCAAGCTCGAGTCGAATTAACACTATCAGGTTTCCAGGCCTGTATTTTTTAAAGTTGCATATACTTTGGTCCAATTTAAATATATATATATATACATATATATATATATATATATATATATATATATATATATATATATATGTTTATTTTATTCATACCTTACAAATTAATGTATTTGAGCGTAATTTTAGTACATATTATTTAAATACAGAGTTTTGCAAAATTGATTAGGAATTCAAATACCTAATTATCCAGTTTTCTTATCAACAAAATAAGTTGTAATATATTTCGGTACTACTTTTGAAAACTTTTAAAAATATTTTTTTACATTTAATATATGAGCTTGTATTTTAAATTGTTTTTATTTTAGAAGCCAATTGTGTACAGCTGCTCTTTTTTAGGAAACGTTTTCCGCCATACCACATACTTAAATTTCAGTCCGTTTTATTCTTACTAGGGATACATTTTTTTTTATTTGAAATAACGCCATTTAAGTAATTTAAGCTCATAAGATGTATCTGCTCAAGACAACACGACTAAAATTGTAACCGATCATATGGTCACTCCACTGAATGTGGCATTTTATACTGCTGTGGTCTGCATGTGGTATTTTATACTATTTTCTATCAGAACTTCGTTGCTTTGTTAAAACAAGTCGCAATTAGATGTATTTTCGAACCAAGATATAAGGAAATATGTGATATCGAATATAATCTCAGAATTTTTGCAATTTTTTCTAATCCTCGATTGAAATACTGAAGCGAAAGTGGATGCTTACATTTTGTCACTTAAAGGATTTGCCATCATTTAACACGTATGGGTAAAATATAATTTTTAAAATATATGTATTTTCTTTTTACTCGAAGCCATGTTAATAAAAAATAATTAAATTTTGCAACACATTAGTTACGCATTTGAAGCATTTATTTGCAAATTTCATGCACATAGATCTAACCCTGGAGAAACTGTGAGTGTGCGTAGGACAGACGGACGGACATGACATAATTATAGGTGTTTGACTACGTATCCCTATATATATATATATATATATATATATATATATATATATATATAAAAATCAATGCCACTTTTCGTTGTAATTTTATAACTCAAGAACGGGCTCACCTATCCAAACCAAATGTTTAGGCTTTGTTCGGACTATTTAGTAGATAGTTTGTGTGAAGTTTGCACAAAATCGGTAGAATGCTTCTTCATTTATCACATTTTTTGTAACAACTGAATTGAATAAATGGCGGATCATTTTGTAAATGGGGATTTTGCTGTCAAATTGAATCTTTTTTCAGATGGCGATTGTGTTGTCAAATTGAAATTTTTTTCAGTGTTGACAGTAAAAGCATGTTGTTATGTCATTCATGCGGTCATTTAATTTTGGACGTGGTTCGATTAAAGCAAATTGTCAGCGATAATTATTGCTTTGTGTTTATATTTGTTGGTTCAAATGTACTATGAATTAAATGGTCAAACATTTACACAAACGGTAAGTTTTGAACTGTTGAAGTGAATTACATGTATTATTACATGAATTACATGTATGTGTGTGTTTATTTATTTGAAAAAACATATTGTATACCACAATTAATGTAGCAATTATTTTTTTAATTTGATTTATTCTTTTTTAATTGAAGGAAAAATGCCACGAGCAAGACGAGCAAATATAGGTCACCGAACGCGTAATGCAAATGATGTGGCATTACTAAGACGATCACAGACTGCAGATGAACGCGCACAAGCTAATGCATCGCAGCGTGAACGTAATGCACGAAATAGATCTGTTGACCCTGTACCTGTACTGAATCTTGCACGGCGATCACGAATACGTCGTGCTGTTTTGGCTGAAATGATGCGTGCTGCTTTTAATTACAACAGTCAGATTGATTATAGTGTGTACGGATACATTGGAATGATGGACGCAATATATCAACATTGCGATGCGGCTAACTTTCCAGGTGAAACGCCCGGCATGTGTTGTGCTACTGGCAAAGTGAGATTGCCAGCATAAGAAACTCCACCCGAACCATTGTATTCATTAATTTTTGGGACATCTCAAAAGTCGAAGCACTTTTTGAGTCATATTCAACAATACAATTCGGCATTTCAAATGACTTCTTTTGGTGCTACTAAAATTATTAGAGATAATTTTATGCCGACGTTTAAGGAGAATACTTCAACAGAATTGTCCCATATTTATATCAATCTGAATCATAAAGTATTCGATAGTTTTAAAAATTATGATACAACATCTACCTAAAATTATGGTAAAAATGATAAAAATTATGTTACAACATCTACCTAAAATTGCATACATGTTACAGATTCAGGACCAGATTTATCATCAAGCTGGTTCGTTATTGCCATACCCCGATGCTGATCATAAATTTTTGCAAATTTATTTTATTGATGATGAAAATCGTGAATTGGATCAACGTTGTGCAATTGTTTTGAATACAAGACGAGAAATTATTCGTGAGCTACAAAGGTTTTTCCATCAGCATAACGCATTAGTTCAATTGTTCAAAATTGTTCTCGATCATATGCCATCTGATAATCACAAAATCGTAATAAGGGCTGATAGAACACCTTTTGGAGAGCATGAAAGGCGATTCAATGCACCGACAATTGATGAGGTTGCAATTGTAATTCTTGGTGATCAGTTTCAAACCCGTGATATTGTACTTCATCGCAGAAATGAGCAATTGCAACGTGTTTCGGAACTTCATCGTAGTTACGATGCATTACAATACCCAATATTGCATCGGAAAGATGACTATGGCTACCATATCGAACAGGTAAATAATTGACCTATTTTCAGTGTGTTGACACTTCACAATTTGTATAAATTTCTAAAGTCACATTTTGCACCTATTTTCAGGTCTACATGTACAGAAAAAAATTAGTACCTTGAATTTTTATTCTTATCGATTGATGGTTTGTCCACAAGAACAAAATTATATCTTGAGGTGTGGTAAACTATATCATCAGTACATCGTTGATATGTATGCCAAAATAGAAACTGAACATCTTAATTTTATTCTTTTCAACCAAGCAAAATTAAGATCCGAAGAATATATTCATTTGCAAGATGCGATTGCGAATGATGTTAATGTTAATGACATCGGACGTTTAACTTTATTGCCATCTTCGTATATTGGTAGCCCACGGAATATGAACGAATATGCACAAGACGCAATGTCTTATGTACGAAAATACGGTCGACCGGATCTGTTCATTACATTTACATGTAATCCGCAGTGGGATGACATCAAAAACAATTTATTTGAAGGACAGTCGACAACTGATCGTCATGACATTACAGCACGTGTTTTTCGGCAAACATTGAAAGCACTTATGGATTTAATTGTGAAATTATGTGTATTTGGAGAGGTGAGGTTGCCATATATATTAATTTGGCTGGTACATAAAATAACTCCGGATCAAATCGATAACGTTACATCAGCTGAAATTCCTGATCTAACTGTTGATCCTGAGTTATTTCAAGTTGTCGTTAAAAACATGATACATGGTCCGTGCGATGAACTAAATATGAATTCACCATGTATGATTGATGGAAAGTGCTCGACACGATACCCAAGGCAATTGACTTCAGACACAATAACGGGCAATGACGGATATCCGTTGTATCGACGTATATCACCTAATGATAATGGCAAAACGGCAACCATTAGAATGCGTAACCAAGACGTTGAAGTTGATAATCGTTGGGTGGTTCCGTATTGTCCATTATAATCGAAAATATTCAATGCTCATATAAATGTGGAGTATTGTAATTCAGTCAAATCCATTAAATATATTTGCAAGTATGTAAATAAAGGGAGCGATATGGCTGTTTTCGGTGTTGCTGGTGATAATAGAAATGATGAAATTACTCAGTATCAAATGGGGCGCTATATTAGTAGTAATGAAGCTGTCTGGAGGATTATGTCGTTTCCAATGCACGAAAGACATCCTGTGGTTGTTCATTTGGCTGTGCATCTTGAGAATGGCCAACGTGTTTATTTTAATGTAGCAAATGTATTGGAAAGAGCAGCACCAGCGACTAAGTTGACAGCTTTTTTCAAATTATGCGAAACTGATAGTTTTGCGATAAATTTGTTATATTCTGAAGTGCCTCAGTATTACACATGGAATGTGTCTTCGAAAAAATTTCAAAGACGTAAACAAGGAACAGCAGTCCATGGGCATCCTGGCATTTCCCAAACAGATGCAATTAGGAGAATATATACAGTACATCCAAACAATGCTGAGTGTTTTTATTTGAGATTGTTATTAGTTAACGAATTTAAAGAATTGAAAACTGTCAACGGTCATTTGTGTCAAACATATCGTGAAGCATGTCAACTCTTGCATTTGTTGGAGGATGATGCACATTGGGATTCAACACTTCAAGATGCATCTACTTCAGCTCATCCACAACAAATACGAATGCTATTTGCCATTATATTACCAACATGTATGCCATCAAATCCACTTGAATTATGGAACAAATATAAACATTATATGGCAGAAGATATTTTAATTCGTATGGGTCATTATGCAAGAAATCCTGATTTGTTGATTACCTTGGAAATGTACAACGAAGCTTTGATAATAATTGAAGATATGTGTCTAACGATTGTAAATAAAGCATTGGTACAATTGGGTATGACCGCACCAAATCGTGAGATGCATGATTTGTTTGATCGTGAATTGCAACGTGAGCAGGAATTCATTTCTAATGATTTGCGTTTATTTGTACAATCGAATATAACCAAAATGAATATTCAGCAAAAACATGTATATGCCACAATCATGCATGCCGTTTCCAATAATGCAGGTGGATTATATTTCTTAGATGCACCTGGTGGTACAGGCAAAACGTTCGTTATATCATTGATTTTAGCGACTATTCCATCGGAACAGAAAATTGCATTGGCACTTGCATCTTCAGGAATTGCTGCTACATTATTAGAAGGTGGTCGGACCGCACACTCTGCATTAAAATTGCCATTGAATGTACAGGTGATTGAAACTCCAACTTGCAATATTTCGAGAAATTCTGCTATGGCAAAAGTTCTGCGATTAACGTCAATTATTTTATGGGATGAGTGTACAATGGCGAATAAAAAATCAATAGAAGCATTTAATCGAACAGTGCAAGATTTACGTGGTAATCAACAGCTTTTTGGTGGTGTTTTGATATTACTGTCAGGGGATTTTCGACAAACATTGCCTGTCATTCTTCGATCAACTCCTGCTGATGAAATAAATACCTGTTTGAAGTCATCAGTTCTTTGGAGATATGTACAAAAATTGACACTGAACATTAATATGCGTATTCACCTACAAAATGATCCAGCTGCCCATGAGTTATCAAAACAATTGTTAGAAATTGGTGATGGCAAAATACAAATCAATAGTACCAACGGATTGATCGCTGTACCGAACAATTTTTGCACAATTGCGCAATCGATAGATGAATTGATTGAATGTATTTTTCCGAATATTCTTCAGAATTACAGAAATTATAATTGGTTGAGAGAACGCGCCATTTTAGCACCGAAGAACATTCATATCAATGCCATTAATTTTCAAATTCAAGCGAAACTGCCAGGTGTAGTCACGACATATAAATCAATTGACAGTGTTATGAATCAAGATGAGGCAATGAATTATCCAATTGAATTTTTAAATTCATTGGAACCGGCTGGTATGCCACCGCATTGCTTGAATCTGAAAGTTGGTTCTTTCATTATATTATTGCAAAATATTAAAACACCAAAACTGTGTAATGGCACCAGATTGGCAGTGAAAAAGTTGTTGCCAAATTTGATTGAAGCTACGATCTTAACTGCTAAATCAATAGGAGAAGTTTGTTTGATACCGCGTATCCCTATGATTCCAACTGACATGCCATTTGAATTCAAACGATTACAATATCCTGTGCGTTTATCATTTGCGATGTCCATCAACAAGGCCCAAGGGCAAACACTTAACGTTTGTGGTGTGAATTTGGAGGAATCATGTTTTTCACATGGCCAACTTTATGTTGCCTGTTCCAGAGTCGGTACCCCCAGCCGTTTGTATATTCATGCTCAAAATGGAAAAACAAAAAATATTGTTAATCCTAATGTTTTGGATTAAGTTTTAAAATATCTAGCAATTAATAAAATATTTTTTTGTTTGAATAAATGAATTTGATGTTCCAATTAAATTTTTTTAATATTTCACTTTATACGTAGCGAAGCACGTACCGGGCCGCTAGTATATATATATAAAACAATCTAGGAAACTTCTTTTTTTAAATCGGATAAAAATTACCGAAAAACTATTTTTAATTTTACGTGGTTCTCAATCTATATTATTAACCACTTAATTACTATTAAGGATTTACTTTTTACATTTCTTAAATATTATGTTTAAATTTTTGATTGTCACTGACCATTATTATTTTCAAGTGAAAACAATGAAGCTATGAGAACTAGAACATTTTTTTGATAGCAATAGAACCTTTTTTAAAACTTGCCCAAAATAACTTTGTACACATTTTGTTCTAACTGCTGCAATGTATTAGTTTAAGAATATAATTAAAGGCGGACCGCGCCACATAAAGCGTGTTCGTAAATATTCTGCAAACAGTGGCCAACGAACTGAGATCGATGACATGCGTAAGCACAAGTAGTGAGCTACTAATATGTGTTTTGCAAGGTTAGCACTTGCCGGCATAGGTGGACATCAAGGTCGAAAAGTCGATGACTGATCATCCGACGATACCGCGAAAATTAAATAGACGACACTAAAAAGTGTACCTACGTATTGTGTTCGTTGCTGTACCCATTATGACGGCTCGAAGATTGATTTAAGTTTCTTAAACATTTATTAGGCATTTCATTAGCATTAGAATTATAGAAAATGTCTAAAAGAAAAATCAGTGTTACATTGTGTTTGCCGTTGCTCGTTTTCTATTGATTTTTCCAAAGATATTTTTTTCGAAGATGAAGTAACACACCTCTTATTTTTTTTCATACGTTTAACAAAATGTGAAATATTATATTCTTCGAGTATTTCCACACGAAATATTGTTCCAACATCACGTGCAATGTCTAGCGACAAGAGCCAAAAACCTATGTTAATAATTAGCTACACATTGCACGTGATGTGACAACATACTTTACAAAAAAGATATCGCAAGTCATTATTGTTAACGTTAGCCCATAATCTGCTGATAGATTACTCTTTTCTCCGTCTTTATCATGTGCCGCAGGGCATTGATATTATCGTCAGTTGTCGCTACTGAGGGACTTCCCTTACGCAGATCACCATTGAGATTGTACCGAACTCATTAAACTAGTTGTAAGCAGTAGCACTTCATCATAAAATACCAATCGTAGTCGATCGTAACTTTGTTGTTGATGGAGATCACAATGAAAATCATAAAAATCTTACGAAAATTGTTTCGTTGTTAATTTCCTTTAACAGACAATTTTCAAACTATCACCAATTTGTAAAAACAAACATAAATTAAAGCAAAGTATGTAAGAAAACTTTGGTATTTGACCAAGCAGTTCATTTTTTCGAAATTTGAATTTATTTTTTATTACCATTATTACAAATATCCAGGTCCAAAAACCTTCAATGCTACTCTTGTAGTTGTTTCCTATATTTGTTCTACACATGCAGTAATACTATTTCATCAAGAAATAGACTGTTCCACTGATCGTATTTTTCTCCAAAATGTTACAAAACTTGGCACGCACATTACATATTATAGTTTGGAACTACATATTACAATTTGAGATAATGTTTGGTGATAATTCCATTTAAATCTGTTCCGTAATGCATACGGAAACGCTAAGGATTAGATATAACTCTTGACAAAAATGTAATATCGAAGACAGATTCATTGCAAAGAAATAAATGGTTAAGCCAGTTTAAGTACATGAAGAGTAAATAACTGAGAAAATACCTGTAGGACACAAGTGTGTGAGAAAATGTGAAAGACATACAAAATATTGAATAATATTATCCTATTTTCATTTAAAAGTTGCTATGGAAATGCAGAGGAATCGGAGTCAGGGGTAGTAATAATCATACTTTCATACGCGAACCCGGTGTTGTGTCATATTAGCTTCGCCGTGTCTTTACTCGCATGGGCTTTTGCGCCCAAACCGGTTTCACATTTGTTTTACAATAAGTTACTAAAATAGTCGTTAGGGATTCCGATTATGCGCTTAGTTCAACACCGCCACCGTTAGGGATTCCGATTATGCGCTTAGTTCAACACCGCCACCGTTAGGGATTCCGATTATGCGCTTAGTTCAACACCGGCAACTGAGACTTAAATATAACTCTTTAGAATAATTATATTTTCGTGGCTCTTATTATTTATCGCGTATAAACGGTTTCACGTTTAGTGATTGGGATGTTTTTCACAGTAATTTAAAAAAAAAGGTATCGCAAGCCAGAAGAAACCAAACATCATTTTGGGAGATAACTTTTATAACAGAGCGAAAACGAATATTAACTGGTCGTCTAATTCCTATGATTTATATTTTAATGTTAGTGGATGACTCGCCAAATGTTAATGAAAATAATATAGTGGAATCTATGAAATTCTGAATAATAACACTTGAATGTGCTGAAACTATGAGCAATCCACATAATTTGAGCAAAGAAACAAAGTTTGCGAGGCCATATCGATGAAACAGGAGCAAAAACAGTACAAAAGCCGAATAGGGCCTCTACACTCTCGTATTTGGCTATTCTCGTATAGTTTTAGCAGGAATGTGGAGCGCGCTTAAGACCGTACTCTCCCTCGTCTAATGATCGTATCTATGCTGCATCAAGTGGCGAGGGCATTTCTACTTAAGGTTTCTAACATGTCCGATAGCGTCTGTGATTTTAGGCGCTGCTATTATTTATTTGTTTGGTACTTTGTCTATCAGTCGCAATTTTAACATATGGCATTAGATTTTTCGTTGTATAATTTTGGTCTTTTTTATATTATCATCACTTAACGACCATGCCTGTGCTCCATAACTCAAAGATGGGTACTAGGCACGCTTTAAAACGCTTATTCTTTATGTCAAGTCTGTTTGGTGTTTGCCTTAATCTTTATAGCGAATCTTTTGTTTTTAAATAAGCATTTTAATTCCCAGTAACGTTTTTAAGTATTTGTTATCCTTTTGTTCATTTCTACTGTTGGTTTTGAATTAAAAGTAATGTTTCTTCCGAGGAAAGTACAATCGTTCCAGAATATCACCTTATAACATGATGTTGAGTGCTGATTTGGAGCTGAATATAATTTTTTTCTTGTTCATATAAAATCCTACTTAGCTGCAGTAATTATTTGGCTCTAACGATATTTTTTATAGAGCTATTGTGTTAAGGCGAGTGTTTAACATAAATCTTCCATTCTAATACTTCTGCTAACCAATTTCACTTACCTAAAACATAATCTAGTAACGAGTTAAATAATTTAAGCGATAAGCTTGATTAATCCGTCACCGCCTTTATCTTGCGCCTAAAAAGAAAAAACAGTGTTCTTCAAAATTTATTGTGAAATCTGTGAATTTGGTGAAATCTGTGAAAACCGTAGGTACTGAAACCTTTGAGAAAACCAGCCTGATCAACCGGTTGTTGATAGTCTAGGATCAATCTTGAAAGTAAAAAAAAACTTTAAGAAAACTATGAATATTACTCGTGATTTTGCATAACACTGCATATTTATATTACTTTAATATTATAGTCGATATCAACGCACGCTTTTAAGATAATGAATCCAATTCTTTTCGAAGATGAGGGACCTATCTAATTTTACAATTGAGGCATTGTAAAAAGTGAAACTATCTATTGCTCTATATTTCTTAGTTTCTTCATGTCATGGTATTTGACTTGGGCGAGTTCTTTCTTCAATATTTATCTTTATTTCCTCTGGAAAGTATGATTGTTACTTCTAGCTTTCATAACATATTTACTCACAGATAATTTAATTTGTTTTGTAATTAAATTATATTTGCTACGTATGACAGAATCAAAGTAAAAATTTTGTTGAATCGATTTACAGAGATAGATTTGTTGAATGTTGTAGTGTAGTTCAGTATTATTTATGTTTGTGGGTAAAGTCTCATTTAACTTTGTTTTTCATCCTCATTTTGAAGCACACAATGCTCTGGTCCATATAAAATCAGAATTTATCCACGATATCCACGTTATGAAATCTTGAAATATTTTTGCTAAGAATAAAATCTATCTCCACCTTAGTTCTCTAATTAGGCGAAAGCCAAATCTATTTGCTAATCCGGCGTTTCTGAAAAAACAATTCGAAGAATATTTGTTGTTTTGCACAGACGTCGATTAGTTGTGATATTTGATATTTTGCTCCTAGAAACTTTACCTATAATGTAAAATTCCTTATCTCCTCCACCCTTGTATTAAAATAACTAGTCATTATTACACCATCCTTCCTTTGCCTGGCTTTCGCAATTTTATCAAGTGTATTATAAAAGTTTTTTTCTCTGTTATTTCTCTAGAGCATAAAGTCGAATTATATTTAGATGTTCTTTTTCTTGTTAAATTGTTCTTGACACAAAATCGGATCATCATAATAGAATATTTCGCCATCATATTCAGTTATTTGTTGATCATATCTTCTAATCTCGTAAAGTCCTATTATGTCCCATTTTATGTGTTACAAAGCTTTCCTTTGCTCAGATAATTTACTTTGACTGTGGAATTCTCGTGTTTAGTTGTAGAAAATTTAGAGAAATATTATTATTTTTTTAGCTTCGTGTGGAAAATTTTCAGTAAGATGTTTGCAGTCATTTGCTGTTGCGGTAACTAGTTGTGTTTTAGATTTCGAGGATTTTCGGTAGTTTTAAGGAGAGGAGAGCATTGATCGATAGCTCCAGTGATAGCCGTCGGAAGATCTTTAGTTTATACGTGATATTTGCTATCCTGTTTATTGGTGGATCGCTGGCGTGACTCAGAGTTGTCTTTTGATTGCTGGTGTTTCAGTATCTTGAAAGCATGAGTATCAGTACTGTTTTTGCTTAACAAACTCTTAATTTTAAGAGAGTTTTTTGTCTCATACTAAAAGTAGCAGTTTTTTTTGGTTGGCCTATATATCTACTTTATTTTCGTATTTTGAAGAGAGTTATTTTGTTTTCTCTTGTTTTGAGACCAGGAGATTTGTAAAGGTTTCTTTTTATTAATGTTCTATTGATTTTTCTTTTTTCGATTTCCCTTGTAAGTTTTGTGTGGTTTTAAAAATTTAGGTAATCTTCTTTGGTGCACATATATGTATCAATCAGAGTCTTCCTTTTTCGTAAAATGTTTAATGTTGTACTATACCTCTATTGCGAAGGTTGTTCTAATTGATCGACTAACTTCTTCTTTTTTCTTAGCCATTCTCCTAAACATTTCTAGATTTCTTAATATAATATACGACTATGACTATTCCTATGCCTCTTATTTTGCAATGTTTTTTTCAAATGATTTTGCAATGGTTCTCATTACCCAATTGGATCTCATTACCTCATATTCTTGATAATGAGAGCCAATGTTACTATTACTTTTTTTTTAAATCAGATATATCTATGTATATGTGTCTTTTATTTAATTGCTTTTAAGTTGTTAATAATATGAATATAAAAAAAAAGTTCTTAGTTATTCCTTATATCGCTAGAAATAAGGAATCGCCTTATTTTTTCCCTAATTAATTTTAAAGAATTGAATCGTAATTAATTTTAATATGTATTGTAACAATAACGGGAACGAGAAAATCGAATAAAGCACAATTTCATATGCAAAACTTCGTTATGTTGCTTTACAATTGTATTATACCTATGGAAAACGTCACTCTGTCATTCGCTGAGTGAACGGATTAATGTTGAAAATAAACAGTAATAATAAGACAAAACCTTATCTAGTACAATGAAAGAAAAATAATTTCTTTATATTAAATTCATCAACCTCTGGTATTGTTTCTTTTCAGTTTGGTATCATTTCTATTTCTATATCATCAACGCATTCCATATCTAATTCATAATAATAATGAATAGTAAAATTCACTGTAAATTCAATAAGTGAAAATCAATTAAAATGCTTACTTAATTAAAAATGAATGCTTACAGCATTCAGCTATAATGAATCTATTACTTAAGGGTAAATTAAAATTATTCGAAAAAAGTTTGGTCTATAAAACTATCAAATATATAACTTAAATTAAGTACGTTATTATGTTAAAGACAAAATTAAATCTCGTCATTTATAATATTTTACTTGTGAAAACATCGTAAAACGACTTCTCGGATGCCTAGTAACTAATGTTATAAAGTGACCTAATTTATTCGGTGTATGCCAAAAATCGGGTACGATAGTTCGAGCAATTCGAAACGAGATTGATTTCATCTTGATTACCAAAGGGCGGATTATCAGCAAGGTGAACACTGGAAGCCACTCTCGGATAGTATGAAGGCACTATGCACCTGAAAGCCAAAACAGCAAGAAGAGGACTTACGTCCACAAATCTGAAAGCTTTCAGCAGAATTTCCCAACAGATAGGGTTTAAAATAAAAATGGATAATACAACGATCATATCTGATGTCCATTTCGTACATACACATGTTGGAAATACTACCATAGATCATATACATAGAACCTGATCATTATTTATATCAAGCACAAACTGTCCCATTACGTAAATCTAACTTAGAAAAAGAAATCAATTGGAAAATCCAAATCAGTTAAGCGGCATTCGGGAAACTTTTCCATATGTTCTCGTCTAAGTTACACCAATGCCTAAAGACGAAAATTTTCAAGTGTATTTTGCCAGTAATTATATACAGAAGTGATATGTGGTCCTTAATATTAGCTTAATAAAAAGACGCCACGTCATTCAGCACGGTGGCGTAGCTAAGAAGGTGTGCGGCGGAAGTGACATGCACCGGATGACACCCGTTTGGAGGGTAAAAAAAAATTAAAATTTACAAAAATTCCATGAAACAAAATTACTCTTAAAACTCAACCATATTTTTGCTATATACTGGAGGGTGCACTCGATTTGTCGTAGCGACAAGTAACTTTGAGTTGTATAAAATATAAAAAAAAAAGGATTCCCCCAAAATCGTTGCTTGTCGCCTATGTCATTTCTCATTTCTTTCGTAAATTGTTATCGGCATGGAGTGAATTGTTGTTATTTTAATAGTATTTTATAAACAAATTGAAAAGATATCTTCTAAAAAACTAAAACCAACTTGCTTTTAGTGAACTAAGGTAAAAGTTTTGGTTAGTTTAATAATTTGAAAGTTCATAACGTAATAGTGCCTCATTAGTCGATTGGTCCAACGAGGGACGTCTTTAATTAAGAAAGTGTACTTATTATGATATATCCTCAATTACTCACAATGAAATGAAACTACGTGATATAGTGTTGTTTCTACTTTCTTTAAGTTCTTTACCACGACCTAGGTTTCGTTGTATTACAACATCTTCAGGTAGGCTATTAGCAAAGATGCTTTTAGCAAAGATCTCGATGAGTTCATATATCTAAAAAAAAAAGTAAGTTTCATTAGAAAAAAAAAGCCAAATAGGCTGTAAATCGATGTTGTTCAGAACATGTCTTGATCCATCTTTACAATGTTACAAAAACTGATGACAACCAAAGTTCATCAAAAGAAACTAATTCTCACGTTGATTCAACAAATGATTCAGATAGTATCAGCTAATCTTCATGAAGCAACAGCGGCAATACAGACTTAATGATGACAACCCATCCGGAAGACAAGGAATCAGAAAAAGATTTTGAAAATGACCGGGATAATACCGATAATATACTATTAATACTATCAAAGACAATATATGCATGAATGAATTACTTCACTTCAGGACTTGAGTGGTGTGTCACGATGGAGTATACCCGTTCGCATTGAGATAATAAAAAAGGAAGTGAAATATTCGCATTAAAACCATAAAGAAAGGAAGTGAACTATTCTAAAAGAGAGAACGGCCGTTTACCGCTGCATATATGCACAGGTTAAAAACAAACGAGGATGTTCGCCATCATTCAAAAGAACTGTTTTATAAAACAGTACCTAATGGAAATAATTCTGCGGTCAAGGATGATTTATTCTCCTATAACTAATAACTTGTACTGCTTCTATGTTGTATATTTGCTGTTACCAATAGTACTAATACAAGAGCTACATTTACGTCTGGATTTCAGAAGCAGTAAAAATTAAATCCTTAATTAGTTGACCATAAAAATACAAGTGAACATCTGTAAAATCTAGAAAAGTGGAAAACTTTGGAAATGAGGTTAAAATTGCATGAAATAACAGATGACACAGCCTTGCAATTACTGGTTATGGAAAAACGAAAGTGGACATATATAACTTTATTTATACTTAAACACGACCTGATATTTCATCGATATAATGAAGGACAAGTCTCTACAGATAAAGGCACTTTCTTAAAACTAGTCAAACCACTTAACTTAAAGAACACATCTTAAACTTGTAACATGTTAAATCACCAAAAGTATCATATTTTTCGCTAGATCTATAAATTAATCGATAAATGTTTTAGCGAACCATGTAAAATCTAAGCTTGACAAGATTAGATTTAGACGAAATTAAATCGGCCAAATATTTTTTTGTTACGTTTGATAGCACAGGTGACATTTCACATAAACTATAACTAAAACATGTCTCAAGTGATTCGTTATGTGAAAACATGTAACAGAAAAGTGGACGTAAAAAGAGAATTCCTTGTATTATTTCCTTTAAAAAGAAAAAATCGCTGATCTAGGTTATGAAATTCTTAAGAAGCTTGAAAATAATGGTTTAGATGTGCCGTTCCCAAAGTTATGACAATGCAGCTGTTATGGGTGGCATACGTCCTCTACGTATGCCAGTACAAGCTATTGTTAAAGCAAAAAACAATAAAGCAATTTTTGTTAAATCATGCAATTAATTGCTGTGATCAACACTCATTTGTACAAAATTTATCTTGTTTTTCGGAACGGTAGAGATAATTTTTACATTTTTTTCTGCTTTCACTAACCGCTGGGAAGTGCTTACTTAACATAGTAAAGTATCCGTTAAAAGACTCTCAACAATAAGCTTATGTGATCGATAAGAAAATTCAGACATCAGAGGTGCTGTACGGAATATGCCTGCTATGTGTAATTTCATATTTCTTTGCTATCTTTTATTTTGGAATGATACACTAAGGGAAATAAATTGTGCTCAGATTGCATTGCAACGTAAAGGTTTGTATGTTGATCAATTAGCTAAAAAATCTTCGTCTTTATATTGAAGAAAAAAATGGAATTATATTTTAGAAGAGGCAATAGGTCTTGCTGCCACAAAAATCTGTAGGCTACGTTTCAATAGAAAGACGACTTTGTCGTAAAAAGCGAATGACCAGTTAGTTGGCCACCGACGTAGGACTCATACTAAGGACTGAATTTTAAAAAGATATGTTGAAATATATTGACCGGTTCAGTATTGAACTCTGAACTAGATTAAAGTCCCTTCAAGATGCAGCTTCATTGTTCTAGTTAGTGCAGACAAATAATTTGCTTTTGGTGAACAAGGAAGAGTTGAATTTAACTATATTAAAATTTATCCTTTTTTATGATGAGGTGTCAGAAACAGAACCTTTCTTAGAGACACAAAGATGAAATAAATGTAAGAGTGGCCAATGTTAAAGTTTTTGATTGAATATCTCTAGACTTTTTGAAATTCATTGTGGAATTGAATTGTACAGAATATCTTCCAAATCTTATGGTATAATTTACATATCAGTCGCTTCATGTAAGAGGAGTTCCAATAAACTAAAATTAATAAAAAAATTACTTGCGGGCAACAATCTTCCAAACGAGGCTTAACAATCTTCACATATTAACAATGGAACACGAGACTATAAAAATATAAATTTTGAAGATATGATTTCCTAGTTTGCAGCTGTTGAAAGTAGAAAGATATTTTAAATATTAGTACATATATATATATATATATATATATATATATATATTAGCTCGTGCCTGTCTCCCAGAGGGGTAGACAGAGACTACGGATTTCCACTTACTACGATACTGCCATATCTCTCTGGCGTATTTAACTTTCATTACCTTTTTCTTATATGCTCCGGGGTTTTTAGTGCTTCTCGGTAGATCCTTTCTCAATATTTTATCATTATAATCGAGATACTTCTCCCTGGGGGGTATCCTTCCGACCTGATCATCCCTCTCTATACAGTACAAGCACATCCTTTCCACATTACCAAACAACTAAAGCACCCTCCTCAATTTTCATCCGTACACATTTTAGTACAACCCGTTTCCTTATCACACTGTCCTTTATTCTATAATTAAATTTAAAACCACACACTCAAAGAATTCATTTCCAATGTAATGATTCTACTCTCATTCTTCTTTTGCCATATACATCTTTCTCTTTCATAAATCAATTTAGAAAATGTATGTATAATAACACAATACTATTATAATGTTGTAATGTTTCAATTTTATTTAAATAAAATCATACTTGACGTTTATCGAATTTTTATTGATTTTAACAGTTTTTATACTTGGGGGTGACACCAACGATATCCACATCAGATGTCACCCACGCTAGTTACGCCACTAACTCAGCAAGCTATGGAAAGAGCTGTCTGGAAGATGGTTTCTCTACAAAATATGACCCGTAGGAAAACTAAGATCACCGACATAGCTCGTAGAATTGAGGGTAAAGTGACAATGGGCTCTGTCATGTGTCCACCCTCGATAAGTGGACAGATGACTCGGGAAAGGTCGCGAGAAGCCGTCGAATACAAGCAGCACAAGATCATTCTTTGTGAAAACCTATGGGGAGACCTGTATTTATCAGTCGACCTCTTCCGGCTGATGATGGCGGTTGTGTAGTCCAAACTTCTTCTTTGTTATGTTGATTATTTATGTTGATGATATGTTGATTATTTACTATGAAAATGCTCGACGCAAGCATGATACCTCATATATCTTTTATTAGTTAAAGATAAAATACAATTTTAAAATTTTCCTAATGACATCCACTTGAATTATATTTACTTGTTTCCCATTAAAAATGAAAAGCCACATACGTATTTCCAACAGTAAAATAATAGCGAACCGAACTTTTCTACAGATATACATCCGACAAATTCTCAAAGGTTTGTTTTCATAGTACTTTAAAAAAATTAAATTCACTTATACTCCCGCTTATGTGTCCTACATACGAATATTGTTATGAGTTAGATGAAACTACTCTAGAAAAAAGCAAGTCCGTGCGTAATCTCAGCGTCATTACGAATGACCGCCTGTGACTGCGAATGACGTATCACAATTACATCATCGATACTTAATTTAATTCCCGTCGCCTGCGACAAGAAAAGGTTTTCTCCATCACCTTATAATGATGTCGATAAACCCTCGGTCTTGAGTATATTAACGCTTTACATTATATTTATGTTAAATAAGGAGTCGATGTCATATTTTTCTTCGCTGAGCGTGCACGAATATCCTGAATCGTTCAACTATTTTTGTTTCCTTACATCTATTAACACAGTGTTATGAGTTTGACATTTTTTTCCATTCAATTCACCGCATGAGGGACGTAATTATGAAGTCACTTGCCTATTTACGATCAATGTTCCTTACATAATTTCTAAAATAGAATTTTTTTAATAAATATGCAACGTTTCTAAGAGTACAATCTACAGACTTTATCTCTTTTTTTATAAACAAATCTTTAATTTATAAACAATCAGTTACGTTTGACATATTTTGTCCACCTTACATTTAAAATTACAATGTGCTCACATGCTATCCGCGTGTCTACTTACAAATGAATAAATAATACACTACTAATATGACGAATTGATTATTGATATCGTAGCTTATTTCATTTTCTGTAAATTGTTTCCATTTTCCTAAAATAATTTTTATTTCTGCATATTACGTAATTTCGATCTAATCTCGTCACGCTTAATAAGAAAGTGATAATAGTAATTAAGTTCTTTAATGCCGCATGGCATTAAAGAACTCAAATACAACTTTAAAAAGACTTCAAAATCAAAGAAAAAAAGCAAAAATAATTTTGTAATTTATTCTGATAATTACTAAAATGAATAGCGAACTATTATTACTTGTTTACCAAGTCCAAAAAAATAAAATAATTTTTTGCACCTGTTATTATTCTTATCAGCTTTTCTGCCGAATGTTTTGGACGTCGGCCTAAGTCAAAAAAAAAACGAATATTAAAATTATACTGACAACTTAACCAATATCTTCTGGCGTATTTTAATAGTTTTCAATTATATTATCAAGTATGCATATAATTAAATACTTAAATTACAAAACTAACTAAAATAATTTAAATAAATAATGACGTCCACCTACCTAACTCAACAATGCCATTAGTAGAAAAAACTCAAAAGTATCGAAACGAACCATAGTTTTCGAAATTTGGAGACAACCATATAAACGAAGTATTCATACATATGAAGGGCGCGCGGTTGCTATATACTTTACTTCTAAGCTATAGGATAAGATTCAGACAAAATTGTATTAAGATGCAGGTTAAAATTAAAAAAATATATATAACAAGGACGTAAAAAACAAACAGCACTGGTACACAACGTCAATTAAAAATATTGAGTTCTAAAATTTTAATTGAATTTTTATTTTACGTGCATACTTGGAGCACTATTCCTTTTTTTGATTATCTTTATTTTTAAAACGGGTAAGAAAATAAAGCATAAACGATATTCATATAAAAAAGGTAACTAAATATATACAAGTGATATTGTGCAGTAAGAAATTATATTCGTTATCTATTTCATTTTCCTGCAAGTACCAATAAAACAGAATATTATATTTGTTGTCAGCTAGGCTTTCAAACTTAGAAATGTTTACACGCGCGTAAAGTAACTGCACGAATATTCTTAAATATCCGAAATCTTGCCATCACCACAAATCAACAAGTGAACACTGTGATTCATTATGCCACTGGGAAACATAAGGATGGCAACTCGTCAACTTTGTACAATGGTCGTTTGTTACGTTTCGTTGTGCAATGCCAAATGAAGTTTGTCTAAACACAGATGGCGCTACTCGCTCTCTCGAAGCGCGCGTACGTTCTGTATTTTGCGACTTGCGCGTTGCTCGCAACAACACAGCCACAATCCGATCCAAATAAAAGAACGTTCATTTTATCCTCGTATGCGAAATAAACGTCACATGATTGCGAGCGAATGCAATAATATAACAAATTATGAACAACAAGTATTTCTTTTGTTAGATGAAGAGCACGGACTTAAACATACTGCAAATGATGTCAGATATACACATAAAATAATATAATTATAGTATGAAAGGGGTAAAATGTAATAAAAAATATAGTAACGTGTTTTGTTAGCCATAATTATTGTCGAATAACGATTTTCCCAATTGTGCGGCATAGGTACGACGCAACGCGTCGAAGGATGTGAATCACATTAGTTCAATGTAAAAGTTTCGAAGGTTGACCGTTTAGAATTCTATTCGCCTGTTTAGCAGTAATAATTAATAAATGATAATCGAAAGGTGTTCAACCTCCATTTCAATATTCAATTTTAAAAATTGTTTAACATTGATACATTGCTAGATTTACAACAATTTAGCCAACAATTAATACTAATTTATGGGCTCCTCATCCTCCTCCAAATAAGTCATATTATTTAATAAGCGATCATGGCCATTTAGTAGCCCACTTGCTTGCTCGACTTGGTAATTAAAAAAATTCCCAATTATATTTTCAACTTGAATTTGGAAGTTAATTTTATATGTTTATCTTTTAGTTTTCTATTCAATTTTATATTTCCTTTTTTTTAAATTATTACCATTTCAAAACTAAAATCTGGATTATTTTTAATACATTAATAAAAAGTAAATTGTTTAGAAACTCGTTTAAAATTATTTCATTATTGAAAAATTTGAAGATTGAATTGACGGAAGAAAGGATTTAAAAATCTAATATTATTTATATAATAATATGATTAAAATGATTTTTTGTTGCTACTGACACAATAATTTTGTAAAAGTCATTAGTCTAAATCTAGAGTCTAACGTAAATAAATCAAACAATCTTGTTGATTTTGACAATGTATTTTGCGTCATATCATGCAAAAATAATAAACTTCAGATACCCACTTTTTGTGCAGGAAAAGTTTCGCTATGTTACACTCTACATTTAAAATATAATTTATGTCTTACTTAAAAACAAAACGATGTGATTTTATAGAAGTAATATTTCGAGTATTATATTAGAAATTCCTATTTTATTTAAAATATTTATTTAGACCACAAGACTGTTAACAAAATCCAATGCACACAATGTTAAATCCCACAGAATGATTTCAAAAAGGCCCACCTGAAATCTAAATAGTGCCTGATCGTACTCAGATCATCGGATCACCAAGTTTCATTTAAACCTATCCATCCGTCGAGGAGAAGATAGCAAACACACAAGTCTACAGATAAAGCGATTTGATTATTTTAACTACGAATAATCCGTATACTTTTATTTAGAATGTTTTAAGGTAACTCGTCGAGTTCAATAATAATGATTTCTTTAATAAAATATAGTTTTAAACAAAGATGTCTTGCGCCATTATAGGATTGCTTAAGCATAATGCAATTTTGGAAATTTAGAAACTTTTGAGTGTCATACTCATCAGGTTTAAAAATAAACTTCACAACTCTTATTCAATTCATACGAACATAATTTTGAATTACGGTCACAATAAACCGTTCAGCCATACGTTATTATTTTTCCTTGTTACCTACATTAAATTTTTAATAAATAAGTATATAAACTTATCTTCGTTTTCATTTTCACGTTACTGTTCATTATTTTCAAAATACCTCTCTTACCAATTTAGCCGTTTTTTGCCGTGTTCTAGTGATACAAAAAAAATAATACACATGCATATAAAAGTAAATAAACACACGTGAAAACTTTCTCATTTTGACTTATTAACAGCAGCCTGTGAAGAAACCATTGATTTTCGAATGTTCAATAAAGATTAAGATGTAAATACCTACTATATATTAAATTTAACAAACTGTAAAGAAAAAAATACTCTCATAACTATACGAAAAGCATAATTTCAAATTAAATTGAAAAAAAAATATTTCCTTATTACGTATCACAATGACATATAACCTACTTATACATCTCGAAATTCCTGCCAAGGTCAGGGCAGTAATAACAGACTTCATTCATATTGCACATATGAAAATGTAATAATTTTGCAGATTCCGCTCTGCGATGATCACATGAAGGGTGACCACTCTTTGCATTAGCACTGAGACACAAAGTCCTTATTCATAAGAAATTTTACATTTGACATAATTTTAAATAAAATTAGACACTAGGCTTAACCGAGATTAGTTTTTGTAGACAATATAGCAGTGTAAAGGTGACCAGCTTACATCTTGTTTAGATTATATGCGTCCAATTGATAGTGAGAGGTTTATTACCTAACCTGCTGTATCCTTTAAAACATATTATTTGTATCTTGTATCGGAACATAAATGCGATATACATTTAATTTTATGTCCCGATATCAAATAAGCCGTCGTTGCGTCTTATTCCACAATTTAATATACACAGATGAATGAGGAGTTTTCTAAATCAATATTTCCGCGCCCGAAGGTGCGACCGATGATAGCTTCAATCGTTTGTAATAAAATAAAATATTGTAGGCTCATATTATAATGGAATGTTTGATTTTAGCTACTTATTTAACAGAGGGGAGAGAATTCCTAAAATATATATATATATATATATATATATATATATATATATATATATATATATATATATATATTGTCAGAACATGACATTAAAGTAAACACTTAAACGTTATTTTTCACCAGAAGACCTCGCTATGTTAAGATATAAACAGCATAGAGAACGCATAAACACGTCTGTTATTGATACATATGAACATATGAGGAATTTGCCTAGCTGTTATACATGCAACAGACTTCATTAAATTAATTAAGTTTGAAGCAATATGGTATAACGTCTTCATTAAAAGAAATTCCCTAAAATAATTTTCATAAATAATTTTAGAGTGTTTAACACTAATTATTGTACATAAATAAATACACACTTTCCGTAATCGACATGTTTTGTGCGAGGCACGACCAATATATAGGTACTTTATACACAACGAATCAATTTAATTAAAAGTTAGAACCTTAGATGTAATAGGTACATTGATTTTATTTAAAGAACTCTTTTATAAAAAATATATTACGCAAAAGGCAAATTGAATACTTGATTAATACTGAATAAGCAAAGGTAAAAACTTCTAACCGCACATATTTAAAAAATTATAAGTATAAATCTAAACACTAAAATTAATTGATCGGTTGAACATTGATTAATTTTGTTTTAAATACTACAGCGTTAATTAACTTACGTCGCATATATATACCTTTCTTAGTCCTTAATACATTTCTGGAATATATTACGGCAATAATTCAATAATCATATTTTTACTTTATCATAGCACATATAACAAAGCTAATGATCATATTTGCGTGCGTATTTTTTGTTATACTGGAGTAAAAGAGATAAAACAAAGTTATTGTCGAATAGGGGTAAAAGAGAAAGGAAATACTCATGGCATTCTAAGTGCATCTCTTTTTAACTTCTTCGGTTCTCTCGCTCTTCGTTCTATAGATCCTTCAACAATATATTGTGATGCGTGTATACATACTATATGTATGTAACTGGTTAGATATAAGTACTATATTTCACACAGCTCAGCAGCATTCAAATAATATGAATGGGTGTGAGTTGCGTAAGTATAGACGAACACTTGTGTAATGTACCAACACACTATTACTATTCTTGGAATGCTACGCGTATGTTTAATAGTAGTGGTCATACGAGGGAATCACAATATTTATCATGTAATTAAAGTTTGAATTATTTATGCGATTATTATTTTTATGATTATTTATCTTATTTAAACACATTATTAGTTTTTTACCTGGTTCAGGCTGTAAATTTCGAACGGCAGCCTGCGTGTACGAAGTATTACTTGTCATCTAATAAAACGTATTATTTTTCTAAATGAATCTAATGCAATAACTAAAAATTGGTAGAATCAAGAAGTTTTATCGTGAAATAAAACCATTTAATTTTATTTGTTAAACTTTTAAAAACATAGAGGTCTCTTACAAATTTTATAGCAGTTACCTGTGTTCATAAGTACCTATTAGTTGTTCATAAGTTAATTTTGAATTGTTATCGCCCATTCTGGTTTATTTTAATTTAATAAATTTTTCCTATCTATTTAAAGAATTTGTATATTATTTAATTGTTTTATTCCATTATCAATAATGACTGCATATACTGTCATAAAAGAAATTTATATTGATTGATTTGGTGCAAACACAAACTATATACCTACGCAGGTATGTCACACGTGTGGTGATTACTGGTGATATCGTTTGTTATCATTATTATTACGTATAGGATTTTAAATGTTCCAGCCTATGGCCATGATAAAGTTAATTTAATAGCTATCATTAATATTTAAATATTTTACTTAAATATATTAATGACGTATTTAATTAAAATGAAAGGACGCTTGCACCGATAAAAAGTTCTAGAAACATTACAGTCACCTATTTAAAGATGCGCGGGAAATATAAATGATGTCAAGTATACGCTTGCTACGTATCGTTAGTATTTCTATTTCATATGTCATGCGAAATATGCTATGTGAGTGAAAAGATAAAAACATATTCAGTATATACAGCTCCAAACAGAACTCATTCCCGCGCGTGGAGAGTACGGCGTCGTTGATTTCCTCTTTCATTTCGTCGGCTGTATTTGAACGTGTCGCGTCGTGATCTGTGTTATTATCTCTTCAATTTGTATAATTTTGCAGTTTCGTGCTTTATTTTAAAACAAGTACAAATAATAATGGCGGATAACGTTGCTGAACCGAAGTAAGTAATAATTTAATTTAAAAATACCGTATACATGGTTATTACTTATTGTTTGCATTTGGCGGTTTGCTAGTCAAAATGGCTTCCCTTTTATCACTTCGTTTATATTAAATATTCGGTGTTTTAACATCATATGGAATAGGACTGGCCTTCTTAATTATTGAACGTAAATTAATTACTATGATGATAGTTTTTTTTTATATATTTAATTTAATAGTGACCAGAAACGAGGATACGCGGGAAACTTGCTTGTATGTCGGTGATTCAATTTATTTTATTTCATTCGATATATGGCTCTTCTGCGGATATAGTTTTGTTTGAAAACAAATTTCCATCAAGTTTTTCGATAGTAACTGGTAATATTTGTAGTTATGGTGTAATTTTTGAATAAAATTGCTTTATATACTTGAGCAATAGAGCACGCCGCTATTACGGCAAGATGGCGCTGAGTACGCACTGGCGTGCTTGCTGTGAGCGTCGAAGCGCGCCACGATTTTAAATTCCCTCCGTATATAATGCAACAAGGTGGCATTCGTCCGCGGGCATTTTATCGCCATCGAGGCCGCAACATTTATGTTGTCATTGGCTATTTTTAACGCCATTATGTTTCTTTTCATTAATAATAATTGAATATTGATTTACCGACGTTATGATGGCATTTTAGTGTATGCTTTCATGTTTGTTTTACGGTTTCCGTCGACAATACTTTCCCATGCACAATTATTGTTGTGTAATTGTTTCCCTATGTTGTTACGAAGACAACCGATTACATACGTGCTTTCGTTTAAATTATACTCGTTATTTTGTTATCGCACCGTGTATTAGTGTTTTGCAATGGAATAACTGAATACTTTTTAACTGTCACTGATGTTGAAAACTGTCTGTTGCTTCATATAAACATTTTGACTATACTACAAACCAAAAAATGTTTTGCGGAACAATTAATTTAGTGTTTTACTTTAAATTTTATCATTAAAAATTCTAGATTTGTAAAATTAGCAAGCGTGATAGTCGTTAGTCGCTTTATTTCATATTATGATTAACTATGCTATATACGTTATTTTTTGTGTCAAAGCTGCAAAAACTTGATTGTGTCAAATGAGTTGTCTTGATTCTATTTCTTCAACTCCATATTAAAACAGGTGTGTTTGACCTGCCTTTGGTATGACTCATCGTCGTAAGTTTTCTATCGAACTGAACTCATTCCATATAACTTCGTATCAAAATATTTAAAGTTATAAGCATTATAACTTACGAATATTTCATTGCAAATAGTGAGTATTGATTTTTTTTTCAGAGAAACTACCACAGTTGAGGAATCCGTCACATCTTCTGTGAAAGAATCCCCTGTGAAAGAATCTCCTGTGAAAAAGGATGCTGCCGAGACAAATGGAACATCAGACCTTGCCGAGAATGGCAATGACACTGAAGCTGCAGAAGAAAAGGAAGAGGTGGCTGAAAATGGGGACACAGCTGAAGAGAATGGCACAAAGGAAAATGGTGATGCTACAGGTATACTTTTTTGTTACTTTAATAGTATTTTAGTTGCAAAATAAATTTTAATTTTATTGATAAATTTACATTACAATTACTTGCCATAACCGGGTAGTTCAAACACCTACGTTATTATCATTCTGTATATGCATTGAACTCTAGAAATGCAAGTTTTTTGCTCAAGATTTGCATGTATAATGATCGTTCCTGATGGAAATGAAATACATGAAAATTCATACCTGTGCTACTTTAGCATACAAATGCTATTATTTTGTAGTTTAAATCAATATTATTTGCCCACCTATATAAATGTAATATTAATTTGAAGTTGTTTCCGTTAAATGAAAAATATCTATTTGCTACAGTCTTTTCAAGACGTAAGAAAAAAAGCAGTTATTCTATGGTGATTATTGAATTGAAATTCTTATTCACCCATATTAAATGGAAAAATACAATTAATTTTAAATCACCTAGAACACAGTATTCATAAGGATTTTGTTTCAATAAGTCGGGCAAATATGAAATTTAATATTTACCGTTTGCAATTATTTTGCTTTTCCAGATGGTAAAGAAGACACAGCTAGTATAAAGAGGAAATCTTGCACCGGTGAGGCTGATGCCCCAGAAGTGCCGACCCCCGAAAAGAAGGCCAAGGTCAGTGAAGAGCCGACGGAAGAAACCAAGGAGAAAGTAGCAGCTTAAATTATCTTATCTAATTTTAGATGTGTATACTTGTTGTCAAAGTTCATCAAAATATCTTGGAAGTGTAGAGGGATAGGGCAGGTTGTGAAATAGGTAAGGTCGCTTTTTTTATATCGTTAATTCGGTTTGATATTGTAACGTGATGATGAACTTGACACTTATACCCAATGTTCTATATCTTATAGTAGTTTTGATTATTTAGTTTCAGGCTCCAAAATATTTTTTATTTAATGTGGTTCCAAAAAATGAGAAAAACTAAATAGATTTCTGTTTAGTGGGACAAATAACTTATTTGTCATTAGACTTTTCTCTGGTGCTTTTCCACAGTCATAGTCAGTGGTTCTATTTATTTTATATGAATTTTAGCAGATCCCTAACTCTTACAGCCTGAAATGAAATCGAATCGCACTAATACTATAATACATCTTTATTTTTGACGATAAGAAAGTTCATTGACAAGAGTTAACCTTATTGAATGCGTTCTGTGAACGTAAGTTTAATAATTTTGGTCTAGTTTCGTTCTAAGTTTTTAGCATGGATATAATAAAATTGATATTTCTTCAGGAAATAAGACCTAGATAAGAAGGGTATGCTGCACTTTAGTCTTGAAATCACATGCATGTGATGGAATTAAATTTGAAAGGCCCGAGTACTCTTTTAACAATTTGTCTTGTTATTAACCTGAATTATTTTTCTATTTATGAATGTCATAGTACTATAGCAGCCTAAATGATTATTGGATAAGTGAAACTGGACAGAAAATTGTTTCTTTATTTTGTTTGCTTGTAAACCAAAGGTACTGATTCTAAATTAAGAATCATTTCTTCACTCGGGCTCTATAATAATTTAAACTTTTTAAAAATAGCTTAATCTAAATGAATTGAAGAAGTTCTAAATATATACAATTTTGTGTTTTGTTAGGCTACTTACTTAACAATGTAATTAATTGAACATTCCTTGGAACTGACGTAATAACATTTATATTATTTGAAAACAGTAATTGAATTTGGTATTTTATGGAAATATTGTTTACCAATGTGTGTTTCATGCTAATGACATTCAAAGTGTTCAGATATGTATAATGTTATTACGTGAGCAATAATTAAGTTTCATGTAACGAACTGCTTTTATAAGCAACGACAATGTTTATATGTGAAAGTTCAAATCTTGACTAATATTAGTCATAAGAATAAATGTAGGTTTAGTTTTTAATATCCACTAAAATACTAGTAACTGTCGAATTTAGTTTTTGTAATTAAAATGTTTCAGTATTGATTGATCCTTCAAAGTGATTGAAACATAATATAATTAATTGTATTTTTTTTTGACATTCATTTTATTTTAAATACAATCCACTAAACAATATTGATGTTTAATTTTAAGTCCATAGATTAATAAATCTGGAATCCATGGACAGATTTGCCAAATTGATTTAAGAAATGACCGTATTGTGTTCCAACCATATCTTATAAATGTTATATTTTCAAACTACATTTCAGTAGTTGCTGAACAACAAACTTCCTAGATAATAACACACATCTTGAATATTTTCAGAGTGTATTTGTAGTGGCATATTTATAATGTACAGTTAAAATATATTGGTGTGACTAAGAGTTATTGCATTAAATAAATGGCAATAAAATTCATTAAACAACTTCTTGTTTTATTTATAAATATATTATTTAACTTTAAGTACAACTTGGTGTAAAAAAATTACCATAGCAGAATGGACAAAGCTAAAAAAGAAATAAAAGTTGTATGTGCCAACTAATAATGAACATACATACTGTATCGTGAATTTTAAATAGTGTATACACAGGTCCATATATGAATTGGTTTATGAATTCTTACTTAAATATTAAAATTTCATACCCTATTGTATAATTTAAGACAATAAATTATTCACCTGAAAGTTAACCTCGGCACGTGAAATTAACGCACGCAAGTACATAAAATGTTAGTGCCTTATATTTAATACCATGGTATACGAAAAAAAAAAATTAGTGCACAGAAATGTCACGACTTTTCAAAATTTAATTAATATATTGATAAAATAAATGATTCTAATTATCTATTTAGGCATTGGATAATCTCGTGGATTCAAGAATTGATCAAATAGTTATCAATAGAGTAAGCCGCCAATTATTTTTCTATTTTTGAGTGCAAAATTAAAACGATTCTTGAAAACTGACAACTAGACAGAATAATTATTGTAAGACGGCGTAGCGTAACGTCATGCTACTCGGTCACAGGTAAGCTGAATCTAATTAAACACCGTAAATAACAAATGCAGGTGGATAACCTCTGAATTCATCCAACCATTTCGTTTGTTGAATAGAAACGCGTGTGTGGGCCAACTAAAGTAATCTACGAATGATAGTTAGAATCTAAGAAATTTTTAATCATTCACCGAAATATTAAATTTAATAAAGAACTGAATAATGTAATAAAATTGTGGTCAAAATTAATAAATCTACAAGTAACTTTCCAATGGAATGGAACAAATGGCATAAATTGTAAACAATAGCCTATAAATATAAAAAAGTAAATTTATGTTATTAATATAAGGTTATCATCGAGCTCTTAATTTACAGTCGGTTAGGGAATTATCTTTCACGTTAAAAAAATTTGCTAACCGACTCGCTTATCATTTCGACATTCAAATGTAGAAACTGCATACCCAACGCGGGCCTCATTCTGTGAACACAGGTACATACGCATCGCTCGTTGCCGCGAGAGAGAGATACATATTTATCATACCTTGGAGAGAATGAAATAGTGTAAGTGACTTTTTTAGTAAGATTCATATTTTCATGGCAAATTGGTAACACTGTCGCTAGCGACGTTTCTAAAAATTTGACTCGATGTTATTCAAAAAATGTATATTTCTTTGTAGCAGACGTACATATTTGACTTTATTCATTTAAAATTATTATAATCTTTTGAGCAGTCGATTAGATACACAAGGATGTTTTAACGCATTTAAGTCTATATTTAATCGTATATCCAAAGGCTAGAGAATATATTGAGTTGTCATATTTACTTCACATTGAAACCGGTTTTTAAATATATTCTGTTTAAATATAGACTAGCCACCGTGTTACTATGTCGCTTATTACCCTACAAATTTACGTATTAAGTAAATTAAATTGAAGTATTTAAAAAGTATTTCATATTATAACATTGGTTAAGGGTTATGATTAGGTACCTTCTTAAAATGCGCGCCATTGTTTTGGCGGGAAAGAATGTACGATGCTATTTTCGTTTCTTTGTGGAATGAAAATATTGTAACTTATATTTTCATTCATTAACGCAAACGAAACATTTTAGTTAGAAACGAGCAATTTCAGATACTACATACATGTATAAATAAAACAATTAATTTAAAATAAAGTCAAATTAGTGTCTGAATTAGTACTTTATACTTTACTGTCCCCCATGGTGATGCTCATTTTATATACTTCAATTGACCCTAATATAAAGATAATTTTTTTTATAATAATAATTTGAAATACTTTACCGTAAAACTTTTCAAATTTGTTTATATTTAATGAAAGTCTATAAGAATTTCAGCAAAATAAATATATCTATGTTACTATAATTATAAGATAAAAACAAGGAATAAAATATTCTAAATTTTCAAGTGCTTTATTGGCTTGATAAAATTGTGAAATTAATGTTTTTAAAATACCCACATACTATTCTAAAATAAATATTTTTTTTAGAATTTTTATAATTGATACTTGACACAAAAAAATAAAGTACGATCTATCATTTTTTTACTATAAGAACTCAGTAGTATAACCACGAAGTATTATTTATATAATTAGACGTTTTTAAGATAAATATATCAACAATTATTTTGCTATCTGTATTATTTACATTACTTTATACTATTTACATTTTACAATCTCCATCAAAAGCAACTATGATGTTATTAGTCTTATACAATATTGGTTCGTATTCTGCTGGATGCGAAATCTTTGATAAGTATTGTGACGGTGGCAACACTGTAGAATAACATAGGAATAACATGCTATAAAAAATTCAAAAAAAAGATGATAAAACAAATAAGTCAAAAAAGTTAAATATAATTATGTCATATAATAAAATAGTTAAGGAAATACCGGTATCCTTTAAATCTACTAAAAGTAACAGAAGAAATTACAAATGTGGTTAAACCCACAAAAAATCATGAAAATTGATAAAACGACGTTTAAAAAGAAAATAGAACATACAGGTACAGTATTATTGTATCAGATGTTGATGAAAATATCACGTGTAATTAAATGATTAATTATGGGAAAACAACTTGTTGTTTTATTTTACAATTAGCTTATTTTCCGGAAATAAATAGTATAATATACAGAAGTACCATGAAGAACAGTAAAAATATACACTCCAGTATTACAAAAGAAAATACATATTTTTCAGTTTTTGAATATCAAATGCCTCCCTTGCATTTGGGTTTTGAAATAATAATAAATTATATATTACTTATTGATCTACCTAGTATAGGTAATGGACAAATATATTGGAAAAATTGTAAATATTATAAAACAGTGTATATATATTATAATAAATATATATATATATATATATATATATATATATATATATATATATATATGTATATATATATATATATATATATATATATATATATATATATATATATATATATATGAGTGTGTGTTTGTGTAAATAGAACAGGAACATATTTCATTTTATTATCCGATTATTGTTAATTTTTGGTATTTTCAATAGGACAGGATTTATTGATTTTATTATATAATTTAGTACTTTTATTTGCTATTAAGTGTCCATTACAGTTTTTTGCATTATTTTGTTACATGTCTCTAATTTATCACATTTTAGGCATTTTTGTAGTTTTCACTGTATTAATTTTTTTGAGTAATTCGTTAATTCGTCTAGTTTCTTAATTATATATTTCATTATATGTTATTTTTATATTTAACTTTTTGGTTATGTTATTAACACATTCGACCTTTTTATCAGCATCCTATTACGCCTTCTAGAAAGATAAACAAACAAATTGCGACTTTTCAGCTATAACGTCGATAATTATTAAATAGATATGTCATTAGTGCTTTGTAACTTGTTCTCCAAAGACAATGTATAATTAATAGGAAAGCTATATTTTAAAGAAACAATTATATTTATAAAAATAAAAATACAGTAATATAAAAACAAAGTGAAATATTCTTTTCGATTTTCAAAAATCATGTGATATCGAACCACCGTGATGTTACATCATTAACGTTAATGACGTAATAAACTTGTTTGATAGGAAGGAAAGTTTGAACGAACTTAAGACGTTGTATTAAAGTAAAAATTCATTTTTGTGTTTACTGAAGAAAAATAAAAAAAAAATATTACAGTGGTTTCAAGATGCTTAAGATTAAAATAGAAATGGTCATGTGTCTCTCTTCGGAAAATAAGGATCTTTTCAATATGGAGATGAAAAACTTACCGGGTGACTTAGGTTATATTCTAATATAATTTCTTTTTTTTTAAATCAAACCCTGTTTTACCTCCCATATTTACAATAGTTCTGACAATTTATTTTTTTTTGCGTTTCAAGACGCAGGTCTAGAATATACCGGCTTCACACTTTGCAAGTAAGAAGGATGATTGTCATGTATCATTTCTGTTAATAAAATTTAGGTATATTGAAGCGATTTTCAACATTTATGATTTTGAAGAATCCCTTATTGACACTACCTTTTTGCATAAAATTGACGTTTTCTGATTTTTGAGTCATTTGGTACGGTTAAAAACAGTTTATTAGGAAACTTTATTGTAAAGCGACATTGGTTGTGAATATATCTATTTAAATGAACTGTCCGCTATTGGTTGAAGGTCAGTCCATGATAGAATTTTATTACAAATCCACACTTTTTCCGTAAATTATTTGATAACTATTATTATAAAGTACTTTAGGATTTAATTTAATCTTTTTTAAATTTAGAAAATTATTCCGAACAACCGACGTAGCGCACAGTACTCCATTCCCATACAAGTGGTTGCTCGAAATATAAAAAAAACATAATGAAAACGAATCGATTAGAGATATCTGGAACTATAATTAGAACTAATTAGGGGTCATTAGTACATAATTATTTCTTCATTAGATATTAGAATGAACAAGTGAGAGTAATTCAAATATTATAAATGTTACACGTAATTAAAATTGTAATAATTAGCATTTTGTGCTTAAAACGGTTGATACATTGATTGATGATCTATTTGTACTTGACTATGTATTAGTGGCTACTATGGAACCTTTACGAAGGTATGTACTTGTAAAATGTAGTTTTACTGTTTAAACCACAATAGTTTATATATGTTTATGTGGTTAGACTTTGAATATTTTACTTCTAATTCTTTTTGTGACTTCAATTTCAAACGTCTAAAAAAATTGGTAGTTGCAAACTCGAACATATTTTTATATGATAAATGCAATTTCAGATTCTATTGATGTTACTTAAGTGGTACTTTATGGTTCGCATGGATTTTTTTTTCAGATGCAGCTTGGGGATTAAATAACGCCAACCGCTTTTACACGTGCTGAGACAGTCACGGAGGATACAAAATAAGCGGTGTTTGAGAAGCTCTCGGAACTGTTTATGATTTAGATGACTATTTTGATGAGTTGTCAATGGAAAAATTAAAGTCTTTTGTGTGGTGGCATAAAAAGTGGACCAAATCAGGACAGAATATGAACAATTTCCTAAGATGCAATACTGACTGAAATATTTGAGTTACTAACTGCATTGCCGTCCATCGGTGGAGAAATGCCAGGTTCTGGACCCTCATGAGGCACAAAACCAAAGACCTTTGAAAAGTGCGCCCCGTCTACAATAAAAAGTGAACGTTTTGGCGAATAGCTATTCCGCCTCTGAGTTGGCACTGGCACATATTATGTCCATGCGACTCGAAGAGCATTTTGCAGCAGCCAATGTTATAAAGAAGTCATCGACGTCACTTGCCAAGTCCAGCACCGATCTAGAAGAGCTCAAGAAGGTACTGAATTATGAAAAAGCTTTACCATTATATTTAAATTTAGGTCTTTTGCAGAGTAAATATAATTTACTCGGGACTACCGTCAGTAATCTACACCAGAACACCTTCCCGAGTATTTACAATTTTCGAAATATACGCACTGTCGAGTTATAATTAAGCATTACTCATAATTTGCACTTCGTAATGATCGATGATAGTATATGTAATATTATGTCTAATGCCGATAGAACGTCCAAGTTTTATATGTGGTGCAAAGCCTTCAGAGATAAATAAGCCTCTCTTCTCTACACGCATGGATTCGTTCATTTGAGTGTCTGCTCCATATTGCGTATCGTCTTCCTATAAAGTCTTGGTAAGTGAAGAGTGCCAATTACAAAAATGTGGTAGATGCTGCAAAGGAATAAATGCAGTTTTCATTTTGAAAAAAAACTTGAATTTATTATTGACAAGCCTGAGCCAGGGTTTGGTTCAACAGATGACGGTAATACTGCCAGACCATTTTTTAGAAACCCAGGAATTGATATAGACCTGATTAAAAAATGGCAGTAGTTCTTAATGTTATTTCAGGTAGTTACGGTATTAACATTAAGAAATTCGGTAAATTTTTGAGTCAAACCAAATCTTTGTATCTGGATTGGTACTCATGGTATTATATGCCCGAGACAGTGCACAAGATATTGGTTCATGGTATTGACCTAATATCTACATGCATACTACCAACAGGACAAATGTCAGAAGAAGCATTGGAAGCTCGCCATGAAAAGATCCGAAAAATACGCGAACATCATCGGAAATCCGCGCGGGTTGATACCAATCGGGACTTGCTGAATTTGCTTATTTTGACATCAGATCCAAAAATTTCATCTTTTCGAATGTGTACGAAACATAGAGAAAGTTATCAGGGGAAGGTCTGGGCTATTTAATATGTCCAGAACCTGCCTTCTGCTGTAACGAGGTCCCAGGTCGCCAATTTCTAGCATATGACGTTTTCGGATTCTGATTTTTCAAACGACATTGTGAAGAGCAAACGTTTATTGTTATGCTAATAAATTAGATCTAGATGTTGTTATTTGTACATAATTATTATTGGCTAAGTATTTTGTTCATATTAATGTTTAAACAATACCTACTTTATAAGTAAGTATTATCTCTCTTTATGATTACGATGCACTAATTTCTGATTTATTTTAAACGATATTTTATTGTTTTCTTTGGGCTTAATCTATTTATTATTGCAATAAAATTGTCTAAACTTAAGCTGTATATTTTTATTTTCTAAATATTATTTTCAACTAACATCATTATCTGGACTATGGTTTACGACAATTTGAGTGCCTTTCTAACTTACATAATTTCGACCAATCACTTGTATGGGATTGAAATACTGCCTACGACGATAGTGCAGCCGTGGGTTCATAACGCCTGGTGGGATAACCAGCAACCGGAAAAAGGGATCACATGGTGGCACATAAGAGGCGTTACATTACCAAATTGACTATTCGTACAGAAGCTGGTACGGGCACATACGTTACCAACAGAATCGTGTCATATGCTAAGAGCGCTGACCGCCTGCAGTAGAAAACATCAACCCAGACAAAATATCGTCGAAGCAAAGCGGGAGTAAAACGGTAAAGTCAAAGAAAGCTCACCGTCTCGTTTTAGCAAAGGAAGAGAGCTCTCACGCCTGCAAGTCGAACTCACCGCCACTTGTTTCGCCGTAATAATAACCGAAATAACAGATGAAAATGACGATGAGTCGGTAATTACAGAAGGGAACACAGCACACCAAATCGACACGTGGCTAAGCGAAAGTCGGACACACTTACTGGCAATAGCGAACGAGTCACAGGCCGAAACTCAACCTCCGGAACAGAATGGGTGCACTAGTGGAAGCCAACAACTACGTTCAGCTGAATACAATGCCGACGCAAATAAACCCGTGCCCATAGAGCGAAAAGCACGCTAAAGTCACGCAGTTAAAACACTAGTGGAAGCCTATCGCTACGCGTCAACCGCAAGTCGATTTCTCCGAATTGGCGTCCACAATCACATTCACCGTGAAGGTCGACTAACAGTCGCAAGCTCCACACTACGTGGAACTTCCTACCTTCAACGGCCCATATCAAGACTGACTACCATTAAATGCCGTTTATTACGGATCGCTGGCCACTTTCAATGAAGTAGAAAACATGGTAAGACTACGTCGCGGCATCAGGGGTAAGTTCGTTCATTAGAACTTTATTCAAGTTTACAAGACGTCACGAAGACGCTTCTCACTTCGTCAGACTAGATTCTATCGCCCTCGCCGAACAAGAACGGCTGCGGTCACTACCACGGTAAACGCACCAAAGTGTCTTTGTATCTTTGTAAGCCACGTCTCCAAGCATTTGATAGGGTTCACTATCTATACAACCCTGAGTTTATAAAGACCATCATAGCGAAACTAACGTCACACTGAGATATCGCTGTTTCAACTACTCCGCCGCACAACCGAAAGATGAAGCTGATTTAATCATGTTATCTCGCTGCCTTGGTCACGAAGTAGAAATCTGCATACCCTATGTACAGCGAGAAGCAATTGCGCATAAAAACAACGCCATCATTCAGCGACGAACACAGAGAGCATTTATCGCAACAGAAAATAAGATGTGTTCAAAGGTGGGACACGCCACGACGGAGTACAAAAATTAAAGGAATCCCGCACGTTATGTCGATGGATGCCAATATCTTCACCACAGATTACTATACTTATATAGTACGAGAAGGTTGGAAGAAAGAAAAAAGAAAATACGAAAACAGAATATGTCAGCTCTACATAGACATCTAAAGTAATTCGATTCTACCTGAAAATTGTTCCAACACGGGTGTCTGAATCGGCGGCAGAGACTGATGTGGACGCGTTACTCGACGACGCATCAACAGTAACAATTATTAACGCCGACTTGGCCAATCAAGTCAGCTCTAAAGGCTTAGTAGACCCATTAGGGATCGAAGCTATCTCGGACACTAAAATGGCTGCTTTTATGACGAGTCGCATTTACCGTAAAGTGTGCGATCTGATGTTTTCAGTTGTAGGCGGTCAGCTCTCTCTCCAGAAGTGAGATAAAATTTCATAACCGGCTGTGAATACCCATCCGACATTTAAGATAGCCTCCAATATAATAATATCAAACCGAAGATTCTCATAGGGCAAGATAACTGGTAGATGTTACTCGCGACTGAAGTACTAAACGGAAAGATAACTCAACCGATCGTCTCTCCCACACTACTCGGCTGAATTCTTCACGGCGCGCATACGCTTGCTGGGTCACCGTGTAAACTTCGTACACCACATGACATCAATAGAACTAAACATGGACGAACAGTTGAAACATCACTTTGCTCTAGAAGCTCTCACGATAACTCTGAAGAGACGAAAAAGCAATCCCGTAGAGCGAACACTTAAAATACTGAATGATTATGCGACAGAAACAGAAGATGGGTGTTACCAACTGCCATTGTTATGGATATAAAATAACTTTGAATTGTTTAACAAATACGATAAAGAGAAGTGGGAGATAAATACAGAAACAGATGGACGCTTTCATAGAAAAAAAGATACGCTGAGCTTGCTTCAGAAAATAAAACAGAAGAGAAGACGGTGATACCTACCCTATTACACCGTATTGATTTCCACGAAGACGGGGAAGATAAGAATCGTCCTCGATGGCGCTGTGAAAATGAAAGGAGTCTCGCTCAACGAATACCTTTCAAATGGGCCGGACTTCCTGCAATCTTTGCGGATGATCATGATGCGCTTCAGATAGCACCCCTTTGCTGTCTCCGCTGACATATCCGAGATATTTATGTGAATTCAGATACAACCGCAATACCGGGACGCATTCAGCATACCGCGAGCATAGAGGATGACCTCTCTCATCTTCGATGCGACATGATCACCTTCCACAGCAATTTTTGTGAAAAATCCGAACGCGTCAAAATTTGGTGAGACACGTCCCGAAGCCGTTTCCGCTATAATAAACAATCATTATGTGAATAACTATCTAGATAGCTACAGAAATATAGAAGAAGTTATCAAAACGGCAAAAGATGTACGTGATATACAGCTGCGCTACAACTTCCATCTGAGGCAATGGACTTCAAAGTCGTAAGAAGTACTACGAGAGCTAAGTCATGATACATTACTAAAGCAGACATTTAACCTAAATGATGGAGCAAAGACAAAACAAGTGCTCGGTCTCATTTGGAAACCCACTACAGACGAGCTTGCGTTTAACATGAACTTGGCACGAGTATCACCTGCAGTATCACTGACCAACGCGCCTATGAAACGCGAATCATTAAAAATTGTTACGACGTTATTCTATTCGCTCGGACTAGCTACCCGTGCCTCAATCCGACCTGAAAAAATAGTGGAGGGGGTATTGCGATGGGGTATAGAGTGGTACCAAAACTAGACTACGAACTTAGAGTATAATGGAGAGGCTGTATGAACTATCTCGAAACCTGCATGACATCACCATAACGAGATGTTACCTTAGATACTCCATCCATGCGTCACTTCAGCTTCACAACTTCGTGGATGCCAGCGAAATCGCCTACTCTGCCGCACTCTACAAGCGTGTTGTCATTTCCGAAGGCCTCACAGATTTGTCACTCGTTTTTGCCAAGGCAAGAGTAGCTCCACTGAAACTTATTTCCATACCTCGACTAAAACTAGAGGCCGTAGTTATGGCAAGTCACATAACATTGTGTTAGAAGAGCATCAACTCAAACTGGAGTCTAAAACTTTCTGGATAAATAGTAAAATAGTTCTCACTTAACTGAAGACGGGTTCAAGGCCGTACGGACAGTTCGTCACATACCGCATCGCGATGATAGTAGAAAACAGTACGGTCAGCGAGTGGCGGTAGGTGCCGACCAAATGCAAAGTAACCGATGATGCGACCAGAGGACGTACCCCCAAAGTTCGACATAAATCGTAGATGGTTTTGGAAGCCCGACTTTCTACGCCAAGACCCAACAACCCGGTCTACAGAACAACGATGAGCAAAAATACATGAGAAGAGAAATCTTACTGTATTAAAGAAACGAAGGCAATACTTCGACTGAAAAACAGCCACTCAACCGAGCCAGTCACGAGGAGTCATTTACGGAAGAGATAGGAGACTTGAAAAACAAAAAAAAAACAACAGGGACGTATCCAGCAACAGTCGACTGCGCTCACTAACTGTAAACTCGTGAACAGAATTATACAACTGAGAAACCACATCGGTGCGGTGAATGAAGTGACAGACAGAGAGAAAAACCTCCCGGTACTCGACGGGAAACATCATATGACTAAGTCATGGATAGAATACATACACAGAAAGCTACTTCACGCCGACGTCGAAACTATGCTTGAGAACGAAATTCGTCAACACTACTGGATACTCCGCCTGAGACCGATCGTACACAGATGTCTACTGTGCAGCATAAGAAGCGCGACACCACCGCAGACTCGCACCGGTGACCACTCCTCATGCTGACTGGCCCATTATCACAAATCTTTTTGCTATACAGGATAGATTACTTTGGCCTATTGACAGTCACCGTCGGGCATTCTATGTAGAAAAGATATGGTCACTTTACATTTCTAATGACATGCTCCATACACCTGGAATTGGTCGCCTCTCTGACTCGGGAGTCATGGCCATCTGCCGTATGATAGCCAGACGGAAAAACCCGACAGAAATGTGGCCGAATGATGACACCAATCTACGTAGAGCAAATAAGGAACTGCAATGATCGATCGATAAAGCAATAGAAGAGGAGGCGAGTAAAAAGATGATCAACTGGGATTTCATTCCGCCTGGAGCTCTATTCACGGGTGGTACTTGAGAACAACGAAGATCGCCTCGTCATGGCACTGCAGGTATACCATCCCACAGAGGAAGTTCTCACCACCCTACTAACCAGAATACGGCGCAGAATATGGCGTAAACAGCCGTCCTTTACTGTCTGTAAATCCCGAAGATCCCGTGTCAACGAACGAAACGAATTGCTTCTTGCTCGGCGGATCGGCTCAAAAAGGTGGTAAAATATTCAAGCAAAAAAGGTGGTATCATTTTTAATTATTAGTAGATACTATTTACTTTTCGATTGTGTCATGTTTCATGTATGTATTGCAAAAGGAAAGAGTATGAAGTAATTTACTCTTATATGCGATATGTGTGACGGAAACTTTGGTTTAGAAGCCACCTTTGAAATGTCAGATTAAAATAGACATAAACCAAGAAGCTGTTGCTGGTATAGTGTCTATTGGTAATGGTTTTACACAGTTAAATAGAGTTTATGTCATATCATAATACCGAGTAAAGATGATGACAAGAAAAGCGTAACTTTTGTCATGATACCAACTTAAGACTTTAAGAGACCCGACACTTCTAATGTTTTCAATTTCAATGAATTTCTTCTCAGAATTGATATATTCAAAATGAAAAAAATATAAATGATTTCTTAGTTAACTAAAGTGAGTAGTGAATGACAAGTTTTTATTGTAGCAAATATAAAAACAAGCATAAAACATTTTTTTTTGAAGATAATGTTAGCGTTTAATATAATTTTAGTTAGAGACTTTCACGCTTCATCAAGTCAGTCTTTGGTGAGAAATTAATGCAGTGTCTACTCGTTTGGGAGTTGGAGATGACATCGCAAATGTGATGGTGTGAAAGAAAAAGAGTCGCAAGGAAAAGTGCTATCTTTAGTAATGAGAGTATATAGTGGTATCTTTAGTGATTTTCAATAAGCAGTGATCTCATGTTGTGTTCTATCATTCGTAATGACTTTTTTCCCTCACATATTACCAAGGTCTATTTTTGCAGACGTCACGAGAAGACAGATTTTAGTCGTTTATGGTTTCCTTAGGGCTCACGGTATGAAAGATTTAAACGAATCTAAAAGTATTTCTTTTGCGATTACCTTATTCCTTTGTCTTTTAGAATAAAGCCTCAAATGGGCTTTCAATAACGATAAAGTCGCTAGTGGAAGATTGAATCATTGAACAAAATCATTCTGATTAGCTGACTTGATCAACGGATAAACTCCGAATTGATAGTGGAATAATATTAATATTTGTCTTTGTTGTATTGAAGTAATTTTAATGATACGAAATAAATAAAAGTATTTACCAAAAAAAAATAAAACGCACATTTTCATTTTAGTGATAATAATACTGTAAAGGATCAAATTTAGGCTCAAGGGCTTCAAAGTTCTTGAACACCAACAAGCGGCGTCGCTAAGCGTGTATTACTGAGTTTAGGAATATTAAGTATCCATTCTCTAGTTGCAGAAGTTTAGAAATACTTCGTTAAATGCAGGAAATTATATAAATCAGTCTACGGCGAGATTTAATTTTACTCACATCCTGATTTGAATATAATTACTGTAAAATGACTGTAAATTTGGAAATATAATTTTGGAAGCCTCAACTAGATCTTACAGTAAATATTGCATAAGCCCAATCGGCTCAAAAATAATGGAAATGATGTCTGTTCAGATCGACTGGCTGACGATGGCTTTCAGGCATAGAATAGATTTAAATTTGAAACTGCCATGAACTTCTTTTTAGTGTAAATTTCAAACACGAAATTTTCAAATAATTGAAAGAAAATTTCGGTCAGCTTTCATAAAAAATTGTCGGCTGTCTGTCGGTTGTTTTCATCGTATTTTTGTTATCGAAAATTTAATTCAAACTGTAGAAACCGAAACCCCGGCATTTGGTGTTATTCTATTGGCAAATTTTTAAACACCAACGAATTCTTAACAAATATACCAATCATGATGTATCAATGAATCCATAATAAGTAGGTACGTCAAACACAATATCTTCAATAAAATCAAAAGTTTTCACGTTACTTTATCCGATTCAGCTTTACGTGGAAAAAACTCTGAATGCGACTAGAAATGATATTTTTGATTTAGCTTATTACATAAGCTAGGTATAGTTTGTGCATTTTTAAAAATAATCGGGGAAAACTAAACGGCTTTATTTACAATGACTAGTTTATTTGTTGGTAAATAACCTTGAAAAAATCCAAAAACTATATTTGTAACAGTCAATCGATGTAGGTAATAAACAAGTTACTTGAAAAGTATTCGCAGTGCAATTAGTTCTACACGTAGATGGAAGTTGCCACTTATCGTTGAGTACAAGTTGTGCAGTGTGCAGTGCAATAGCAAGGCCAACAATTAAATTCAACAGGGTTTTATAGTCTGACAACAGATGGAGAGAATTAAAAATGGCCCCTATGCGGATTATTTTGAATATCAGTACCAAGATAAATGTCATTATCTTATATTGTTAACAAAAATCATGTTAATATAAAGGTTGTTAGTGTGGATGATTTGATAGACGAAATACCGATATATAGTGATGCTGCTATATTCCAAGTATTTGCTAACAATGTGAAAGTATTCAGACTTGCCAGTGTAGACATATATGTTAGATAAAAGTTATAATATAAATAATGGTCGTGCTGCATAAAGGTGGAAACATCACAGAAAGCAAAATTAAGGACGTAGTTAAGAATGGAAGAAAATCATTGATAGCGTATATATAGTAAACAACTGCGGAGTATTGTCTGACGACTGAACATGTGCAAAATACATTCCTCAGTATCTCTACATGGGAAGTATTGCTACTTCTTGCTCCATTCCACTGAATTCTTCTCGGTATAAATTATCCTTCTTTGCAATTCAGATATACTTTTTCAAATGTTATCTCTCATTCAAATGACACAGAATGTATGAATGTTAAAGTATAACAATAAACTTTATTTAGACTGAAATGTATAATTCACCTGAAATTGTGTGATGTGATAAGCGACAAGTGAATAGCTACGTTATACATGACGACTGCATACTTTTCGTTTTGAAATTACTATCATTCGCACTTTAAATCCGTATCTGTAATGTGCATACTCGTAATAAGGGAAATTAAACAGAATACATTTTGAGGCACAATGTTTTGTAAAAAAAGGAAGCTGCATCTGACAGGTGTTTCGTATTCCTTCTGGAGTGCAAATGGTGGTGGTGGCGAATAGGAAGTAGGAACCTCGGTGTCCATTTGTACCAATAGTTTTTCGTTTCTATTATTGAGTTTTTACTATAGATGAGGGTTTGAATGTTACTTTGGAACTTAATATCAATTTATGGTACAGATGGGCATTAAATACGGTCTTTACTTAAAATGCGTAACAGTTTGTTTTGTAACTGTAAAGATATTATATAGACCGTTTCATTTTGAGCGTAAAAATGTTTTAAATTTGTCACTTTTTCCTAATTCGGGTAAGCGAAAACCTTCTCCGTATCAAGTTTCATCGACTGCGACCAAAGATTTCAAAGTTTCGATCCGGTAACAGATGGGCAGCCAGATAAACGAGTGTTTAACCTAAGTTGCTTTTTTTTTGGTTTCCGTACGCAAATGGTCCTAAACGGAACCCTATTGCTGTAGCATTATAATCACATACTTATGTATCTATAAATATATTTGACTATACTTACATCTGTCAGTAGTTTCTAATTTCTAAACGAAATAAGATAGTAACTTGAAATTAACATATAAATGGCAAAAGGACTTAAAATTATATATCTCCGTCTACCTATAAAATGTAGGAAGATGTTGTTGGGATCTAATATTTTTAAATCTTATATTTAAATTATTTGAAATTGAGTTAAATAATTAACTGAATCTTCAAAATTTCAATAACGTACAAATATTGTTAATACAAATATTGTTTTTTTTTCACTTTATTAGAGATAGTGATGTAAATTGATCATATGATGATTCGTAGTAAGAAATTAGAGATGGCTGTCATAACTAGGCCGAGGTCCCAAACATAAAAAAACGTATGCTTGATTAAAATCCGCTTATGTAGATTCAAATGTGATCACAATTCGGAGACGAGACTAAATTGTTATTGTGTACTTGCTTAAATTAAAACGAAGCTTGTTTCATTCATAAATTCTTTATTTTATCAATCTAAAGAATTCACGTAAAGCAAAGAAAGTTATGAATAATCAAAGTAATTTTGAGAAATTAATGGTATTGTTATGCCTATGAGTTGTTATGCCTACTGGGCGATATATAGATATGTTAAAAAATATTAAGCCATGTAAAAAGTTTTAAAAAATACTGGGTATCCTTAATTGTTTATATGCATCTAAATTTGTATGAAACCATCGTAGCATCGAATTCTACTCCTACTCGACAAGTATATACATTTTTTAAGTAACCTTCGAATTTCTCTCCCTTAGGCGTTTATACAAAATATTATTATAAAACGCTGCCCGAACGATCGATTTGTTTTTCCCGCCGAAAATGTTTTCCACTGGTCTAATATATACTTTGTACAATATGTTCAAACATATTATGTAAAGTATTTCCGATACAAAGGCGTAAAAACTTCTAAAACAATGTCATTCACAAAACGTTTGTTACAATTAAAGCAGACAGCGTGAAGGTAAGTAAAAAACCGAATAAGACAATGCACGGGCTAGTATTGTGTACCTACTGAAGCGAGGTCATAGTTTTTTATTACTTTTGGTTCGAAGCCTATTTTTTGTAAACAGCTATACGTGTATTCTTGTGATAGCAGCAAAAATCACTCCAAGGCATCTAAATGGTCAAATCCAAAACATTTATTAAGTGTCATGATCAAAATAAACTAGAATTTTCTTTGAATATAATATGGATAATGCTGGAGCCAGATATAATGGACATAACATTAATTAAGGCAAAACTTCAACTTCGTCTAGATCGCTAAGACGGTTTCGCTGTATCCGGTTTAGATTTAGTCGATTGTGGATTTGAATAAAACCTGATTCGTTGATACAGCTAGGTTGTATTATATTTTGTGTGATTACCCAACGGCATGTCGTTAAAGTAAATATGAACTACTTGTAATATGTGGAAAGGAGCTACCTCGGCCGAAGGAAATAGTGGTACGAGTTTAATTCAAAGCTTTTTCGAATTAGTGTAAGAAGGAAAAAATAGAAATGATGCAAAGAGAAGATCTTACTATGTAATGATTATAGATGGCTTATGTATTTGGATTTTCTATAAGTTATACGATATGTCGTTGAAATTAAATCAATAGTAAACTGTTATAAATATAAGCACTATGTTAAAGCCCTGGTTACGTTTCCTGGTGGTGATTGTATTGCACCTAAGACAGCTTTCGTTCAAATACATTGATTAATATTCGATTTGTTGTCCTTTCTGAAAGGTGTAGTTTTACCGGTATGAAATGGTACATCTCTCTCCAAGAATGTTTATTTCTTAACCGCAATGCATCATTAATCTGCCAGAGATACTTGCGCGTCAGCACGACGTGTCTTACGTGATATCGACCTTGTAGTTTATAACGAAACGTCCAAGTTCTTTAGGAAATAGACGAACAAAATAATAAATAGAAATAGATGGAACGATGTGCCCACTATGCAGCCAGTTTACCCCACAGATGACGGTATAAAATCATTTTAAAACAACTTATATGGATTCTTACATCGTTTTTTGTTGATAATAACTTCCTTTTTTGTACACGCACTCATAAACTACATATTCGTCAATTATTTTACGTCATTTCCCATGTAGGCAAGATAGTTTATTTTGTTTTTGGAAATATCTAAGTTAATTTTGCCTCATTTTTTGTTCTTTTTTCATACTTTCTGCTTCGTTTTTTGCCGTGAATACTTTTTTGTGAACCTTTCATTATCTGCTTGTCCAAACTGGATAGACCGCTTTAGCGTTGCATTCTTGATATTTTAAAACCAGTTTATTATTTTGCAGTATCCGATATACGTTTTTCTTTATTATTTTATTGTTGAATATTTTTCGATATTTTTATAATTTTTAGGTACCTTAAAGGGAGAAACGGAACCTTTATACAATTATTCACGTATGTGTCCATATATCACAGCCGTTTTTATCAGAAACCGCTCGATGTAGAAACTTCAAATTTGGTGTAGTAGTAAAACATTAACCCACACACAGCAGTATAATTAAAACGTAAAAAAATTCACCGTATACATGGTAACAGCTAAAATTCAAAAATATTCATTTGTAAATTTTAGGGAAGGATTTTAAGAAATTCGCAATGTTTTTTTTGGTTTCATATCTATATATTGTGGGGTGTACTTTGAAAGGTCTAGTTATAAGGGTCTTAAAAATATTTTGTTCATAATTTTAGGTATTATATCTTCAGATAAATCATACTACTCAAGATTCCAAAATAACTCAACTTAAAATTATGAAAAAAAATATTGGTTTTTAGAAGCCCATACAGAAGTTGTGAGAAAACTACAGAAATGTCATAATTATTTTAATATTTACCATGTTTTTGGACCTGTGGAAGATAAAGTTGGTACTTACATTTTTCTATTTTGTGAGTAATTTTATCAGAAACCATGCGACGTAGAAAATTGAAAGTTGGCATAGTAATACGAGTATATCTTATTAACGCATATATTTTACGAATATTTTACACCACCAACTTTTTTAAAATCTTCATATAACGATGAAAGAAAAAGTTAATAAAGGTCTTTTATTATTTCTTCTCTCATTTTATATATCATTTGGAATGTGCCGAAATATACAATTATACTCCTTACTTCCGGAAGTTCTGAACCAGAAATCACGAAAAAACGGGGGTTGGTAAAGTCTGACTGGAAGATAACTGGATATTATCCTAGATCTTACCATTTTTTGAAATATGCACCATGTTTTTATGCCTGTGAAAGTTATAGTATTTAATACTTTGTAGTATATTTACATTGAGAAAAATAAATATTTCTAAATATTTTAATAGAATAATAAGAAAATAATTACTATGTACGTTCAAATGTTTACAAAAGTCGAAACCTATACGGAGCCCTCTCGTAGTGCAAGTTTTAGTCGGCTTGACAAATTTGATTTTTTTCAGTAAGCATGTGGATAAATTTTTTATACGTCTAATTCATCTAATATTTTAAAAATCAACTACCCAGTTGTTAAGCATACTAAATTCACTGTCTTTCAGGAACACAAATTTACGCATGTTCATATTCAAATGTTATACAAAAATTTATTTTCCTTATTAAATTTTTCATTCGGTAGTATTTGAATATCGTTGTCAATTTGTCAGAGATTTGTCTAGCTTTTAGCTATAATTTTTAAAGATATAAACTTATCTCATACATACTAAAGCTAAACCACCTGGTAAACCCACAATAAAGTTTAATGTCGAGTGCCTTAGAGTGTACTATAGAAATAGAATTGTGGCGCTGTCTGCATTAATTTCTATATATTACTTAAGCCAGTATTATCTTCTATAGTTTTTGTCATACCATTTTCTCGTAGATATTTTCGGCATCCCTCGAAATATATTAGAGTATAAGGACCTGGTTTGTTCGACTTTTTCCTTATCTGATATTTATTTGTATTTATCATAACATGTATTAGCTTTATGTTATATTGTAATTACTTTGTTACATTTATAGTTATACTGTGTTTAGTTTACGTATTCACACTTAGCACATGGGCGGGCATTTTGCCAAATACGTGCTGCCGAAGCTAAGATAATTTGTAACGGTCTACAGATGTAGCATACAGTTTCTGTGAGATATCATCTAATAATTTCTCGCAATATGTATAGAATGTCACAGAGTGTTAGCCAACATCACCGAATATTGGCCTCAGTTGTGTTTTTCAAAAGCTGTGATCTAGTGCGATAAAACAAAGTCATCTTGTTGGAATTGGACGCAGCTATTTAAGTTCTGTCCATCGATATCCGTATCCGAAAAAAAACTGTCGACTGTAAGAGTCTATGCGTAGAAAAAACATTATTCCAGCTATAGTTGTTGTTAGGAAATATCTGCAATCCACCGCATGGAAAAACACAATTTTGATGTGATGAATGTGAAACAAGTTCAAAATTAATTACCATCATGCAATGGTAGTATAATAATAGATGGTTTTTGTGTTTAAATTTACCTGCTCATTAGAGTGTTTTACTGCAACTTTATTTCGCTGGAGGTGTCACCTTCGCTCTAGGTAAACAAACATTTGTTTTGCGAGTCTGTCTAGAAAATTTATTGTTGCTTTTCTGCGAATTTTATACAATTTACGCATTTATAATAATTCAACAGTTTTGCTTACTCAGAAGTCAAAATAGTGAAATCCATTCTTTGCCTTGAGATAAAAAAGTCTGAGAACCATTGGAAATCGAAAGAAATTTATACGACGAGAAAAATCTGTAGCAAAGAAACACTTTAGAATTTGTTCTGAACATTTCAAATCTGATCATTTTCGTCAGCAGGGCGATGAGCATTAGATATTTCACCGTAGTCGCGTTGACAATTATCTCTAAAGCCTTTAGTCAACGCGACTACGGTGTAGGTGAAATTATAATAATTAGAAGTTTAATGTTGTACACAATAGTTTTCTTCATTGAAACCTTTCAATTGGCCCGTAAAAGAATAAATCTTGTCATCAGTTGCCATTTTCAGATTCAATAGAAACTAATTTTTGTACATTTGTTCCCATTTGTTATATTAACTTCAAACCTAAAACTATAAAGGACAGGTTGCATAGTTAAGCCATGAAAATAGGACAAAAATACAAACAACCTTTCGTATTTATAATATTAGCTAAGTATTTTCATTGAATAAAAAATGATTTATATGACTTACCTTTCAATATAATTGAATAAATTCTTCATTGTTAAAGGTGATGATAACGAACCTGCAATTATGTCTTTAAAAATGAATAAACATTTTATCTGATTTTCATTGTTGGTCTTATTCCGTGAAATAGGTTCTTTCGCAGAAAAAATCTCATCATACAAAATTAATCTGAAAGAAATATTTGGCAAATAACACAAAATATATTGTACAAATTTAAATTGATTATAGTTTGCGCATTCCATTTACGTTACAATACGATCTTTTTTCCTTTTTATAGATGCGCCACGTTGTGGCAATATACATTTTATCTGTTTAATCGTTAAATGTAATAAGTTTCCACTGTTACATCGTCGCATACTTGTCAGTAATTAAAATATTTCACACATTTCACATCACGAAACCACACGTTGCAACAACCATAACATTAGTGCTTGTTTACGTCAAAAATAACAAGCGCCATATGCGATGAATTTTGCTTAAATCTCCTCTTGGTAAAATGTCGAAATTACATACACAAATAGACGCGCACACACACATATGCACACATGCACGCACGCGCTCATGGACGCATAATAAACGTATGTGTGTTAATTTGTCATTTTGTAACTTGACTTTGTTTTACAATGTAAATTGCCAAGAATGAACGTTTCATAATTGTTCTTAATTTGTCAAGTTTACTTGCAAATTTTTAGTGTTTTAATAATTCATACCAAAAATAGAAAAAGAAACACGTATACAAATAGCTGGATGGCTGACCCTCCGTTCGCTTGTCACACTATTTTATTTTATTTAGATGACGAAAAACTTATATAAATTGAACTAGAAAGTAAAAAAATAATTTTGGTCACAGATATATCAATTTTAATGGAAAGGTAAAGTACCTCATGTATTCTTTCCATCTATTCAATAAAGATTTTTTACTTATACAAAATACAAAAATTATACAAAAATCAAAATTTTTTTGTTTTCACTTTTTATCTTTAAATTTTTTCAGTTTTTTTTTATTTTCTAAGTAAGTATCTATATGCAGAAAATCCCTGCGTGATTGGTTCAACCGAAAGTTATGGCTAGAGCTCTTAATCAATAAACTTGTAGCAAAAGAATAGAGGCGTAGTTTAGTAGAAGCATAGTTTAGTAATTATTAATTATTTTCTAAATGTACAGATTCTTGATACCTTTACTCATGTTAATCGATCCTGCATCGAGATTACGCAATGATTACGTCATAATTAGTGAGGCTCAAAAACAAACTCTTGTTTTGCACCAAAAAACACGAACTAATTTTAAATTATATACAGGATATACTTAGTTTGAAAGTAAAAAACAACAATAATAACAGAAAAAAACGAAAAGAATTAAAGAAAAATTATGACAAAAAATGTAAAACTAAAAAAATTAAAATTAAAAAAAGTTGACCTCTCGAAGTTGCCGCAAAAATTGCGTCCTGCGAGATTTTAATACATTGGATCAACGAGAGGGCCATTACTAAATACCTATAGCTATTTTAAAATTCAACTTTTTATATTCCAACCTGTAATGTATCTAACTTAATTATCATTGAACAAATTTTTATGAAAATATTATAGGAAGTTTGTCTTTGTAAGTTAACGACCCAGTAGAAATAGAAATGCCTCGTAATATTATAAAACGATATAAAGGTAGCATTAATACATCTCCAACCTTGTAAACAAGCTAACGCGTACAGAAGCATTGTGTCATGTTTAAACACGCATAATATATTAACAATTCTAGAAAGACCGGCCTTGAGCTTGAGTTTCGAGTCAAAATATTAGGCACTGTACAAGATTATGGCTGTTGAAAGCTATATTGTACATATTAACACTATATATAGCCAGTTAGTTAATAAGCAAAGTATGAAAATTAAATAAAAAAAACCTTCTTTTTATTTCTATTGATTTGACGCTGCTCACTAAAGGCATGACGTGGCTCTAGTTGACCGTTTTACCAATCGATCGTTCCACCTATGGCCGAACCATGCATAACACATTACTCCGTCGCAATATTGACTATGCTATTATCTATGGTCATGTTATACAAACTTCGTATGTTGGAAAATATCCCATCGCACGCGACACAGGATGACATCGGTTGTTACTATCTACCATGTAATGGTAGTGTGAGTGATTAGCTGTTATGATTAACACGCGTATAGTATAAAATACGCTTTGTCTGTGAATGTGTGAATACATTTCGAGTTCTAGCAACAAAGTATTCTACCAGTCGGTGTAACTGCAAGATTTTATTCGTTCACGCCAATGCTCGGGTCGTTATCAAAAACAAGAGGATAACCAGCATTTGCTACATAATTTTGGTGTGACTATAATTGAATATTAAACAAATTAATAGCTTTATATCATTACCTAGGTTGAAATTTCAATCTGTGTTTATTCGGTAATATTTATTAAAACCAAATAATGTTTCTTAAAACTTTTAAATATTAAAAAATGAATATTAAGGTTTTTATGTTGCACATAAAATAAATTTAAGAAATGACGACCATTTTATTATCCTATATTTATCAATTGGACAATATTAAGATTATAAACATTGATTCAATACATTTGAATACTTCGTATTTATTACTGTTTTTTGTTGTGAAATGTTATATAACTACTTTTTTTTATGAAATATGCATAGAAAATATATTATTATAATTATAAATAGCTTTTTAATAACTGCGTTTACTTAGCATTTTATTCAATTATAAATAAATAGTACTCGACTCACAATGACAGCAGGCATTTCTAATGTAAACTGCCTTCAATGTCTTCCATGGATTCTATTTGTTATTCCTTTAAATCTTGTCATATAATCCACGTCTTTGTAGAAATAAAAAGAAACTTTTCTATAGATTTCTCCGTTTTTCCTTTCTCTTTTACTAGTGCAGTTACTTTTTTATTCATTTGTCGTATTTCATTCTGCACACGGAACCGGCCCATTTCCACTTCATTAATCGACTTCTATCGGTAACGTTGCTGAATATAATTGCTGACTCCATCGAATTGTTTTATTTCCAATATACTTTTATCTAATTTTCTTTGGCAAACAACTTATCTATTCCCCTTTTTTTTCATAATCAACATGTTTGATAAACATATGTCGAAAAGGGATAAATGGCTACTTTGTCGCCTACTTTTCATTTCTTATATCTATTTATTCCTTTTTATTATTTTTCTGAAGCTTCAATATTTTTGCCATGCTATACATATGTTTTATGTTTTCTATTTTTACTTTTGAGTTATACCTGTATCTTAAAATGAGATTAAATGGCCTAGATATATTTATTTTCCTGCAAACTCTTTGATTTATTTGTCTACAGTAATAATTTGCTCACTTCCATTGGTTAATATTTTTATCGTAAACGTATTGAGTGACAAGTCAAAGGTTTTGACTTTCGCTCGTCAACCCCGGTCAACTCTAGCTTCAGCAGTTCCTCGGTAAAGAAACGAAATCGTCTGCAAAGCTGAGGTGAGCTTGAAAACTCTTCGTTAATTTTTGTACCTTTGTCTTCCCATTTAAGGTTTCTAAAATAAAATAAAACTGTACAAACTAATATAATATTTATTTTAATTAATGACAAACATGCCAATATAAGAAAGCAATAGAAGGTTTCTGCGGTTCTTATGTTTCTGGTTGACATTGAATTATCTAAACATTTGAAACCACTCTTTATTGGGAAAATTATTGGGAAACTAGGTATTGTATGCGACTCCACCTTAACTCTTATAATGGTACTTAAACCACGAACTCGACTAGCAAACGTACGTTTTACTTGTTTCAGTAAACTTCTCGGTGTCTTGAACAATTGTATTTGTAGCGTTGTATAATTGTACTTGTGCTAAGGACCCACTTTTACAAACGTACTCGTAACACGGACTTGTTGACTCTTACTATTGTACATAATGCCTATTTGCGTATTGTACCTATATACTACTCATCCTCTTGTAAAATTATGCTTTTATTATGTACAATTATTCATGAACTACGGATTCAACTGGAATGGGTATAGTTGTCTGATTTTTATCTTTTGGCGATTTTGTTATATTTTGTGACTATTTAACCAAGTCATATGCATCTCAGTCAAAAGTACGCTTATCAATATTATTGGTAAATAAAAAAAATTGATAGTAATAGTCTCTGATAATAATAGTAACCAATAAGAAAATATGAAATATTATTTACATGAAAGTTTTTATGACTCTTTACCCCGTATCTGAGTTGATTGTCACAGTGGCTGGGGTAAACTGTCACAAAATATTTGTTATTCATTCGTTACGATAAATAGGTTTTATTTATTCTTAAAATGAAGACAACTTATTTCATTTGCTCACTCATTTAAATACTGGCTGCAATCAACGTTGCTTAACTAAGGTAATCGACAATACATGGATGAAATCACTTCTAAAGGTCGTGTCGCATGCCACGGTGGCGCCATTTTCAATAATCACTACTTAAAAAAGTTTCTCTTTAATACAATTTTTAGTATAATTATGTGTGATTAAGTCGGTTTTACTGATTTCTACTGTAATTTCGTGTCAAATTTTGTATAAGATGATGGTCTTGACGAATGTACCGATTGTGCCATTCGTAGATTTTTGATCTATCCAACTTCTACGAAATGTTTATCAGAAATTGCTTTGTATACTAATCACCATTACGTATAAGATAACTTTTCAATAAAGAAAACTTAAGAGATAATATTTTCTTTGATAACGGTCGATGCATTTGGGGGACAATTCTCGAGCTAAATTAATAAATCGCTCTCTATTCGTTTGGTTTTCATAATTACCGATGATCAAATATGCCAGTGACAAGATATATATAATAATGCAGATTAATACGATTTTTTACGAAATTATCGGTACTTTACGTACAAATAAATAATGTTATTTTACTTTTGAATTATTTATTTGTAAATTATCATGAAACATTTCTATGTTATGAGCACGTGCCAAATTGGTTACTTCAGGTATTCTTACTTACTTGTTCATCGGGATGGCGTTCCAGAAATTGTGTGAACTAATCAGGATCAGTCAGTTTCTTGGTTTCCCAGCTCTTTGGTTCTTGCAATTTACTTGCGACAGCTAGTGGGTACGTCAGTTCTCTAGGAAAACCCGATGTAAATATAGGATACTCCTAATAAGTAACACTCCAATTCATTTTCCCTTTCACCAGGAAGACTCGATGGTTTTGATGTAGCTTACTTGTTTTGTACGTTTTTTTTGCAACCATTTTTGTTTCCCCGTCAGTAAATTTATGACAATATTTTACCAAAGTACGATAAGTAATTTCCTTTGACTGTGGAAGCTAGAGTATATGCCATTCTTTACTATATAACGTATTGGTTTTACAAATATGACACATTTCTTAGTAGTAATAATAAAATACTTTTTGTCCCTTTTTTTCTTAAGCAAAAACATTATGACGAAAAGAACTAAATCCAATTTTAACAACATTTTGAAAACAGAGTCATTAAATTCTGCCTTGCGGCCAGTTTTGAGGTGAACCGCCATTTTAGTTTCTGCTCTTGTCTCTGAGTTCAGCCAGTAACAAATGTCAGTGACGTCAAGTTGCGTGTTATTGTAAAATAAATTTACTAAAAAAAATTTGTTAAGTGCATTTTAGAGATTGTTTGAATGCTATAAGTGGTGACAAATTATATTTAATATCTCACTTTGTAGGTTAGTAACATAAAAATATAATTTTTTTATATTAATTTTATTTCTAAGCGAGTTTTGACTGAAGAAAAAAAATCATTTTAAAGTAAAGCAAATGTTATTATTTTTCTTGATGTATTTGTTGAAAGTTCAGTTTGTCATTCTTAATAATGATTCGTTTACGTTTTGCATAATGACCTTCTTCACCAACTTTTGAATATTGATACTTTATTTAACTTGCACGAGACAACCTTAAAACGGAATATTAAAAAAATGCACTTTGTCGTAGACATCAACTTTATACTTAGTGAGTTATTATAATCGTATTTTCATATCATGGCAGAGCCCTTGCAAAGATATGAAAAAAATCATTTCTAATCTAAGCCAAACCATCAGTTTTCACCGTATTGTAATATTGAATATTTCAGATTTCCTAAACATGAGTATCTAAAGAGAGAGTGGCTGGATTTAATTGGGCAAAAAATTTTAATCCTGGAGTAAAAGAAACTTTTGTTTGCTCTTTGCATTTTAAAGACACCTGTTTCAATCGAATTCTTGATATAGTTAAACTACGTGAAAATTCAGTACCAATATGCTTTGCTTTGGTATGTAGTTCAAATATAATTATTTTATTATTGATTTTGCTATTGGTATAAGAAAATGATTAATACTTAATTGTAACGTTGTTACATTTTATTATAACTACAGATACGTCCTAAGCAAATCAGTCCTATCCTATCTACGACAATAGATATTAATCAGCCATAGCCTTCGGAATCGGTAATTACTTACTTTGTGATTAATACAAATAGTTCAATTGTAAATTAAATTTTAAATTAATATTTATCTCCTTAACCGAGTTGGAACTCCTCCACTTTATCGACATGTGCATCCTCTGTATGTTATACATACGTTTATATCTGTACCTCTTAATGACATTGGACTTTATTGTCAAAATATTAAATATGGCTAACACAGTGATTTTTTTTATTTCTACCCTTTTAAAACTGTAAAGTTTTTTTGTTTATCATGTACGTTATTATTTGTATCATAGAATTAATTTTGTTTATTAATATTTTAGACTAAAAAAAATAACTTGGCTGTGGAGGAACAAAATGTGGATTGTTCTGCATCGATTTCTAAAGACATTTCAATGGAAACTCAACCGGAGATTTCATCTTTATTTGTACTTGATTTTTATTTACCAAAATAACTTTCATTTTACTTATAACATATAAACAAATAATTAGAACTGCCAAAGTCGAAAAAAACATGTCGGATTTTAAGTCGGTTCCCAGTCATCTTAGAAAGAGCCACAGTACCCTGTATAACTATCAATTTATTAGCCATTTTATGGTTATAAATACATAATAAGAACTATCTAGGTTTAAGGTAGTTTTGTACTTGAACACTAGGAGCATTATTTAACTATTAAGCCAATGTTAACATTTGAAAGTGTTGAACTTTTTTCGATGTTAGCAGCTTATTGGATTTCGTCTGTGTTAGAGCGAAATAATTTTAATATTTTTTGTATTTTATTTTCAGGCTAAATTAGAAGCTAAAACAATTAGGAAATTACTAGAAAAATGCAATAAGTGGCAGAAAACATTCAAAAAATTAAATGCAAAATGTCGAAGACAAGCTAAGAAGATATTATTTCCATAATTCAGAATTTAAGGAATGAGGAATTTATTAATGCTGATTCGTCGTTATATATATGTGTGCGTGTGTGTGTGTGCGTGCGTGAATGCGTGTGTGCGTGAGTGTGTGCGTGTGTGTCTGTGTGTGCATGTGCACGCTGCGCGTGTGCGTGCGTGCGTGCGTGAGACACCCTCTTCTTCGAATCAAAATTTAATGACCCATATTAAATATTAATGATGAAAATCTATACAAACTGAGTAGACTTGAATGCAGAAAATACACACATTTATTATTTTATTCAAACGGATAATGTCGATATTTGTTGGTAAACCTTAAGGATATAATGTCGATAAAATTTTCGATATTTTTTCGTTGTGTACAGCACTACGATATAGATGGAATTTGGTTTGTGGGCGAAGTCGCCACCATTTTGGGTTCTTTTTTGGCACGCCATCTACTCGGTTAGGGAATGTCCTTTAGTTTCCATAGTCAAAGGAAATTTTGAACTCCTTGCGTTGGCTTTTATGTTTTGTCGCAGTTTTTTATTTCTCTGCAGCACACATCATTAATTTTGATGGACCTATGTCTTCTCTATATATACGCGTGGCATTACTATTTTTATTGCAAAAACCATATCAATCTGGACAATCTGGCCCAATCCTTTATTAAAACACAATCTATAGCTACTAAATAAATAATCTATTTTCATGTAATTAAGATAATAAAAAGAAATTAAACAAAACATATTCTGAGAATTGAATGGAAAGGAAGTATCGAAATACTTAAATGTTGTGTAGGTGATGAAAACCACGCCACAAAGATTTACTTCGAAGGCGCAGAAAACATAAACGCACATCCACTCCTTACGGCACGCTGAAGCAGGTTTAGACAAGGTGGGGAGAAGCGCACCATGTGCGACTCCTTGATACTGATCACTATACCGCTGCGTGTGCTCGGTCCTCTATTTTAGTTATACAACCATACCTGCCTCACCTACATATTAAGCTCGTTCGGGGTAACTACTCAACCACTTGTTCTTTTTATATTATCCGGTCATAGCATGATGGTACGTATCTTACAGGCTTTACAGATATCTAACTTGGATTAAATACGGCCAAAGTTTTATTTTATTCAACAATACGTCATTCCATTGAATGTAACTTTTTCTTCAGAACTTTTTTCTTAACATAGATTCATTCATTACTTTTATCAAGGTAACTTAAATTATATTTAGAATGTATTATTCTAAATTATAAGTTATATTTAATGAACATTTACTTAAAACCCATTTGTTAGTAATTTGAGATTGTAAATAAAAAGACTACAGAAAAATAACGGGAAATTCATGAATTCCAAATTTTCCAAAAACCAAGATTTAAACGTCATCAAATTTTGTAACAACATATTAGTTTACCTCTTCTTCTTGTTATATATTGAGCATTTTCTTATTTAACGCGATGTTGTAGGATAATTGTCAATTAAAATTTTATATTTAATAATAATTTGCACTACACAAAACAGATTTAAATTGATAGAAATATTTTTTGCAGTTACTTCAATCCTCCGTAACGTTGATAATAACAACACACGAATCGGCAAGTGTTTTCTAAATAGTATTCAAATTTTGTTACAACAACACGTAAATAACTTCTTTCTCCAATTAAATAAAAACCCTCGTCACGTTTGGATGACAGTCCGTCATTGCAACCGGGATAGCTTGAACGTTCGCGTTGCTTTAAAAAAATATTATTCCGTAGATATAATATATTCTGATGTGGAATAATAACGAAATATGTATACCTATGTATACGTACCTATACATTAAGTAAAATTGTAATAGAGTGAATTCTGTACATGGAAAATATTTTAAAGAGTGATTGATATAGGGTAAAAGCCGGAAAAGCCGTTTTTAGAATTTTTATCTGTCTTTCTATCTGTAAGTTAATTTGTTCGTCAATCCCACAAAATCTCTTGGACGATTTTTTATGAAATTTTGTATGGTAATAGTTTATACCCAATAAAAACATGTGAGTGAAGAAAAAAAATTGCAATAACTTTTCTTATTCAGAATTTCACGCGAACGAATTCGTAGGCACAGCTAAAACATTGTATATTCAAACTGGGCAATTTTGGCCTGTTGTATGTGGTCGTAGTACTCAAATCGCATTGAAATTAAACACTTTGTTAATTTTATTTTACCTACTACCTAATTTTCTTTTACATTTACGAGATGGACTACAAGTAAATTGGCAAGTGAAACCGTGGTTAAAAAAATCCTATGAATAATTTTGCATACACAGCACGCACGGTGGAAGTGAAAACTCGAGCGTTAATTTCGTCGATCGGGTGAATTCACCACTTCAAATTACATACAACAAATCTAATCTTATTGAAGTAATAAAACGGTAAGATGTAAAGGAAAACGTAATAACATTGGAAATTATACTTACGATTTTATTGAAATTATGGAATGCGAGTATGGACGGCTATTTTTTAGATCGATATTTAAATTGTCACATTTGGCGGAGAAATTGAACATGAGTAAGTCTATTTATCGTATAATAGTGTGAACCAAAGCGATTGTAAAAATTTAGTCTTAATGATTATTCATATTTTGATCTTTAAATACCTATAATGTTAAACGTGTCAAAACTTCATAGCATGTTCGTGTAAAGTATTGCGTGGTATATGCTTTGTGTAAAAAGCCAGATGCGCAACACAAACATAGGAAATTATAAGAAAAGCGCGTGTAGAGCCAACATATGTATTGCGCATTCGATATAAAAATACGCTTCAATAAATGAATAATAATGAATAACGCCTGTTCGTCCATTAGTTCGGGTAATTGTTTTTTTTTAATTCCGCTACGAATATCCTGCGTTTTCTCTTTATGGCGAATATCCTAGCGTTTCTCCCTCCGGTTTTAATGATTTTCAAATGGAATTGTGTGCATGATTAAGCTTGTAAAATCACTAGCTCTAGAATAAAATAAGGCATATAGACAGACAGGTAGGTACGTAACAAATGTTCGCAACACGTACAAAGTAGGGTACCGTGGATGTTTATATCTTTTGTAATGATATGTAGATGTTTATATCTTTTGTAATGACATGTAGATGTTTATATCTTTTGCAATGATATGTAGATGTTTACTTCTTCTGTAATGATATGTAGATGTTTATATCTTTTGTAATGATATGTAGATGTTTATATCTTTTGCAATGATATGTAGATGTTTACTTCTTCTGTAATGATATGTAGATGTTTACTTCTTCTGTAATGATATGTAGATGTTTATATCTTTTGTAATGATATGTAGATGTTTATTTCTTTTATAATGACATGTAGATGTTTACTTCTTCTGTAATGATATGTAGATGTTTATATCTTTCGTAATGATATGTAGATGTTTATTTCTTTTATAATGACATGTAGATGTTTACTTCTTCTGTAATGATATGTAGATGTTTATATCTTTTTTAACGATATGTAGATGTTTGTATCTTCTGTAATGATATGTAGATGTTTATTTCTTCTGTAATTATATGTAGATGTTTATATCTTTTGTAATGATATGTAGATGTTTATATATTTTGTAATGATATGTAGATGTTTATTTCTTCTGTAATGATATGTAGATGTTTATATCTTTTGTAACGATATGTAGATGTTTATTTCTTTTGTAATTATATGTAGATGTTTATATCTTTTGTAATGATATGTAGATGTTTATATATTTTGTAATGATATGTAGATGTTTATTTCTTCTGTAATGATATGTAGATGTTTATATCTTTTGTAACGATATGTAGATGTTTATTTCTCCTGTAATTATATGTAGATGTTTATATCTTTTGTAATGATATGTAGATGTTTATATATTTTGTAATGATATGTAGATGTTTATTTCTTCTGTAATGATATGTAGATGTTTATATCTTTTGTAACGATATGTAGATGTTTATTTCTTCTGTAATTATATGTAGATGTTTATATTTTTTGTAATGATATGTAGATGTTTATATATTTTGTAATGATATGTAGATGTTTATTTCTTCTATAATGATATGTAGATGTTTATATCTTTTGTAACGATATATAGATGTTTATATCTTTTGTAACGATATGTAGATGTTTATATCTTTTGTAATGATATGTAGATATTTATTTCTTTTGTAATAATATGTAGATGTTTATTTTTTTTGTAATGATATGTAGATGTTTATTTCTTCTGTAATTATATGTAGATGTTTATATCTTTTGTAATGATACGTAGATGTTTATATATTTTGTTATGATATGCAGATGTTTATTTCTTTTGTAACGATATGTATATGTTTATATTTTTTGTAATGATATGTAGATGTTTATATATTTTGTAATGATATGTAGATGTTTATTTCTTCTATAATGATATGTAGATGTTTATATCTTTTGTAATGATATGTAGATGTTTATATATTTTGTAATGATATGTAGATGTTTATTTCTTCTGTAATGATATGTAGATGTTTATATCTTTTGTAACGATATGTAGATGTTTATTTCTCCTGTAATTATATGTAGATGTTTATATCTTTTGTAATGATATGTAGATGTTTATATATTTTGTAATGATATGTAGATGTTTATTTCTTCTGTAATGATATGTAGATGTTTATATCTTTTGTAACGATATGTAGATGTTTATTTCTTCTGTAATTATATGTAGATGTTTATATTTTTTGTAATGATATGTAGATGTTTATATATTTTGTAATGATATGTAAATGTTTATTTCTTCTATAATGATATGTAGATGTTTATATCTTTTGTAACGATATATAGATGTTTATATCTTTTGTAACGATATGTAGATGTTTATATCTTTTGTAATGATATGTAGATATTTATTTCTTTTGTAATAATATGTAGATGTTTATTTTTTTTGTAATGATATGTAGATGTTTATTTCTTCTGTAATTATATGTAGATGTTTATATCTTTTGTAATGATACGTAGATGTTTATATATTTTGTTATGATATGCAGATGTTTATTTCTTTTGTAACGATATGTATATGTTTATATTTTTTGTAATGATATGTAGATGTTTATATATTTTGTAATGATATGTAGATGTTTATTTCTTCTATAATGATATGTAGATGTTTATATCTTTTGTAATGATATGTAGATGTTTATATATTTTGTAATGATATGTAGATGTTTATTTCTTCTGTAATGATATGTAGATGTTTATATCTTTTGTAACGATATGTAGATGTTTATTTCTCCTGTAATTATATGTAGATGTTTATTTCTTCTATAATGATATGTAGATGTTTATATATTTTGTAATGATATGTAGATGTTTATTTCTTCTATAATGATATGTAGATGTTTATATCTTTTGTAATGATATGTAGATATTTATTTCTTTTGTAATAATATGTAGATGTTTATTTTTTTTGTAATGATATGTAGATGTTTATTTCTTCTGTAATTATATGTAGATGTTTATATCTTTTGTAATGATACGTAGATGTTTATATATTTTGTTATGATATGTAGATGTTTATTTCTTTTGTAACGATATGTATATGTTTATATATTTTGTAATGATATGTAGATGTTTATATCTTTTGTAACGATATGTAGATGTTTATATCTTTTGTATTGATATGTAGATGTTTATATATTTTTGACCGAAATAAATTTATTTTAAATTTATAATCACTTTCAATTATTTTTAATTTACAATATGAAACAATTTAGGTTAGTACCTAGGTAGAAATGTTTCGCACCTTTCAAAACCATAATTAAAAAATTCGAAGGAGACAATACATATTATATGTCATTTTGAAACTTAATATTAGGCAAAAGGAGCTTGAAACTTAAAAATTATGCGTAATACTTCAATTTCATTTTTGTAAGATTTAACCAGTGACGCCCCTTTCGATGTGCGAACTATCTCACTTTATATGTGTCTGTGCTTGGAATGTTTATTTTTTTTAATATTTTGCTATATATGCTACATATATTAAACAATTACCCTTAGAAAACGAACAAAAAAAATGGCTCCAAATAGCACTCCCGCGGGGACCATGAGGCGACAGATGCACGTATAGTTAAAGAAAGCACGTATATAAAGAGGCGAGGAATTTTAAAGTAACTATTCGTTAGACTGCAATCCTGCTAGTCATCATTTATAATCAGCGGTCTCTGTTAATATGCACAAGTCTTTTTTTTTAATATTTTCAGTTATTTATTAAAATAGTGTTTTTGTTTCATTAACTGATTTTGAATGTCTTGATCGATTGTATCAAACAGGAGTGCGATACAGAATCAGATGAATTTAACTTTGATATCATGTCTTCACCTTACTGTAATAGATACTTTAGTATAAATAAAGTAGCTTTGCCATTTCGAGAACACTTTTCATATATGAAATGTTCCGACATACCTGCATACCTAAAAAGATGATTATTATTCGAAAGTATAATTAATATGTACTGCGGTACTTAAGTTCATTTTTTAATGAAAATGATTAAAGCCTTAAAAAGATTGGCTTTAAATCAATATGATGATTTGTCTGACTACCCGCTATTTCTACCATTCGCCTTTTAGAATACTAACAAACAGAGGGTCATTGCGGAAGCCAGTTGATGATGGCATTATACAAGACACAACATTTTTATGTAAGTTTCTTGATTGGGGTTTCGTATTTATCTAACTTAAGTCAGAATGTTTTAGATTAAAAATGGCGAAAGAGGAGAAAAACATAATTAAGACAAGCTGGAAAGTAGAATAAAGTCAAAATAGAAATGATCCAGAGGAGTACGATAAAGTTGAATAAATAAAAAGGAAAAAGCCAACCAAAATTTATAAAAATATAAAAAGCAAAAATTAATAAAAATAAAAATATTTTTCATTAATATTTTTATTAGGAAACAAAGGTAACAAAACAAAAAATGAAAGCAAAGCTCTCAAAATTACTATGGAAGAAAAGCTAAAAGTTGCTGGTAATTAAGAAGTTTCAAAGAATGGTGAAGTTGATAAAGAAGAAACAACTTAGTCATAAAATAACACAATCTGAAATAACAGCCAATGAATCATCTTTTTCAGTTCGTTTGTCAACTATATCTGCTTTTTACGTTAAAACGTATTATTTACGTTAAAACGTATTATCGTAGACTAGTACAGCAGAAGATCCAACGAGTTGGTCAAAGTATTTAATGGTTAATAAGCGACTTCCATGAAGACAAAATTAGCAGTCGTATTACTTTTGAGAAAAAAAATACAAAAAGAAACATTGACAACAAAAACAGAGAATATATTTAAGACAACATAAAAATTTGCCCAAAATGTTCCTCGAAGAAAATTCCACATTAGTTACCAGGTTGCGTCGATTTTGGGTTTTACTTCCATTAGACGACCGTTACACTTGCCCGTGTGTAGTACACATAAGTATATCTGCTTTAAATTTTTGTTTGTATATCCTGTTTATTTAAATAAATCTGCTTTTAATAACATTGCTATGTTAAAAATTAACAAGATATGTTGGATATACTCTACTGCGATATCTATAATTTGGCGTCTGTTGAGCGTGATAATGCGAAAATAAAGTTATTATATACGTAGAATTTGATAATGAGAAATAGTATATGAAGATTTAAAAAAGATTAGAAGGATGTAGGTAACAAAGAAATATATATAATAAAGAAATTTACTAAAAAACAGATATACACATCTAATATCCGAACTAGAAAAATCAACCTTAATTTATGTATCATACTGCAAACACAATAAATCAATGGAAAATCATAAAACATCTGAAAGATTTCGTAAATAATCATATAGTCCTGATTTACATGGATTATTCATAAAATTATGACATAGAGAGTTTTCATTTTGGGGGAAGTTGTGACCAAATCTGCTTTGCATATTGTGGTGATATTTACGAAGACAGCAAGTTATTCTCTTTATTTAATATGATCAGAGAAAATAACTTTTACGCTTCACAATAATTCAGCAATGTAGGCATATTTTAAGAAAACATCAGAGGCTGTTTTCGGGAAGTCACTCGGTATCGCTACTACAGGCATCTTAACAGATGGGCCTTCGATTCTTTTTTCTATATTGATATAGAAAAAATACAATTATTTTTAGTTCGTGACGCAGCTGCACAATGACTTTCCAAGGATGAAAACCATCACGTGGAAATGTTATGAGTCAAGTAAATATGCTCCGGACGAGACGGTTATTATGGTTAAAAGAACCCCAGATTGTGAAGTCAAATATAGGCGAGACGTAGGAATCTACTCAAAATTTGTTGTTGCTGTACAAGAGAAATAAAAACCATAGAGATCTGAATAATATATGAAAATATAATCAGGGAAAAGGAAATCTTCCTTCCCAGATAAATAAAAATTCCATTGAAGCAACAGGGAGTATTCACATTCTTCCAGAATATTCAGTCAGTGCAATAAGCTTGCTAAACCTCAAGTGCATAAAAGTATAGGAGTGAAACCACTTGGAAAAGTAAAATAAAATTGTCAATCATTTTCCTTTGGTAAAATCTGAATCTCTTATAAGATCGTATATCATTGAATGACTAATTAAATGGAGTTCTGTTGGACCTTAAAATAATCCACCACTAGAAGCACCAGGTTCGGAATCTTTTTCCATAAAACTTGATGAACTAGGTGAACTTGATGATCGTTTCGGTACAAGAACTTCTGGTATGGGGCAACAGCATTGATACTGATGATGTATTGACATTCCGCTGAATGTTTTGATTTGTATGGTTCGGTATAGAAAAAAGAACGGAATCTTTATAAGGTCACTCATATGTCCGTTCAGTTGTCCGTCTATCACTACCATTTTTTCTCAAAAACCATTTGACGTAAAATCTTGAAATTTGGCATAGTGATAAATAATTTAATATATCTTAGTTATTTTTTTTCTAGGAGAGGTATTTGCCATCATATTGTTTTCTACATTAAACATATCACTTTTGACCGGATTTAAAAAAAAGTAGCATAAAATAGGGAACAAGCTTATATTAAAGTATAAGTAGTAACATTATTTTTGTTTTTAACAGATAATTTTTCATATTTACGAATTGAGGTAATTCAAGTGTGTGCCTGTAAATCTAAAAAAATCTTGATGCAAGCAAGATTTTTTGCCAAGTTGTTGTAATGATTATTTTGAATGGTGTTTAAAGATATTACAGGCGTCAGTACTTTTCAAAAAAATTACGCTACCTAGATATTGAAAACAAATATGGTGACAATATATTTGCCAGTGCCTGTCAACAAAATGATACAGTGTCTATATATTTACTTATGCTAGTTTATTTCTTTTACAGGAGATGGTGAATACGATAATTACTAATGCTAAAATGGAGGCAGAATTAGTCATCATTTAACATGCCACATGGCAATGATTCAGAGAATAATCTAGAACATTCTGGGGACAAACATATCGAAAGTTTATTACCAAGGGATATTTGGTGGGATATTTCAAAATTAGGTTTCCGTCGGAACTTGAAATATTGAATCCAAAACCGTTTTATACGACACTTTACCATAGTCTGAACCATTTTTTTTTATCAGAATCTTTGTTAAATATTTAGTAAATGAATCATCTGATACAGACGAGGGCAAAATATCTTGTAAAAAAACGAAATAGACAAGAGGTAGTAGAGACAATTGTTTTGAAAACATATTTTTATAATTGGTTCAAAACTTGCCTGACGATGAAGACTTATCATTTATTTTGAACATTTTTTTATTCGGCTATGATTAATTATTTTCAAGATGTCTCCTTTGTGGAACTGTGTGAAACTTTATAAAATTCGCCTTCACACGATGACTTTTAAAAAGATTCAATTGTACGCGGCCGCAGATTGGACTCTTATAATTGTATTTATAAACTTGTTAAGACTAAATACGTCTTAAACTATATTTTTTGGGTTACCCTTGTAAAATTGTATTTGGGTCACTGACTTTTCCATATAATTCCTAACTAGGTATATTATATATATTTATTCATATAGTCTGTACAGAATAGCATATATACAAAATTGAAATAGTTGTTTCGTCAGCTGCTGTGCCATGTTGCTCGTTTCAAATGATAGTTCTCTATCTTTTATACACCTCCAATTTACCGACACGACTGCAACTAGCGATTTTACCTCCAATTTACCCAGATGACTATGACTCACATCAGATTGTCTAGAGTATCATCTAAACTATACACAGGAAAAATGAAAAATAGAAATTAAATTCGATGTTAATTCCTAGGTATAGCGGGAGACTAGATATTAAATCTAAATCGGCATGTGCTAACAAGCATGCCGTGCACCATTAAACAGCACTACCGCAGGTGAACTAACAAACTAAAAGAGCAACATAGTTCGTCAAGGAGCGGCAGCCTCGCTCTCAAGCAAGCGGCAAGAGCGCTCTCAGGGATGAACTAAAATATCCAATGCTACTTATAGACGACTTTTATTATTATACAGGTTAGAGCCATATGTTAAGACCTGAAAACCTCCAAAAGTGGAAATAATTGACGCGCCGTCACAGTCATAAGAAACTCATCATTAGAAAGTTGAGTCGAGCCAATGTTCACGAGCAGACTGTCTGGGTGGAGCTACATGAACAACACCGTATATATTTTATCGCTGTCTAACATATGTATGCCTTGAAATATGTACAATAAACGCCCCAAACTGTAATGACCTAACGATAGAACAGGTTTAATAGTTTTCAAGTGGCAAGCATAAAAAAAATTTAAAAAACAGTATGTGTCAAAAACAGTATCTATTTTACGAATCCGCCTTGTGTATTTGCAATGAAACAAATGTTTGGAACGGGGCCAAATAACCTTTAAAATATCGTTTTTAAGCAAACGGTCTGACTTCCGGTACAAATTAACAGTATCACCTGTGTAAATTTACTGAAACGTCTAGGTCACAAGTCAATAACATTTCACGACATTATTTATTCACAAGGCCATTGCGAGTTGATGAAGTCGGGAATGTTGTTTTCGCTACTATTCAGAGTCAGTTCGTTGTATTGAGGTGAAATAAAGAGCAGGCCGCTTCCGAGGGACGCGTCACCTGTGTTACGTCTGTTACACCCGGGTGAAAGTGGTGATTATTGGTTTTTCCGCTTCCGGGGTCGCGGTGCGTACGTACATACGTTATCTCTATGACCGCAGGACTATTTACGTACATATGTCTTAACAACTCTTTTTTACTTTAGGTACAATTGTGTTGGGTCTAATAATTATTTACACTCCACGACCCAAATGACGTTGTTGTTGTCCTCCCTAGCTCGGGTTTGGGACGCAACTAATTAAAGTTGTACGAATCTCATGTACACCTTATTATGTAACATCTTATATACTAGCTGAAATTAAAAAAAAGGAGTTACCGAAAAACATTTTATTTTATAATGGGAAACCTTCCACCACAATATTTGGTAACGAAAATTTACCACGAACTTTGTTAAAACTATATTTAGTTTCAAATGTGCACTTTTTAGGGTCGCATAGACAAACTAGGAACCATTTTATTGTCACCATGTCCGTCCGTATGTTACTTGAAATCCATTAGGTTATAAAACTGAAGCTTGGAGCGGGTATACATATTTATAACGCTTACAAAGTTATGTAAATAAAATATTTTAAACAAAATTATTTACGGTACGTCTTCTACTTGTAGAGGTGGTAGGATGACTTTTGTTATTCGCATATTCCATTGGGTAGTGTATTGTTGAAAATGTCTTTCAAATCGGAGTAAACTATGAACAGTTTTTCTACATAAGTTTACTAACCATTAAGCTTTAAAATTGTCCCTATCAAGTAAACTGCCGTATTTGAATGTCTGAAAATTAATCAAAATAGTAAAATATAAAACGAAATTGAAAAGAAAATTGTCACAACCAAGTAGGCTCTATTAGTTTACGAGTAATAGTCGACTAACTTATGACATGTAGACGGCTCTGCAAAGGAGTTGACGGAAAGTCCATACGGGTGATTAAATCAAATGCAAAAATGGACTCCAATTTTAAAATGTACATTTATTGATTTTTAAGTCCGTTTGCGATGTATTAAGTTTCAAAGTTAATTTGAAAAATTTACATAAATTCTAAGCATTCGATTAGAAAAATATAATACGCAACTTTTTTATAATATTACTTTTTATAATATTAGTATAGATAGATCTGTAACTATTATATATACTCTCACAAATACTTGGAGAACGTCGTTCATTGACCCCATGACGCTCTACAAAAATATCTACTAATTGGTAGAAGTGTTTATTTGACATCTTTTTGAACATAACTGCTGACGTTTCATTCGCGTCACAATACTAAACAATATTCTTATTGACAGGTCGTTCATTACCTTATCATCGGTTGTATGGTGGGTTTTTAATTTAAACCGTTTCAACTGAACAATTGCTAATGAGCGTCGATCCAACAACTTCTTCAAAGCCCAAATGATTTGAGTATTTCGATATCTTCTCATTAAAATAAGTATTAATTGCTTTTTTTATTACTTACTTGACCTTGCGCGATAAGACAACTTGAACGTAGTTACATCGAATATTTTTAAATTTATGTAAGAGTATTTGTATTGATATCATGTTCCCGGCAAAGCCGCGTGATCACAAGCGATACCTGGGTGTCTTACACTATCAGCCCTGGTACATTACATTTATTTGCTTAATCGGAACATCACACTACTTAGATACGGCAAAACTCTTTTTGGTTGGGTATTTTCTCTTTAACAGTTGAATTAAAATATAATTTGTTTATGATTTTAATTTTTGTAACTGTTGTTACTTTTAGTTTATGTTAAGTTATTACTTTACCATCGTGAAAACACACATTTTTTATCATATTCCTATAATTTCATGTTGATAAAGAAACAAAAATTAATTATCCAGTTCAGTTCTAGTCCTTTCAAACGCGCAGCTGTGATTAAAATTGCGTAATGGTTTTTCAGACATGAAACCCTACTACAAAAAGTCAACAATATTTTTCCATGTTATTTTCCTTTAGCAATCTACGCCATTACCCCACCCCTTTTCCAAGCCGATAACACCGTGCCGTTACGTACATATCAGATAATGATAAAAGGCCAGCAATACAAATGTGTCAATGTTATGGCAAGGGGCGGACAATTCATCACCTTGGTACGAGCGGTCTCGATCTAGACAGGTGCGTCCCACTACGCGTGGTCATCGTCTTGGTTACTTGGGGGTAAACATGAAACAATGAGTGATGTTCTGTGTCGATATTGCAGTCGATAGTAAATGTGAGCTTATTAAGTTTAAAAACCTGGCCTAATATGTAATGCATTACGCTTTCAAGGCAATAAAATTATAATGAAATTAAATTAATTGATCTCGTAAATGTATGCTATTAACAAAACTAAATGTATTCTGATTATGGAAATGTATTCTACTAAAAACTACTTCTTTATTATTGTTGCACGGCTTAGATACAGTAGCACAATGATGAATAGATTTTACTTTTAAAATATCGAGTAACCAACGTGTTTTGAATACATTTTAGAAAGTGTTATTACGATAATGGAAATCTTCCTAAAATTACTAATTTAGTATATTATTGTATAAAAAATTAATAAAGCTACGCTATCTTTGTATATTTCCGGTAATTTTTATAAATAAATTAATTTTTAAATACCTACTACCTCATGACTTTAAATCAACCAATTGTAAGCATTTATATGACGCGTTTGCCATCTTCCTGTAAAGTAAAAGAATACTAAATTACTTACAAATTTTAATATTATTTTTAACCATATAAAAATAGTACGTAGTATATCAATATTAAGAATTTCTCAAAAAACTATGAGACAAAGAAACATCGTTATAGTTTCCCGGTAAACTTTGAATAAACTCCCAGTATTGCTGTTTTCTTTTCATAATTTTGACTTTAGCAGTTTGGAATTAATGGAGAAATGATGTGTTCTTTATGGAAATTTTTACATCACTTCTAGAAATAAATAGTTTTAGAAACCTTAGTACTGGCCCTTTCAATTGATTACACAACGAATAAAATCGAGTACACCCATGAAAAACTCACCCCTTTAAAATTTATAAATAATTATTTTTAAATATTATTTATTGAGATATCTACGGTTAATGCACTTTATCACTATGGCAGATTTTAAGCTTCTACGCCAAACAGTCTCTGAGAAAAAGGGCTATGACAGAGAGACTGACCGACACGTGAATGATCTTTCGAGTATAATGGTTTTGTTTTTTTCTTTTGAGGTACGAAACCTTAAAATGGTTTTCTTTTTCAGCGTCCATTTTTAATTCGTTGATATAATATTTTTTGTGGAACTTCTGCGTTGTAACCTATATAAACATGATAAATATACGCCATCAATATAACATGGTCAATATAAACTTGATAAATATACACATGGTCAATATACACTTGATAAATATACACATGGTCAGTATACACATGGCCAATATACACATGATAAATATACACATGGTCAATATACACATGATAAATATACACGTGGTCAATATACACATGATAAATATACACATGATCAATATACACATGATAAATATACACGTGGTCAATATATACATGATAAATATACATATGATAAATACACACATGGTCAATATACACATGATAAATATAAACGTGGTCAATATAAACATGATAAATATACACATGGTCAATATACACGTGGTCAATATAAACACGATAAATATATACATGGTTAATATACACATGGTTAATATACACGTGGTCAATATAAACATGATAAATATACACATGGTCAATATACACATGATAAATATACACGTGGTCAAAGTGAACATGACAAATATACATATGGTCAATATACACATGATCCCAAGGACAAAAAGGAAAATGTACGAAAATTGGTCCTTATCGAATTTCGCAAGGCCATCAAAACTTCTTTTTCTTCACAATAAAGAGAAAAAAAATCACTAATTACTATTATCCGGCTTTTATAAATATTTTACCAGGATTTTTCAGAAATTAAAATAAAACAATTTTTAACAAATCCCTTCTTATTTATTCCTACTAAAACAACACTAATGTTTTATGTTAACAAATGTAATGAAGTATTATAATACAATCATTCGGAATAAACTATACCGGCTTTAGGATGATCGACTAAGCCAGTCAAATAATTATAATTAGTAAATAAAAATATGTAACGAGTTTACACAATTTGCTCAACTAAAATGACTAGTTTGCTAGTAGTTGAGCTAGTATGACTAGACACGACTCTACAGGAAATTGTGGCAATTCTTTTACAGTTAGACATTAAGAGTTAAATGTTTGCTAAACTGGCAGTTAAACTCTGAAACCTTAAACTTTAAACAGGCTGTAACTTTGAAAGGATCTGGCATCTCAATATATTTTTAACGTATTTATAATATACCACATAGTCGCAGCTTTCTGACATAAACTTATGACTGAGTCATGCGAATGCGTCAGTTTCTGAAGAGACGGATGAAGTAATATTTAAAGTGAATCGTATTATGAGGTCACGGCATCACGGCATTTAAATTCATACTCACAATTGAATTGAAACGACTTTCGAAATAGTACCTTATGTACTATCCAATTATAAGCATGTGTAGGAATTTCATTGATGAAATTTCAATTTAAGAATTAACGAAGATACTCGTAGTATGGGGTATACCTTGACATTGCGCAATCCGAGCAAATGGTGACTTCGAAATATATATTCTATTTTATGAGAATTACCAAATAGGAATAGAAATAGTAGTAGTATGAAGGCTTTCATTTTTTTACATCAGTTTGAAAATATCTTTATGCTTTTGAATATGGTCTGAAACCGTTCTTTCTTGTTTTCGGTTCGATTATTGTTAGTACCGCTCCATTCGACTACAGTGACTACAAAGAAGACTGCTTGTGGACGCCACGGGAAACCCGTCGGTTGGCGCACGAGCTCATCTCGACCTATGGACGAATGTCGACGTCTATCGAACATTGGATCACGGATACTAATTCGGTAACGATCAATCTCAAAATATAAAGGGGACAGAATGTATTATTAGATGTTGCACTGTGCGAGTCGGGCTGGGCCCGAGGTGATGTTTGTTAAATAGAACACTTATCGGTTGCATAATGAAGAAAATGTTTATACCGAGAGCGTAAAGATGGCCAAAAAAACAAGCCTTATTGGAAAATAATCCAACTACGGTAGTAAATATTAAGAAAATTCAAAGACAATTATGTTGTATATGCACCAATATTTTATTACAAAAGGGCTTTGGGCATTACATGTGCGTCGGCTAGTGGCGCCAAAGGATGTATTATTAAGGAACAAATATATTGGATATTATTTTTCTTTCTAGTTGCTAACGATGACCCTCATCGGTAGCAACTAAAAAGAAAAATATGGAAACTGATCCTAGCGTGGGCAAGTTAGCTTAGCCTTATTTACCCGGCTACACCTTTGAATGTATTTAGGAAAAAATATACTCAATACAATTTTACTACTTGTATTTTTGGAATTTATTGGGTTCTTATGACAAAATAATTTTTCGACAAAATGTACACATAATGATAGATACAATACATTCTTTGCTGCAGTTTGATTAGAATTATGTCAGCATTAGGTAATATTTATTTGAAATCTGAATAGTAAAATCATATTTCTAAATATAAATAAAGAAATAAATAAATAATATAAATAAAGAAAAATCATATTTCTATTACTAAATGATAGCGAACACTACATAAATTATCCATTCACATGTGATTAATTGTAAACAGATGAACAATGTACTCTTAATATAAAATATGTACTTTGATTTACTTATTTAGATAAAGAACTTTAAAAAGTTCGATAATTGAAGTGTCGATGTATCGATAAAACAACCCATCACAAGTAAACCCTTAATGCATGATTATTGGAAGTCTATCGGGCACCGACCAGACAGTGTAGGTCATCTGCCTTCGGCTTGACGCGCGCGTACCTCGCGTCGTGAAAATGTGCTTTCAATTCTTGACCCTTCAGTTTCGTTTCCCAGGGCCCCCTTCGCTTTAACTATGATTATAATCAGTATCTTGTGCATCACCTTCCTCATTGCTAGCAGCGCCGGGCAGACTACTCAGAATATAAATGTCTGTGAGTAATTTTATAGTAACATTAAGATATAATTGAATCAGGTCGTAAGTAGAAAAATACGTTAATTTTACATAAATTGAGGCCTGGTTTTGAAGGGTGTGGTTGTTATATGCTTACGTAAGATTAACTTAACTCCAAAAATAAATTGAAGTATATTTGTTAACCCAAAGTATCCCATATGCCCGCAAATCAAGTCGAAACTTTAAAATAGAGAGATTTAAATAGAGCAAATTTTTATAAAATTTGTGTCGAAACAGTAAATGGATAATAATGAGTTGTTCGGTCGCTATTCTTGAAACTGTTTAGGTGAAATCAAATTATGACCAAAACTTGTGAAACCGAACATTGACTCGATCTCAACTAGCAATGCTGCGTTGCCACGCTCCAAATTTATCTTCCTGCGTACTAGAATAACCTAAGTGTTTGGATAACTCATCACCTAAATAATAGACGTTGCGCCACACTTTACAGCGGCAACTGTCGAGGTCAATGCCGTTACCAGGTGTGCAATCCCTAGAAATAGTATTTCTAGAATAGAATAGCATCGCTTTTCAAAATATATATTCGAATTGCACAGTACTAAGTTTTTATTAAGCCATTTGTCATAGAGTTGGCACACTTTGTATCACTGCTTCTACAGTATATCTATGTATAATTGTGGCACAATTGCTGGCCGATCATTATGCTGTCGTCATCTTGTATTCTATCGACCCTTTCTCAGAGCAAATATTCTAAGCATTTAAGACGCAATAGATTGATTAAAGTTAAAATTTATACATGATTGAACTGTTTCAAGAATCTAAATATATTACCCTGCTCTGGTTAGGTGGGATGTTTAGCAATTTTGACAATTCATAAATTGACATTTGACGATTTATCTATATCGTAAAGTTTCATTTTGCAGATAAAAAAAATTGGAATAATTATTTCTTTGATTTTAAACATACATTTAGCTTGTTTATAATTTTCCGAGTCGTTTTTCAGATCTTATAGGTATAAGTTAAACAAGATGTGGGGCAAATGTTCATAGCTTTCGTTCTCAACTTCGTTCTTTCATACCTAATACTCGCTGCAGGTCATCTTTATTCTTTTATTTAGTTCCTTTTCTATATTAGATTCGAATGGAATGAGATGGCAAAGATATATAGTCATGTACACCTAGAGGCATTGGATTAATAAGAATTGGTGTTTTATTTTTATTTGGCATTATCTTTGTTTTGCCTTAGTTTACTTTCAAGCCCACGGCCTTATTTTATTGCCCGAGGGGTCTATCGTTACTCTAATTGTTTTATTAAGATAAATGTAATAAAATGTAGACAAAATCGATACTTTTGAGTAACAACTAAAAAGGCGTCTAGAACCTATTGTATTTATTTCCATGTTGCTCGGTAGTAATCTCGTGTTTGCTTTTTCAGTTGCTTTTGTTTTATAACTATCAAAACAAATAAATAAAAATGAATTCGACTGGTTTCTTTAACGTTCCTTCAATTACTTTAATAAAATATATTAATTTTTTATGTTCTTTTTCATTTATATAAACACAAGGATCGATTTATTGAATATGACATCTTTCATTTCACCAAATCAGGATTGTTGATTTGTTAAATTCAATATGAGCGGTAAGCATTGTGTAGTGCGCTAGTTTATTGCAGCTAACTTTGAAAACTAAACGTTTCTCATTGTTAAATATGTGAATAGTTTGTATTTTCTAAGATTTTCAGAAATTGTAACCAAAAATCGTAACGAGTTATGATGAATGACTAGACCTTTACAAGCATATTTACGATGCTACATATATGGTTTACACGATTTTTTGTTATTTAAATTGGTATGTATACAGTAACAATATCTAAATGAAAACAGGAATATAATGCTAACAATGTATCCATAGTAACATTGGTATATTTCTTATTAATCAATTAACTTGAATATCCTTTTATAATAATACTATTATTATTGTAGTTGCCTGTTAACATTCACCAATCGATTCCTTTAATTATAATCATTCAATGGTTTCCCAGCTCTTACTTTGGAAAGCTAGTCAAGACCTGGTGCTGACTATAGGGGATTAACTTTTTCAAATACATAATCGTCAGGGATCCGACAACTTGTTTTGTGTGAATCGTAGCCATGGACAATGAGGAGAAAGTATTGAAAGTATCAATACTTTGAGCTTTTATGAATTTTCTTTAATCGTTTCATTCGTTTAGTGAAGAGAAGAGGCAAAGCACTCTTCGCTGAAGTGATTGATTCCCTTACAGCCAATCAACAGGCGGTTTTTGGTGAACTGGCTCACTCTGAAAGATCAGGATACTTACAGTAATGAACCATCGTTTATCTTTGGTGATAATTTTCTTAATAATATTTTGAATTGTTCATCATAACCAAACATATTTACAGCAATCAACATGCATGAGATGATGTAAGTTTGCGCGAAATCCGCCTTGAAGTGGTACCATGTTCAAACGGACGTCAATAATATTGCGTATAGAACCACAGAAAGTATTAATTAATTTTGATATTCTAGCAATATTCAATCGAACTTCTAGCAACATAATTTTTTCGATTTTGGCGATGTTTTCTTATTTTTTGGCTGATTTATTTGGGTTATAATCACTTCATGCTTTCTCTTCCCCTTTTGAATTGGCTTGATCTATACAGCAGACAATGAAGCAATAAACTTTACAGTAATAACGTCTAAATCTTTTTTACCTGTTTTTTGCTGTTTTTCTCACTTTTTTTGATCATCGAATAATCGCTCATGGTACTAGTGTTGCATCACTGACTGGAGCTAGACAAATAATCCAGTAATAATATCTAGGTGTTTAAATTGATAACGAGTGCCCATACATGAAATAATTAACAGCTGTTATTTCAATTCCTTTAACATATTCTAAATCCCCGCGTAGAATGATCCAAATTATTATTTTTTTCTAAATTTAAATTTGTAACTTTGTTTTTAATAATTATAATTTATTTTGTGACTCAATACAATGACGTAATTGCCTTGGGTGCTCGGTTAAGAATTGGTATAAAAAATTGTTTATTTCATTCATTCATATTATATAACTCGGATAATTGAAAAACATTTAATTAATTTAGCAGGGAGACTCAGAAATTTCGACGAAAGTGGAAGGGACTCAAAACAATTTAGGGTTTCGTAGTGAAATAAGAGACCCTTATATTCCGTTCCTAGGCAGCATCAGCGACGAGTTTGCGTACACGGGCAAGTCTGCCGTAGACACCGCGACGGGTGTGCTCCGTGGCCGACCGTACGGAGGTGTGGCAGTGTCGTGGAGGAAGTATACGTTTCCATCAGTGTCACTGTTACCGAGTACAAGTGATCGCGTAGCGGCTGTTAAGATTGACATCGGTGATCGTTCTATCATAATTATATCAGTGTACATGCCAACGGATTCGAGAGAAAATCTAATTGAGTTTACGGAATGTCTAGGCGAGGTAAATTCCATAATTGAGAATAGTGATGTGGAATCTGTGTATGTGATGGGGGATTTCAACGCACATCCGGGTGAGTTATTTGCTAATCGACTCTTATACTTTTGTGTGGAACAATCATTGACATGTGTTGATATCGATGTGTTAGCGAGCGACTCGCATACCTTTGTCAGTGATACCTTTGTCACACGGGTGCCGCCGGTGGCTCGATCACTGTGTGGTCACAGGCGCGGCGCGTGAGACTATTGATCGCGTGACTATATTATATGACACTTATTGGTCTGATCATTATCCGATGCAGTTAACGTGTAATATAAATTTAGTAAAGCCCAAGATTGTATCTAACTGTAATAATTTTTATAAAAATGAAATAATATGGGGGGAGAGGCAGACTGATCAAATTGAATTGTATTATAATTTTTGTCATGACAGGTTAAGGGATATAGACCTCCCAGCCGACCTTGCAACTTATACGCGTACTAATAAAATGTGTAATTGTGAAATTCATAAGTTATTAATCGATGATTTTTATAACAACCTAGTGTATATTTTAAGTGAGGGAGCAAAGCAGTCTTATACTGTGAAGGCGACACCCGGTAGGGGTAAACGCATAATAGGGTGGAACAAGTATGTGAGGGAGGCTCACGGGAAGGCTCGGCAATGTTATCAAAATTGGTTATTGTATGGGAAACCAGGCAGTGGCTGGGTATATAGTGAGATGGTTGAGTCTAGACGATTATTTAAGGCAAAATTAAGATCGTGTCAAAATAATCAACAACAAATTAAGATGGATATAATAGCACAACATCACGACAAAAATAACTTCTCTAAATTTTGGAGAACAACAAACAAGTTGAACCTTAAGCCCAGCCGGCCCGTGAATGTTGACGGTGTGCAGGACCCCTCTGCAATAGCGGAATTGTTTCGTCAGCGATTTTGTGTGAAAGCCTCTAGTGAGTCTGCGCAACCGGGGCCACCGAGCGTGTGTGATGGGGGGACTGTGCCTGGGCGCATTAACGTAAGCTTCACAGAGAAAGATATAGCCTCAGTGATTAAATCAATGAAAAGAGGTAAGTCACCAGGTTATGACAGCCTTAGCATCGAGCACCTTCGGATACTTTCGGAATGAGCACTTGCCTAGAATCCTAGCATTGTTATATAATATGTGTGTTAGCCACGCCTACCTACCCGAAAAGCTAATGTATACAATTGTTGTACCCATTGTAAAAAACAGGACAGGGGATGTCTCGGACGGTTCAAACTACAGGCCTATCTCATTAGCTACGGTTATGGCGAAGGTGCTGAATGGTCTGCTTGATGGTCACTTAACTAGGAGTATACAACTGCACGATGGTCAGTTCGGCTTTCGGGCGGGCCTATCCACTGAAAGTGCCATTCTGTGTCTCAAGCAGACTGTGCAGTACTACACCAAGCGTAAAACACCAGTGTATGGCAGCTTCCTGGACCTGTCCCGGGCATTCGATATGGTTTCGTACGACTTGCTATGGGCCAAGTTGCGAAATGACACTAGTTTGCCTCCTGAAATTATATCTATGTTTAAGTACTGGTACAATAATAAAAAAAACACAGTGAGGTGGGCGGATAGTGAGTCGGGCGAATATGGTCTTGAGTGCGGGGTGCGTCAGGGGGGGTTGACCTCACCCAAACTGTTTAATATATATGTAAACGGGTTGATTAGAGAGCTGAGCAGTACCGGAATCGGATGTCATATAGACGGAGTGTGCGTTAATAACATCAGCTACGCGGACGGATATGGACAGGGAACGCAGGGCGTTGACTGTGCGCTGCAATATGTTGGCTCGAAGATTTGCACGATGCACGGGACCAGTAAAGATTACACTGTTTAGGGCAGTCTGCCAGACTTTCTACTCGTGCAGTTTGTGGGTTGATTATACGCGGCGGGCATTTGACGCCCTGCGGGTACAATATAATAATGCGTTCAGGGTCTTGATGGGGCTTCCGCGGCACTGCAGCGCCAGTGGTATGTTTGCGTAGGCGCGCGTGGACGACTTTCACGCTATAATGCGCAAGCGCAGTGCGTCCATGATGGCGAGGGTGCCGGGAAGCTCCAGCAATATGCTGGTCACGTGCGCGAGCCGACTGGACCTACCTCTTTTGACACACTGGATAGGACTACATGCGCCATTATGATTTAAGTTAAATTAATTTGTGATAGAGTTAATTAAATTAATTGAATTTATTACTATTTTACTTTGAATTTGATTTGAGTAGTTTTTGACTTGTTTTATTTAATTTTATTTAATTTGATTTGGTGATTAAGTAATTTATTTTGGTGTAGTTTGATACAGTTTAATTTTATCTGATTTAATTGACTTAATTTATTATGATTTAATTTGTATTGATTTTAAATTCTTTTACTGCAATTGGGTTTGACTCCATTCAGTATTGACTTTATTTTATTGCATATTTTATGATTTATTAATGATGTAATTATTCACTATTTATACTAACATTAGATTAAGAATATTGTTACCTATTAACACAATTGTATGGACTATGTCTGAAATAAAATATTATTATTATTATAATTATGTCATGCCAGTCGGCCCGTTAATCAACGACTTAAATAGGGGTGAAAACATTTTCTTACTCGTCTCATAGAGCGGGGTAAAGGAGTAGATTATTTAAAATTCAATCGGGTTCTATTTACCATTTTTCCTTTCCTTACTCCGTTTGTGAAATATTAAATTTCAAATTGATGTGCAACGTCTCGCCCTCTCCAATTTTTCCGTGAATTTGAAAAATCTGAAATACTTCTAAATTCTATTTTCAGTTTAAAATTTGAAATTATTTCGGTTAATTTGCAAAAACAATTGTTACTACGGAACTCTACATGTTCTTAGTTAACATTCTCTATAAAACACCTATTCCCCATTCTTTTGAATTTCGTTGCTATTACAATAATTGTTTTTTTTAATATTAAAAAATTACAGTATTCATAAGATATGGACTTTAGTATTCAAAAAATACATTTTCCTTAATTTGGTCACTTCGACTGACCCTAATAAATCTGCTTAATTTTTGTTTGTATCAATCATCTTGGTGGCTTCCTTTCGACAGTTGTTGTGAACGAGGAAACGAACCCTTTAGCGGAGCGCGCGTTGGCGGTGGCGCAGGAGTACGTGAGGCGTAATCCCTCAATGGGACTTGCGATCGACCCCGTCTACGCGGTTGGCAACCGCACAGATGCTAAAGGATTTCTTGAAATAGGTATATTCCTAGAGTATAGTTTTACGTTTTCAGGACGGTGGCGATAAATAAACGGAATGGATTCTAGGAATTTTAGGTTCTTGGGTAATCCCTTGTTAAGATATAATCTTAAAAAAAGGGAAATTAAATTAAAATTATTTATTATATTATTGATATGATAAAATAAAATACTGAGAACATCTCACACTTGACTGGTTTTGTAATGTATCACGTAATCCACAAAAAGAGATTATATTTTTACTGGTATTCTTCATGAATTAAATACCAATAACTCTATTGACAGTTAATATATTAAACATAATACCTATCAATTGGTACTCAAATTAAACGTATTCTGTCAAGTGTAGTAGGATTTTGAGAGTCGACTACTTATGAAGTGAAGTGTTTTGATTAAATACGCTAAAAGTGTCAATTTATTGCGTACAGCGAATAAATTGATATAATTTAAGTTGATAATTTATGATAAATCGAATATAAATGACTTCACAATATAACTTCCAATATAACGGTTTTTTATTTATTAACTAGTAATTTTTCCTATCCCTCGCACAAGAAAACTTGTGCCACATCACGCATTTTTAGATTTCCAAAGTTTCTTCCCTGGTAGTTGTAGAGTTTGATAAATAGTTATGACACTGCAGTTACTGACATGTAAGTATAAATGCGCCATTAAATTAAAGACATTTATTAAAAATAAATTCTGCCGCCTAGTGAAGATTATAAAAATACGATTATTACTTAAGGAAGAAAGAGATGTTACTGTTAATTAATATTAATCTCTTAATATTACGTAGTAGTAAAATAACCCTCTTAATGATTTATTTTGCAGAAGTCGTGCAACATCTAAGATATTAAGGAAACGAAATTAGGACAAAAAATTTGTCCTAATTCGTACCTGTAACATTACCTCATACAATATAAACCTGCAATATTCATCGTTCCGTATTTTTTAAAAAGTTATATTTAACACTCCGTGAAATTGTTCACTTAAGTTATTCTATTACCATGCGGGTGAAAATTCGAAAACCGTAAATAACTTAATTTCGCCTGCATCCAAAAAAGACTATATTCAAATATATTGCCGATGATATTAATAATAAAATAAAATAAAGCCTATTTATACACCACATGCGTTACCGCGTCGCGACCTCCATAGATTTTGAAAATTAAAACGAGGCCACTTTTTCAGCCCTAATTCTGTATTGCAGTAAAGTGACGCCAAGAACTGTCGTCCGATTCAATCTCATCGTAATATAAAACTGTACACAATCCTACAGTATGCCGCAAATACAACGACATGATATCTTCCAAGAAGTACCCTCACGTCGTGCTCGATCTCACTATGACCGGCATGGGTTCGGAGACTGTCAAATCCTTCACTGCTGCTCTGGCGTTGCCGACCATCTCCGGCTCATTTGGCCAGACGGGCGACCTGCGGCAGTGGCGCTCACTCGACGCCAACCAAGCCAAATTCCTGTTGCAGGTGATGCCACCAGCCGATATGTTACCAGAGTGCATACGATCCATAATTATCAAGCAGGATATTACTAATGCGGCTATTATATTTGACGATACTTTTGGTAAGTTTAAGCGTTTTTACTTTTGTTCTCGTATATCTTGGTCTACATTTTGTAGACGTCGGACAGTTACTGTCTGCTGGTGGATAAGGAAACCTATCTTTCGGTTCCAAAGGCTTATTAGAGTTGTTCTCAGAGAAAAATTTATTATCAGATTGATATTCCGCTGGATCTGGATAGTTAAGGATTTTAGGAAAAAAATATTGCCTTTCATAGCAACGTAGTTATATAGATACTATATTTATTTTGAATACAATATAATGCACACGATATCGATACACTCTTAATATGCTTCACTGTACTTAATTTTAATAAGGCTTTTTAAAAACTCTCGAGTTTACATTTGGATTCAGCTTTTTTTGTTATTTGTTGTCATAGAATGTTCGACCTGCATTAACTCCGTCGATGATATCATGTTTTCTAAATTGCCTTCTTATTTCTGTTTTACTTCTTTCTACTTATCTTTGATAATATTATTAATTGATGCGATTTTTTTTGTTAATTTTAAATATCTTCTGTGTAGTTGTAATAATTTGTATTACACACGAAATACTAATATTTTCACTGGTTTGCTTGCCTAGTGTCTGGGAAGGCAGAAAATCACCGAAGCTGAAAACTTGTCCCTCGTAAATAATATCATAATTTTATAATTTTGTTGTTAACTTTTCAAGAAAATAAATTTACGTTACAGAAGGATATGTTAAAAGGTAAACAATTGCAATTGTTCATTATGATTTAACCAAAATAGATAAGGGTGTTTTTCGCTAAAAATCATCAGTTCGCACATTGAATGTTAAACGAAAAAGGAAAACAAGACAAGAAAAATAAGATTATGATGTCACCAAAATATTTAAAAAGGAATGAGGGGAATAAAAAAATAGGTTGTGAGTTCTCAATAGAACCTTTTCAGTTTTAATTTTCTCTTTCTTGTTTTTGCTTTATTTATATTTCTGAATATATTCGAACTTAATATTGGATGAGTCAATATCTACAACCGTTTAATTTTAAATTCTTTATTTTATCATGTAATTATTAAAATAATAACAGATACAACGTATAAGCAGCTGTGTATAGCGAAAGAGCCAGTACCTGTATTTTGTTTTATTTGTTTTTTTAGGAATGAAAGCACAAACAAGATGATAGAAGATTATCAACTTAATCAACATGAAATAAGACCCCCGCAGTTTAAAAAAATGCAAAATTAGTGTTATCATTAAAATTACTACACAAATATTAGCCGTGTTACAAAATAGATTATTTAAAACACCAACGCTGTATTTTAACAATAGCCAAACTTACAGTTCAAAAGTCAAATAACAGTTTTTTTTTATTGGTGGGTCGGGAATTAGATCACGCGTAGATGCAACTTCATGAGCTTACAAACACGTATTATTTCTGTCCTCAATTTTCATTATGTAATGTGAATTTTTGCTTTTACGCAGGAACTTTATTAACTGCAGTGCCTGAGATATATACGACATATTTTAAACTCAAATATTTTCCATAATTACCATTCAGAATTTCGAAAACTTATGTTACAAATAAACTTTGTTTTATTAAGAAACTAAAACAAAGTTGTGTTAAGACATTGAAATTAGTTTTCGAAAAAACCTTTTCTCTTTTTTTTCGTTTCTGAAAAAACACTTTTTTTGTATATGGAAGTCTATCAAGGCTTGTGAACCAAATGAAATATTTAAAAAGAATAATACAACACATCTAATCAATATTTAACATAATTTAAATTTAGTCATATGGGAAGTAAAATCATGTTTTCTTTGGCCACTTAAATAAGATCATTATATTGTAAATCGACATTTCCTTAATCTTTTTCTTTATTTTTGGGATTTGCAATTTGTCAATTTACGCAATTTGAATACAGTAACAATAAAAACTCTTAATAATATTTATCAAGTGGTAATATTTATCAAGATTTATTTATTTCTCATAAGATAATATTTATCAAGATTTATTTAATTTTAATAATAGATATAGCGTTTATACTATGTAGAAAATGTTTTATTTATTTACTTATAAAAATTACACAATTTCAATTTATAACCCTAATTTGTTCAAATCTGCTCATATATATTATATAATCATTTACTTTTAAATTTTCTTTTCTCGAGGACTGAATAGATTCTCCTTCGACAAATTGAGTGTTAGGCTCAGAATCGCTTCGACAATCACTTGCATTCATATCAGAATCATCATGCAAAGATATTTTTCCATCTGATTCTGAGTTAGATTGATCACTTCGCAAAGTTTTCTTTTTTTTTAGATCTTTTTAAGTATTACTCTTTTCGATAAAGGAAGAATTGACAACTGCGTTTCATAAGCTCTAGATAAGCAGCTTCAATTACAGAATTTTCTGGAGTATCGGTTAAAATTCAGTACGAGGAGTCGCTTTAGGAAAAGGTCTTATTGCTTCATGAGTGAGTGCTAATTTTGCACTTGTTTTTTCAACATTCCGATTTATGGGTGTATAATCAGCAGCGACCGTATTTCTTTTGTCACGTTCATGGGCAGGTTGAGGTGTAAGGGTTTAGGGTTGTTGAGCTCCCTCAAAATTAGCAACAATAGCGTCACTTTCGATTATAGATAGTGAAGAAGCAACAATTTGAGCTTTATCAGTAGTCTGAGTAAATGTTGTTGCAGGTTGATCTACTTTTATATCTTCAGCATCCGTGACATTTCTGTGACGCTAGGTGGCAAAGAGGCACCAACCTGGTATAAAACCTCAGCAGCTTGATCAGTAACCACGGCTTCAGCATCAATGACATTGGGAATTAAATTCTCAGATGCGACAATCAAGCGTGTTTCTGTCGCAGGATCAGCCCGATTAATCACTTCTGAACATTCAAAGTCATCGTCTGTGAATTTATTTCTCGAAAACGAATAAATTCCTGGTGCAGAACATCCTAGTGCATCTAGTAGTTTTTTGGACGTGTAAAACTTTCAAAAACAAAGGCCCCGTCTTTCAGCCACAAGTAGGACTATTTGCAAACCCGACGCTTCCAACCGGAGCTCCAGTGGGCATAAAGTCATGAAACCTAGCTCTTGGAAAAATAAAAACAAGAGGAATTGCACTCCCAAGAGCATTTGCAATTACCCACATAGTTATCAATTGACCTCTTTCTGCAGAAACACTTTGTCCAACTTGCTTTTGGCCTGTTCTAGTGATGACTATAGGTGCTTGTACAATAGTCATAATATCGGTCTCATCTAAATTATAGATATAGCCACCTGGAGTATAATTTCCACGTTACAACATATTTTCATGATTATTAAAAAACATTATAACATTATGTTTATTAAAGCTTGTCGAGCGAGAAAGGCTGGTATTTTCAGATTTTTGCAAAGATAATACTGTGTGCCTTTTCATAAAGCATTTCATCCATTCAATGCCCACCATTCTGTTGGTCATCCATTTTTCAGAAGACTCGCCTAAAGCTGTTCAATATTGATATGCCAATTCTCGACCTTGCAAATAGCTAAGACCATAATTCATTTTCGACATTTTCAAAAAGTACCTTTCCAGCATAACTTCCTCAGCGTTGGTGAAAAGTTGAAGGACAGTGTGTTTGCTACTATAGTTTTTATTTTTTGGAATAACATCAGCCTTATACTTTTTTACTCTGTGGTGTAAAGTGGTTAGTTTTATATTATATATACAATCACAAGTCCTCAGCTTCGTTCGTCACAAACAGAAGTCCACGCCATCATTGACAACACACGTTCGTTCACGTCAGTTTCTTTTTTCTTTTTGTAGTTTCTCACCATTATGATTGTAAAAACATTACAGAATGTAGTTATTTACCTATAAAGTCGAGAAAATAATAGAACACTTAATTTTACAGGTGGGGCACTTTTGCATATTTTATTCAAAAGTACCCCAGCGATTTTGTCCAAATCTGCCCCAATACTAACCTACTAAATAAAGGTTTCTAGACGAAAAACTAACATGTGTTCAATGAAATAATATTTGTTAATACTATGACTATAATATGTGCAACAATATAAAATAACAATAATTCAAGAATAATCCTATTTTATTGAGGGTCATTCAGTTCTATACTGAAGTATAGGCCTGATTAATTTTATACATGCCTAACTTAGTCCTAATAGAAATAAACTTGGACTTGAATTGGTTTCTAAGGCCGTAAAAATTTCTGTTACCCATGAAATGCAACATGAACATTAGATCATCCATGCAACATGAGATCAGAGTTCTCAAATACTTAAATTGTTTTATAGTTTAAAAATGTAATTTCGTATCTTCAGAGGAGATAGATCTTCCGAGGAGTTTCATTTGTTGATATTATATACAATAATACATTTTACAAATACCGATTTCTTTGATGAATATTATGGACTTTGTCAAACAATTAACAAATCTTTAAACGTTAAGTCATATAATATCAGGGGATAGTAAAAATGTTAATAAATAGGATAAAAAAAGGGTGCGTGTACTTATGTACGCGCGTGAGAAGTTATACTTCTTTGGCATCATTAAACAATACATGCGGATAGATAACCTCAATTATATTGGAGCACTTGAAAAAGTCTATAAACACAATTTTTTCACTAATATTTACGAATAGTAAATATATTAATCAAAATATTGAATTTAAATCACTACTGAATATAATTTATCAGCACATATATAAATCGCAGTTATATGAAACTAAAACATATATAATATATGATAAATACTATGAATATGAAAACAGTGAACAGAGGCGACGATGGTGCTAATAGCTTTTGTTTCGAGACTGCAACCGCTGCAACTTCATAATGTAACTTTTGTGTGACGAATCTTAAAATTTCACTCTCACCATTTTTTCATAACGCGCCTAAAGAAGTATAACTTCAAAAACAACACAGTAGACTATGAAACGAAGAAACTGAAATGGAACTGTCATCTGTTAAAATTCAATATATGTAGTTATATTATGATGAATTTCTGTGGTATACGTATTTAATTTTCTGTGGTATAATTATTTTAATAATTTAGATACAACATATTACATTTTCTTAATATAAGAATTAGTGAAAATACGAATCAAACACAAAACATGACAAACACATTTCGCAACAACAAATACAATGCACTAGCATTTGACAGCTATTTGACATTAAGTAATTCTTGTTTAAAATGATAATATGTTGCGGAAGCAATAAATTTGCAAAAGTAACAAACTTGTAAAAGCAATAAAGTAATCATATAGAGTATCTTTGGATATATTTTAGAAACCTGAATCACAGCCATCATCCGAGTCTTGTTTGTGGCGAGTCGATAGCGAGGACACATGCCTTCGTATTTGACAAATCTTCGTACTTCGTACTGATGCAAATGGACCACAGATGCCTATGTCATTTGTCAATGTTACCAACTGTCAAAATAATTCTGTCACAACGCGTTGTGCTATTGTAATTTGGAATAATACCGTTTGCGTATTTTATTCCGTGCTTGAAATAACTTTTATGCTATATTAATTGTTTCAAATATAAAAAGTTACATCATTTCAATATAAAAATACACCATATTAGATTATTCGGCTTACTTTCTATGCAAATAATGGAACATCAATATAATGGAACATCAATATAAGGTGCAAGTAATCTAACAGAGAAAAATAATCGTCAAAACTATTTCTTTTTTATTTCACATAAATAATAAATTACTCCCGAGCTCTAGGGATGTAAAGAATTCAAAATAATTCATTTTTAGTTTTTTTCGTGTCTGTTTTATATTCGAGGATAATACTAGGTACAACTAGGCAGAAATGGATCATGTCGTTTACGAACTCTTAACAATAAAATGATAAAACATATAATAGTTGGTATCACACGCACCGCAAATAAACGCAGCGTCACCGACGTTAGTAGCACGAACGACGTGCAGTTTATTATCATCATATTGTCCCATTCTATACGATTGCGGAGTAAACTATTTTAAATGTGATTTCTGTCTCCAGTTTTAGCCAGGCCCTATTTGCTGAAGATATGTCGTACAAAAAATGACACGTATATTCCATTAAGTAATATTAAATCTGTGAAGATGTACAGCTATTATTCATACATCTTATTCCGCGCAAGAAACTGAGTGTATTTGAAGCGTGTTTCTGCAGATATTTTTACATAAACGCACTTCATATACTTACACTGTATTTTTTTCTTCGTTTAAAAATAGCAACTTTACACCATATTTACAGGAATTTTTTTCAAAAAGGGTTAATACTTTTCATATAATTGCATTTAGCTTGATATAGTTTAATAACAACCCTCGCGTTCTCTGTTACACCCGTACGGTAACTTACTGCAAACTTTACTGTTGGTGATGGCTCCTATTACTCTGAGTGTAAAACGCAAAGAAAACGTTTTTGAATTTAATTTTCAGTATTGGATCACAAATATAAGTCTCTTCTCCAAAATATTCCGACAAGGCACGTCATAACACCCCTCAAAGGCACCAACCTCGGAGACGTGAAAAACCAACTGCGCAGTCTGAGGGAGTTAGACATTGTGAACTTTTTCATCCTCGGTGACTTAAAGACGATCCAGCGCGTACTTGACGCTGCCAACGAGAATCAGTATTTTGGACGGAAGACCTCCTGGTACGCACTAAGTTTGGAGAAGGGCGATGTGACCTGTAGCTGTAAGGTAACACTGACATATTTGTGTAACATATTTGTGAACATAACCTATGATCCGTTTTGAAAGGATCTTTTACTTTTCCCAATTCCGTGTAGGAGATCGCCTTGAAGGACGATTATCGCAGAGGTCAAAATTTCTTTCTTTGAACTTTTGGAATTAATGCGTGCCTGTATGATGGGAGAGTTTCTTCGCTCGATTTGGTCTTCAATAAAATTCATGAAATAAGAGCATTCTCTTCGCAAAATTTTCTTATTTTGTTTGTCATTCACTTGCCAAAAATCAGTTGCCAACTGAACAGAAGACAAAACATCGCCACATTGTAGACCCTGTCAGACACGTTAGAGAAGTTTTTATAACATTCCAGAAATCACTTGGAAGAGAGGCGATTTTATTTGTTGCCGATCTAATACATATGAAAAATTTTAACATGGCTTTACGAATAAAATTACATTTACGTTAAAATTAATAGTTGGACACTTTTTAGATTTTTAATTTATGACGCACATATCAACGAACATTCGTCTAAAAATATGGAATATATATTTCAATATAATATTACGTGACCTTTCTATAAATATTTCAAAAATCTTTATTAGTTTCTCAGATATTAAAAATAATCTAAAGTTTAAATTTCAAATTTGCAGAGGTTTAATTTAGTCACCCTAATTTGTTATATATCCATCAAAAGTACCAGCGCGCTGAAAATTTTAAAATTCACATTAAATCTTATTATATGTATCTATTATTTAATTTTTTCCAAGAAGAAGAAGTCCGTATGTATTTTAATTTACATATAATCTTTGCATGCTACAGGAGATAGTCGCCATCTTCCGGTTCCGTTCTAGTGTTGTGAGATATAGGCGGAAGAGACTTACAAAGCATATTTAGGAGTACAGTAACGTTTAAAAGGAATCTGTATCAACCATGTTGGTGCTTAAATTATGTTCCGACATTTGCTTATTGGCATTAAAACAAAAAAAAACTCTACTAAATGAAATCCTAAATAGCAAAATTAATGTCACTTCATTTTTCTCTAGCGATTTCAAGACAAATTTTCACTTATATTTAAATGTAAATAAATAAATTTAATTATTATTAAAATACTATTACTCTGCTATAATTAAGGACGCAACAGTGATATTCGTGAAACCGAGCCCGGAGGCGCAGAGTCGGGACAGATTGGGTAAGATAAAGACCACGTACAGCATGAACGGCGTGCCCGAGATCACCTCCGCATTCTACTTCGATCTGTCTCTCAGGACGTTTTTGTCTGTCAAGTTAGTATCTGACGATTATTTTTGTTATTTTTCTAACACATGTAAAACTTGATAATCTGTCATCATGTTTTTGTCATACGATCAACGATTAGGAAAGAAGCTTGCATTTTTAAAATATATTTCTGTCCATGCGGTCATTCTTGCGCAATTTTTCAGTACAGCAAAATTGTGTGTATGTTTTAACAGGTGGTTTTAAAAGACGGTACACAAGTATATAAGGTTGTCTGGTTTCCTTCGATGTGTTTAAATGTAGTTTTTAACAACGATTGCTGAAAGTGAATACAATGAATAGTAATTAAAGGAATGGATCGAACGGTGCACTTTTAATATACGTTTGTATAATTTTTGTCAACTTTGTCCATTGATAAATGTGATAATTCTAGTAAACTGCATCACAATTATCTAATTATATTTTAAAAGTTCATTAAAAAACATAACTAATATGCAACAGTAAGATCTGTCACTTTCGGCCTGTTATACCCAAATTGAACATTTTCGATCTGCAATTTTTTGTACAAGTATCGATTATTTCCTGAAAAAATGACATGAACAGTAAATTATATGCCAAAGAGGATCCAATACTAGAAACATGATAGATAAAACTATTCTCGATAGAGTTTATTGTAGAAATAACATCTTTTTTCAAGACAAATTTTGGAGTTTTGGTGTCATTTTTAAATCTATGTCATTAGAATCTACATTAAAATAAGGGATGTAATAATACGTCGCGGCTGGATTAAAGGTGTTTCAAAATGTGAATTAGTTATCGATATTTTAAGAAAAACGTATTTTCCATACTTTTGCCTCAAAATATTAGCGCCACTACCGGCACCCTATTGGACAAGAACGTTTCCCATTAATCCCCTGCAGGTTTTCGAAAGGGAAGGTTATGTCGTAGTGCGTTCACTCTGTGGTAACGAAAATATCTTGAAACACTCCCTAAATTTCTTTATCCGCAATAAAGCCGTCTGAGAGACTGATGACGACTAAGATAATAACACATGGATTTTAGCCCTTATGACGATTAGACGAAAATACCTACAGGATCTCCACGTATTGATAATATTTTAACAACATTATATGTTATGGGGCCACCCCCTTACATACTTCTTCTCTTTAGAAGTATCGCCTTCATCCAGGATCTTCTGGGCTTCCTAGTTTAGTGAATTTTTATTTTGTGGGTACAATCATGTGTGTGTACACGTGATTGGAGTATGCATATGTACAAAAAATTGAAATAACCAAGCCAAGCCTATTGTGTACAATTGTCCACTCGTGGCTCCTTGCGTTTATTGCGTTGCAAATATTTCGACAAGATATTCATTGAGAGGTCTTAAAAAGTATAGTGCAAGTATTACAAGAAATAACTACTGTAATGCCGCCCAACAAAGCCTGGCTCTTAAGAAAACCCACATTTAAAAATCCATTCTTGCCATTGTCTAAATAAATTTAAATTTTAGACGAAAAATAAATCATTGATGCCGTGTCGGTTTTCCCTTGGTATTTTTAGACATTTTTTATAAACGTTGATTCTTGCTTTAAGGCAAAACAGCCAATTTACTTTCTTTACTATCAAAGTTCGAATAAGGCCCACTTATTAATTTCTTAGTTAATTTCTTACAGCTTAGTTAGCCGTAAAAGAGAAAATAAGTTTAATTTTCATTTCATGAGATTTTTTCTTTTATCGCAATTTTTTGTTTTAATATCTAAGAAGGCCCAAAACCTAGTTTCGGCTAAATTATTGTACTAAAAATTGAATTTAAGTTTAAACTAAAACTTCTAAATGATTATTTGGCAGACAACAATTGTAAACTTTGATTTTACCCAATACACATAGCTGTGTGATAGGCCTTATTAGGAAATAAGGTTCCTGGCAAGGTCCACAGTTGAGATTTTTAAAAGGTTTAATATGAAAACGCAACAAAATGTGCGAATTTTTTTCTAATAATAAAACCATAAGTAAACAATGCCTTCCATACTGGTGGTAGTTTCATTAATTACGCAATTCTCTGATTTTACAAATATTTTGCAAAAAGTGCGCCTTGACAGGGAACTGTACCTTATTTAAAAAATATTCAATATGCAAATACGACTTCGTTACGATTTTTTTATACCTATAGGTAGACATATGTGTTACTATCAACCAGTGCAGTTTTATTAAATACATAATTGTAAATGAATAATAAAAGTATTGAAATAAATAAAGAAGTAACTTATTCAATATAAACGTACCTCTCCGTTAATAGCTTTTAAAATTATTAACGCAATGACAATTTTTGTATAAAAATTATTTTCGATACTTACATAATCTTCGAACGATACACACTTGCTAATTATGGAGTTATAGTCCTATATACCTTTTTGAAACCGACTGTACTTTCTGTTACACGCCGCTCTACACTCATATTTTTAAATTAAACTACAAGAGAAATCTGTAATATTCAAAAATTTTTCAAATAAAATAAAAGATGAATTTATTTTTCTAATTATATCTCGAAGAAATTGGCAAATTTGGTAAGTTGTTAGGTATATGGTGAATAACTTTCTGGTGTGTACAAACACAAACCATTTAATAGTGGTCATAACATTTCTTTTTAATATGATATAATTGCGTTTTCCGTGGTGTGATTGTTTGGAGGTGATTGTTAACCGCAACACAACTACAAAAGTTGTTGTTTCGTTCAACAATAATCATTTGCTTAGGAAAACGCAATTACATCATATTAAATAAAAATGTTATTACCACTATAAAGTCGTCACGGAAAGACAAAGAAACCATCTCTCTTATACATGTACTTCTTTTGATTATGTACTTTTTTTTATAGACCGCGTATGAGCGCTATGTTGAGCTTAGGGATTTCATTTCGAAAGAAAAAAGTCTACTTTTAGATCCATTGGAATTACTAATAAAAGAATCGATCTGTAAAATATTAACTACGCTAAATATCAATTTCAAGAATTCGATTCAAATATTCGGCCAAAAATATCGGGAATATTTAAAAATTTCAAATTATAAAGGATAGTAAATTTAGAATAGGAAGAAATCGTAAATTTTCCAACTCCAGTAAACTTTGTGGCGTAATTGCAGGCATTTTATAAATACATAACTAATACAAAAAATGTAATTATAATTAAACTAGCTCCAATTGCAAGCTAGTGTGTACTTGTATAAACAATTATTGTCTATTACTATTCGAAAACACTTACGAAAAAATAAACATAAATAATTATAATTATTTAAAATTTGTTAAAACTGATTATTTTACATTTATGAATTAAATAACTTCGTAAAATACAAAGAATCGTTATGGCGAATCTCAGTACCTAAATAGAATCGACTCATGAATCTGTCTGAAAATAAGGAATGGTCCACAATTCTATTTTATTGTTTTCGATAAATCGATTTAAAATCGACATCCATATGTGGAGTAATTTTTATTAATTTTAGAAAATTGTAATGTGTCTATTATATTTAACTGTCTATTAACGCTATCGGGAAATAGGTTTTGCAGTAAAGCCTTAAACATTTTATTAAACTCCCTATGTGAATGGTTTATAAATAGGAAACTTTAAATTGATTTATTAACTTCAATAGATGTAAGGTTTTCTTCAAATATTATTTTTATCAACAGCTCGATTACCACAGTATTGGAATTGTTTAATAATATTTAATTCGATACAAAAATTCCACTATTGTTGTTTTATTCGGAGTATTCCGTTCAAATTGAGAACGTGCCATGGAATAATTTCACTATTCTTGCCAAATATCCTATCATTAGCACTCCAAGCAGTTTCGTCAACTCGGCAGGCGATGTTTATACACTCCATTATATTTAGCGCGTGTTCAATCTACCCACATCTAATATAGTTACGTTTCTTATTCCAAAGATCAGAATTATTTTGGAGATGCTATAATACAAAATGTTAAAATAATTGAAAAATTTGAGCTAAGAACTTCAATTAGTCTTAGTATACCTGAACGACACACCCGAAGAACAACATTGTAACTCACTCCGCCATTGTCTAGAAGAGTGTGGTAAAGTTTCTAACTGAATAAGAAGACGGAATTGTTATATTCATTTATGTCTGTTGACATTGTTAAAAAGTGTTACAAATACGGCTGTTAGGCAATTTATAGACGAAACCATAAAAAACATGAATAATTGTAACTCAAAACCATTAGAAGTGAGCTATACTGTTCTTCATTGGGTTGTTGATGTCGTCTTATCCTAATTATTTCACACAACAAAATTGATTATTGTAGTAACAATTTATTATCCATATTTGAAACCATATACTTAAAGTTTCCATACCATATTTCCTTCGTTAGGTGCGATATTACGCGGGTTTCCTACTTAAATATCCGTGTCATGTTTCGTGTTAAATTGACAAATGGTTAACAAGTAATGGCGGGAAATTCTAAACTTTTGCATATCCATCAATTCACGAACCAGAATACAAAAGTTACCAAATTATCATATATTTAAGTTGTGTCATTTCGTTGGCTTATTCAAATATCCGAGTCGTAAACAACAATTATTTAAAATGTAGAATATATCTTGGATATAAGTTGAGTGGAATACAAAACTGACAGTTCTTAAAAAACTAACGGACCAAAACTTTAGTATACAATCGGAATAACAGGATAATTTTGAATACAGGTAAAGGTGCGATATAATGTTCGCCCATGTTTAAAAATTAATTTGCAAACAATGACGTAATATTAATAAAATACGTTACACTCACAAAATGAACAAAAAAGTGGCGGCTGATAACATTTACACGCGGAGTATTTTAAAGAAAAATAGAGTCAATAAAACTACATATGTTAAAGAGATGGTTGTACTCAAGAGAAGGCAATCATAATTATGCTATAAATGTTGTATAGCTTTTCTTTTGAGGCTCCTTTTAAGAGTGCTAATTACATATCACACATCAAATGTAATGTCATTGCATGTAAGGTTCTATTTATACTTTTTTAAGTAGATTAATCTCCCGTAGTTTCCAAAGTTTTAAGTATCGTTTATAAAATTCCTTTACACAACCGTGATATGTTTACTTACATCGTGGTTCATAAACGCGCGCGTATTTCGCTGACGTAAGAGAGATGTTTGGAACGACGTGTGAACGTGACGCGCCGCCACAATCTAAATATAAACTAAAAGTTCCGTTTTAAAATATTGCTTTGAGATGTCAGCGTTAAATAATTCCACAGGTCATTGCTGGACACTGGCAACTGGCCAAAAGACATGAACTATCTTAGCTGCGACGACTACGATGGGACGAACACACCCAACCGATCGCTCGATCTGAAGTCGGCCTTTGATCAGGTAATTTCTGTTGAACGGTTTTTTCCTACAGCCGTAGAAGACTATAGTTGACCGACAGTGGATATATCAGGTGTAAAGAATTAAATTTTAAAACTAGTGACAAAAAGATCTTAATGGATCATCATGTTTAAAGAAATTCATAAATAAATCTATAAATGATAGTCGGACTTGTATGCAGAGTACCAATATGTATCTACATAAAATCTGCCATATGTTAGCATTTTGGGTAAAATAATATTTATTTCATATTACTCGCAACAGTATGAGTCATCATGGCTTTATTTATTAAATTTAAGTATAAAAAACACAATCACATTTATAATTTTTAATATAAGTAATTTTCAACATCTAACCTACATACCATAAAATTGTCTAAACTAAGAAAAGTCTGCTAAACCAAGTCACGTAAATCTTTATAGCGCTATTTTTAAACATATTTTTATTACTCTTGGGCATGTAGACAAGTGATACTAATATCTAATATTTGTTACTTTCGGTTGTATTACTGGAACTAGCAAACATCCACACTCAGTTAAGAAACTAGAAAACCACAAATTATTTTCGCTCCAGGTGATACGTCATCCACTATGGTTTTAAAAATATGTAATTTACTTGCATTTTGTAGAGCGAATCGTGAAGGGTATGAAAAATTTTAATGCCTTTAAAATCTGGGGCTCTACTTGTCCTTAATCCTCAAAATCAGACAGTTCTACTAGCAGAGCATAACTTCACATTTGTAATTACTGTAATCAAATAATATAAACTTAAGGACAGAGAATATACAGTACTAGTGCAAAAAATCTGCTTTGTACAATCTCCAAATTTAAAATGATATTGAAATAATAAATTATTTTCTATCCACCGCAAAAGAATAAAGACCTTCAAAACCCGTTTTTAGAAAGCAATATTTCGAATTCCATACAAAATTTGATAAGTATACACCAGGAGAACATAAACTTTCAGGAGTTATGTTGGAATAATTAAGATAAACTTGTGGCAGAACAAGTTTTGTTGTATTTCCATATATCGCCTTAACTCTATTTTATCCGTGCCTAATATTTATTTTTATTTAATTTAGTCTAAGTCTTAATTTTGGCCAACATTTAGTTATATTTCTACAAGAGACTAAAAAATTTAATAAAACTAATATCATCTAAGTCTTTTTATGTGACTTTTATAGAATTGTAAATAAGTAAGTTGTTTAGGTTTTCCACCAATATTAATTTTCTTAATATTTTTACAGCCCTAGACGTTTTTTCAGTTATGTACAAAATTTAATTATTTATTTCCCAAAATGCTCCATATCATGTGCAAAGTACAATGGCCAAAAATACCAAGAATACAATTGGTTCTGAAATACCATCCACGCATAAACAAATGAAAGAAAAAATATACAGATATACATAACTAAAAATCAATGGTGAGCCATTAAGCAATTCTATAATTATATTCTTAAAGTGATCAATAGAGCAAAAAAAAATGTCAAGACTACTTGCAATTGTAAGACTAATTCCATTTAAAACATAAGTCAAAAAAGCTAACTTTACAGGAATAAGAAAAAACTTATTAACAGTTTGGATATGAGTATTAAATCTACTTTAATTTCTAATAATTACATTAATAAAAAGTTAAACCTTAACAAAGCTCAATTTTTTTCTGGATGTCATCTAACAAGACTTTTAGGTGACTTATGTTATATGTACTCTCAAGGGCGGATACAGAATTTTTTTAAGGGGGGGCACAACCAAGTTGGCAACGAGTGTCAGTTGAAGTAAATTAGCAGGAAAAAACTCTTGCCGATCGCTCGCTCGCAGACACGCGTGCAACTCAAAACTGTAGACTACATACATAGTAGCTATGGGTACTACTACCAGTGTTATTTATTCTATAATTTCGCTCACGCAAACACGCTTTTCATCGTTATAAAAAATATAAGTATGGAATTTTTACATATTTTCTTTTGTAACTTATGAGAACTAAACAAAATAAATAGATTATTCTGGGACTTCTGGGAGGGGGGGGGGGGGCACGTGCCTTGTTTGAAATAATCAGTACGTAAGCAGGAATAACAGAACCCCTCCGTTTTAAATTCTAGAATCAGAATGGCGCATCTCTATCCAATATATCTTTCTATAAAATCATGCCAAAATAATTTCCACAATGTAACCATCTTTTATCAAGCCACTTGAATTGCACTCTCTCTATTTCTTTATTCCTTGAAATTAATGGCCCTTCCAAACAGAAAGAAAAGTCCAAAAAGTCATTAGATTTCATTTCACATACCTTAAATTTAGCATTACTGGATTTTATAAGCTGAATCCAGTTGGTAAATTTGTAATTTGGTTTTCTTCTTTTTTCTATTATGCCATGATTAGTATCCACTTCTAAATTACTATGCACATAAATTTGTTGTAAATTTTTTCAATTTCTGTATTCTACAAAAACATTTAACCGACATGAGCATTGCGATTTAGACCAGCACATGTGCCAGAAAAGAATTCATGTCTCGTGTTGCTGGATACATATATTTGCAAATGTTTATAAAGGCAGGATTTGATCTGATTTGCGCCTCATGCAGCGATGGTATTGTACCATACATAACACAAAGCTTTACCTGTCTTGTTGTTATGTACAGTTAGATTGAAGGTCCACAACTAACATTTATAAAATGCGATTGAGGAATTAGTGCTGGTGTTGGTATACATTGTTGCAAATTAAACATGTACACTTGTATGTTTCATCACTTTTGCATAAGCTTGTATCTAAAGCTTTCTCAGAATAACCCTGACTCCCTTATATCTTATGATGTTCATTTTCACTTACAATAATAAACTTGATTTCCTCATTTTTAGTACAATTTTTATTTTGAATTTATCGCAAGTGGAACATGTATCTGTTCAGGGCTGTTTAAAAGGTAGACTTAATTTATGTAATTCTTGGGTCTACATTTTTTTAGAGGAAGGTTTTTCATGACCGTCATGGTTTAAGTTGTACATTTATTGTAATGTTAAATTCGAAGGCAAACATTTTTTTGAAGTGCTCTTTCTTGTTGCATTCATATGACAAAATGTGTGATAAAATGTGATTTTTGATGTCTTCACGGGTACCATCTGAGATCTTGTTCTTTGGTACAATGTTTTACGCTCATATCATCGGTTTGTGTGCTCCCTGTTAACAATCTTTTCTTTAAGGCCACTGTTTTAATAAAGTTATCATTTTTGTCCAATATTATTAACAAAGACCCTTGACAAACGGACTCGTGCTTACCATGTATCATGAAAAAATACTTATTTGTTTTAAACTTTTGTTTATCTGGGTCAGATATCTGCAACCTCATGGTAGCTTTATGTTCAATTTCCATTAAGGATATCATATAGGCCGTTCTTTTGGAATGTGAACCTAAACCCCAGTATTCAGTGAAAATAGCTTGCCTATCACTTGACGATATATCTCCTTTCCATTTTATCCTAAATACATGTAACTCTTTCATTTGCCTGGTTGGAATCAATTTAGCCTTTAAGATTTAATATGTTTTTTCGAGGCTTTGCTTGAGTTTCTTCTCCATTTTCAAAACTCGCAAGCTTTTACCGGGGGTAACTGTTTCAAGCATCTGAGGACTTCTTCATCTGAATTAGAAGAATTTCCTTCGATCTCCGGTAACTAAAAAGGAGGATCTAGCACAGAGTCATCGCTAGAAAAGTGCCATTCTTCTAGAGATGCAGTATTGGTAAAATGGCCAGTAGATGTAGACAGTGTGGACTGGCTAGTATATGTAGACGGCGTAGGTTTTTGTTGGATATCTACATTTGAAAAGAAATGGATAATTTCGTTGAACCTTGCAAACAAAAACATGTTAAAATATGCACCCTCATTAGCTAACAGTCTCAAGTGTTCCCGATAACATAAGTCAACACTCATATTCATTTGCAACCAAGACAATAATGTTATTTTGCATTTAAGTCGAGTTATGTGCTTTAGTAGAATTCTAGTGGGCAGTATTGGTTGAAAAGGAGCAGATATTTGACAAAGCAAGTTACACATCTGTTTGATTTGTGTGCTTTAGTCAGGTGGCAGGTTGATAAAAGTCAATGACTTTAAAGTTATAAAAATATATTGGAATTTTTTGACTTATGTGCTTAGGTCCACCTTAGAATTATTTGATTAATCATTTTAATAAATGCATGATCAAAAGTAATTCCTGTTAGAGTTAAAGGGAAGTATATCTGACCATACCCAATATTAAATAAATAAGTGAAGGAAATAAATAAGTGCAGTTTGTATATTTTTTGTATTTTTTAACAAGAAATTATAAAATAAATTATTAAATTTTGTGAAAGATTTGTGTATTTTAGTAACAAAAAATTTTTTTAAAATTTTTATTAAACCTCAGATTGACAGTTGAACAGTTTAGCGCAGATAGCTTCAAAATAAAAGAAAACAATAATTGAAACGATATCATGCGTGTATAATTTGGTTGAGTGGCATTTCAATCTATGCTAATCAATGTCACAGTAGCAATTTTGTCACAGTAGTACTAAAATTGATTTGGTGTAACTTAATTTTCGGTTATAGCTATAGATAAACATTTATATGTATAAATTTTACACACCCATAAGAATACATTTTAATACTATATAATAATAAAGTATTACAATGTGTTCTTTTTAAATGCACAAGTACAAGCTTAATATTTTATTATTTAATAAATTACAAGGACACATACCTTTCTATTCATATTCTCAATCCATATTTAAATTATGTACATTTTGGTAATTCATTTTTCATATCAAAATATGAGAATAAATTAATAAACAGCGGTGTAATTTTTCAAAGAATATTTAATCAACACATTCAGACAATAAGATTATTGGAACAGTTGAAATAAGCGGGCATTGAACTTACAGACACAACGTAATTCAAGGTATGCATGAACGACCTCGATTTGGTATACTTACCAAATAAAAGATAGAGATTTAAAAATAAATTCAAAATAATCATAATACAACTTCAGGTAATCTTATTCTGTAATTCTACAGCTTGTTTATTATACAGTCAAATTTTGCTGATTATAATTAGTCAATTGTTCTACTATTTAGAAGAGAACTTTGGTAGTGTTTTTTTAGCTTTACCACCAAAACTAAAGTTACATTTTTGACTTGTGTGTTTTTTATTTATTTCGTATTTATAACACCTCTTATAGACTGCATTGCAATTCAAGTATTACTCTTATAGACTGTATTACCTCCATTCTTCGGTATATGTTATAAATTGTTGCATATGATCTTAAATTCAGAGATTTTTAAAATACCAATTTAAATTGGTATTTTAACATATTTGAGATGGGTTGTTTTAATGTCTGTCTCATGGGACAGGTTGTGCCATCAGTGGTATAATCGGAATTGTTCCACGGGGTGGATTTGTCAGGTTTTTTGTAAATGTTTGTATAAAAGAAGGGCAATAGATACGTAAGTAATATGCAATTGAATTGAAATTAGCGCGAGATGTGTGAAAATACAAGTAACAACATTTTCCCACACGAAAAGACAATGAATACAGGACAATCCTTCAGGATCATAAGCTTCATATAATTTACATATGATGAATAATTTGTTTTATGCAATTTGTTAAATATTTAAAATGACAAGTAGTTTTTTGTTTCTTTTATTACCTGTACCAAGTAGTTAATGAAATCTGACCATTATTTAAACGACTACCTTTTGCAATGGTCCATAATTAAGAAGCGATACATTGAGATTTTATTCTGTACATTTACATAATATTTAAATAAATTATAATTTGTGCTAATATAAAACTCTAAATAAGGTAAAAGAAGCTCCAACATACGCTCCTTTCTACTTTCCTGATGATGATATGGTGAATGGCAAGAGCTTCATGGAATTTAACACGGAGATGTCAGCTGTCACTGTCAAGGATGGTGCATCGGTGGGAAGCAAGTCATTGGGGACCTGGAAAGCTGGTCTTAACACAGAACTCAAATTGAACGATCCAACTATCATGAAAAACTATACAGCTGAAATTGTTTATAGAGTTATTACCGTTGAGGTGCGTCATCTTTAACTATTTAGATTTCTTAGACTTTTTAGCTTATCAACTGAAATGATACTTTAATATTGATTGAAGACTATATAATTCTTAAATATGACTTTACTTATGAATTTAATGAAATACCAAAATAATTGTGAACATTTTCGCTGTTTGATATGTGGCGACCGCAATGCTCTCAGCGTCACTTAATCCAATTTATAGTCCAGCATAATCTCCTATTATAATCCGCCTCTCCTATTCAATTTTGATGAACCTTCCTATTTAATTTTCCACGTCTCATCACCGTCCCAAAGCTTGTGCTAAGTGATTTTGTATTTTTTATGAAATTTAAAAAATTCTTTGGGAAACAAAATAATAAATTTCCTTGAGCAGTAGAAACTGCAATCAAATAATTTGAAAATTTTTATTCAGCACACTATTACAAAACCCTCTTAAAGTGAGTTGACTTGCGAGTTGAGTGACTATTAAAGTGGTATATCAACAAATTGAATCCACATTTTCTTTGACTTATCTTTCCAAATGTGTATTTTGATGTCTTTTATATAAATCAACAACTCTATAGGTAAAATTAAAATATACTTAATCTGGGTAGACATTCTGGTAAAAAATTAAGTCTCTGTTGCTACCAAACAATATTACATGTAAATCTAAAAGTTGGTTTGTTTGTTATGTGATGACAAAATTGCTTAAATTTGGCAGGTTTATAATTTGTGTAGCAGATTTAAATACAGTTGGCTACGTTTGCGTCACACACTAATACCACAAAGTGTCTTATTTATGTGTGTTACTCAGTCACACCAAAACACTTTAATTTTTCATAAAACTTGATATAAACAGATTCTTACAAATAGATTTATGAGGTATGATATAAAAATTCTTTAGCCACAGAAGAATAATTCCTGAAACTTGGTGATATCACTCAACAATAATTAAAATTATAACTACAATACATTGATAGATCACACAAGTATAAACTAACATTTTAAATCTATAATTTGCGTGTCTACTCTAAACACAAAAACTAAATCCAAAAACTTGCACGTAAATTCCACCACCTTCGAAAAATTTAGAATCTATTTAGTTGAAACTGCAGATTTTTATATTTGAGATCTGAACTTAACTGGTTTTCATTGACCAAGTACGTAGTATTAATTTTCCGAATAACTTACTTCTGTAAAATATAAATACAATAAAATGTCTTCATTAAAGTGGTGAAATATAATTACATGTCATTAGGGAGAAGGTATTTCGATTAGTTTTGCTGTTTTCAATTATATTAGTGATATATACAGCCAAAAAAACAAATTTTAATTCAAAATGTTTGACAAAAAAATGTTTAACCTTTTACTTTTATAATAAATAAATTTACTTGCAGCAAAAACCATTTATGATGAGAGATGATACTGCACCTAGGGGTTTCAAAGGATATTGCATAGATCTCATTGAGGAAATTCGACAAATTGTCAAATTTGATTATGAGATAATGGTAGCCCCAGATGGAAATTTTGGAAACATGGATGAAAAAGGCAACTGGAATGGCATTGTTAAAGAGTTGATGGAGAAGAGAGCTGATATCGGTCTGGGTTCAATGTCTGTCATGGCCGAGAGGGAAAATGTTATTGATTTCACAGTGCCTTATTATGATCTTGTTGGTATTACGATACTAATGACTCAACCGAGATCGCCCACGTCCCTGTTCAAGTTTCTGACTGTTCTAGAAAACGATGTATGGTTATCAATATTGGCTGCTTATTTCTTTACAAGGTCGGTATAATTTCTTACTGTAGTCTAAAGATACAAACCTGCTGTTTTGTATTATTATGTATTCACTCGTAATTAAAGGTTGTTAAAAAATGCCTTAGTAGGAATGTGGTGTCTATCTGACTGGTTAATATAATTATAGTACCATATTATTTGAATTATAAGCTATAAGTATAAAATTTTAATGAGTTCCTTAATTAGAGGTTTCTATATTCTGTGTAGGTAACATATTTTATAATATTCCAATATGTATTGTCTTTAACGTGAGAATCATTGAGCTGGTATGTTTCATACAGATGTATCCAGAAAATAAATGACCATATTTTCATTAAACTTCCCTAAGAATTGTTACTTTTCTTCCAGTTTTTTAATGTGGGTCTTTGACAAATGGAGTCCGTATAGTTTTCAAAACAATAGGGAGAAATACAAGGATGACGAAGAGCAACGAGAATTTACATTAAAGGAGTGCCTATGGTTTTGCATGACTTCACTAACACCTCAAGGTGGAGGAGAGGCCCCTAAGAATTTGTCTGGCAGATTATTGGCTGCTACTTGGTGGTTGTTTGGGTAAATATTGTGTCATAGTAATTGACTAAAATACCCGTTAACAATAATTTTACTTGTAACAAAATTACAAGACCTTAGTTAATATAATTGTAAAATACTAATGAACCAATTATAAAACAGTAACCACTATGTAACATTTTGTGTGTATGCACATAATATCTGATTTAATTAATATCAGAAGAAGTCTATTTTAACTCTTGATCTTGTCTGTTTTAAAACTATATGTAAATATCTCTTAGTACAATACGTTGGCAATTTCAAATCATGTTTTGTATTTATAATAATCAAGGAGAAAATTTTATCATTATAACCTCTCATTTTTTTAACTTTACTCCATTCCCATCCTGCAATTCATTTTAGTTATACTGTGTACAGGTTATAATTGTTCAATTTGTATAAATTAAATCTTGTATGTCATTTCCAAAAGAAATATCAACTGACGATTTTATTATGAAAAATTTGATTACAGATTTATAATAATAGCATCATACACTGCAAACTTAGCCGCTTTTCTCACTGTGTCACGTTTAGATACACCAATTGAATCACTGGATGATCTGTCAAAACAATATAAGGTTCAGTATGCTCCACTAAACGGATCAGCGGCCATGACTTACTTTGAGAGAATGGCTAACATAGAGGGCAGATTTTATGAGTGAGTTTTCAAGTTAATTTAATTTACTAGATTAGTTACATAAAAATTCTTTCTTAAGATGTTAAATATATTTTTTTGTCTATCATGATCCATTGTCTTTAATACAACTGTGCAACAAGCATTGTCGGCTTCACCTATGGTGCAGGGTGTGCAGCGTACACGGGTGTACGGTCTTAGGGGACACTGAGCGCCGTTCGTAATACCTCTAAAGAGCATGCATCACTTGCGGCGTTCTCAAGACCCTGCGCCCGTGTTATGGCCGACGCCAGGCGGCAGTTGCAAGGTGCGCCACGAGGATTCCTTTAGACCTGGTCCAGAAGGAACGAATTCGCTATGCTATGAAAATGGCATGTATTATTTACAGAGCTTTTTACTAAAGAGCAATGCTTTACAAAACTCATCAGACTTGCACGTGCACAGAACACAATTCGGACCATGCTTGTACCTGGACTGAGTTATAATATTTTTTCACCCTCTACACATTATTGTGATGATATAAAATGCAAATTGCCAGGGACGTGGCATTTTCAATGGCGCGTGTTCCGTGTCGAATCTCGTGTTTTACCGCTACACTGTAACTCTGTAAAATCAAGCTTTGACAAAATGGATTAAGTATTATGTTGGAGTAAACACGTTAATATAAAGTAAATCGGCTTTTCTTTTGATTTAAATGTTATAAGATATAAGTATTGGTTATTAGTTATCACAATTATTACGACTTACACCGAGGTCAGAGCTCATTAAAAATAACAGTGAGAGTGATAGTGAAGATACGTACCTACATACCTCAAATTGTTCATGTGTTTATCTTAGTGGAGTGCGGAAGAACGGTAAGTTTGCTGCTTTAATATGTATTTACTAGTATACCTAGATATTTATTTAGGTCTTATTCTTATTTATAACCTCTGACTGACAATGTTTTAAAACATGTAGATTTGTGTGTTATTGAATGTCGTGGATTTCAAAATACGACTTTTGCTGTCGTTTTTTGTACTTGCATTAACTGATTATACTACTGATACCTAATCAAATCACTCCGCCACTAGATTTAAACGACCTAAATTGCACGATGTAATATTATGTGCTGACTTTCTCCTTTTTATTTTTTTAGAATTCTGTTAGATTGCTTTACGTAGGTACCTACGTTGATTGATTGATATGTGTTTTATAATAATACCTAGTTGCAACGATTTGTCTGGATCTTTACTAATTTACATCGATAGTAGGTACCTAAGTACTGGCACCTACTAACTACGGTTTAAAATAAAACTTTAAACATCTATATATTTAGTTTTTTATTCATTTTAGATGTCTGATGGGGATGGAAAAAAGAAACTTTCTGGTACACAGAATTGAAAAAGAAAGCTCGAGAAGGAAGTACCTCATTCGGATTCGGATGATCACCTGGAGACGCAAGAAAACTAAGATAAATCTACAACAGAACTCATCTCTCCTATGTCACCCCCGCTATTGTCTTCGCCATCGGTGGTCGTATAACCTCCTCGTGTCGAAGCGTCCCCGGAGAATATACTTTGAGAAGACGTAATGAATGGTCTCGCGTTATGGACACAAGAGTTATTTGACAAAACAGAGCACGAGAGAGTACAGGCGAAAGATAGTTCCTATCCTTCGAAGAGTAATGCTTAGTAAGTTGTAATGCTTATTACAACCAAAAAAATGTTAAATGAAAAAAGTTGTAAGAAAATGAACAAAAAAGATCAGTTGTAAGAAACTGATCAAAAAAATCAACTGATTTTGTTTATTGTTTTTATTGTAAACTTTTTCATGCTGATATTATGTTACTCCTTTAATGGTAAGATAGGTTGCAACGATTGGCAGCATTTGTCTATGAAAATGAAAAGAGTTCAGAGACAACGAAATTGAATAGGAAAAAAACGTTGGGTGGCAGTATTCAAATGAATAATGAACTTAATTCATTTTTTAGCGCGGAAATGACTGGCTTTACGGGGGAACATTGAAAAAATTTACGATTCTGATAATGGCAATTTTTTAAAACTGTTTGAATATATCTCTAATTCCGATAATGTGCTTGCAGAACACATTGCCCTTATACAAAAATCTAAGTCACGCCTAAATAATTATCTTGGACATAATATTCAGAATGAAATAATACAATTATTAGGAGAAAGATTAAAAAAAAATTGTTTTAAAATTGAAACAACCAAATATTTTTCAATTATTTTAGATTGCACTCCAGACATTACACACAAAGAAGAAATATCGATTGTCGTACGGTATGTTCTTTTAAATACAATCAACAACAAGGCTGAAATAAAAGAACACTTTCTGGGATTTCTTTCTATTACAGACACTGGTAATAGGAAGAAATCCCTGAAAGTGTTCCTTAACCCAATTTTTGTTTGATTTTTTAATCTCAAACAATATTGACTAGTGATATGCCGGATCGTTAAAAATGTATATCCGCGGATACGGATCCGAATACGGATATTTGGTGTCAAGATCCGCGGATACGGATACGGATCATCATTTTCTTACTCAATCGGTGTCAGCGCGCGAGACCTTGAAACGATAGTTGACGTCACGCCCGCCGGAACGACAGGCAGGACCTGTCGTTCCGGCGGGCGTGATGATGTTTCGACTTGCAATTGCATTGCGCGGGTATTATTTTTGTTTTATTTATTGTTTAGTGTGACACTGAGCCGCGTAGATAACGTTTGTGTATGATTTTGGTACAAGAGTTAAAATAATGTCTACCAAGAAGTTTTGTAGTGTAATTTGGAAATATTTTGAGATAGTAAATGATGAATGTGCGAAGTGTAACATTTGTGACGGAAAGTATTCCCGTAAGGGTAAAAGCACAACTTCTTTAAAAAATCATCTACAGAGAAAACATCCTGAAGAATATGATTTATTCTTAAAAGAAGACTCCGCTGAGAAGAGTACTGATGAAATATCACGGCCGGGAACATCTTTGCAAACGGTAAAAAGAGAATTTAAACAAACTTTTTTCACAGAATATATGGAAAAAGCTAGAATGTGGGATAATACAAACCCCAAATCAATAAATATTGATTATTTGATTGCTGAAATGTTAGCTTTATCAGATTTACCGTTTTAACACGTAGAACAATTAGCGTTCCGACGATTGATGAACCATATAGTTCCAAACTATGTTCTAAAAGGCAGTAACTATTTTACGGAACTTGTTTGCAGCCAGCTATACGATAAAGTGGCATCAAAAATAAAAAATATGTTACAAGATTTTGATAAAGTTTCCTTCACATCAGATATCTGGTCAGACTCGTCATCGGGAGTTTCATTGTTATCTTTAACATGTCATGGTATTACCAAAGACTTTCAACGAAAAAATATCGTTTTGAAAGCGGAAGTTCTTGAAGAACATCATACGGGAGATTATATTTCGGAAACATTTCAAAGTATGTTAGAAGAATGGGGACTTGAGAAACAAAATGTGCACTGTATGGTACGCGATGGGGGATCCAATATGAAGCGCGCCTGTTCTTTATCTAACATACATAATATCGACTATACAGCACATCAGTTACATTTGGTGGTTAAAGAAGCTATTAAAAAAGTTTATATAATCTCCGTGTTACTCGCAAAATGTAGGAAAATTGCAGGACATTTCAACCATTCCACAATGGCAAAGCAAGAACTAGAAAAAATAAAAGTTCGACTCAATCAAAAAGTTTTAAACGTTTTGCAAGACTCACCGACACGCTGGAATTCCAGCTATCATATGTTGGAAAGACTCGATTGCATCAAGGATTCACTGTCGCTTTATGCTTCTAATAACAAAATAGAACAATTTAATGCTGGACTGGACTTTAATTCAGGAATTAGTAAAAGTGCTGAAGCCTCTGGAGACATTACAAAAAAATTGAGCTCACAGAACACATGTATATATCTGCCGTTACGAGCATTGAATAAAATCTATGATGTAGATGAGATCCAGGAAAGTCTCAATATCAGTGTATCCGCTGTTCTGAATTGTGTGTCTGCTTTGAAGAATTAATTAGATTATCTTTTTCTGAAATTGATAAAAATGTTTTGTTTCAAGTAGCCACATTTTTAGACCCACGGTACAAAGGTAAATTCTTCAGTGATATTCTCATAAAAGAAATAAAAGAGAAATTGCTTACAGCTTTAGAAACTGAAGAAAATCTCACAGCAGCTGTAAGTACTGGAGTCAAACCAATTACTGTTAGAAAAGAACATTGCCAGAGTTTAGAAGAGTCTATTGCTAATATATTAGATAGTGATAATGACGATGAGCAATCTGAAAATCAATTATCAGATACGAAAGCTAATTTGATCATAGAATATATGTCAGAAAAATGATTACCAAGAGATCAAGACCAGTTAAAGTATTGGCGGATTAACAGTAAAAAGTTTAAAGGTCTCAGTCACATTGCTCGCACATATTTATAATCACCTGCAACAAGCGTTCCAAGTGAGCAATTTTTCAGTGCAGCAGGAATTGTTTATGATCCTCATCGTAACAGACTTTTGGGGGACAAAGCTGCCAAGTTACTCTTTTTGAAATACAATTCACCATTACTTAATTTCAATTATAATTAATAATTTTTTCAAGTTCTTCTAATATTCACTGTGTTTGCTCGTGTAATCTAATGTTTACACTTTAAATGGTATACAGTATTAATTTACTTTATTAGAATAATCATTCAATTAGAATTTATTTTTGGTTTTCTCAACATCTCATAGTTATAAAAGTGATCGTATAAGTTATGAGAGATCTCATTATAAAAAAACGAAGATTTAGGTTTTGGTTTTCTCATTTTCTTATATTTATAAAAGTGATTTTATAACTTTATATAATGTTGATCTCATTATAAAGATAGTTGATTTAGTACCCTTGAGTTATGTACTATTGGTATAGTAACTTACTACGATAAATGTTTGCAATACAAAGGTGCCAAATATTTGATTTTAAGAAATAAAAAATACTCTGAATTGAATTTAATAGTTTTTTAAATCCACCTAATCATCTATATATAGCATTTCATCCTATCAATTGAAAATTAATAAGGTAAAAGATCCGCGAGAAAAGTAACGGATACGGATACGGATGCGGATCTTTCTTCTCCCTCGGATATCCGCGGATACGGATACGGATACGGATATCCGGAACATAACTAATACTGACATACAAGATATGCATGGTCAAGGTTACATACAAGATAAGCATGGTCAAGGTTTTAATGAGTCTGCTTTAGGGGAGTACTTTAATAGCGCGAAAACTGTAGCAGAATTTACTGCATCTGCCCATCCTCACGCTCTTAGAAGGGTTTTTAATTATGAGGCGGAGGATGAACTGATAACAACTACAGAAACACATTTTGAAGTAATTTTTTACTACCTATTAGATAACGTAATTACTAAGTTCGATGAATTTTTCGAAGTTTCGAATCAACATAATATAAATTTTTCATTTCTTCAAAAATTAAAACACTGGAAGGATTTGGACTTAGATACAAAAAAAACACACTTATCTAATTTAGAAAATAAAGTTGCCATGCTGGCTCTTCAGATGTTGAGAAGTTCGAGCTCTTTAGTGAAATTGAATTATTACCGATGTTTATTGACTATTCCATTACGCCGTTGGACATTTTAAATTATTTGTTTGCAAATAAATCAATTTCAGTTTTCCCAAATCGGCCCACAGCATTTAGAATTTACCTCACATTGCCAGTCACTGTAGCACACAGTAAAAGAACATTTTCTAAACTAAAAATAATTGAAAACTATCTCAAATAAAAATTGGAGCAAAGTAGATTGACAAATTGATTGTTAATAAAAAAAAAATTATCGAAATCAAAATTGAAGTCAGTAACATCGTTAAAGATTTTGCTACTACAAAAAGTAAATTTTTTGTAAATATATTTGTGATTACGAGTGTCCTGTAATTCCTAATTAGTATTTACATATATCTGAAATTGAAATGATTAATATATTATTCTAAAGTATATGATTAAGTCACCCAAGGAAATAAAGATTAGACTACGAAACAGTGTTTCGGAAACACTTTAGTTAGTCCAGGGGATCTGCTAAGTTTATAATTTTAGTTTTCAATTCAATAATTTCCTGTAGCCTGTAGAGATGGCAAAGCCATGTAAAAAGTAATTTGGATATTTTGTGTCTTTTTAGGAGAAGATCTGATTGAATCTAGTTAAGTAAGCTATCTGTGGTTACCCTTGAGCTAAGCTAATAATGGGTTCAATGTACATATTTTATATTCACTAACGTTACCAACGTTTACTCTGTTGTGTGTGTGTCTGCAAAATGTTATTCATACCTACTTTATCCTGTAATTTACATTTCATTTTTTAATTAACGACAAAGTTGTCTTTTTGATGTGAAACATCTATAGGCGCAGGTATAAATCGGATCGTTGGCGTGGCGACGCTTGCCGTGGCGACGGGTCGCCACGCTATACTAAGGTATATATATATAGTCTATATGTTGTAGAGTGTACGGTATGGCGACGTGTCGCCATGCGCAGCCGACTACGCGACCTCCTCCTCACTCAGTTCGACGCTGTTGTTTACTACGGTACACATAACCTGTGCTTTATTATTTTTCTATTAATTGTAAATAAATTTTCATTAAATAAAGTCAACATTTTCTGTAAGAAATTCGTAATACTTTATTTTTTCATTATGCTATATTTAGTTCCTGTAATAATCTTGTCTTTTATGCATATTACTTGTACGAACACGATGTTTCACATCTGCCAGGCGTCCCGTGACGGCTCACTGTTTTTTTTATTCTTGTGAACCCTTTTTTCCTACAAATACTTTTTCCTCGTCTACTCTGCGGTCCGTGGGGGACGAACCACAAGCGAAGTAAATGGGCTATTGCTTCCCAACATCATTTATAATTGCACCATTTGCACCCCAATTTTCGATCATTGGTGAAAATGTAACTGTAAGTATTCCATTTTGATTGCGCGCCTACTGGACGGTGCCAGGGTTTTGCTTGCACCCGGGCGCTACATGGGCTAGAGCTGGCACTGGCGACAAGTTGTCTTAAATTCTTAGAAACATTACCAGCCCCTCTGTAATAGACAAGAGGCAGCGACATGAGAGACAGCACAATATTTCCTCGATGAGAAATATTATTTAACAATTTATCAAATATATTTTCAGTACGAAAATGCAAATTTTACAGAATTAAATTTTAATACAATTAAGTCAGTGAGATTAATTTTTTAGCCATCTCTTGATCAAACAAATTGTGAACAGTTATCTATTTCAGATATTGATTGATTAATAATTACATTATTTTACACAGCTCATCTATCAATAAGCCTGCATGGTGACATTGTTGCTGACTCATATTTGGAAATTCTGTGATTTTACTGACATATTCTATGTACATTTGAAAAAGATTATGTAATTAAATATGATCGAAGCCTATGCATGTTTTTAATATTGTATATAATATAAAGAAATAGTTTATATTGCCAGTAGAGCTATAGTCATTAGATCTATATATATGCCAATAAATCTACAGCAGGAATAATAATTCATTTATCAATACAAAACCCGCCATATAAAACTATTATTTGTTACAGTAGTTTCGAAGCCTGGTATTGTAACGTTTTGTAAAGTTTTTTGATTTTTAGTGTAATATGAGTTGAAATACCCACCTCTAAGCAAAGAGAATCAAATTCCAGAATAAAAAATTCTGCTCAAAGTAAAAAAATGCAAACAAATAATCCTGCAAATAGCTCTGCTGATATTAACCTGATCCAAATATTTAAATGAGTCATAAATTAAAAACATATCCAATCTTATGAATGTCACATCCAAACTTGCACAAAATTCAATGCATTAAAATTGTGCTTTGAATTGATTCAATGAATTTTAAACACTTTGGAAAGCGACAGAAACTCATAAAAGACGAATACTATTTTAACTTTCCCTGCATGGAAATGACAAAAAGCAACCCAGAAAAAGAAGATGAATACGCGAAGTAGTCAACAAGTTTGTACCTGGTAGTGACTCTACAAGACTCAAATCATCATATAATTGTTAAATGACATTTATCAACTGGAAATCTCCATTAAAAAATTTACTAAGTCAGAAGTCAGAGCTGCCATCAAGAAACAGAATCTTTAAAAAATCTGAATCTGGTGATAACACCAAAAATATTGAGAAAGCTTCCTGAAATTATAATGATTGCAACAACTATGGAACAAGTTTCTCGTTTGGTTGAACATATACATAAAAGTACCGTTCTGCAGCATTTTTAGACATATCTACACATTTTCATAGTCATTTGGTCATGTTTGGCAAATGAGTCTCCTTTAGAAAGTGAAGAATGCATTAATTCAAAAGCATTAAATGAATTTTCTATGAATCATTTCACTTTTATAAGATTGTCGTTTCTCGAAGAAGAATGCCATTTTTTCGTCATCAAATCCAAGCTGGGGTAGTACAGGACAGCGTGCTGGGTCCACACCTGTGTCTATATGCACTTCTGATCAATCCTACTTGGGACACATTTCTGATGATAGAGTTGTTCTAGAAAATCTGTAGCTTCTTTTATGTTCCAATGAGCCGCAATGAAATATCAGCATAGCTGAAAGACCAATCAATTGAAAGCACTGAAATTAAGTTCATGCATATAAAATTCATTAACAAGAATATATGATCTCCAATATTACTAAACGGCATTCAAAGCCCTCAGGATGTTAACGTGCCTTACCTTGAAATTTATTTTACTCTGTTTATTTAGGCAGATGCTTAATCTGGAATGAGCGGATATTTACAAAATGCAAAGCAGCATGTCAGTTGCTTAGGACCATATATTGTCTAATGAATTAGAAATCTGAATGCATTTTGGACAGTAAAATATTTCTATACTAATGCGTAATGAGACCATTATAAACATATGGCTCCAACTTAGATATACGTGTGGTCTTGCAATCAAGAGGTACGAATAATAATTAATGCACCATGGTATGTGGTGTAATGCTATACCATGACTTTCACATCCTAAATGCAAAGCAGGAAATTGAGAAGTTTGAAAGCCTGCAAGAAATGGATAACTAGGCACCCCAATACTTTAGCAACAGGACTAATGAATACTAGAAAGATTAAAAGAAAAGCGACCCAGGACCTGCTGTTATTTACATTGCTGCATATGGATGCATCATTGAACAAATGCATTGCAAGCCAACAATCATCCACACAATGTAAGACAAATTATCTATGTTTCAGTGGTAGTAGAGAAGTTAATTGCTCTCCATAACTATGAAAGAGGAGTTCTTGTATCCAGGAAAGTGGAGTTCTTGTGAGATGATAAAATGCTGTATCCAAGCAATAATGATAGAGCATGTAGCTTCAATGTCTGCTGTCATTGCCAAATACTCCAAGTTGATGGCAGATTATTTAAAAATATAAATAGATAAATAGATACTGTAGACACATATCTCATCAAAAGTTATCAGAAAAATAGATTTTTAATATGTTTGGTATATCTAATACATAAAATACTTTGAAAGTTAATTTAATATTCACTCTTTTCTAGAATATGGAAGGAAATGAGTCTCAATGACAGTCTGAACGAGGTGGAACGAGCCAAGCTTGCTGTGTGGGACTATCCAGTCAGCGATAAGTACAGCAAAATGTGGCAAGCTATGAAAGAAGCAGGCTTGCCCAACTCCCTCGAGGAGGCTGTTAAAAGAGTCCGTGAGTCCAAGAGTGCTAACGAGGGTTTTGCCTGGTTGGGAGATGCAACTGATGTGAGATATCAAGTTCTTACAAACTGTGATTTACAGATGGTCGGCGATGAGTTTTCAAGGACACCGTATGCAATTGCCGTGCAGCAAGGATCACCTTTGAAAGATCAATTTAATAATGCGTGAGTAGCTTTCAAATTTTATGGCAAGACTTTTATAAGTTTTAAACACTAATATTAAAAAATCTTTTTACGTGTTAATTTCATCTAAAAATGAAACAACCTTGATAGTAAAGACTGGACACTTGGGTAAATGATAGGGTGATACGTAAAATTACGTCATTTTTAAAATTAAAAAAAGTTTCTGCCATTTGTTCTTTCATACATTCTGCAGATGGTAACAGATTGAAAGTCAGCCCTCTGAGTAAGAAATATGATATACAATTTAGAAATAAAATATTATAGCTTGGAAGTAGTGGTGCTTTATTTTTAAATATAAAATTTGTTAAAATATATTGGAATACTTTCCAATACTACTGATATTTAAAACTTGATGATGAATGACCATGACCATTCATTGCTACATTTTAATGCTCATTAAAATGCATATATTTTGAATGGATATTTAAATCTTGTTAAGGACTTGTTTCACTATGAAATAATATGAATAATTACGAAATTAAAAGACCGCAGCCACATATACTTGGCTTTGTAGATTATTTCTTTACATCAAATTAAGTCTAAGCATTCCATTGACTAAGTTATCAAATTGTGAAATTTTTATTTTTAAGTTAACTATGAAACACCATGTTCTGCTTTTTACAGCATTCTCCAGCTGCTCAACAAGCGAAAACTAGAAAAACTCAAAGAAAGCTGGTGGAATAGCAACAAAGAAGCGAGGAAGTGCGAAAAGCAGGACGACCAGTCAGACGGTATATCTATTCAAAATATTGGTGGTGTCTTCATTGTCATCTTTATGGGTATCGGTCTTGCGTGCATCACTCTTGTCGTGGAGTACTGGTGGTACAAATGGAGGAAGAAGACTAAAGTCCTCGATATCAGACAAGTAGACCCGATTACAATGAAACCACATCACCACAGCAAAGTCGACTCAAGGGCTGATGACAACGTGTACAATGATGACAAATTATCTGGCTTTAGGTCAAGAAACTTCGGCATTTCCACTTTGAAACCACGATTTTAGTTTAATACAAATAAGTCATCATACTTGTTTCCTCCATTAAGAAAATATTTGAATGTCAATATTACAATTCATGCATTCTGGAGATGCATGTGTATAGATATACGTAACAATTTTATTACCATAATTATGCTGGACATGGGTACAGACATTAAACAAATGTGAAATATAATAATGTGAATTTGCTGGAACTAAATTTAGGTTTTAAACTATAAGGTATTGTTCTTTTTCATGTTAGTTTTTTTAGATTAGCTATTAAATAATCTACTCCAAAGTATTTGTGTTATTAGCTTTATTCACAGTGTATTAGGAATTATTTAGCATAGTGAGGTTAAAATATCATGGTGTTAATTAGACTTGATCTAATTGCTTATAGATTCTTTTGACATACTATTTCTTGTGAATAAATTCTTTATTTTTAAATAAGGAATTGCTTATCACTTCATTTACTTTAAATAACGAATTTGTTAATCACTTCCTATATCGTTTATTGTGTTGGTTATACACAGAAATTTGAAACGGTTCACGCCCGAAATATATTATCGCAAATAACTGTTACATTATTCTGCAATATTTACCTAACATCCATGGTTTTGATAAGTACAAGAAATATAATCCAGAGAATATTGAAAGATTATTAAACTAAAGTATCATTTATTAAGTCGAAAGAAATCTACGCATACAAAAGTAGTCGATAAGAATTGTCATAAATATTGTACTGAGTTTTGCATAGTTTGAAGTGTCATAATCTTTGTGCAACATATTTTGAAATAAAAGTAGATTTTGCAAATAATAACTTTTTTCATTAAGCGTTTTTATTTTTTTTTTCTTAATTTAATCTCTTCATGGAAACAAATTTAACTAATGTATTGGAATTAAATAATCTATACAAAAAGCTATTAACCCGATTGCATGAACGAAGGTAGGTAATGTTTCCGATTGTATGTATGTGCATATGTATGTGTGATTGTTTCTACAATCCTAGATCCTAAATTCCATTTTGTACTAAGGTATATAAAATGTAGATAAGCTAGTACATGTATCACAGGTCTAAAAATATTGTGAATTTCACAAAAATATTGATATAATCATTGCTCTTGTTTCCCGCTAATTTTGGCTTAAACTTCATGTAACCCTGCTTTTCCATAATTTTGATTTCAGAAATTTAGGAGATGGGATTCTCCATAAAATAATTTTTTATGTTATGTTGGTTTTTTAATATTTTAAGAGATCACAGTAGTCAAAATTGTCTCTAGGTGATACTATTTTTTCCATACAACAACAACATGCGTGATAACACTTTGTATCATAAGTGAAGGAATACTATACAACAATGTTGTAATAATTAGTCGGTCAGTAAGTCAAAACTAGATACCAGGATAAACTGTTGGACACAATTTAAAAAATATTGGCACTTTTTCTTTTCAGCAAAGTCAAAACTTTTCGACATAGTTTTATAATTATTTTTCAGGCAGTTACGTGGAGAACAAACACAAAACCTTTATCACAAACAGTCACAAACTCGGTTTTGCGACAGTTTAAATTTTTACGCAATTAATTCCTTTGGAAAGCAGATCTTCACATAGTCATATCTAGTCCCTAATAATTATTAATTTTTTTATATACTCTCTGTGTATATACTAAATTGATTTGTGGATAACTTGTAACTTGAAGTACAAAGAATAGTTGTAAAAGATGATGCAATCCTCTAACATCACATTTAAATTGCATTTTCATTCTTACTTTTCATACAATCAAGGATACATTGTAGATTCCTTATTTCCATTCACCTTGCATACTGTGTATCAATCAATTTTGGAAATCTTTTTAAAAATTAACCAATTTGTTTTCTATATTTTTATTTCAAAATTCATTGTCCTTTCCAATGATTTTTACAGTCAATGCAAAAAGAAAATATGCCCAAGAAACAATAAACTCAATAAGCAAATAAATTCTCTACAATATAATTTTTGTTATGCGACTTGTTTAATGCTACTGTCGTGTTTTATAGACTGTATATTTTCCAATTGAGAACCATATAGTATGATTCTAATGAGAGGTACACAAACAATCGTAGGTCGTTTAGATACTTTGCCAAAAAAAAACTTATGTCCAATTGCATTCACACTGAGCTGCAAATATAAGCGGAAACAATTAAAATGGACTAAAAGGATATCGTCAGACTGCTTAAGTCAGAAAGATATAACCTGCCTGATATAACCTCCCCATTAACCCCAGAAAGATATAACCTCCCCATTAGCCCCATATATTAAATTTATGTGAAGTGTCATACAAGCTAACTTTATGTGACACTCATACAAGCTAATTACTTTAATACAGTGATTCCCAAAGTAGTCTGGGCTGAGACCCATCTAAAAAAAAATAATAGTTGGCGACCCACGGTGCCCAAATAGCGTTATATTACTGCTGCAGCATTTTCTTGTTTATACATATCTTAAATATGTGCATAATTTTTTATTAAAGAAAAACAACTAACCATGATAGAATTTTTTATTTACTTGAGATAACAAAATATCATTCAATGAGAAAGATGTACTTGTTTTCTATCTATTGCCATTAAAACTTTAGCGTTGACTTCGATTTTAGTCACTTTTAATGAATTCGACATGTTTAATTTATTTCTGTATTTAGTTTTAATATGAACTATGGCTGAAAATCCCGCTTCGCATAACTATGACATAGTGAAGGGGAGAAAGACTTTCATGGCTTCATCAGGCAAACAGGGATAGGTGTCAGCAACTGAAAGCCAGAATTTGGATAGTTCAAAAGTGTTTTCCAGCGACTATTTTTCTGATAAAACAATAAGTTCTTCACATTCTTTGTTGACTGTTCAGTTGGTATGTTGTCTTGAAATGGGTTATAAATCCATGTCATCGTGTTGAACTTTTTCATCTCTTCTCTGAAGTATGTCTCAAAGTTATTTTTTAATATAGTTAAATGTGTGGAAATAGCAGACACTATGTTGCTATCAGAATAGCAGACACTATGTTACTATGTTGCTATCGGATGCACTTCATTTTCTATCATAAAAGTTTCAAAACAATCATACTTGCCTTCCTTGATACATTTCTTCCACAACACAAGTTTTTTCATGAACGCTTGAATTTTGTTGTGAACTGAAAGAATGTTTGATCTATTTGATCCTTGCAAGTATAAATTGAGTTTGTTTAACTTTAAGAAAATATCCGCCAAATATGTGAGCTTCAAAATGAATTCTTCGTCCAGTCCATTCAAGATATTCATTTTTTCCTTCCAGGTAAACTGTAACTTCACTGCGTAATTCCACTAATCTTATCAATACTTTTCCTCTTGATAGCCAATGTACCTCTGTATGCAGAAGAAGGAATTTATGAAGGCTACCCTATCTTCGTATAACTTTTGAAATAATCGTGTTTGTAAGGGTTGTGTTGTAATATAATTTACAATTTTTACAGCAGTATATTCTTTTTAAATCATCGGACAATGATTTTGCAACCAATGCTTCTCTGTGAAGGCTACAGTGTGTTCACGAAGCATTGGGCCTTCATTCAAGAATCCTTGTGATGACACTGCTCTTTCTGCCACACACAGCTCGAGCTGCATATGCCGATACAGTTTCTATTCCATAAGTATCAATTTCTTTGAAAATTTCTTTAGCCATTCCACGACTAATTGGTATGCAGAGCAAGATATCTTCATGCGTGTTTTTTTTTTCATATATAACGCATGAAAGCAAGTAACTGAGATAGGCGTTGTACATCAGCGGACTAATCCAATTGTAGTGAAAAATATTTACTACTTATTACTCCTCGAAGTAACTCTTCGTCTGCCCATTCAGACATCTCGTCAATTTTTTGTGAAACAGTATTATTAGAAAGTGGTACACGCTCGATTTCCTTCGCTTCTTTTTCTTCAAACATCACTCCAACTGCATCTTTAATCGATTGCAAAACTAAATTTTCTCCAATGGTATGAGGTTTACCAGCTCTTGTGTTTCTTAAGCTAATAAGATAGGAGGCATAAATAGCATTTTCATTAATATTTGTGAAATGTGAAATAATATTCTATAAAAATTTAATTTCAAAAAACTTTCTTTGAAAAAATTTCAGTAGTTTGTTTTTTAAATGGGCGTGTCACAAAACTTACATGGATGCATACTTTTATTCGCCAATGTTTCACGGCAAATAACGCATCGAGGATGTGGCTCCATCGTATCAGGATTCCACGTAAATCCTAGTTTCAGGTATTCCTCATTATATATTATCACAATTTTTCTATGTTTTGTTTTATGTGTACTCGTCGAGGGAGCTAGTAAGTCAGGCTCAGTATCACTATTTTCATCCGAAATATGGTCTTGTATATTTCTCCCCGAACGATCACTTAAAGGTCTTGAAGCTATAAATGTGTCCCGTGCCGCCCGAATGGAGTAAGCATAACGCGGCGATACATATTTGTATCTCAAGCAAATATTTACTTACAGCTTTTATTCAAGGCATTTGTGTCCCGGTCAATGCAACAAATGCTTGTCTTTAGTAAATTTGTAATCGGTTTTTAACTATGAAACACGGTTAATGCGGAAAAAAAAATGTATGCGGAAATTATCCTGCAAAAAAAATAAAACTTTTCGTAGCATCTTCTTTTTAAGCAATAAATATATCCAGTTAATAAATGAGATTATTGTTAACCTCCATATTGTCACTATGCGAAGTACACCATGATTGTAAGTGCTGTACAAATGATGTCTCACAATGAATCGGATAACGAAAAATTCGTCATTCAACGTGTGAGTAGGTTTATACTCCACGCCACGTTGTGACTTAATTTAGGTAGAACGACACATCGATATGTACGTGTTATGACTGTCGTCCTGATAGGAGGTTTCAGGGCCCACCTGAAATTTGCTTGCGATCCTCCAGTGGGTTGGGGCCCATACTTAAGGAAAGACTGCTTCAATACAATGTTTTGTAGGACGCTAATTAAAGAATATAAAGTTTCAATATCAGAATTCAACATTAGAGGCTGACATATAAAGGGATAAACGTGTTCAAAATAATAGTAATCGTTGTTATTGTCTTATCTTGGCATTCCTTGAAGCAAGATTAGGAATGGCGTCAATAGAAGGAACAAAATGTCTGTACCAACTGTAGATTTTTACTATTTTGGAAATAAATTTTGTCCGCAAACCACATAAAAGGAAAATTAATACTTCGTTTGATATAAAAAATTACATATTTTGTTACCACAAAAGCTACGAACTGTGGCAAAATTTACAGACATTAAATTTCTGTTTCCATTTATTTGAGTGCGAGCAAAATACATGTATTTTCAACATAGTTCATAGACCTTTATAAAGCTAAATGCCTTTATATGGTCCATCTTTCTCTCTCAATCATCTTATGGCTAAAATAACTTGGATAGTAAGTATAAATGATGTAGATAAATGAAAATCTACAGATACCACACCCATAAGAACGATTGGTACTAAAGGTATCTTTTCTCGTAAAATGTATCATAAAGGACAGTTTTTATATCAGTCATGGAAATTTTTACATTGTGCTGACTAAATCTCTAACCCTGTTAGAAAACTTGACCCTTGACTACTACTAAGAGACCTTAGAAGATTTGTTATTTATGGGGGAGATGTTACCGGTTCCTGTAAGGGTCCTGAGACAATGCGGGCAGAATGTGGGAATAGTGTGTTGATTGAATAGTTCATCGAGTAAAAAATGCTCGATTTAAAGATATAAGTACAAAATTCTCAGTAACATTGCTTTTCCTGCCCTTAGGAATTGTTGATTGATTACTTAGAATGAGGGGCAATGTCTATGCAGAATTTTATTGCTATAAACAAACTACAAATATGTGGGTACCATTGAAATTATACAAAACTTGGAAGTCATTTCAGATGTCACATTCGAATTTATTAATGTGGGAGAATGTTAATGACATCGACTCAGTACTTATGTAATAACATTATTGGTGATAGAATTATTTTAGTAATAGAATGTGTTTATACTGAAATCATATCTTTCGACATGTATCAGTCGCGTTGCAATATTCTGTGTATGTTTTTGCTAGTAAACGTTATATACAAGTTTACAATAATTATTTGATTTTATTAGAATAATGCATCATCAAAAAACCTCCAATTATTGCATATAACTTATTTGTTACTGCTTCATCTCGATGTACCTAATATCATACATAATAATAGCTTAGTTATAAAAGTTGTATATTAAAATATAGTATATTGTTTTTTCTTTATTAACCCATGTATCTTCGACATTTACGAAAAAAGCATTTCACGAGAAAGTATAATGCCTACTCCATCTTTCACAGGCGTAAAAACATGGGGCATATTTAAAAAATTATAAGATAATAGTTATAATTTTCCAAAGTTTTTCATAACTAGTCTTTTGAAATAATACTCCACACGATATATAAAATTTGAAAAAGGTCTCTTTAATACTTATATGTACATGTTAAAAACGTTAGCTAGTACAAAATATGGGCTTAAGAAGATATAAAACTACGCCAAATTTGCAGTTCCTATGTGGCATGGTTTCTAAGAAAATTGGCTGTGACAGACAGACAGACACGGGAGTAATCTTATAAAAGTTTCTGTTTTCACTTTGAGGTACAGAACTCTAAAAAGGATGTGTGTCTTTCGTGCTGATGAAAACAAAATAAAACCTAAATTGATATGGTTTATTTTTTGCCATCATCGCCGCATCTTGATTCTAGCAAAATATTTTAATTATCATGGTATAATTTATATATTTTAATAATACTGTACAAAATTTTGTTTGCCAACAGTAGGTTTGATCCCGGTCAGAGACTAAGTGTTTTACCAGGGATAGAAATAACAATAGGTAAATTTACTACAAAACTAATAAACATTGGTGAAAATAAATAACTAAAATAAAAAATTATCCATATGTCATAACCGTAATGATCAAAGCTGTTTTCACTCGCAATGCGCACCATGCGAATACGACAATAAATATTAAATAAAATATTTGAAGCACAAAATAGAGGGACCCAAATCCAACAAATCACGGCAAGGTGTAACTCGCATCTGACTCTTGCGCTTGCTGTGAAAAATGTTGTTCATACTAGTAAGTATGAAGAATACGAAAGGAATTTTTTTTCATCATAGGTTTGTATTTTTTTATTCAGTATATCCATAAACGCAAAATGTAATTTAATAGTCGACTATATGCATAATATATCAGTATAATTTCTTTGCTTACATTTCATAAAATTTCATTATGTATTTTTCTGTCAAATATTTGTTTAAATACCGATTTTTCCTTTAATTTCACCAGTCTGCTGTTAATTTTACTATTTGAACTTTTAGTGGAGAAAAAGTGAATATACAAATATAAATAATTATTGTCCAGTGGTACTTTATTTACCAATATAAATGATTGAAAAGTGGGTCAATTATAAATACGAGAAGTGGTTGATTCTGGAATTCGAATGGATCCTTACGGGCCTGTCACCGGTTTGACATAATTTAAACCAACAGAATTTCCATGGTGTGGAAACTTGAGCTTTCTTAATGTCACATGGATGATCTAAATCTTTATATAAATATAATTGACAATATATTGATCATTTGTGACGATTAACTTTTACATGCGAGATTTAAATTTGTATTCGAAAAAAGATTGGACTTACTATTAATAATATGTCGGATATCCCTATAGCTATATATTGTGGTATATAATTGGTATTAGCGGCCAAAAATAAATATCAGATCTGTACCCGTTGCTGTAAATACATTCAAACATCGAATAGATTAATTAATTTAAGTTCGTTCATTCATCAAACAAACCACTAAATTTATTTAGTAAACCAACTGTTTATAAAAAAGATTCAAATGCTCCATCGAAATGATAAATGTTGAAATGTTATTTATGTTTGATATTAATAAATTTAAAAAGTAACTCACTTCAAAAACATTCTAAAATAAATAAAGGAAATAATCTCATTTTTACGTTTCCACTCTATAAACGATACTGTTTAGGTTTAATACATTTCACATCTTGGTATTCATTGATGAGTGGTTAATAGTTTTTAAGTTACAAAAATTAAATGTAAAATTATAAAAATTCCTAATCTAAAAATTATGAATACATAACAAAGCAATTTATACTCGTTTTAGCAAATTATAGACAAAATTGAATATACATTTATGTTTTATAGACCACGTAAATGTTTATGTTTAATCATAGTTTTATATTTTTTAGAAGAGAAGGTCATTGTGCTTAAGTGAGTCATTGGTACAAAAAATATGAAATACTGTTTAAAAAATGTTATATCACATAAATAATACAATAACTAAGTTCGCAGGTTCTTACTAAAAAGAATTATGTATAATGAAGAAAATATGAAAGTATAATAAACATCTGAGGGCCCATAACAAAGTTCCTTACTTGAGCATTTGCGCTGTTGAGGTTTGGTGTTATAACTGATGTGGTCATACGTTATTATATTAGTAATTTTATGTGATTTCAATTGTGTTTATGAAATTAATATATAAATTTATTAAATATTATTAAAATTTTGCTTCCCAACTTTCAAGTTAATTATAGTCTTGATATACTGAATGTAATGTTTTATTATATATTAGTGTAATATTTGACATTAGTCATCCCAAAATAAACCTATTTTACGATTTTTCTCAACTTAGATGAATCATAACTGAAGTAATAGACATTTTTTTTAAAATCCTGATTCAACTTTAAAGATAAGTGTATATTTCCAACAATACATAATTCGTGAATGTATGTTGCATATTTCTGCAGATTTACAGTCTCTAATTATGGTCATAAAGCAATAAAATTGTGTGACAGCTCCTCAATTCACTAACCGCTCCTAATTTGCTAGTTCTGCATTTTAAGGAATTTTAATTTTGATGTTCGTGTCGTTTTGATGTCGATAATCAGCACCCAATCTGGGTGCTGATTATCTTCTTATCAATTTGACATTTTACTAATTTTTGATCATATAGTTTAAGGGGCCACTAGGCGATACTTCTTTCGCCTATTTAAAATTTTTTGTTTTGTTTTATGGAATTAGTAAGTACGTATTCATGAAATTAAATATTCATGATGTTGGTGCTCAACCTATCAGATAAATGTCAGTAGGTATTGGTATTCATTTGTTACTCTCGATAGAAATCTGATTCTCTCGAGATGAGAACTAAATCATTTATGAAATTTAACATATAACAATTTAATGATTAACAAGCAAGTATATAGATGAAAATGGTGCTACTTAAAAGAGAAGGATAAAATGAGAAAATCTACTATACTATAAAAAAAGGAATAAAATTTATTAACAAGCAAAAGTTCGCAACCACAAAATCATGGTTAAAAAAATGTCTGGCTCTCTAGGCTCTTGCTAATTAAATAGTGATAATTTACAGTGAGGGGCAATCAGCTTTGCGTAGGTATTCTTGTTGAAGGTCATGAATGGTAGACGATGAAGAAGCTACCTATATAGATACATCTATAAAAATTTGAAGCAGCTGTACTTGTATAAATCTGAGCAATGAAAAAATTTCGTTCCACTGACAAAAAAAATGTCTGACGGCCTCCACTGTGAGTTATTACTATTTGAACAGTAAGAGTAACCAAATTGTGATAATTCAAAAGGAATCAGAAATGTTTTTCTGTCCTGCTGTGGAGTCTGTAAAATGACAGAATAAAATATATATGGAAAAAAGGGTAAATTTAACCATCGAACTTGTTTATATTTCCCTAATTTCCAGACTATTTAGCCATTACTAACATACAGCCAGTAAATTAATTGTTATAGACTCAACTAAAATACTTAAGTAAAATACTAATACTATAGGGCCACTTAACTTACCTTCTAGTAGATACTTAATTAGTATAATAAAATTTTACTTCAATTTTGTTATAAAAATAATACAGTGCCATTTTCTAGTAGAAACTTGACTAACAGGTAATTTTTTGTACTAATTAATCACCCAAATTTTTGTTAATGACTATTCTATAATATAAAACCCTAAGTACCATTTAATGAAGAAATGTTTATCAAAATGATATAATGTTGTCTAGAGATGCTGTATCACGGAAGTATTTGTTGAGAACAGGAAAATTAAATAAAAGTTGCAACATTTTAAACATTTCAAAAGTTTTTTTAGAGAAGTTTCACTTGTAAACTTTTGATGAATTTTTGAAGAATTATGTGAGAATTAATATTAAAAAATCAAAGATTTGTTATATATTTATCTACATGATAATTTATAATTAATACTATTGATATACTAATATTGTATGTTTCTGTCCTTTTTTCAGCGTTATAACATTCGCACTCTTCCTACACACGTATCCCCTTTAAATCTCAATTGCCTGAGCGTATTGTGCATATTCTAAAATTTCAATATTTAACAGAATCAGTCCGTAATTGAACAACTGAATTTCAGTCTGTAAAATTAATGATAAACTCTACATGTCATATATAATAACATATACAAATATGTGCTTTGATGAAATGATCTAAAAATTTAATTTATATAAATTAATATAATTGCAGTCTTGCAGATAAAAATTTGATAAAGAAATATCATGCAAAATATTAAGCACGATAAAATGACATATTTTTTAAAATATCCCCTTATTTTACCATCGAGCAAGTGGATGCTCTCCCCCCTGCCCCCCTAAAAGCACTTCTAAACAAAATAACTAAGTTTTACTTTAAACATCAACTTTATATTAAAATATTGTTAATATTGTCAATCTTATGTCATGTTCAGTATTACTGTAACTAAATAACGTACACATAATATATTTGTATTAAATCATTTCGAAATCTGAATATTAAAATAAGGTGATTTGAAATAAAAAAATTAATTTACTATGAAACTTACTATATTTTTTACACTCTGCTTACCTAATTAAAAAATATTTGAAAAAAATAACAAAATAGTTTAAAAGTTTAATTGCGCATTTTAACTTTTTTTATATAGAATTTATAACAAAATTTGTTTGAACATTCTTATAATAATAGCATAAGTTCAGGTATGCTTAAGAGCTTCAAAATGTAAAACTGTGCAATATTCAAACACAAAGCAAAGTATGTTTGTTATAAATAGACTCTGTGAAAAAAAATTCAAAAAAATTTTAATACATATTAATCTTTGACACTTATGTATAACACACATTCTGCAAATTTCAACAAATGTCTCTCTACATGTATATACTGTATTCTCTCGACCTATAATAAATAAAACTGATGTTCAAACCAGCTATCAAACTTTCCAGCAATCGTATCACAATTCTATTGTTTTTCCTAGCTTACCCAAGTTCTTCATATTCTTATTACACAATTCTAATTCTAGTCTCAGGCTCTCAACCTCTGCTTCGAGGTTACGCGACCGCCTGAACATCTGCACATAATTCAATTGAAGCTGCTTCTGGTATCTGAGGACTTTTTCTTTCTCCTCTGACCACTTCCTTCTTTCCTTATTGAATTCATTCTCTTTAGTTTCTATCTCACACTTCAATCGGTGTATTAAAGCGTTAGCTTGGCAACGTTCGGCACACGGTAAGTCTGGTAATTCACCGTTCAATCTCTGGACCTCTGCATCTTCCAAGCTGCTATCATTGGAATTCCAATGGTATTCATTGCTATTTTTACACATATCATAAATACCTCTCATAGAACGGCCTGATTCTATACCCTCGTAGCCGCTTAAGGACACATCGGAAAGTTCTTCTCTCAATTCTTTGAGTTCTGATTTCAATCTATCTATTTCTTGTCCGCTTTGCTCTTTGTTTCTGGAGAGTTCCGATTCACTCGCTGCAAGTTTCGAGTTCAGCCTGTTGACTTCTGTCTTGAGTTGCTTCACCGTTTTGTCTTTCTCCTCATTCTCAGACTGCAGCTTCGATACCTCCATCTCTTTGCGTTCGAAACTTTCCCGCACTTGTCTGTATTCACCCTTGAGTTGCAGATATTCGTGACCTTTCGTTGTTAGTTCATTCTGGAAATTTTAAAGTATTTGATAAGAATTTAATTTAAGCCTCAAAATCTTCACTTTGCAAATTATATATTCTACTGTATGTTTCAACATTTTGAATACTTTTTTCGATCCTATTACATTTTTATTTACTGACAATTATTATCCAAAGTACGACTATTGTTACCTGTCGCTCCTTAAGCTGCGTCTTGACGAGCGCCAGCTCGCCGCTGCGCCGGCACAGCGTCCATTCTGCATCTTCGAGCCGGGCGCGCAGGGCGTCCGCATCGCGTCGCGCCGCCGCCGCCAGCTGCGCAGCGCGCGCTCCCGCTTCGCCCACGCGCCGCCGCTCCGCGCGCACCGCGCCGCGCTCGCAGCGCGAGTGTGGTGCAATGCTGTAATTCAATTATATTACTTAATTATTATATTTGTAATGGAATGGCATCATTTATACATATTTTAAACTGACTTTCCGAAAGATAGAAATTGGTATGGATATAAAATCTATAGGACAATCAATTTTATCTAAAAGTATAAAATTGTTTGTGACCTGTTTCATCAATATTATGTGTTATTATGTTCAAAGATGTTTTTAAAATGAATTCAGACAATCGAGTCTAATCTGTTCACGGTACAAAAGAGAGTGCCGGTCAGTCCATAGCATACCTCCTTTGGTCTGTCAGGCTGTATTTTTCCTGAGAACTAACCTTTGATGAGAGTTCTGTGCTCGGAACAAATTCTCGAGTGCTCTATCCATTAGGACGGAGTGCACGTCGTATACTGTGCACTTCATTTCTCGCTTTTTTTCTAATAAATTTATATGCCTGTATTAAATTAAATCCTAGATTTTTTATTATCTTCATAAACTATTTAGCACAAAATATTTTATTCCGATCCTAAGAGTCATTATCCTATTCGAATAATGGAATAATATCCACACTCTAGGTACTTGATGTGTTGTTGTCGGTCTTACTTGAGAGTTTCGTAATACCAAAGATTATTTAAGATTAATAAGTTTTATTACCTATCTTAGGTTAAATAATATTCAACTGCCCAATTTTCATAAAAATGTAATAAATCCTTAATTTTTTTTAAATATTAAAAAATATTGAAAAATTAAAAGTTATAGTTAGTTTAAATTATAGTGGTTTTCTAATAGACGTTAGAAGTGAATACTGGTTGAGTCGGTTAAATTCCTCTATAAACTAGACTGAAAGGCACTGACTCTTGTGAAATTAATTTTCTGATGTTTTTATAGCGACAATAATTCTACCGCTCAAATAACTTTAATTAATAAATGATATTCACATTTGGATTTCGTAATCACATTTGTCTTCAATTAATGAATTAAAAAATAAGGAAAATGGCTACGAGCTACGAGGAGTAAATAGGAGAGGGATTCACAAGCGTAGAGCCTATCAGGCGGTGCACGTGTGCCATGCACTCCACCCTGGTGAACACTGTATTTTCTCAATCTTACTCTCGATTTATATATTTTTAATACAGTTTTCAGATCCGTCGGAACATCACATGATTACGTAGCGTTATTAACGCTTTTCAATTTGATATCAATTCAAGTTAATTAAATATTAATTAATTCGTATGAAACACACAATTGATATAAAGTAATTAATCCAATTGGGGCAATTAACAAAATTCAACGAAAAATAGCAATTATTCCAAAACCACAAAATATTGTGTAATAATCTTGTAAATACTATGGTAACTGCACTATTGTGTGACGCTTTTCCGACTTAACACAAAAGAGTTGTTCCGGATGTAGTCCGGTAAGTGTATAAAATTCATCGGAAATCATTAAACCGTCTTCTTTTAATATTTTCTATCCAGTTTTAATCGAAGCGTTTATGGCTTTTAGCAGATTGTTTTTAGCAGATTGTTTCACACATTTGTTGTCGAACATTGCTTTTAAGGGATTTAAATTTATCATAAGATTATTGTTAACACTTTTCTCTTGACGTATTAATTACTTAATGTACGTTACATTGAAGCCTTTTATTATGGCTTGCCATTATTAATAAAGGATATTATTAATAAAAGATATTACTGAAGGCTGCGGGAAATTACTGAAGAATTATTGATTTTTTTGGAAAATTTTCTGTCTAAGTAAATAAGACAAATATAAGTTGAAAGAACGTAGAAAATACTTAACTTTAAGTCGAGCTAAGCCGAGCTTACGAATCATGCATAATTCATCAATTCGAGGCGCATTATTGAAGTAATATACAAAAAAAACTTGTAATCTTTCAATATGTGTTGTCTTGCTTATTCGTTTGTTAAATGTTTTTCTATGGTCTTTCTTATTGGACAGGTGTAATTAATTCATATATATATCGGTATTTTATCTACATTTAAACTAGATTTGTAAGGTGTGTTAACCGATCACGACTGAGGTCAAATAACATATGCCTAGGTAAAATCAATTTAAATACTAGCCGCTTATGCATGGATTACAATGGTGCGGATTTGTTTGTTTTCAACTTTAAACACCTCGTAACGAGGCGATTCATAAATTTGGATCCAAAACAACCATGAAATAGCCAAAAATGTCATGCATTGCGTCCTTATTTCCGTATCAAATGTAATGGGGCATGTCGGACCCCATACAGATTGGCGGCTCTAATCACAGATTTCACAAATTGCACGCTCGTGTTGACTTAACCTTTATGAGCTCGAAATAGTAATCGATCGTACGCGCCTGTAACGAGCGAGTTGCCGTATCACGACACCGTCGATTCGCGATGTGACGAATTCTTGATTGATAATTGTCGTGGAGACGGCTTCGTTCGAAGCATTAAACGGAGAGACATTGGGAGGCGTTTATGACCGTTACTGCAATACGGACACACCTTACGTATATTTGGAAAAATACCGATTAAATATAAAAAGTCAATTATAATTAACACAGTCGTAATAACGTGGCGTTATTATTGCTATAATTGTTGATTGCCTTTCCATCAATTAAGTTTTAACGTCTTATATATACAATTTTTTTATAAATTTTATTTTGGTAACTAAGGCGCATTAAACAATGTATTGTCCACATCATAGCAGATTAATCAAGTTTATGATGTAGAGAAAAAGATCAAGAAGAAGAAAAAAGATCAAGTTTATGATGTAGTCAATAAATTGTTTAATCAAAGGATTCAAAATTTGGTAAAAATGCTTCTTGTCTTATGTGTTTTCAGTGAGCCACTGCGAAAAGGCCTGGATAAATAATAACTCAAATTAGACCATTTATGGGAATAAAGACGGACTCTGTACACCGGTTTTACAGCTATTTCACTACACCTGCTTCTAATTTGGTCAAAATACTATACATTTTCATCGCTGAATGTTTCATCTGCGATATTTCAATTAAAATGGTATTTATTGCGCTCCTAAAATATTTTAAAAACAACAAATCAGCGGGAGTGATCTTTCGCTTTTTTGAATGTTCAAGGCGATGATTTAGAAAGGGAGTTACTATTACTTCGTCTTTCGTTCCTAGCTGATTATTAGTAGAGGAAGTTCATTGGTGGAGCTCTTTGGCGTAAAATTTTAAGGAAAATTAATGTTAACGAAAAGTTGCTTATTTATTATGTAAATTTAGTATAGATAGCACGGATAAAGTGTTATTAAGTAATTTAAAAACTTTCATCTGGAGAATAAATGAACAATTTCATCAGAAGAGAGCCGCAAAACATCATCGTGATGACATTCTTTTCTTAACGTGCATTTGGTTGTAGGAGAATATACAGTTATCGAGCAACTTGCGCACTTTGATTTGTGTTGATGAGATAGAAGAAACCACCTGGTCAAGTGAGCAAAAGAAAGAATGTGCAGCACGATATTAAAACTAATAATCCTGAAGTACTGGCTTCTGCAATGAGCGTTTATGTCCGGAAGATGAACCACCATTTCCGCTCATAAAAGAAATGCTGTTAATATTATTAACGAAATAGTCTTAGCATCTCCAAGAAGATCAGCAAAATATAAAAAGCAATACGTTTATTATCGGCGTCCAAAGTTCAATAACCACCACATGAAATATGCATTACTTACTTGAAGCAACAAAAAATACTTCCAGTGGAAAAGATTATGTAGATATTTCAATTACAAGTTCTTGTACTTAGACCGTACAGTACAAAGACTTTGTTCCGATTTAAGAGAACTTACGTGTAGAGTAAGTTATAATAAGTATTATATTTAAAGTGGGGATGTGACGGTTCCACGGATCACAGTTTGTATAAAGTGGGGATGTGACGGTTCCACGGATCACAGTTTGTATAAAGTGGGGATGTGACGGTTCCACGGATCACAGTTTGTATAAACAAACTTTTGAGAACGAAGACAATTCTAACGAATATTTATTTGCCATCACCTTGTACCTATTCGAATCTATCATCAACCTTGTACCAATCCTAAATAAAATTTGTAGCAAAACCCAAGGTTGTCATCGACTCGTTTTTGTAGGCTAACAAAGACATGGTATATATATATATATATATATATATATATATATATATATATATATATATATATATAAAGAGTAGAGAGATGTAATAATAAAATAAAAGTGCATTAATCCCAATTATTATTAGGACCAATCCGTGTACTAGTGGCGATTAAAAAAGAAGACACTAAAGGAGAAAAAGTAAAAAGTGGTACGATACTGACAATGGTTTACATCAAAATATAGAATGCTTTAACGATAATAAGAAGTGTTCAATGACGTTATGTTCATTTGTGGTACAACTCCAAAAATCTGAATACCGTTTCACCAACGAAGCCATCGAATAAGAATGCTTATTCATACTGGATATGTAGTTACCGTGCATACATCCGGTTATTTAAAGCTTTCCATGAGGAATATTTAAGCACACTATGTCGAATAGCAAATCGCTTTGATATAAAATATGGTAAGTCAGAAATATAAACGAAAAAGATCAACTAGATGAAAGGGAAAAAAACAAAGAAAAGCGAATAGGGTTTATCGTAGATAAAGCTAAAATCAATCGGTGCCGAAAACAGTAACGGGAACGCTAGAGGCGGTCCTATAAAAATACTCAAATAAGGGCGAATTCTGAAATGATTACGTTATATAATATTAAAGTTATATGTCCTGGTATCCAATGAGAGTAACTTTATATTAATTCTTATGCTCTGAACAAATAATAGTTCCTTTTTTATTCCTATAAAATATATATAGAATGACGCTCAAGAGGTTCGAAATGAAGATGGATTTTCATATATAATGGCAGCATCAGACAGGAAAACTGCAAGCGGGGTTTCTCATTACCGAGACGCTCGCTCAGAAGGCTGAAATTGCGATGAGCGCCGTTCCTCAAATGCGACCCTCAGCAACTTTTTTCCTGATTAAAGAAGAACTCTCTCATTGGGTTTCAATCAGCGTGAAACTGATTCCTGCTTCAGATCGGATCGAAGCTAATGAACGAAGTTAGTTTAATGCTGGATATTCATAGGTAACAAAAATACTAAATCTGTTATTTTTCAATATGATTGATATGTTATAATAGCATGATATTTTATAATAACTTAACAAACGAATATATAATAGAACAAAAATACTGAGTATGATAAATATTGAATTTTGCTATGTAATTTATTATTAGTACATACTTTTCCAAAGTTATTTTCTTTCCAAATCACTTAAATGTTAACCAAATTTAAGATGATAGTAAAATATAAGTAGGAAAGTTTTTAGTAATTTTTTCGAAGTCACTAAATTGCTTATTATACAAAATTGCTTATTATTATTAATTAAACAATCAGAGAAAATAAAGTAGTAGTTTTCACTCAGTTTTTCTTCCTTCTTACAAATGACAGTAATTTCACGAAAAATAATTTTCAGAAAAAAATCACCACTTTTATATTACTTTTAATATCTCCAAGACTACTAAAAGGTTAACAGACAAAACTCGATCACTCTTTTGTCATTTCTTTGCCTGCGTGATACTATATAGTGTTTCCTGCTGGAGGTTGCATTCTTGTTTGGCTGTTTTCTTTACGAGAGACACTGCAATTTACCGTTATTTTATTTTATCTGAGAACGTAGCTTATATGCAAATCATGTTGCCGTTTGCCGTTACACTCATGGAAAAAAGTCCCTTCTCACATTAAACGCTTGCTAATTTTTCAGTATACGATATTAAACTGAGTACCTGAAGGTGGCAGGATCGGCCAAGTCTGAGGCGAGCCGTGCCGCCTCAAGCTCGGCGACACCCGAGTCGGCGGGCGAGGGGGCCAGCTGTGACAGCGAGCCGCCACCGTCCGCGCCGCCGCTGCTGCCGTACGACGCCGTCGTCATCGTTCTGCAAGTATGGAGGCGCATCGCGATGTCAGTTTTATTACATCAAAGTATTTTCTGCACATTCTTCGAACGGTTTCTTTGCGGTACTAAGAAATTATGACGCAAAATAAAATTATATGAGATACCCTTGTAATACTTCACGCTCTGCAATATCGACACGAAATATGTGAAACAATACATATACAACTTGATAATCGTTATTTACTTATTATATTTAATATTGCATAAATTATTAGGGAGTGAGCGAAACAGATATTATTCCGAAGTGGAGAGGTGCGGAAAATGCGATGGGTGAAAATGCACAGTCCATCCAGGTGTCGTCAAAGAATCTTTCGATTAATGTCAATTTTGCTGCAGGCACGCTCTTCTTCCTTTAGTATAATAGAAACTCCGTAGTTGCATGCACATGTCGACCCTCTTTAAAGTTGAAAGTCTGTCAATTCACGTGGTATGTGAGCACGAGGGTGCTAGATAATGCGAACTTAACCTGGGATATGTTTTAATAACACTTTTTAATTTTTTTTAAATTTTAAAATATAGGAGGTTTTCCTGGATGAGTATTATCACATATCAAAATTTTCTTTCTTGAATCTTTGTAACCGACACTTGACCGTGTATTATTAATAATCACCTAGCAGAGTATATACATATTCACTAGCCAATCGGAGGAACTTTTATGCACAAGTTGAACTTAAGATATTTTTTAAATACATAAAGTAGATCAATCAACAAAATTTCCTATAAATAACGGCAGCACTATGAAAAATAACATTAGTCATTCCTGTAATATTCTTTTCAAAAATAACTTTTTTGAAGAGACAAATTTTCTGTTTACTTTCAATTAGAAATTGTTCGACATTTACATAGTTGAAACAATACTTTTTAGTATAAAATTGATTCTGTCATAGTGCAATGTGATAAATGGTATTTACATATAAATCAAATCTATATTAGGGGTTTGAGTCGTTCGTCCAATAATTAATTCAGCGTTAACGAGAGCCGTTTATATGTACAAGGATAACATCGCGGTCTTGCGCTCGTTTTAAATATGCATTGCGAACACGATCGATAATATCTAGACAATTAGATTTAGTCAGCTAATACGTGTACACGGTGGCAAGTACTAGTCAACGAGATACAGTTTGAAAAAGTTTACAAATAACTTTGTTCAAGCAGAAAATAAAAGTTATATTAAAGTTATAATTTGCAACTTGACTGTCATTAAACACGTGATAATTATGAAAAAAAAATATTAACCAAAGCTAATAGAACCGTTTATTCGAAATATTTATTCCAATAGGTGGTTGACCAAATTTGAATTAAGAAATGTTTTTTATTCGTATCTTTTACCTTTATTTGTGTTTTGATGAGTTTTATAACCGTTAATTCGAAATTGTACATCTATCTTACAAATTGTACATCAATTTTTAAAACAATAATAAATTGCTGACACAATTTGTGAAGAACGTTCACTAAACAAGATTAGTTTATCGAGTAAAGATTGGTGGCGAAAAGAAAAAAAAAACACATTTTAATATGGCGTGTTTCTAGTTATGCACCTCGATGGAATGAAAAAAGTATATAACTTTTTGTTGGACGATTGGTCGCGCCAAGTCCACCTAGTCAAGTAGCCGGGCGAGTCCGTAAAAAGTATGTTACCCGGCAACGGGGGCATTCGTACGATGTTTCATTATTCAAGTGTCGGTGACTGCCGGAGATACAATGTATCTTCAGATTCGAGTTTTATTGTGACTGTACAATAATTATACTTTCAAACATTATGTTATCCAGGTACTAAAAATGTTACGTTTTCCAAGGATGGTCTGGCCGGTCAATGATCTGCAATATTCCGCAGGGAAGTTTCATCTTATATTTGAAAACCACTGAATTCTCCCTAAACAAAATTTTCTCGAGCGAAGGGTTGCAGATTGTGTTGGAAGATAATTATGCTAGGAAAAGCGTAATAGTACATAAGGCTTTTTAACTTATTGCTGCACATCAATCTCTTCCAGTGGACCAGAATATCAGAAGCTGAAATCCATTAGACCGTTTAAGCATAAAAGAAAGAAAACTATATATATATATATATATATATATATATATATATATATATATATATATATATATGTATGTATGTATGTTTTTTTTTTTTTAAAGAGGTGCGGAAATAAAAAAAATCTTCGAAAGACACCGCCAATGTTAATACTCTGCCGCCCATCTTACGGCAGATAACAGTGACGGTAGTGTGGGATTCCTACCAGACCTGGCAGACCTGGCAGACCTACCCACTAAAAAAACACTCCTCTTCCCCTCTCCCCGTAGATGGTACGGGGAGGACTGCATCGGAACCGCGTTAGCATTACTTCAATCCAGTCCGTGCTGCGTCACGCGACGCCTACTCCTGGCTACTGGTCCCTTTCAGCAATTTTGCTTTCCAAAAGGCGCCGTGCATAAGCTGCAACAGCTGACCAGTTTGCTTCTTGCTCGATCATATGGGCTACCAGGCTTGAGGGGGAGAGCCTGGTGCCTATGATCTCTTCGGTGCTGCCTCTGCAGTCCTTCCACCGAACACACTCGAAGAACGTGTGTTCGGCGTCGTCAATTTTGTCTGTACAATACTTACATGCCGCCGTGCAGTGCAGACCCATCTTGTGGAGATAGGCGTTGAACTGTCCGTGCCCTGTCAGAAGCTGCGTCAGAAAGAAGTCCGTGTCTCCATGTTTCCGGGTGAGCCAGGCATTAATGTTTGGAATCAGGCGCTCCGTCCATCTGCCTGTCTTTCCCGTCGTCCATTGTTTCTGCCACTCCTGTAGCGTCTCCTTCTTAATTGTCGTTCTTGCCTCATTAGAGTTGTCACCATTTCCTTTAGCGTCGTAGAGTTTTGCTCTCTCAATCGCCAAAAGGTCGATAGGCGCAGCTCCTGCAATGACCAATACAGCCGCTTCAGAAACCGTGCGGTAGGCACAGGCTACCCTGAGAGCTCCTCGTCGTTGTACCGCTGCTATTTTCCGTCGGTATGTCTTTTGCTTTAAGATATCTGCCCATATTTCTGCTCCGTAAAGCAGTACAGAGTGAACTACCCCTAGCAGGACTCGTCTTTTCCTGGTTCGTGGTCCTATTGAGTTGGCCAAGATCCTTGATAGGTTGGATACGGTCTTGCTGGCTTTCTTGCATGCACTATCGAGGTGTTCACGGTAAGATAGATTCTCGTCAATCATTACCCCCAGATAGCGCAGAGCCCTTGTTGACGTCAGAGTTGTCCCTCCCATTTCTATGGTGAATGGTTTAGGGAACCATTTTTGTCTAGTCAGTACGACCATCTCTGTCTTCTGTTTGGCGAGTTTCAGGTGGTGTTTTTCAAGCCATATTTCTATGGCATCCGTGGTCTCCCGAATTAAAACCTCTGCTTCCTCGGCACTATCTACCACTATCGTAGCCGCAACGTCATCCGCAAAGCCTGTGAGCTGTACTTGCTTCGGCAACGGGATTCGCAAGAGCTCATCGTAGTCAGCGTTCCAGAGGTCAGCCCCCATAATTGAGCCTTGAGGCACGCCGGCTGTTACTTCATGTTCTCGCGGGCCCTCCGTCGTTTCCACAATCAGCTTCCTCTTGTCTAGATAGTCGTCGATCATTCCCAGATTTTCTGGCTTCACCAAAAATCTGTGCTCTAAAGCGTCCAAAATGTCTTCCCAATTCGCGCTGTTAAAAGCATTTTTTACGTCGAATGTGAGGAGAAGACACACCTTGCGAGCTTTGAGGCTACCAGACCATGCTTCTCGAGCTGTCTTCGTTACCTTCTGAATCGCGTCAATTGTCGATCTTCCCTTTCGGAAGCCATGTTGGTTTGTCGCAAAACCTCCGGCACGATCGATGTCGTTGCGAAGCCTTCCTTGAATGAGCTTCTCAAGCAGCTTTGCGGCAATGTCCACCATGCAAAGTGGACGGAACGACGAAGGGGTTATAGGGGTCTCTTTCCCTTTATCTAGCAGGACCAATCTTTGCCGCTTCCAGACTGTGGGAAACGTGCCAGTAGCCAAGCATGCATTGTAAGCACTCAGAAGTATGTGTGGATGCTCCAGGGCTATAATCTTAATCACTGAGGCTGGGATGCCATCAGGGCCTGGCGCTTTCCCAATCTTGATGGTCTTTGCCGCGTCTTGCAGTTCCTTCGTGGTAAAGGGTGTTGTTTCGCCATTTTTCGTGTATAATCTCTTCCCTCGTGGTGGGTGTTCGGGAAATAGCTCCGCCACGATGCTGTTCATTACAGCAGGAGATTTCGGCGCTTCTGGTGCAGCTTTACCAAGTCTTTTAGTGACAATTTGGTACGCTTTTCCCCAGAGATCATTGTTGAGGTCGTTGCAAATCTCCTTCCACAATACTGCTTTGCTTGTCTTGATGGCTTTGTTCAGAGCCTTTTTGGCCTGCTTATACTCCATCGAGTATGTGTCCTGGTCGGGGAAACGTTTTGCCGCTCTCGTTGCTTGTCGACGTAGCTTGTGGCATTTTTCCCGAAGTTCTGCTATGTTCTGAGACCACCAGTACGCTGGCCTATGGGTGCCTGGCTTCATCGACCGTGGCATTGATGCATTGCATGCGGCGATGATCAGGCCCATCACTTTTGACACTGATGTTTCCGCCTCATTACGGGTATTCGGAGTCGTGTTATACTCAAAAGTAGACGAGCTTCGTGTTAGAGAAGTTCGCAGCTTCTCAAGATCGAGCTTCCTGGCATTCCACTTCCGCGGTTAATGAACTCGTCGCGGTGCCGGAGCAGATGTTGGTTGGACTTTGAATGTCACAATTTGGTGGTCGCTGCCGCTGTATTCCTCTGAAACTGTCCAGTCCTCGATCATGTTCGCGATCCTTGGAGTTGCCAACGTGATGTCAAGGATGGATTCCTTGTAACCCGGTCTTCTGAATGTTGTAGCACTACCGATGTTCAGCACTATGAGGTCGACTCTTGCTGCAAATTCTGCTACTTCATTACCTCTGGTATCAGAGATGTCAGAACCCCATTCGGCTGATTTGGCGTTGAAGTCACCAGCTACGATGACTTCCCCGTCGAACCCGCCGATTGTGTTCTCTAAGTTTGCCATTCTCTGGCGAAAGACACTAATCCCTTCATTGGGTGAAAGGAAGACGCTCACAAAGTAGGTCATGGGGGTTTTGATCCAGACAAAGCCTTCTCCACTTCCGCTGTCATTGACGATGACCCGCTTCATGTTTACAATCCAGATAGCTGCCGTACCGGATTTATCAGCGAACCATGATCTATCCTGGATGTTTAGATACTGCTCGCAGATAAGGCAGATGTCGATCTTCTGTTCAAAGATACGTTGGCGTAGTAAATTTTGCGCCAGAGCGCATCTATTCAGGTTACCTTGTACTATGCGTGTCATTTCTGCTCTCTCGTGATTTCGGCAAGTGCATTGCGGAATGCCTTGCAAGCCCCGGAGCCCGCGGTATGACATACACTGTTCCGATCCTTCTCGTCCTGTGCACATAGAAAGCATTTCGGCTTCACCGCGCAGTCTACAGACTTGTGGTTCTCTCCGTCACATTTGTAGCAACACTTGCTTCTATCTGGTCCCGTACAGCGATTTGTTTGGTGCCCGTAACCAAGGCATTTAAAGCAACGAGTCACTTTAATAACGGGACGAATGCGGCAGTTAACCCATCCAATTTTTATGCGGGCCTTAATCAGGACTTTGATCGCGTTGGCCTCATCTATCTCGCAGAAGGCCGCTCGTTGTCCTCGTGCCGTGACTTTGGTCAAGTTGACCCGCCTGATTTCTAAATTTGTCGTGAAGTCCCGATTGAGGGCTTCACGAACGTCATTTTCAGTAGAGACTCCATCCAAGTCGAGAATCTCTATCGTCGTCAGTGGCGTCAGTGTTTTGACTGTTCCGATGTTTTCGGTTGCTGACTTTATCGCGGCAGCAAAAGCCGCACTGTCGTCAGACTCATTTCTAGCAGTACGCCTCCGCGTCTTGTCTGTCTAATGGACCTAATGTCCACGCCAGCCTCTGCCGGGTTCACCTTCGCCTTAATCTCCTTAAGGAGATCCGCGTACGTGCGCCCTTCTGCTGGTTGTACTAGAACCGCTTTGGTTCTTGGTTTTCTCCTTTTCGTTTTGCGATGGTTGTTCTTGGGGCCATCGCTTCCTTGAGGCTTTTGGGCCTCTTTCGTTGTTACGGCCGAGTCTAGTGTCGCTTTTTTCTTCGTTTTTCCCCGCCGAGCCACTTCAACCCAGGTGCCTTGAGCCTGTTTTTTGGACGGTTGATTGTCCTGTCCAGAAGTGGGGCTCGGTGTCGATAACGGCCTTTTCTTAGGGTTGGTTTCCTCGAGCGCGGGGTTCGGTGTTTGAAGTATACCCGGCTGGGAGATCATCCTGGGGGATGTCTGCGTAGTTCGCGCCGTCTTGCTTGGAACTATTTTCGAAACAGCGGTGAGGTCTTTCAAAGCCAGGCGATACGCGGTGTCGATCGACCTGACTAACGTCCTTATTACATCGTGTACGTTGTTCTTATCCTTGATGAAGTCAACGAGCTCGTCAATTTTGGAGCCTAGTCGCTCTACCGGTGTTTGGCGGCATCCACTGGATGGTACAGAGTGTACCCGATCCCGGTGGAAGGCGCTGAATGCGGTCCTCTCTTCTATGTTTAGTACGGCGGCGCTCGCACTCTGCTCGACGTCCATGTGGGCGTCCTCTCCTGTCGCTGAGTTCATACTCCCTGTAGCAGTACTTGACAGCCAGTCCATGGGGTCCACCCCGCTGCCCATTTTTTGTTTTATAGTGCTTTCCATGTTGTTCCCACGAGTACCTAGGGAAATATAAGTCCACTCCGGCAGAGCCCCGGTTGCCGGAGTAAGGCCACTAAATACGCCTGAGGTGGGACCTAGTCCCTCAGGGAAGCGCTTATGACGACAATACCCTGTCGCCTTTCAGTCCTGGGCACGCTAGACCTCTGACATCGGGTTGTGTTTTGTCCGCGGGGGCTATTTTATTTCACCCCTACCCTGTGTCGGCAATGCGAGCCTCGGGCTTACCCCTATCCGCAACCTTGGGGACGCGCCGTGTAGCAGTGCACCTCTGCCTACGGGTATGTATGTATGTATGTATGTATGTATGTATGTATGTATGTATGTATGTATGTATGTATGTATATATATATATATATATATATATATATATATATATATATATATATATATATATATTAATTCCTAGAATTAATCGGCCAGTGTACGAAACGAACAAGTATTTTAGTCAATCTAGTGAATAATATGGTAAGTCAAACAGTTCAGACTGGCTTTTACAAAATAAACGTGTGCGCGTAACGCGCACACAAACCAATACTCGTATGAAAATAACACTCATTATTCGCTATTTTTCTCCCACTTAATCGTACAATTACCCGCTACTCGAATGCGTGAACCGTTACCGATAGCGCACACTGCCGCAGCTCTGGGAGACGACTTATTGCGCTATTGTTGTTCGAACGTGGGACCATTTTGTTCATGCGCGATTGAGAAGAAATCCCTATTTTCGATATACGTTCATCATAACTCTGCTCAGTGCGAGTCGTGTGGTCGGAGTTTGTTAAGGGTAATTTTATAGGTAGTTCCATGTAAGTGTTAGCTTATGATACCGCTTGTCGGAAAGACTTATAATATCAATAAAACTTATATAGATTATGCTAATATAATCTGATCGAAAAACTTCCTTTACATAAAGGAAAAAATAAAATATTAAACTTGGGAATATAATCATTATATGCCACAGCAAAATATAAGGTCATTACAATTGTACAAATTATTTATCCAGAAAGACAGGTTACCGATGTCATCCAGGGACAATCGCCAGGAAGTGAATGTGACATTAAAGTAAAATGATAAAAAAAAATAAAAATATCAAATGAAACGTTACAATTTTTCCAGGTTCATTTGATACAGCATTGAAGAAATTTTAAATATTCCATAAAACTATAATTATTTCAGTAATAACAATTATACAACTTTAATTTCAAATGACATTGAATAGTAAATTCTAATTTAGGGAAGGTACAACAGTTTTCAAATTAACATAACTAAACAGGTATCAAAAAACAAAAACCCGTTCGTTTAGCAAGCGGTACAAATTTCTTAGAACTAAAGTGATTCAATGGTAAAGTGGCTTTTCATTAGCTCAAAATGTAAGGTAAATGTTTATGTTACGATGTTTTACTTTTTAATAAATTTATTTAAAAAAAAAAGATATTTTTAAAATTGCTCATTGCAAACGTGTGTTTTTCTAATAGTATGGTAAACAAAAATACTATTTAAAAAGATCAGGTCAGATCAGTATCGTTACTGATATTAGTAGTTACAATGTATTTTCTAGCCATAATCCTGATTTTAGATAATTTCTGTTTATAAGCTGTATCATGATATTCACTTTTTAAAGATAAATTGATTCCTTTTTTTTTAAAGCGGTAATTTAAACGTTGCTATTACAGTGACTACTAACCGGAAACCAGTAGTCAAAGTAAAGGCGGATCATTAGTCACGTCCGTTTCTTTAATCGATGCTTCGCTCAATCGGGATCGATCCGTTTGGGCTCATTAACCTGATGGTGAAGATAAACAGGTTAATGATTTATCCAGTTTCCAACATCAACACCAGAATTCCCAGTTCCAATGGCTTAATCTTGGTTCAAATAAATCGCTTTCCATAAATTTATAGTATAAAACTGAGTGCGTTATGAGGAAGGTATTGTTGATTTTTTTTACTCTCTTTAAAATTAAGTTGACTTCTGGTAATTTTTTTTTCTATTATCTTTACTTGACTCCAAAATTTATGAGCTCGTTACAGATTTCCGAGTTTAGATCTGAACTTTTTACTTCGGTGTCAAATTCACGGTCTTATCTGTTATAATTCATAATCCTGATTTTTACGTCCAAAAAAATCTACGTTTACTCCAGATTTCGAAACATTGTTCGTCCTTTTATGAATATTTCTTCTCTTTTTATGCTCCAAAGTTACGGACTTCATTGGATCCCAAAATGAGAAGTTCAGATCGATGCACGCTTTCAATAATTATTTGAAAAATTGTACTTCTCCTGAATTCACTCACGCTTTTTTTTCCTTCCGTTCCTCTCCACTTTTCCTACATTCACTGCATGTATATTTATGTTCCGTTAAAGACGAAATAGTAAATATAGCAGATATGAAAAATAATCAAAAGCGTTTTCGATAAATATCCATGACACATAAAATTTAAAAAAATCAATACATTGTAAACATTTAGCGAGTTGTGGTCGTTTGATCATAATTTTATTTCAGTTTACGTCGAAATCGAAAGTTGCTTTGATCATAAATTGTAGTTTTGGACATTTAAAGTGCATTTCAGAAGTTATGTTTATAGTTTAGTGTTGGTTAAGGTATATTTAGCTAACCATACGGAACAAGAAACATTGTATGGAATATTAGAACGTTGGTTGAATATTGTGATTACTACTTTTCCGATATAACTAAAAACATAATATACAGACCAACATGAATAGCCTACAATTTGTCCGGTGTCAATCCAATTAGTTTTTCAATGGCATAACTCGAGAGCGAAACAGATTTCCGAACTCGGGAATATTTCTTCGTTTCACTGAGCACTGTCATTTAAAAAGTCCGTAGTCTCTATGTTATTTGTTATTTTACAGCTCTTTGAAAACGCACATACGTACGTACCTACGTATGTACTCGTACGCGATGCTAACGCAATACTTTTATCACCAAGTGATCAGACAGAAAGTATACGTTCTTTAGTAGTAAACACAGGAATAAAACCCATATAATATGAACTACAATGTGTTTTAACTTTGAGATATAGTTTTAAATATAAGGTTTCTGTCACTGATATATTTAAGAAAAATAAAGTTCCGAAAGTGTGTCACGGTCTTAGCAACCGGTACTAAGTTCAAACTGCGTTTTGACAGACTTCCGGCGGGCCCCGACTGCGTCTTAACTAGTACTAGTGCATCCGGTTAGAGAAAATGATCGGAAATTGTAACCTCGATCATTTTCATATATTATTTGTAAACTGTAATTCAATTAGTTCAAATAATTAGGTAAAAAAGGCTGAACCTGCTGGACTTCAACAAACAGTTACAAGAACAAAACAGAACTAAAATATTTCGTCGTTCCAATGTATTTTATTTTCTAAACATCATATTATTTTTCCAGATTTCATCTCGGGTAAGATAAGTTACGAGTGACACACAGTGTACTTAAATGACACAAATTTGAAACGAACTGATCATCCTTAAAATAAAGATAATTCATGGAAAATTGTTACACAGGTATAAGTATTACAATTTGAATGTATTTTATTTTCTAAACATCATATTATTTTTCCAGATTTCATCTCGGGTAAGATAAGTTACGAGTGACACACAGTGTACTTAAATGACACAAATTTGAAACGAACTGATCATTATTAAAATAAAGATAATTCATGGAAACTTGTTACATAGGTATAAGTATTACAATTTGAATGTATTTTATTTTCTAAACATCATATTATTTTTCCAGATTTCATCTCGGGTAAGATAAGTTACGAGTGACACACAGTGTACTTAAATGACACAAATTTGAAACGAACTGATCATCCTTAAAATAAAGATAATTCATGGAAACTTGTTACACAGGTATAAGTATTACAATTTGAATGTATTTTATTTTCTAAACATCATATTATTTTTCCAGATTTCATCTCGGGTAAGATAAGTTACGAGTGACACACAGTGTACTTAAATGACACAAATTTGAAACGAACTGATCATTCTTAAAATAAAGATAATTCATGGAAACTTGTTACATAGGTATAAGTATTACAAATTAATATTAATAATTTCAGCATGTACATAGAAATATAACTTTTAGTAAGAAACAAAAAAAATGGTTTTGCACGGTAATGCTTCCGTATTGCGACGTCGCCTCGCCCGCTCTGACACGCGTCGGCACGCTCGGCGGCGCGCGGCGGGTCAGGGTGACCACGCTCCGTAACACAACAGCGACACGGTACGCGTTACAAAAATACTATTCGATACACGGGGAAATTATAGAATTAACCTTCTCGTTATTATTCGACCTTTAGATTCGTTTGGGCGCTCCCGGCGTAATTTAAATTGTATTTGAGTTACATAACCAAAACAATGTGAGCAATTTTATATGGTTACTATCTCAGTACAAATTTACCTGCAGATGTAATCCCCAGAATGACATGCCTACTTGTTTCATAAAAAATTAAATTAGGTATTGGTACAAAAACGGCTTAGCCGAAACTTTTACCATCAAATAGTTTATAATGTGCAAATGGGCATACGGAATATTCTTTTAGAACGTATAGGCAATAATGATTCGAAGTGTGCTGGTTATATTTTTTCATTAAATTTTCAGACCAATATAGCTATACTGGTTTGAAAATTTAACTATTATAATAATGTATAAATATTGTTAATTATTAGATATATAATACAAATCTATAGAAACTTATATAAAATATAGCCTATTTTCTGCTGGAAAATAGGACTATAAATTTTTTTTTAATTAAACCAACCTATTATAGATGCATCAAAATAATGACTGGAAAAATTGTATGAAACAATGAAATTAAAAAAAATTCCATGAAATACTCTTATTTTATAATGCATTTTTGGTTATTATAAATGCATTTACATCACAAGATCGAGCGGTAAAGTTCTATACTTGACTAAAGTACAGAATAAATAACCAAACCGTTGAGAATATCACTAATTGATTAATGTCAATAATTACTATATAAAAACGCAGTTATGGTCCATTTTTCGCTTGAAAAAAGTCGAAACGAACAGTATAAAGAAGGAACGTTTGTAGAGGTTAGTATCAGAAACTATTAAACCAATTCTAAAAATCCCCTGAATTTGGAAATTCGTACTTCCCCAACACATATAGATTACATGATCTGATTAAAACGCCACAACTATGCCAATATGTAATTTTTGGTCAAAAATGGTGCTACAGCTAGTCACCCTGAAGCCAATGCCACACACAAATGCGAAATTATTACTGATGAACGATACTGTTTTCATTTAATTGCCGGTAGTGACTGTGAACGGTAGAAGCTCGAGCCGGGGGCAATTTTAATGTAACACATTAATTAGAGTGACCAAAGCGTCTTACCAACTGCGCTTAGTAAAAATGACTAAACTTCTTCGTAAATTATTTCTTTTCGGCCACGCTCAGACTCGTCAGCATTTTTGAAATGTTACCATATTATTTACGTTGCGTGTTCATATGTATGTGAAGTTCTTTAAATTTCCATAACGTTAAAATTTTCGTGTTTCTGCGGACTGCAGTTCGTTTTCAAAATTACCTGTAATATTTAAACATATTATTTATTTTTATTTACGGTTGCTCGGTTACGGGAAAGGAAAAATGAAGTTTCTTTTCAAAACAATATTAGATTATTTTTTTTATTCTCAGAAAGGTATGAATATTTTATAAGAGTTTTCAAATCTTCCAAAGTTTAACTTTCTCTTCTTGTACATGCGTAATTATTACACTTAAATCTGAAAACAAGAAAGCTTGTCATGTTAATTAATTTTTTTTTTCTTTAATAAATCTAACTTTTGTTGTTGTTTTTGAAATCTACCCACTATAAGCTGGCCTGTTGGAAATTTTGTGAATATATTTGTTTTTCACGCGTTCCGTTACACAAGTCAAGAAGATTGCCCAGTCTTAGATGACTGCCCTCCTCGCCTACTTACATTGTTTTTCGCGGATTTTTATAGTTTCACGGATGCGCGACTGCTAATGTACCATATAAAACAACTGGAATTAAAGATGCTCTTTTTGTTCCCAGCAACATTATGAGGAACAAGCCAAACTAATCAGTTACTTTTTCATCCTTCTGTATAAACTGGGTCCGTGGCTTGCAAAGGCTATTCGTTTTTTTTCAATCGGTGATCTCAACGTTTATATATAAAAAAAATATCGATATAGAGTGTTATAGAAGTTCCGATAGAAAATAAGAACAAAATATTGAATGAATCCGGCTTTAATAAAAATAATCATTCATAAACATATTCAAGAAGTGCATATAGCGGTATTTAATTAATGGGCGAGATGAAAGAAAATTACTACATTACGAAAGCTACATCATACATATTTTTCAACTAATACAAAGTTACAACATCAGAAATTAATTTACTGAGAAAAATATGGGAAAAACATCCCGGGGAGAAGCGGAATAAGAGAAGGTCAAATAGAAATATGGACTAAACCCATGTTAGTTTCTCATTGTTTATTGCAGAACGAATTTCAAACTTTAATGAGTGCTGTGTTTTTTTCACACCTGGTTTAAGACATTACTTAAAACAGGTGTAACTTGTAAAAAGTACAGAGAACACTGTGTGATTACTTTATTGCCGAATGATACCAATAAGTTAGAGATTTAAGAAAACAAGAATACATCTTGACACTTAATGAGAGAAGTACGCAACATCTGTGACGTGACTACGAGCATGAAACGATGCTATTATTTTCTACTGGACGTGATACAATTATAGATGGAACTTTTAATCTCGCGCCGTGCAATGTAATAAATTTGGTGCAAGTAAATAAACAGTATGATACCAGATTGTATCAATAGTTTTGTCCTGAGAAAAAAACGTATTTTTATTCTTGTTTAAAATAAAATTAGTTATTTATCTAATCTAAAAGTCACTTATTTGTATCTTAATGTACATATTTAATATATTTTGGTTGGTGCATAAATGAAAATAGTAAAATAGACCTTATCGATACCTCGTAAGCATAAAACTGCTCGCATTGAAAGTTTTTACTAATTTTAACTAAATACGAGACAAATTAAAAGTATGTAGACCGATACGGCAATTATTGCAATGTAAACAGGAAAGACATTGACGTGATACTTCGCATATTGTACTTTAGGTTAAATACTTTTTATGTGATATCGGCACAAGTAAAAAAACTCACTAATTAAACTTTCAGTTTAAAAATTATTTTTTTTAGAATTATTGAGTAGGAGATCGGAAAAAATTCACGACATTTTTTGTACATTAAATAGACTCACCAGATTTTTTCACTCGATGTAAATGAAAACGGATAAAATTTCACCTCCCCACGTATATGTGCATTAATTGTTCTCCTTTAAGAAAAACGTAAAACGAGATACTCCGAAAATGACACATATCAGTAAAAGACAGCAAATTTATATTTTTATTTTCTTATGGCATTTTGTATAAAATCCATATATTAATACGTGAAGAGACCCCTTTTTTTGTACCCCTTTTTTGCAAAAGGTATAAGCTTTAATTACGCCAAATCTCACATTCCTCCGTAAATGTGAAATTTGATAAGTCTATATGGAGAAAGAGTACAGGAAACTAAAATTTATATATAATATGTGTTACTAACACATTGAATTATGTTTACATTCATACTGTCAATGTCAAACACATAACAGTCTGTGGTCAAACAGTCATACAGAGTACGAATTATCGCCAAAGAATTTTAAAACATCAGAGTAACTGAACGAGTATCGAGTTGTGAATTTTGTGTGATTTCAAATGTTTCTTTTTCAATAGTCTGTGGAGTGTATGTCAAGGGAAAAAAGCGTTTATTTTGTATTTTGTGTATTTTGTGTGCTTAGGATACACCCCTTGCAAGAAGAAAATTTTGTAGCCGCAATCTAAATTGACTTACTCTCGCCTACCTATTAGTGTTTTTAACAAAGCATGTAAGTACGTTACGGTCAAATTTCTACCACTGGGCGATTACTATTTCTATTTAAGTCTCCATATTATCAAAAAAAATTACACATCTTTATACAAGAGTTATTATGTTTTAAAAAGTATTATTTAAAATTGCTAATGCACTTTTCAATTTGTTCTGTGCCCGCGACTAAGCCATAATTTAGAATTACATTTGAATGTTTTTGAATGGAAATCAGAAATCTAAAAAGTTATTCTGAATTTCATTGGTTTTTATTGTTATTTTTAATCTTTACTGATAATTGATATATCTAAAGTATAATATTTGCGCTCTCATGAAGAAAGCTTGTTTTTGTTTTGTGTTCGGTTATAAATTGTATTTTATTTATTGCTCATTCCCAACTATCAATCGCTGAATTATTTATATCCTAAAAATACCAGCTTCTTTAAACATTATGTGCTATTTCTGTAACGTACATTTTCGTCGGTCTCCTTTTACTAAGATGCATTCATTCAAAATACTGATATTTTCTATTGTTTTCTCATACATAGACTTACGGCAATAGATTTTGTAGTCAGTCATAAAAAGTCAAGGTAATTAAGTTTAAGTCTAACACGGTTTATATAAAATAAATGTTCACGACATAATAATCACAAAAACTGGCTAGTTATAGAATGTATAAGTTTGGTCTTTGTTCTGTCTAGTCACGTCTAAATGAATTATAATTTTACGCAAGTTTTACGAATTATATACAATTTTCGAGTACGCCGTGAAGAAACAATATTTCGCAAGTCGGCTGTAAGCAGAGATTAGCAATGAAACAATTAAATATTACGAGTTGCGGTTGCTGCGATTGGCGGCAATCAGTGCGCGGAGTAACGGTTGTTCGCCGCTAACGAAGAATACTTTCAATGCCCAACAGCTAGGCGGACGTTTATTTGTTCTGAAACGGCGAGTTATAATTTTATGGCCTATATAAGCATATTTATGTATGTGTATTATTTTAAAAAGAACGTTCATTTTAAATTGTTAAAACGGCGAGCGTGCGAAATTATATCCGCCGTTCCGGAGCTGCTAACTGCACCACGCAGTGATGTGCACACTGCAAGGTTATAACATTTTCGTTGCCCATAATTCAATTGCATTGGCTAAAATGCGGGCGGACATATTAAAACGTAGCTTAGGTATTAAAAGCAAGAGCTCGTTCACGTTTAAGAAAAAACGTGGTTGAATTTTGTATCTATGTTCTGTGCAACATCGCAAATCGACTACCTTTTCGGTAGTTTTTTTTAAATAATCTCACCTAGAAGTCACTATTATCCTAGTAAATAGCCCATAAATTAGTTATTACAATAAACTTATTCAACACTTGTAAAATTATTCAACCTTTATTCAACAAGGATGTGACCCCACTCGTCAGCACGGATCAGCACCGTATTCATACTAAAGATCAGTTTTGTACGGGGTATCGTACGTACGCTTCAGCATCGACGACACCATTGTCAACATTTCGGTACGTTTTCGGAGACTGCACAGCTCAGCACTGCCCGATCGGTGCAATCGCACGCGTAAACATGGTAACGTCACGCGAAAGACTATTTACGCCCATTTACACGTGCGTAAGCGTGCAATAAACTTACTAATTCATTAAACTTACTAATTCATTAAAGTCATCGTAAGTTGTTCCATAATAATCTAAAAATCTAGCAGGATTGGCAATCAATCAGAAAATTCCGTAGCGTAATATCCAATATCTTCTATCCGCTTCCAAATCAGATCAATGAAGTATCTTCTTTTTATAAAACTTTGCGGGTCTTTCTTTTGTTTTTTATTTCTTGCAAAATATTAGCTATTAACACTGGCTCTTTTTCAAGCATCTCCTGTTTAAGTGAACTGTAGTCTTCAGACGCGTGATCGGGCTGCTTTCGCTTAAGCATACGATAGCACGCTTCAGCGTACACAAGCGTGCTGAAGAGCGTTGACGCATGCGATGCGGTGAGGCGCGTACAAGTACGGGTGATATCATTAGCCAAAATGCCGGTCCATGCTTACAGATGGGGGACAACCCTAATTCTCCAAAAATACAAAACATTGAATATATTTCAGCTAGAATCATATAATTTTTATCATCTTTCATAAACACACTTTTATAACACATTATAAAATTGATCCAGTTTATTTTTACCATTTTGCAATAATACTTTGCAATTCTAATATATAAATTTAATTAAAAGAATCTAAATGACACGCGTATTTTTGAAGAAGTGACTGAGAAAGTTTAGATTAAAATAAATTTGGTGCTTTATATGCAGAAGTTGATTTTTTTCTATTGAACACATTTTTTCTTAATATTTTGTATGAAAAACAATAATTCAGTTAAGAAGTTTTCTTATTCATTTGCTCTTTACGTAAAGTATCATTTTGTTTCACATTTTACTAGACGGAGACCACTATAGCTCTACATGTAAACGTATTAAAACGTATAAAAGGTTACGTGTAATAACATTTGTTTAAAAGTTGGACACATCTAAAATAAATACATATATACAGGTCGAACCGAATACATTGTATGTACTGGTTTAATAATTAGATTTAGTATGTACTGGTTTAATTAAACCAATACATAGTATATACTGGTTTAATTAAACCAATACATAGTATATACTCTGGTTTAATTATGTACAACTGTTTTCTGAAATTATTATCACATGCTATCCGTAATGGACAGTTTGTTTTTTTTCAACTTTTACATTTTTATTTTTACTTAAGACACCAGGCCAATATGCATCAACATCAGGCTCATATGCCAAGAAGCTGAGAACCCGAACGAATTATATTAGCGAGAAATTCTACAAGCACAATATACAAAAGCGCAAAATAACGCAAAAAGCGTTAATTTTCTACATCTAAAAACAGGTGCCAATTTGGTTTTTAAAATAAAATTCTCTACAAAAATAATACTGTGATATATGAAAATTTGCGAACTAAATCGCGAGCAAAAGCTAGCAAGTATAAAGGAAAGAACAGCAATTATGATACCAGGATAATGCTAATATTGATATGATTAAGTAGTTTAAAATTGAAAACAAAAAGATAACCAATATCTAAAACCCACGGTGCTAAAATGACAAGTTAACGGTGAAACATTTTTTACTTTATCATTATTTGCAAAATTATTGCTCACAGACCTCCGTTGTAAAGCAATGTCTTGCATAATTATGTAGTAGTATTTTCTCAATAGACCATATGCAAGCTCATTGAGATAAACGACAAAGTAATTAACCGTAACCGACCCACTACCACTGGCGAATGACATAAGTAAGACCCAGAGTCCCCGCATCATTGTTAACGCGGCGACCGTAGCGGACCTGAGCGGACATGACGAGTCCATTAGTTTCTGAGATGCTTCTTCGTAAACCGATGGACAATACGGTACAGAGAAATGCGTTAATTGCAACTACCGTTATTAATCTTTTATAAAAGAAAATAAAAAAAAAGTAAAAATGCAAGCAAATTTGAACGATACCACAAATTAAAACATAGTAACACCCGGTTTCAATAACATTACTTGCTCGAAATCAACAAAATCATTGCTGGAATCCCATATTTTATATTTCAAATCTATAATTTCATTATTCATTTTATTATTATTATTCATTTTTTCGCGAATCGGAAAATCGGACCATTGTCAACATTTCGGCCGGAAAAGGATTTTCTGCAACGAATATCGATTATTAATAGTTTGATTAATATAATAAAAACAGAAGCAAACACATTTCGAAATTAAATTAATTACAAGTGAAATTTCCAAAGTTCCAAAAAAGTTGTAACAAAATATACGCAATGAGCTCTATTGAAAACATATTTACAGTCATTAACACAAATACTTGATTGATAGCGTTAATAAATACGTCAGTGTTATTTAAATATTTTAACATTGTGAACTATAAATTTGAAAACAATTTCCAAAAAATATTACTGGGTAATTGGCTAGAGGATGTAGGCGGAGATGACTTTTTGGAGTAAGGTTCCGTTACTATTATTTTTTTATTATATTTCATTTAAGGTTTTTAACTCCAAAATCTATCCTTAGTATAAACTAATTTGTTTTGTTTTCATCAAACAGTCTAAATAGATATTAATAGAGAAAATAGTCCAGTTGTAGTCTTACATGCCGACGCTACTTCCAATCTAAATATATTTATAGACATATCGATTAAGATAAAAACAAACATTCATACAAACACCCAAAAAATATTATTCGTAGTCTTGCCACAACACTAATAAGCAAATGTTCTCATAAAACATTTTAAATCGTAAAGTTACAATCAGACATCCATATTACTCATGCGACTATAAAAGCATAACGAGAACTGACCTATTAATAACTTTTGAATATACGTTCAAAACTATACTAATAGACTCCCATTCGAGTATACGGTTTACATAAATTTCAGCCAATATCTTCATAAAATAAACGGGCGTTCGCCTAAAGGTTTACGGCGCAAACTGACCGTGCGTTGCAAATAGGTCACGCGCCATTACAGTTCTACTTTTTTGATCGATGACTAATGAAACTTTGATAAAAACAATAACTTCTCGCATTGACTGAGAAGCGAACGCAAGGCAATCTTTCCGGATGGTTTAGTTTAGCAAATGAATGAGCAAAGGTATAGCTTTCATCTCCATCATCGATACTTTCGTGAGAAATAACGATCCGACATGGAGCGTCAGAATTTATAGAACAGTGTAATTTCTGGGTCTATAATTCAAAATACACAGTCACACACGAGCATAATAACAGGGGCAATAGATAACATATATAATGTGCAGTCGAATATTTCTATTACGCAGAAAGTTATAAAATATATCTAAGAATAATATAACTAATATACTTATTTGATTATAATTTTTAAAACTGAGTGTGTAAGTATTTGCTGAGGGAAAAGTGTGTAAACATTATGACATGGAATATCCTCTACACTACATAAAAATGTTGCTGAATGAATATCAAAAATGTTGCTGAATGAATATCAAAAATGTTGCTGAATGAATATCAAAAATGTTGTGAATGAATATCAAAAATGTTGCTGAATGAATATCAAAAACCGGCTGAGAAAGTGAGATAAGCGTAATTACTTTTGTTTGCTTTACGTTATCGCGCTCTCACTCCACCTTACTAAGAAATCGCAACATACTTTACAGGTATATATAGATTGTTAGAAAATTTGCGTTGTTTCCTATCTTATTACTATTATAATGTTAGACTTAAACAATTTATATTAGAAACATACAATTCAATTAACATATAATTAACTTAATAAACTCACGTGCGAATAATATACTCAAGAAGATCTGGATCCATTATTTAACACATCCGAGGCACTTAGTTCTAGTTACAGCAATTACCCGAGAGATATGACAAAAACACAATAACACGAGAACTATTCACTACGAGTACCCGCGTATGACTGGCGGCGGTCAGTCCAAATCGCGACTTTATATTACGAGGATCACGATATAGAAATTAGTAAAGAAATTATGTTTGTTTGCTTATTCCCGGCGAGCCTGACCAAACAAACCCATTAGTACCATTCTAAATATTATTTAAATCCGTATGTGTTTATGCGTCGTGGCAGGCTAGCGCTCGGCGACAATATAAATAATAGACCATAGATGCTTTTGTCGTGAGCTATCAGTCGTTATGGACTCAGTCAATTAGGAATATAATCAGCAGTGTAGTGAAAATAAGCATGATGTAGGTCTCTTGCAAAATCACTTTGTTGACGTCCACGAGAACTGTTACAAAATTATTTAAATAATAAGAAATTTACTAATCACGAAAGCTTTAGTTATGATAAACATGAACACATAAAATACTCGAAGTTATACGATGTATGTAAAGTATAATCAGTGTTTCAAAATTGTTGTGGAAAATTAATGATAAAATGAGATTGTAGATAAAAAATTACGTAAATTTACGCGAAAAGACAATGTAACAAGTTACAAATGGCAGTCTATGATCCGTCCTTAAAGTTTTCGCATAATTGCCGTTCATTTCTATGCTATAGCAACATAGGCAAAGGAGGTACTAAGTGTAATCGTATAATCTTGTGTAATCTTGGCTTAAAAGGAATTGGGCTTAGTTCTTAGTTAAAAGTTCTTGAGCTTAAAAGACTTAATACAGATGTGTTGATGAATCAATAAATGTGTATTGAATTTTTGAGCATTTATATACACTTTGTACGTGTTAGGATGTTTAATCAAAATATATATTAAACGAAATTTTGAGAACCACTGTACTTTTATTGCCCACTTGATTTAGTCACACTTTGGCTAATGTATTTACAAAAAAAAGATGATTTGACCACATAATAAAAATAATAATTGGGGACGGCAGATGAACTCTGAAAAGGTCAAAGCTGGAAGTTATCCTTAGGAAAACCGTCAAGTCGGAAGCCGAAACGCATAAATGCTAGCAGGTTGCATGTAACGCAAAATACAGTTATTGAATATATGTAAACATACACGTTTCTATAAAATAGGTAATGTAACGAAAATACTGCATTGTTTCCACTAAAAAACTAAGTAGGAAACGAAGAGCGTGTTACTTACAAATTGGTGTATATGCACGTAAACCTAGAAAGAAACGATATTTCCTAGTTGTATTTTTGTGTTCCTGGATAGAAAATGGAGGGTTCCAACATGACACGCTCATGTTACCACGCGCAACCAAGAAAGAATCGTAGAAAATTTTTAAATATAATCTTCTTCTATCTACCGCACGTTTAACCGATAAGTTTTGGAGTAACTCGATTATCGCCTGTCGAGTATCAAACTTAACATTTAACCACTAAACATTCATGATGATAATATGCTACTACAAAAAATTGTATATTATATGCCGTCGACTTCTTCATTGTTACACGTGGTTTCTTAGAAATGCCAAACCGATCTCTGGCCAGCACCTCATTCGGTTTAACATAAAAATAGATTTTAAAATATTCTAATTGTGAATTATGTGATGTAACAGTGTTCCAAGTATTTTATATTAAGTTTCGATTAAATATTGTTTAAAGTACTCTACAGTAAGGTGAAGAAATCATTAGATCTTGAAGTGACTTCAATTGCATCCTTCAACTTGTCATCAGAAAGAAGATAAAAGAGTGTTAGGCCTCAAAATATTAAAGCATAATATGTATTATATATATATATATATATATATATATATATATATATATATATATATATATATATATATATAATATTAAATTTAGTATATTCTAGGGCATACATAACTTGCACTATAATGTATTAGCACTAAAACATTTAAAATAGGTCATTTTACATAGCGGGTAATAAGTACGTAAGTTGTAATAAAACTCAGCGGATGTCATAAACGCATTATTATATTAATAGTAGATATTTCACAAGTGTTTACATACATTTCAAAGGTTTCACTTCTATAATTATAAAAATCGGCTAAGTAACAATCCTGGTTTTGCTCGTTAGTAAGCCGCTTTAAAGCAAAAACAACTGTACATCGAATGAGAGTGGCCAAGAAACCTAAATTACTATTTTATAAAAAAAAACAGCTTTATTTAAAATAAAATCATGCTCATATAATTCCACGTACTTGAGTGAACACAGCTGATTTCTCTGCATACAGTACACACCTAACACGTACCTCAGAAAACACACGTGGTTTCGGTTATTTATTTTACCGAGCGATAATTACAAAATGAATGTAGCATTTTTCATGATCTTCTGTTTGAAAAGTGAGTGAAAAGCCGTGGAGTGCTCTTATTTTTTTAAAAAACGAAGCTTCATTTTTCCTTTAAATTATAACTAATAGAAAATATTAGTCAGTCCACACTTTTACTTATTATTTTATTATTCTGTTATTTGTCATGATTCTTGTTTTTCATAATTTTTAAATTCAGCAGTCTAAATGTTAGCGACGTTATGTCAAGGCGAGTTGACGCCGTGTATACTAATAAAATGGTATGAAGTTAATTTAGATATCACATAAAATCAAGTTTTAGTCACATCCGAAGGAGGATCGATAGTAAAAGAATGAAAGAAACCAAATGCCTGTTCGATTCTAGAGGAAAAAAACCTATTCGGAAAATTTTTACCATAAACAGGAATTTCAGTGTCGGGTGGTACAATTTCAATATCAAATTAAAATATAAAAGTGTCACTGAAGTGAAAATGATTATATTTTCGTTATGAAAAACAATCAATGCAATAACAACTGAAATAAAATTCTACCACACTTTTTATGAAAAATTCAGAGTAAATGACAATGTGTTTTTGAATATTAATAAATATATATCACAAAGGCAAATGAGTGTGTGAAATTAATTATAAATTAGCGGCTGACATAAATTATAAGCCGGTAGCGTTTGATAAAATATATTTAAATTTATCTCGTCGTTTGTAAATTACTTATTTCATAGTTCAACAAAGTATCAAACTAAATTTTTAAAAATCTTATGGCAACTTGTAATAATATAAATAATTGAAAAAAGAAGAAACGATGAAACAACAAACTGCTTTTATAAACACACATTTATGCAATTCATTACGCTTAGTAATGCAACATTTACTTTTGTCCGTTGGCTTTTGTTCCAGCCAAAACAAATCTGATCAGATCGATCGACCGAGGATATTTTATTATGCATATTTATTGAGACTATATTGCCTCTTTCTTAAATATAATGAAATGTCAAATTACAATTAAAATGATTATGTAAAACATTAAAAAATAATCAATATAAATAAATAAAATCATTTATTTCTATTAATACAAAATTACTCACCACCGCAAAATAAATTCACTTAATCCAAGTGTTGTATCAAAAATATATCCATACAGCACACAGTACAGTAGCTGTACGTTAACTACAATCAAACACCGCGCGTCTGCGCCGACGACCGAAGAGTTTCCCGCTTGTCGGGCGATGTAGAGTGGAAAACCTACTCGGCCGTCGGCCGCCGCCACATTGCGAAAGTATAAGCCAAAGTGTGTTGTCTGCTTTTTGTTCGAGCAGCTCAAAAGGCACAGAAAGTGGCCGTGAAACTTATGATAGAGGTTAAGCAAGTTTTCAGATGTGTCATTGTAAAAGCATCCATAAGCTCACCATCATTGAACGTATAATAAATAAATAAGGAGAAAAATATGAAATCCATCGATAAAATATCACTAATTCATAAATATTAATGTGTATGAAATACGTTCACGAAGAGGTTCACACATCATTTTGAATAAATGCATGATAATTTTTTACACATTAATAACTAAAACTTTTACCCATGAATTAAATTTAACCCTAATCACAGCTTGATTCTAGTTTTAATCAATTTACGTTCAGATATTCACGCTAGTAATCAAAAATATGAATTATTTAAACGCTTATAGCGATGATGCGGAGATTCGGAAGAGGGTCAACTAGTGAAGTCAAATATCCCAACTAGTGTAGTCAGTTTCTCTCAGGATATTAAGTCTCGATTTTATCGAACCCAAAATTTTGCGCATCGGAAGTAAGAAAACGTGTGAAGCAGGTTTTTGAACCCGACGGCGACGGTATTGATTGAAAACTATGTTTTTTCATGTCCGTCCTTTGTACTGACTTTTTTAACGTCAATCCAGATTTTGGATCTAGCAACCCTAGTTTGGTACAGCAAAAAGTTAAAGCCTTTATTCTTATTCACTCTACATATGACTAAAATAAGTATCGCAAACCGCACACAAGGAAATGAATGAAAATAATTCCTCAGAGCTGAAAGTAGATAGTTATCTTGTTAAAGAGTAGTGTTACAACTTTCTCTGCCGAACAGTGTAGACATCAAATAAACTTTCGTGGTGCACTAGAAGCATAAAGTAGGAAATAAAATTTACTTTCTTGAAATAAATTCAGTTAACAAAAAACGGTATTTCGATTAAATATACGAACACAACATCGTCAAACTCGAGTGCGCATAAATTATACTGGCCGCACTAGGTTAGAAATAGACGTAAATTTTCCACATGAATGCCTCAAATTGAAGTACCCTTAAAATACTATCATTGTCATCAGCCGGAAGACGTCCACTGGTGAACGTAGGTCTCCTGCATACACTCCCACAAAAATCTATCACGTGCTACCTGCATCCAACGTATTTCCGCTACCTATACCAGGCAATATATTCACTTAGCGAGGAACCTTCCCACTCTGCGTTTCCCAGCACGTGGTCGGCGTTCGAAAACCTTTCTTCCCCAGCGATTGTCGGTTCTGTGTGCTATGTGACCTGCACATTACCATTTTAGCAATTCAATCCTACAAGCTATGTCGGTGACCTTACTTCTACTACAGATTATGGATCCTATCTTGTAGAGAAAACCAGAGCATGGTCTCTTCGATAACTCGCTGAGCGACTTGAAGTCTTTTTACAAGGCTAACAGTAAGAGACTACGTCTCAATTCCGTACGGCATGACTGGCTATACACCTTAGTTGAAAAGTTTTGGCTTCACTGGGATATTTTAAAAAAATAAATTCTAACATTTTTTTTTATTATTAAACAAATTTGAAATACTATGAATATAAATAAATCAAATCATAGATGGTGGCCCTCTCATAGGTGACAATAAGAAAATAAGTCACTATGCCTCAATTTGAATATTGAAAGACACAATGCAACGATATTTTTCTTGGGCGGGAACTGACTTCTCATAATGCATGGAACAGAATTAAATTGTAATTTGAGATATACAAAGTGTTGTTTAATTGGTATAGCACACAGCCGGCTTTTATGGGTTCCTGAGTACAAAATTGACGATCATAAAGAATATTTTTTGGATTTTAATCCCAACTACACTAGTTAGGATTAAAATCCAAAAAATATTCGTCTAAGAGTTAAGAATTTTATTAGGTGCTTAAAGAAAATTGCCAACATTTTTGCACGTACAACGTTTTTGTACATTCGTGTTACACAAAAAAACTATCAAGCACGAGTGGAACTCGCACTACGATTCCGTACACATTTTGGTATTTATAAACATTTAATGGTACATAACATGCTTATTAAACTATTTACAAAATTTCAATTTTTTAGAACGAAAATATATTGCCTACTATATCTTTCACAGATGCACATTTAAAAATAAAATTTTTTTATTTGATTTAACTACAAATTAATGATTTCCGGATTTTTTCCTTTACTTGTGCTGTGAGATCTTACTTCTTGCCAAATTTCATGATTCTGTATAAACGGGAATTACCCTATAAATTTTGAATTATTTGCGAGTGTCAAATAATTCATTATGCGGCATAAATGGCCTTATTTTTAGGGTTTTTCTTGATTCCGTTGACTTAGAAGCTTGATTTTTTTACAGCTTACCGTAAACCTAAGTATTTGATATTAATTTCAACTTAACATATCCACGCGTCTCTGGGAAAAAGGGTCTGGACATAGAGACAGACGGCCAACGAAGTAACCTATAAGAGTTCCTTTTTTCCTGAACATTAATCATTTCTGAACATTAATCATATTTGCAAAAATTCTACAAATAACTGCATTTTTTACAATTTTTCCAAAAATTCCAAAGTTCGTAAACGTTATTCATTGCATTGTTTACCACGCTTCACAACTCCTCCCAAGTTACCGCTCAAATGACCTCTGTCCAGTCACGGAAGTAACGGTATATTTAATTATTATTTTAGTATAATTGTCATAAAATTGAACACTTCCCAAAAATCAAGAAAAAGTGGATCATTAACTCATAAATCTAATTGAACAAGATATCGAGTCGTATTGAATTGGATTTTAACACTATTCGTTTGGTTCCCGAGTGATTGTCCATATGACGACTTCGAAAATAAGTTTTACATTTATTGTTTTAAAAGTATCTTCGATGTTTCTAGAGAACTTGCTGACAGAAGTGAGTCACAATTATCGCCCGTTATTTGTATCGCGAAGTCTAAGTTTCGTTTGTTTCAACCGAAAAGGTGAGCTATTTGTAATGTTCTCCGAAAAATATTTTCAAAATATTCTTTGTAATTACTGCAGTATGTACTTGCGATATATAAAAGAATGTGGGATTATGAAAATATTTTTATACTTTCTCATTAACTATGTAAGCTAAAAATCGGAACCAATATTATCCTTTGAATGTTGATACTATAAAATTTTTTGATAGGGTTGATCCCTATTCAAATAATATTTTGTGCCTTCTTGAGATTTGTTTATTAAGAAATAAATATTAAAAATGACAATATATATTTTTCGTATACATTTTTATATAGTTCTCCTAGAGTGACAATCACCAAAAACTTATAACTTTGCTATTCATGACTACTTACACTACCACAAAATCCATTTAATAAAAATTGGTGCATCACTTATAAAATAAATAACAAGTTGAACATTCTCTGCGCCTGCTACTATCGGCACTGTAGTTTATAAATAGATGTGATAAGTTTACGATTTTTTTAACTGTAAAGGCAATGTGACAGAGGCTCAGATATGCTAAAAGCAGTAAAATTACTAACAGTACACAACAAAAACAAATCTCGTCTGCATTCATTAAAAGCCAACAATAATATCTATTGTGTCGTATTATAGTTGTTGTATTACCATGGTCAATATATGAAGTCGTAACTCAAACCGGAAATCAGTTCCATAACCAGTTTTTTATTTAGTTACATAGAACGAAAAAAAGGAGAAAGCATAACTGTAATTTATACTAAAGAATAGAAACATTTTTCTGTTAATTTTATCTCGTTGCTAACGAGTAACACCGACTTTCAAATTTGATCATATTTGTTGTTATTTACCCTGCAATGTGTATGTGTGTGTCCACAATAGTATACGGCACATATTACTTGGTTGTGCTAACAACGTCGTTTAGATGAAAAATGGTTTAAAATACCTTCATTACGTACGTTTTAATTATCTCAAGGACGATTTGAGGTCAGATCTATTCATAACATAATTCCAAACAATATTTTGAAAATGTCTCTGTGTGTATTTCGAAATATAAACAAAATCATTGGAATTGAAAATGCAACATCCCTCTTTTCAGTTAAACAATAAATTAAATTCATTGATATGTAAGTATAAAAAGATCTTTTTACATTAAGGATTATAATATATATATATATATATATATATATATATATATATATATACATATGTATATATATACATATATATATATATATATATATATATATATATATATATACATACATACATACATACATACATATATATATATATATATATATATATATATATATATATATATATATATATATATATATATTGATTTTATTTGCTTTCATATGCTAGATGGGTATACGTTTTGAAATAAATCAGAAGTGGAAATTTCATTAAGTGTAGGCCAATCCGAGAAAAAAATGTATGCGAAATAAAGTATTATTTATATACAATAGAATTGTTATGTAATTTTATAACGAATAATGTAACAAATAGGCATATAATGGCACCATTATATATGATAACTAACACGAGGCAAGTGGCACCTACGAGTAGGTATAAGCTGGCTAACCACCTGCAGCATCCACAGCGGACACGTGCGCGCCAGCGAGACATAGCATGAATTACCTGAACAGACAAGCTTACGGTTGTACCCCGCGTTACTACGAGGAAATCGCCGCTAAGGTAACCATTTGTTCCACATCCTGCAGTGAACACTCTTCTAACAATTTGTTACTTATAACGACAACTATATTATAGTTTTAGACATTGCAGTTATAGGCATTGAAAATTATAGGCATTGAAATTAAATGAGAAAAACAGATGAAGAATAAAGATTGTTTATGAAAATATGATGAAATACCAGATATAATTCCTAGAATTGTTAATCCTACTTGATACTAACTATGGACGACCTCATCGCTAGTGATGGGAAGAAAAAGCAAAGTGAATTTCAATAAGAGTCTTGTTTATAAAAAATGTTTAAAATGAACTCTCAGAGAATTCTTTAATTAAGGACTATAATGAAATATTGTGGTATTTTAAAGTCTATAGTTTCCTACATCCGTTCCATTTGACATAGAGACAATAAACGAAATAGATTGGCGCATGCCACAATTCACTTCATTTGTTTAATCGTTGATGTATACTATGATGCACATCTTTAAAATAGAACCAAATCTTACTTTTGAAGGACAGGCAGTTCAATCCAGGACAGCGTCGTTTTCAAATGCTATAGAAGTTGATAACATTATCTTAAGGAATATTTTTTCTCATTTTAATGCAAATATAAAAGTAGCACAATATGCAGACAGATAGATCAAAACAAGATGTAAGTTCATATTTTAATTATGCTATGTTTCAAACATTGATGATATGTATCAAACAATTTAAATGTAAAATAACATACAGTGCAGGTAGGTGTACATTTATTTGAAGGTGATACGCGAACAATTACTCGTATCTAATAAATTAATATCTGATATTATATTCGGCAATATGGCGTAGGTACAATTTAGTTGAAGAATACTTGTGGAGTTTTTTGGTTAGCTTACTAATTTTTAATCTTGTATTATCATCTAAAAGGCCATATTACAATGTTAAAGACTTATATTTAACGTACTAATTTATTTAGTTATATTTTGATGCTCGATTTACATTCAATTTATTTTAAATATTTAAGTACAAATAACAAGGCGTAAGAAAATTATTTCCGTCAAATGAGACAATCCATAATCATATAAGACACCCCAACGCGACGCAGACTCAACCCTACCGGTTGTACTAGAACCTCGACCGTTAAGCACACCATTCACTTATCGAATCTGAACGTTATAAGCGACCGCGACGCGTTTTCGAACCGATCCACTGCAAACCACATACATACTTATACATTTCGATCCCTAAGCGTAGCGTCAGTCTTCCGCCAACTACCATGAGCGGTTGATACTAGACGCGGCCCCGTCTATATTGTCTTCGTTTATCTCTTCGTGAGAGGTTAAATGTGCACGGAAAAATTAATTCACTATTTCCTTTTAGTATTACTAATAGCATATATGATACTGTCGTAGTTCGTGCATTTCCATCACATTGTTAAAAAAAACCATGAAAAATTCCTTATAGATAATAGATAGATAAGTGTACTAAAATTAAAAGTATTTCTTAAAACACCGGTATTCATTCAGCGTCCAAACTAGACATTTTCAATCGTATTTCAAATATTTTTTAAAAACGTTTAATACACTCGTTACAGTAGAATGTATAAAAATTATAATCCACCGATAACAACCAACGAATTTCTAAATGGATTAAATCCATATAACCTATAACAATCTAAATTAAAATTCTCTCTTGTATAAAAAATAGGAATAATTGTGAGTTTGATGCACGCTGCAAGGATTTCGTACAAATTTTCTAAAAAATATTATTTTTTTTCATATTAGCTTAATTTTTTTTAGAGTTTAAATAAAGTACCTTAGAAGTAAATGTCATGTTTTACGTACCTTCTCTAAATCAACACACTAAAATCTTTAGAAAAATATGACATATGTTTTTAGTATTTACAAGTAAGCCTATTCCTATAAAATGTTAAAATAATAAATGTCTCAACCATTGATATTCTGAACTACATTATTCTCAATTACTGGACCACGTGTAAACGTTTAAGGTCCAAATATATACACATTTTCACGTGTATTAAATAAGAATTCTAAACTGTCAGAAATAGAAAGACGGAAAAAAAATTGATCCAAGACATTAAAAAATAACGAGCAATAGCGAAATGCGTATATGTTTAAATGATAAGTATCAATAATGAAAATGGCAAATTAATGAAAAGTAATGAAACTGGCCAATTCTTTATTGTTGATTAATCTTCGAAATTAAAATGCATGCGAGACAATTGAAGTATTTTGTAAATGCGAAATAGAACTATTCTTCGTTGGGTAATCATTTCTAAAACCACAATCTATTAAATATATTATTATTCAAAAGAAATGAAACCACAAAGCACTATTAAGGCGGCGGCGATGGTCAGTTGTAAGTTGTAAATATTAATAGCTTAATATTTTAAGAATCAATAGACGCCGCGTAGTGGAGTGATCCGTTCAAATAAATCTGCGAACTCCGTCAAATATTTTGTAATTTTGCTCACGTATACATATACATTTACTCGGTTTTTACCGTTATGTAATACTCTAGATGATGAGATACAACAGTCGGAAATGACGGAGTTTCTTTAGTGTGTATATATATATATATATATATATATATATATATATATATATATATATATATATATATATATATGTATGTATATATATATGAGCTTGTTGCTACGAGAAAAATCTCTTAATGCCAAGTATTATAAAATATCAGTCCAGTCCTGCTCGAAGAGCGGCCGGGAGTCGAACCCGGGAAACCGCGGTGCACTGCGCCGTCAAAGGTCATGAGCGTATAATAGATCCAACACAAAACGGCAACGACAAACTTTTTATTAGACGTTAACCTCCACTATAAATGTCTTCATATTTACGACTAAAACTGCTAGCACATTTACAGGTTGATGTTGTTTATTTTCATATAAATAAACATTTTTTTTTGCACAATTCACGCAACAAACCGCAAACGTCCAAATATTACATACATTTACACAAACATTTATACAAGTACCCATTTTTGCATTTGTAGGAGAATTCTTCACCTATCTCAATAAATTTAATATGTAAAGAAAAAACTTACAAAGGCTGGAAAAAGCATAACCGAATATGTTTTGCAAATTATATACCTGTGTACGTTTCATATGATTCAAAAAGATTAATTAAAAATTAAAACTCACTGAGGATGAGGTGGTCGCGCCGGAAGCGAACTGAGCGAGGCGGGCTGACGTTCGAGAGGCCGCGGCGCTGGACCTCGTAGGTCACTTGAACCTGAAATTGAACAGAAATAGATAAAAATATAATATTTGGTAATTGGCAAAATGTAATAGTTGATTAATTGTAAGGCATCAAGTCTAAATTTAAGATATAAATCACGAATCCCAAGAACAACGCATAAAAATAAAAATTAAATGAGATCATCATATCTGGTAATTAATTGACACTAAAACCTAATTACGCACCAATATACGAGTACGTGTATCTTGCGACTCTACAGACGTCTTCAGACATGTCTCATTCAGTGCCTGCCGACAGGTTTTTTTTTCAAGATAACTGTCTATATTTGCGTCGTAATGTTTCAGGAAGAGGTAGTGTGTAGGAGTATTGTGTGACTAAGCACCTGGTATTAGCGGAAAATACGAACCGCAAAAAAAAGAATGTGGATATGAGAGGTTTTAATAAAAATATCTCACTTGTATTGTAAATTGGGGACGGTTTTTTCTTTAACTTTACAAGAATGAAGAATGATTAGAAATGGTAGGAATTATGACTGCAAAGTATGATAAAAAGTTGCATTAATCTGTAAAACCTGATAAAACATTAGCCATAACCCTAAGATTTTCAGGTTTTTGAGATTCCTTCACGTTTCTCATGTACACTTTCAGTCTCGAAGCAGCTTCTAAGTGAAATAATATCGAAAGGTAAGTCTATGCCTAAATAAGGTATTGGCAGAGCAATTACTTAGTTCTTAATTTATTTTTATTCGTATATTATCCAATCGAATGAATTGTCATAATTCAAAATCTTGGTTTTATTGTGGTCGTCGTCTTTGGGATATATGTGGCTATTGTGAAGTATGTTGTTCTAGGCGGAATAGGTGACTGTGGTATTTCGAAGGTGATTGATTAGAAACAGGTGACTGAGAGAGTTAGCATCAGATGTAGTAGAATAACCATAATGTAAAGAATTATATCTACCTAACTAAGCTTCAAGAATTATACTGTTTATATAATGTTTAGCAACGGCAACGGTGTGATTGTTCACCTTTCTCGATTCTGTGGCAATGTATTCGCCATAAATGTTAAATTCCAAGAGTTCCGGTTTCCTGTTATAATTATAATCATATATTGCAAATAATAGCACACACTTTCGCTACTCAACAATTTATAAAAGACAACGTTTGGTTATTTGTTTGCATACTTAGAAATCCAGAGGATAGATTGTTGTTTTCCTTTTGGTTAGTTACTTGTTTTTATTAACCTTGTATAAACGTTTCTTCGTAATTTTCCAGTCACTTTTTCCCTGGAGATATTTCGTATATAGTTATTTCTGCATTAAACTGTTTTTAAATTTGTAGTATCACATACCTACAATAATACTATAAATAATGAATTAATTGTATGTTACAGAATAGTTGGAATTTTCCAACAGTAAGGGTCGATACTGTAGTCTAAAGATTAAATCCGGCTACTGTTATCCGAAGAATCCGGGTTTAGGATGGTAAGATGTAACAACCTGCTGCTTATAGGTCATTACTGTGTCATAAAGGTGTTCTTTTAATTTTCGCGTAAAAATCTTAAAATTTAAATTCTTTTCTAAATATACGTGCATATTAGGTACAATTTTCTCATTATTTCTTAACATGATCTCTTATGCAAAATCGCTATAACAAGATGATTAATTCAATTTTGTTTATAAAAAAAGTTATTTGATTCCCAATAATAATGTGATGGTGGTCAACTCACTTCCGTAGGTGGTGGCGTGCGAGCCAGGGCGGCTGGCCAGCACGGGCGTGGAGCCGTAGCGCTCGCCCGCGTTGCACAGCCGCGTTGCGCCGCCCGGCTTGAACGCGATCGGACGGATCACCACCTTGCCCTGGAATAACACATATAATATTAACGGTAATAATACACTAACCGACTTATATCTATATAGTAGCCAGAGTTTGTCAATCTTCGTAACCTTATAAGGGTACATACTCGAATACATACGTCGTTAATATTATTATTCTTTAAACCCATGCATCCTTACTTTCCCAAAAGAGATGTGATGTTCTAACGTTTACTTTATATATTGATTTACACTTGGGTCGAGTCTGTAAAGTAATGCATACAAAACCGCCCGCTTTCTTGTAAAACAATCAAAATATTGTTTACATACGATACGGTATTACAAGGGAAGAAATCAATCAGTTTTCTTTAACAAAAAATAAGACGTCATCTGAAATACTTTTGTTTACTTTTATTATCCTAACCAATATTATAAATATGAATGTTTGGAAGTTTGGATGGATATTTGTAACTCTATAGGTCCGTAATTTCTGAATGAATTGAAAAGAAATTTGTCATACGAATAGAATATAGCTGGAATTAATTTTTGAAGTAGCATTCATCTTTTATGATGTACGTTAGCAATGGGAACTACTTCACAACGTAAATAAAGCAATGCGTGAAGTTCATTAAAAAATGCACGACACAGTCAATAATTAAAACTAACTCGTATTGTCACAGACATTTTGTATCAAAAGTAGCAAACTTATCCTAGTCATAACAGAAAAATAACAACCTCTTGAATCTGAGTTCTGGAAGAATGTAATCGTAGCAATAACATTAAATAACAGTTATGTTTCTCTAGTGTAACTAACACTTTCTCTAGTCTAACTAGTGTAAAATAACAGTTATATTTCTCTAGTGTTTGGCATGCCAGTTATTTTGTTGTGCTCGAAAAAAAATGTTTTTTGGCCAGTTCTCCTGAACTCTCCGGCTTACCGATTTTAACTAAAAACGATAGGTTCTATCTACAGATTAATAAGAATAGCTTGCAATTTAATAACTTACAAGTTGAATTAACTTAAATTAATTAGTCGCTGTACTTAAGATTGAGAGCATAATAGCACGTTCAAATACTTTATTCAACGTGTATCGATTCGTTAACGTCGATCAGTATGTGCAATTTTTATTAAAAAACTAATATCATTTTTATACACGATTCATACAATGATTAATTGTGTAACATAATGAATGTACACAATTAGGTAATTATTGACTTAACACATTCATATTATGTGAATTGTTATCCTACCTAACACATTCATACTATGTGAATTGTTATGTTGTGAACCAGCAGGATGGAAATAGTGGAAATAAATGAAATTTATTGATGGTAGATTTGTTTATTTTTTAATCATATAGTTGCCCACACATTAGATGTTTGTATAAAAATAAAGTGACAAGTAGTAAGTAAAAACCCAATAACTTCAACAGTATCACAACTAAGCTATGCCGTAAGAATGGTTTCCCAATTTAAAGTTGAATACCTCTGTTGTTCTGCATTGTGTTTAAAATTCAGTTATATTCTAATTTTAAAGATCTCATTATCAATAAAATTCATAATAAAATATGTAGACAAAGGGCACCACGCAGTTCATTTTCTTTATCACGCTGCATTCTACTAAAGTGTCCATTTGATATGCATTCAAGTTGCTTAAGCGTTGATTTCTATGTTTGTCGTGATGATTTCCAACATACAATGGGACATTTGCGGTCGTGCAAGCTCTAGTTATGGCGAGGTGAGCTATTCAAGTAAGCGGTTGTCTTACTCTCGCGATTCGAGCTATGACGAGTGACCTAGGTAATATCGATCAAAAAGTTCATAATACGTAATTCATGTATTAATTTATGTCATATCTCGTACTAAAAGCATGATATTCCCTCTAAAACGCGACGTACCTGTTTTAAATCCATCGGAGATGACATGGAATACGTGTACCAATAGAATAATAATTTAAATAGTATTATAAAGATTAAAAATATGTTGAGTAAAGTTTTCTAGTATTTTCTTGCGTCATGTTTAAGAAACAAAAAGATTTTAATCTGATCACTGAGAAATTGAACATCAAAAATTAAGTATGTCATTAACTTTTAGGGCCTATGTACGTCTGATAGATAAGTCGCGGTCAACGGTCCGCTCCGTTTAATACTATAAATTCATAATATATGGGTCGGTTTAAATAAACAACGGAAATTAAATTCGTTGTTTTATGTAAATCGATGGATATGAGAGTCTCTAGCACCGAGCGGACCGTCCACTGCGAATCGTTCAGATGTGCTACATAGATGTACAGATAATAAAGTGAATACGCTCGCTATTTAAATATACAAAGGGCAGGAATGATTGAACACGAGGATAAAAAAAAGGCTTTCGTTGCTTGTAAAATTCTTTACATACTAATTTGATGGGCCTCTACTTATTGAAGGAGTACAGCTAGTATCTATATATATAGCTATATATTCTATGAGCGTATTTATCTTAAATTCTAAACTTATGGCGAGTGAAGGTTCTTCGTAATCAATTTAATAATTGTTGTATCTAAAATTAATAAGAAAGTACATAAAAATAATGAAAGTAAATTTTGGCTTTTAGTTTCCTGAACAATAAACTAAATAATCAATTACTAATGATCATCAACGTAAAGACTGTCGCTGCATTTCAGTCTTTTTCCATTTTCTTATAAAAAGCTGATTTGTTTTAGTGGAACTAAATGTTTTAGATATATAGAAGCAAACACAATAAATTGGTGGTGTTACAAACTAAACCAGAACTGATGAAACAGACTTTATCCAATTATTCTGATTAGATGAATTTGTACAAACTTTTTTGTAATAATGTTATTTTTGTCACAAAAGAATGAATATTTAATCAGTATAAATTAAAAATACAGTGGTACAAGAAATATACATTTACATTTAGGCGTCAAACAAAGCGAAGATTCTATTATATAATTGTTTTATTATTTATATTACAACTCATTCGTTGGAAGTAATAAAAAAGGATTGTTTTTCATAATAGCTTAATATCGTCAAGGGGAAGTCAGTTATTAAATTACTTTATATATATATATATATATATATATATATATATATATAACAAAGAACTATTTGATATTTACATATAACTAATGCAGTGATGACTGCCTGCTCACACAAGACCGCGCAGAATACCACTGATGAGATTGATAGTGATAATGTTAAGAGTGCTAACAACAGAGAAAACTTGAGAAGTTTGACATCCAAAAATGAATAACCTCGTGGTCAAGACGATGATGGTGATGATATGAACACTATATATATATATATATATATATATATATATATATATATATATATATATATATATATATATATATATATATATATATATATATATATATATATATATATATATATAACAATAAACTTAGTTTTTGTATTTAAATAAAATTACTAGTATTTTAAAGGCACTTGCAGGCAAGGGTTTCCAATAATATATATAAGTTGTAAATTAATTTTTATACATATGCAAATATTGTATAAAAATTAATTTACAACTCTTACACAGTTCCATTTTGATCCTGTTTAGGAATATAAGTATATTATACACGTGTAATATATTTATATTCTTAAACAAGATCAAAATAGAACATTAAATGGTTTTTTAATCGGACAAATCAATGCTGCCTAAATACTGCGGGAGGACAAAGCAGCTCGGAATCTCCAAAGTTCAATCATTCAATCGGAATGTCTCTCCGAATTATGAATCTGCTGTCGTCTAGGCTCGCCATCGGCATTGCACGGTCGACTTGAGCGCAAATATGAGTCACGTCTATTTGGACCCTGCAGACATTCTTTGACCTCAACACAGTGACGCAATGGCCGCTAATGAGTAACGAACAATCGATAAGCTTGATTACAAAAAGCTTTACACTGACTGACGTTGATAGTATTCCAAATAGTGCAGCAGCGCGACACTCTTTCGACAGACGAGGGAGGGGACGAGCGACACGAACGCAGGACAATTGCTTTAGCCTCCCACATGGCCGGAGTGAATGGGAACAATAAACAACACGCTTTATCTTTAGAATAGAGATGCATTCGTGGGCGTTACCAAAATATTAATATGAAATATGTACGTACGTACACGTATGTATTCATACAACACGTCGTGTGCAACCTAGTTTTATTGCCATATCCAAAATGAAACCTGCATCTAATTTAGGTAAAATTTGTTATTTAAAAATTAGGTAAAAATACGAAAGTAACATTACTGTAATGCGATATCAGTTCTCTAAGTTATTACAAGGCCCTGCCGTTAGACTATTTCGTCGTTCAATTACCAGGCTAATAATAAGTCTACTTGATTATTACAACACTTATCTCTTCCAGTTAAGAGAAAGAAAAACAAAATTAAAACAAGGCATTTTTCTTACTAGTGAAAACATTTAACTTATTAAAATATCAACAGGAAATTGACTTTGTATTCTATATGTATCTACATTATATGTTAATATTATGAAGAGAAAAATTTTGTTACTTTTTGTATTAATTTAATCTTTTCTTCTATCTCTTCTTGATTTAACGATGTGTTTGTAATATTTGAGGCAAAAAGTCATATTCATTGTATACGTAATAAATAATGGTATGGCCAAATACCATATTTTTATAACATTTTGTTTCCTTGCGTAATTTCCTGTTAGCATAGTTGTGTTTTGCAGAATAGCTTTTCCAAATATCTTTCCAATCATTGTTATAACTTTTTCAAGGTTGAATTGTAGCCAACTATGTTTACTTAATCATAATGTGGGAAGAATGGCATCATAAGTAAATCAAAAGTATTTCCTAACCAGATTGATAACTTGCTGGTTCTTTTCATAGGAAATATATCCATCTAATATATCATGTTTCTTCAACATATGAGAAACAAAGATAAACTCTTTCATCCGTTTTAGGAAAATTTCGCTGATTTAACGAAGTGTATTAGAATGTGAATTAGGATGACAACCCATCCAAGAGCCTGGAAGAATAATGTTTTGCTTCGTTCTTTTCCTAAGAAATACAAAGAGAGTCTCCTCTCTTGTATGTTCCAGTTGTACTAACATTTACCTCCACTTTCACATGCTCAGCCAATAATGGGGAAACTGCTTTCTTTTTTCTGCACTTATTCTTGAAAAGTTATTGAAACGTGGTCAAGAGAAAAGTGGTATTTATTGCAGATTTCTCGCTAATTTAAATGACTCCTGACTAATTTAAAAAACGGTTAATGGTTAAGCTAAGTGCTGACGTTTTTAGTAACAAATGCTTTGTGCCTACTCAAAATCCATTTAGCTAATCTCTACTGATCATTCTAGTATCGAATTTTTTCGATTTTACTAATCGCAATCTGAACTGATAATTGTGATTTAATCCAAATAATCAGGTCTCAGATAAAGCATCACCCCTTATTCTTCCGTTATAAATATCTATTATATATATTCATAGATACTACAGATATTTGCTCTCCTCAACTTGTATATGATTAAAAAAATTGTGAAATTATAACATAAAAATGTAAATATTAGGTTTTGTGTATTATCGTCTAATATCTTTATGTTATAGTAATAAAGGATATTCTTATATAGATAATTTTGCATCTACATTAACGTATTCAACGTTATTTTTTGAGTTAGATTGAAAGCAGAAACTGATACTGTAACATAACTTTATATAAAATAAATAATTCACAAGGGTTTTCCAAAAATCGCCGCAACTTGCGATACGCGCCCTTTTTAACTATCAGCTTCGCAATGGCCGCTACCCTAGGTACCAGTTAGTCCACAAAAATCGAGCAAGCCTCATCCTAAAAGCAATGTTTTTTATGAAAATATTTTATCATACCCTGCGCCCTTATCTTACTTCGAGTTATTTGATTTTTTACCCTTGAATGAACGGTACTATCCGTACAATAATCTTTAAGGCATTTTGTAAAAATTCATTATTCACAATTAAATGAAACTACATAATGCAGTATTATTTCTACTTTCTTTAAGTTATTTACCACGACCCAGGTTTCGTTGTATTACAACATCTCAGGTGGGCTATTATTATCTTTGCTAATAGCCCACCTGATGATGTTGTAATACAAGGGAACCTAGGTCGTGGTAAAGAACTTAAAGAAAGTAAAAATAATACTGCATTATGTAGTTTCATTTAATCGTGAACAATAAAAGTCGACAATAATAAGTAAACATCAGACAAAGTTGAATCAAATTTCAAAGTAAGCCACTGTGTATATGTATGTATATATATATATATATATATGTGTGTGTGGGTGTGTGTATGTGTGCATATATATATATATATATATATATATATACATATATTGTGAAATTATTTATGATTATAAAACGTTGGCGGCTACTAGTAACAAAATACAGATACAGGATAATAAATTTAAAACATGTACGTTTGTTTTTGTAACGGAATACAAAATCAGTGTTCCGCGTGACCGGGGATCATCTTACAATAATCAAACAATATAAAACAGTCGTGCTGTTTATGAGGTCAGCGAGCGGTCTGGCTGGGCGCACATAGTTTATTTACAAAACATGGCGATAGTCGCGTAACAGTATGAGGGCCCTTTTACGCGATTTACGCAACCATATCCGGAACAAAGTATTAAAATTGGAGTATTAAAACTATATTGATACTGAATACAACGTAAATTTAAGCTGTACTCATTCTCAAGCATCCGAAAGGTAACTAACATAAAACTTTAACAGCGTTTGAAATACAAAGATTACAACATTGCAACGACTTAAATGGTACAGTGAAAATTTTTAGTTATAGCTGCTGCCTTTCCGTAAATACTATCAACTTAAGTTTTCATCTATTACATGACAACATAAACCTGAGTCAGAGTGGTGACAATAAAGGAAGGCGAAATTGGCAATTATTAACTATTAGCATCGATTTAAATAGTCACCTACTTAAGTGATTGGTTGATATAGACTGTCGTAAAAACCCAGTTGCGAAAGTTATTCTTTCGATCAGTACTTCATTTGGTTTTATGATTATTTACATCAGTTACTGATATTATAGTTTTTAGTAAATTACATATCAAAAGATAATAAGACTACTGATAAGATGCATAATTTCTAGTTTAGTGTATAAATAAATATTTAATTGATTATCACATAAATTAGACATAATCGTTGATTATTGCGTTTAAACTATTACGAGTTTTAATTTTATGCCGTAAAGCAAAAATTACTATTTTACTTAACGGGGAAACGAAGTGATGCAAGCTCGGGTTCACATTCAAACCGTTTCTCTAAATTTTATCAAATAGTGTTTCTATACCCTTACTTACGTTATAAATAAAGAGATTGATTGAGATATTGACATTATATTTGTTTTTAACAGATAAACACAGGAATACTATATTTACGAACAATAATTTGAGTCGTCTAAAACAAGTTTTCACAATAAAGATCAGCCGCGAAAGTGATCATAAAGCAAGGTTTGTTGACCCTTTACATTCATTACGGTAGTGTACGATGAAGTCAAATTCTTTACGGAGCATTTTTAGCTAGATATTGCTAATTGTAAAAAGAATCAATGGTTTTTGCACACGAGGTGACATAACCGATTCCGAGGATTCAATATAACAAAACCTCTCAAATCGAAAAAAAGGATACGGATTCAGACGGTGGGTGGTCGTTAATTGGGGACACACACACGGGTCGGTGGACAGCGAGGCGACCCACATAACAACTGTCCGAAGCACCCGACAGTTAATCGCTCTTATCTTAACTCCACCCGATCGCCCGGTCGATACCTGGACTTCACCGCGGGCCAAGTCTGGACGATTATTATTACACAGCTTTGACTTACACATATCCTACGACTCTCGATCCTTCACTCGCTCCGATGCATTCCCATTTATAGATAATGTGCTTCACTATAACTTATGTTAATCGCTCGGAGAATACTTAGGTGTGCGTGGAGATATTTTTAGTATTAAGGCCTTAAACGGTAAAAACTCACATGTTTTCTCAAGATAAAGGGCATTTTTATATATCATCACTGTCAAAATGTTTACTCAACTTATTGTATTCGGTGATGGTAAATGTTGTGTTTATATCTACCGACAGTAATTCTAACATAAACTACACAGTCGTATACACTGTCTCTAAGTCACATGAGATTTTATCTGTATAGCGTGCTTATTTATTTGCGAGCCTGTGGAACGTTAGAAATTGGGAATACATGTTTGGCGATGAGAATAAAGATAAACTTTCTATGTAAATAAATATATACATATACGTATGTGTATATATATATATATATATATATATATATATATATATATATATATATATATATATATATATATATATATATACTTACATACAAACTGTGTCCGGCAATAAGTGTCGGACAAAGAAAGACGTTATTACTTGACTGAAAAAATAGTTGATTGTCGTTAAAATAACATTTGACAGCTGACTTTTTCAGAAAATTTAAAATAATATTCATTATCACGTATATTCGTATCATCTTGTCCGTACACACGATACTTAAGCACATTGTTCAGCGCCGCTAGGGGGAATAACCCGCGAACACCTGTGAATACATCGCCACTGCGGGTAAACACTGCACTCCGGGCAAGTATTGGGTATGTTAAAAAGAGTTGTGTGTAATACTTCTTTTTGAACTCAGTTAGAAAAAGGGCGTGTTTTACGTTTTATTTCAATGACAATTTATTCCTTAATAACTAACGGATAGCATCTTTCTTTGTTCGACATCTATCCCCGGACGCCGTGAATATAATATACATATATGTATAACGGGTAGGCACATGGCATATGATTAGTTTTACTAGGTCTGTACTCCGTTCCATTTGAAAAGAGAATAAAATAAATATGTGGATGAATAACATATATGGGGCTAGAATATTAATGCACCGAAATTTCGAATAAATTTCTAAAATGTTTTATACCTCTGAGTTTTGCACGCTCGCCAGTAAGGGTTGTCCATTTTTTTAATGTCACAATTCGTATTAGTACAATGATATTATTTAGTGTGATAGTTTATTAAAATAATATAGTGATCATAATATATCGTTTAATAATGTTATGGGTGAAACATAACGAGTTTTGCAAATAGTCGTCAACTGATTGAATATTTATTTGTGTCAACCATACTTTAGCCGTCAAATTGATTTGTTTACAAATATTCTTTTTTGGAATGGAATGAAGTATATTTACAAAATGTTATTTATTATTCATGGACTCATAATAATATTAAATGACGTCGGTGTCAGCTGTCGCCAGCCGCACACATTCTCTAGGGTCTGCATTGAAATGTTGATATAAACAAAGGATATTTTTCTTACGAAATATTTGAGCGATAGCTTGCTACACCAAACTATTAGAGGAAGGGGTTTGAAGTTTTTTATTGGCATAGTAATTACAATAATAAAAGCAGTATTAGATTCACGTGGTCTATTAAGCATTGGTACATGATACCAGCATTGAATTGGAAACGAAGGATACAAGAAATCTTTATTAAACTGAAATTAATGTGCGAAAATCGTGACATAGTTGATTCTCACATAGTTGGTTTGACCTGCCTCATTAACCCTAGAACCGTACCCATATTAGTAGTAAGTTAACGGTACCCAGGGGTACTAATGCACCCCAATACAAAAAACGCATTTATAAAAAGGTAATAGTTTTATTAAAAGTCAACTTAAATAGACATTTTTAACTATAATGTCAGTCTTATTAAACATAAAATACTAAGGCACATTAAATATCTATACAGCTTTGGCATATTTTCTTCTGATGCTCATTACAAATGAAAATTTTACACTTGGCACACTGAGTGCGAGATTTTCGGTCTTTAGACCTTGGGCAGATGGATCATCTTCCTGATTTGGGAACCGAAGGAGTTGCCGTATCTATTGCTCGTTTTTTTCCCAAGATATCTCCAATACTTATTTGTAGGAACGTTGGCAAAGTCCGATATTGAAATCTGACTTCCAGGTGGGGTTTTATGAGATCAAAAGCGAGCGTTTTCAGGTACGTACGTCTATTCTTGAAATCTTGTTTATTAGTGGCGTTTGATGAATGTAGCAATATCATAGAATTAATCCCCACGATATTTAGTATCCCATAGAACACACAAAGGCTCCAGCGGCGGGTTTTGCGCGATACGCTGTATGTATGACAAAGTTGGTCGAATGTGTCAACTCCGCCCTTTGTTTGATTGTAAAAGCTTATTATTTCCGCCAAATTAACAGTTTTGTCTTACCTGACTTGTAGTGCATGGTCGAGAGCATGAGAACATTTTCTTTTTTCTTTTTTCCTTTGCTGAGTTTTGGAGGAACATATGAAAGCAAAGTGAGTTCATCGTGAAAAGCAAACATTGATGTATTCAGGTCACGTTGTTTTGTTTCAGTAAAATGAGTAGGTATTTCGGTTTTATTTTTTTTCAATGTTCCAACTGTAGTTACATTTTTGGACAGCAGTTTTTGAGCGGCAGGTATAGAGGTGAACCAATTATCGTAAGTTATGTTCCTGTTAGTATTATGAATAGTGTTTGACAGTTCAAGCGCGTAATAATCAGCAACGGGTTGTCCTCTAGGAGTGGAATCCTTTCCGGTGTATATTATGCTGTTTATCATGTAATACGTCTTAGCATCACAAAACATTAGCAGTTTTATCCCATATTTATCTGGCTTTGAAGGGATGTTCATGCGAAATGGACACTTCCCTCTGAAACCAAGCAACTGTTCGTCTATTGTAGTGCAGTCAGAAGGGGAATACAGGTTCTTTGAAGTCTTAACTACATGATCAAATAGTTATTTTACAGGAGCCAATCGATTTGCCTGTCTTCTCTCGCTTCTTGTCGAACGATCGTCAAACCGGAGACAATTTGTCAGGAATTCAAATCTTTTCTCACTCATAGTCGACCGAAAATAATTGATACCTGTACTTTTATCAAAAATGTCTTTGACAGTTAAGTGATTTATTTTCAGCACTCCCGCCAAATCATATAGTCCAAAAAGGGCTTTCAACTCTGTTATTGTCGTATCTCTGACAAACGAAGGTCGTGTGTTCGTTTCAATGAAATCATCATCTTCAGACTGAGTTGGCCTGTCGGACTTATATTTTTTGCGCTGCTCTGAAATCTCCTGGTTAGTGTTAGACACTAAAGACTCCAAAATCTCGTCCGTAAAAAATAACTGCCAACAATCTAACGCAGTAGTTACAAATTTAGCTGGGCCTTTGTTACCTGGAGGATGAAATATAATATTTCTCTGTGGTGTGCGTGATAAACGAGGACGAGATCCATTCCATACAAATTTCTAATTTTCCATTCATCAAACGATTCAACAAAAATTCAATACAATTCCATTCCATACAAAAGGCGAAGCATTAGAACCCACCTGCGAAGACTCTTCAAGTTCTTCTTCTGAATCCTGAAGTGATTCTACTTCTAAAGCGTCAGGACTTTCAGCGTGTCCAAAATTCTCCTCCAAGCGAAAATCTTGAATGATTTCGTCCGGTTCATCTTCTGACGCCTCGCCTAAAACCACATCTTCTGATTCTTCTACCTCCATAAGAATATTCTCAATCTCACTTTCATTTAAAACACGCCGTGACGTCATCTAAATCAAAATAGAATAACAGAAGTATCAAAACATAAATATATTGAAAACACATAAAACTTTTATGGTGTAGGTATAAATGGTGTATAGGTACCATACAGCACATTTTGTATAAAATATATACCTATAAAAGGTTTATATACAATCCTGATCAATAAATAATGTAAAAACTGTAAAAAAAATGACCTAACACATAAATAAATGAAACTAAAAATACGTTGAAAGTACCCTAGGGTACTGTTGTACCCCAACAAGCAATATATCCGTCCACTCACCAACAGGGCCGCCGCCCGACTGAGGTATCGGTACGTCTCCCCACCCTGCATAAATACTCGCGAAAAAGTTCGTTTTATAGCAAAAAAGTTATAAACTATTTTAATTAATTTTTTTAAATGTACCCCAGGTTACGGTTCCAGGGTTAAATTGGAAACGGCGGAAATGTGTGTGGCAATTATGAATCCAATGTCTCACCTATACGCACATGATTTTTTTCACCACCCACATTAAATTGTAAACGTAATTGTAAAAAATGTATGTGGAAATGGTGAACCCAACCTCAAATAGTTTCTTTGCCCACCACCATTTTATTGGAAACGGTTGAAATAAAAGAACCTCTCAACTCTACAGGCCGCCCTAATATTGTCGCTTGATTTGCTCAGCAGAAAGGGTAAATTTTATGAAACTGAGGAACACTTGATCAGATTTTGGAAAACTGCACTTCAGCTGAGTTATGAAAAAGATAATAACTTAATTAGACATTAATTTTTTTAAAGATGAGATTACACTGGATAATATAATCACTGTAGGAAATATTCTGGAAATTGTGAATCATCAGATGGATGATTCAGGACAAAAAAATAAAGAATAACAGGACTTGGAACACAGTAAGAAAGAAAGGAAATAAGACATTTAAACTTGACGTGAAAATGAAACAATTTGAATCGTAAAACAACTATGGCAGATGTGTGAATTGTCCAACTAGAGGAAAGAAAAGCCATACATACGTGCGAAAAACTAGGACGTTTTCGGCAATATTGCAAGTTAAATCTAGCTCAAAAAACGGAAACCAGTTTCTTCTATAAACTGGAAATCAGTTTCTTTTATAAACTGGTAAACACACTATTGATAAGAGTGCAAGGAATATGAATAAGAAAATGGAGTAGATAACATAAAAGAAAATGGAAAGGTCCATTACATTTTCAACGTTGAAAATGATGCTAAGGTAGAATGTAATTTAAGAGTGAAAATAAATATGGTGATCGATTCTGGGTGTAAATTAAATCATCGGCAAAACCTGGGATTTTCTGAAGAAAAGTAAAGTGCAATCAAATAAAAAAAACCTAACAAGACCCTAGTTATTTATGGACGCTACAAACCCTTGGAAATTTAAAGTTTATTTGAATCAGTGATCGATGTAAATAAATGGATAAAAAGGACTGACGACTATATACGTGATTTTTTGGGTCCTCAAATTTTAAGGCTTAAATCTGGGTGTTTTGAAACTGGAAATTGGCGTGACCCAAATTGAAAAAAAATAATTTCCCAAAATTAAGTATGTTTTAGTTGAGATTACAGCCGATGAAATTAAAAACCCCATCTCATAACCCTATATGTGTATACCAATACCTCTAGAAGAAAAGATGAAACGAAAAATTAAGGAAATATACTGGGCAGTGATATTATGGCAGAAGTTCATGGACCAACAAAATGGGTATCGCGCTTAGCACCGATTCAAAGTACAGTGGAGATTTCCACTTTGCTTTGACTTGAGACAGGTCAACGCTGCTATATTGCGCGAAAACCATCCACTGCCCAGCGTGGATCATCTTTATTAGATGTAAAAAAACGCGTTTCACCAAGTGGAACTTCATCCGAATTCCCGGTAAATTATGTGCATAACTTCAAATTTTGTACCGCTATAATCGATTAATGTTGATTAATGCCCCAGAATTTTTCAAAAAATTATGGAAAAGATGATGTTCCATTGCAAAAGGAACAATAAATTTCAATGACGACCTATTTGTGTTCGGAAGCCATGGAGGGGAACACTACTTGCGACTTCAGTAAGGTTTAGCGATACTTATTAAATCCAGAATACATGGACTTATAAATTTAAAAAAAAAATTTGGAACATGAACTGACATCAGAAGTGCCAATGGGCAAAAATGTTGAAAGTGTATCAAAATTTAGAATACCGAAAGCAGTAGAAGAGCAGCAAAGTTTTCTAAGTATAGTTAATTACGTAAACAAATGGGTATCTAACGTAGCCACATTCTGTGAACCCTTGAAAAAATTATTGAGGAAAAAAATTGGCAAGAATGTCAGCATCGAACAGTTTCGGATAAAAAATTTAATATTAATTATATTATTCTTGATACATATGTTGGTGGTGCGCCTAATTATTTATGTTGTTTTTTATAATGTTTGCTAATTGGAATTGTTTTTTATTTTTCTGGCCTTTCACTTTATTTTAAATCAATTGTGTAAAAATTGACATAATTGAGTATGATTTACGTGCCAATATCGATTAAAAACTGAATATGACTAAATAAAGGTATGAGAAAACCATGCGGGATATTCACATAAACATTTTTTTTTAAATTTTGTCAGGGATTAATTGAGATCTCTGTCTAAAGCATTTGCCTATAAAATGTTATGAAGATAGATATAAAATTACAGAAACTATAAGACTGTAACGGATGGAAAGACATGGCAAAATGGTAATAAAGGTCCATAGCTCGTCTAAGAAATCCTAGAAATATTTTAAGCTGTTCTACAAGGAGCAGTTATGATATTTTACACAGAGCGAAAACCATCTTAAAATCATTCATTTTTATTTTTTATTTAGACGTAAAATATATTTATTTATGTTATTTCAGTATAAGTATACATTACATTGAAAACTAAGGACTCCAAAGAGTAAGAAGCAAAATGAAGTATAAGAATTCCTTATCGGTACTATGACACACTAATTGATAGAGTCGACCTGCAGAATCGAACCACACCGTATGTACAGGACTATTTCACCTGTACATCGTTGCACTGTCGTCTATTTTCAAGAGCCACGAACCCGATCCGTCTGACCGGATGCTCAGGTACGCGAACACGATAGACTGGATCAGTCGCCGAGGGCGAGGGCGCGCGTGCGCGATGTGATCGCACGCGGACCACCTGGAGTCCGTCGCCGTACGCGGTCGCGCCACGCTCCGTAACGGACTGGCTAGACGTAATGATTAATACAGTCGATTGCGATTAATTAAATGCAGTTATCTGCTACTCTCTCAAGAAATAGCTTATTGAACATGAACATTAGATCCACGCGCAGTATAATAAGTACTGGGGAGTTGTTTTAAGTTTCTGTGCGGAAAATTTAATATTTACTTTCTAGCTTTTTTCTTATTTAGTCAAGTTGACTACAAATTTGTAACTTTTTGTGAAACTTGATTAACATGAGCTGTAACCATAGAGCGTATGTGATGTATATATTTATTATATTAGTTCTTTTAACACGAGAATACACGAGACACCTCACAATTATATGACTACCAGTCAGTTATTATTTTTGAGAATATAAAATAACACGGTTAAAAATATTAATGTTACAAAGGTTTATGTTTTTCTCAGTAATAAAGGAACTTATTATACTGTTTATAAATAAATAGACTTTTGACCGTGGTTTCGCATGCGTGGATTTAGGGAGATGTAAAAAACTGTTTTCAGTTATGTACCGAATTACGAGGTAAGTATTATTCTGAACATAATTTACCAGGCTTCACTTTTTCAGTGGTGCAGTGCGGCGCGCGCGAATTATCCGATGGTAATTTGGATTGAAATGCCGTGTAATAATTAACCCATGAATGGCACATTAAATGGAATATGTTCCACTGCTCTAGATTAATAGCAGTACGTTCAGTTTTTCGTGCGTGAGCATTATTTGTTTTTGCATTTGTATTTACTGCTATGTCGCTGTAAATGATAGTAGTACGTTCAGTTTTTCGTGCGTGAGCATTTCTTTTGCATTTGTATTTACTGTTCTGTCGCTCTAAATGATAGTAGAACGTTCAGGTTTTCGTGCGCGAGCATTATTTTTTTTTGTATTTGTATTTACTGCTCTGTCGCTGTAAATGATAGCAGTACGTTGTTTTTCTTGCGTGAGCATTATTTTTTTTGCATTTGTATTTACTGCTCTGTCGCTGTAAATGATAGCAGTACGTTGTTTTTCGTGCGTGAGCATTATTTTTTTGTATTTGTATTTACTGCTCTGTCGCTGTAAATGATAGTAGTACGTTCGGCTTTTCGTGCGTGAGCATTATTTTTTTACATTTGTATTTACTGCTCTGTCGCTGTATATGATAGTAGTACGTTCAGTTTTTCGTGCGTAAGCATTTCTTTTGCATTTTTATTTACTGCTCTGTCGCTGTAAATGATAGTAGTACGTTCAGTTTTGCGTGCGTGAGCATTATCTTTTTTTGCGTGTGTGGTTACTGCTCTGTCGCTATAAATGATAGTAGTACGTTTAGTTTATCTTGCGTGAGCATTATTTTTTGCATTTGTATTTACTGCTCTGTCGCTGTAAATGACAGTGTAATCGTAATGGATGTTTTTAAAGATTTATGATTTTAAAATGAAAAAAGCAGATAAAAATCATAATGGCCACGGCGTTGGCTTTATTTGAAAGATGATTTTATGCCATTTGTATTTAACTACAATTTTAGGCATATGAGTGCCGTGTTTCGCTCGAATGAATTGCAAAAATGGATTTAAAGTGCTCTCCATTGATTGTAACGTTCTCGCCAGCATCAACTTTGAAGAAATACGGGTCAATGAATCCACTATCCACCAGTCTATAAAGCACACTAAACATAGACTTTTTGTGCATGTAACGGCCTCTCGATAATGGCACATGGATTTTTTCACTCCAAATACGGCAGTTTTGTTTATTAACGTAGCCATTGAACCAAAAATGAGCCTCATCGCTAAACAAACTATTGCTTGCAAAAGTGGTTAAGAATTGGACTTCCGATTGCGCTTCATTCGAGCCAGCCGCGGCACCCATATGCTTAAAATCGTATCTAATTACCAATGGCATATAATTACCTTTTCAATAAAGCTAATACCATCGCTATTATCATCACTTTTTTTCATTTTAAAGTTGTATATCTCTAAAAAAACACTCGTTATATCTTTTAGTTTAGGATGTGCATTGTCTGTATGGAATATATATATATATGAAAATCGTCGGACTGTTTAAGCGTGAAAGAAAAACAAAGAAACAAATTTTGATTACTTTATAGTTATACGTAATTATTTCGTTTCTCACCAAATTAGATTTCACATCACATTATTCCAGCATTTAACTTTACCATTAACTAAAAATGTATCTTCTACTACACACCCTGCTTTAAGGTTTACATAGTAGAACGAGGAACCGTTATAATTTCGTCATGTACCTTCGTCCTTTTGTCACATCCACACTGTTTCCACAGTTTTTGACCGATGTGCATGAAATTTGACAAGGACAGTTCGTTTTCATGTGGAGGTTTCAAATAAAACGTAGCAAACTATGCTTTTCTTTTTCAAACGTGCCTGTTAATACACGTAAAATAATGATTAGATCCTCATCGAAAGGATTATAAAATAAAATTGGTGTTTCATTTATAATATGCATTTATATATGTTTTTAAGCTAGTTTGTAAAATATTTAGCTTCAAAATTATTTGAAATGTGTCGCCTCCTTCCTTTTATTTTTCAACCGTGAGTTTAAAAAAATGGTAGCATTTTATTAGAACTTTAATTAAATTTATTTAGGTCAATTTGTAACTATAATTTAAACGATATATAAGTTGGCAACTGATAAACCCGCCCTCTCAGTTCATAAATGTTAGATCATGTAGAAGCTGAACAGAAAATATTCTTTTCTTCCTTAAAGTGTGAAGTATTTTTCTATCGTAGTATGAGAGAAGGAGAGTGCCTTTACTAGATAACGGGAACTTAGCTTGGGATCTGTTTAATCAAAGCTTTTTAATTTATCTAACTTTAATGTAGGTCGCTGACGATAAAGATTATCCGAGAGATCAAACTTTCCATCTTCGAATCTTTGGAACCAATGTTTGGTTGTGTCATAGAAGAATGCACCTTCGTCCTACAAGGATTGGTCATATATAGCTGTTGCTTTACTCGCTTTTCACCCTAAATAACAGCACTTTAAATTTTCTTCGTGAAATTTCATATTTTGTTTGTTCTTCATCCGTCGAAATTCAGTTGCTAACTGAACAGACTACTGAACCCTGTTCCTTTTTCGCCTACTAGAGATGTTCGAAAAGTTTATATAACAGAATTAATCTAGAAACGAGTGGAAAAAAATGGTAGATATATTAGTTGCCAACCTCAAAGAAGTGCTTAATGACCTAGTAAGCACTTAGCTGGTTTTTTATTAAGTTCTTCATTTTATGTAAAATAATACAACACTTATAACACAACACTTCATACGAACACTTTATAGAAGTATCGAGACATTACTACACAGCTGACGAAATACGTAAGCTTATCAACACGATATCGAACACGGCACAAAACTAAATAAGCTTACAAGTTTCTCACGGACCATATTGTTTCGTAACGTGGGCTAATGTTCCCATTATCGTATGTTCGCGTCCAGGCTCGAGACCCGTACGACAAATGCCACAGTCGTGCGCGGCGCACGGCGCGAGCGTGAGCGCTCATTTTCAGCCGCGCCCACTCGTTGCTCACGTGCGATCCGAGTTGTCATACAAACACTTGTAAATAAACTAAACATAGAGCGCAGCTTAGCACGTTTCTAGAGGTTGACAAACGTTCAAGGCGAGTGATTTTGTAGCATTATTGTGAGACTTCGAGATTATTATCGTCGAATTGAATTGAGGAAGATGATAGATGTGAAAACTGAGCGTGGAAAGACATTACGACACAGACGTGAAGTACGTTGTAGATCAAGAAAATGAGCTAATATAATTTATTTAGAACTTTTTAAAAAGTTGTCTTAAAACAATTTGGATAAGTGGAGCTAAACTACACGCGAAAACGAGAAGTATATTATGTATAGTAAGCGTGTAATTTATTACAAACATATCATATATACAGATGTTATAATCAATAACTTTTTGTAACTACTTACACTTTTCAACGAGATATACTATTTTAAACTTAATTCAAGACGAAAATGTCGTCCAGTAAAGGGAACATCGGGTTCCGCACAACTCCATCAGATCAAAATGACGCGATGCGGCGAAATACTTGCTCAACGAAATAGTTGTCATAGTTACAACAGAACTAGATTATTCAAAAAGAAGATTACAATAGTATTCCTAATAATAAGCGGGCGTAAGTTTTTGCATGTGTAAGTATCCGGTTTTGGTGTTAATTTCACACATAACATGGTAATCTTTTTGTAATTTTCTGTGCAGAATACATTTACACAGATTACTAAAAAAAATGATGAAACATATAAATAACAAAAAATAAATTATTAAATAGCTTATCATAACACCTTGCACTACACGAAGCATGATTAAAGTGGGCCCTCCTATTGTCTGGCGAATTATTTACTTCCGTACAGATTTCAATTCAAATGGATGATGATATATACAGTATATAAATTAAATAAAGAACGCCACTTCAACCACTCGTGCAATTAATAATGCGGAATCCGGCAAAATGCTATTTTTTAATTAGTCGCCTAGTTTATAAAATAATTCAAGTTTAAATTTTGTATGAAATCATAATTATGTGTAAACTGACATGCTGTAACAATAACGCGAAATGTCAGTTTGACAACGTGGCACGCCTATTGTAAACTGTCAAATGTCAAAATGAAACGTCAATTATCCGTTTTTAAAAAAAATAGAAAACACGCGTACATAGGAATTAAAATTCAAATTATTTTGTTTTAGAAAGTATTTACACTTACCTGAATATCTTTAAAATGTCTTACACATATATCAATGCCCTTTCACAGCCGACGACAATTATTTTGCCTTAAACTAAGTAATATACCACGGCGTCTGTTACTCGAATGTACCTTCTACTAAAATGACTTACCACATTTTCATCCATATTTATCGATATTGTTGGAGAAGTACTACATGTTTTCATTGGAATTATGGGACTATTCTCACTTATTCTTGTGATGGCATTAATAATTACTTGGCCTTTATTCGGTTGTCACCGATTCGGATAGTGATCAGCGTACGTTTTAAGGTCTTCGCCAGTTTATAATGGCATTCGGCATATAGTAATATCATGCCCAAATATTCACTAGCGCTAGAAAACGACATATTGCTAATTCTACTCATTCGATATTACAAATACGACAAATATTTAAAAAAAACCAGTGACGCGCATTCAACACAAATCAACTGAAAACAACGAAATATTTCCTCAAAAACATTCAAACGGTTTTCGTCATTGGTCGTAAAAATTTGTTATGTTTGCCATATAAAATAATAAATAATCCATGAAATTTTCAAAAACTAAAAAATTGCAACTAAAATTTTAGTAATATAGAAGCAAATAATAATTTATCTAAACGATAAATAAAAAAATATCGTATTAATAGTTATTCCGATAAGTTTATTATAAAAATCGATGGTAGTATTTATTTATAATCTTAAATATTTGGGCGAATTATGGATGGATGTTAGATTTTTAAATGGCAATGAATTTGATTTATGAATTGTAAACGAGCTTGACATTGAATTTAATTCTTTTATCCTTTTCTATTTTTAACCTTTTTTTGTAAAACGATGCAAATGAAAGGTATAATTAGAAAAGTCAAATTCACCATCGATCCCTAAGAAGGGTAATAATGCAATATTGCCACAATTCTTACATTCGAAATAAAAGATATAGCTTGATGGTACATTTCGATGTTAATGACTTATGACAATTTTCAAAATTTAAAAAAAGGTGGCATAGTTTAGAAAAAAAAACAGGTGTATTGAAATCGACCCATGATCCAGTATTACGAATTGAAGTGGCGCCCTAGTGAATTTACATACTGTGTAATAAATTCATTTTAAACTAATAGAATTGTGTCGTCGCCATGGTGAGTTAGGTTGATTACAAGACATACAGCTTTTGACGGTGCGGCGCACCGTGAGTTCGATTCCCGGTTGCTCATTGAACGGGATTGGACTGGTGTTCTGGTTGGTTGGCTATAAGAGATTGCTCTCGTAGTAATAAGTCATACGTACCATTAGATACATTAAAGTACATAAATAAAGAAATAAGCAAATACATTTTGAATTAGAAGTAAGATAAGTCGGGCTTATTAAAATGAGGCCAGAACTGTAAGTGTTATGCGTTAGTCTAAACGGTGAACGTATTTACACACGGAAATATTTTAATTTATTTGATAATATTCTTCGTCTATTATCAAAAATAAACACCTACTGATAACACTTTTTTTATAATTAAAATTAATTAATTATAACAAATAAAAAAAATTGGGGCCCATTGAAAGTAATTGCTGGTTCACTTTAAACTATTTTCTCTATAATGATATAATTTATATTGGATGAAATATTTTAATATAATCTGATTTCGGTGTTTTAAATTTTTATTTATCATCAGAATCTGAGTGTACTTTTGGTGTTTAATATTTCACAACAAAATAGCAAAGAAATGATGTAAAAATTATAAACGCACTTACTAAATATACATACACATCAAAAGACCAGATATTTCATAAGTTAATGTTAAAGCATGCATGGACGCATTTTAATGAAACTTTTCAATATTATACTTTAAAGGCTTGATCAACATCTGCAATTGAAATCATCACAAAAAGACCCGACTCTACCCCCCCCCCCCATGTTCATCGAGTGAAAAAAACATAAATAGCTCACATAGGCAAGGAATTTTTTTTATAATTCTATATTAGACGGCGGTGTTCGTGTTATTGTTAATAAATCGTTTCTCTAGATATTGGTAGACTTTTTAAACAAATATTTTATTTTATACATAATCTGCAGTATAACCACGAGTCACATTCTACGACCTCTCGGTTCTTACCGAGATGAGCGCCCTCCAAACTCTGATTTCCAAACTTTCACACTCTTTTTTTCAGAAGAAGAAAGTTAGGGGTTTGAAAATGTGTAATAATATGGGTCAATTTTTTAGAATTCTTAGTCACTAATAAATATTATAACTAGGTAAGTCTTTTTAATTATTTTAAGTATTCTGTTTTATCTTTTTTTCTAGGTTTATGCATTTTTGATTTACAAAAAATTAAACATTCTACACTTGACGAATTATGTACTATTGATCTAAAGAATACTGTCGCAATATTTATTCGGATATGATGTAATTCCTGAAAGTGTGCTAATATCATGTATGTCATTTGAATCTCGCATCAGAAACGATATACAATTCTATAGGAAATCTACTGTAAAGTATAAGTTTTAAAGAAGTATTTCAATAGATGGTCAAATGTAAAGAATACTGTCACAATATTTATTCGGATGTTATGTAATTCCTGAAAGAGTGCAAATATCATGTATGTCATTTGAATCTCGCATCAGAAACAATATACAATTCTATAGGAAATCTACTGTAAAGTATACAATAGATGGTCAAATATAAAGAATACTATCGCAATATTTATTCCGATATGACGTAATTCCTGAAAGTGTGCAAATATCATGTATGTCATTTGAATCTCGCATCAGAAACGATATAAAATTCTATAGGAAATCTACTGTAAAGTATAAGTTTTAAAAAAGTATTTCAATAGATGGTGAAATGTAAGGCTTTTTACCCATCAAACAACCACCCATTGCTGATGAGCCACCCTCATAATGGACGATGTGAGCCCGCATGCCGCATCTAATTAACCCCATTCCGTGTCCTCGTGTTACGTCTGATGTTATTTAGCCGTTAATAATATAACATCTTGCCGAAGCGAGCTTTAAATATGTGTTTGTTGTTTCGTTTTTAAGTTCGTCTTCAAGTTCAGTTCTCGGATTAAGAACGGTTAGTTGCACTGAAAAATGGTTTGCAAGCAGAATAAGAATAAAACCTATTAACAAGAATAAAACTAACTATGACATCAGAAATAATGTTAAGGGTCCGTTACCGGTTTGGCGTAATTTAATTCAACGGAATTGCAAAATTTAGTATCTGTCGTAATTCAATACTGTTTTCTCCATGTGTTACGCAAGTAGTTTTGAAGGTGTCTTTTAAGCTCTTTAGTTTCATGATGTGATGAGATTCAACTTTCTGTATTACTTTCAACATTTTCATTAAAACATATATTTTCGAAACAGTTTTTCAAAACTTTTTATTTAATATCCATCATGAAGAGCTTTATGTGGAAAAATATATTTTAACGTAACTGTATTATAGCGTACCATAGTGGCAATATTGGATGTTTATAATTTATGTTAGACGGCCTATTAAGACGTACCTCCTTTATGAAAATGAAATTAGTAATTTAGGTGTTTGTGGAAAAAAATAGTTTAACAAATTTACATACATGAAATTAAATTTGTAAAGGTGAAATGACATTAATAATGAATAGGTATCAATTATATGAAACCCTAGTTCATTCGTAGCCGATTATTTTGGTATGTTTTCATTTATAAGTGGAAGCTTTAAGTAATAAATGGTTAGTTAAATTAACTTTTTAAAAGAGATCTAACTAAATATGAGTTACTTAATTACATAGAATATTTTTCTCACAAGAGACTTTACATCATGCTAAACGATTTATTCGTTCTAAAAAATTTATATTTCTTTTGCCGATGATGACTACGTTTCATTTGACCAAAAAAATTCAATTTTGTTGTCATAAGGATGAGGTTACGTTACACTTAAGTATCTCAATGTTATTTCAGTGATATTATTTCGTATTAACAATAACACCCGGTTCCCTCGACTTAGAGATATACAAAAGAACAACTCACTTCAATACAGATTTATAATTGCAACTAAGTTGTAATCACATGTCATTTTGTTAATTAATATAATATACAATAGTATTATTAAATAGACAAATATTTTTTTTATTATTACCTTCGCCCACGAAATGCAATTATTTTTTGTTTTAACTGGTAAATATGGGTATGGTGATAAATTTATTGATAAGTCATACATTTATGTCACGACTAATTCTAAGTTTTGCGCGTTACTATGAACACTACTTGACGACGGTCGTCGCCTTGCTATTCCTACCTCAGAGCATTTTTTTTTATCAACATCAACAGCCTTTCTCAGTCCACTAGTGGGTTTAGGCTCCTCCGATGCTACGCAGGCGGGTTGGCGATCGCTGTGCGTAAGCTACGCACTCGTACCAGTTGCGCTGCCGCCCGTCGTTGGTCTGTCTGTGGCATTTAGCTACAAGCATCACTTCAGCCTCGTTCGGCGAGCGGTCGCGAATCGAACCTGGAACCGTGACGGTGCGACAGGACACAATACACCATGGCGTCTGTGCTTTTTCTTTTCTTACACTTTTACGAGACACTGCCAGAATCGTCGTACAAGGCGTACTCTTTTTAAGGTTCTGTAACTCAAAACGAAAAAAGGAACCCTTATAGAATCACTTCGGTGTCCGTCGATCTATCTGTCTGTCTGTCAAGATCCTTTTCGTGTAGAGGTATAAAGTTGTAATTAGTATCAAATACTTAGGTCTATGGCCCTTTGGAGCTGAAAAAAATCAAGCTTCTAAGTCAACGTAATCAAGAAGAATTCTAATAATACGGCCATTTAAGCGGCATATTCAAAATATGCTACATACATATAAATACATGCATAATATATGTGCGTGCGAGCGTGCATGCGTGTATATATATATATATATATATATATATATATATATATATATATATATATATATATATATATGTCACTCGCAAATGAATCAAAAACTATAGGGACCCGTTGACCTAGAATAATGAAATTTGGTAAGAAGCAAAACTGTTAATTTAAAGTTATATCACATAAAACCTATTTTTTAAAATATACGCTTGTGAAAGATATAGTTCTGAAAAATTAAAATTTTGTAAATATTTTAATAGAAGTATAAGGTACGATTAAATTTTTGTAAATGCCTAAATGTGTTCGGAACCCTCGTAATACGGGTTCTCGTGCTTGATAGTTTTTTTTTGTATTTAAAATATTATTTAGATTGTATTTGGTTACTGTACAAATAATAATACTGACGAGAACATTTAGATATTCACTTTTCACTAGTGAGCTAGCTAACTGCTCAGTTTGATAGGTCGTATTGTAGAACAAGGCTACGACGTACCCTTGTTCAACAATACGTCCTATCAAACTGAAAAAAAACTCTATTTTTGGAGATTTTTGATTTTCCCATTGAATGAAACTCCAAAATACCATCTCGTAAAATACCATTTATAAATGCATAATACATAATTACAATATAAAACTTCCTCAAGACATAACTTTGAAGTTTATCGCATTTTCGACTTAAAAACTCGAAGTATAATCAGAGCTCTCGAAGTCCTCGACGAATGATCGGGACGGAAGTCGTAGCAGATGCTCCCTTTATTCGCTTTCCCTCTCAAAAAATCGTACACGTACACCACTCCACTGGCTCGCAAACAAACTAGGCGAGCAGGCATCCGTCGTCCTCGGGTGTGGGGTCACGGGCGCGGAGAAAGCAGCGGCCGCGCTTTTTCGGTCGCGCCCGAGGCGACCTCGCAACAAGTGGGCGCCGCCGCCGCGACAAGTGGTGAAGTGGCGATCGCGGCGGCGCGCGGACCGGCCAGTTGAGATGAGGGTTAAGATCATCAATCAATTATTCGGTTGTAAAATAAAATCATTATCTGTAATGTTTATTATATTTTTCGTATTTGTCTGTATATCGATACGCGTCCGTAGTATCGTGATTTACAATGGACACGGTAAACTTATTTTATCCTGCAATATTATCTATGAAACAACTAGGCGAAGTTGTGTTCTATGGGAAAAAAATTGAAAGTGATGCTTATGAGATTATCTCTGCCAATGATGTAGAACTATCCTAATGTCTACTGGAACTTTTACTAAAATGTATAGAATTCTTCGCACGTAGATCTCGTTTGAAATCCTAAGAACATAATAATACTATTTGGCAATCTATTGATATTATAACACTATTCTATTTCGAGACAAAGCTAGATTTATGAAGGTTTGAATTTTTTTACTTTATGCTAATTTGCGTAAACACGAACAGACAACACGATTAATTTATACATTTATATATTGTCTTTTTTAAAAAACCGATAGGTGAAACCTAAAATGCAGTAAACACGGCTGCTTCTTTAAATAGCTTGTCATGACATCAAATACTCCTGCCAATAGCACATAAATAGGATATTCTGACGATGTTCAAACCTGACGCCATCCTCTGTCATGGTTCGAATGAACAGTCTGAGTTTTTATTACTACTTTTTTATTCAATGATAATTATGTATTTGCTTATTAAATATAAAAGATAAATCTATGTATTCCTTTATAATTTTCAACAGAATTCGAAGAAAAAAAAGGTCTTAATAAGACATTTTCTATATATATATATATATATATATATATATATATATATATATATATATATATATATGTATTTATTTATATGTGGGTGTGTGTGTGTGCGTGTGTGTAATAGTAAAAATATAGTGTAGTAGTTATACACTTACATCTCACTGAGCTTTAATATAAAACTATAAAAGCAAATCTTTCAAAAAAAAAACAATTTGCAAAATGAACAAATTTTCTCCGTATTTCGTACTCGCTTAGGCATAATATACATCATAATTAAGCAATTAAAATAAATAATTATGTCGATGCATAGCCATTTGACGTAATAAAAAGCGGCCATATGAAAAAAACATCTTAACGCCCAGATTGTTTACAATGCAAGTTAATTGACAGTTTAAGGGCATTAATTAAGCTCACCACAGTGTTGGGCATTGAACTCGAAGCACAATCATTATTTAAATGAATATGCGGCCCGATTGACCGCCAGCCCGCACGAGACAGTATCAAATTAGGGATGCGTGAAGTTGGAATATCGATATTTATACGTTTCTTGGAGTGATAGTTTTTATATTTCTAAATTGTATAACTAAAAATATGGTATAAATAATATTTTTAACCAAATTATTTGTTGGCCAAGTTATTTAATTTAACCATATAAAACTAACCATAATTTATATAGGTAGATATTTTAACCGTTAATCAACCCGACTGACACAACCTTTAGTAAAAAATATAATGTAGTAAATATATTACTTCATAAAAAAGTTTACATATTTTCAGGAAAATGGAACAAGAGTTCAACTCAAATTTAACAGTGAAATAAATCTAAACAAAAATATAACTTCTTCATAACAATTGGTATTGAAATTTGGTTGGCAGACTGTGAGAGATTTTGCAATAAAAACTTTCAAAAGGGGAAAAAAAGAAAAAAAGTCGAAAGTATTTTGTAATGCAAACTATTCACACGAATTAGGGTGGGAAAGAAAGGAAAAGACAAGACAATTAAAGCGTGATCACGTGAAGGTTTCCGAGGGCAATATATGTAAAATAGAATTGATACTGTATATGTTAAATACTTATATGACAATTACGGCCTAATTATTTTGAGAAAATGAAATTTTTAATTTAATGCATTTATTGAAAAACAGACCCAAAAATAAAGATTAAAACATTGGTTTCTATTTTAAGCTGACGTGTTAGTAAATATTGATAAGTAATTTATCAAATACCATCAGAGGCTATTTAACAAATCGATGGAAAGTTTTCCAATAATTTATTAAATTTCAAAGGGTGTAAAATACATACATCTCAAATACAAATGAACTATTCTTAAATTGAAATAAATGAATATTTATTTATATAATGGTCTTATTATAAAAACTATCAAATCATTAAAAAGACTTTTCGTAGCAGGTTCAAGTGGATTGGGTTGGGATTACTTGAAATATCGTATAAAAGGACACTCAAATATAAAACTATTTCATAGAGCACGGCAACACATTCATAAATAATAATATCGATATTCGTCCACATCGATCTCCGCTCTTTCCTAAGTGTATTGCGGTTTTGCGGTTAAACCGTTGGTCGTCGGAGCCTGCCAGCGGACCACAACAAACACACACGCTCCGTCGGCCGCCGCGCAGCGATTATGCATTCGGCGTCCCACTTCCCACGGAAGTGAGCATTGTAGGGGCGGGGAGATGAGAAGCGGAGATCGTGCAACGGATGAAGATGCTTCGGCCCATCGTTTGTGTGTTGGTGCCATTTTACTGACCGTCACTTATTTCTCCGCGTTTCATTAATATAAATCGGCACTTTTCAATTATTTATTCCGTATGGTATGTACACTTGTATTCAGAATGAATTAATTTTCTATGTGCTTGTATATTGCATAAATATATATTCCTATAAAAATAACTATCAATTTGGCCGGCTATTGACCGGTCAAAGTTGTGTTTTGTACGCATTACCACATCTTCAAACTTTTCCCTCTGAGGTGCACTGAAGGAGGTGTCCTAGAACATGATATATAGTAATGATACTATAGCCACTAGCATGTAGCGTCATCTTTAATCTGAATGATTTCAATCGCAGATGTTGACTAAGTCTCTGAGGTATAAAATCACAGTTTCCTTAAAATATTTCGAGCGGTTTTGCGTGACAACAGCCTCTACCATTTATTATATGCATAGATTGAATTTGCATAGTCGCAAATTTATTGTACCTACTCATTAAAAATCTATTTATCCTTATAGCTCCTTCTGATAGAAATTAAATTGTATAAAAGTGTAATTGTCCCTACTCATCGACACCAGCCGCCAATCAGACTTTAAGAAATTGTTCTGAAATGAACATTCAACCACAAGGACGTATCCAGGATTTTGTTCACGGATGGTTCAGGCAAAGGAAAGTTAGTAAGTAACATGGAACTGGGATGTAGCAATATCAAACTTTAAGCAGGCAAATTTAGCAGTATATAATTTTTGTTCAAATTATAGCAAAACGCTGCTCCAGTGCGTATGTGTGTGTATTTAAATCGAGATTAAACTTCACACAATAGCGTAGACTAAATTATAACATAAACTCATAAATGGATAAACTTGGTCCAATAATTAAAAAATGACGACAGTTTAAAAAGTAAATAATTCGCAAAAAATTGACATTACAACCAAAGTTCATAAATCAAACACTACTATATAAGATGAAGGACAGTTCCACTGACAATTATGAATACGTCGAAGAAATCAACTTGAATGGAGTCACTATCAAACGGTCCGTAAAAAGTTTAAATATTCGTTTGTATTTCATATATACAGGTGTCCAGTGGCAGATTTCAATGTTTGAAAAATTGTAAAAAACTACACCTCTAATATTTTAACTTTATAACAACAGATGCGGATTTCATTTTTTAAAAACCACGTCTTCCAAATGGCGGCCATCGAGTCTGACACACTCTGCGAGTCTAGCACGCATGTTTTCAAAAACGCGTTTGCAGAGCGACTGGGGTATCCTACTGACTTCGGCTCGAATATTTTCTTTAAGTTGTGTCACAGTGCTCGGACTTGTTTCGTAAACAACGTATTTTAAGTATCCCCATAAGAAAAAGTCACATGGGCTTAAATCGGGTGACCTAGGTAGCCACGGTACGGTACCGTTTCGGGATATGTTTTTTTCTGGAAATAACTGCCGCACTGCATTCATGGACACATTAGCAGTGTTAGATGTGGCCCCGTCCTGCTGGAACCATGTGTTTTGGTTGAAGGATGGACTATTCTGTAGTTCTACTCTGAAAAAGTCATTTAACATCTGGGCATATCTCTCCGAATTCACAGTTACAGTTTGGCCACGTTGATTTTCAAAGAAATAAGGCCCTATGATTGCAGATGCAGACATGGCACACCAGACTGTTACTTTAGGCTTATGTAAAGGCTCTTGATGCATTTGTCTTAGGTTGTGGACAGCCCAGTAACGAAAGTTCTGCTTATTCACATATCCTCCAATGTGAAAGTGAGCTTCGTCACTAAAGAATTTGTTGCCCATCCGGGTAGCAGTACGAAATCTCAACAACATCACCTCCGCGTAAGTTTTTCTTAATTCAAAGTTAGAATCGTGTAAATCTTGAACAATTTGAATTTTATATGGATGGAACTTGAGCTTTTTTCGCATTAATACCTGTAAAGTTGATTTCGGAATTCCCGATATCGATGAACGTGTACGCAGTGATAAACGGGGATTTTCAACGACAGAAACCATAACACGCTCGATATTTTCATCCGTGGCTACCAATGGTGTAGGTCCTGGCCTGGGCCTATTTAATGTTGATCCTGTAGCTATGAACCTACGCCTCGACGGCAAAAGCGCGGTGCTCCACTCCACTGTTCCATGGCTACTAAAACATCCGCACCGCTTGCGCTTCTAACGACATCCCCGCCCCTCTTATGTGTTGCGTTCAGAAACTATGTTTGTTCAAACTTTCAAATCTGCCACTGGACAACCTGTATGAACCTATAATATTATGCATTTCGTGTATATATATATATATATATATATATATATATATATATATATATATATATATATATATATAAACCGATGTTATAAACAATATTTAAAATATATACGAAATATTTACATACGATATAAATATTTCGTATGTATTTCCCAGCCTATGCTCCCATGATATTTACGGAATTTCCACAAATCGTTATTTCATTTTGATAAATATTTATTCAAGAAACAATACAAATGCTTCTATATTTTAGCATGTCTTATCATAGTGTGCATGTATTATCAAATATCTGGTTACTTAATTATATAATATTTCACAATTAAATGAAACTACGTGATGTAGTAATATTTCTACTTTTTTAAGTTCTTTACCACGACCTAGGTTTCGTTGTATTACAACATCTTCAGGTGGGCTATTAGCAAAGATTATCTTTGATAATAGCCCACCTGAAGATGTTGTAATACAACGAAACCTAGGTGGAGGTAAAGAACTTAAAAAAGTAGAAATAATACTACATCACGTCATTTCATTTAGTTGTGAATAATGAAATTCTACAAAATTAACGCCAAATATATTCAATAAATAATATTTATTTTCTCTCATATTGTTAAGCACACTGTCTAAACTAGATTATACAATAAGATATATTATATAGATTACGTGCTTTAGATGGATAATTACCTTCTAGAAAACGTCGCTGTGTTACGTATACAATAACATTTTATTTACATTTTAAATTAAGTTTTTACTAGAAGTGGAAGATGGCCTTTGAATTTTATACGTTTGTTTTTTCGGAAACCAAGTTGCCTGTTCAAAAGTGGATTCCGGATAACCTTAAATGAAAACTGTTTGTCTCTCATACACTGTTTCTCACTAAACAGTAGCTAACCAATAACTACGAAATTCATCTTTCCAACTGACACTTGCACTTAGGTTTTAGGGAAAGTTCAAGAAGGCATGTATTTTCAAAATAATTCTGGAATATAGAACGATTTTAGTTATAAAAATGACAATTGATGGCTGTCTCGTTTGAACATTTTTTGTCATCCTAAAAGACATGATTATAACTAATCATTCCACTGATCAATACATGGACTTATCCGCGTATACTCGTAACTGCTTCTTTCATTACTTTTAATTTCCTCATTTTATTAATTTTCTAACTAGTCCTTAATTTTAAGAGACATTTATACGAAGAAGACAGTTCGTTTCATTGTGTATTCAACTGTATAGTAAAAGTTTATAGCAGATTAATATTTGGTATATGTAACATAATGTAACGCGTCTAATAAACCAAAGTAAGCCACAAATGTCGTGATAAAAGCGACCTTATTACAACGAGACTTAATGTTGCGACATCCGCGTGACTTAATGTGTTATACTAAGCAATATGTCAAGGTAGTGCAATCGAACCAGGTATACACGGTACCACAAACCGCTCACAGGCCTTTTAGCAGGTAACCAGGGCGTAGGGTTTAAAAGGCGCGACGCCCAACGACCAAAGGATGGTATCTGCCTCACTGCAATTAAAATCAACTTGAACTGACATTATCGAGTCATCTGCGTAGAGACAGCATTTCAGTCTCGAGTAACTGAACTGAAATCTTCCATAATCTCTGCCAGTCACGTCCATAACAATACTAACAAAATTATCGTCATATTTGGGTGTATAAATTTCCCTCATTCTTTTAGTAGAATTTTATCTGTTTTTTGGAACATGGGACACATATTATCAACATATCTATTTAACTTCCTTTCATTTAGATGTATCATTTGTATTGTACCTAAGCTTAATTTAGAAACATCCTCACTCATATGTGCAAGGTAATCCTACCTAACATTATAAATGCAAAAGTGTGTTTGCTTATCCTTCTTTCAAGTAGTAACGGAGCATTGAAACGATGTCCTTTTCTGCACAAATATAGTTGCGGGTCGGAAAATATCATAGGTTAATTTTTATCCAGATAAATCTCATTCCTTCAGGGAAATTCTTACTTAAAACTAAGCGAAAATAAATACTTAGTATTTAATTTTCCTTAATCATTATAGATAGCACTGCATAATTTGATTTCTCACTATAAATTTGTAACTATAACACCGTCCGAGTAAAGCGATGGGTAAAAGCTAGTTATTTATATACGAGTAAAACGCTTCTGTTTATTACGTGAACAGTTTATGTTCAGAAACACTACTGATCATAGATATTAATAGAGCTCATTGCTGCTCATGCCGATAATTAAGACAGATTTACAACATAAATGTTATGTTACAAGAGAAACTTAATGCTAGAAATAGCATGTGTTACATTTGATTTTTATAACGGACTGTGCCTGGGGACATTAACGTAAGCTTCACAGAGAAAGATATAGCCTCAGTGATTAAATCGATGAAAAGAGGTAAGTCACCAGGTTATGACAGCCTTAGCATCGAGCACCTTCGGATACTTTCGGAATGAGCACTTGCCTAGAATCCTAGCATTGTTATATAATATGTGTGTTAGCCACGCCTACCTACCCGAAAAGCTAATGTATACAATTGTTGTACCCATTGTAAAAAATAGGACAGGGGATGTCTCGGACGGTTCAAACTACAGGCCTATCTCATTAGCTACGGTTATTGCGAAGGTGCTGGATGGTCTGCTTGATGGTCACTTAACTAGGAGTATACAACTGCACGATGGTCAGTTCGGCTTTCGGGCGGGCCTATCCACTGAAAGTGCCATTCTGTGTCTCAAGCAGACTGTGCAGTACTACACCAAGCGTAAAACACCAGTGTATGCCAGCTTCCTGGACCTGTCCCGGGCATTCGATATGGTTTCGTACGACTTGCTATGGGCCAAGTTGCGAAATGACACTAGTTTGCCTCCTGAAATTATATCTATGTTTAAGTACTGGTACAATAATAAAAAAAAACACAGTGAGGTGGGCGGATAGTGAGTCGGACGAATATGGTCTTGAGTGCAGGGTGCGTCAGCGGGGGTTGACCTCACCCAAACTGTTTAATATATATGTAAACGGGTTGATTGGAGAGCTGAGCAGTACCGGAATCGGATGTCATATAGACGGAGTGTGCGTTAATAACATCAGCTACGCGGACGACATGGTGCTGCTCAGCCGTTACGCAAGCTGCTACGTATATGTGAACTGTACGCGGAGGATCACGGACTCCGACACAATGTAAAAAAAAGTGTGTTTATGATTTTTAGAGTACCCAAAAAAACATATAACACTCGGTAGCCCTCTAGTACACATCTTTAAATAGAGTCACTCATTTTAAATATCTGGGTCATTGGGTCAACGAAGACCTCAAGGACGACATGGATATGGACAGGGAACGCAGGGCGTTGACTGTGCGCTGCAATATGTTGGCTCGAAGATTTGCACGATGCACGGGACCAGTAAAGATTACACTGTTTAGGGCATTCTGCCAGACTTTCTACTCGTGCAGTTTGTGGGTTGATTATATTTGCGGGCATTTGACGCCCTGCGGGTACAATATAATAACGCGTTCAGGGTCTTGATGGGGATTCCGCGGCACTGCAGCGCCAGTGGTATGTTTGCGCAGGCGCGCGTGGACGACTTTCACGCTATAATGCGCAAGCGCAGTGCGTCCATGATGGCGAGGGTGCCGGGAAGCTCCAGCAATATGCTCGTCACGTGCGCGGGCCGACTGGACCTACCTCTTTTGACACACTGGATAGGACTACATGCGCCATTATGATTTAAGTTAAACGAATTTGTGATAGAGTTAATTAAATTAATTGATTTTATTTCTATTTTACTTTGAATTTGATTTGAGTAGTTTTTGACTTGTTGTATTTAATTTTATTTAATTTGATCTGACTTAAGTAATTTAATTTGGTGTAGTTTGATACAGTTTAATTTTATCTGATTTAATTGACTTAATTTATTATGATTTAATTTGTATTGATTTTAAATTCTTTTACTGCAATTGGGTTTGACTCCATTTAGTATTGATTTTATTTTATTGCATATTTTATGATTTATTAATGATGTAATTATTCACTATTTATACTAACATTAGATTAAGAATATTGTTACCTATTAACACAATTGTATGGACTATGTCTGAAATAAAATATTATTATTATTATTATTATAACAATTTAGAATACACAAAATACATACATTCTATTAATTAGCCTTTATTATTTAATAGAAACGTCTTGAAGAGGTAGCAGATCTGTATAAAGGAAACCGGCGAAAATAGGTCTAGCGTTACAGAAATGTAATATAACTTTTATAACAACTGATATTTTTAGAATATAAAAATGTAAACAATTCTGCTATTGATAATCAGGAAATATCAAAAAATTAAATACAATTTGAAATCATAATACAAAACAAAAAAACTAACTTCATAAAATACATATATTATATTATAACATATAGAGAATTGCTAATAAGAAATAAAAATAATAATACAAATCCAAGGAAATACATAATAAATTTTATGAAACGATCATAAAAAGTAACCAATACTGATTGCTGTTTTAATGTGCAACCATTGCCTAAATTAAATACACATAAATTGTTAAACTGACGGAACGAACGTTAATATATTCATTCTGTTGTCAAAATGAATATGTTTTCCCCCATTCAAGCTTTATAGATTTTTGACAACCCTGCTAGTCCGCGTATTTAATAGATTAGTACATTAACATCTGTGTATGGAAGATACAACGAGTTCCGACGAAATAATGTATATAAACTATTATTAAAAATAAGCCAACTTTTCATAAAAAAAACGAACCTGTCTACGAGGGTTCCATACACATTTAGGCACTTATAAACTTTTAAGGGTACTTAGAATTTGTATTAAACTATTTACAAATATTAACTTATCGCAGCGTAAATATATAACTTATGTCTTTCACTGGCATGACAACACAATTAAATGAAACTACGTGATGCAGTATTATCTCTACTTTCTTTACATTATTTACCACAACGTAGGTTTCGTTGTATTACAACATCTTCAGGTGGGATATTAGCAAAGATCTCGTAAAAAGTGAGATTTTAAGGTATTATGATTAGAAGAATCTTTGCTAATAGCCCACCTGAAGATGTAATACAACGGAACCTAGGTCGTGATAAAGAAATTAAAGAAAGTAGAAATAATACAAAATCACATAGTTTCATTTAATTGTGAATAATGAATTTCTACAAAATTAATGCCAAATATATTCAATATTTGGCATGACAACATCCATACTTCAAAAATTGCAAGATCTAGGACGATGCTGTAGATTTCTTGTAATGTTCTAGTCAGATTTTATCAACATTGAATAGGAGGGAGAGGGGGAGCGATATAATATTTTTGTATATTTGGAAGAAATTTTTAATTATATCAATGTACCTCTTTAACAATGCAATGGATCTTTTTAAATATGTAATAAAAGTATGAAGAAATATTTTTGCAATTCTTCATAAAAAGTCTTTTCAAATGATGATATGGATACATAAAATGAATACAATATTTTATTTCAAAAGTTATATTCAATAAAAAAATTAAGGGTGTATTCAGCTAATTTTTTTAATAAGATGTATTACTATGCCAAATTCGTATGTTTTCTGGGAAAATCGAATGTGAATATAGATGTAATAAATCCACACCTATGAAAGACATATTGCCTACTATATCTTTCATAGGTGTGGATTTATATAATTCTCACTATCTCTGGCCTTTTCAAAAATTCATATTACTAACAAAATCACCTGTGGTACGCTAAATATTGACATGCCGTTGTTGACTTGTCTCATTATTCTGAATAGGGAAAATTAAAAAAAAAATTATTTTATTAAAAAACAGATTAAATTTTTCTTTCTTTTATTTATTCAGAGTAATTGGTCAAATCATCCCAGTGAAAAAACGCGTTTAGATTAATATATTCTGATTCAATAAAATATTCCCAGTATATCCAAATCTTCTTGAATATGAATGAATGCGTTGGCGCTACATTCTTTTCGTGCTCAGATATGTACGAGTATATACCCATAAACAATTAAGTATTCAGCTAATGCGGACGTATGCATATTAGGTTCCAATGTGTCTTTTAAGCCTACGCAACTCAGTGATATATAGACTGGAACTAAATAAGGCATGGTAAGAGCATGAATATCGATCAGCCAATGATAATATTTTTTGTTAAATGTGCGCTTACACAAGTCGCAGAATTATACTCAAAACGGTACGGCCCTTTGTTAAATATAATTCTAAACAAAAATTCGTCTAAATTCAAAATTCTTGCCCCACGACAATGAGGGCAGTTTAGGTGTTCAATAATTGGGTATTGTTTTTATATAGAACTCACTAAGGGCGCCTATTCTTCTTGACTCTAATTCGAAAGCCTATTCGCATAACTACGAAATTTTAATTGTCAAAACGGGCTAGAAAAAAGGATGACAGTTAATATTTGTATGTTTTTCCTATTTTCAATAAATCGAATTTGTCTACCATACTTTTGTGAGCTCTTATGAGGAATAGTATAATGGTACAAAATCATTAAAAATGTCTTCTGACAAATTAATCACATTTTAATTTAAAAAAATAGTAGGACTAATTATAAGTTATAACTTTGAATATATACGATAATGTTATATAGAAGACGATCATAATTGAAGTAAAATATTATTAGTTTAAAAAATTTGAACAGAACATGGTCTACACAAAAATACTTATATTTTAAGAGCAAACTAAAAAAGTACGTGAAAGGGAAAATGGACTGCAGAATGCCGATAGACACTTGTGCATAAAACGACCAAATTATTTACAAGTAATGGTAAGAATTTACTTTCTTGAGGTACCTAATGACTGTTTTGTGTCATTTCTACTTCGAAAACAGTAGTTGGAGTCTCAATGTAAGTATTTAATAGTGTCGGATAAATTTGATACAAAGCGAACAGGAAAAATGTTGGCTAGTTTCAAGTAGCATTCCACAAAGGTGCAGGACGAGTGCTATGATATTGATGTACTTCGCAATACGTAACAACGTTAGGACATAATATGAAGGCGTTAGCTATTTAAAGCCATTTTCATACCATGTTATAAATTAAAGTTTTGTTGGTGCAGAAAGTATTTCCAATGTCCATTATTTGTCAGTAAATGAATATCTCCTCGACATTCGATATTGGCATTCCTCCCAAGATATCCTTCTTTTGAAATGAATATATTCATTTAATATCATCCTGAAACCGTTTGAAGAGATCGGAACTCGCAGCCAGCGTCCTTGAAGCCGCTTGAGAGGTAGCGGCGGCGCGAGTCGATCGTCAGCCGGCGACGAGGTCGTAAACAATCCGCATTCCTCGTTCATGATTTAGTTCCAATTGTAAAAACTCGTCGCGGGCCGGTGCCTCCGTTACGGTCCGCGCACCGTTTTTACATCTCCATGGACCGCAAACACAGATCTTGGCATCGCGAGGACGCGCGCTGGCTTTTCAGAGATGCTGCGGCTAAGTTCGTCGCATCGGAATTTTTCTAGAAATAGAGAACGATCGTTTTTACAACGATCACTTACAGCCTTTACCCGTTTGTATCAATACTGTGTTTATTGTCAGTATTATTGGTTTATACTATGAGCAACAGCGCTTCAAATACCAAACATTTTCAGAATAAGTATAATTTTTTCTTACTACTAAATTTCTTATTTTTGGTATCACAAAATGTTAAGCTAATTCCAAATACTTACACTGATGAGCTTCAGCCGTACAGATAGTTGAAAAATTCTTAGAACAGGCAAAATATTCAGTTCGCCAAGAATGACAGTTCAAAACGAGAGATATTTTACATACAATGTGTTCTATAGTACGGTTTTTAACTTCCTTAATATGTTCAATGCGGATGTCGCCATATCGACATAAGGAATTTATTACGTGTGACAAATGTCGACACATTGTCCACATTTAAGTCCTTACAAACAATTGTTTATGCATAAAAAATGGTTAAAGGTACAACATTAAATGGCTTTCTAAATCTTTGTAAGATATTTTCTTCTATTGCTGTGTTTGTCAAGAAATCTGATTAACAGTTTTTTTACATCGCAATGAAACCCATAGTGCACTAACAGTGGAGCATCAAACTTAAGTAAGCTGCGATTAGAGATGTAGACAGTATTTTAAATAAAAGACAAGTTACTTTAAACAAATACGAAAATGGAAAGATAAACGGTTTGGAGCTGCTGTATACGACTAGCGAAATTAGCTCTTTGCGAAGAAACATATTTCGCTTTCGATTTTAAATCATCTTTTATAAAATTTTTCGGAATTGGCGTTAGGAATCTTATTTCAGATTTAAAAATAGACTTGCATCTTTAAACTGACATACCGAGATGTTTTAAGTAATGTAAGAATTAGCCTCTAATTGCATTGTAATTCTATGTTTATACCTCTAAAGGACAACTTTAAAGAAAACCAAGAATTACATATTCCAATTGCAAACTTGTGATATCGTTATACACCGATATCATAGTTTATAATACTGACTTTTAAAATGTCTACTTGTTTGCTATTTTAGAATTTAATGAATCTATTTTTTTCATTCAGAAACAAAACAAAAATTTTAAATAAAAGAAATAATCTCATTACGGACATTGTAGCGTCATTATTTAAATATGGAATGTTTCCAAGATAACCTCAACGTTTTTCTATAAATGTTAGAAGATGTCCATTAGTAGAAAAAATAAAGTATGGAGAATTGTAGATGTGTGTACGGCTCAACAAAATAGAACGCCTTCAACATTATTATATCGAATATATTTTCAGCCTTCGAAAATTGATCTTATTTTTTACCATAATCGCCACTAAAACCTTCATAACTTCTACATAAACCCTTTAATCACGCGGTTTAAAGTCGCATTCTATCAAATATTACATAATGTAATGTAATCAGATTATATAATAAACTAAATATTAAAGTATGAAGTGTGCCTAAGTTTGTCCAAATAGTCTTATCTCCCGGTCGATATCCAAATGTCGTCTGAAATAGTCTTATCTAACATAACCTGATATTGCTTTTATATTTTATTCCTCACTATAATGTATAAAAGGATATTAACTCCATGGTTATGGTATTACGAATGTCTGATCGTTTTAATTAATTTGCTTTTATACGGCTACGATAAAAGTAAATAATGCTAAACTTGTTCGTGCTCAGCTATGAGAGCTTGCTATTGAAGCAATAACTCCGCCATTCGTATATTTAGTTTCATAAGTCAGCAGGCAAATTCAATTTATAAATAAATTCTTAAACATGACCTAATTCAGGTACGTCCATTTGAAAACCTCGTACCATAATTAGTCAGTTATTCCTTAATCTGTGTTGTACCGTACATTAATCTAAGCCATTCAAATCAACATCCTTTTTTATAAATATCCTTTGTCTCAATGTTTACCAAAATAAAGACAAATATACTTTCTCTCTGTTTGATTAGCGATTATGGATTCAGAAAATGGCAATTCGAATAATTTGACCATATGAAGATTGCTGATTCTACAAATAATAAAGCCTACGACATTCGCTCCATTGGCAATCGATGTAGGCCGGCACGGCGGCGCCGGTGAGCAGAGTCAAGAGCCGCTGCTAGAGAGCGACGAACAATCCGCGAGGGCGCCGCTGGAATTCGGCGAACGATACGCCGAGCGTAACGGGCGGTTGTGACGGCCTCACCGCGCACGCCGCGAAGGTTGGCACGCCTGCCTTTAGCGCAACCGGCGATGGTAAGAAGAAGACATTATCATTAACATTTCCGCCGCGCTAACGCATCCCTGGCAAAATTCACAGCTCTCTTTATCAAAAGTCACTTATTATGAGAATAATTTTGACCATAGTCTACGAATTTAGATCGAAGATGTAAAAAGAAGCCACTAAATAGTGATGTTATTATTGATTACAATTTCTATTGTAATAGGCTATTTATTATCATATATATATATATATATATATATATATATATATATATATATATATATATATATATATATAAAAATATCGCTACAACTGCTAAAATCTTAAAAATGATTAAAGTAAAAAAGGAATAAAATTGACTAAGGACAACCAATATGCCATGTATATTATTTAACTATGTTCCGTGAAAAGGAATAAAAATTTAATTTTGTTTATCAAATATTAATTTTTTGTTCTGAAAACTTTTGATTTTAGCAGTTGTGTATATATTGGAGGCCATAATGGCCTGATTTATATAGAAAAATGTTTCTTGTTTATTACTTAATACCTCTTTAAGGAACAAACCGATCCAAATTTTGCACAATAATAGACTATATTTCAAACTAACATACAACACTTTTCAACCCGATAGCGCTTTACTGGCGTAACTTGCAAGAGCGACAGTTTCTGTAAATTTGTTCAGCAACAGCCGATCGTCTCTCATAGTATATTCGATGAAAAGGGAGCTTCCCCTGAGATTATAAGGAACCTATTATATAAAAAGTAACTTTACTTAATAGCCATGCAAAGTACAATATTAATTTAACGGTCACGTAATTGCAATATGCGCTCGTGCAAACAAAACTATGTTTAGTTTGGTGAATACATTTTAATATTCGAGTTTAAATGAAAATTATTATCATTATTAAATCATAAATAAACGGAACACACTCATGACACCAGGAAATCCTAAACTAACTTTTAATCGACGGAATTTCAACCAATGCCTTACAAAAACAACTATTTATCATCGAACAATTGCCATATTACTATGTCAATAAATTCAAATAAATTTAGACTCCAAGCCGCAAAAAAGACACAAAAACCAGTGAAGGTCAATCGAGGAGTGACCACGGCAAGATAACAATGAGCCATACTGTTGACAAAAAATATTTAACGATGTTTAAAAAAATATCATCAATGACAATTGTAAGAGACCACTTCAAGTTTTTTGGCGTTTCAATTATCGAAGACCAAAGGAACCCTATCTTGTGCAAGCGGTGTACCTGCTTAATGCCAATTGCTTTTATTTAACTTTCTGTATTGCGCATTATTTAATTTCATTTCTAGTTCATCTTAATTGAAATATAACATCGATCGACCACTTTAAGCGCGTTAACCGGTACATAAATATTTATTTATTAAAAAAGTCTTGATAAGTTTGTTTCAAACAACTTAACTCTGAAGGTAAGTAGTTAAAAAATGATAGCAAAATCCAATTAAGTAGGCTTACAAATACTCTCAACAAAACTGTGTCAATCTCATTTGGTACGCGGAGACGACGAATGCATGGAAGGAAAAATTGAATATTTGTATTAACAACGTAATTTTTTATACCATAAGGTTGGGACCTTATCACATTACAATCTAGACATCTGTTAACCAGACTTTAAATATAGGAAGTAGAGATTAGAGATCGCAACTCGTCTATATTCAACAGCTGGACAAAAGTTACACTGGATAGGTATCAACATTTTAATTATTTAAACCTTCATTGATGTCATACTTATCAGCATCAAAACGATCGTTTTTGTGATAATTATAAAAGTACACATACATACCATGTACTGTATGAAATGAGTTGATGAGGTGATAATATGATGACAAAAATAAGCTAAATAAAACTTTAGAAATGTAAAGATGTGTTCATATTTCAATAAACATTCAAAATTAACCAAATATTTTGTGCCCGGTAGGATATGAGGTCCGTACTCAACCTAAGACGTTGTCCGGAAAGAGCGAATTCACTGCGCGCATTTGCGTACGTTGTGTCCAGGAGGAGCGTACTAACGTGCGAGCATTTGGTAGGACGAATTTAGTCAATAGAAAACATGGGAGTTGGACGAAGCGGCCGCGTTGTGGTTAGCTTACCGTCGCTGGAAGAGACGAAAACGTAGCGAAAGTAGAATTGTATTACGTACATCCAATTTTTAACGATATAATGACACATAGTATGTTTGTAACTTTGTATCCAAAGTTAAGACAACATTAGAACAATTTTTTTAACTACTCTCGTATGTCTATAAAATCATTTGATGATTTACTTTTATTAATTAAAGAAGATTTATCGCCGTGTGAAAATTATGTCCGCGCCAGGATGTTTCAGCGGAAGAAAAACTCGTGGTCACTTTAAAGTAAATATGTTTTATTAATATGTATATCAACTAATACAACCTTTCACAAACTTTTTAACGATTATAAACTTAACAATCGCATATAATATAATCAACATTATTTTTAATTAATTTTATCTATTAGACTGAGATAACACAAATAATTGTCAAATATTCCTTTTTTCAAGTTTAGGTTAGTTATTTGAAAAATAAAATGCAATAATCAAACAATGTCATTGTTTTGGAAGAGGTCAAGACATTCACTATCCTGCGAATCTCTTGACGATGTTCATGGAGAATTTGCGTATAATAATGCATGTGAAGTACTTGGCGTTGTAATAGAATTTCGGGCTTGCCATGAAGTTAGTGATGGCGTTGCTGGATCTTGAAAAGTAAATTCGTTTGGTTTTGAAATTTATGCATGGTATTGAGGTCGAACCGGAAATAAATTTCAAGACAAAGTCAAACTATTGGATGAAGGCGCTTAATTTCCGAACAAATACGAATTGTTTGAATAGGGAGTTGATTGTTTTACTGCTATACGATTGTTCTCAGGTACCTTAAGCAGTTCTTTGTGTAAAGATAAACAGAAGAGTTTGTCGTCATCACCTTCCGTTGAGGAAACCTGTGGCTGTTGTTGATTCCGAGAGGTTATATATTTTTTTATATTTTGACTAGGTGGCCTTATTATGTCTTCCCTTGTATCTGCTGTAGAATGTAATTTGTTACTTGTCTCTGAGTTGTCAGAGTATTGCTTTCTATTATTTTATTACATATTGACCTTTCGAGAAACATAAGACGTTTAAAATATACATAACGAATCTTCGAAGCTCTAGACTCAGACGGTGCTTTCTCTGTTATTTTTCTTTTCACAGACAAATGTGTCGCGAAGACTTTTCCACTTTTTCTGGAGGGTATTTACCTGAAATAAACAGTTTTAATATGTTTTTATTATTGTTTCAGGTATTTGGGTATGGGCTGTTATTTAGCTGATTTCATTATGGCTACAGATCAACTGTAATTGACATCGTTAAAAACACTGTAGACGTTATTTAAGATAGAGTAATGAAAAAACCTTCAACAGAAGAGTGGGAGGAGATTGTAAGAGGATTAGAAAAATATACAAATTTCCCTAATTTTATTGGAGCCATTGATGGAAAACATATTAGGATCATAAAACCTTCAGATTCCGGCTTTATGTTCTACAAGTATAAGCATTTATTTCTACTGTGCTGCTTGGCGTGTGTGATCTAAATTGTTGCTTTATCTGTGTAGATGTTGAAGCATGTGGGAAGAGCAACGACTGAACGATTTTTAAAAACTCTACATACTTTAAAAAACCTATGGAAAATTCTTTAAACATTCCGGGAACAAAACCAATATCATAAATACGTACAACAAGTTTACCTCATGTTATAGTTGGGGATGAAGCATTTAGCTTATCGGAAAACATTATGCGACCATATTTAAACCAAAAAAATTTAACCAAATAAAAACGAATATTTAATTACCGCCTCTCTAGAAAATGACGTTGTATTGAGTGTTGTCTTGGAATCCTGGTAAACAAATGGTGAATATTTGACAAACTTCACTTGCTCAAAACATAATTAAAGCTTGTTGTTTTCTTCACAAAGGCTACAGATATGAAGATACATTGTTCGAAACATCCCTATATGGTTTGAATTCGAAATACGAGGGATGTATTAGCTGATTATTTTATGAAAGAGGGTCGGTTGCCATGGTAGGACAAAATGATCTAATTTTCCGTTTGCTACTAATAAATAAATATAGTTACTCACCAATTTCTTCCTCTTTTCCCTCGGAGTCATCTTTATTAGAAAATATTAACAGTAATTATTCCCAAGCCCTGCGTCTTAACATTCTATTGGCATAATCAAATGATTGCATATCCCATGTCGCCGGTCTTTTTTCTACTTCGTCTATAAACAATTCCGTATCAAAATGTTGCCACTCCATTTCCCTTCATACGTGCACTCCCTCTGAAATTCGCGCGTAAACTGGACGCAATAAAAGTCTTTAGTAGGAGAAGTCTCGCGTGATACTGGGGAAGTTCACGCGATTTACGCGCGTATTTTAAATTCGCACGATGCTTGTGGACACAATGACCCTGGCGTAGAATGGAAACTACAGCAATATTTGTACTACTGCAAATAACTTCGGGTAAATTGTTGAACTTTTAATTCATGTCACGTAAGGTCATGTATTTAATTAAGTATTAACATAGCATATTATTGCTCTTTTTTATATTATTATTTGCTATTTCAATGAGCGAATCAGAGGTTTAACTTATAAATAACATATAACGCTTAAATAGGTAATCTAGCCATAAGGTATATACAACTTCTCATTTAAATAACGACACAATCCCACATTGCTTTGAATTATCACTACCACATCTTGATCCATAAGAAATGGAAGCTAAGAAAACAAATTTCTCAAGTAAAACCCCATATATATATATATCGATGTAATGGGCTTATCAAAAATAAAAAGATAAGCAAGCTCGATAGAAGAATATCAGGACTTTATGTTATGTTACAATGTTGAACGTTGTACCGACGCTTTTATTTTAAAGAAATCCTTAACGACGGGAAAATTTTGGTTTATCAGAAAGAGTTGCTACAATAAACTTGATTATAAATGAATTCCGGATTGCTATTATCCGGCTATTTGCTACTAGAGATCATCTAATCATGAATAAGTAGATAATTTCTATTAAACTATTAATACAGCCTTGAAAATGGTAAATTAAAACATTGTGGTTACGGAAGATATTAAGGCAAAAAAGGACATTACAGAGCGGGCAAATACTTAATAACATAGACGCACGATTATGGCAGAAGGAGTTTGTAGTTTTTGCACTTGAAAAAAACTATGATTAAATAAAAACACTATATTAATTTAATTCTGCATAATTAAAAATATTAAACTGTTAAATATAAACTACCCTTTAGACCACAGATTCGGTACAGCTGCAGTTAAATGAAAGAAACTAAAAAAATGTAAAGCCAACTTTACAAACTCTAATCCAAAAAATACATTAAATAACAAAATATGAATAGAGCAGTATAAAAAGAGCTAAGAAAATTAAAGATGATCTACTAGAATGAAAAGTGATTCAGTGCATGGAGTACTATGACAGGTTGGTAAATGCCATTAAACTTAGTATACAACAAGTGACGATCCTGTCTTGTTTTAAGAAAACTGCGCTCATCTGAAATATATGTTAAAAATATTTCACGTAGGAAGCAGTCAAATCGGTTTGGAAATGAACTTCACCAAAACAAAAATCATAATCAATGGCACTAATAAAACTAGGTTAGTTGAAAACTGGGATATGGTCATCCCTATATTTATCTCGGTAAATAACTTACACCTGACAGACTTGGTGACGAATTAGAAATAGAAATGTGGAATAAATAAGAGAACTAAAAAGAAGTGCTTAAAAAAATTTACTTATAATGTTACAAAAGATGAAAGTGTCTTAGGATTGGATTCTTCTCTCCAAAAACTTAAGCCGAAACCAAAAATATCATCGCTCAGAAGTTGAAATTAAAATAGGCCGGTTACATTGCTCGACTTCAGGACGACAAATGGATCCTCCGAGTGACATCATGGCATCAGGAAAGCTAAGACGGAACGAGCACTTTTTTAGAAAAAAATCTACGAAACGGTTGGGACGATAATATAGGACGGTAGTAAGACCAGTCTGGATAATATAGTGACGGTAACCGGACAAGTCAGTATGGCTAAAACGGCAAGAAGTATCTTCACCTGATAAGGGTTCTAGCATCAATATATTTAATTTATATTCATAGACGGACCGAAAGCAAGTAATTTAATATGATTTTATTGTATATATGCACTCTTAAATTGTAAAATTCTGTAAGTTTTATTAATTGTATAAATACAATATTTGTAATAGTAATGCATAATAAATTGTAATTTTATGGTAATAAATTATTTTACCCCGAGGAAAATGTTATAAGAATTAAAAATTAAATGAAAACTTATTTAAAAAATAATGTGTTAAATAATGTATGCTGCTCCATTAACTAATCGATGCAAATCGATGACTTAATATTGTAAAGCATGAAATTTAACAAGAACTGTAATTTAATGTACCTTGCAAACAAACAAATAAATTTCTTTTCTGCATTTTAACTTCATTTTATTTTTATTTATTTATATGAAACTTACGTAAATTAATACAATTTTATTGCAATCTTTGCTTTTCTGCATTTTCTTATTTGTGACAGATGGTAATGACAACGATTAAACAATCACGCCCGAATCATCGATATAGCGTACTTTTAATAAATTTCAATAAAAATTACACTCGTACTTTTATGACCCCGTGCTCCCGTGCGCTGGTTGCCAATACAGAGATACAAAATTAAATTTCATTCATCCATCTGTACTTTAACATCATTGTCCACTAAGATGAATAGGCAGTGACAGAAAGACTTTTAAGCCGTATCACAATGATAAGTTTTCCTTAATGGCACACAGCCCTCGTGGTACTCCTTAAATATTAGATTATCACTGGAACCTATGCAATCTACGTAAAGTTAATTCAACGTAAAACTATGATAGTAACTGTATTACTGAATACTAATCATAATATCAAATTAAATTTAACAGATATAAACAAGCAATATTAGATAAGGTTTACGATACAAAAAGCATTAATTGTGTACATCATTTTATGTTGTACAACATTCATTTGAATGATATTACACAATTTTTTTCTCTCTTGCTTGCTGCAGACATCGAAATTACAATAAAGTGAAACAATAAATATATGAAAAAAAAATTATTTAAATAGATACTTGGTAAGTTCGACATCGATGACGACATGTTACTTGTGACATTATGTGTTGTTATCCAAACGTGTTAGCCTAGCTACTACTTACTGTTTAGAATGGAGTCGTTTATTGCTCATTTCGTGTATACTTGATGGAGCTTTTTAATATAGGCCTTTTTTACATAGACAAGTTAGATTACAACGTTGGTTCAATGTGTATAATTAGACGGTGCCATAATTATTTTGTTTTACAATACTTAATTCAAAAGTGACTGATTATATATGTATATGTCGATATGTTGAGGATAAGTAATTTTATGCTTATCCAAAATAACTATGTAAATAGGGCGGTAACAATACATCTGTACTACAAACATACGAATGCATATTGCGAATATATCCAGACATGCTATAGGATAATCTATAATGACACACTATCCTGTATTAGTGGGTGATTATAGATTTATATTATTATAGATTGATATTATGATTATCTTACGGCATGTCTGGATTTAACCTAGAATTATAAACGAATAGCAATCCGAGTCACGTCAGGCGAGACTACATATCTCACTACCAGTTCGATTTGTCATTTTACATACTATTAGTAGTTGTTGAGAAGCAAAATACTATTCCATTCGCAAAATAATACTCAAATATTTCACAATGATTTAGCATATATAAGGCTTAAAAGTGACAATATCTCATTATGTTATCTTGCTTTTAGTGAACGTGTATATCGTTCTGCGGTCTAACTTCACTACTTGTAACCATCGCGACTGCTAGTAATTAATGAAAAGCACGCGACAGGAGCGTTGCAGTTAGATAAGCGAAAATACATGCAACGCTCATTGTAGTATTAATGATAACGAATAGCTTTGCTTTTCTAAAACAACTTCCAACAAGTAAGTCAAGAAACAGCCACAATTAAACACAGTGGATAAACCGTGGTTAATATTGAATTTCAAGTAATTTAAACTTTGATATTTCATTTTTCTGTAATAGGTGTCGATTGCAAGAGACAATCGACTCTCTGCTGCTTTTCCGATGCATAACCCAATTTTATATTAGTAACCGCCATATATTGAAGCAATCTTTTGACTAAATATTTTCCTTTACTGAGCCAAAAGGTTTTTCACATTCTGTGAATGGACTAAATTATACAAAAACTATACCTATGATATATAGGTACTATACCTAAGATATAACCGACTATATATATACCTACCTATAGGTACTGTACCTATGATATAAAAGATGAAAAATTGATTAAAGTACACTCATTGACTAATTAAAATTATGATAACCACTCATAATTCACTTTTGAATGTTGTTTGACTTTGAAGTCAAATTCTGTACTGAGCTATTATTTCCGAAAATAGACTACATAAAATTATATATTTAATTACCAATGAAACCGAAAAGATAATATTAACCCGATTACTACTCCCTCTACGGAGGTTCTCCAGAAACATTAAACCAATGAAAGGATGATGCTCAAAATAGCCCCACCACGAAAATAATAAATTATACATAAAATTATGCATATTTCGCTTATATTGAAAAAAAGACATTAAAATTAAATTATTTTAGTATAGATACATGTCATAATTAAAGAACGTTGGGTTTAAATAAAACATTTTATGACCCGAAAAAAGACAATTTAGGGCCAATTACAAAACTATGAAAACACATCTGTGCTACACCGATTTTCAATTGATTTCCGTTCTTCACTTTGTTCCTGTCAATCGCCGCATACGTAGAATTAGTGAAAGTAAAACCATTTAATTGTATTCAGTGATAAGATTTCGATTTATGTACTGTTATAATAAAACAAAATTACTGTAAGTGCATCAACTGTTTATTGTTGTAACAGAAGGCGACTATCGACCGTTTATGCAATGCTATTTATTTGTCATCATGGTTGAGCACTACATCAAACAATTGTAATACTTTCGACGTAGTTTTTAGTGAATAGTGGAGAACATTAACAATAATTTTAATACAAATATTGTAATGTTAAAACTTAAATATATTGACTACCAGAATAGAGTGTTTTTTTCTTGATAAGTGTCTTTGATGCATACAAGTGTATGAAGGATGAAATAAATGTGTATGAATTATTAAAAATATTGCTTAATGATATCTGACACCTTAAAAACAAAAAGAGAATAGAATGGTAAAGTAGAATACGCGAAAATTGAGCTAAATGATATTAGGTGGCGCTAAATATGTACAACCACAATCTACTTTTGCAAACATTTCTATAAAATTCTACAAACTAGTAATTAAATGTTTTATTATATATAATTACAGTAATTTTAATCTTTCAATAACATCTCTTTGAATATGAGATTGTTGTTCAATAATCTCCGACAGCATAAAACTAACAAATACAAAGGTAAAGCGGAACACTTGAAAGTTGGAACATTACGCTAGGTGGCGCTAATCTCCTATGATCTTTTATTTTTTTATGGCGTTCATTCCCTAGTAGAGATAGTTTGCCAGTAACCATGACCTATTTTTATAAATATTTAAAACTGTGAAATAAAACTCAATTATTTTATTGTGAGATAAACTGATTGTGAAATAAAACTCAATTATTTTATACAAAGTATGAAGTTAAGTGAATTATATATTTTCCATTTTGTTCGGCATCGTCGAACAATCATCGTTCTGTCAATTTCATGATTTCGCGCTCGTAGAATATTTCTATTCCTCATCAGCAAAAAACTTTATGAAGTGAGATTTCAAGTCATCATTATTTATAGTTTTACTATACAAAAAGCTTTGCAAAATTCGAAGTAAATGGTAATACGAATTACTGTCAGTAATTTTGTACGAGTTACCAAAGATGAGTGAGGTCTTGCATTGCACTGTCTTGAACATTATTCCGTGCTAGTTCTGGCCGTTTCCTTTTTTATTGCTTCCTACAGTTTCATTAGTCGTTGACAGTAAACATCTGAATTCAATGTTTGATTCCTTAGAAGTAGTTAAGAAAGGAAGCAAGAATTACACTACACTTTGTTCCACCAAACTGACAGGACGATTTTTTTATGCATTTCTGCTTTCGATGTAGTTTGCGCTAATCCATCATGCATAGACCATAATTGTTTTCGATTAATGTTATTTTAGACTAGTTATTTTTCATCATCAGCCCTGATTCGTATAAAAAAGCGGTCGCTTTCGTTGGTTTAAGATGCACGTCGCAAATGTTGCTTCGTTGTGAGTGAGTGGAGTGAATCTCTTTCAATTCTTGCGGAACCCAAATATAGAGCTTCTTAACAAGTGAAAGACATTTTAAGTGATTGTCAATTATTGTGTGTGATATATTTAACCTCTTTCCAACCTCTCGCACAATTATATGACGGTCCGATTCAATTATGGCTTTGATTTGGTCATAATTAACTTCAGTAGTTCCGCTAGAACGTTGATCATCTTTGAGTGAAAAATTTGCATAATTTTTAAACCAACTCTGACATGTAATGTAAAGTTCATATAGCCCTTAGTAAGCCTCGGCAAATTTCTTGTCTTTACGGAAATATAACAGCAAAATATGTTGCAAATGTTCGCTTTTGCACTCCATATGTTGAAAATGTTCGCTTTTGCACTCCATATAATCTAAGAGCTACAATTAAAATCACGCACAATTTACACAATCACAATGCACAATCTGAATATGAGAGCTATTAAGTATCTAAAAAAATCATAACATTGTCAGAAGACTCTGAAACCTCTTACTCTCTTGCCAACCCAATATTAAAAATATTGATACTGAATTTCACCATGTAAATATATTACACCTAGTACACCTTTTAGAGGTGTCAAAAATAACTTTGTTGATTATGTGTCTTTAATTTATTAATGTAAATTGACAAAAATATTTTTGCAACGGAACACTCACTAAATATCCTACGTGGTTAAAAATTAAGTGTGGGCAAGGGTATACTTCAAAATGCTTTAGAGGATATTCCGTATTTAAAAATACTACTAGACATTTTCGATTGAATTTTAAAACATTTCGTCAATGACACGCCACTCGATGAAGACGTAATAAAAAAAATATCCACAATTGAAAAAAAAATTAAAAATATTTTTTATTTATTTCTATGTATCAACATAATTCATCAATCTCTTATTGTAAAATTTCATCACAACCGGTTTTTGAAATTGAAAAAGTTATGATGTTGACATACAGACGGGTGGAATGAAATTATAAAGGTTCCGAAATTGTAGGGCACTATGGAACCGCATTGTGCAGAAAATTTATATATATATAAAAATCGCATTGTGCAGAAAATTTTAGTACCTTTGGTTTTTTTATATATCTCAAGAGCGACTGCCTCTTTTATGGTCATGAAAGCTTTTGTGTTCTTTTTAGATTACAATAGGATTTTATTCCGTCACGTCAGGGAGAAAAATCTCCAATGGTAAAGCCATCACTTTATCTCAGGGAAAAAAATCTCCAATGTTGAATGATAAAGCCACGGGTTAAATATTTTTATGCACATTTCCATGCATAAAAATATTAAAACCTAAAAAATCGTTTTTGCTAATTAATAACTTGTATAGGATAAAGTTACCGTAAAATTATGTTACATAGATTACGATGTTGTCCAATATACATAAAGACATTCGTGTATGCGGCATTGATTACAATCGGTGTTACGGTCTCGAATCAAGGCTATAAACAGGCAATATAATAGTGCGTGAAGCCGTTAAATCCGAAGACACGTGCGCTTTCACGTGTCACGTGGAGGCTAAATCCTCAGGCTAAGGGATTAGCTCGTTACGTCAATGCATATGTCGGAGTTCAACATATTTAGTATTTTAGGAAATGATTTATGTATTTTAAGCGTTTTCATTGCATTTGTTTGCCATTTTATGCGGTATTTATAAATAATTGGAACCAACGCTTAGCGCAATAGGCAAACTTGGGGAGCTTATTACGATAGGCAACAAACTGTTGAAAATGGATCAATTGCGTTGTTGTTGTATATTTTCTAAAACGTATCAATTCAATAGTTCGTTGTCCGCTATATTTATTTATAAAGCGATTTTCCTACTTTTTACAAATTGATTACATGTGCTTAATTTGATTTTTTATATAATTAATTTACATTTTTTTTAAATCTCTGCAACAACAGGGACATTCAAGAATATTCAGTAAAATAGAAATAGGCATAAATTCTTTTGCTTTCATAACGAGCGGAACAATATCTCCAATAAACAAATACAATAAGTAACTCACTTAAAACAACCATAAAGCACGTCATTTGGCTAATTACATTTGAGCGATACCCCATTTTACAGCAAGTAAACATAATTGTTAATAACATTTCCGGAAGAATACATATCCTTTTTAGTCTAACCAAAAACAAAAAATCGACAGAATGGAGACATTCATTATACAGTCCATATTGGTACCATAGTCTGACTCGTACGATGAGTCCGACTTATGAAATAAATTGTAAACATTTTGAAACGATTATATATTGAAAACGAAAAAATGCGTTACAATTTTCGCCACTCCTAATCGCTGGAATCAGCATTAATACGCCTGCTTTACTCTTGCGCCCTAATTAGCGAATGCGCCGACGCGAAATATCTCATTGGACGGACAAATGGCAATTGCCTCGCTGTACTAGTCTAATGATGTTACATTAATAACTAAAGGAGAAAGTCATTCCACCAGCAATTAGTTTAACGAGAGCTTGAATTTATGGACTGGGGTTGGCGATCAAGATCTACTTTATTCCACACTCTGCAAATGTTTTTTAGGCATGAAGCTTAAAGGCATGAAGATAAAATGAGCATGGATTTTAATCTCGACTAACAATGAGTGAAACATTTTTTAAGCTACCTACATTTTGTGTCACAAGTTAAAGTGATAAAACTGCTAGTTTACCCATTATTAGAACCGCAACGGAATATTCTGTTACATACATATGTGTGTATATGCGTATATATATATATATATATATATATATATATATATATATATATATATATATATATATATATATATATATATATACATACATACAAAGGCATTTAATTAATTAAACTATTAAATTACTTCCAGTCAAAGGCGAAATTAACCTTAATGAATGTATAATTCTTATAACTGAAGAAAACCTGATAAAGATTAAAAAAATATAAATTAAAAATGTTGATAAAGATTAATACCTATAGCTGAAAAACCCTGATTTTACTATTAGTGGTCTTGTTTATTGTTCTGTGTGATGATCAGCAAGCGAAAGCAATTTTGAGGTAATTAAATAGGTTTCTGTATATAGACTAAATACCCAAATCGAAAACAACTGGTTTAATATGGTTAGAAAAATACATGTAAACTCTCCTAAACGGGACTTTTATGACTCTGTCAATTCACTTATAAAAGACCTTAAACATACCATCTTTTTGTCACGTTCTATGAGTGATATTATACGATTGTAACAGAAAAACTACAGAAATAAAATTCATATGTAAAAAAATATCGTAATTGCTGAACTTTATACATGAAGGTAATGTTAGTTAGATAGTCGTTAGTTATAATTTGGTCATTTTTTACGCTTCTAATGCCTTATTAGAAGAAGGGAGTATGTATTTCAAGAATTGTTTAGATTTTGTATTCTATAAACATTCATATCACTTTCAACCCAAAAGAATTAATGCATAACTGTAATCTCATTTTTAATGTGGTTAAAAATACAATTTTTACATAAAATAAATCACAATTCCAAGTCTCCCACGAACCTCTATAACGTATCTTCATATTTTATGTACTACCGACATTTCAGATGGAACTATTACATTAAAATTATTTTAATTATAATATATCCGTTATAGAAAGTCAAAGGCTATATAAAACGTCGTTATTTACAAACGTTTGAAAACCGATCTTTACATTACACGATACTTCAAGCAAGTCTCCTAACGGCTCAGTTCAGTTACGTCATTGTTATAAAAGCCTACATAAAAAATAGGTCACGAACTCCTAACAAATTGATCATCACATTTGTTTGTTTAAATCGCCGAAAATCTGACACTAAAAAGGTATCATAACATCGATTAACTGTTCTGGCTTTCAAACGCCAAAATAACGGTTCTGCAATGATCGATATTTTTATAAAAAAAACGCCAACAACTGTAATGGTCGATAACTCGTAACCTGACTATAAACTCAGGCGTCGAGATTACACTAATGATTTCCGAAACTTATCGAGTGTGTGGTCATATTATACAAAACATCATACAAATCCAGGTATGTAAAATATCCTAAAACAATATTAACTGTTCTATAATAATAATAATCCATAAGAATTAACAAAATGAATACAGTTACCACAAATAGAGCAACCGGTTCACAAAATAAATTCCAACAGTGCCGATTAAACAAATATTTATTTTTGCAATTATATAGGTACAATATGTTGTAAGAAAGTTGTTTATAAAAAAAATAATTAATCATTTCTCATTACTCTGAGCGATAAAATAAAAAGATAATTAATTACATACCTCGGCAAATGTAGACGCCATTGGTAAGTATACCACGATCGTTGTCCCGCTGAACGAAAACAAATTAGCTCACTCACTATCTGGCACTGATATCGAACCGCACATTATTATTGGGGACTGATCTATATTTGCCTTATCATACTTTTCTTATCGACCCTATATGCACACAGTACACCGGCCGGCAAACACTACACAGTGAAATGTACGCAAGGCAACAGCTAAAAATGTACTCGAAATGCACTATGTTGCGCTCAATAAAACTATTCCAAATTCACTGTTCTTATGCTTATTAAAAGCGTTGGGTACATTTATACAACTCAATTGGAGGCCAGTCCCTGTACAAACACGAAACAATGCGAATTACTCATTAGGTACTCGGAAGCGGAAATACATCGACCATTCACACAATCGTCGAGAAACATTTATCAATTAATCGCGTTTATAGAACAATACATTTTGCTTTTTCAGCAGCATAAGATGAAAAAATTTAATGGCAAAAGAAAAGTTTACGCACTTCTGTGTTCAAGATTAATAAAGTGTATTTGCCCTGTTTAGTAAACGTTGCCCTGTTCATTCATAAGCACTTTGCTTCGCGAATCTGATAAAAACAAATTTGTAAACGGGGAAAAATTTATTGTACGTTAACGACGCCGTAAATCTTTGCAATTAATGCTGAATTTTCTCTTAACTTATGAACACTGCCGTGACTTGCTCACGCATTCTCCTTTAAATTATCAATTATATTCGGAGATCGAACGCGTAACCGACCGCGTCTATGAACAATCGTGAATAAGGTGACAACCGCACATGTCGGTAGTTGAAGCAATACTGAATGGCTGCGACGACTGGTCCACGCGTCGTCAGCTGACGGCGGCTGAATGAGTACGCGGAGCGGCGGGGGAGACGCGAGGAGCGGAACAGCCCTACGGTACCGGCACCGGTTGGATTGGCGCGTCTCTCAACCGCGACCGTTCATATAAACTACCCGACGAGCACCTTCTGCGTTGGTGTATTACTAGATTTGTCTGTATTTCCTACCGGAGCGGGTGTGAAGTGGCTTGGTTGTTTATTGGCCGCAGGTTTAATCAAATTTAAATTCCGCCCAGACCAGAAAATATATTTACCGTTTCAAAAATGTAAACATAACACAGATCCTTAGAGAGCGGAACTAGAACTGATCTTCGGAGATTCTCGTAATAATTAGTGTGATGAACATAGTCAGCAAAGATTAGAACAAAACGAACTTTAACGATAGAAGAATGCGACAGATAAGAAGAACGTTTATTATTGTTCATATACTGTTAGTTGTTTGCCACGGTTTATTATTTATAGGACATCGAGTACTGGCCATCAAAACAGTTCCACGTGTTCCAGTTCCACATGACATTAAAATATATAAAAAGTGGTAGTATATAGTCAACTATATTAACGGAAAGATTCACATATAAAAAGTAGCTCGCTGTTATGAAGCCGTAAATAACGTTTGATTCAAAAACGATTAATGTAATGCTCACATGAAACATTTAGTTCTATTTCCGTAACGTGTAAATTCGAAACAAAATTTGGTTACAATATTCACAAATCGTATTCGTCAATCGCTTTGCTAGCGCAGATAACTTTTTTTCGAGAATCGTTTATCACACATAGGGTATTTACAGTATGTTATGATGCATCACGCGTCAATATTAATTATTTTAATATTTTAGTACATTCGTCTTATTTTTATTTACTGTAAAATATTATTTACCGTTATTGAAGTTGGCTAAGGAACATAACGTGGAGTTAAAACAAGACCTTACGACAGAAGATGTTTATCAGAAATTGCCAGTATTATACCCAAAGCTGGGTGCATTGGGCATAAAAACTGCAATGTTTACTAGGTATGCTTGATATATATATTAACTATATCGAAAATATTTATAATCGTTACATGCAATTTACGAAACAGTAAGTAAATCGCTCTGTTTTGGTGAAGTTTTCTTTATGTATCGGTTTGACTGAGTAGCAATATTTCAATAAAGAACACTTTCCCGGAACAGAACGACTTGCTTATTGTTTCCTAGATTGCACTTAACTGTAATAATCAACCACAATTTACCATATTTTATGCTGGACTGACCAGAATATCAACGACCTATTCCGAGAATAAAAAAATTAGTGTCTGTTTTACTTATGTGTCTCCATTTAGTCTAATATAAAAATAACAATAATATATAAACTGACAAGTGACATTAAGAGCCTAAGAGGGCTTATATGATTTATATTATAAATAATTTCCGCTTCAAGTACTTTCTTTTTGCATCACACTTCATAAATAATATGTGAAATGTTACCTTGCTAAAGAACAAGTATAAAGCCAACTCCCACTTTATAATTTGAAATCATTAATTTACATCCTAGTGGAGTAGTAATTATAGATTGATTATGAGTAAATAAATCCATAATTAATAATAGAATTGTTGTTATTGCTAACGAAATAACATACTTTATTAGCAATTTTAAGTTACTGCTAATAAAATTTTAAAAAACCATCCGATTTTTACCATCGGAATAAATCCTCTAATCAATTTTGATTCAAGAGAGAATGGAATCTGCACGCCCACAGGCTTACACTCCACGTTACAACCAGTTTTCAGGTGAATGGATAAATATACTAGTCAATTATCAGCCTACTGACGTTACTTTTCACAACAAACCTGCTTTAATATTCACATCAACGAAGGCAATCGGCAGCAATACCACATATCTATCCGTTCGCTAGACGTAATCTTTAAAGCACGGAGTTCCATTTTCTACTTTTTCGTCGTTTGTAAGAAGGAACATTCGTCTGCTGCGGTAAGAGACAATGATAATGGCGCTATAGAGAACAATAAAGTGACAAGTCGCGAGCATGGGAGCGTAGGACTTGCGCCTTGTGCAATGCTTGGAAAGGCAGAACCGTCGAAAATGTTCTTGCTGCTTACTACATTTTAAGCATGTCCGGTATTTTGGTGATTTCATGTAAAATGCCGTGTCTTTTAACGTCTGTAACCAATACATGTATATTCTGCCAGCGACAAGGAGCAAGTATCAGGCAAGTATGAATTGCGAACTAAGCATTTCTGATATTTTTTAAAATAGACGGGATCAACAGGCAAATTTTGATAACACTTATCTATTTTTACCGTCGAGAGATTGACATTCGCCGTCAAACTAACATAAAAAAAATAAATAATAGACTAACTACTATTTTACCAATTTAAAAATATATAAATTTGTACGTAACATCACTGGCGGTAAGTTATTCGACAATCAGGGAGGCACGAATCACGAAATAACGGCCGATTCCACATTTGTAGGCAAGTGTATTAAAATAATTTCCGCCATATTTTTAAGTAATTCCTATAATAATATCTCTATAGAGGTGGGTTGGTAACCGAACGTATATGTAGACTCTCGTAAGGAATTTAACGTACTCGTATGACTCACGACCGCACGTTCCAGCCACATGTCCATTTACTAACATTAAAAAAAGCAAATAAATCTTTTCATCGTCGACATTAACGGAAATGCGTCGAACCAAACAAATGCGCCACTTGCATATGTGTGTAAATAGCCATTAATCAGTGTATCCTTTATAGGTTTGTATTTAACGGGAAATCTAGATCAGTTTCTAGCTTATGTACTTAAAAATTATTGAAAGAGATGCAAGGACAACCAAATGTCTCTACGGAGGCTTAAATAATTCACGTAGTCCAAGTTAACTAAAACTGCAGAAACTCAGAAAAGAAAATTTATGTAAACAAAACTTTCCTCAAAATGAGACAATATTTGAATCACACTAATAGAAATGTACGTAACACAGTCACCATCTAATATTAATAATTTAATATTAAATCAATATTCTCGTATCATGTTGAACGATTTTGCTTTAAGAGTACCAGACTGATCCGAGTTATAACAGAAAATCTCCAGAATATGAGCTGTTAAACAATGTATGTATTACAAAAAAATGTAACTGTAGCGACGGCATTACCGCGGCAGTCATATTTTTCTACTGCATCCTGCCTCCCAGTGACTTTCCAGTGTATGGAAAAAAATCAGTTATTGCCTTTACCTCCGGAAAAATCCTTTTATTCCGATTATAACGTAAAACAATAGATGCTATTTATGGGCCAATAGGAATAGCTTGTAATTTGTCCGGTTCCAAAGCGATTACTTTTTTTAGTTATTTAGGAGATAGGTCTAAATTTTCGGTGGCATAACTCAAGAACGGAACGGATTTGTGAGCACGAACATTTAATGTTTTGTTCAATCCAACGAGCACTATAAATAAAAAAAATATCTATAATCAATAGGATTTTCACAATTAAATGAAACTACGTGATGTAGTATTATTTCTACTTTCTTTAAGTTCTTTACCACGACATAGGTTTCGTTGTATTACAACAATTTCAGGTGGGCTATTAGCAAAGATCTTCGCTTCATTTAATTGTGAATAATGAATTTCTACAAAATTAACCCCAAGTATATTCTATAGGATTTTCCCTTGAGGTTTTATAAGGCCTTTGAAAGCGCATATACGTATATGTGTATGTACATACACACATACAGACTCCGATGAGATTCGTGCTTATTCAATAACCTTTGAAAACATCCTTCTTCTCTTACTTTTTTCGATGCTAACGAAATACTTTCATCGTTTTGATAGAATTATAAATGTTATCTCTCGATGTCGCAATGTAACAAATTTTCATAATTAACTAAATCCTCAAGTATATATGTATGTATGTATATTTGTATTTACACATATATGAAATTTACCTAAAATACCTTCCCTCAAAATTGTTTTATTTATGTTTTTCAATCTTCAACGATGTCTATACTTATAGCTCACAGTAGTCGTAAATTTCACACAACCTAAGAAAATATTAAAACTATAAGACGGCAAATATCTTCAAACAACACCATTTATTCCCATTAATTTAATGCAGTGACTAGAAGCTATTGCTAATAAATACATAATTATGTGTATTTAACTCTTTAATAATAATTTATTCTCACTATCTGCGCTATTAACAACTGCATATCGCCCGTTTTTTTTAACTCAAACGGTAACTTTTATCAAGATTGGGATAAAGATAACAAAATATTTCTCAGATAATATTACAAGTTTGACATGCTTCCTCCATAAAATTTTCAATTTGTTCATAATTTTGGACAAAAAACATAGCCCCATGACGACTAATAAATTATTATCTAATTAACTTATGTTAATATTTCATACACACTAAATAAATGTATAGTTTTATGTGTTTATTTAATATCTTCATTGAACAAATGTTTTAGTGGTATACCTTGCTACAAGACCATTTTTTTTTCAGTCACCCTAGGCAACAAGTATTGAAAAGATTATGTACTTTTATGTTATTTATTGTGATTTTTCACAATGTACCAAATCGTAAAATAGGCATATAAACAGACACAGACCTACACACACGCACACATATGTGTGTGTGTATATATATACAACATATTATGTACTAACAAGAAGAAACGAAGCCGAGAAACGGAATAAACAAAAGAACATTTGGGACAATTTACGAATAGTGAATTAAAACGTTCCTTCCGAATGTCAGAATTTTTTTCAGTATTTAGCGGCATATATAGGTGTCCCAAAATTCACGCAAGAAGTAATTTTGATAGAAAACACGGGTTTACAATTAAAAATTGTAAATTTTGCTCAACAATAAAAATGCGTTGTTCTTTTGTGTAGCGCTCCATTTTTAATAACCCTGAACTGTCAGCTGTCACGCTGTATTTTTTTTTGGTTGGCAACATTTTACCGCACAAATGGCGCAAAATTCAAATCTTGCGTGAATTTTGGGACAACTTTATAAAGCGAAACAGTATCTGTAGGAAGAGGTATTACGGTTGAGATCAAGAAAAGTAAATATTAAACCTTAGGCGCGAATCGTTTTCGAAAATTTTAACCTAAAATTGCCCTAGCTGCTGTAAATACCTTAATATAGTTTTATTATGCTTATATAATAGAGCTTCTTTCGAAAAATTTCCAAATAGGTATTATGTTCATTATTTTTTTCGAATATAATGGTCACCTCAGGCGGTAGTGTAGCAACAGCCGCCAACAGCGCCTGCGCTAGCCAACCGCCTCGAGATCGTACAGATTCTATAGCTCCTAGAAACAATCGTGTTTTTTATGATGAAATATTCAAGAAAAACAAACTACATTCTATTCCTGACGTTGCTCTCCAGCAATAATATAAAGTATATTATCTAGGTAAATTAATAATCGGTAGTACCAAACTGCAGATCATGTTACGGGGCATGTAATATGTAACAGTAAGTTTGTTATTAACTGAAGAAGTGAGGGGGATGGAATAATTCACCCATTCGTAATATAATTATAAACTAGAACCCTACTCCTACATAATTTAGTATGGATTACTTATAATCTACAAATGTAATCATAACTACAGATAAATCTGGAAAAGAACGTACGATCAATATTGAAAAGATAGAACCCGTTTCTGATTTCTAAGATTACAGACGAAAAGTGGTTAACAAAGCAAATCTTTTTAAATAATCAAGTTGGACCGACTCACTTTGATTAAGGTTATAGAATTTAAACCATCAACATCAATAACGGACACCTTGAAGGTGATTGATTGACTTTTGTCGTCATCGCATCTTCTCTACTTTAAATGCGCAATTACTCGATGGATGACTCCCAAATATTTCATAGCAACAAATTTAGGCCATGGTTATAGTAATAATTTGTGTCAATTTTTATGGTTCCGTACCTTGAGGTACGGAAAATGAAAAAAAAAACCGTTATAGGGTCACTTGATTGTCCTTACGTCTGCCTCTCAAAGTCCTTTTTCTCGGAAACGGCTTGAGATATCAAGTTGAAATTAATGTCGTATACTGACCTGTACAGCCTTCCATTGCTGTAAATTTCAAGTTTTTCGGTTCAAACAATAAAAAGATATGGCCCTTTAAAACTTATTTTTTTATTCACATAGTGTTACTAACTTATCATCAAAACCTTTGGGTACTTCCGGTCGACCTACAATATTGAAAGTCTACAAATTACCTCCTCTTATAGCATAAGTAAAGTGAAAAAAATAAAAAATGACTCCTAATTCTACGCGAAATTACTCATTTATAATTAGTTTGTTTTTACACTTGCGAAATATATAGCAGGCAATATATTTACATTGTAAAATATTAATATTCATCCATAGTTTAATTAGAAATACTTTGTACCCTTAAAGTTCCTAAAACTGAACGGAATTCTCATAGAGTGAGTTTGACTCGTGCTTGACAGATTCTTTACTCCTGTCCACATGTTTAGGATTCCGTAGTTATATGGCAATATAATAAACGAAACCCTTATAATTTTGTTATGTCCGTCTTTCTGTCTGTATAACTCCTTATATCGTCATAACTCCTTTAGTTTAGTACCAATTGTGTTTAAGTTTAAACGGTGGTTAAATTGTATGAATACGTTAAAATAAATATCTCTTATTTTTTGAAAGTACATTATTAGTTATTAATTAATTATCATTGAAGTTATTTCAGTCTTTTCAGTCTATTTCTGTTTATTTCAGTCCCAGTATCGATACTGGGCAATATTTTAAAATAGTGGAAAATAATAATAACATTTTTAAATAGTTCAAAAGGAATACTGGGCAACTTTCAATGTTTAAACTATTTCATAAATACCCAAGTTGTTTGTGCGAGTTTAACCGCACTTGATAGATTTAGTATGTCTTAAAGATATTTTAGTACAAATAAACTGGAACGGAAAAATATTTTAGTTCCAATTGAGTACTTCCAACTTATTAATTTGAAAGTTCCGTGCGACAAATAATAAAAATCGCAAATGTGCTTCAAATAATCTCCGTTTTACGATGCTATTTGAAATGTGCCAACTGGAATACACATTATAATTTAACATTTCGCCAACAAAACCATTTCATTGACAACTCGCTAACGGTTACTTACCGAGACCATGTGCAATATTCAACTTATTTATGTATGTTAGCGATACGTAGATTTAAATTGCATCTATTTCAAGACGCTTCTAGTGATGGCGCCAGCCGGATGCATATGTACCGCGCCTTGCAACATGACCCGTATCATACTCGGCGGTGCATTGTTTATTGTATTCGGTTCTCGCCTCGCGTGTTACTTGAACAGAAGTACATTTGTTATTTCATTGTTTTTTAAGAGTTGCATTAACATTATAATATGGATAAACTCGCAACACGGAAAAAAATACAAAAGTATTCTCATTACTTAAGCAGATGACAAGCTCAATTAATTTAACAAAGTGATATATTAAATTTGCATATGTGACCACGTGAATAAGTTATGAAATAATAAAAACGAAACGGGACACTTCATTTAAATATAATACATATAAAACTAAGAGTTCTAACAAACGTTTGCTACGCAAAATAAATATGTTTACCTCTATACAATTCAATAGGCACTAAAAATGTATACCTAATTAATTCAACTTTTTACTTTGTATTATTATCTAACATGAACAATAATCTGAATGTAAAGAGCCCAATATGTGAATATGTTTAAAATTTTATGTTGAAATAATGAACACTGACTTCACACAAGCAGACTAAATCTTTTGCTCACGTCATTGGTTTGATTTGATATAAGTCAACTCATTCATGAAAAGTGCTATAATCGTTTGATTATAGCACATGGCGGTTTTTAATTGTGGCTCGAAATGTATGGCAGAATTCTCGTTACTTAGTAAAATTACTGAATGCTGTTAAAGGTTTTATAACAAAAGCCGTAACTTACATATCATATCAGATAAAACTCAGCATTTTAATAGTATAAAAACATTTTATAGGGATATTTTCATTAAGACACTCGTAAAATTTTGATATAATTCCTAGTTACGTACGCTGTATGATATATGTATATTCGGTTCTGATTAATAAAAACTCTTTTATAATGACAATAATTCTTTTTAGTTTTTGTTAATAAAAACTAAAAAGATCTGATAAAGTAAAATTTTCAGATCTACGATAAACTTACATAAATATACTATCATTCGTAGGTTTAATTTACATATCAAGGAATAACATTTATACTATCACATCACAGGATGAAAAACATCCTCACTCCGTCTTTTCTACTGATATTTTCGCAGCCATTGTCAGCAACAGTGTTGCTAATCTAACAGCTCGAAACTAACACCGGCTAATCAAAAGTATCACAACTGTTGGCTTTTTTTCTGTATATCGATGTCACAGAAAGTTTAACCAGCTTTAATGACAAGTACCTACACACTTAGGGACTTCAAACGTAGATACAATTGTAAATAAAGAGTTGTCCCTTTATTTACAATTGCATCTACGGTTAAAATTTCTAATTTGCAATGTTATTTATTCAGCAAGGAATTTGAAAATATGCAGATTTGTTTTATGTGTTTGGCATTTACACATGTTTATCCATAGTCAGATTTGAAATTTTATCATTACCGTAGAACGCGACATTCATACAGTAAATACAAACCATTTAACAAAGGTAAAACCGTTAATTTCATTCACTTCATAGTGCCGGCTACGGTGGAAGGAACACTAAAACTGAAGCTCTGTTGATGGTTTTAGTAATACTCAGACACCGCGTAGCCATCGGCTTTGTTCGGCGGAGCTATTAAGCACACATAAAATATAATATTAATTATGTGTGCCTTCCAGTCAAGATGACTCATAGCTAATGTTCAAACGTTTGCTTCTTCCCAACATACATAAACAAACATGACAACATTCAGTCACAATAAGAGGGCGGGCCGACGCGGGTGCGTAACAACATAAGAATCATACAGCTATTAATTTAAGCAACATGTCCGTGGATACGTGTAGAGCAGAGAGCCAGTCTACATAATCCACTAAACGAATAACAATGTTTTACACGGGTTAAATAATACATACATTGGCTGCTTGTTCTAAATCTTTCACTTTTTACAGTTCGGTAATATTTTGCAAACGGTATTTGTTTTAATGAGATTTCATGTTAACCATAAATAAAAATTTAATTTTGTTACAGTCTATATGATAACGTTAAAACATACTTCTGGTTTCGTCGTCCTGAAATTATTTTTGTAAAATCAGAGGAACTTGGTTAGAGTAATTAAAAATAATCTTGAATGAAAATTATAGGCGACATTCTCTAGGGGTAAATCATAAATAAGCATAATAGTAATACGAACTTCTATACACATTACGTTAACAATTAATACCCCCCCCCCCCCCCATCTTAGTTCAATCGTATTTGTATGTGCGGTAGCTTATACTTTTTCCCTAAATCATGACATTGAGTTTCTATTGCACTTTGAGAGCAGAGGTTAACTCTGTCAGAAAACGACTTAACCAGGGATTTGTTTCAATAAGGCTTTCAAACTTTCCAAATAATGTAGTAGGTCACCTGTATTTTTCTAATCTTTGGAATCAACTCTTGGTTGTGTCATATAGGAAAGGACCCTTTTAATACTGTTTTGCATATATTGTGCGTTACTTCGTTTCGCTTTTCATTCGGAATTCATGAAATAAGAACATTTCCATTCATAAGAATAACTTCCATTCGCGAAAATTCCATATACTTAATAATAAATACTTGATTATTGCTACATTTTAAGAGAGGATGAAAATAAAGCCTAAAGATTTTCCTTAGTAAATATTTAATCGGTATATTATAAGAATCAACCAAATATAACCAGTTAATTAAACACTTAAATTCTTTTATTAATTTATTAATTTCAACATAGGTAAACAATTTCACTTGTACGATGTTTTTCGGTGGTAGCTTTTCAATTTTCATATAAAAAATCGGTCAAGTGCAAGATATACTTGCACAATTAGTGTTCTGTGCAATGGATCCGCACCTACATTATTAATAATAATGAACAATTATTTGCAGTGCTGCTCTTGATTTTAGATGCTACCTGGCGCCGACAGCACCTTTGCCGTACCGCATCACGTTTACCCGAAGCGGAGTGGAGAGCGTTTCGACTGAAAGAAATTAAAAGTTTTGAAAAACGTGCAAGGACAAACATTTTTCCTTACAACGTGAATAATATTTTTTGTCCAAGAACTTTTCTCTAAAACCAATGAATGGTTCATTGATAATAAGAAAATGGATAATACAATGCTTATGCTACTTAATACCGTTAAAATTTTTCAATGTAGATAATTTTCGTTCAATCCATACCTAATTACCAACATTCATTATTTTTTTCAGATTTTTCTGAACGATCTTTTTTCGATAAGGGTTGATTGCAATTTTTAAACGCTTTTAATATTTAAACACTTTCATTAAAAATACATCACATGTATCGTTGAATTTGTGCTTCAATAAGATCTTTCATTCGACACCTACACGATAAACACCCCCCCGACAACCCTCAAATTGTTTAATTTGCTTTAACTCCCGAATTAAAATTTAACTTTACACACTATACGTTTATAATTGTTCCACCATATTCTATGCCTGTACTAAAATTACGTCGAAAAGTTTTCGAGAAAATCGCCTATGACGAGAAATCGAGATGATCGAGAAATCGCCTATGGACGGAAGGACACCAAAGTGATTTGATTAGCGTCGTTTTGGAAATTTTGCTACGGAACACTAAAAATACTCAAAAACACTGTAAAAAACTGTTAATCAATTATAATTCGTGGCTTCAACTAAATTCTATTCGATCCACTTTATAATCTCATCATAACTAGATCATTCTTCCTTCCTCACATGACATCATCGACATTCGCAGGCTCATCTTAGCCGTCCGAAGAAAGCCAGGCAATCAACTCGCTTGGCGACCGGGCGAGGGCGTGGGAACGCCGCGCGTCGCCGAGCCCTGTGGCATTATGGTTCTCGCTTACTTTATACGTACATACACTACTTAAACGCGTGCTTGGACGTTTTGCTGATGGAGGTAAAGTGTAGAGTGTCGTTCTAGGGAGCGTCCACTGGACCTGGCTAACTTGCTTTAATGCTACCTCAAATTAAAGAAGGTTGCCGTAGGGGCCGTTATAATTATAATAGTCGCTATAATTAAGTCCAGCAAATAAAATCACTATAAATTCATGATCCATTCGTGAGATTGAAATTTCCATCACCAAATTGTATTGTAAAAACTTTACACTTAGTATTGAATTAAATTGATGCTGTTTTCAGCATCAATTTGCAAGCTTAAATTAATTAATAAGTTTATTGGATTCTTTTAAAGTGATTTTTTTTACTTACATTGCTCAGTTCTTTTAGAGAATAAAATTACGACTGCGCGTCACGTTACGAGCATGACAATAGAAAAATCCTTGCGACTTTTTAAGCAATAAAGGTAGTTATTTCAGATCAAAAATATATGTTTTTTTAATATATGAGTCACTGGAGAAAATTAGGAGGAAATATTGTTTTTTCCGGTTTTTCACTGGTTTTCCGGTTTTTCACTGTTTTCCGGTTTTTCACTAGTTTTCACCGGTTTTCACAAAACGCTTGATCATATCAACAAATACATTGAAAATACTAATAATTACGCATCTGATAAAGTTATTACTCCTTCATGGTTAATGTCGGGAAAATATAGATTTCTTCAGTTTTTGACAATGAGAGTCACCTTTGATCACAGTAACATCTTGATATATAATACTAATTAATAAGTATCTAATGAGCTATAACTCATTCGTGGGAATTACAGGAAACAGAATTAAATTATATGGCTAAAATATTAGGAATTGAATATTACTTGGTGTTTAGGGGAGTGGATACGATTTCCGATTTTTTACCATAAGAGTAATCTTTGACCAAAACAATACATACGCGTGTGATAAGTTATAACTAATTACAGGGAAAGGTGGACAAAATAACTAAATTATATGGCAAAATGAGAAGTTCAGTATTGCATTGCCAATGTATAGAATGGCTGATTTTTTCCTCTTTCTGACCATCCGAATCACGTTTAATCGCAATAACACGTACATTAACAGAAATTAGTAATAAATATATAGATATCGGACAAAGAAAGACGCTATAAAAGAATAAATTGTCGTTAAAATAAAACGTAAAACAAGCCTTTTTCTAATTGAGTGTAAAAAATATTACACGTAACCCTTTTTAACGCACAAAATACTTGCCCGGAGTGCGGTGTTTACCCGCAGTGGCGATGTCTTCGCAGATGTTCGTGGGTTATTCCCCCGACCGGCGCTGAAAAATTTGCGCAAGTATCGTCTGTACGAAATAGAAGACAAATTATGAATCAAAATATTAATATTATTTCAAATTTCCTGAAAAAAGTCGTCTTTTAAATTTTATTTTAACGACAATCAACTATTTTTCAGTCAAGGAATAAATAACGTCTCTCTTTGTCAGACACTTATTCCCGGACACCGCGTATAAGTGTCGTGTATATAGTTCAGTGTTACATTACAGAGCAATATCATAAATGGTTACATTTAATTTATATGACATAATAGAGGAAGGAGCTGTGTCCGTATCTTACAAAAGTGACGACAATAGGGTTCTGCAATTTCATAGATGGACACATTTAATTTATATCATATCATAGATGGTTACATTTAATTTATATGACATAATAGAGGAAGGAGCTGTGCCCGTATCTTACGAAAGTGACGACAATAGGGTTCTGCAATTACACCCTGTTGTCATCATTGCCCATGTGAGAGCATAATGCTCCTGCGATATTATATTATAATATCTATTCAAATCAACTTAAAATAATCAGTTCCTCAACACGGACGCAGAAAACCAAAAGGTTCGAATTCAGGTCACCGCCGCCGATGATGGTAGTTCGTACGTTGTTCTCGTTATTATCGAGCTGTCGTCAGTTAATGAAAATTATTGTCCAACGTTTTTGTTTTATTTTTATTTCCTCTTTATTATTTTTCTAATATAATAGAAACCAGCATAAAGTCATGCTAGCCACAAAAACGATAACTAAAAAAATATGTGCGTGGAGTTGCCCATATAGGTATCATTGGTAGTATATGCAGAACTCAAGTGCATACGATATTAAATTTTGCCAAAGGCAATCAACCTAACCTGCATTCTCGCGCGCAGTCCAATCGAATGCTGCAAATATGCGACAAAGAGCTATTCATAGGTCACACAATAATGCTACGCCTTGTGCTTATGAATATTATTAGTTCGTGCATTTCTACAGCAGAGTCAAGTGAAAGTTAGAAACGAATGTAAATTGAAATCGGTTAGATAAATAAAGGTCATCACTACCTTAGTAGGATCGGTCATCTGAATGAAATGAACTTCAATATTGATTTCCGAGACGCAGGCGAATTAGTTTAGAAAGCGACCGTTCCTATGCGACGTGATTGGATGAAATGAACAATACGATGATTGAAAGACAAGGTTAGGGCGCACTCTAAAAGCGATTGCGCATGTACAGCAGAAGTAACTTTCGCTATATGGCTTTCGATATTAGGTTTAGTGGCTGCGCAGATCGGTCGATTGGATCAATAAATTTGTCTGTGCCCTGCCCTATTCATTCAAATGAACTATAGCAGAAACGCAATAACTCGGCAATGTAAAATCAGCAACACGACAATATCAGAAACGTTTATATGTAAGTCTCAAAAAACGTATTTTACCAAGTTTAATAACTATAAGAATTATATTATCGAGCTTTTAGTACTCACAACATGTACTCAGTAGAAAATTCTTACTCTTCTTTTCGAACTCGGATCAAAAGCAGACCAAAACATAGCATTCCCTCATCACTCTATAAAGCATCAAAAAATGTCGATACTTTTTAATCTGAAATCTGAAATTTTTCTTCGAAATAAATATAATATATATCGGAATTAATATAATAATAAATATAATATATATCACAGGTACTTAGATTTCCAAATAAGAAGGCGATAGGGATTTTTTAAAAAATTATATGATAAAAATAAAATTAAAATAATACAGGGAAGTTTCGATAACAAATGACATCAGTTCTATTAGCGGGATTTTATTTCAATTTTGGAAACTTTCAGAGAAAAATATTTTTTTAATACCACGGTCAACCACTCACTTTGTCATTTACTAAACTGACTATTTGTCATTTATTAAAAATACTATAACATAGTTACGCCCTTACGTTCAGTTTGCCAAGAGGTAGAATCGAGAGGAATTAACTATTTTTGTTCCTTTTTTTCTGTTCGATCTTATCCTCTCCTTCATCTCCATCGTTATGTTACTTCCTCCTCATTCGTCTTAAAAACTTCGTCTATAAGTCTTTATAAAAAAAATACTTACAAAGTTGTATTGAGTAAAAAGTATTCTATTCACTAAATTCCATATAACGTTTACCACTTAGTCTTATATGTGATCGATATAATAAAACTATTACACAACCATAATTCTCATAACTAAATCCAGTTAAGTAACTCGGCCAGTAGGTATCCTGCAAGCCGACCAAAATGCCGCCCGGTAACGAGTACAGTTCAAATCGCACTAACGTAAACAAAGCTGCGCGATGCGTAATCCAAATGTCGAAGGTGAAACAAACGGACACTTTCAAATTCAACGGTCGCACTTTTAGTGGATTCGTAATAAAATTAAGTTAATTTAAATAACAGCTAGACGACGGGCGGCTGTCTGCGCGCGTATTTACATACAAAACGACCATTCAAATATTGATGAGACGATATGTCTATATTATTTATTTTTGAACACTAGTCACGGTCAGGCTCGGACACACGTCGCCACACTCTGTCAATCGATAATTATTGAGTGATTATTATTTGGTATATAGTAGCAGGTAAGTAGTATTTTAGGACTGTTTGATGTTTAAAAATGTATTAGTTTTAACCTGACGGAGTGCATACGAAATTCGGTCATGCCATTTTAAGGTTAAATTTTATACGCATATTCTTGAGAGTTACTTTAAGTATATGCAAAAAATATTTTATTTCAACATGCTGAAGTGACTACCCCCCCCTCCCCAATATTCGGCAAAGTATAAATAAGTTCGTGATAAATACCCCTTCAATATTACTAACTCTTTTTTCCTTATATCTCAAATTGATTTATATCTGGGTTCCCTATCATTCCATATATTAAATATTCTTGCGTGCCCAAATAGCACAGGAAAATAACCTATATTTTAGTGAGACAAAACGAATGTAGGTAATATGTTATTAATGAAGGATAACTGTTTAGCTTATCACTAGCTCTGGGATACGACCTTATTTTGAATAATAGTGACGATGAATGAATGGATTTAACCATAATAATATTTGATTGAGCTCATCGCGTTGCTCAAATTGTTTTGCATTATTTCTAAACAATACACCTATAAACATTACATCATTTGAGCTTAGCCGTGTAGGCATTGGGCTAATTTGATTTAAGTAAAACCATTTCATCTCACTGTACCTTAAAATATGACATAATAAAAATAAACTTCATCAATCCCAACTTCAAAACGGGGTTTATTTTTCTTTTCATATTTACTTAAGCTGAATAATTTTGTTCTTTTTTAACAGTTTATTTTTAATATAGTATTTTTAATAACAGTTTATTTTTAATATCTAAATAAAATGGATCAACACATGATAATAACGACATTATTATAAAGTACAAAACACGCCAAATAAAGCAGTGAACGCTAATTGCTATTGGGCCTTCAGATATAATAAACGAATGCAATATAATTCACAGTGATATCGTTCAAGACCTTATCAGATTCTATCTTAATTTAGAGATGCTTGAGATATGAGACAATGCCTATCCGTAAACATAAAATTAAATACGTGAATCCAATAGTAAAATATATGGAAATACGGCAATGCTCTAAGCACATGGAGTGAACCGATGTCAATATTTAAAACTCCAATATGTGAATGTAATAACTTTATATTATACTAAATATGTAATAACTTTATATTATACTAAATATGTAATAACTTTATATTATACTATATATCTAATAACTTTATATTATACTATATATGTAATAACTTTATATTTTAATAACTTCAAATTTCGTTGCATAATGACGATGTTGCCAAAATATTTGACACATAACGCGAATTTCTTAAATATTTCAAAACGATTAACACAAGTTGTCTAACTACATTTTAATAAATAATTGCCTTTTATTTCATAGATTTACATTTGGAAATAAATATTTTACTGCATTTTTTTGTAACTACCTCTTGTTGACCAACAGGTAAAAAACTATCAGTAGACCGTTAGTCTAGCTCTGCGTGTTTACTACATCAAGAGAATTTAATTTGGTCGTTTATTTCCCGCTTATTTGCTTCTTTGATTCCTTTGATGTGCATTTAGAGATAGCTGTGACGGGTCGGGATATTTGCTATTTGAAGATTCATCAAATAAAGCAAAATATACGAAAACGACTATCAACTGTGGATAATACAGCAAATAACCAACTTGCGAAGTACTAATTTTACATATAAGCGGTACACGAAACAATGCTTACGCGCACGTCTAGCAATATTGAGGTAAGTACGCGTAATTCAGTGTCGTTATATGAATTATATTATACTCGTAAATCAAACGAAAGCTATGGTGCCACCTAGTCAGGATACAAAAGCTACGAATATTTACAAACACATTTTAATATTGAATAACACGGACAGAAGAATAAGACGTAGAATCAAAATGGCACGCATAAAAAAAGTTATAATTATGAATGTTTATATCATAGGTGAGCGAGTACGACATAGATACAAGTGGGATAGCATTACACTGTCAGCAAGTATTGTCATAACAACAAAATATTAGTATTTCACCCATGCGTTCTAAATGTTTCGAAATTTAACAAAAATAAATTTCGTAAAAATAAAATTAAATATTATTTGCATATTCTTACAAACTAAATTTTGTTCAAATGTTTGCTGGTAGTAGCCATGTAATTAAAAAACTTTGTTATAACGCGAGAAGTTAATTTTATAGACATTTATGTAAAATAACGCAGCGTTAAACAAACACAATCCATAAGTTGCTAATGACAGATAAGTAAGTTATAGATTGTATTAAATTTTGAGATTCACATATTGCATTTTTCTCCGGAAGTGTACGGTGTTTTCTATTTTCCACATTCCACTTTTTCTCCGCACTGCTAAAATTGCGTTATATCATTAATAACTTTTTCTAATGTGACCGAATAAACAGATAGTGGATTTATCGTAAGATATTTAATCTAACATAAAAATACACAAATATTTTAACAGAATGTATTGAGGTCAGCTAGAAAAGATTGTTCGTGTATCGATAACCCAGTCTTGTATTATTTCTTTTGTGTCTACTGAAATGTTAAAGCCGGTGAAAAAACGCGATTTAGTAGTTTTTTAACCAATTACAAACAGATAAACTTTTAGACAAAAGAAAAAAAACTTAAAAAGCATTGATGTTTCTACATTTATTTTGTCTAAAAACCCAGAACAAGCAAAAAAAAGTCTATTTCCAAATAAGCATTCGAATTCTATTTATAAACGTTAGTTATAAATTATGCAACTTTACAAAAACTTTTTTTTGTAAACAATCCAACAGGAAACGTGCGATCGTTGAATTTTTCTGTAATACGAACTCTCACAATTAGCATCTAAATAACAAAACGCGTTCACTAATTTAGATTCGTAATTTACATTAACAATATTGAGCAGCGTTTCCTCCCAACATGTCAACCGGTGAAATGGTTACACTGCATTTTAGTTCCTTTTTATTACAAGCGAATAGTTATGTATCTGGGTGAAAGTATTTTGCGCAATGTAACATTGAAGTTATCTTACATACTCAATGATAAAACAATTTTAAAATATATCAATTAGGGAAACAGCATCACTAAATCTATTGTTAAAGTTAGTCATCAAAATATAGAAGTATACAATTTTAACACTAGTTTTCAGTGCGCAAATAAATTAGTTTTGAAAGAACTAAGTGTTGAAGTAGGCCATTATATTCTTAAAAACCTACTAAGATGAATTTTTAAAATGTAACATTTTGCTTATGTTATTATCACTATCCTTAACCACTTCCATTTTAGCCTACTTCACATAAACATTAAGAGGCCGATATATCCAAATTGAACGTTATCGATTTTTTTTTCTGAAAAAAAATAACATGAAAAGTAGACTATATCCCAAATGGGATCGAATGACTAGAAACATGATAGATAAAAGTTTAATATAAAAATAAGTAAACCCTGGGTATTTTGGATAAATAATAAAAAAATTAAAATAAACCTACATACAAGTTACAGATCAAATGTTTTACCCATTTTTTGGCATCACTGCAGTTAGAAAAAAGATTAACTAATACGATATATTTATTGATATTAATTTAATTAATCTAAAAAGTGGTTTTTTAAATCTAAAATATGGCCTCAATGTATATATATATATATATATATATATATATATATATACATATATATATATATATATACATATATATATATATATATATATATATATATATATATATATATACATATATATATATATATATATATATACATAAATATATTCTAAATAATTAAAAAAGAAATTAGTGGTTTGCCTAATTCTAAATACAGCCTTATTATAGTATCAATTATTAAGACGTTAATCACATGGTACTAAAACATAAACACAAAATTAACATTGAATAAATATTAATTTTGTGTTTATGTATTAGCTTCTGATAATTTCGTTTGTTTGAAGTTTATTTTATTAGAAAATACTTGAAAAAAGAAGAGTAAATCGTTTTCAAGTTTCGAAAAAGTTCAATCTAGCAAAAATCGATATTTTATTAGGTAATACAATGAAATTAAAATGTTTTTGAACATTATAAGACCGTCAAGCGAGATAAAGGTTCAAATTAATTTTTTTAAAACACTTTACGCTCATTTTAATGATTTGTAATCTTCTAACGTTCAAAATCAAGTCATTTTCATTACGTGTCTTGTCAAGCTTCTATTTTCGTCTTATCGAACTTTTCGCGAAAATTTTGAAACCGATATTTTTTGCACAGCGATGAGGGGGCCTGGCATAGACCCCTTTTGCTAATGGGGAAGCATGCTTTACACAGTACCTCAAGGGTAATGCGGAAATCTATTTAATGACAGATAACCCACTCACTAACTTAGCCACTAACTACATTCACAAATATATTTAAAAATAAAAAGCACTTTAAGAAGCATTATAAGTATCTATGGTACTGTCGTCAAACAAGGCCTGGCTCCTAAGGAGACCCACATTTAAAAACTCGTACTTGCCGTTGTCGAAATAAGTTCAAAGTTTGCGATAAGTATTACGATACTTCTCTAATAACCTCAACGATAAACGTTTTTAAATATTTCGGTGAAAACTGTCAACATTCTTATGTTTCGTCAATTAGATCTTTTTATTTAAATTTAAAAACATTGAATGCCAAATAAGTTTCACTATTTTATAACTTTTTGTTTCTTAATGATGTTTTTACTATAACGCGGAAATGTCCTAATAAAGCCCGCTTGTCGCATCATAAGAAAGCTCGGGCCTTACTAAGACTATCGATAAACACTTCGGTATCGGCAATATCTGTAGCATGCAAAGTATGTTCTCTCAAACCAATATCAACATCGCTCCAGAATTATTGATATTTATATCTCTTCTTTGGGGCCAAAAAAAACTTAGAAAATTTAGATCCTCGTCACAAAGAAGACGTAAATCTACATTACCACCCAAGGAAATAAATATTCGATTCTGAAGAGAAATCTCCCTTACCAATATTAGAAGAGAAAGAAAATCAGCGAGAATATCAAAAAGAAAGCAAAGGGTAAAGCATAGTATTACCAAGGTCACTAGATAGAGCACATAGAATGCCAAGCTTATAATCATGAAAACATAAAAAGACGTTAAGGTGGAGATTTCATGTGTCCTAAGTGCGAGTCAAAATTTAGACGGAAAAATTCGTTGATTTTTGTGATTAAAAATAAGTGCGGTATTTCCTTAGCATTTTTTCAGTTTTAAAATTCTAGTCATTTTTAGATTATTTAGATTTTTATTTAAAGGCAAAAAAGCCAATTTAGTTTCTTTATTACCAAACTTTGTTTAAGTGTTTTTCTATTACTCCGAATAAGAGCTACGGTAAATTGTTATTAAAAATTAAAGACTGATTGAAATTACAGATTATTTGTAACAAATAAAATAAGGATAAATTATGATTTTCATTTTATGACATTTTTTATTTTACTGCAATTTTCCTTTTTAATATATCTATTAAGACCCCTTTTGCTAAATTAATTTGCTTTGAATTTAAATTTAAACTACAATTTATAAATCATTATTTGGCGGATAACAAATATAAACTTTGAATTTACTTAATATATATAGTTGTGTGATGGATCTTATTAGTAAACAACGTTCGTAACAAGATCCATATTTGCGGTTTTTAAAATTGCCTTTTTAATAAGAAAACGGAACAAAATGTGGTGATTTCTTCCAATATTAAAATCATAATTAAACAATGTCTTCCATACTGATGGTAGTTTTCATTAATTACACAATTCCCTGATTTTATAAACATTTTGCGAAAAGTAGACCTTGTTAGGCGACTGTGCATTATTTAAAAAAAATATTCAATATGCAAACACGATTTTGTTACGATTTTCTTATATGCAAAAAATAGACATATGTGTGTTTATTAACACCAATAAGTGCTGTATTATTAGATAAATCATAATAAAAAAATTATTCAAATATGTAAAGAAATAACTTACTAAACATACACGTACCTATGATAAAAGATAAAATATATTTCATTTTTGAACATTTTGTTATTTTAATGCAATTTTCCGTTTTACTACATCTAAGAAGACCCATAACCTAATTTTGGCTAAATGATTGTGCTAAGAATTTGAATTTAAATTTAAACTGAAACTTCTAAATTATTATTTGGCCTATAACAATTAAAAAATTTAATTTTACTTAATACACATAGTTGTGTAATAGACCTCATTAGGTAACCAGGTTGCTAATAAAGAGGTTTTTAAAATGTGTTTTTAAACCAAAACCCAACAAAATATTTATTTCTAATATTAAACCCATAATTAAACAATGTCTTCCATACTGTTAGTAGTTTCATGTATTATACAATTTCTTGATTTTATAAATATTTTGCAAAAAGTGAGACTTGCGATTGTACCTTATTTCAAATAATATTCTATATGCAAACACGAATTCCTTACGATTTTCTCATACTTATAGATATATATATATATATATATATATATATATATATATATATATATATATATATGTTTATATTAGCAACATATTAATGTTCTTATGTTTTTATTCACAACATACTAATGTACAACAAAGGCGTTTTATTCCATAGATGATTGTAAATAAATAAAATTATGAATCAAATATGTAAAGTAAAACCTCACTAAATATACACGTACCTCTTCGTGGATAGCTTTTAATATAGTTTAAATTTGATAGCTTTTAATATAGTTCTTTAAAATAGTTTACACAGTGATAATTTCGTTTGAAAACTCCTTTTCGAAACGTACTTTCATAAACGTCGTACGATACAATTACGAATTACAGGCTTATATTCTGAAACAGACTGTACCCAACTGTTTCAAAAAGTTACACGAACGCCGCACGATCTCTTCCCACTTTGAGGTAACCACGTCTTCTTTGATATTTACCCTGACGTATATCAGCCTCTTAATTGGAAATTTTTTGATCTCAATATGATGTACAGCAAATATCAGAATAGAAGTTATCCTTGAAGTTAGATATATTAAAAAAAAACAATATTAAATGTGACCTTTTCTAAATTCCACATCTCTACAATAAAAACATCCAGAACTTTGTAAATGTTGCCACGATCAGTTTTTCAAACAGTCACTTTCTATAATATGCGTCTACAGGCATAAGTTAAATTTACGAAAATAGTTTCGTTGAATTTGATAAAATTTTTAGAAATATTTATATATTTCTGCTAAGTATTTAATATTTATCGTAGTTTTCAAAATCTATTATCGATACCAATGTGCCATATATATTATTAGTGCAAGCTTAACAGGCTAAAACTCCTCACTTACGAAAGTAGTTCATGCAGATGTTTGTGACAAAGGCAATACAAGTTCCAAACACAGCCTTTAAACATTTACTTGCAAACAGATGGACGACCATCTGTCCTTTAATGACAATTCTCAGCCGAAGCATTCAAAAGTCTAGCTCACGGCTAGTGTTACAAGAAGCGATGTAGTAAATTTCGGGATCGTGATGTGTAGAAGAAAGCGAAATGTAGGTCGCTAAGCGGAAACTGGAAGAAGCTAATTTGTATTACTTGTGATGAAACGATGCACACAGCAAGTATCCGATATGTCAAAAAACGCTTATTTTGAAAAGAATTTATGTATCTTCCAAATCGTCAAAAGTGCCCCAAGTAAACGGGGCGAGGGTCATCGGGACGGAGTATAGAACTTTTAAAAGTCGAGACGTCAGGCCCCTGAACATCGTAAAAAAACTGTAATATCAATATTTGAAATTCAAGATTGAAGATTAAGAAATTTATGATAAAAACTTTCTGTGGGCATTATTATCATTATCCTTGCCAACAACATATTTTTCATGGAACATATGCTAATTTTTCACAGCGTGTCACCTAATAATAAACATATTTCCACAGCTAACTAAAAGAAAACTCTCTCGCTGACTCGCATGAAGAAGCAATATGCCGACTAAACTCGTCTGACGTATCCAAACCTCAATTCGTGAGAACTAACAATAAAATAATCTCTAGCCGACCGACCATTCGAATACCAATATTACAAGTAACGACGGAGCATCAGGCGTGCGGGTACGGAGCACGGCGAGATCACTACAAGATCAACAGATATACGATATCATATATGTATGTGTATAAAATCGAAGATCGTTCGACACACGTACAAGTTCCGGGGTATAATCAAAACTTTGCGGGGCACACGCACAAACAAGTGTCGGCACAAAAAATAGTGGCCAACGAAAGTTTGGAGCTCGTTACAGCGATCGTGCCGGGCGGGTACGATATTAATGGCTTAACCTGGTTACCGGCTGTGGAATCGAAAGTAATAACACTGCCGGGCTTTTTCGGCCCCGAGGAATGTTGCGCTCGCTTCGTTCCCGATCTCGGGGAAATTACGGGCGCAAGAAGCGCGCGCTAATTGTCGACCTCTCATTTGAGACAACGGAAAAAATTAATTTAATGTTATTAATCATAAATGCTGCAAGATTTTAGCTTCTGTCATATGAAAATAATAAGGCTTTACATTATTTCCACATTTAAAACAATGCTGCCTAATAGTTAAAAGGGCATTTTCAAAAACCGTCAAAATCGTTTTCGTTTTCAAAATACACAAGTAAAGTCCTGCCAAAGGCGCCTTACTCCTGTGAAATAGCTTTCCTTCGATTGCCAGTTCTAAAATTGTAATCTAGCATCTTTGAAAATGACTATTAAAGTTGTAACTTTCGCCTTCTACTCTGCATTCAACCATCTATAACCTATACACACTTCTTTTATACATACCTATATATATATGTGTGTGTGTGTGTGTGTGTGTGTGTGTGTGTGTGTGTGTGTGTGTGTGTATGTGTGTGTGTGTGTGTGTGTGTGTATACATATATACATCTTTTACACGTATATATAAAATAAGTGTGTTTAAGCACACAACACTCAATATTCTAATAAAAATTTTATCGATTAATAAAAATTGGACTAGACTTATTTTTATAGTGAACTGGATTTAAATTCAAGTATTGAAATTACGATTATCGATCTTGTGTCCATTAGTCATACCACAGCATAAAATACAGTCAGTTAGATGAAAATCTGTTTACTACCTTTAAAACAATATAATTTGATGACATCACGTTTGAACATACGTTCCTGTCGTTTATACTTACGTAATTAGCGGTATTTGGCAACGTATCTTAATATAATTAATGTTAATAATTTGAGACGGTACTTTCCGATACGCTCTCCAAAACGTCCCTGTTTTCTTACAAAACGCACAAAACCAATGCTGTGTAGCCACGTGCGACAGTCCATCGGATCGCCCCATTGGACCGTAACCATCAAATGTTAGATCTTATCGATCTGCCGACGGATCGTGGTATAAAGATCTCAAGGTCCGTGACCGAACAGTTCGTGGCCTGTTACGCTGGTACCAAGTTTGGATAATTCACCTCAACGTAAAAAATAAGGAATGGAAAGTCTGTAGAATTAACTTTATTTCAGAGCGTTTTAAACAAATTAAGACCAATAATCACATTTACGAGTCCTAACTTTACGCACTTCACTTATTTACATGTCTATCATCAAAAAGTAATTTTTTATTACCATAAAATAAAAATTTAATAACTTATTTATAAACATCGAAAAAATAATTTATGTCGTGGGCAAAGAATATCTCGAAAATTTAGCAAGATCAACTTAATACCCACAATATATTTTTGTTTATTGCAAATTTGTTTGCTAATGTATAATAATAACCTCTTAAAAACTGAACAAATTTTAACAAAACCTTCATGGATATATTCTCTGATTGGGCGGAAGTGCCATGATGTTTACATCATGACAGCACGAAAAATGGAAAGGGTTCAGAACACATAAATAGGTGAAGTATTACTTAAACCAAGGCACATAGTGCATGGCGGATTTGATACATTTTTATTTGAATTAAGCCCTAGACTACACAATTTTATACAGGTAACAAAAAATAATATTGATTATCCAGAAACTTTCGAGTAAAGATGTTTTATTCACAATGTTTTATTTATATAGACCAAAAAACGTTATTTAATAATATAATACACATATTGTTTCTACGTCCAAATCTAACGAACTAATGAAACAGAAAATTTCGACTGAAAAGTATTATTTAATTTGTGAGCAATATCAAAGACTATGTATTTAATCATTGGCTACATGTTATCAACACTAATATTAAAACAATCCCGAGCTACTTAGTGATTTTTAGGGATCCGTAATAAAAAAAAGAAACTCTTGTAACTTGATAATTATGTCTGTCCATTCATCCATCTGTCACGGTTTCTACAATTTTATACTTATTTACAAGTAGATGCCTTAAATGAAGATCTCAATTTAATATAATTAAATAAAACACTTAATTTAATTATATTATATTGAATTATATGATTAATGTATTTCCCATACGTGCAAAATGGGGCTAATTTTTTTTCGCACGACGCAGGGACTAGCGCCACTCAAACGCAAATACTAAGATTAAAATGAACAATGGTAATAATACATTTGTCTACAGCTACTGTTTGAAAATCGTTGTGTGATTTTGTTTTTTTTTTATTTTGTGTTTGTGATTATGGAACGAATGTAAGTGCATGCCTATTATTTTATGCGCCGTTATTACTGTTGTAATTCTATTTTGTATTTATTGGTATATTTTAATGTTTTTTTCTAAAACTGACAAAATACATGACGAAAGTGCAAAATTCTCAATTTGTTTTATGAAATTTATCAATAATATTATATTATTATGCATATTTGAATAAAAAATGTCATTCCGAAGATAAGAAAATAATTGATTTATTACCTGAGAAAGTAATTCTCCAAATTTTTGTATTTACCTTTGGCATATGCAAAATTTTTATCGTTTCCCATGAAATTTTACCCGTTTAGATTTGTTATTTTGTTTATTTTTTCTACGCAACATTTTTATTTTTTTAATTACTTGGAAACGTAATTGCAAACGTAATTATTGAAAATATTATTTTATACTATTTTTAGCGGTATATATTGTTTTTAGTGTATTTCCGTTCCGTTCCGTATAAATAAGCAAAACCCGTGATTTCAAATGCTTTATTTTTCAATTTTTTTAAGCTATTTGAAAGTCTTTCAAGTATTTAAAATATGTACAGCATTAGTTATTTTCACCCTTAATTCCATAAAAAACTCAGAATTGTTATGAAATTAATTTTGTTACTTTTTAGCATTGCATTTGGTTTCAATTGCTGTATTATGCGGAAAGAACTAAACTAAAAACTTAACGATAACATAGTTTTTATCGAGATAGATCAGACGAACACTTCAAAATGTAATTGAGATTCTATTTACCATAAAAATATGAAAATATTCTATATAATCCTATCAGCCGTCACGCCCTATATTACATTCTCAGTAATCATTTCCGATAATTATTTTGATACCAACTTATGACTATAAATCGTCATTCCAGAAAATTAAAGTAGGTTTATATAATAATGCCAGATCATTGGAACGGCATGTGGCAAGTTATCTACTTAATATTTTGTACATATACAAAAAAATAGTATTCACATCAGTGCCAATGCAGTATTTGTTTCTGATACTCATATATCCATTATCTTTTGCCATATTTAATAATGTATATAATAATAATTTCAAGGTAATTCATTTTTGTTTTCAATCATGACTACTCTACGTTTCAAACCCTGTAATAAAAAACCTCAAGAATCCGATTATTAAAAAAATACAAGACATTTGTTGATTATTTATTACATTTATTTCAAACTTATGACTATAAATCGTCATTCCACACAATTAAATTAGGTTTATATAACAATGTCAGGTCATTGGACACATTCGATTTCATTGTTGTCGGTAAAAATAAATTAAGTTTTAATTGACTAACATAGTATACCCGTCAAAACTAATAGATGTTTACATGCCAATTATTACTAACGACATATTCGCATATCGTGATCTCAAGGTGAACATCTTTCCCGGTGTAAGTTATGTCGAATTGTAGATGAAACACCGTCAGCTCCCTTCTAAAAACATCACGGCGGCTCTCTCGATGTGCTCTCTGCCGTGACAGCTGCCGCACGAGCACACGGCTATCTGGTTTCAGTTGAAAAAAGATACACTTTCACAGTGACTGTGTATTTTTAAATTAAAACATTTCTGGCTGCATTCTATCACGTACGTAGTTCAGACGAGATGAGACCCGTGCATATTTATATTTACAACCGTTAGTCATCTAAAGTAGTCACACTAAGTAAATGTGATAGTTTTTGCCTAATTCTACGTAAAATCTTACGATAATAGATAAATCAGTCAAATTAAATCTTACGATAATAATATTCTAAATAGTCAATCGAAATATCAATCTATTTTTGATTTAAATGCCACCGTATAACAGATTTCCGACGACTAGTAAAATTTCAAACAATTGTAAATAATTTTGGAAATACTACGTTATGTAATTTTGTATATTTGTATATTTTTTATTTTTCATTTTTCTCTGGAATAATGTGTCTCAGTTAAACCCAAGAGTTTAGCGAAACAGTTTAGCATAAGCAGTTATAAAAAATGTTACATCCTACTTTTAAAGTACATTGAAGCTGCTAAAACAGAAAAAAAGTGGTCGTATAAAACTACATTCTGTATATTTAAAAAAACAGTCAAATGAAAATGATAAATGTGGGAGTAGATTTTTTACGAGTGTGTGCAAAACCTACGCTTCTGTTAAATGGTTACAACTTACATAATTAATTCGAAATATAAATGTGTGTTTCGTTTATAAAATCAGGTAACAAGAAAGCTAAAATAATATAAATACCTTTACGGCAGCGACTTAAAAAATACAAAATGTTGAAAATAGTATTTGCAATAATAACAAAATGCATCGTTTTACATGCAATTTCCATAACGTATTTCAAATAATATTTAAGATAAATGTCCAGGTACTTGGTAATATTATATTATAGATTAAAACACTTAAATATTGCACACTTCTTTGGATCATTGTTGAGAGTATCAATACAACATTTTTAGCGGGAATGGCGGAAGAGGGGCGTTTTCCAAATCCGCCATTTTGAAAAATGGAAATTGTGTTGTACAAAATGGTTATTAAGAAACTTGTAGATCATTAATTTTTTTACAAATTTGATTAGAAATAATTATTTGCAAAACCAATAGTTTTCAAGTTATAGAACCTCAAAATTCGTTTCGACGTTGAACTTTTATAACTTATCGCGCAGTATTTTAACACCCATTATAGTTGCAAAGGTAAACAAAATAATAGAAAGGCGAAGTCCTTGTTACATTTATTTATTGTAAACTCACTATTTGCAAGATTTTTTTAAAATAGCGAATTTTGTAAGTCCCCTCACCCCCTCCCCATCCAGTAATTTTTCGAATATGTTGAAAAACAACACAGGACATATAACACAAGAATACCGAAATATTGACGATCATATAATAATCGAGAAAAGTATGCACTATTCACTTGTTTTTGTTACCTACCTGGACTGTTACTTAATGAACTTCTATAGAATATATACGTTTTTTTAGAATGGTTTCGAAAGTAAATCTAAATCTGAAGGGTGACTTGTTATCTTAGTCACCCTTCAGATTTTTTCTCGCCTGGCGTTATTTAAAACTGAATTAAAAGCAAAAGTCTAGCTAAAGTTCTTAAAAATAATACGCTTAAGCAGAAAAATAAATTCAATGACAAGATTTATACATAAAGAAGGGAAAGTCCCGAAATAATAATTCGACGAAAGTTTGAATAAAAATGATATCGGGTAAGATAAATAATCTTCTTTTTTCAAGTCATGCAGACTAACTTTGTTGAAGTCGGATAACAATACTGCGACAGACGGATTAATATAACTCTGACCTATATCAGTAAAGTTTATCGATATAGGCATAAGACATATATTTATCGTCATGAGGGTATAATGCCCAACTAACATTTCATGAATATAATCAATGCCACTTATCAATCAGGTTGGCGAAACTCAGATTGAAGACTTAATTTGGTTTATAATTTACATTGATAATTGATATGCAATACTTAAAGAGTTAATCAATGCAAATCGCATCCTTTGTCTATGCAAGACAATACGCGATTCGTCTGCACGATAAGCAACGCGCCGGACACCACCAACGCGCCGGCCGACACGACGATCGCAAATGAACACATCTGCATCGGTCAGTGCGAGGCGGTATTATTATAAAAGTAACAAGTTTATTTTAACCTGCATTCAGCAGCAGGTTTTCACGGGACCGTTAAAGCGGATACGCCGCGCGGCGTTGCCCGACCTGCGACACAATTTGACGAGTTGTATTAGACATATCTAAACAGTATAATACGTAACTTTTTTGGGGTCATATTTGATATTATCATTTATTTATCTATATTATCAACTCACTCTTTGCTGTCTTATGTAATTTGAAACACTTTATTTGTGGATAATAATGAAAGAATAAACATTATAATATAATTACAGATAATAATACAGAAGTAAATTAAATGAAAAGTTAAAAGAAATAAATGAAGGAATAGAAATAAAATTTTAATTAATAATCTTTTTCTAAAGTTAATTTAATAAGTTTTATTTCTACTAACTTCGTTCTAAAAATAAATAAAAAATTGTGAATGCACTTCACAGCAGCTTGCAAACTAGATTAATATAACATATTCAGCATTAATGTTATAGACAACCATCAACGTCCAATGTAGAGAAGCTAATTAACAACCAATTCAGTTCATAATATTGTATATTTTTGGCGGTACATATACCGTAAACAAAGTTTCAGCGTAACTCAATTCTTAGTTATGGTCCCAAATTAAATTCGTACAATATAAAGAGTCAATTAAAAAGGCAACACACAACCGCCACGACGTACGTGCAGAGGGCAACACCATGGTCGCGCTCAATACGCGGATGCAGGCGGCAGCGCACGGGTGGTCGCCGCGCATCCCGTGTCGCCCGTCGCTAGTTGCCTATGGACTGCATCGTAACTTCTAAATGACCCATTTTATCACACAGAGAAGACATGGATTGCCCCGTCATAGGGTCTTATTTTGTTTCGTTGCCTTACAAATTTAATCAAATATTTATTTATATGTGTAAATAACATTAAATATCTATACACCACTAGATTTGAGTTCCCTCCGCAATAAGTGAGACCCTCCGTGCTGTAACTCACAAAGTGGTATAGGTATATCTCGCTAGTTATACTATGTATATACGCCATTAGTAGCGTACGAACCTTGATAAGAATTAATTTTTTCTGAAACGCATTAATTAATACACAGTAATCCTACAGTTCTATAGACACTATATTTCAGTGACTTAAGCTTAATAATTTTTTCATGGCAGATACAAATAATCCCATATATCTGAGTCTAGCTCGATATATGTATATTCGAGTTAGTCCACTACAACTTTTATGCCCCATTTTTTATATTTCACATACTTTAATGACATCCAAAAGAAAACGGCCTTCATTATACATATCAATACGTATGTATAAATAAGGTCATTTCCTTTCGGAAATCATTATATTACTATTGCAACATTATCTTCATATGAAAATGATGCAAAAAAGTTTCGTTAATTTATTGCGTGACTTCCACATTTGTCGAGGGATTCTCTCACATTGGTTATTTAAAATACACTGTCAACACAGGTCCTTGTTTCATATATTTTCTTTACTTACGATTACAAGGACAACTGTTGGAAAACTATGCATTGTAGTGATAATAAAAAAGAGTAATTACATGATACACACATTTATTAAATATATGGTACATATAGACTTAGATAGCGGAAAAACATTAAGAAAACATACCAAGACTTATTTTAATACATCGTAAACAAATCATATTCTGATACCGCCGTGATCAGATAGCTGAATGGAAAAATAGAAAACTTCTTTATGTGTTGAATATATTTGGCGTTAATTTTGTAGAAATTCATTGTTCACAATTAAATGAAAGTACGTGATGTAGTATTATTTCTACTTTCTTTAAGTTCTTCACCACGACCTAGGTTTCTTTGTATTACAACATCTTCAGATGGACAATTGGCAAAGATCTTTGCTAATAGCCCACCTGAAGATGTTGTAATACAACGAAACCTAGGTCGTGGTTAAAAAACTTAAAGAAAGTAGAAATAATACTACATCACGTAGTTTCATTTAATTGTTCATTATGTGTAATTCGATTCTAGATGCTGGTATATATTACGATAAAGTTGCCACATAAAATAAAACATTTCATGGATCGACATAAAGGGATCACACTATTGAAAAAAAACAACACCTTTACTTCAAAACAGCACTAAGACTAGATGTAAAACTTTTAAGGTCAGTTTGGATAAAGATATATTGAAACATAAGTGCTTTAATTGCCTTAATTTTATCCGTTTCATTTGTTTACCACAACGGGTCGGCTGTTTGCAACGTACTGTAAAATACATCCAAACAAATGGATGCATCCTCTCTACACCATTTACATAACGGGACAATAATCTTGAATTGTTTATAATACATAAACTAGACATAATATCCGGGAGCCGTCTGTCACATGTGCGCTGCGTTATTGCAGGTTCGCTTTGCCAACCCAGTTGACCGCCCGTTTCCTGCGCATAACGCCCGAGAAGTTATTATTAACAATTAACGCCAGTAGTAATGATTAGACCTGAGCAAATTTAATTTCCGGGTCCATTTGTGTTAAATGAATATGGAGATGATATGTGCACTATGTATTTATGACGTGCGAGAAGGTCTTTTTGTCAGAATCATAGGATTTAACACTGTGTGCTTATTTTTTTAACCGTTTCACTACACGTAACCTGATTGTTTCCAGCCCTAGAGAATCAGTCTTCTCGCTTGGTGCGTGGATTCGGCACTCCCCCGCCCCTTTTCTGTGTCCACTCGGAAACACCAACCCTTCATTTCGTGCTCACCTCAAGCCGTTTTACCGCGCGATATGTCTTTATTCTAAATCAACTTCCGCTCAAATGTTCTATCACCATCACGTTACAATCTGCCGCCACTTCTGCAATCACATCCGCTCGTCGCGCGTAACATTTCATCAATTTCATATTTTTCCTGCCTCGATCGTCAGTATAAGTTTATAAAAACTGTATAATAGAAATACTATACACATTTCAGTTAGTTAGTTTAATTTTTATTTTATTCATACGATTTTTTTTTATTTCACGTAATAGATCATTACAAACATCTTCGACAAATTAATTACTAGGCTAAAAGACAAATTTGATATGATTAGAAATGATAAAAAAATAAAGATAAAGATGTCGCTAATTTAAAGATAAACAAGGAGCTCCCGCCTTTCAAATCTAATTGTACTTCTATTTCAATCGAGAAGTCGATTGCATCTCTAAAATATAAAACTATATTATCAAGTATACAATGCTACAAAACAAAGAATTTCACAATCGCTCCACTCCTAAGAACTTCAATTAAGTAAACACAAATGTCTAAATCCGGTACAGCATCTAATTCAAGCTCGAGAGGCACAGGCTCAGAGAGGATTTGAATGCCGCTAAATGTTATTTTGACTTTCATACCACAATATAGAAAAACTGCAGCAGAAAAAGTTCCTTAATAACAACTTAAAGTCCAGATAGAATAAAGTGGCACCAAGAACTACGACAGAACTTTATCTTTCTTCACCTTTCAACCTTTATATTCCTTTCTTATACGCGTATGTAAATAATTATTTTAAATTCATAATAAATAAGCAAATAAAAATGAATACTGAACGATATTAATGGCTTCATATTCGAAATTCGATCCTTATAACCATGGTGATCATCCGATATAAACTTGAAAAATTACAATCACATAATAATGAATCAAATTTACATATATAATATGCAAAAATACATGTTAACAGTAGTTAGAATATGCTTTTGAATATTACATGATTTTTTGTAAAAATAAATTAAAGATTGAAGACTACACTCGAAGACAACAAATGAAACACGTCGATCTACACAAAGCGCCTTTAGCCTTTCCAGTCTAATCTTTCTTCCGGCTCTCTCGAGAAATCGAATACTTCGCAGTAAAACTGGTCAATCCAGAGGAAACGACGGTCTATACGTAATTCGCAATCGACAATAATTACAAAATAGCTCGGTCAGTGGAACGCGATATTATTAATAGGACTATTGAATACGGACGGGTGTCGAATCGACTATCGACAACCACACAGGTGTTCTACTTTGCTCCATCTTTACGATCTGATACGTGCACATAGCTGCCCATATATCGATAACGGCAATTGTCGATTTCTATCGATTTTCATTAAGCGTCGTTATTAATTGTTAATTTTATCTTTTACGCGTACGATACATTAATTGAACGCCTAATCTTGTCTAACCAGTTCATCTATGGATTTTAAATTGAGCAGTAGCGAACTCTATGGATTTTTATCTATGGATTTCAAATTGACGAGTAGTAAATCAGTAGCGAACTTAAATATTTCAGGGCATTTAAACATTTGACGTGAGTATAGTTTCAAAATGTATTTTATACATGAGTATAAAATAATTGAAATATAGATGTTTAGTTGCTTGATTATTTAATAATAATCGTTTTTCACAATTAAATGAAACTACGCGATGTTGTAATATTTCTACTTTCTTTAAGTTCTTTACCACGACCTAGGTTTCGTTGTATTACAACATCAATACTTAAAGAAAGTAGAAATAATACTACATCACGTAGTTTCATTTAATTGTGAATAATGAATTTCTACAAAATTAACGCCAAATATATTCAATAATCGTTTTGTTTTATTTTCCTTAAAATTATTAAATAACAATTTTTAATCTTTACTTTCGTAAAAAAATAATTAATTAAGAATGTATAATTGTTTTCAAACTTTTTTTGAATATATGAAACTTTGAAATGTAAATCAACAGTGCTACACTGGCATATGACGCTATCCTAATGTCTATGATTATCGAGCAATTCATACAAGTATCGGCAACAATATTTTCAAATAATCTATGAATTATCGTGCAAATTACAATCCGGTGAATCTTTTTAAATATATTATGTAGAAATTAAATAAAACAAGAATATCTAAATAATGACCAGTAACTAATCAAACAGTAGTCTCTTGATGTTACAGTCATCCAAATTAATTAACTTATCAAATTTAACAAATTGGTCATAGAAGTGAAAAAAAAATCGACGATACAGTTGCAAGGTTTATATTGTAATAACGGTCACGTAAAATGTGGCGTTGCCATTGGATGTACAACTTTATTTATATAATGCTATCTGTGATATTTATTTCACTTTGTCTTGAAATTTTAACTGTAGACAACAAATTGCAATTTATAAAGTTTACGTCGCATAGTATTACTGATAATCCTTATTTTACATAGAGTTTTTTAAGAAATTATTATTATATGAGTTATAAATAAATAATCAACATAAAAGAAATTCCACTTCAAATCCATGGGTTTCCACGGATGATTTTAATTTTTTTTTAAATAATGGAAGTGCTTATATAATCACTCCATCGCTACACACGAATAAATTACCTTAATCATTTAGAGTAATCTAACAAACAATTGTTAGATTATTCTTCTCATTATTGTTTATTACGAGAGATATTGGCATTAATTTGAATTTGGTTGGCAGTGCACATGTTCAATGTCTCATATTTATATTATTGTAATTAGTAATTTGAAATTTAATGAACTAAAAATTACCTTATATTATACAAGAACGAATTAAATTATTGTTAGTTTTATTTTAACAGGATTATCATAAATAATGTTATTACTAATGTCAACCAATTTTTATTATCAACAATTAGGTAATTACTATAAAAATACCAAAATTATGAAATATCATTTTTCGGAATAGAATGTATTTACCTTTTATGTAAACATACGAGTATATTCAAAATTTGATAAGTTCCAAAATATCGATTCTGACTCAATTTATTAGATAAAATATCGATGAATGTTCAGCTCGCGATGCCCGCCGCATCTGTAAAGATGGAAGCACACCACGACACTTGTAGTTGACATTTGTTTTCAATTTGTTTTCCGTTAGTAGCTACTATTATTATATGTCGTTAATTTAACGCTATTTTAAAATAATTATCGTATTTATTGTCTACTAGCTTTTGTCCGTAACTCCGCCCGCGTGGATTTTTGGTTAAGACGACGGACTTGTACCTGACCCAATGAGTCTATGGAAATGACTTGCTTGTACTCTCGAGATACGTGAGCAATAGATGTAACACAAACTTACGCCGTTCTCCCAAGTTTGTTCTACAAGAATTATTATTACTCCGGTTAAAACGTAGTTTATATGTTAAGTCGAATTGTGAACTATATCAATACTAAATTATATGGTAATCTGACGAACCGTGTTGGCGTGATTAAGTAACAAAAATCCAAACACAGTTTTCGTAATATTAGAAATCCACACGAACTAATACGAGACAAACATCACGCACGAGCAACTACACGTACTATATGTTAAATTTTGTAGCGATTTGTTGCTTGAATGCAGAATTTTAAGGTAACAAACAAACAAATCAATTTTCGGTTTTATAATAGTAGTTAGGTAGGATAAATGCCAAAATTAGCACTAATTAAATACTGACTCTCGCTACGACCGAAACATATGGGCCAAGTTCTTTAAAATCTGACTGACATATTTTTATTATCTGAGATTTTCAAACTAAGGCAGTTTTCAAAACAATTTTGTTTTGCTTTGATAATTAAGTCTTCATTTTTCCATAATATCAGCGAGCAAGGACTTTGGCCACGACTTTGCTAATACCGGTTTCCCCAGAAATTAGTGACTCCTTTATAACTTGACTTTTTTACTGATAACTAACTGTCTTCTCATTTTATCCCTTTCCTTATACTACAACTCCAGTTTTTGCCGTAGAAGTGTACTTATGATGATATAACTGTTTAAACAAATTAATTTAACCATTCACAAAAATTATTTAAGAGTAATATGGAAACGAAGAAAAAACCGATTACGAAAATATAAAATATTTTACAATTTCTATAATAAAATGATTACCCATTCGAACACCAATTAGAAAGTATGGGCAGTATTCTTTAACCTCGAGAGTTAAATAAAACCCACCAAGTGCTTTCTTATTTTTTACAAACATTTCAACAATGTTCTAGGAATTATAACATAATATTATCATAGATTTTTTAATTTCTTTGTTAAATCATGTACCTTTCAGCTAGTGCAAATCTCTATTTCCAACGCTATTTTTACAAAGACATCCGCAGAGTTGCGACACGCAATAATAAAATCTACTACCTTAACAAACGAATGTGAAGACAAGTAACTAATTATACGAGGTGTGATTGGAAAGTTTTAAGAATGGATCCGCTATGGCTTACTTATTTGAAGGGCAGGTGCCCGGAGGGTGGAGAGTGAGTCATTGCCTTGTCCTTAAACATCCTTGAACAGAAAAATGTATTTCCTTTATTCAGTTCGCTGTGGCAGCTGGTTAAGTGCGGGTCTGTTAGTGCTTGTTGCCGGATTCTGTCTGCGTTAAAATGGACGTAAAAACGGAGCAACGAGTTTGTGTGAAATTTTGTTTCAAAACCGATTACAGGTGACGAAACATGGGTATATGGATATGATCCGGAATCAAAAATGCAATCTTCGCAGTGGAAGACTCCAACTTTACCACGACCGAAAAAAGCACGGTAAAGTTGGTCGAAGGTGAAGACAATGTTAGTGATTTTTTTCGATTCTACCGGTATCGTGCATAATGAATTTACCCCTGGAGGACAGACAATTAACCAGGAATACTACAAACGTGTTCTTGAGCGTTTGCGCGAAAAGGTGCGGAAGAAAAGGGCTGCATTGTGGAAAGACAAGAGTTGGCTGCTACACCATGACAATGCTCCGGCTCATCGTGCCTTCTCCATCGTTGAATTTTGACCAAATTCAAAATTCCTGTGCTTCCGCAACCGCCATATTCCCCTAATTTGGCCCCTGCGGTCTTCCATCTGTTTACTAAACTTAAATTTTCACTTAAAGGGAAGCGATTTCACTCGATTGAAGACATCCAGGCAAATACGGAGAGCGTCCTTAACACACTTCAGGAAAAAAATTTCCAGGAATATTTCCAAAAGTGGAAACACCGTTGGAGTCGGTGTGTTCAGTCAGAAGGAGACTATTTTGAAGGAGTTGCATCACAGTAGCATGTAATTACCACCATTGTACCATTACAAGCCCATTCTTAAAACTTTCCAATCACACCTCGTATAATCATTATGAAACGTCAATATATTCGAGGTAAAGATAATTTTATGACACTAGACCACATCCTAATTGTGAGGGTTTTTATTGGAAACGCTAGAGAATACCAGGTCCAGCTATAGTCAGTATAGACTACAAAAAAATCGACAGTGTGATAATATTGGCGGTGCAAAGATCATTTATAGTTAATAATAATACAGACTATGATTCATGAAATACACGAAGCATCGCTGTCGGTAGGACTCGAAATAAATCTGGACAAGACAAAAGTCATGATGTTGGAAAACGATAGCCCTGCAATCATAAATATGGACGATACTATATCCGAACGCATAGGTGTACCTGAGCCAAGAACTATAAATGGGTAAAAAGAACCAGACCAACGCAGAGGACATACGCACAGACCGGTATGGGCAGCCTTCTCAAAACTTGAGTTCGCCTTCAAAATGCACATCAAGAACCACTTAAAAGCAGGCATCTTCAATCAGTGTGTACTACCAGTTTTCAGTTACAGATTCGAAACTTGGGTAACAACAAGCTTTTTGTTGCTCAAAGGGCGACGGAAAGGAAGCTGGTTATGGTTCTCTTTAAATGACAGGAAAAAAATAAGGGACTTCGGAGATAAAGCAAAATTTCTGATATTGCCAAGAGAGTGGCAAAACTTAAGCCACGCCGCTCAAAAATTTTGGTCACGCCGCTCAAAAATCGGACTCGTGGTGTAAAAAGTTGACTTGCTGTGGAGATCATGGGAATACAAGAGACAAGTTGGGTGGCATTCAAATGCAATGTAAGATGTAAGGGTGGCGGGCACAAACTGAATCCCACTAGATGAAAATAGTATGGAGTGGTGCAGATTGAAGAGGCCTACACCAAAATGGTTGAGGATGGCTTAGGGTGATGACGAAATTTTAGAAAATAGATGTATTTTATTGTTATTTCATAACATTTCATTTAGAACATTTACATATGAAGGGATGTGAAAGATGTTTAAAGCAGTTATACAAAGTAGATTGTTTTTTTTGTAACAATGTAAAGTTTTAGCCGATAATGGCTAATGATAATTCATAGATCTCAAAACCGACTGGAATTATAAAATATAATACTTGTCCCGATCCCTGTCTAGAACAGTCTGCAATATCTGTCCCTGCATTACGATTAGAGGAACTCAAAAGAAACTATTTAAATTATTTCGCTTGCAGCTTTGTAATTGAGTTCTAATAACATAAAGCTACTAGTGTCCAGCCGATCATTGCTGCTGCTGACCCATTTGCATCTTGATAAACAAATCAACAAGAAAAACATGTTTATCTATTAACAAGAAGAAATTTCGAAAAGTTATTAATATCACTAAAATAGGGTGAATATACGAGTCGTAAAACAATATTAATGTGTTTCAAATTGAAGAAACAAGTTATACAATCCTGCCTCATGTAATCTACTAGTCCTAGACATCTTTTCGCATGCTAAATAATTCGTGTGAATGTGGGCTCGCTCTAAAAATAGTACTCTTTTGAGATTTCTACTAGGTGATCACACTCTGAAACGGCCCTAAAGGAAAATAAACTTATTAAGTACAAGTATAACTCCCGCTACAAGAGTTCCGTGAGTTTCGTACAGACTTAGGTGCATATAAACATTTAAGAGTACACCAATTATTTCTATCAAACTATTTATAAACATTAATAATTTTTCTCACCATGCAAATACTTAAATAATGTCTGCAAAAGATATACTAGGCATATCTTTTACACAAATAATAAACATAAATGTTAAAATACAAAGTTATTTGTGCAGATGGTTAAGTCATTTGCGTGGATTTTCTATGAACAACTACACATCATAAGTTGGTCGATTATAACTCGTACATTTGTAGAGCCTGCTTAGCTGTGATAATTATACTTTTAATTTCTTTATATATACTACCATTGTGAAAACTTTTCAAATATTAAAAATTAGCGGTTAAGCTAGTAGCGAGTGGTAATATAAGTAATCGAAAAAACACCATTTTAAAGCCTAATATTTCGTAAACGGATCCTTGTATCGAAAAGTGGTCCTGACATACCCCCAATACTTTTGTAAAAACCTATTCAACTATGCCCTATACAACTAAGTATGCGAATAAAAAAAATCACCTCACTTTACATATATATCCTAAGAAAATGTTTATTTCATAACTTTGTAAGTGTTACGGACATGGTGAAACTACAAAACTTTAGCTACGGAACCCTGAAATAGGTTAAATTGATGGGAAGACATTTTTGCAACAGCGGGTAAAGAGTAATACTCGAGTATTATAAGACAATCAATCAGGCCACAAGATTCCCGCTTTCATGGAATCCATAATTGATTTTATATTTTTCGTCTAGTTATAGATAAAGTTATAACTTAAACAATACGTAAAGTAATATTATGTACTTATGATTATCTTGGATTTTTTTTCAGGTGGTTAAAGAGGAGGATATTGGGAGGACATTTTGTTGGAGACTCATATCTTGCGAAGGAGTTATGAGTCTCCGCCGCAGCGTCGTATCCAAAAATATAATATAAATATAAGCTAGAAGTTTGTCTTGGACCCAATGGCGGTGGCTTGTCAGAAATAAAAATTAGAAAATGTTTGTAAGTATTTTAAAAAAATTAGAAAATTTTTATATTAATATGTTTAATTAATTCAGATACGCCTTGCAATCAAATTACAATTGAAAAAGTTATCATACTGTGACGCAAACTGATCGACAGAAAAGTAGACATCATGAAATTATAAGGTTGCTTTTATGTCATTTAGCTGCAAAGTCCTAAAAAGCTTAAGAGCCAACACCAACATTTCATACGCAATATACCTATTACGTTATAATTTTTATTTCAAAAAGACAAAAAATATTATTTTATTCTTTTGCGAACGAAGTGTCGCGCTTTATTTTAGTTGACTAAAATATAAACACAAAAATAAAAAAAAAACAATATACCTTGACATGACGAGATTATGATATTACCGCACCTAGGGTGCTCGTTTCCCTTCCCTCCACACGCCAATAAATTGCATCTAATGCCACCAAAATCGTATATCTACTTTCGTTTACTTTCTTTCAAAACCTTTAATTTTTATTATACTGCTAATATCAATTAACAAAATATGAAGGATCAATTGTTATTTATTGAAAACGCTTAAAATAGCTATGGTATTTATTTTAATGAGGATTAATAAATTGACCTAAACTTCGCCACTTCTACCTTACGCTCTTTAACTTAATAATAGTTACCGTGGTGTATCCATAAAAGATTGGCCTTGTGAGACCTATAATTTCCACATATATAGTATTAGTGTATCTATAATGGTATTGCCAACGTTCGTTACCAAAACGCCCAGACCAGCGACTTTTTCTCCGACTACCTTGGCATTATTAACTATATCTTAAAAATTATGTAACATATATAAATACTAACTAGCCTATGCAATTCGGAAACTGCAAAGCTTACAAACAACGAAATTGTTACGTGAATTCTTAAAACATACACGCACACAAACACTTAACGTACACACACATATATTACGTTGGCAATTTGTAAACCCGCCACTTTTTTCATCCGATTTCTGGAATGTTGTAAAAGCTTCTAGAATATTTCTTGTAGGGTATATATATAAAGAGTGCGGCATTCGAACTTCTGTTTAGTTTGCGATTGAGTAATCGGCGAGTAAAGAATAAATTAAAAATGGAAGTATTTCGAAGTGAACTTAGAAGACTCTTTTTTTCATGAATATCGTTTAGGGCGAAAAACCAGCGAAGCATTACGCAATATACACACAACGATGGGTGAAGGTATGCCCTCTTACGACACACCCAAGCACTGGTTCCAAAGATTCAAAGAAGGAAATTTTAACCTATCCGATTAACGTCAAATTATATTGCAATGGAAAAATAGCCAAAATGAAATATGCTTTGAGAAAGAAGTGGAAATATTCCGTTTAGCTACCAAATGAGCTAACACCCCTTCAATTTCAGAGAGCTTATGTGTGCTTGGAGCTACTGAGTTCCCATCGTATCAACGAGAGGCTAAAGTATCCGGTTACAGGAGATGATAAGTAGGCTTATGCTAATTTAAACGCCAGTAGCTAGGAGCTGCAGAAAAAGGTGTACCTAGACCAAAATATAATATTGGACAAAATATACTTTTGAGTGCATGGTGGGGTATAAATCGAGTTATTCATTGGAACTTCCAGCTCACAGTATAATTACAACTAAGACTCTAATTACCTCTCTGTCTAATTATTTTAGAGAAGAAAGTCATAACAAATTTGAACTTCACCAGTTTTTCAGTCAAAGGCCTAAAGATTTCTGCTTGATCACTTTCTTTAGCTTTGCCTACACGTTGGCTACATTGTTAGATACCGATACATAAAAAAAGTTCAAAAGTTTGTGTACAAGATGACGGGTTTATAAGTTGTCAACATAATATATATACACACACACATAACAGCTCTTTTTTATAAAAATTCTTCCAAAAAAGAGCATTATTTTTCATCCTTCAACTCGCCTCGTTAATCTCGTGACAACATCGAACTCATAACTTATCTTATCACAAGTACGACACAAAGCCCACAGAGCTACCTTTCTTTACACTCTGGCGGAAAATACTCTTAAAGGGTTAACGTTATTTCTCTACGGCCAAGCAACGGACAATAATACCATAACTGAACCGCCGACGCTAACAACGGCCCAATGCTGGCGGAAAAACAATTTGAAAAAGCGGCGAGGAACATAATGGTCCATAAACAATTTGTATCGTTCGATCCGTTAGCCGGCCGACCGCCGCCGTCGTCGCGCTGCGCCTCCATTGTGTGGCTCTACTTGCTGAGCGAACGTAGATTCGTTTCCGTTCACAATCGGCACTGCTCGTTTTTATAAACCGTGATAATGAGATCGAAGATTGCTTAAGAGGTAGAGCAGCCCCAAAATTAAATAGAATACGAAGAATACTTACAAAGGCTTAGAGATTAAAATTCAGATACACATACGCACTTAAGGTATATGAGCGAGTCGTTTTTATACATCCTGTCCACGTTCGTGGAATACGAAAAAACACCTCTAGTAATGTTGACGTGAATAATAATTTTAAACTTGGAACTAAATTTGACGGGGACGAAAGAGTAACTTTGAGTCATTAGCCTTAGAATCAAATTATTCTTAGAGAGGGTTAGAACACTTCATGCGAGACGAATCTCATATAGGTATAGTAATAATCTACTCTTGGAGAGTATATTAGTTTCTTATATCTAAAAATGTACATATCAAAATTCATGTGATTGGTTCAATTTTTATTCTTATAATAAGATTATTCTTGAGTATGCATTTTAGCTTACTAATTTTATAAAGACAATTTTGTTTGTTTTTTTTTGGGTTTTTTGTCATTACATGTCCATATTTTTGGAAGGTGTGGGCGATGAGTGAATTGAGTCAAGTTCCGTGCATTTGAGTTAAATTTTAAACCATTAAGCTCCAATACAATAGTACATGAAGATAATTTAGAAGACAACATGAAAATCTCCAGAAGTTGTATATCGCTAATCATTACATACTGTTTAATAAGAGCGTATATTTTATTGTGTTAAATGTAATATTATTATTCAAATAATATAATATCCAAGTTTAATCGTCACTATAACGCGAATATAATGAGGATTGGTCATCAGTGATGTCAGAAAGGATTGTCAATATTTTTATAACAACGCTGTTTTTATAACAGCACAAATTCAGGTAAATGTTAGTAGTTTAGATTCAGTGAAAACATAGGGATGTTTTCGGTTTAAAAGTGTTTATCGATAATTTTTCAATAATCATGTCAGATATTATTGTGACCTTGTTGTTGCGAAATTTGAACGTCATTTTTAATATCATTTGCTACTGCAGTCATGATGTCGAAATATGAATACATGATATCTTATTGAGATGCAAATTGAAGAAATTCATAACTAAAAAATTCTCATTGATTGAAGATTTATAAAGCTATTAAATTCTTGTAAAAGATACGTATTCAATGTCGAATAAATTCTGTTTAAGGCATTTATTAGAAATCAAAAATAAAAATAGCCATGAGATCATAAAGAAACGGCGGGAACGTAATCATAAATTTTATAAAGAAACCTATAATAAGAAACTCCTTCGAGTGCGGTTAGAGTCGCGTATCGATGATTTCCTAATTAAACACACCGAGATGAAACAATTAAAGACCTTATTTATTTACAACAAAAAATATTATAACTTTCAATCAATAAAGCGACCAATCAATTAGATATCAAGGTGTCTTAGATATGAAATAAGTCAGTGGTCTTAAACATAGGCCCGGTATATGGATATTAGCTTATCATCTAATACCTCATAAATATTGCAAGAACATCACCACTGAAATACGTCACAAAATTTTTAACATTTCCCTATGAACACTCTTTTAAAACGAGTGAATTTTGAAAATTTTGAGGAAAAAATCAAAGAATTCTGAATTAGGTAGGTTTTGCTAAGTAATTTTGTAAAAAAATTGTTTTTTTTTAATTTACATAAAATTATTTTTTCAATAAACACTTTAGACCCATTAATTAGTTTTTATATTATTTATTTGCATTATCGTTTGTATTTTTAGATGATGTCTTTTTCTCTTAATCCTCATAAATAGTGTCTGGTAGTAATCCAAATAGCTCAGCTGGTAGACTTGTTACTTCAAAAATTTAATTCACATTTAAAGGTCTTATCCGTGTGAATATTTTTTAGTGTTTTTCATTAGAAATTCAGTTCTAAAGCAATGACATTTTAATAAGCAGAAATTCATTCAAATAGATAAATTATTTTACAATAACTGCCGGGTAATAAAATTATTTCTATTATACCTTTAAACAGTTTCCAGATCAGGAATCTATTCTCAATGTTAGTAAATAATACTGTTTTTAATCTGACCTTTTGCAGAGTACATTTTTAACGAGTTTTAAAACTACAGTACCACTTATTATAATATTAATGCTTAAACTGATAAAATTGAATCAACAATCCAATTTTAGAGTCCATTTTCCATATTGAATCTGGTAAGACTTCATTAAATTTTATTCTTTCATTATTTTAACACTATATAACACACACGAATTCTGCAACAGGAGCAAGCGACAAAAGCAATTGCTTGGCTATAACATATTTACTAGCTATCATAGTTATATTACTGTGTACAGCTAAATTAAAATTCTGTTCCATAACCTGGAACAGAATTTTAAAATAGCTGTCAAATTTTATTAGAGAAAAAGGAAATACTTTTCTAATGACCACAGCTTATTGAGTTTATTATTCATCAATCCTAATCCAACCATAGCTGGACCGATGATTTACGAGGAATTCGCACTATACTAGTATAGTGCGAATTCCTTGTGAAAAACGAGCTAACTTAATTCGCGAGCAAATACAAATTCTCAAGACAGAACACATATCAAGGCAATTAATTTCTTGTATAATACAACTGACGTGACATTAACATCCCACCATACGTTACTTATGTAAGTACGTAAGTGAGAATAACAAGATGACGTTACAATGGAAGTTCATCAGAGTCTCAGGTAGCGGACAGATGCATATTACGAGTGCGCGGGCGATTTGTGTGCGATTGTGTCAATTAGCAGTGCCTGCTACTAGCTACTGGACGGAGTTCGTTGCGCTTAAACCGAACAACTGCAAATGATGTTGAGTGACATGAATTCAGTGATCTACCGTCAGTTGGAGACGATACCTCATGACGAAGTTACGACGTACACTAGGGACACGAGGCTTTCTTCACTCTATACATGTTTATATCACAATTTTTTAAGAAGATTAGTTACAATTGCAACATAATTAGTACCCCTATGGTTATCAAAGAGCCAAAAATACTTGTGAATGATTCCCGAACCTCTTTCTCATAAGTCTTGTTGTGCGCTATCAAAACTTTGACCATTGAGTAGCCAATTAATCTGACGACCAACTGAACACCTTCTTTAATTGTGTGTTATTCCAACAAGGGAAGTCATGTCCCAATTCTTTACAGTAATCTTTAGATTAAAAATATATCACAGAATATAAAATTTCATAGATTGTTTCTCTAGACGAATTTAATTATACAACACCGCTTTCAACGGAGCTTAATAAAAGCTGAGATCGATTCGATAACATCGCAGAAAGAATCAAGGTGTGTATTGTCTATTAATTTTGTACCATTATATTATCATGTTTAGCAAAAACGCAGGCACATAATCTGGGTTAAAGATTTATAACGTTAATCAACTTTTGTCACCCAACTAACTGCACCGATCACATATCAGCGGCTAAAGCAGACCGTAAACAAACCGTGCCGTTAACACATATGACCCCACAGGTGACGTTAAGATACGCCCTCACGACCCAACAGCCCTAAGCTATTATACGACGTAAATTACAGAAAGTGGTTTCTGTCGGCTACATCGCTATAGATGCACTTCTGCTACATTTATATAGAAACGAATATGTACGAGTATTTTATATGGATATACAAATAAAACACAACAGTTTTTTGGCTATTTAAGTTATAAACTCGAAAACCTTTAAAGTTTTGCCTTATGACCAGTCAGTTTATATTCATAGATATAATCTATGATGAAGATATATTCTATGATTTTGAATTTATTTTCACGAAAAATTTATATCCTCGAAAGATCTATTTGAGACAGCAATGAGAATCCGCATTTACACATATGCTAACTAAGATATGATATTATTACATTTAATTTTAAGCAGTGGAGTATTACTGCTCTATTCATATGTGTATACTTGCTCACCAATGTAAATAAATATATACATAATTAGCTATATTTTGCTAGCTGTAAGGTGACAACTAGCGCCTCGTATCGAATACCATCCGAGTAAAGTCGGATTCACGTAAAACGTTTCCCACCTACTTAGACACTGAACATTCCATTTCTTAGCATCGAATGATACGTGTGAATTATTTCAGAATTTTATAAAAAAATAGTGAAAGTCTTTAGAATGGTAAATTTACTTATAAATACTTAAGTGACCGCACGCAGTACCAATTTTCTTAGTTTGATTACATATTCAAGAATAACTTCAAAAACGTTAAATGAGAAGTATCTATCCATCAAAAAGGAGATAAAAGGAAAAGATCTAACTAAGCGTAATCTGTAAAATTTTAAAACTTTTTTAATCGTTTAAAATATAAAACCACAGAACAAACTAATGAACGGACTTCTCAAAAGAACAAAACCTATAAGATTCTGAACCCTCAGGTTCCGGACGGAAAAAGTCCAGCGGAAGTGCGACGTTTTATTAGTCAATGCTTTTTATGCACTTTTCTAAAAGCAACATGAGTGTAAAATTATCTCGTTAACATATGGTTCCGTTTATTAAATCCGACTATTTAAGCAGTATTTTTTATGGTATTTATTTATTTATCTTCTTTTATGTATAGTACATATGGCGGACTTATATATAGTACATATGGCGGACGGACTTCTATACGCTCCAGATAATTTTGATTTAATTTTTAACGATATTCATAAGTGCTTAATAGAAAGTGTCATAACATATAACTTAAAGGTATATAAATATCTAAGAAATAATTATCAAACTTACTTTACTTACGCCCAAACTGAACAGGCGTTTTTGCGTAATATTCCAAGATACTTAATTTTGATAAGATGCTCGTAATTGCATTTAACCTTAAATAGAAATTGCTATGAATTGTAGACAGATGAGTCTTAGTCAGTCCAGTGGGTAGTTAAAATGACGAAACACTGACATTAACAACAAACCTACGCATAGTTTACAGACAAAAGCACTCAGAATTTCTCAACAATTCTCCATATTCCTCGTTTGGCAATGTGTTTGACGTTCAAAGTGTATATTCTCATATACGATAAAAAATTTTTTGAAGTTATGAATATTTGCATTCACTTATCCCTTTAAATCTAAATATGAGTTATTATTTCTTATAAATTATTTGGCGTGTGAACTTAAGATTACTCGGTGCCTCTCTTCGTTTCTTTTATTTTATGACTCGATTCTTCTTAAACATTCTTCGGCCTTCGTAAATTGAAAACGTCAAGATATTTAAACATTTAAGTAACTGGATATAAAAATCCATACCTAATTTGGTCAAATTGGATTTAAAAAATAATAATGTTCAAGTGCGAGTTTACTTCGAATTTTTGATTTGATTTAAATTGAATATACTAGAAAGCAAAATAAGAAAATAATATTCGCACTTCCATTAAACTTAATTTCTTTTGCTTTACTCGTTCACTCAATTTATATTCGCGTACCGATTACGTTTCTTTCGAGCTGTGGCGTTAACATGACAATTAAAAACTAGTAATAATAAGCAACTTATTATACAAAACAAATTATTATACAAAACAAATTATTATACAAAAACAGTAATAATACAGGCACCTAAAATATTCAAGTTAATTTCTCTTCCCTGCAGCAAAATTGAAAGCAATTAGATTTGTTCCAATTTATTTAACAACCGTTACGTTAAATAAATATTTGAATAAATCCGGAAAATGAACTTACTTTAGTATAAAATAAAAAATAAAATATGTCATTACAAATAATTAATTATTGTAATCTTCAATCATAAATTAGAACTAAACAGAGACTATAACGGCTAGGATGCATTTCATGGTTATTTCACATTGGATTGTTGCACGTAATGTTTCATTTCTTAAATCAATGCATACATGAATATAATATATGCAGATATATTCTATGTAATTTACACATTTTATTTTGTTTATAAAGAACCGCTTTTAATCCACCATGTGGATTGACCTTGCTTAACCCTGTGTTGGCATGGCTTCCTACTTTAACATTTTTTACTCGATTCATGATTTTAAGAAGACGACTGTGCCACGTTTGAGTGATTGGTAGTCCAATCTGACTACATACTATTCTTTATTTCCGTTATAAAGAATAGTATGTAGTCACACATACACACATAATACATTTGCTAAATGCCAATGTACGAACTATAAATTGAACAACTGAATATATATTGCTTTTTAATTTGTAATTACGTAACCTCTGCTTTACTGTGAGACGCCAATTATAAAACGCAGACATTCTCCGGTCGATGTTCTCCTATTTCCTACTCTTCTTATACCGCTCCACGTCAAACGATTTTACATTACATTACATCGCCTAAGGCCAATAGCGTACAGTGAGCACTAGGCCTAACCCCATTCACCCATATCTCCTCCTATAGAGGTGAGTAGGGCGCTATAGAGAGCGAGCCGTGGGAACGTGCGCCCGAGGCGTCCTGCTGTTAGCGACCGACCGCTATTCTACATAGCGCCCAAGTCTATACAAATATAATTGTAAGGTAAAATTGTCATTTTTGAAATTAAAGTCATCGATTATATTTTCATTTTGTTGCTGTATTCAAAGTAAAGTTGCACAAGTAAAATGATAAACTATGACTAACGCTGAATTCTGTGCACCGAATACCGTTACTGCAATTTAACATAAACAGGATATATAGAACTATATGCAAAATCCCATCCATAAAGAAAACTCTAAACGACGTAGAAATAAATTTTACTCCACACATCAATATAAAATTTTTAAAAATATTCCGAATGAAATAAAAAAGGGTACGATATTTATTTTACATAAATAAATTAAGGCGACAATATGTAGTATATACATACAACTATATGTATTTGTAGTATATACATACAACTATACTAACCATATTTTCATTGTTCATTAGGGCTAGGATTGGAGAAAACCAACAGAGCAAAACTTAAATTGGCTACGTTTTTTTGTTTTTTTTTTCGTAGTTCATGTTATTGCCCAAACAATATTTAATAAATTAGTTAATTTGTCCTAGCTTCCATTTAAATTTGACATTGGCAAAGTTTCTCTCAGTAAAGTAGAAGAAGAAAAAGGTGGCCATATGATTAGAAGAAATAAATTTTGCAATTAATATTCTAATAAATATTGATATTTAAAGTTATTCACTGGCATGGGCAGTACCAAGCCATTTTAAAATAAAATATTCGCTATACATTTTAAAATAAAATATACGCTATACAAGGTTAGATCCTTTGGATTACATGTAATTACACAATTTTTCTATGTATTTGGCAAATTCAAAATTAAATGAAAATTTCTTTATATAATATGATACGAGCGAGAGTTGTCACATAATTAACAAAATTTTTAACCATCGGCGATCATGCTTTAACTTTATCAAAAGTCAGTCGTATAATTTTAATGTTAAAATAAAATGATAAAAATATTTTTGGTTTTTTATACATATTTCTTAATCTTATTAATTTACGAACATCTGTACTATTATTCTCTTTAGTATTTTGGCAAATTGTTACTTTAAAATGTAGAAAAGATACTCAGTCGCCGCTGCTATCATGTTCTGGAATTGACTTCGTGCATTCGACGCATATATTATTGAGGTCAATATGTGCTAAATTTTGAATTGTTTGTAGTGTAGAAAACTCGTAAAATTATAAAGCTTACCGGGACAAATTATATAATTCGGAACGTAATGCGAAAATCAGGGCAATACAAAATACAAGACATATACTAGATATATACACAAATTGTATAATAAAGATTAAACAAAAAGTTTCAATACGATATCATCATTCATATTATTATGCAGTCGCCCGCAATTTAATAGCTGTCGAATATTATTAATATTTTTATATTGTTTATTAAATGCTAAAAAGAAACAAAAAATAAAATAACCAATAGCGAACGTAACTTTATACTAGGAGAATATTGAATTTGAGATTTTATTTGTATGTTAACACATTGCGACTATAACTATAAAACAGGTTTTAAAATTGGTACCAATTCAATTAGTAAAAATATGCTTTAATACATATATTTTCTTGTACCTTTCAGAAATACCCAGCGTTCGTTAAAACTGATATTCTTTGCTGTGGTGTCAATAAATTCCATAAAAGAATCTTCCGTGCCGGTATTCATCAATAATAAATACCACGATTCACACCTATATACAAAGATCACCGATGACCACAATAAACGTATTCAAATCGTAAAATTCAACAATAGAGCGGAGCTATGGCAATAACAAGTGAATAATGATTGGAAGATTGGGTCCGCTAATTTCGAATTGACCTGGAAGCTTAAAATTTAAAAAAGAAAGAGCAACTAGAGATAATACAGGAGCATTGACACAAGGACAATATTCTGGATAAGACAATATTGTATTGTTGCTTGCTTTGTGAACAGAGCCTCCGGTTCAAGACAATACTCATCACCGCGTTGCCCTGCATTGAATCGGCGACATCTGTTTAAATAAAAAAAATATTAAATATTTTATATAATGAAGAACTAGATGTTGTGGAAAAGTAAATAACCAAGCATGAATACGTAAAACTTTGTATAAGGAACTGTATATATTGCGCCTCATCAGTTCTTCACAACATTAGTATCACTTTATACTGATTAACCCTGAATTTATGCCTAAATTAAATGTATTTTTCATGCAAATGTATTGCTTCTAGCTTATTCACACAAGTATAAGACAACGGTGGCGGAAAACATTGTCTTGTACAGATATATCAGTGTTCCATCTCAGAAGTTAATAAAAAGCTCATCGTCCGGTCCTAAAGTCACGACATATTTAGACCTCGACGATACTGTCTTGTCCTCTTTATTAGTGCTTAACACTCGCAGTCTTATAACTTCTTAATCCTCACATTTATACTTATCCCTCACAGACTCTTAACTCAACAAGAATTCTAGCTTCAATATTCAAGGCTGTTAGAAAATTATTTAAGCGGGAATGCGACCCTGGACAGGCGGAGAGTTATCGCGTATTCTTAAAGGTCAATAGACATCGACAGCCTTGAACTAACGTGGCTCCTTAAATCGTAGACCACTTTCTAAGTATTAATATATTATTAATTATTTGCGCGCTTGCAAGTTTGCCTTTACTAAATTGAATAGATTTAATTTTTTTATGACATCGATTCTGATTACAGATATAAGTGTAACCTTTCATAAGCTCCGCTCATCTGTAACCAGCTAAAAAGTCATTATTCCACGTTCCGTGTCGAGCCGATAGTCGTTATCGCCCGGTGGCCCGTTACGGCGTCGAAGCGTCGCGCCACCAGGAGACACGTGCGGTCCATTCACTTGACGATTTTATTAACAAAGACACACGTGTGAAATCGATCAGCGAAAGCCAGTTCCCACAATTATTAGAATCGAATTTCATGTTGATGATGGGGAATGTTTAAGTTTCAAAATTTCAATGGCCCTTTCATAATTTTTGTTGAACAATAAAAATGTCCTATGTCCATAATTTCATATGTTGGATCTAGTACGGCGGAAAAGATGACAATATTGTGAGAACTCAAATTTCATGAAACATCCGATGATAACTAGCCGTCCCGTTCATTAAAGTTGGAACAAATATAACTTACGCCAAATGTGTATCATGTCTTTCTGAAGTAGTAAAATAATTTTATAGTGAAACTTGTTGCAAGCCCCTTATGTTACAAGGCACAGAACAATTATACCAGAGTAATAAAAAAAAATCTACCTCGAATTTTGATCCAATTGTTTTAACCTTTTTGCTGATATACTTAACTACAACCGCTACTTATAATAAGTTATCATTATATTGTATATATGCTACTATTTATGATTTTGTGTATTAAAATGACATCTTAACTCATAATTAAGTCAAGTTCAAAATTGATGAAGTTTAAGTTTCCACACTACACGTAAAGTCAAATTTCATTACTTTCTTCAGACATCTTTACGTCATCAGTTCATCTTGCAATAACTAACAAATATATGATTATATTATGGCACAGAAACTTAAAGACGTGAATGAAAATATAATAAAAATCTCTCTACACACAACAATTAGTTTAATTCCCGTCTCTAACACCTTTATTTACAGACTTATTTCGTCCCTTTAGAATCCGATTACATATTTTTAAGTTCAAGTTTATCGAGTAGTACCAAGTACGAACAAAACAACCCTTTCGTTTTCCGCAAGACCTTTTTTGACCCTGGGCGGGATTCACCACACAATAGAACAATGGTATATACTTCAGTTATCAAGTCGAGCAAAAGCTGCAGATGGACAAGGCATAGAAGAAGGCATCGCTTCGGAAAGAATATGCAGTTGTGTGAGAAAATGAAATATGCAGTTGTGTGAGAAATGTTTTCGTCTGATTTTTTTTTATAAATAAATTATGCCATTGTTTAACGCTAATATGGACTATGTTTACGATCGTACAATTGATAATTATAAAACAAAATGTGAACACATAAACAGCTGATTGTTGTGTTTTTATAAATAATACGGATAATAGCCCATGTTTTGCAAATGCGCTGTCATTGAAACCAGATAGGTAAATAAAGATTTAGGTGTATCAAAAACTGCTCTCCACAGCAAAACACGATTTAGTAATTTTAAATCCTTATTGTGGATATAGACAATTAAGTTTTTACTTATTGTAGGATATAAACATTTTTCAACGTCTAAATCGACAATTTATCGATTACAAACAGCTTTCTTGAGGTAAATTATCGTTCAATCAATCAAAATACAATTAGCGAAGCTTTTTACCGCGAGATTTTCTGGTACTTCTTATTAACTCCAGGTTTATCTTAATACGGTCGTTGTGAAACCCATTCAATCTGTACCTATTTTTTCACTTTGATACTTTTTTTAATCCGAGTCAAATGCAATAGTAAAAATAATGATAAAACAGTCGGACGATTGTACGAAGAAATATCAGGTGGGTTGGGCATCACAAGCGTTAATTGGTTTCTCAATTAATTTAATCTATACCCGTGGAGATTTCAAAGTTACCTAACTGACCTCTTCCGTAGTGAACCTGTTAATGTGATTGGTTTTTCGCGATCGTTTAGTTGACTCGAGCTGTCGATTCCAAGTCGCAAGGTAGATATTTTTGACATTGATGCAGATTGTTCAACAAAATTACCGCAGTGACTTCGTAACGGTAACGTCAAATATAAACCATGCTACGATCTGTTCATATAAGTATACATACAAAAATTAGTTCTAAAATATTGTTCAATCTTTTCAACTTTCAACTAGTAACCCTGAACATTCTCGAAGCAAACTTACATAAACCTTGCAATTACGTTTTCTATTTTTTTTTCGAAAATACTTCACTTTCCTTTAGACGTTAGGTAAAGCAGTGAAGCGATAAATTATTGACATCGTTTCAATATTTTATCGATCAAGTACTGACACTTTGTCGTATCATTAAATAACTTATGAGAAACAATGAATTATGATAGAATAACTTATACTAAAAGTTTGTACCCTGGCAGATGACAGTGCTATTTAAATTTCTTCGTTACGTAGCATACTATGTTATTTTTTACTGTTTTCTAATATTTTTATTATCTTTCATATTTGTACTGTTTTCTAATATTAATTATTGATTTATCAAAGATTTTATTAATGTAATGGATGAACATTATTGACCCAGGGTTACAAAACAGTAAACATTTTTATAGGCCTTGAATTAGCAACTAGGCAGAGACCCATACGAAAATTGGCCATGTCATTTGTGTGTATGTTTGTTTTTTTTTTATATCAATTCGTGTTTGTGTTTACAAACTTCACACAGTGATAGTTGGCGCACCGGGAAAAGACCTAGACTACATTTAGTTCCGAGAAATATCATTCTAAGTAATATTATAATCCTAACTAATATTATGAATGCAGAAGTGTGTTTATTTGTACTTCGTTCAAGTCATAATGAAGTAAAAGATCAATGTAACTTTCTGCGTAGAGATAATTGGTGGGCCAGGAAATAACGTAGGCTACTTGTAAACGCGGGAAATCTCATCCTACCTAATATGACAATCCCAGCTAATGTTAAAAATTCAAATGTGTATTTGTTTGTCCTTCTTTCACATCGTAATGGAGCTACAGATCGGCGTTATTTTCAGCAAAGAGATAAATGGCGGGCCAGGAAATAAGTTAGGCTTCTTCCCAATCCAGGAAGTCTAGTACTAACTAAAAAAACAAATCCGACCAATATTAAAAATTGGAAAGTGTGTTTGTTTATCCTTATTTCAAGCCGCATTGAAGCAAAAGATCTATTTGGCTTTCTGCACAGAGATTATGGACGGGCCAGAAAATTACATAAGCAACTTTCCAACCCGGGCAATTTCATTTTTACTAAAACAACAATTATATCTAATTTAAAAAAAATCGAAAGTCCGTTTGTTTATCTTTCTTTCATGACGTAATGGAGCAAAAGATCGACATTACTTTCTGCACAGAAATAGTTGGCTGACCAGGAAATGACATAGACTAATTACCAACCTGAGAAATCTTGTCCTAACTAATATTACAACCCCAACCTATGTTGAAAATTCGAAAATATGTTCGTTTGTCATTCTTTCACATCGCAATAGAATAACAGATAAACGTAACTTTCTGCACAAAGATGATTAGTGGGATAGGAAATAGTACAGACTACTTTCCAATCTAAGAAATCTTTTCCTAATTAAAACAAAAATCCCAACTAATGTTAAAAATTTTAAATGGTTTTTTGTCCTTCTTTCACGTCGCAACGGAGCAATGTGAGATCAATGTGAGTTACTGCACAGAGATAGTTCAGGGAAAATGAAATGACATAGGTAAAATACCTACCAGGGAAATTCCATCCTGACTAGTGTGACAATCCCAAATAATATTAAAAATTCAAGTCTGTTTTTTGTTCTTCTTTCACGTTTCAATTGAGTAACAGATCGACATGGCCATCTGCATATAGATAGCTAGCGAGCCAGGAAATAATACGAGCTACTTTCGAACGTAGACAATCTTATCCTAACTAATATAGCAATCCCAAAATTTAAAAACTAGGAAGTATATTTGTTTTTCCTTCTTTCTAGTCATAATGGAGCAATAGATTGGTGTTATTTTCTCACAGAAATAGTCGGCGGACCAGAAAATATTTTCTTGATAACTGATATAATAATTCCAACACATATTACAAATTCAAAAATATTGTAGTTTGTTCTTTTTCACTTCACAATGGAGCAACAGCTCGATCTGATTTTTTGCACAGAGATAGTTGATGGGTCAGGAATTACTTAAGCTACTTTGCAACCCGGGAGATCTCGTCGTAACTAATATAGCAATCCCAACAATTAAAAATTCGAAAGTGTATTTGTTTATGTATGCTTGTTTTATGTCGCAACGAAGTAATGGATCAGAGTGATTTTTAGTACAATTTGTGACATAGGCTACTTTCTAACCTGGTAAATATCATTTTAACTAATATAATCCAAATTAATATTATAAATGTGAAAGTGTGTTTGTTTGCTGTTCTTTGACGTCAGAATAGAGTAGCCGATCGCCATGATTTTTATACAGATATAGTTCGCTAACCAAGAAATGGCTAAGCTATTCTCTTTCGGAAATCTGATTCTTCCGGGAAAATTCTTATTTAAAACAAAAGGTACACAATGGAAATAATGAAGCAAAGTCGCAACGGAGTCACGGATAGACGTGAGTTTTTGAAACGCAATATAAGTTAGCAACAGAACCGCTCCCTTTAATCCCTCATTTAGAGGAAATTTGTTTGTTTTCATTGTCGTTTGTATTATAAAGTCACGAAAATAAAGGTGTAGTATTCAATTTCATTTTATTATTGATGGCATTGCATGTTTTAGTTTCTTCTTATAAGTTTTTAACTGAAACGACGTGCTCGAAACCGAAGGTAAAAATTAGTGTTTACAGATAAATGGGTTCGTTTTGTACGTTCTTTTAGACGTTTTGTGTACCAATTCTGAATAAATTAGACACGTTATTTTGGTTTCAAATTTTTATAAAAAAAACAGGATTCGTCTGGCGTAATGGACGAAATAATTCTAATACTTCTTCAAATTTTACTTCCTAAAATAATTTACTAGAACGAAAAGTGAAATGCATTAAATGGTCGAATAAATAGACTGAAAGCGAAAGTAATAATAATGACAAGGTTCTCAACCTTGTCATGAATTTGATGATTAATTTGATTATCAATATAACAATATTTGGGAAATTTCAAAATAATAACATTTACTTAAAATATATAAAAAGATAGTAAAGAATATGCAACTTATTATTTTGCTTATTTTGCATTTTTTCTGACCGCACTGAAATCATTTATTCAATTTGACGGGACATATAAAATAAATAGGAATAAATTGGTAAATAACATTTAAGACCACTATAGATTTAATTAATTTTAATTGAATAAATAATCATAAATATATACATACACACGTACATACACACACACATATATATATATATATATATATATATATATATATATATATATATATATATATATAATATATATATATATATATATATATATATATATAAATATATATATATTCAAACAATGAAACTAATCTTCCTGAATAATAAATGCAGGTTTCATCTACTTTTCATATTAAAATAATTACACTAATCCGAGAATTTATAATAAACTTCACAAAAATATGGGATTTTCGTCAAAGATGTACTAAGCCTTTAAGTAACGTTCAAAACCATATAACGCTCAAAAGCATTTCAAAGAGCGTAAGTCACAAATTATCCGTGCGGCTAGCGAGTTATTGACGCGGTTAATTTAGTTCGTAAATACGCCGAGCCATTGGCGTAGCGTTAGGTTATCGGGAAGAATTTGGGGTGGAGCTTGGGCTGGACCTAGAAAACCAGATCCTTCAAGGTCATTCGGTGTGCTCATCGCCTTACACCAGAGTAAACTTTATAATTTTACTGTTCACTTCGATACATATGACAGTTTAAACATTTGAGGAAACAAAATATTCCTATTACACTATTACTATTCTAATATTAACATTATTTTTCACTTTATATTACCTATGATTTTTTTTTCAAAATATCACTACAATTAGTCGATATCTATGCACATTTACAGTGAAAAACGATAGAAGAGTAGGTCTTTTCCTTAATATTTCTCTGACTTTCCTGAAGCACATAATTCCCTTACTTTTCGGACGATATTAATGAACGCACTTCTGTATATTAAACAGTAAACAGTTAAAAATAACTTCCAGAAAAACTATTGGTAATGAATCAGAAAGAGTGATAACGGCATTGAGATGAATACCGTTTTCGATAGTCATTGTTTGATATTAACAACGGCAGAACAATTAGAAATAATGACAGTTTTGCTTAAAATATGCCCTTCACTTGACCCTAAATTGTCTGTTATTTAAACACCATTATATGCATCCTTACCTCGGTTTTCATTTGATCCATGAAATAATAAAAACGATTAGTCGCACAAAAATCAAACCCATTCAAGGTATTATACTTAATCGATAAGAGCAGGAGCGTTACGATTAATGACTGTAGACAAGAAAATAACAAATTATTTATACCGTTGTTTAATGCTACAAATGATATAATAAAAGTGCATTATTTAAGTTTCATCTTTTACCCGGATGCAGATATATTGAAAACATTAGCCACCTAAATATTATGATTCGTGATACAGAGATATAAAAAGGCTCAACGAAAACAACACGATATCGTTCGCACCTGCCCCAATATGAAACTCTAAAACACCATTATCAGACAGCGATAAATTTGAAAAATAACATTAACAAGTCAAAGCTAAAAGCCTTTCAAAAATATATTGCAGTTACAAAAAAAATTAATTTTGACAAACATGAGAATTTCACAGATATATTGCTTTCATACGACAAGAAGGTTCCGCCTCCACATTTCTACACCTGTCACGCAAGCAAACTGGTAGACAGAAGCGCTCCAAGACGATTGAGACGTCTCCATCCGGTGTCCGACGCGTAGGTGGGACCGGATGACCGGGCCCGACCCGTTAGCCCCGGGCACTCAAACCTGCCGGCTGACCGTCCGGTCAGTGGGTCGTGACCGCAAACTTTAACGCGCTCCTCCATATTCGAACCTATTACACGACTCGTGTCATACAGCAATACAGTGTCTCGAACGAGTACCGTGAAGTATACCTCTTGGCAATGTTATTTTTAACAAAGACCCACGACGAGTGATGGATACACTTTCGCAGGTCTGCGGGTATGAATAAAATAAGTCAGCACTTAAGTGGGATGAAAAGGCCTCCACAACATGTCTGAAGTTTGGAATGAATTATGTACATATATTGTCAAGAGGAAACGGTAAATGATACCTCTTCAAAAATACGTCCGTCGTTTTTATTTTTTATGCTTACCGATGCTTTAAATTACAATTTTATATTAGGTCGAATTTAAAACTTGTATCTATATATTGTGGGTGATATTTAAATTATTTTAATGGCCATGTCAGTATGAAATTTACATTAGAAAATCTAGATATATGTGTAAAATACGAATTTTTATTCTGCAGTGTATTGCCAACAGTGACTTATATTATCATAAATTGTGATTGAATGCTTATTCTATCACAACTGAAATGCTTTAAATTTTATCACGAATCAGATTCTATTTGACACCTTTATAATATATATCGTATTAGGTAGATATCAATTAAATGATCCGCAGCTATTCTCAACATCTTTAACAAGTCAGTTTGCTTACTCTTCTGCATATGAGAGACCACGACGAACATAATAACATACAGTTATTTTTTTCGATATTTCCATTTTAAGTCACGTCGTAAAGACTGGGCTTTATTACTATGACACGGCCAAGGTTTATTTCATCAATGTCAAACTCGGGCTTTTATAGTTTATTTACAAGAATAAGTCAAATATTATTTTCAATAAAGAGAAAATTTTGAGAAAATAAGGAATTGCTTTTAGTTATTGCATTCCTTGCATTTCACAAAAAAAGTAAGTTAATAAATTATACACTAATGTACTAATTTAATAAAATTGCGAATATACCAGGGTGTATATTCGCAATTTTATTGCGAATAACTCGAAATACCTCATTTAAAACATGACTGCATATTACTTATCTTTCAGACTATTCAGTATTTTCAAACTGTATTATAATTATTAGCATGATTATGTATATTTCAACGACTTCTATCACGAATGACTGGCGCCTGTTCTCCGATTCTATCGCAGCATAACATCCAACGTGAACTCTTGAATTGTCTCAAGCTAAGTAATGATTACAGTAATGCTCCGCACGCCACGCCGTCCGCATTAGACGGCTAAGTGCATTCACGCTCTAATGACGTCCAATCACAACCATTACTATATACCAGGAGTGCACTTGAAATGATTACCTTATTTTATTATATTTTATCCACGACCAATAGTGCAATGATCTCTAGGTTAATACCTGAATTTTATGTTATAACAATACCACAGAACATTAAATAAGTCTAGATGATAAATAGCTCATGGAGCATAACTAATAAAATATGCTATCAACGGCTAAAGTTTAACTTAGTCGACTAACATCATGTATAATTAGTATTCAAGAGGATTATACGGGAAGCGATTGAAATTAAAAAACATCCAAATTTCAACCGTGAAGACGGATTCAAACTCTCGGCGGCTTGGAATCCAGTGATTGCAACTAGGTGTTCGCGATGTGTACATAAATCCAAGTGTCATGACACCGTCAGTGTAGTGTGTAGGTCTAGTGTGAACGCGCCTTAGATTTCTACAATCAACCAAGTGAGGGTAGTTTTAAAAAACACTCCCGCGTCGCAGCGGTGACTCCTATACATCGTCAGTCTTCCCGTGACCACAGGCTGTGCAACCAGTCTGAAACGTCGGGACATAGTGAGTACTTAGTATATAATATCTAGGTTTACTCATTAAATATATAATTACCGCGAAAAAACCCGATTCAAATCAAATAAAATATCATGTATAAGTTAATAGTATACAATTTCACAATTAAATGAAACTACGTGATGTAGTATTATTTCTACTTTCTTTAAGTTATTTAACCACGACCTAGCTTTCGTTGTATTACAACATCTTCAGGTGGGATATTAGCAATATCCCTAAATCTTTCTAATCTAAGAATCTTTGCTAATATCCCACCTGAAGATGTTGTAATACAACGAAACCTAGGTCGTGGTTAAAGAAATTAAAGCAAGTAGAAATAATACTACATCACGTAGTTTCATTTAATTGTGAATAATGAATTTCTACAAAATTAACGCCAAATATATTCAAGTATACAATTTAATCGACATGACCATATATCTGTTAGATTTTCCCAATTGCATAGGCCAGTCGTTTTAACTTTTATGTACTGAATGAATCCTGGTGAGCTGGATTTTTGTCTGGACTTTTGTTTCGGTGTTCTAAGTACATGTCAAAAATATACATCGACGTCGCGTCAATGTTTTGACTTATTGAATGTCAAAGTTCCGGAAAATCTCGTGTTCTATGGCTTAGAGGCCAATTTAGATTATTATAAGAATTTTTTATCTACCAATTCTCCATAAAAAATATTATCGTAGAGCGGCGAGAGCATACAGCTATGTATTAACATAGGGCACTAGGTACGCTAGCGCAAGATGTATATACTGCTTATAATAACTAATAATAAATTTTACATTTTTTCGGTACGATATATGTATTTAAGTAAAGAGCAGAGTATATATATATTGATAGATTGTTGGAATTGCCTATACAGCAAATAATACATTAATTATTTGCTGAACAATTTTGGTACAGACACTATTTTATTTTTAATAGTTTCTCTGATAGTAGTAGAAATATCATAGCCATAGAACAACTCAGATGAACTGCTACCTTTTCCACATCTCTTGAAGTATACTTCAATGAAACGATCTCAGTTTCAATTAGCCAAGACAGATTTCTCTCTAATCAATAAAACGAAAGTAAAGACAGATCAGATGGTAACGCTGAAGTTCTCAACGTTGAAATAGTAATTGAAAAATGTAATAAGTAAGTAGTTTCACCAAAATCAACCAATTTTCTTGAAAAATTAAAACAAAAGTATACTCGGTTGGTAGCCTTAACAAGTATCTACGTTGTAAGGAAAACATCAAATGTGAATTTACTGGGACGAGGAAAAAACAAAACAATAAAAATGTGTGAAAAAAATCGCGATTTACACAGTTTAGTTAACATGCGTTTACAAGAAAATTGCGCTCAAGATATCATCGTTGATGCTGAAATTATATTTCATATTATTAATGTATGATGCTTCAAAATCTGCACACTCGATAGACAATTAAATATGCTTAAGTTTTGAGAAACTAACGAAACAAAGGACAGTAATCAAATTTCAACCACCTACTACTGCAGCAACTCAACAGCATGCTTACCGAGGGTACTATTAAATACAAACTTGAGAACTTAAAAATAATATAATGTGACCAGTGACAACATTATTATCACCAGCACCCGATCATCTATTAAATGAATTCGATTGTAGAAAATGAAGGTGCAGAAAAATTGAGAAGTGATGGATAAACGAAAATGAAAATAGCAATGAAGTCGATGTAAATATTGGCACAGAAAAGTCACTCGATATTTTGTCCGCAGCTATGAGTTGAAAGTGAAAATAAGTACCAACGACGAAATGGCAGACACATAATATATATATATATATATATATATATATATATATATATGTATATATATATGTATACATATATATCTATATATATATATATATATATATATATATAGATTTTTTTTAGAGCTGTTGAAAAATAATCTCATATATTTTTCAAAATTTCCGGTGATACTTTAATTTTACTGAGTAACGATATTTTTACCAAGAATTACCAAGAATCGCTAAAGATAAAGGCGTATTGTCAGTGCATCCTGTCCGTAATAATCTAGGGCGCTTAAACGTGAACTCGGACGATTTTATCCATAAATTTAAAGTTATGGAAAGAGCTATGCTCGGAGTGAGTCGGGAGGATACAACCCGAAATGAGGAAGTCTGACCGAGAATCAAAGTAGTCGACATAGACCCTCAACATCAGTAAATTGAAGTGGCAATGGACAGGTATCACATTTGCCGAAGTATCGATAACCGATGGGGTAGACGAGTTTTCGAGTGGAGACCATGAATCTCGTAGCGCAGTGCGTGATGCCCTCCAGCCAGTTGGGTTGATAACCTAAAGAAGTCGTCGGAAAGTGGTTGGGTATGGAAGGCGGAGGACCGTGTGTGGTGGCGTGCCTCGGGAAAGGCCTAGATAGTTACAGGGTCGTGAGAATGATGATATAAATAATTATTAATTAAGAATATACAAGGTAATCAAAATCGAATGGTTATCATAAATCTTTAGAAACATTACGACAGACAATATCAATCGTAGTGTACTGCCAAAATTAATGTAAAATAAATTGTCGATTACAGTAATATTCGTTTCGTATTTTTGTCCGAGTGAATGTCATGTTAAGTTTTTTTTCGAGTTTTACGTGGCTTTTTCGGACGAGTTTGTCGAGTTTCGTGGATTCTGGCTATCCGTTCATTTTCTAATGCTTTAATATACCTACTATACTATTTGCAGGAAGGGGACAACGCATGGACAACTTAATTTCCTTTATAAAAATAAATAGATCATTAAATTTATTCATGTACTATTTATGAAAATGACTTCATTTTTCACACAAAACGCGAGTTTTCTCATATGTCCGATTCACATTTTAAATAAAACGTTTCATAAGTTTATTATTTTCATTTTATTTTTATAACGGTGTCATTGTTATTCTCTCTTATTAACAGTCTTTATTTTGTCTGCCTTATTTTGTTCTATGATTCCTATTGATCTCAATTATGCATTTTCGAAATAGAATGCAAATATTATTGTGGTCTAAAAGTATTATATAACGTACCCATAGTTAAGAATTCATTTTGAAATGACATCGTAAAATTATTTTGGATGAATATGGTATTAACTGTTTTCCCCCTGTTATAGTTCGTGAGTCACAATGATATAGTACCGCATCAAAAGCATTCTCACCTCAATTTATTTAGTTCAGGCAGTTGTGACCAATAACCCAAGTGACCCACTTGGGTTACAGCTGCATTGAGCGTAAATTAAAACTGCACACCCATTTCAATATCATTATTGATAAGACAAAGAAAATAAGACTTCACAATTAAATCAAACATCAAAAGTATTGTGTAAACTTTGCAATCTTACAAAAAATAAAATGTTACTATTGAAAATAGGCAGTCCTATTCGAGCACCATTAATATTGTATACGATGCCGTTAATACTTTATACTTACATAATAGCTCCTGGGATATCAGAACTAGAGCTTGAGTAACAGTCGCGTAACATTAGAATTGCATACGTCCGCATAACTTTATTATATATTCACAAATTGTTCAACGTTACGTAAAGTATATTTTTCCTTCCGCGTGCCGTTTTACGGCCGATACCCCACATGTTTAGTTGAAAGACGAGTTCATGAATAATTACGCACCCACGCAAAATTACCATGAAAAAACGCCTTGATTACAGACGCATTAATTCAGGCATTTTAATTACGTCTAGCTGACAAATAAACTCCATTGTTTAAACGTAATCGTTCCGTAGTTCTATATTATCACAAAACTCAGCAAGCAACGTATTAATATTAATATGAATGCGTCTCTGTTAATTTGACATATTTCTTATTATTGCCTTTGCACTTGACATGTTTATTAATTTTATAGCACAATTCCCATAAAATATGGAGATAGGACATTTGTACAATTCTTTATCTATTACGGTATACATTATAAATGACATGCAAAACTTATATGAAAATGTGCCACAGTACATCGATCATCCACTTTGAAATATGAATTTGTCCTATGTTGTATCAAGTTCATTTATGAATAACGTGAACGTTATGAAGTTATTAGCCTTTAAGTAGACGTCCGCACGTTATATAATCGTAAAACTTTTCTTTTGGCAGCTACGTATATTAAAATGGCGCCTTATTTCATTTTATGTAAAGGTTTCGTAAAACAGTGGACGGTACAGATGACTTTATAAGTTATTTAAATATTTCTTTCATCATTTAGTAATTTAGTCTTGCTTGTTGAAGTGGTGGCATGACGAATAAATATTACTTCACGCGCAACAAAACAAAATAACCTATAAAAACGCGTCACTTGTTATCCAGAAATAAAGTACAGAAATATTATCGTTGACAAAAAACGTCCATCTTTTTTTTTCTGCTCATAATATAATATGATGCTATTCTTTTCTCCCAAGCACAAATAATGAAAAATAGCGTTACTTTAACGAACAATAAAGGTTAAGATAAAGCTAGAGCCATACGATAAAAGATCTTTAAAGCGTATACGTTAACATTAAGTAAAGTGAATGATACAACACAGAGCTGATTGAACCTTATTACTTACAAGAAAAAAAATAATCACACAAATTTATACTTGACGACGATATTACCGTTAATTAAATTGACACGCATAGATGATCACACCTAGATAAATGCGTCATAATACATAATTTAACCAAGATCACCCTTAAAATGCATATGAACATATATGGATATTGAACAGTAATAAGTGGTACTAATACATGTTTTATTTTAAATCAGTCCGGAGCTGTAATTAGACACATTCGACCAGGTTACTATGACAAATAAGATAAACTAAAGTAAACAAAGAGGCACTCACATTTGCAAGCACGCCGCTGCATGGCTGGATGCGCGGCGGCGCAGAGAGCGGCGGTGGCGACTCGTCTGACGCCAGCGTCTCGTTGCCACTGTCCGCCATCGGCACCGCCCGTCTGTAAAACGTCAATAAGTTAAACCTATCTACGAAATAGCAACAATGTTAGATATTTAATATTCCAATAAGTACCGAAAATGATTTCAAAATTCTATTTTGTGTATTCAAAGAAATCCATAAAAATCATAGCTGGCGATAGAAAATAAAAAAAGACCTTTACATTTTGAGTAGAATTTTCAAATATTCATTGAGTTTTATTTTTCAAAATCAAATATCGTTCAACTTACATCCTCAACGCTAATGCATTGAATAAATTAGTATAAAACAAAAACAAATACATTCAAGAAATAATGAACAAAAAACCACAGTAAATACAATCATTAGAAATAGAGATTAAGCAAGAGAATCACTGAAATACCATTTTGATTCTAAAATCGCAAATGGAGCAGAAGAACAAGTCCAAGGGAGGCAGTGCTCCTAACACCTAGTGAAGCAAATTCAGCGCGCATGGATATGTGAAATAGTGGGTATCTTCATACGCGCTCATAATAGTTCGACATCAATCATTGCTGAATTATCAATATAATCAATAAATATGTTAAATAAATGCAGGGCTGGATGTAACTGTCCTTTCATTGGCACGGACTGATTGCGAAAAATGCAACAAATATCTATAATTCAAGCAGATTACTTTTTAATGTATTTTTTTATGAAAATCAACTTTTTACAACTCATTTCTCGCCATAATCACAAAGAGGGGTAAGTTTAGAGGATTCATTCGAAACAATTATATTGTAATTTGAAATGCGAAAAAAAATAATAAAACGCTCATTTCCTTTTCTTTAATTTGATAAACAAATAATTTTAACTGAAACAATAGCAAAAAAGAAAAATTTGTTTCTTTCCAAAATTCACGTAAACTTTTTAAGAATTTAGGTACAAGTTTGGTTTAGCAGCAATGTAAATTTCCCGTTTTTTTTGTTTAATTGAAAATATATACATCAAAAATGACGTTTTTAAAAAATACGGCTCGTATTCAATTATTTCATCATGAAAAATTAATTTGAAATACGCTCGTTTTATTAAGAAGCGCCCGTCACTTGGTTGTCAAACATAACTTTTCTAACCTCACTTTCTGCGATCCTCTGCGAATTTAAATTTTTTTATTTTTTTGGGTTTATTTTTTTTCGATTCCTCTTTGTATTTGCAAATTCAGTGTTCAAGATCGCTAAGAATGGCAATTAAGTCAAATTTATTAATTTGCCGTGCGCAATTTCTATATAAAAATATATCGGAATGAATCGTGTCTAGGTTCCCGGTTTTTTTGTAATATGTGGCCCAATTACAGTAGTTCAAAATTTTTTTTAGGTAGAGAACATCGGTCTAATAATCGGAGAATTACAGTAGTTCAAAATTTTTTTTAGGTAGAGAAAATAAGTCATTTAAAAAAAACATTGGATCTGCAGAAATCAATAGTTTAGAAGTTATGATTTTTTTTGTACTTTTTGAAAAATCTTTAATCCAGTCATAGAAATCACTTGTTCGAAAACTGTTCCACTAAATCACGTGTAATTTGGTATAGAAGTAGAGTAATCACGTAACAAGCATGCAATGAGTGAAGTACAGTAATCATGTAGCAAGCATGCGATTTTGTGTATATGTATGTATTCTTAGCTTCTGCTATTGTTTGATATTTCATGTTGAATTTTTTCGATTTCAAAAAAATACATTTAAAAAAACTGTCGTAAAATCTGTAAAACTAGAGATTTGCTTACTTACTTAAGGATATGGTGATAATCTAGGCAAAAAAATCGTAGTGATGTACCTCTTGCAACATCTTCAGAAATAAACATCATATGCAGTAAGGAACTAAAGGTGAAATGCCTACCACAATCACAATTTTAGCAAAACTAAGTGTGTTTATTTATAAAAGCATAAATCAACTCAGATTTACCAAAATTATTCGCAAATCAAAGTTTGTTAGCCTTAACATACAAAAAAATGTGTTCATGAAAAATTACTGCTAGACAGAGAGGGCTTTTATGTTTTGCACGTATGAGAAAGAGAGCGACATACCCAAGCAGATTAGACTTCAATTACAATCGCAAAACACTAGACAAATTTTATGTAATCTAGTGGAAGTTTTCGAGTTGCCAAGAGCGCTATGCGCTAGCTAGACAGCCTGACAGCAGTCACAGACAAAATGAGGACCCGTTAAAAAGAGTGGATTCCGAAATTCGAATATGACTCGGCCATGATATATTTGCTGACAGAACGACGAAAGTCGTTTCAAGTTTGTTTAACAAAAACTAGCGTAAAGCAGTATAAAACTAATTATGAAAACTTCATGGGTGCTCGTTTCCATTTTTACAGTATACTTAACTGCTGAACTATTCGCAACGGTCATTGGTGGAATGGTTCTAGGTGAGCCGACGAGCTTAGATATTTTATCTGATTACTAATTTGATCTTCTGATTCAAGTTAGATTTTATTATAATTTTTACAGATCTTTCTCATATATTAAGACCTTTTTAAAGATATATTTGATTTATGTTCGCTTACTTTTAGGTGGCCCAAAAAAATTACTCCTTTTAATGGTTTATTTGTGGAGTTAATTTAATAGGATAATAAAAATAGTTTCTAAGCATGATTATGAATTTATTTATCATAGATAATAAAGTCGGGTGAGAAAACTTCTAACTCTTTACACCAATTACTGAATTATAGTTTCGCGATGTTTTCGAAATAATGACATATCTTTCTTACAATAAATAAATACCTATTATTGGGATAGGTTCGAAAACTATATTAGTTTTCGACTAATTTTAGGGGCTTGTATTCGATTTACACAATGTTTTTGACTTTCAACATGTCGACCTGTGTCAATCACGACAAATCGCCGCTATATCCATTTTCGACTAATTTTAGTGCATCGAATTTGAATTTTTCAATGTTTTTGATATTTGAGATGGCGGGTACTGTCATTCGCAATAATCGCCGCGGTTTTCGAATAATTTTAAGGTCCTTAGTTCAAATTTTACAATATTTTTGACATTCAAGACGGCAGCTTTTGTCAGTCGTAACAAATCGCCGCTATATCCTTGTTCGACTAATTTTAAACTCCTAAATTCGAATTTTATAATGTTTTTGACATTTAAAACGGCGGATTCTATCATTTAAAAAAAAATCGCCACAATATCTTTTTGCGACCAATTTTAGGGCCCTGAATTCTAATTTCACAATGTTTTTCACATTTAAGATGGTGGCATCTGTCGTTTACAATAAATCGCCAATATATTTGTTTTCTATTAATTTTCGGGTACTGAATTCGAATTTATCAATGTCTGTGAGATCCAAAATGGCGGTATATCTCGTTGGTAATAAATAGTCACTATATCGGTTTTTGATTAATTTTAGGGTTCTAGATCCATAATTAAGTGAGTAGTATATAAAATGAATAGATAATTTTGTACTAAGTATTGGAAATATGGTGAACAAATAATTTATATATTTTTTATGAAAATAATATTGGATTTGTAGACAATGGTAAAATGTAACATATTATAATGATAGTCTTATGAATTAATGAAAGCCGCACCATTAATAATTTTTTCAAAATTGGAACTAAGTGTACTCAATAAAACATGGAAAAATTAAATACATTGCACTCAGAAGTTAGCAACACTTTTACATTGAGGAGTACATTTTATTACCCACATCGTACGCTCAATATACAGACGGCATTGTAGTAATCATGTGTCCATCACCTAGCTTCAATTTGCACCCAGACGAAGCAATAAAACAAAAAAGAACTGAGTTTGAAAATACTATAGTAGTAAAATTAACATCAATAAAAAGTATCTATGGTTTTGAACTTCGTATCACTTGGTAAACTTATTTTACTGTCTGGTTTGGTGTTAATAAATTCTAGTAAGAAAACATGGAATCTCATTTAGTCAAATTTTATCAACAATTTTTGTTTCCAGAATCGGTCGATCTTCGACAAATCGAGTTCAATGAAACTAAGAGATCATTCATAATATTCGATTTTAAAAGCGAAAAACTAAAGATGATCAGAATAAAAGTTTGTCATGTCAGGGACCCGATACTTCCAAAGTTTATAGTCATTTCTTCAAAATGAAGAAAAAAACTTTCAATGATTACTTCTTTAACTAAAGTACCAAATGAAAATATTTTATTGTAACAAATAAACCCAAATATAAAACAAAGCTTTTGGAAGGTAATGTCCGTGTAGATGTATTTAAATTTAATTAGAAACTTTAGCGCTTCTTTAGGCATGTCTTTGTGTCAATCTATTACTCTAGTCGTTTGAGAGTCGAACATGACATCGTATATATATTGGTCTAAAAGGAAAATCAGTCGCAAGGAAACGTGGTATCTGTAATAAATAGTACCTTTTGTAATTTTAATAATTAGTGATTTCATATTTCTGCTTATGCATTCACATGTCTTTTTGATTTTTTAGTTTGTTTCACATATGATTAAGACGTGATTTTACGGGTGTCACGGTATAAAATATTTAAATAAATAAACATATAACCGCAATATATATGTTTATTCATTTAAATCTATTATATTGTCTTTGATATTGTGGTAGTTGAAGACGATCAACCCTATCAATTGATAGATACTGCTGCTGACATGGAAACATACAAGCTGAATGTGGAAGATAAAATAATTGTACACAGTCTTTCTGGTTAGATGGCCTGGTCAATGGATAAAATCCTAATTAAAATTACAATAATACAAAAGAAATAAAACTGGTTAACAAACAAATATAAAACTCTTATTTCCATTTTAGTTATAAAGTAAATGATCAAGATAATGCGCATAGGCTGTAAATTTGTTGCACACAAACAAGCGCGTCGCAACGTGTGTCTTAGTAATTTTACGACCAGTAAATACCCGTTCTCGAGCAGCGCAATTTTGTAAATACATTATTATTAATAGATATCCCGAAACTATCTAGAATGTTGTATGACAAATGACAATCCTCATTGTAGTCATTATTTTATTGATTTATAACTTATGGGGAAAACATATACAAATGATAACGGTATACAATGACTTAAATTCTTGAACTTGTCTTTTAACGTATCCAAATAAAAAAAAAACGTAGTACGTACATTAATATTAAAACTTGTGTGAACATTACCATAATAGAATATAAAAACAATATGTAATATTGAATAGCAATTATTGCAAATAATAAATAGAAACATGATAAAAATCCATCATTAATTAAAAATTCACAATAATCATAATCAATAGAGGAAAAAAAATTATAATCAAAAATAATTAACAACAAACAGACCAAAAATAAAATAATAAACCTACAAGATTTGACTTGTGATGATGAGAAAAAAGAAAGAAAAAAAAAGAAAAGAATTGAAAATTTAATATTAAATTTCAAAATAATATAATGTCAAATGGGTTCAAAGCACATAGACATAACTATAAGTTTTCATCGACGTTACTCTATCTGTAGAGTTATATAATTTAAAGCAAAACGTAAAGGCGACATGTCACAAGGACGCATGACAAACGACCAAATCCATTATGAATTCGTTAAATATACTTGTGACTGTCAATAATACTTCAAAGTGGACTTAATCAACATGAACAGCTCACATGCGCACGATGTATTTTTAAAAGCCAATGCAGTTTGTAAAAGCGTTAAACAGTAGGAAAATAATACGAGTATTTCGAAAGTGTAAATTGGATATTTAACTTAAAAGGGGCCTACGGAATACGCACTTGGAAAAATTGTTCTGTCATCAATTTGTAGTGCTCTAAGTCACGCTCGGTTTGCGGTTACTTGTGGAGTAGTTGTCGATGATGACTGGTCAATTACATGAATCAGAAGCACCAGAGGTCTTTGTTCGCCACGGTGCAAAGCGATAAAAACACAATTAGATTCGTCATTTTCGGGACCCAAAAGATTTTTAGATTCCCCACAACATGATCACAGGTCGAAATGTGTATACAGATGAAAGAAGAAAACAAAATGTTTAAGGGAAATTAGAAAATAAGCAATGAAATGATTTAATATTGATGAGATATGCCTTGAAACTATAATATTTTAATAATATCATTCAAGTTTCGTGCTAAGCATACCTGAAACTATGGCTGACCTAGCTGCCCACAATTTACAGAGTTTTAAAATCTATATATTATCATTTTATTATGTCAAATATCATCTTCATATAAATTCATAATTATTAAAAAAGTAATTACGAGATATGCTTATTGTAACTATGTTTATATGTTTAGTTTAAAGACAGCTGACAATTTTGCTTAAAAATCTTGCAATCTTTTTTATCTAACGCAAATCTTTAAAAAATGTTATACTGGGTAATCATATATAATGTTGGTTAATCAAAGGTAGGCAAAACAAATTTTTTTTCGAATGCCTCTCGAAAATATAAGATGAAAATAATCTATAACATTTTTTGCTAACTAACTTATTTAATAATTAGTTATTATAGCTAATTAACTTATTTTTCAATAACAAAATATTTTTATTCCAACATTTCCTCGATCCTAACTACATTTAAATGTTTTGTTATAGTAAACAGAATAACCATGAACAACAGTTAGTGAAAACACTAATCGATTTTTCTTTCTGTTACAAAAATTAGAGAGATTACAAAAGTTTGAGACGAATCACAACTTCCTAAGTAATGCCGATAGATCTAGTAAAATTAGTCTCATTATGGCAATGTTGAGAGTCTAGGAAATTGTTGTTTTTCAGTAAAGAAAAATTTAAAACTTGTTCGAACTATACTTTAAAGGCTTCTTTTCAACCATACTCGCTATACTTGAAAAAGGCCTATACTGAAAAAAAGTTATTTTTTTAGCTCCGCTTTTAATTAAATCATTTCAAATTTTTAAGATTTTGAGCCTAGAAACTACACATTATGTGAGATTTTTAAACCGCTATCCTATTTTGTTTAGAAATTAGAAGCCTCTGACAGACAGGCAAATTGACGAACAGACGGGCAAATGGACAGACAGATGACAATTGCAGCAACTCTGTTAGGGTTGCTTACAGACCCTTCGAGTACTATCTACGGGTATATACAACTATATACGATATATTTATAAAGACGACTAGCAATTATATATTACAAAGTTTTCAAATATGAACTACTTTAACAGGATGTTGACATTTTACACCAATGAACTATGTAATGAACAAAAATAATCGCGTTAATACGTTTAAACAAAATTTCTTTTGACGCAAGTTTTATAAGAAAAGCAACAATTGTTCATTTGAAGAAATTTAAAAAGAAAACAAGTTGTTCTCCTTCGTTACTTCGGAAAAAAATTGAAAATTATTTAAAATGTTAATCAACTATTATACAAAACTTGGAATTACACGAAATGTATTTTCTAAATAATATTTGTACGTAAGTGTGCATCAATAGCATCACCGTTTAAACATCAAAGGTCGCTGTGAAAAGTTTTTCGCACTATCGTTGTTTCTTTTGTTTATTGTTGTTTACATATATTTCGTATGTTCGAAACAGATAACAATGGGTGGTGCTAGATAGCTCGTTTTTTTAATTATTAAGAAATATACTAGTGATGTTTAGAATACAACACTTACACAAACGCAACATGCGTGGACATCTTGGTGAGGATCGCCTTTCAGGTGGCGATTATCACCAATTCCATCTAAAGATATCATTTGGTAATAAAATGAAATAGCGTGAGCAGTTTAGCCTTACACCGAAAATAATGAAAAAGAGAAACTGAAAACTAATGACCATAGAAAGCAAATTTATCATATAAAAGCTGTTGATAATTTCGGACCGAAGTCTTCATTTCTTTAAAGATAAAATTTGTGAAATGTATCACAATTGTGGACCACTAATCAGATCCAAAATTATACTTCGTTGCATAAAAGCTCTCCAGTAAATAAGGAGAGTAATCATTGATCTAATTTATGACTTACACTTTCACCCGTTAAAACAATATGAACATTAATTCGAGAGCGATACCTCGCCTCTTTATGCCTACTTGCAAATTTGCTTCGATGAAACAGCGCATTTCGCTAAAACTGAGCAATTCAGCAGATCAAGGATTTTCTCGTCCGACAGCAAGACCTCATATTTAGATTTTTTAGAAGAAACACGCACATTCAAGTTTACCTATTGAAATACGAATAATCATTCCATCAATTTCCTTCAATAATTATCTCCTCTTAGCGATGGATCACTTTTCCGGTATAGCACAGCATATTACCAATGAATAGTGCCATCACCTGTGTAAGCATGAACGTATTTACTCGCAGCATATTAAAATTCGAGATAAAAACTCTTGACAAAGCCTTGAATTCAACGCAACATCTGTCTTCAATTTATAATAACAGGTAAGGGATTGAATATTTAGGTTATTTGAAAGGCAGACAATCCGTGAGAAACAACTATCTATTCCTTGCCATACATGAACCTTAGCCATGCTTCATAATCTACAGCAAGTTAAACAAAATCTCAAGTAAATCCTAGATTTCAATCAAATTTCAATCAAATTTTAAAACAAATTTAATTGCTACGTAGGATTCAATGTTGCCGTCACAAAATAGACAATTATCCCCAGGAACGTTAACAAATTCGTTTTTGCTCGTACGGTGAATAAAAAATACAACAGATTCTTTGTCGTCATGTTTTTTGTAGACATCAAATATAATATATTATTAAAATGTAAATTGAATGCCGTCACAGCAGCGCGAAATGGCTTTGGATCACATCCGTTTTCGATTTATTCGAGGCCGTTCGTTCACCTATACGTAGATAATCAGCCCGCCTGCCGGTTGCGTTATGTAACACGCGTATAACTACCGTTTTCTGGGTCTTATGGACATATTTTCACCGCAATATAGAAACAAATAAAAACTAAAACTTGGTAGAATAGATAAATCTTCAAATACAAAATAGATAATTGAAAAGTGAACAATGAAATTTATAATGACATAAAATTAATCTTTAACATTAGAAAACCCTTTATGAATGATGCTTTACCTTAATTTGTTACCACTGTTCTGAGGTGAAAATGTTACTCGATAATTTTCCTAGTTTTCAATCTCTACAAATTTGCCAGTTCCAAGTAAGCGGAGAGGTAACATGTAATAGGAAGCAGTAGTTGTAGATAGTCAATGAGTAGCGTACGCTAAAAATCTCAATTCCTTTTGCATAAGCCTAGCACTAATCATAATTACGTTTCAAGCTTTTATTTCTCGCTAGAATTGTAGAACATACATATGATTGTAGAGTTTTATAGATAGGCAATTAGGTATTCATATATTTTATTAGGGTTTCGTACCTCAAAAGAAAAAGATTTCAGAAAGCCTTTTAACAATGCACATTCCATAAGAGTTAAAGAAATAAAATATTAAATAAGAGTGATCATAACAAGTATCTGCCCGCAATTAGCCCGTGAACAATTTGTTTTAAATAATTTTTCAAAATAAATATTCTACAAAATAATAACAAATTAAAAAATATAATTCGGAAGATTTCATTAGCACTAATTTAGTAAATTTAACGTACATGTATTTTAGAATACATTTACAAACCCAAAATAGTGCTTCCGTTCATGTTGTGACACTGTCGGAAATTATTAGTCCAAATTGTTTTGGTTCGACGGCAACAGCACCGGCTTCGGCGAGTCTCAATAACGATTTTAAGCAACTACTCCTTCAGACGGTTCGATTTCAGCATTGGCCTTTTCACCGGTTAGTATTCCACAAAATTCCCTCGTTTCAGGAAGTTGGGATTTACAGGTACGACGCTGGGAAGTGAAGATGACTGGGAAGACAAATTCTAAATCAATGCAGAGTATGGATGGACCTATACTTGATGTTTGCTGGCGTGATGATAGAACAAAAGTTTTTGTGGCATCTGGAGATAAAAAAGTCAAATGCAGGGATCTAGCAAATAATCAAATTATACAGGTTGTAGTCCGTAATGCGCCTGTCGAAACTTGCTATTGGGTGAAGGCATCCAACTACATGTGCCCCATGACGGGTTCCTGGGATAAAACGCTTAAGTTATGGGACACTCGAACACCAAATCCTATCATGACGTTGACCCAAGCGACAGTGCACAACACTGCATTCCACCCAGTGCTTGGAACATTAGCCACTGTGGGTTCTGATGATACATTCTCTTTCTGGGATAAAAATGCATGCACTAAATTGAAATTCTCCGAACAAATAGGGCAATCACTCACCAAGTGTACTTTTAATTACAACGGACATTTGCCTACCCGGTCAGCTACGACCGGTCACGAGCATTTCAATCCTGCCAACAAAAACTGCATATTCCTAAGACCATGCAATGAAGACTCTAAGCTGCAAACCATATCGTAGATTATGCTTACTATGTAACATCATTTCTACTTTTCTTCCGCCACTACATTTATTTTTTTCCGACTTTCCACAAAAGTGATAATTGTTTGGATTGTAACACATTCACTATAAAGTATATTTTTTATTCTTTATTTTTTGGCTGCAGCAGCTAAACTTTAATGTTCATGTTTGTGTCTTGAAAATACAATGAATCAGTCATGATAGTGAACTTTCATCCTGCATAAATTGTAATTATTGATGTAAATTAGAGTTCAGAGTTATATTTTAGAATTTAATGAACAGCTCCATGACTATACTAAAAGAAATTTAAAATTTAACTTCCTTTCCAAATAATTTCATTAGAATTATAAATTCAGAAATTGTTTTGTTAAATTGCTATAGAAAGCTTCTATGGGTTCCTGAGTACAAAATAAAACGATTATAATAAATAAATAAAAATCATATTTGGTTCCATTCTCAAAATACAACTTTTTCAACATTACTAGTACTAAGCGGACTGCAGTGCGCTGCACGAAATCATCAATGTTACACGCCACAGCTTATTCAGCTTCGAATATTGGCCGATACGAGTATTATTTCTCAAAATATTGGTTATACTGGTAATTTAGTATTTCTGTTTTGTTTTTTTATGTAGGTTCTGTTTATAATAATAACAGATCTTTAATAATTTTATATTTAAAAGTAAATGTAAAACTATTAAAAAACTAAAGAAAGATACGCGAGTCTTTCATTAAGAACAGTCCATTAATTAGCATCTATACGTAAACAATCTTACGTCATTTTGAGTAGTGGGTATATTCTCCATGTTAATGGGTATCGGTTGGAGGAAGTGGGTAACCTTTTATACGTACTTTACCTAAGTATTCGGCGTTATTCGTTTTTACAGGGGGTAACACCGGGGTGAGGCGAAAATCGCTACCTCCTTATTATTCGTGACTACGGGTAGATAGCAAGTGTGAAAATTTTAAAGGAACCGGTGGAAAATTGCAAGAGCCTATATAGAACATACAACACACACACATACGTTCACTTTTATATAAAAGTTGGAAAGTTAGATGCGACAATGTCACGGAAAATTAATTCTCTTAATGCTATGAAAAGAATTTAGACATTCGATGTAATGAGAAAGTTATGAATGCTTGAAAAATAAAAAAAAACCAGTTGTTCGCTTGAAGGTATCCTGTATATATTAATATTGATACTATCATAAAATGTACTTTCAAAAAAAATGTGACAAAGTTTGTTCTTATCCGATTCAACCTACATATATGAAATCAATACAATGAAGAAAACGAATAAACAAGAACATTTAAATACGCAGGCAGTGACCTTAAAAAGCGTGGGCGATTGAAAAACATAGAATCCCTCTACAATGTTAGACTCATATATATTATTGCACAACTTTAAATTTTTATAAAATGTATCCTTCACACTAGATTATTATTTGTCACGCACATAACACTATTCATTGACAAATGGAATTAAAAGAAATATTCCTTATCCAAAGAAGTGCAAAAACTACGGTTTAATAGAGAGTAAATTTAAACTATTGGTTTCTGTTTTCTACGAACAAAATGTAATTTTCTTCAGCAATTATAAGACAGTTGATTAAAATGAATTGTCTTATAAATAACAAAAATCTGTTGGTCACGAATAAAACTTGCCATACAAAGTTCCGTGAACACTTGGATACATCAATATTTAACGTATGTAATGTTTTCACTAAACTATTTACAAACATTAATATTTTTTTTCACCGTGTAAATATTTTACCTCTGACAGAACTAAAAATGTAGCGAATTTCTCAAAAACTATGAGATATTTAAACCGTTGTGCTGATTTAAACCAAATGCTGCAATTTTCGGGCAAACTTGTAGTAAGGCAGTAATTTCTTGATTTTAAAAAAAATTTTCTCATATTCTAAAACTCTGTATATTATATATATAAAAGAAATAGTTTTAGAATTCCTATAAGTCATTCTATCAATTGCTATATGGGGCTACTATTACTACATAGGACACATGAAATGAAAACAAATCTATTATTTATTTATCCACTCTAAAATTTATACATAAATATATTTGAGTTTAACTATATGCAGATCCATATAATATGGTGTGTTGGGTTGATCACAAGGCAAACGGCCTTTGACGTAGCGGCACATCGCGAAGACCCGCGTTCGATTCCCAACCGCTGTTGTCGAGCGGGACTGGACTAGTGTTCTGGTTGGCTGTAAGAGATAGCTGTCATAGCAACAAGTCCGCCATATGTATCAATTGTATACATTATAGTCCATAAATCAATAATGTATGTGTGTATATATATATATATATATATATATATATATATATATATATATATATACACAAATTAAATAAACATTCAAATTTTGCATACTTCACATTTCTAGGTCTAGTTGTATTAAAAAATCCCTAAAACATACAGGAAAATAATATTGTTTAAAAAGAAAAAATGCTATTTGGGCACTTATAGAATTTCTGTTGACCTATTTACAAATATTATTTTTTCACAATGTAAAGAAATTTTCTACTATATTTCCCACAGGCGTAAAATATGGTGCATATTTAAAAAAAAATTTAAGTTAAGTGGTTACGGAAATAACAGGGGTTGAGATATATTTTTTGCATATTTTTCAGCATATCTCTGAAGATGTACTGCCTAATATTATGAAAAAAATTGAGACCTTGTTTTTGAGGCCTTTGTTATTAGCTCTTTCAAATGATATCCCACATGTAATTAAAAAAAAACTCGAGCACGTAATTTGGCCCCATTAACAATTCCATATAAATATCTTTCAGTATTAACTATTAAGATATGTGCGGATTAACGTTTTATTGTAATGCCAAATTTTATGTTTCTACATCAAGCGGTTTCTGAGAAAAATCGCTATGACAGACAGACATGTGAGTGATCTTATAATAGTTCCATTTTCCTTTTGAGATATAAAACTCCAAAAAATGAAAACATCTTCAAGGTCTTACTTGCTTCCTACTCCTTGTGAGAACAAACAAACCGACAACAGTTTTCTGAATTTCCGAGGACGTAATGAATTTGACACGTACTCGTTTTATTTATGGGACCCTAAGTTATGTAATGCTAACACCGTCAGTTTAGATGTTTTCACGTAATATACATGAAAATAAATAGACAAACACACAGACAAAAATTTCAAAAACGATCCAGGAAAATCCCATTGATATACATACTTTTTTGCGAATTTACATACAAGCCAATCTCAATTTAACTTGCATAAACTCCCTAAAAGCAGATCTCAATATATTTTTGTCCGCCGAGTCTAAAATATGGGTCTTTCAGTCAATTAAAATATGTAAGTCCCACGATAATATTATTAGCATTAAAAGACTCTTTTCTACTACCAATGTATACGATTTACCAAAGTAGTTCTTTAACGACCATCTATTGACCAAATAATATCTTAATTGACAGCGTCAGAGAAATTACAAATTTTCTAAACGCTTCTTTTATGGCTAATCATCAGTTACGTTATAAAAGTTCTTCATAATTGTATACCCATTTATCATACAACCAACGATCGCTTCCTTCAAACACTCTTGCAACCATTAATGAACTATTACTGAAGATATTGAAACGCCTTCAAAATTTATTCACACTTGAGTTTTTCAGCCTCAGAAATTATACAAATTCTATTGTAAAAAGATTACGACCACTACAGACCGTTATTCAAAATATGTTAATTGTAAAAATATAGCATCTAACAACAATTAAATCAACTTTATCTCTTCTTTTCAACGCCTCTAAATAAAAATTGGGTAAATGTAGACTTTTGCCTGCTGGTTTTTTGACAGAGGAAGGCTATTTATCCAAACAATAGTCAGGATCAACAAACATTAATAAAGCCTCTATTTAATAGGTATTGCTAGTCTTTATCCCGATTCTTTGGAAATTCTTTAGAAACTCCATTTGTTGAATTCAAACAGAATACGTCATGCGAAGTTTTTGTAGAAGTTTAGTCCACGCGGAACTAAACGACATCAAAAATTTTCCGCACCTATTAAACCACACGAAAGTACCGTATGTTACCAAATAACTGTCATAAAAATTAAAATGTCTTCAAAATTTGGGTGTCCGTTATTATATCCTAAGTTTTCAGTAAGTACGCTTATATTTCCAAGTATACACCATGACTACATACGTTGGACATTCGTGACCGGCGCGAACAACGCGATAACATTTTGAACTCTTTATTGATGCGTCCAAAAATTCACAGAACTTATTTTAGTTTAACTCTAAATCTGCAATTCTTACTTCACTTAACCGTGAACAGCATACAATTAGAACTTTTGATTCCACAATAAATAACGGTTTATTACGAAATTCACCTTAAAAGGCCATAGTTTCGCAATGTCGGTTAAGTAACAGATCTATAATTACTTTAATTGTTCGATTTCTGCGCGACATCTTCACGATATTAAAAAAAAATCCAAATTGACTAACTTTGAGGTTAATTGGAATAAACTGTTCATGAAGCAATAAATCTGACTTGTTAATATCCTTTTGACTACATTATATTGTCTAAATAAATAAAATATTAAGTAACTATTTGAGAACAATACAAATAAATCGACGTTTAATACCACGTTTGCCAATTTGAGGTGATGCGTTTCGAATCAATGCATTTTTTTGCAAACTTAATGTCGAAATCAAATACGCCAATAACAATAAATTACCGTTTGAAAATCTAAAGTGCAAGGTGATATTCTCTAAATACAATACGACACTCACACATACTATTTGACTATATATTTTCATCACACACTTAACAGATACTCAGAAGCTTTTTTTATTATTTAACTTAAGACATATTTTACAAGCAGAGATAAAAAACTTAGAACTCAACACGTTCTCAAAGTCTGATCAAGGACGGAGGAGGATGATTTGTGACAAATGATTTAATTTCCTGATTTTTTACAGTAAGTGAGAACGACTGTGTGTAATAAGTTAAAAATATTTGTTTAGCTTGAGATTTCTGTGATGAAATAAAATGGACAATGAAATTAAAATAAATTAATCACAAAGTTTAAGTGCGTATTAGGTGTATAGTGCACAAAGGTTAGACAGTGTAGATAAAGCACAATATTTAAGGTATCCACAATAAAATGATAAAACTAGCATTTTATGGTGTGCACCTTCATATGTAGTACACAAATCCCGTTATCCCGTTCTGCTAAATAACGGGACATCATATCACCTCAATAAGGGACGGCAAAAAATACATAGAATAGGATGTATTCATTTTTACACTATTATAGAATTGTTATGTCCTTCAAGTAATTTTATTATTTAGTACATACCTAAGGTTGGTCATCCCAGTTTTCCCAGGGAAAAATATTTTTTCTTCTTCATTAATCCTAATAGTAGCTATTAGGATTAATGAAGAAGATGTGAAGTAAAACCACTTATAAGAAATAATCTCTATTAATTAATTAGGCATACACATGACGACTCATTTTGTAGACTTCTTGGTAGCGCGTCATTCTTTTACACATTATTTTGATTTAGCCATTCATACGCCTATGGTTCGTTTTTATAATAAGAAACAAGTCATAATAGACAATCCGCAATAATTAGTCATATACTTATTATTCTTCATATATTATTTTAATGTAGTCATTATTTTTTTTATTTCTACGTTATATTGAAATATCAGTACAAAAACTTCTTTAGTTGGAGTCGAATTTCAATCCTTTCGTTTTTTAATACTTCTAGCTTTTTATAACACTATTTATAATATTTACGTACAGCTACGTACAGTTTTATATTTACACTAACATAAGGCTACAATGAAAAAATAAACATAAACTCTAAAATATCGCAATAACACAAAAGAGCAGTAAAACTATCCTTTCCTCTTCTTTATTTTGTATACAAAATAATTTAGATAAGACAATGATATCAAAAAAGGAAAAAAAATTATTCAACAAAATATCTTTTCGGTTTCCCACTTATTTTGTATAATATCGGCTTGTTATTCTGCGCTAAAATGCGCCCCAAATCAGTGGTGTTGCAGTTGCTCTGAATAAAAAGTTAGTATCAAATTAGTCATCTAGATTAGGGCACAAATACCTCGTAATATAGAAAGCAAATATTATTACGTTATTAAACTGATTTAGTGAATCTATCGAAAAATATATGTTGGTAATGCATGGTCACTCCACTCTAAGAAATTTTTTTGAAAATTCGGTTAAACGTTACATTCAGAGTAATTTGCCAGTTTGGCGCAGCTTGCAAGGATATGTTAAATCCGTCCACTTTGTAAAAGTTTAAAACTAAACATATCGTGAACTGCTGATTTTATGATAAATATATTTTATGCGATCAAAAGTTTAGGAGATACAGCCAGTCAAAACTTACAAAAAATGCTATTTTTCTCTCAAAATAACTCAATAAATATTTATCGCAAATCAAAATATATTATCATCACTCTTTCAATACATTTCATTTCCTACAACTTTTTTAAAATTTTTTTTCGTATATTAAAAATCCTGTACAAAAAGATTCTTAAATTTTTTTTGAGCACCAAAAATATTGGGGAAATATTTAATTGCAAAATTCGAGCATACAGCGAATTCGCAAAGCGCGCTAACTTGGAAAATTCATTGATGGTAAAATAGGTTAAAGGTTAAAGTTAAATGCAGTATTACTTGATTATACATCCAATAGGAAAGGCTTAGCGGTAAGCGACTGAATAAATCCTACTGACAATACCAAATAGGTACCGCCTTGTACGAGGGCAGATGTATACACAAAGCTTTGTAACCTTGAATCAAAATTCATAACCGTGCCTAACAAGTCTTCGATATGGAAAGTGAGCAGTGCTTTTTTATACGACGATAAATTATGTGAGAAATACAATATTATTCGATATAATCAGGTGGGTATTACCCATAGCCTCTAATCGACCGCATTTGCATATCCGCGTTTGGGACTCTTAGATCATCCTGCCCACGTGTTCGATGATTTAGATGTTTATGTGGTAGGCGGTGGGCAGACTTTATTCCGACGTCTTCACCAGGATAGGTTCGATACGAACTATTATATGTCACTTATCGTTACGGATATCTTACGCCTCCTTGTGAATATTATTTATGAGATTACACAAAACAATGCAATAAAATGAAATAACTGTTTATATTTTATTATACTAATGTCAGATCTGTCTCTTGTAGTGTTAAGGGCGTGTTTACATTTTTGATGAAACATGTAATATAACGATTTTGATATGGAAAAATATATCACAATCTATAATTCATTTTTTAATGTTTTCATATATTTATTCCGTGAATACCGATTTTCTGTAACTCATTCCTCGCCAAAATCGCTAAAGACTTCCAAACACTTGTACTTTAATTTGAAATACCACAAAAGAGCAGTAAAAGTATCCTTTCCTCTTTTTTATTTTGTATACAAAACAATTTATATAAGACGCAATATCAAAAGAAAAAAAATTATTCAATAAAATATTTTTTCGGTTTCCCATTTATTTTGTAATATCGGCTTGTTATTCTGCGCTAAAATGCGCCCCAAATCAGTGGTGTTGCAGTTGCTCTGAATAAAAATATTTTTAAGATTTCACGCGATGTCTTTCTACACTATTGATGTAATTTTAGTTGTATTGACTATTCTTAGCCATGATAAAAATTTCATCTAACTGAAATATTTTATTTCATAATGTCTATTACTTTAAATTTTATATTAACAGTTACATTATAAATTAAATAGGGTAAATGGAGGTTATGTCGTGATAAATTTTATATTTTAAGTTAAATCTCGAATTATATTTAAGCAATTTATATTTATAGTATTAGTCTAGGTAAATTCGTAAGTTGTACTGGAAAAGTAGTGATAGTAAGGAGATAATACCGTGATAGGTAAAATTAACAATAAAATAACAACATTCCAACAAATATTATGATAAGGGCGATAGCAGTTAGAATAATGGACCCATTTTTACCATTTTTCGCTCGAGCATCGTAAGAAAATGCTATATCACTGAGCACTGAGCACACCCAATCATCATCACTAACTATATTTTTTTTATTCTTCCTTTATTTTTTTATTTTTTCTGCATCACATCCTTTTAGTTGTATAGATGGACCAGCAATTGCATCATCATTTGTCATTCTTCCTCTATTCACAGTTTCTTCTTCAATCTCAGTTTCTATATTATCTATTTGTGATGATGGACCAGCTATCGCTTCATTTAGACACTCGATCTGGAATCTACGTATCTTTTTCGTTCCGGTCTCCGCTGCACGATTGGCATAGAAATTTTCGAAATATTTCCTATGTCAGATATGGCTGTTACCATTGGCCTGTCAACTGCTAGGCTATTATCCATTGGGGTGTCTGCAGCTGAATTATCAACTGATTTTACTTCTTCATGTTGTTCAGTAAGTCTCAATGGTGCTAATGCTTTTGGGCATAGATCTTTATTTAAAGGGCATATGCCACATTTTCTGAAGGCGTTTTAATTGTGCTAGATAAGAAAGCTTTTAAAAAAAAAACAGTGAGCCGTCACGGGATGCCTGACAGATGTGAAATATCGTGTTCGTACAAGTAATATGCATAAAAGACAAGATTATTACAGGAACTAAATATAGCATAATGACAAAATAAAATATTACGAATTTCTTACAAAAAATGGTGACTTTATTTAACAAATATTTATTTACAATTAATACAAAAATAATAAAGCACAGTTTATGTGCACCGTAGTAAACAACAGCGTCGAACTGAGTGAGGAGGGGGTCGCGTAGTCGGTTGCGTATGGCGACATGTCTCCATACCGTACACTCTACTACATATAGACTATATATATAAACACCTTAGTATAGCGTGGCGAACCGTCGCCACGGCAAACGTTGCCACGCTAACAATCCGGTTTATACCTGCGCCTATAGATGTTTCACATCAAAACCAGGGTTCAATATTTGATGACAATTTGAACGATCTGGCTTCTGTGTGGTGTTCTTTTCCATATAATCCTTAACACTGTCGCTCCAGTCACTTTTTAACGCTTTGTAAATGCCTTCATCTAGTGGCTGTATGATATGCGTGTTATGAGCAGGTATATTTCGTTATCACGTGCAAGTTGAATTACTTCTGGTTTAATGTGCGAAGCGTAAGAGTCCATTAATGACACCATAGGACGAGCATCTGGAATAGCGCGTATGAAGAACTGAAACCACTCCAAAAATATCTCAGCATTTATCCAACCTTTTGGAGACAATTTCACGATCGCATTTGGAAAACCATTTTGTTTTAAAGTGACCCACTCCTTCCGTTAAATATTACCAATGGAGGTAACCATATGCCATCTGCACATATGCAGCCCATTACTGTTGTGGTTGTTCCTTTTTCTGCATAAGTCCTATTGTATATGTAGCGTCTGCCAATAACTGTAACTACCGTACCTTTGTTGGTTACACAAGTCAACCCCGTTTCAATCTAGTTCCAGATGCGGTCTGCGTAGTTTTTATTTCCAATTTGTCTAATAAAATCCGTGCTTATCATAGTAATGAGCAATTAAGACAGGATTAGCTATTAAAGTTCTACAAACAGAGAGGTTTTCAGCCACATGAAGTGTTAGATTGTATCTTTTCTTAAAATTTCACGCACCACCACTTACTAACTGCCCCAGAGTTAGGATTAAGCAGAACATATCTCTTGACAGTCTTCGCCAAATCAAACGAAGTATGTCGAATTTGGTTAAATGTTAATGATATAGCTTTACCTATAAATCAGCAGTTAAAGTAAAGGGTCTGCCTAGTTTAGCCAGCGATTTGTCTTTTTTTCTCACGTAGTCCTTTAATGTACTCCTGTCGCCTTACTGGCTACATACAATGATTTGTATTGATTCTCTACTATATCTAATGCAAGTGCAAGGTCCTGAGCGGAATACTGTGTTTTTACATGTCTCCCCGTCGAAAGGGACATAACTCTTGTAAAAAATAGTGAAAATAGATAATTGCAAGTAATTTCGTGACAAAAAAACAAGTAAAAAGTATTCTTAAGGATGTATATTTAACTGTGTAAACACAAAAATATCATGTAATTGTCGATAAGATGACCAAAATCGGCCAACAAAACACCTTAGTCAAATTATTATGAAATATTTCGAAAATAACCTAAAAATGTTATCCATAAACTTAAGTAAATTTGATGAAAAGTTACAGAAATTCTGTCACATCTAATTACACTAATACGTATTACATTGCATAAATATCAGCATACTTTACGTTATTTCTTGATAAAATTGTTTATATATATATATATATATATATATATATATATATATATATATATATATATATATATACATGTGTTTAATTACATTATCAGACGTAATTAATAATACTGAGAAAGAAAAAACAGAAACTTTTAAGATCACCCACTGAGTTTTTACATCAAGCGATTTCTGAGAAAAAACTATCGTCCCGTTTTTCTCAGAAACTGCTTGACGTAAAAAGTTTAAATTTAACATGGTAATAAAACATATTAACCCGCATTTATTCAATACCTAACACTTAAAAATATTCATTTCTAGATTTTGAAGAGGGAGGGGGGACAAGAATTGGAAATTTTTTTATTCCATGTATTGAAGTGTTTCTAAGTGTAATTTTTTTAATAATTTTAGGCATCATATCTTGAAAATATTACCTATCTTTGGTCGCGGTGAAGGATTTAAATAAATACAAATAATACTACATCACGTAGTTTCCTTTAATTGTGAATAATGAATTTCTACAAAATTAACGCCAAGTGTATTCAATATTTCTTAATTATTTTTAATTTAATATTTTATAGCTTTGGCAAATGTCTATATAGAAAAATTTTAACAGCCAGAAGCGATGCCTCTGTTTCTCGGATGCCTATTTCTCATAACTTGGCTGCCAAATGATGAAAGTCTTCTGTAAGAATTTTGATTTACGTAGAACGGTGCTACATCGTCCTATAATGGCAGCACCTTTTTTGAGAATTACGTCCTTGATGTACGTCCGGTTACATTGGGTTAGGTTGGAATAGGTTAAGTTCTGTTAGATTAGGTTAGATAAGGTTAGGCTAGGTTGGAATAAATAATGTTCGGTTAGGAAGGATTAGGTTGGGCTATGTTCGATTAGGTTAGGTTAGGTTTACATTACTATGGAAATTTACGGTAATGAAATTTAAAAAACTGTTTCTTTTCATATAATGTGAATATTTCCCTGCGGTAGGATTCTTACTAGAGAGAAGAGCTAATCAACCGCTTCATGATCTTCTTTTTTCTCCTGCACTGAATTCGGGTAACCCGTTTAAAATTTGGCCGCCTTTTTTATTCCGATCAAGGGTTTCTTTGAAAAAACATCATTACTATGTGTGCGTGCGTGTGTGCGTGCGTGTGAGCGTGCGTGCTTGCGTGCGTGCGTATGTGCGTGCGAGGGTGCGTGCATACGTGAATGCGTATGTGCGTGCGTGCATACCGTTTGTGTAAATGTTTAAATTGGTGACCGTTTAAAAAGTATTTGTATCATATAAAGATGGTTTTAATTTTCGTTCAATGATTTTTTTAGTATTGTCGTTATGGTATCAATCAAAAATCAAAGAAATAAGGAAACATTGACAAGGGCGTGCGCGTCTCGCCCCAATCAGGCATACAGGCGATCGCGCCTGGAATACTGCCGCTTGTCGTATTTTGATCACAGCCCGTCAATATCGCTCTGATACTTTGCCAAAAAGCCGAGACGTTCAATACTATCTTGTAGAAAAAATAGCACAAATATAAACAATACAATAGAAACAATAGCACGATGGTACAAATAGTTTGAAATATATCTACAAGTGCACGTTAAATTGATATGATTTTTATCGTAAGAATTAGCAACGTGATTATAGAAATGTATGTATGCCAAAGTCTGGCTTAAAATAATTAGAAGTAACTCATATGACGTTTATCTCGAATCAAGTCACGTGTTGATTTTGTGCAAATTATTACATGCAAAAAAAATAAAACGTATAGCACAGTTTTCTCAAAAACGCTATTTTCTAACTAAAAGTCAAAAGCTATTTGTTAACCATATTTGCAACAAGCGTTGTTATAATAATCATCTGAGGAATAAAACTTAAAATCGATTATTTGGTATTGCTTGTGATATTAAAATTGTTAATTTGTATTTTCAATTATAAATAGTCTATTCTTACTTACTTACTGTACATATTTATTTTATTGAATATTCTTTAAAGGTCCAGTTTTCACAAGTAGAGGTATCGTAAAATTGTAGTAAACATGTAAAGAGAGCACAGAATGTCATGGCGTTGCATAAAATTAGCACCGCTAAAATTATGACGAATTATGCCCAGATCATTCTCGCTCGTAGAAAACTTACTGATAATATATTCCGTATTATCGACAATATTATACGGGTAATGTTTGCCGGGCCCTAACAGTGCTTCCGTGTAATTATGTCGATGTAAGTAGTTAGCGAAGGTGTTACATGTAAGAGAAATTTCTTTTGTATAAAGCGCCAATAATTATATTACTTTTAATGTGAGCATGTGGAATGTAGCGGGCGTGGGCAAAATAACTTCACTATTGACCAGATCAGGGTCTAACGATGAGTTCTACAGATAAACAATGGAACTCCCTAACAGATGATAGTAAATCAAATGTGATTCAAGATATTTGCTACTGACAGTTGTTATTTTGCAAAATAACTTCACCATTGATCAGATCAGGATCTGATGATGAGTTCTGGAGATGAACATGTAACTCTTTAGCCGATGGCAGTTAATCGATTGAGGACATTTGTTATGAGTAGTTATTACTTGCAAAATAACTTCACGGTCGACCAATTCAGGGTCTGATGATGAGTTCTGGAGATGAACAATATAGCTTCTTACCGGATGGCCGTAAATCAACCGTGATTCAAAGATTAGATACTAGTTGTAGTTACTTTGCAAAGTAACTACACCATCGACCATGTTATGATCTGGTAATGAGTTCTGGAGATGAACAATGTAACTCCTTAACGGATGGCTTTAAATCAACCGTGATTCAAGATATTGGTTACTGGCAGTCGTTACTTTACAAAATATTCTGACCAAATAATGCTTACCATAACCGTCAAAGAAGTTCTTCAACCACGTAAAGGTTACTGGCACTCATATTTTTTTTGGAATTTCTCAAGGATGAGAAATTCATCAATTTTAATTTCGCTTGACTTGTCTTGGCGAATCCTTTGATCACATGTAGTAGCAAAGATCTGATTACGGAGCCAGAAAAAAGTGACAAGAACTCATCAATGTTCACCATATATCACCGAATAGATTTACCAAGTTTGCGCTGGCTTGACTTGTCTTGATCTTTTGATCAGGTTTGATAATGAAGCCGAAAGTTAGTAAAGGAAACTTCTCAGTAATGAGGAATTGGTTCATCGAGTTTGGGCTCGTTTAACTTATTTTGACGTAAGCAAGAAGTAAAAAAGTAAATTGATAGGTATGGTCAGGTATAATGCAATAAATACTTACTACGGTGAAGCTACAAGTAGGCTAATATTACTAATACGTCTTACATACATGTATAAATGTAGGCATGCCTGCATGCACGTGTGTATGAAGATTAATGTGAAAGCATTATTGATCATTTAACACTGCATATTGGCAGGCATTTCTATTTCCATTCTTAAAGGATTTGTGACATCATTATGAACCTGTAACTATCCACTGCTGGACATAGAGATTTCCTAAGGTACATCAACTCCGCCTTCCCCATCAAACTAGTTCTCAACGAGCTTTTTAGGTCATCAGTCCATCTGGTTGGGGGTGTCCTACACTGCGCTTCGAGATTCCTCCACTCCACAACTTATCTACTCCAACGATTGTTGATTCTTCAGTAAATATGACCTGCCCATTCCATTTCACTTTGATAATATTAACCGTTATGTAGACTATTTTGGTTTTCCGTTTAACTTCCTCATTTCGGATTTTATCCATCAAGAATACTCCCGAGTATAGCTCTTTTTATAACTCGCTGAGCTACTTTTAATTTATGGATAGCCAGCCATTAGTGTCCACGTTTCAGCACACCAGTCATTAGGGCAAAACGCAACAGAATATTATAAACACTAAAAACTGTATAATAAAATTTTATCAACAAATTTAACTAACTTCTAATTAACTACTTACTTAATATACAACTCACTAACGAGTATAAAATACTACGCAAAATAATGTTACTGTTGGAAATTACCAGAGTCCGCGTCACTCTCATGTGGCGGGGGGAGGTGTGCATGTACGTGAAAGAGAGAGAAACAACGACTTATCACCGCTTCTTAACATCTTTTAACAGAAAAAGTACTTTGCAAATTTATTTTTGTTCGGAAAGTATACTGCACTACTGAAGTTTCAAGCAAATGTTTTTATTATTTTATACTTTTTAGTGCGTTTCATATTTTGTGATTTATTAGATTTCGGTAAAATTTTTTTGTTAAAAAGTTTTGTTTTACCTTTACTTTTACATAGTTACAAAAATTATTTTTTTACTTTCCTTGGATTTCTAGTTCAAAGATAATATTCGTGTGCAGTGTAGCGATGTTAAATAAAAATAATTTTTTGCACATAATATTTTCAACGCCATGTATAAAATTCTTTTAGAATTTATTGACAGCAAATAATTTGTCGAGACCTGTCTGATACTTTTTTGTAGATAACTCTTACCAACCAGGGCATTTTTCTTCTTTTTTTATCTGATAAATAAAAGCAAAACGCTAACCTCAGTAATAGCTGTAGATTTATTGTCATCTTAACACTTTCTCGTATATACGTGACAGAATTAAAAGCTTTCATTCGCGCTTTCCAAAAAACGATTTATTACAGAATCGTAAGGTTATTTCTTACCAACCACACTTAGCAAAAACTCATTTTATTGCACAACAAACAATTTACTTTCATGTACTTTAAGGCTGGGTCGCTCAGCGCGCTAGTGTTAGGGATGGGAATCAGTGGCGCGGAAAATTTAAACGGTCCTCGATTTAAATTAATAGATTTTCAAAAATATTAATTCAATCGTCGTATTTTTTTTGTTAAAAATTAATGATAATTTTTGTTATTTTATGTCATATTATCAGAATTATTTTGATATGGAAATATCAAAATAATTCTAATACTCACGGAATGGTGCTCGCTAAACTAATATGAGCATTAAAGACATTATCAATGTTTGGTTATTTATTAGACGTTAATAAACCAAATAATATTAAGCCCACGTAAAAAAAATTTTAAACACAGTGAAATTCATTTCAACGGTGCCACTAATATGAATAAAAATTATTTTCTAATTTATCATAATCAATTAAAAGAAATAGTAAATAATAAAACAATTAAATTAAACAATATTACTATATATGACTTCATCACTTCACGAAACTAATCTTAACTAGTCCTTAATTAATATTCGAAAGTCTTGCTTTTAAGCCTCAAATATTCGCCTCATCTACATGAAATTTTACAAATTATTCAAATGTATACTATATCATGGAGAAGAATATATGATTTTATCCTGTAATACTATTTTTTGCTAAAGTTACTTAATTCTTTTTATTGATGACACGGTCGTCCCAAACTTCGTCCCAAATAATATTCGTTCCCAAATAATATTTAACATCCAAAAAAAGTACACAGCACAACCCTAACAAGGGGTCTGTATATTATGCGATTAGCGGAGCGCGTGCATCCCTAATTGTTTGTTCGGACATAACTCGTGACGCGCCGCACGCTCCGCAATGTTAAACGCGCCGCGGACACGACGGATGACCATAACTCAACATTACATTTGGATCGCACGCAGTGATAGATCGCCCATCGTATTTAGTGGCGTGATGAATATCCGGAAAGTAGGAGACGCTGCCGCAACGCGTCCCGGTGTTCGAACAAAGAAGGGCATCTCATTTATCATCGTTCGTTTGTCGGTTTCGTGATTTAAATCGAGGGCGTATCAGCGCCATTGCTCTCTTCGTTGTGAGACCAATAATAAGAAGCGTTTAAAATTTGGACTTTATTGCATTGGAGGTTAAAGAGGACTTATGCTAAATGTTAATGCTCGTTATACGGTAAAGCACATCGAACGGTATTTAGAAAAACCAAAAAACGGCGGACAGCTGTTAAAAAATTAATGGAAGAACACAAAATTATTTTTCCTTAGATCGATTACTAGTTAAAAGGAAATTTCTAAAACAATAAGCTTTATATGTATCAGTTCGGGGACCCTTAAAAATTAATATGCTTCCATGTAGGGCATAATATATGCAAGATGTTTCTGACGTACCTACAGGAAAATGTGAACACGTATTTACATTTTACGCATTCTGGAAAATATTTATCTGTTTAGCTGAAAATCGCCTTGTTGCTGAAGAATCTCTAAAACGAATTGGGCAAAAAGGATATAAGTACGTAATTTAAAACTTATTAAAGAACAGACTGTTTCAAAAACTATCGGATATTAAGATATATTTTCGTTTCGATTACTTTCTATAGCCAGCAAAACCTAGCGCTCACTGAAAGTGAATGCTCTTAAAAGGCATTCAGCGTCACTCGATCCTTCGTACGTTCATCAATAAAATACTAACCGCGTTCGACGTCGCGTTGCTAACTTCAATGGCCTGCCAATAAATAGTCGAGTTCATGGCTAACAGCCGTAACCCTTTTTGGGATGGCTCAATTTTCATCCCTACTGCGCGTAAAAAAACGAAGTTATAACAGTTTTAATAATTTAACAATCGAGTACTATCGTAAAAAATACAATTATGTGAGCAATGCATTCTTTTACCAATTTTATCTCGCTAGACATATCTTACGCGTTATCTGCTCTTCTGTGAAAATCTGTTGGTAAATGATTTCAATGCTTATAATCTATTTCTATAATGATTTCACTATTAACATTAAAATATTAAATTGAATGTGTGTTTTAAATGGTACTCTCATGTTTTATGCATTATCTGTTCGTTTTATGGAAGTCTGTCATTAAGTTTTTTTAATGTTTATAATCGATATTTTCTAAATTACTTAATTATTTCACTATTGGAATTAAATTATTAAACTGTGTGCGTGTTTTTAAATTGTAATCTCCGTTAAAACAGAAAGGAAGAGGACGATAATTACCAACAAAACTAATGAAAAGGTAAACGTTCGCCTTGCGATCATTGTAAAATTTTATTAGATTTTTTTTATAATATTAAGATTTTTAACGAAAGGTAATTTTTTGGTGTTATAAATACAATTATTTTACACAATCGTAACGTTAAAACACTTTTTCATATTTTTTTTAGCTACATTACAATTAGCAATTATATACATATATTACAAAACAAACATTTATAAAAAAACGCGTTTCACGGTTGCATTCATTGTAGAGGCAAAGCATAAGGTAATTAAACAATTGTTATCTTCATGTTCATTTTACAGTGTTCGAAAATGTATAAAGAGAAGAATAATGTATTTAAACCTTATGTGTATATCTTTCATAAGTGTGACGACCAAGTTACCCGGGTACCCACTCGAGTTTTTGAAGTAGGTAAAATAATTTAATGATCACATAGACGTCGCGTCGACTTGTTTTTGGCACTTAAACATACTATGATTTCTTTATGAATCATACTATATATGATTCTTTGGCCTATTCAATTATGTTTGTATCAAATTTTTGTGGTAATTAATTTATTTTTTAAACACGCTTATCCTACTTTACTTGTCATATTCAATTATGTTTGTATCAAACTTTTTGTGGTAATTAATTTATGTTTTTTAATCACGCTTATCAATTATGTTTGTATCAAACTTTTTGTGGTAATTTATGTTTTTTAATCACGCTACAAAAAAAACAACCTCCAAGTGTTTGTTCTACAAACACTTATGGGCCTCCATCCTTCATGATATAAACCAAATTCATTTCAATTCATTTTCAATAAAGAACCATGATTATTTTTGTAAATATTTAAAACATGCAGCTCAATAAAAACAAAACGTTCATTAAATACCGTTACATAAGATTAAAGCTTTAAAATTTTTTAAGTTTCATTTGTGCACAATTAATTTTTTCCTGAGTCCGAAACCCATAAAATGCTCCTTTATTTCTTACAATACAATTTCATACATAGAAGTTTAGCAGACGATTAAACAATGTCACCCTTAGAAAATAACACTTCGATAACATAAAATCAGCACATGTCATTATATGCCAACTATATGTATATTAATTATTTGATAACATAAAATATTCCTCCACTCGTTCTTCATTTCCGTAGCAATTAAAACCATTGCATCGTCATGTAATCAATATGTCACCATTTGCTGTACCGAGCCAATAAACAATAACAATTAATTCTTATACGGTAAAATGTTAGCTTGCATCGCCATCTTAAACAAATGAACGAGTGCGAAAGGAACGCTGCACACTTACGACACGATATGGTTTATACGTGCCCTGCGCACGTGTTGCACAGACGCATCCAGCTTCGTGGAGCCGAATGAGGCGAACTCACGAGCGTGACTGAGATTAATACTCTCCTCATCAGTGACTAAACGTATCCGCTTACGAGCGAAATACAAGTTTTGTTCGGGCAGTATATCCGTGCTCTCGTAATACGATCTAAACTGCGACCGACACTTCCATTATGGATAATATACGATTAGGAGGAGCAAATGCCGTTTGCGTTTCTATGCATTTGGACTGCTAATGAAGATAATAAACGACGATATTATCATGGAGATGTATTTGTATTTATCGCGACACAACTCTTAACGGTTTCGGCAATATGTAAATACGGTATAATGTAGGGTTTACGAAATATATATTCGCATACTGTACGTTGACTCGTTCACTCAGTTATAAATCTTAAGATATCAATTAATAAAAACTTCACGAAAAGAGGCGGGTAAAAAACGTTCAATTTAAGGCGGTGTAAAAATTCTGTCAGATTATAATATACGTTCCCGAAATATATTAAAATATAACTTTTGTCTATAAAGAAACCAAGTTTTAGGTTTCATTTGCTTATTACTTTGGTTCTGTTTATCGTATAAAACAAAAGATGAAGTAATAGAATTACTTCCTGACGTTTCTTTGACATACCGATAGTGTATTTTTTAAATGGAAAGTCCAAACGTATAAGTAAAAAAGAAAAATATCCCTAATTTGATTATATTTTGTATTTCGTCTCACTGAAACAAAAATCGAAACTTAAATCGTTTAATGATAATCGAAAGCTTGAAAAATACTCTTTATTCATTCTAAACGATTGTTTCACTGCTTTCGTAAGAAACACTGAAAACAAGAAGTTATTTAAGAAATGGAAAAGTTACTTAAAAAGGTAACTTACACAATAAAGACGCAAGGATCTAATTTTATGTTTTTAACTTATTTTCTTGTGTTTGTATTTTTGTTTAAAATGTTATAAACATATTACCTATATATTTCTATATAAACATATAAATTATACCTAACCCTGGGTTTCGTTCTTGGTATCGGTATGTTAAATCTAATACAGTTAACCATTGAAATCTGAGTGAAGCATAAGGAATATAAAAATTTAAAGAATATAAATGGATTTAAGGAATATAAATCTATAATGAAAATAAAGCTGAAAAATTACATAGCTACTAAAAAAGTTTTTACAGAATTTCAATAAAACTTTGTAGCTAAAAACTCGAAATATTAACCCTAAAAGTAATCTCATAAAAATACAGCATGCATTTTAATTCTTTATAAATATTGTACTTATAATTATATAAAATGAATTGTCATAAAAGAGACTTTATACCAGAAATTCTTATAGAAAACGTTATAAACATATTCTTTTAATATGTAATCCAATAATGTTGCTTAGACAATGTCATTTTTTAACTCAAAAGCAATCAAAAACAAGTTTAGTCCAATGTCTACTATTAGCCTGGTAAGACTTTTAAATTTGTTTAACTCTTCTCTATTGTTTAATCCTTTGATTAAATGCATCAGTATTTAATAGCTATAAAACCCGTGTAAATTGTGACGTCTATTATTCAGTAACCATTAAATACGTCAAACAAATAAATTGTCAAAAAATGGTAAAAAATGGCAAAAATACATAAATCGATTTTACCGATGTTATTATGAATGCGCAGTTGTATAATGGTAATTTGATAACGCGTCTGCAGTTTATTAGTATCAGTTACAACAAGTCGCGAGGACAATTGTGGATGTAGATATCAATACACGAGTATATGAAAATGAGTAACTGATTCGACGAATACTTCATCGAAGTCTATGACTTCATCATATATTTGACAAATTATAGTTTATGAAGAATTTCAATTAATTCTTTAACGGATTGAAAACTTGGTCAATACTACTCTCCATTGAGATATAACTGCTCAGTTAGAATACAAATAGGAGAAAATTACTAAACTTTCCGGTTCTCATGTCAACTTATGATTCATAATCGAGGTGACCGTTTTATAGCGTGACATTGCTTTATTCATATACGGTGCACCGGTTACTCTTAGAATTACTCCAGTCAAGATAGTATCATGAAATTTGCCTCACTGCCGTATATTAGGTGATGTTAGTGGTATTTATTATTTTATCGGTTACTTCCTGCTATGCACATTTTTCTTATTAATTGTTTATACTGCGTGAGCAATGGCTATCAATAAATGTTTACAAACAGGTTCCTTCCCATTATGTTTGCATTTACATCAAGCGTCAGTACCTTTTTAAATTGTACGAGGACGATTCGATGCGACAAATAAACCACCGTATAGTCTTAGATGAAATAACATGTAGATATGGTATGCTCATAGTAAGCACTGTACAAAAACGAGCAACAGTTTAAAAACTCATTGACAATAATTAAAATGTGACCTTGTATGTGGGCGTGTTTAGTTTATAAGTGAAGAGTTAGAAATATGTAAATATGACGAGCGCAAGTGAAAGAACATGTTATGAAGTAGGTAAAAAATAAATCGCTTCAAGCGCGAAGTAGGCAGACAATAAAGGTTTCACTTGCATACAATCAGAAAGGATAGCATACCAATTTAAAAGCACAAATATTACATGAGTATTATATTTATTTTCTCTTTGACACAATATTTTTGCAAACATCATACCTAAAATCTTATCACGTTTCGAATATAGTATGCCGATGTATATTTAAAATTAATCCATTTAAGAGTCGATGCAAAGGCGTGCACGCATCGTGTGGGTGTATGCGTACGTGCGTGGGAGCGTGCGTGCGTACGTGTGTGTGTGTGCGTGCGTACGTACGCGTGTGTGTGTCGTGTGTACGTGCATGTGCGCGTGCGTATGTGCACGTGTACGCGTATATGCGAGTGTGTGTGTGTGTGTGCGCGCGCGCTTTTGTGTATATATGTGTAACAAATAGCGTAAACCTTTATTCTAAGCATCTACAGATTGCAGATCTTAAAGCCAAGAAGTAGGTACATCCTGAATATATTTTTGAATTAAATTATTATTCTGCACACGACTTAATGCACTTACATTTTGTTGTTTAACCAACTGCCTCGATAAAAGAGCTGCTACTTCAGAGATTCCTGTCTCATCGTCGCATGTTTTTGGACATTCCCACTGCTACTATACACTTGCATGCCGTAGAACATTTAAATGTTCTTCACATGAATATCAAGTTAGTCTACCACTATTCACATGAATATCAAGTTAGTCTACCACTAATTTCAGGTCGTGAATTTCATAAAATGTACCGAAGATAACTTACACCGCGACTGTGACAATAATAGATCACAATGGTATTGCACCAGTGATTACCACGTGTGCATCTTTCAATTGATCTCGTTGTGATGTACAGATGGAAAATGCGGGAAAATGAAATAAAGAGGTCCCTCATGCCGTTTACAACTGGCAGCAGCGGTGTAATTAGCTATTTTCTTGTATCTCACCAAGCATATATTATAAATGCCAACTATATAACCCTGTTTCTCTTCGGCCCAATACAAATTGTAGACGACGACAATTGGTTAATATTTCGGACGACAACGGAATCTTCGTAACCGAACCAGACGTAATTTTAGCCTCATTAAGCTTATATTTACATCCAGAGAGGATTTTATATTCTGATGAACGCAAATGAATACCAAACGAAATATTAACATCGTTCTGCATCCTTAAGCAAAAACGAAATGAAACCTTTTTTGTAATAAAGATGCCTACATCTTTATTTTTTTTCTTTCTTTTTTGAGTTAAACTCTTATCTATTATATCTTTCGGCTTACCCAATTATATAACCTATTCTACATATTACCCTTAAGGGCCGATTTTTTATTCAGCGAATAAATTATCAAATAACACTCTGATAACCAATGGCAGTTTTTCGTAAATAAATAGTTATTTAAAGTTTCATTCCATACTACGATAATTATTCGAACGAACTTCAAGTGAGTAGTGTGAGATAGAGAGAGGAATAAAGATGGACGATAACTATGTATTAGAGCAGTATAGCGTAACGTATAGCGTAACGAGCAGTAAAACGTAACCATTCGGCATTTGTCAATATGCACAAACATTTTGTTTAAATCTAACTGCTATTACCGATAGTTTTGTTTCTGTGCATCTAATATTTCTATAAATTCAATTGTTTATAGTAAAGTAATAGAAAATTTTATATAAAAATTACAATCGTATTTTAACATAAATATCAAAACAACCTCTCCTTAAAATAAATTACCAATATGACGAATACAAACTGACAAATAATCGCTATATAGGTCGTTTATCTTAGTAACACTATATTCATCTGATACGGGATATTTCTGATAAAATCAGTTATCTGACGGTTGAAAAACTCTATTAAACTCTATCTGACGACTTACTATTATTCGACTCTTTATGTGACGATTGAAAAATTTGCTCTAAGATACATATGCCAACAAACTGATATTGCTACTTATATTTGATATTTGGACGTCACGCCACTAATAGACATGAAAACACTCCATCTACTTAACAAAAAGTGGAAGCCTTCACACTTCACATTAGACATTATAGTTTATCGGGTGACACGTTGCCATCTCGACGCAGGCGCTATATGCAGATTACATGTGGTTTCGACTATACTGCCGAGCCACTTACTGTCACAACGGCCCACTCGTGTGACGAATTGCGACAAAAATAATACCTGCCTGAGCCAGCCGGCCATATGAATGCACTGACGTCAGTCAACGGCATTGTTGCTTTAAAATATACAGATACTCTATGTATATAATATATCATTCTTAGGAACGTACATTATGCTTTAAAATCGATACGACGACCCAATACTTATCATAGTATTGACAGAGTATTGAAAAGACATTTTCATATTTATTTCACTTTTTTACATATATCCACTAGCTTTTTTATATGGCTTCATGCAAGTGGTAATTGCATTTCCTAATGGATGGTGAGGTTGAATCTCAATTTAGTTAGTCTGTGCAGTATATGTATTTAATATAAAATAAACGACTAGCTTGATCTTGTCAACTCGCGGTTTACAATTTTTTATCATTAGAAATTTCTATATTAAAATAATACTATTACTATTAAGTCTTCTTTAATATTAAAAAGTTCGATATTTGTTTTAACTTGATAACTTTTTCATTGTTGATAAGATTTTTCAAACTTTAAGCCAAAGTAATATGCAGTAAACGTCACTTTTATCAACAGGCACCGCTTAGGCTATGTTTGTAACGTCTTAGTTTTTTTTCTAATCTTGTTTTGTTCAACTTTGTAAAATAACATCAAATGCTTTTTGCGTTTTTAATAAAAATAATTTGCAAAAAAACTTCTATTAATTTTTCAATTTGCTGTATTTAATTTTCACTTTTTCCCCAATCTATTTGAATTACAGCTTCGTACGTAATAGAATAGGCCTTATAACAAAATAATTTATATAATATATATATCTTAATTTATAATTTAATTTATATATCTTATTTCTATTAAAAATTAGAAACTTTTGACAGACAGGCAAACAGACACACAGACAGCAGAGACTATGTGCATGTACTCTTTAAAACTAAGGAGTTAGTCCGTAAATGATTTTTGACTGAGCATGAATTATATAGATAGATATTGCCTCGTCGCATTAACCTTCTAATAAGACTGTGCAATATATAATAGTTAATATAATTTATGGCTTCAAAATTTAAATTTTTTATGCCAATAAAGTGGACCATGAGAAAGTTTCAACCTACGTAATTGGCAGGTTTTTTCACATGCACAAAAAAGAATCAAATTTATTATAAATGGATTCATAATTGTAACGGTGGTAATGCATATATATATATATATATATATATATATATATATATATATATATATGTATATGTATATGTATTTGTATATGTATATGTATATGTATATGTATATGTATATGTATATGTATATGTATATGTATATGTATATGTATATGTATATGCATATGTATATGTATATGTAGATGTATTTGTATATGTATGTGTATGTGTATATATATATATATATTAAAGAATTTTAGAGGACAAAATACATACAAGAACAAATGGCAGAAGGGCTAAGAAATATTTGTCTATCTCTTTGTATATCTCTCTTCGTTCGAGTAAAAAATTTTAATTTCTGCATATACGATCTATTGAGAACGCAATTACGCACGAAAACATATCAGTAAGGTCATAAAAATAGAGATGCTCTATTTCAGTACAGATGCTCCATTATTGCCTCACACCTCATAGGAAATCGTGCAAGTGTGTCATAAATACATGCATATAAAAAAAGGCAGAGGTATACAGGTCTATCATTAAAATTAAAGGTCCAAAATCCGTTAGCATTTCATACGATGATAAAAAAAACTAGTTATATGAAAGAAAAAATGTTTATTTATTCTGAAAATACACAATTAGGGATTTTATTTCTTAAAAATATATATTAAATGTCTTAAAAATCACATCGTCCATATGCGATTCTTCATTTTTTTGACACTGCTGCAACCTGGAGCCGAAATTTTCAATGACCGATTGACAAGTGTTTCAAGAAATGTTTTGCATTTCCTCGCGAATATGAGCCTTTAATTCCACAAGAGTCGCTGGATTGGTTTTAAAGATTTTACTTTTAAGGATCAATCCATTGGGGATAAGTCCGGGCTACAAGGTGGCCAGTTAATGTCTCTTTTGGATATAACTTTTTTACCGAAAATTTCGCGAACTGCACTTAAAGAGTCGTTGGAAGTGTGGCATGTTCGTTGAACCACGATCGTTGATTAAAACCATCAAAATTCTGAAACGTTGGAGCAAAAAAGTTCTATAGCATGGCAGTATACCGCTCTGTATTTACTGTAACAGCGTTTCCTCTTTGATCTTCATAAAAATATGGACGAATAATGCCTCTTGCTAATAAAGCTGCCCATACAGTAACCTTGAGTGAATGCAGGGGTTTTTGATGCTTCAATTTCGGATTAGTGTCCCTCCAATATCTGCAGTTTTGTCTGTTTACATCTCCATTTAGCTGAAAGTGGGTTTCGTCTGAAAAAAATGTTGTTAAAGTTGGCGAACCTCTCTAGCATTTCGTTAGCAAACTGCAGCCTGTGAGCATAATCTTGAGGCTTTAACTGCTGATATTATACGGATTCAAATGTAATTCGTTATGTAGAATGCGGTTTAAAGATGTGTTGGATACGTTTAAGACGTTAGACCGCTTTCGAGTAGAGTCCAGGTTGTTCACGAACAGATGCTCTAACGCGCTCTATGTTTTTGGGATCCCGTGATGTTCTAGGTCGGCCAGATCGTGGTTTATCTATTGTTGAACCAGTTTCTTTAAAGTTCTGTACCCATTTCTAATCGACAGAGCTTTATTTTTATATAATATTGTAATGAGCGCAAAATTGTCATTGTGCTAGAGTCGAAGAATCGTTGTTATGATAGTACTCGCATACGCAGAACGTACGTTGTTTCTCGTTGAATGACGCCATGGCACTAAATTGCCATCGGCCGCTCTAACATTCCGTACCTCGTCCGGCCCAACTCTCCCTCGCTGCTCGACACAGCTGCCGATTCAAATGTAACAGACTTTTGGACCTGAACTTTATTGTACAGGACAATGTTTAAATTTCATTTATGAAAATATTAATTGCAGTATTATATAGGGGATTATAGATAATCATTATTTTTAAATTTAGTACTTATTTTTTATAGATTTATTTGAGTACGTACGAGGGACATCATCTCAATGTCCATATAATAATAATAAATTAATATATTTATCTCGAAAAATGTATTCCTTAAATCTTATATTTTATATTAATGATTAGTAAAATGTAATTAATATGTATGTATGTATATATATATATATATATATATATATATATATATATATATATATATATATATATATATGGTTAACTTTTTTCGGTAATGTCCCAGACATTCGACCAAAATCCTAAAAATGTTTTTCTTTCGTTGCTTTCTTGAAAACTATAGTTTTTGAGTAAAATGCAAGCTCTTAAAATTTACTACAAGAGGTCTAAGGCATCTTTTTCACACATTTAGTCGTTAGCCGTTCTTACAATATTTACGTTTAAAAATTATAATTTCACTATAAATTAATCTCGCAATTACGATTCTACACAAAAGTAACATTTCACGGAACGTACAACATGGTGACAAAATGGAATAATGGATGAAGGATATATAATTAGGAGAAACATTAAATGAGAGCTGACGGATACCAATAAAAGAAATAGCTGTAACTCTAAAATGTAGAAAATGTGGACTCTCGTATTCTGTCCTGCAATGGAACAAAATTAAGTTCATATTTTATTACTACCAAACTCCTGACTTTGTCAGCCATATTATTAAAAAACAATCGATTTGATGATAAAATCAATAGATCTTTTTTTGAAAAATGCAAGAGCTCCAATTTTATTTGTGAGATAATCGCGATAAACTGAACTGTTTATTTTTGGTGAAAAGATAATTTTTCAAACGTGATTATAAGTATGGAAAGAAAATATTACTACCTACGTTTTTTATAGAAAATTTCAAGAGCTAAAATTTTAATCTCTACAAATTAGATAAATTTAAAAAAAAAAGTAGAGAAAGTGAAGTGAGGCTGTATTTCCGTAAAGTTAACTTCGTAAAAGAAACTATTTCCTTTTTAATTAATATAACCAAAAGTAAGACCTACTTCACGCCTTATTGCTTGACATCTTTAATAAAAAAATAAATGACTTTAACGTATCATGACGACGGGTCGGCGCGCTTCTACTGTAACATAAATGTCGCTTTAAAATCAGCTGACATTGGTCCCTGACCAACCCGCCCGCCTTTGTGCTTGTAGCTTAAAACTACGTGTAATATATTGTACTGAAAGGTACGAAAGACTTCAAAGAGCGATCGATATCCCACCGCCGTCACGCCCGGTGTGATTGCGGCGCGACTACGTGCGTTCTGCAGGCAACAGGTCATTGACGGGTACCCGCGTTGTATTTTGTGAGAACATATGTTAATAAACACAAGACAGAAAGTAGATTAGAGAGTTGGAAATCGGAATCTACATAGATATTTATATTATTTTACAAGCTTCAGACAATAAGATAACGATGTAGTCGAGCGCCTCGTAGTGTTTGTGAAACATTTCTTTATATTTTAAATCATCCACGAAGTGGCACGTATATCTTCTGAGTATTTATGATTTAAATACACGTCAGCTAAACCAAACAATTCTACAGTAGGCATAAAATCTATCTTCATGATGATAAAGCTCTATGCGTGCAGTTATGGGAGATATCCATACCCATGTCTCTTTTGGTTTACATCGTACATCCGTTTCCGTTTTTACTTTTAAATTGTTGCTACCAAAAGTAATACTTCCTGAATCGCCACCATTCGACCTGAGAAAAATGAAACGAATGGATTAGTAACGAATAATGCCGAGTCCGACGGGTCGATGACGTGGCATCAGCGAGTCGGGTCGACATGAAGGCACGTTTCTAGTGTGACTTACAGGTCGCGCCCATATTTCACTAACATCCCGTTGTCATCCCGACCCGCCCCAGAAGATTAAAGCTAACGGTATACCGTGGACGTGTCGGAACGGCGACGGGCGCATCTTGGCGTGTTGTAATATACTGAAATGTCCGAGAGATGTCATAGAGCGAGGTCGCGCTCGGCGGCACGGTAGCGCGATGTGGATCGCTAAGCGGAAAGACAAAAATAGTGCGGCAGCAGCGTGATGTAGGCGGGGCGCTAGCATTATAGGAAAATACATGTTAACGGGTATACAGAGAGCAAGTCTTGAGAACGTTGCGTACACGACCCGATTATATTTTCATAGTGAATGAATGAAATGGCAATAAAAAAATCACTGACGTAGGAATTTCGCCATATAAGATAGAGTCGAAATACGCATTTATCTAAGTACTGTCCTAGGCCTTTAGAAAAATTGTTGGAATTATTGCACAGGAATTTTCCGATAAGATTTATTGAACAGTTTTCACGGTGAAACTTTGTATTTACTATATGTCTGCTGGTAATGTTAGTATCGTATAATAGTTAATATGAACAATGGTTATACGCATATGCATGTATTACAAGGTTCTTATCCGTTTTTTTTTCATTATTTCAATGCAACGATATTTTATGTTTACCTATTTTTATGTATCTAATTGATACATATATAATAAAAATATTACATTTGTTCCATTTACGTAGACAACTTCCAAAATTTTTTTGGTACCTTTTTTATATAGTAACACTTTTTTTACATTAATAACAACCCTAACATAACGAGAGCGACGGAATGATTTCCTTAACAGAACTCCAACAAAAGAATCGCACAACTGTGTGAAATGTAAAGGTGAACCAACTTGTTGGATGAAAAATTAATTTTTGATAAACTTGTAGTACAACTATTGGAAAATATACTGAACATTTTAGAACAAAATTCAAATTATTTCTTTATATAATAGCGTTTCGCGGAAGAAAGCAAACGCAACGCTAAGAGTACGCCATCGCCTAATATTTTGGCCTTTCCGGTGTTGTGTATAAACTATTTTCATTAAAAATAATATACATAATAGCCCTTTCCGAGTACAGTTCATAGACTTTTTTCAATATAATTAGAGAAATACATTTAGAGATCCCTGCAGACTTTATGTAAGAGACCGGAATATATCGCGTTACTAATATAAAAAATATATGACATTGAACTTGTAAGTATAACCACTTTAATTATACTTTTACCATCATCATATATATTAATACGCTAAGGTTAAGATTGTACTCTCCCTTTTTAGAAAAAACCTCACAACTAATCTACATAAATTATATTTCATTTTATAGATAATTGCTTGCTCTACCGGCATCCACAACTAAAAAATTTATTATTGCTATTGTTTTTGCAAATTAATTAATTATTAAAATTATATACACAAAACAGCAATGCTGCCATCTAACGGCTCAACGTCAATATGATTGACGGTCGGTAAAATTTTTGTTTAATTTCAAATCCACTCACGTATAAATAAAGTGGCGCTTTAGCTCAATGCTTTTGATACTTGCGCCTCTATATGTCAATTTTAGTAAAATATTTGTTTGATCTGTCATCTGAGCTTCATAATGGAATAAAAACGTAATAACAGTGTGCAAAATTAGAAATGAATTGAATACCTGCAATCAATTTTAATTTATTAAATTGAGTTGAATAATTTATAATGCGAAGACTTCGCACGGGTCACGCTAGTATATTTTATTATACTTCCGTGCTAATTACCTAAATATTTTATTATCATCAATAATATTCCGCATTAGAGTGAAATAAAGAAACGCTATACTGAACTAAAAAGAAATATAGCACAAGAGGTAGATAAAAGACAAGTAAAAACTTTTCTTAAACTCCAATCCATTTGGTAACTTGTTAATACGTAATCGCAACTCGAATCATACACAGAACAACCCATGCGTAACGCTCTCAGTTTTGAAACAAAGAAATATATAGAGGCATAAGCAGTAGGTAAGGCTGAATACATAAGGAGGCGCAGAAAGGGAAACACGGTGCTACGCGCACATGTCGTAGAGCCATGGTCGAGCTGCTTCGCGGAGGATGCGCGCGCTGCGTGCCCTGGCCGGATCGCGGCAAGCGTGACGAGGCGCAGCACCGTGACCGCATCGCACTTGGTCGGTTATAACTTCCTTCGAGACTGACCATCGAACTTATGTTGTGTTCTATTTTACAAAACAATTATAACATAGTGTACAATACGCACACAAGAATAATAAGTACGAACTTCTCTAGCGATTCCATAGCATAAGTTACGGATACCACAACATATCTGTTTTTACCTCAAGTAATAAATGACCAAGACCCTCAGACTGTGACACTTAAATACTCGGATCTCAGAGGAGACCGCTAAAGTCTAAATAGTGTTGGGCCCAGGTTTTACAAAAATAAAAATGACACCCTTAAACAGAGAAAATTAAAACAATAAGCTCTTTAAACGTGAAACGCCAAACGAGAAATCTTGTTTTTTTATGAAAATCAGGATAGTTTTCGTAATAGTTTGTAGATGCTATTTCTAAATTCTAAACTTCTTGTTGTGTCTCTTTCATCTATACATAGATATAACATAATAATTTATGAAACTTGTAGAACCGACAGGTCGTCGAAAAAAGCCACGTAAAACTCGAAAAGAGCAAAAAGATATTCATTTTGACAACAACAGAACGAATGTCAATGTTAGTTAACTTGATTCTTACTTCCACGGTTTGCAGATTATTTTTAATTAAATTAGACGACTGTAAATAACCAAAACCTACCAAAAATTGAATAAAATAATAGAGGATGGCAGAATAAAGGTTTAAATAAAAAACAGGATTAAATTGAATCTAACACCAAAGGTTCTCAAAACAAGTTATGGTTCCTATTGATCAAAATTATTTTAGTTTTAGTTGCTAAAATGCTGTTATATGGATTTAAGTTTTCAGGAGTTCCAGGGCGGTGAAGCTAATGAAGACTTTATAAATTTAATAAATAACTGGTTCGAAGCCTTAAATTCCTGACTTACATGTGCTTTCGTTTAGAAGGTGCCGTCGACAGACAATAATGAAAAAAAATTGCTGTTAATCTTTTTGTAATCGTTTCCGAAAAGTTTACAATTGTTGATATATTAAAATAAAATTAATGTACGTATATGAAGTCCTTTTTTTCTTTTATATCACGGTTACAAATTGTATTCTATACGTTTTTCTGTCCTGATTTTCAATCACTGAATTATTTGCTTTTTTATATTCTAAAAATACCAGCTTTTTATAAAATACCAGCTTTTTAAAAATTACATTCTATTTCTGTAACACCAGCCCATTTTGGCGATCTCCTTTATTAACATCAATTGGAGAGTAATTAATCATCATCAGTGGTATCCTATCAGCTGCATCAATATAAACAAGCTTTGATACCGCCCTGTTGCGAACTGTATTTCATTTACATCTCAATTTTACATAAATGATGAACGACGGTAAGAACTGTAGTCAGGTGAAACTAACAGCGAGTAAAATTAGATATAACTAGACTGATTATTTAACATTTATTGCTGTCAAAGTGAATAGAAAACTTATTATTAGACTATATTCGTAGAGAATAATACTTATATATTTTAAATATAATCTTGGTTAATACATCGCTTCTTTCAACAGCATTTATAAATCGGTTGGTAAAAAAATACTTGTTAAAATCGACGTATCACCACAGGTTACAGCTGAAAAAACCGACTGTGAACGGTGTACAAATCTATTGGATAATTATATAAATCTAATGGAAGCGATATCTGTTTCTTTTTATGAACAACAATCATATCGTAGTTTATAATCATCCATTAGAACCTAACACTTCACTTATTATTAATAAATATTATTAATTTAATAACGCATTTATATTTGATTCATGTTCATTTGTAAGTTACGTTTGTTGTCTTCAGATTTTAAATTGAAATAAGCCAAGAACCAATGATTTATTTTTATATTTCTAACGATTTCTCATCTCATCAAAACATAATTATTGTACGTACGACTTTTAATTATTTTTTTAGACAAATAGAAAAAATAAAATCTCGCGAATATCGTATATAACATTAATATAATCGCAGCGCATTTTCATGGATGATGAACGTTCCGCAATAAAAATAGGTAAAAAAAACATAGTTTTTCTTACATTAAAGTAATTTGTTTGTCAATCGCTTTGTGATTATATTAAGCTTGTTCAAAAAATTCAATTATACCGAGTTGTGAGACATACTTTCACTCTAGACTAAAATTTTTATATTTAAAGATTATTTTTTTATTTTTTTGATAAATTTGCTACAAAAGCGTGTTTTTTTAGAACTACACAAATTTTTGTTTTATGGCTAAAAAATATTTTTTTACTTTAATTAATTTTTTAGAAATTATTGTTTTGTCATCGGTTTTTGGTACATGTGCAAATTGGACACATCTGGAAATGGATGGATGTTTAATTGGAAATTTCCGTTACATTTAAGCTCACGTAATTTCACATAAGAGAAACTAAAAAACGCGTCTTAGATAGGATAGGTTCCACGAGTCTCTTTAATATTTTGAAATAGCTATTAACGTGCAAAAAATTGCACAGCATGTAAATAAAAAAAAATATAAAATACCCATTTACTTTTTATAAATCATAATAATTGAATTGAATAACTCAATATTTGCGATATTTTTACAGTTTTGTATTACGAAAAATCCTAATATTATGGAAAAAAATGGAGTTCAAGTTCGCACCTAAATAGGAGATCTCAAAACCTCGTAGTTAACTATAAAACCTGAGAAAGGAAAAAAGTTTTTAATTTGCAGGCCTGAACCTTTTACATATTAAGTGAAATATTATCACTATCAGACTACTGGGCATCCACTTGGGTGCATACCGGAAAATAAAAATTTGAGGATCTAAAAATGTGCAACATAGTATAATTACAACCTGCATAAAGAATGAGCAGAGTTGCCAGGTAATCTGTATCTGCATCTGCCACTCCATTATCTCTCGTAGTTCAATTTGATGAGGGGATGAAGAAGAGGCGCAGATAAATAAAAATAAATTATGGGTGGAACTAAACGCATTGGAACAGATATGTGGTGTAGGTACTAAAAATATTACGTCGAAAAGGGCGTTATTCTTAAAATAAAGTCATTTTTATTAGATATTCCATATTTCGCGCTTGTTTTTATTCTTTTTTTTATTGTTTCATTCTTCACATACTTCATTCCGTTTCAGCTTAATTGTTCACATTTGGTTGTTACTCTCAACATAATCGACTTTATTAAATTCAACACATACGCCTTCGCTAACCATTTATTTAGGTTTTGAAGAATTGCTCTCGACTCTTCCTCGACGCGTTCCATTCCGCAGGTGCGCGTGCAACACTGCTCTGCCACTACACAATGGAGTGCAAGCCGACTTTCCGCCAAACACGACCCGAGAAATATGGCTGTCCATAAATCTATCATAAATTAAAAAAAAGTAAAGTAAAATTAAAGGACACGGAAATAAAAAACAAGAATTTGAAACTGAAACTTTCACTTCAAATATAGAGAATTCCAGAGATGTTTTTAATTAAGGTATATTAATTAATTTGTTAAAGGAAACCTTTAAGAAGCAATGTCTGTTTTCGAAGGTGGTGCTGAAAAAGTGTAAAGTTAGTTTAATTCGGCACCTCGAAAACAATTTCAATTTTTATATTCAAAGAAATGCTGTATATATAGGAAAACGAAAATTCCATTCTTTAGAAAAGCAATCTGTACACAACTATACAAGAGAGACATATAAGAACAGAGATATTTAACAAGTGTCCCGGAGTTCTTTTATTGCGCATTTAAAAGTATTATTTTTCTATCTTTTGGTAAAAAACACTCCTTAATGATACGATAGCATAACCATTAGAAGGTTGCCCAACGTGTTGAAATGTAAAAAAGTACTATCCAAATAGATGGATCAATTCAAAACTTATTCGTAAAAAAAAAAATATATATATATATATATATATATATATATATATATATATATATATATATATATATTAGTAATAAATAGTTTTAAATACTAATATTTAAGGTGAAAATACCATTGTTTTTAACAAATAACCTCTACTTTTTTAACCAAATTTACTTAAACTTTGGAAATACGCAGTACAATAATTGTCATGTGAAAAATAGATCAGACTTCATCTACATTTCGATGGACTATACTTAAATTTACCATTCATAGCCCAAAATAAAAATATGACCGAAACAATTAAATTAATTTATTTATTTTCAATCGCTTTAATTTTTTTATTTGGCACTTTAATGATGCATTTAAGAGCCCATTACTGTTAGAATTAATATCAAAATAATGTATTTAATGTACTACTAGCGCCTTCTATGTGGTATCGTTTGTAACTACCTACCTAAGGTTAATATTAAGAAATAAATTCAGTCTTTCATCAACTGCCGTACACGTTTTATTGGGTTATGGGCCCAGACCCACATTTGCTAAAATCTTTTTTATTTTCTCGTGCGAAAGTAACTATGTCGACGTCGGGGTACTTAGTAAATGTGCCGAAACTCAAAGGACGCGAAAATTACGACGATTGGGCGTTTGCAACAAGTAATTTCTTATTACTTGAAGGCATTGACATTGAAAATGTACCGGTAACTATCAGTGAATTTGAGAAGAAAAAAGCTAAAGCAAAACTCGTTATGACAATTGACTGTTCATTATGTGTGCATATAAAAAGTGAAACTACAGTGAACGGTGGGTGGAAGAAATTAAAACAGTTATTTGACGACACGGGGTATCAACGAAAAATAAGTTTGCTTCGTACATTGATTTCAATACGCCTCGATAACTGCGAATCCATGACATCCTATGTATCTCAAGTGGTTGAGACAGCACATAAATTGAAAGGGACAGGTTTCGAAATCACAGACGAGTGGATTGGGTCATTACTTTTGGCGGGACTTCCAGATAAGTATTCACCGATGATAATGGCAATAGAACACTCTGGAATAGCCATTAGCGCTGACGTCATTAAAACAAAGTTACTTGATATGTGTTCGGAGGTTGGCACTACTGGAATCGACTCTGCCTTTTGGCCAAAACAGCGAAATAAAAAAGGCAACACTGACAAGCAAATATCAAAGTCAACCAGCAGTAAACAAATAAAGTCATAATTGCAAGAAGATCGGCCACTACAAAAATGAATTAAAAGCAAATAAACAATTGAATGCTTTTAGCGCGGCGTTTTTCAACGGTTATTATAACACAGAAGACTGGTACATCGACTCAGGCGCAAGCGCGCATATGACGTTAAACCAAAAATGTTTACTCCGAACTCGACCAGTACACGAACCTAAAGAAATCGTAGTGGCAAATCAAATGACGGTGCCTGTAGTTAGTGTTGGTAAAACACAGATAACGACATGCGTGAACAGTTCTCAGTATGACGTAATTGTGAAGGACGTATTGTATATACCGAATCTCACGGCAAACTTATTATCCGTACGCCAACTTATAGCTAAAGGAAATAAAGTTGTATTCAAAAAAGATACCTGTTTGATATACAACCAAGTGAATGAGCTTATTGGTACAGCAAATTTGATAAATGGAGTGTACAAGTTAAACACAAAAAAATTCGAGAACTCGTTATCGGCAATGTCAACATGGCATAAAAGGTTAGGACATATAAATAGTAAGTCCTTACAAAAAATTAAAGAAGGAGCAGTAGAAGGAGTTTCTTTTCACAAGAAAGCTGACATACAGATACAGAATTGTGAAGTGTGCTGTGAGGGAAAACAATCACGTTTCCCTTTCCCATCAGCAAACCATAGAAGTGAAAAACTACTGGATGTAGTACACTCAGATTTATGCGGGCAGATGGAGACCAAGTCAATTGGTCTGGCGAAGTACTTTCTTCTGTTTGTGGATGATGCCAGCAGAATGACTTTTGTCTACTTCTTGAAGGAAAAGAACCAGGTGTTCCAGCATTTCAAAGAATTTCGAAGTTTAGTTGAGAATCAAACTGGAAACAAGATAAAAATACTGAGAACCGACAATGGAGGTGAATTTTGTTCACGTGAGATGGAAAGTTACTTAAAACAAGTAGGTATTGTCCATCAGAAGACCAATCCTCACACTCCAGAGCAGAATGGACTCTCAGAGAGGTTCAACAGAACTATAGTTGAACGGGCAAGATGTTTATTGTTTGAAGCAGGTCTCGACAAACGTTTTTGGGCTGAAGCAGTTAATACTGCAGTTTACCTAAAGAACAGAACACCAGCCGCCAGTTTAGGCATGATGACACCATTTGAGAGGTGGACAGGTGAGAAACCAGACCTCAGCCATGTTAGAATTTTTGGCAGTAAAGAAATGGTGCATGTTCCCAAAATACGACGACAAAAATGGGATAAGAAGGCTGACAGATTAATTTTAGTTGGGTATCCAGATAATGTGAAAGGATATAGATTGTATAACCCAAGAACTAAAAAAGTTACTACGAGCAGAGATGTCATCATTATGGAGAAAATGGAGTTGGACGAAGCTCAGATTGTAGTAAACGATTGTGAAATAAGTCAAAGAAAGATGAAAACTTAGAAGAAGATGAAAGTTTAATAGAAAATCCAGGTTCAGATCCAAATTATTCAACATATATTTGTGAATCATCGTCTTCCCAAGATGACTCGTATCAATCTGTTACTGAAGAAGAGTCTTTTGCAGAGAATGAAGTTCAAATTGAAGCTAAGCGTAAAAGAAAGCCAGTAGAAAGATATGGGATGACCAATCTCTGTCTTCTGGATAATCTGGAATCATGTGATGAAGAACTCAGTTATGAAGCAGCAATAAATGGACCAGACAAGGAACAGTGGAGCCAAGCGATGGAAGATGAACTGAAAGCTTTCGACGATAATCAAGCATGGACGTTTGTAGATAGGAAAGAAGCTGATAGAGTGATACAGTGCAAGTGGGTATTCAAGAAAAAGTACGAAAGTGATAATAGTGTGCGATATAGAGCAAGACTGGTGGCAAAAGGTTTTACCCAAAAAGAAGGTGTGGATTACGCTGACACATACTCACCAGTGCTTCGTTACTCTACACTAAGGTTTCTATTTGCTTTAAGTGTCAAACTTACCCTTGAAATTACTCACTTAGATGTAACTACAGGATTCCTAAATGGTTACTTAAATGAAAAAGTGTATATGCAAGTTCCCCCTAATTTAGATTGTAAAGAAAATAGTGTTCTTAAAGTAAATCGTGCAATTTATGGTCTAAAACAATCAGCCAGGGCTTGGAACGAAAGAGTAAATGATTCTTTATTAAAATTAAATTTTGTTAAGTCAAAGTTAGAACCATGTCTGTATATAAAAAAATGTGAAAAGGAGCAGATCATAATAGCAATTTTTGTTGATGATTTTTTCATTTTTTCAAACAGTAGTAATATGGTTAAGGAGTTAAAAACAAATTTAATGTCAAAATTTAAAATTAAGGATTTGGGGCAATTAAAACAATGTTTGGGTATGAGAGTAAAAATGTATCAGAATGGCAATATTTCCTTAGATCAAGAAAAGTTTGTAGACCATATTTTAAGTAAATTTAATATGACAAACTGTAAAATTGTTGGTACTCCTATTGAGAAAAATTTAAAACTAGAGAAAAGTATAGATGTTTGTAAACAATATCCATTCCAACAACTAATAGGAAGCTTAATGTACTTAAGTGTTTTGACCAGATATTTCCTATAGTGTGAGTTATTTGAGCCAATTTAATAATTCATATTCCTATACTCATTGGAAGCATGCGAAACGCATCCTAAGATACTTATGTAAAACTAAATCTTATGGCCTAATGTTTATCAAAGATAATTGTAAATTAGAGGGTTTCGTTGATGCAGATTGGGCTTCAAACACACTAGATAGGAGATCCTATACAGGTTTCTACTTTAAACTTTCTGGAACTGTTATTTCATATGAATATAAAAAACAACGTACTATAGCCTTATCAAGTACAGAGGCAAAATATATGGCAATTGCCGAAGCCTGTAAAGAGGCTATTTATTTAAAAAACTTGTTTTCTGAAATTGTAAACAGTTGTGATTATGTAATTATATTGTATAATGACAATCAAGGCGCTCAGAAGCTGTCTGAAAATTCTTTATTTCATAAAAGAACAAAGCACATAGATGTGCGTCATCATTTTGTTAGAGAAGCAGTTGCTAACAATCTTATAAAGATAGTCTACATGCCAACATCTGAAATGCCAGCAGACTTGCTGACCAAGGGTTTAGATAGTGTTAAACATAACTATTTTGTAAAAAAGTTAGGTATTCAAAACATTGTTTAATAGGTGACTATCTGTAAATTAATAACATTTTTTGCTTTTATTAGTTTGTTAAAAATAATTTATATGTTACAAAGTTCAGATTATTTTGAGAAGTGGAGATGTTAGAATTAATATCAAAATAATGTATTTATTGTACTACTAGCGCCTTCTATGTGGTATCGTTTGTAACTACCTACCTAAGGTTAATATTAAGAAATAAATTCAGTCTTCGATCAACTACCGTACACGTTTTATTAATTACAACTATAGATGATCAAAATAAAGATTATCATGTCAAGGCGCCGACATTTCCAAGGATTATAGCGATTTATTCTTAGAATGTATATTTTCAAAACGAAAAAATATAAATGATCGCTTAGTTCACGAAAGTAGTAAATGAAAAAAATTGTTGTAACAAAGAAACTCATACATAAAATGAAACTTTTTTCAAGAAAATTATTGCGAAGTCTGTATATTTTAATTAGAGATCTTCACACTTTATCAGGCAAGTCTTTGATGAGAAGATAATAAAATTCCTACTCGTTTTGGAGTTGCACATGACATCGCACATGTGATGGTATAAAAGGAAAAGAGACACAAGGGAATGTGGTATCTTTAGTAATTAGTATCTTTCATATTTTGTATTAAAACGTCATGTCATATTTTTGTTAATGCATTCAATGTCTTTTTTTGCTTTTTCGTTTACTCATATATGTTTTTACGGTGATCACGATAAAGCAGGTTTCAGTCGTTGTCATTTCCTTAGGGCTAAAAGTATGAAAGATCTAAATTAATCTAAAATTATCTACCCTGAGATTATCCTATTTTTCATCTTTTATATTGTCGGTGGTTAAGTACCATCAGGATCCTCACTAGCTCACTAGGTGCCTCGATAAAGCCATGTGGCTTTATTAATAGAAAATCGAATCACAGTGTACAGCCATTCTGGTTAGCTGGCCTAGTCAATGGATGAAACCCGAATTAAAACTGGGTAATACTAATATTTATCATTTTTGTATCGATGTAATTTATTTTATTGTTATTTGCATTATTAATCCAAAATAAATAAGATTAGTTACCAAAAAATATAAAACATATTTTTATTTTAGTTATAGTGCAAAGGATCAAAATTAGGCGTTTGGACTTTCAAGTTGTTGCATACTAACAAAGATCATCAGCGCTACGCGTGTGTAGTTTACGACTTCCTTAATAAAATACCAAAACAAGTTGGCGTCAAGTGTATGCTGCGACATTTTCCTGTATACAAGTAAGAAAAGCTTCATTGAAATCCGTGCAGCTCTATTATATGTACATTTATAATAATCGATGTATGAACAAAAAAAAACACTTTAAATTAAGGAGTTTTCATTTTCTTTCTAAAATCAGTAAACAATTTAAAAAAGTCAAAAATATATTATTAGCGTAAAAAATTAAATATATTTTATTTTGAGCTTAAATTTAAATTACCCCAAAAAATATTTTCTGGTCGTTATAGGCGTATCCATCCAGCAGCGAACTAAATTACTAGGCAACAATATTAGCTTTTCTCTTTGAGAAAATGCTGACAGCATTTTCACAATTTTCTTGTCAAAGCAATCAAACTGCTTTGATTCATCACCAAAGCTACTCGACACACTTACAGATAAAATGCGTCAACATGAATCATTGAACTAAACACTAATATATGTTTTTTTTTGTAATATCTGCATCACATCAATTAATTGAACGAACAAAAGAAATACCTCCAAAAGTCATTAACATATTTTTACACAAAATATAACAGATATAACGGATACTGTTGATAATTCGATGAAACTTGGTTCGTGCATCTCTTGATTTTCATTGACAATCCTATTTCTTGGTTGAACTTTTACGACGTAATTGGAAGATCTGATTACGTCAGAATATTCATTCGTATTTATAATAGTAACAATAACATAACCGATATAGTAATATAAACGATGCATAATAGAACACAGAAAATAAGAAGGTCCGAATAAGGAGCTCGTTGATTTAATTACAATTGGAGAAATTGTTAATAAGTTTAACTTCAATATATAACTTTCTACAACACTAAATTATGTAGCACAATAAGGTGTGCATATGCACTAGAAGCAATTCTAGCAATAGAACCCTCTGAACTCTGCACTGAGAAAGTTCTTATGTCAACTAGAAAAATTAAAAATGTAGAAAGCTAAGAACACCGATGGGGGCTTATTGTTAAGCAGCAAAAACTAACTACAAAACAAATAGTGTTCAAAGATTGTCTCAGGACAAAGGTGTGTAGAGTCTATCTAAGGCCCACACTTTAGGCCCAAAATTGGGAAATTGTATAAGTGCAATTCTATTTTATTAACACGAATTGACATAGTTCCAATTCGTATATTTCATGCAGTACGATACATTTATTTTCTTGTATTTTTTGATAGGCTGTGTACATAAGTACTGTACACGCCTATATCGTGGTACTCGTAGATTGTACTTTATAACAGAAGGTAAATTATAAGGTATGTTAAGGTTACTGAGGATATACGCTTGGCTATGGATAATACACAAGTCACTGTCCTTGTGCTTCTTGATTTCAGCAGTGCGTTCAACTCTGTTGACTTCGATATTCTTCTTGCCCACTTGAAATATCTTAATATATCCCAACATTCACTTGAGTGATTTAGTTTATATCTTCATGGACGCAAGCATTGTGTTAAGTTGTCAGATACATATTCTGAGTGGATTAATCTTACAGCTGGTGTACCTCAAGGTGGAGTTCTATCTCCTCTCCTCTTCTCAGTATTTATTGATGATGTTGTTAAAAACATTTCTAGCAATTATCATCTCTATGTTGATGACCTACAAATCTATGCGCACTCGAACCTCCATTCCTTATCAAAAACCATCGGCATCCTTAATCGAGATCTCGTTTCAATTGGTCAGTGGGCTCATGAAATGGGTCTTTTGGTTAACCCAAGTAAGTCACAAGCTATCATTATTGGTAGTCAAAGACTGACTTCTAAAGTAAACCTACCTAGTTTACCGAAATTAGTGCTAAATAGTACAATAATACCCTACACGTCAACTGTTAAAAACCTGGGCCTACTGATCGATCAAAATCTTAATTGGCGGCCTCAAGTAAATGATGTTAATCGTCGTGTTTTCAACAGGATACACTCTTTGAAACGTCTTCAAAATTTTCTACTGACTAAAACGAAAATCTACCTTTATCAAACACTTTTATTACCATTCATTTATTATGGAGATGTGTGCTATCCTGATCTTAATGAAGAATATTTCTGAACGTCTTCAAAATTTATGCATCCAGTATATCTTCGGCCTCAGAAAACATGATCACATTTCTGAATACAGGTCAGTTCTCAAATGGCTGAAAATCTCTGATCGACGCCAACTTCACATACTTACATTTCTTTTTAACATATTAAATAATCCTCATAGCCCAAATTATCTTAGTGGAAAATTTAAAGATTTGTCTGCTCACGGCCTTGGGCTACGATCTGAAAGTTCACTCACCCTACTTATTCCTAAACATACCTCTACCACTTACAAAAAATCCTTCACTGTCCAAGCAGCAAAAATTTGGAAACACCTGGATACTGACATCAGGAAAATCACGTCTCTAAATATTTTCAAAGATCGAGTGAAAAAGTCCTGCATCTCCTGAAACCTTTTCCTTTGTGTTTGTTTTCTTTTTTAATTTACTTTTGTATTTTTTTTTAATTTTTTTTGGCTAATGTGCTATGAAGAATTTTCATTGTAAAATCTCTTATAGTCTACCAACTAAATTTCAATACAAATTGTTATGGTTGACTGGAAGAGATTGCTCATGCAGCAATAAGTCGGCCATATGTACTATACACAAAAGTTAATAAATAAATGAATAAATTATAACAAAAAATAATTTTAGTTGCCTCTGTCATCAGGTTTTCTAAGAGCTTTTACGTGATATAAATAATATCTTGTAAAAACTTTTACCAGAAGAAAAAGGAAATTAAATACTAGATGTCGATTCAATGCCAGATTATATGCACACTGTCAGAGGCCGAATGTAAAACCATTACACAGGTTTACGAGTCATGCTGGTTTGACGAGAGACCTTAACATATGTTGATTTAGATGTCGTACTTATAAATAATTAAATTGATAAAAGCAATGTTTGACAAATATGAGCGATAAACACTTTTATCACTAAATATAAAGCTTATAATCAAATAGTGGGGCACGGTCTCTTATCGTAATGGTAAATAGAATTATCCTTCCTTCAAGGATTAGTTTTGGTAATTCATTCATGGATATTTTGACTGGAAATGTTTGACGACGAGAAATTATAACTTATAATTTCGAAGATTTCACTATCTAGGAAAAACTAACCAGATTTAAATTTATATTTAAGGTAAGAGTGTAAAAAAATATTAGAACCGAATCGCAATGGGAATACATATGAACGTAAATGCCATATAAATGATAATGTCAATATAACAAAGGAGAAGGGACATCCTGAGATAATTCAAGAACCTAGAATCATAAACCTTTCTCACACCGCAAGTACGTATACAACAGATGTCAATTTGGAACAAAAAAAATAAAAGATAATCAGTCCCATTGCATAAAATTGACGTAAACTTAATACAAAAAATTCGATGAAGGAATAAACATGGATAAATTAAAAACAGTAAATTTATTCCAATTTTTTTCCCATAGGTGAAGTATCGCGTAATCCAAATAGGTGAAGTATACCTTCATATGATGCCAACATAATACCTTAGAACCCTCATAAGAAAAGGAAGTTTTATGTACAAAAAAGTTTTGATGACCCGCGCCACTAATTCAGTTTAGTTTTTAAGTGGATTCTCTACTTGTATTGTTGTAATAAAACTTGAAGATCACTTCCTCACTAAGACTCTAAAAAATGAACTGTCTGAAGATTATATCGTGGTACGTGTTATTTATGTCAATTTAAATACTGTTGTTTTATTAATCGATGACAAAACATACGTTTCAATTCGCCAGGACATAACATCCGTTTCAATTCGTCAGGACAAAACATACGTTTCAATTCCTATCTCTTTCAAAGTACTCTCATGAAAATTTAGTACGTCCATGTTAAGCAAAACGCCGCTCGTGTAAGATTACTTCGTGAGCAGCTAATAGGTGAGGGGTGCTACAATCCGCTGCGGCCAAGTAGACCAACGAGTTTCTCTTGCGGCAGTCCACGCGAGCGCATGTCTTTGAGTTAGGTGAAGGAATACTTACAAGTGCGAATTCATGGCAGCGGTGACGCTTGTCCGTCGACCTCGTGTGCCGATTGCCTGCTATCGTCCATTCTGTAACGAGACATTGAACGTGTCGCTGTTAAATATTCTCTGGATGAACGGTAATAACCAACAAAAAATGTTAAAATATTATGCTAAGCTATAAACATATTTTAACTCTTTCGTTTCCACTTGATTCATCCTAACTCTCTAAATAACCCTCTCTACAATATCGGTCAAATCAAATTACAAAGTAACATCGTGGAGAATGTAAGTTAAAATACGTTACATTCTCTTCGAGTATAGTAATTATTGTTTCATAAGACAATATTTCGACGCACTCTCTTTACCCATTTATTTCCTTAAATTTTCCAGCGTAATTTAATTTAATCGATAATAAATTATGAAAAAATTTTGTGAAAAAGTCTATGAGATGACTTGATCACATGAGTTCAATGGACAACTAGGAATGGTAGAAAAAGGGTAAACATGAAAGAACTGCTAGTATACATTCTCAGAATAAAAAGGTCACAGGATGCGAATTGAATATCAAAAGAGGTCATTAGAAAAATCGTTACAGGTGAAGAGATTCGATGCAGATATTTAATACATAAAATTTATTTTTAAGGCTTTCTAAACCAACAGAAGTTACATTGTGGTATGTACCTTAGATATCATCTACCAACACTTTTATAACACAATAAAATCCAACACAATAAAATCCAGTTAGAAGATTAAACGAGGTTTATCCAGAACCTGTCGCCAAAAAAATTTCAAAAATAAGGATGAGAAAATTACACACACTTGACTTGCTTTCACGAAACGCATCTACACTCAACTATGGAATTTAACTTACTTAACAAAAAACGGAGTAATTGTATTTATAAGGACTCAGAGGCAATGAACCAACCAAAACTAATCTGTAAAGCACGCTACTTACCGATTTTTCACATAAATATTTACAGATTACGCATAAAAACTTAACACTGAAGTTTAATAAAAGTCTCAATTGTCAATTTTAACATCCACACGATCAATGGGTGCGAAGTTTTTTTGCTCGGCTACATTCAACGTGAAATCGGCATCAAATTACCATCAGGCCTGTAGGCAATTAACCAATAAGAACCGTGCAAGTTCACGTGTTTTTTATGTGCCTGGAAAAAACACGTGAATTTGCCAATGTTTTATTTATAATCGGTATGAAATTATATGGGGCACAAGTTTACGTTAAGCCACCATTATCAAACGTAATTTTATCCAATTACCAGTCACATGGACTCTCGAATACACAATGCAAATCTAATCGGAGTGAATGTTGTCTCAATGAAGTTAAAATTAGTAAAAAGTCAATAATAACGTAAACGGTAACATCAAAGTGGCCGTTCCGCCGACTGGACCGGTTCGATAGATAGCACAGGTGTAGGCATAGCGTAGCTATTAGTATTCTCATAATATTAGTGTCACATTATTTAGAATTCATGGTAGGCCCATTTGGCTATGAATAAAATTACGAAGTCGCCGGCGATTGTTTCGTTTGTTAGTAAAATTCACCACATATCCTAATCTGGAAAATGACCGCATTTACAACACCATTGAGTAATCTAGTTTAATTTATAACTGGCTTCAGTCAAATTATATTGCGCTATGAAAACATTTAAGATAAGCTTTTTAATCTACTTATCTACATGTACTTTCGCACCGGGTTTTAGGAGAAATTATATAAGGAGACGCGTAAACTGTCGCGTACTTTCGTAAATAATTTAAAGGCGACCGAGATTCGAGTAAAGTCCATATAGTGATGAGAAGTGAAAAAAGAGGAAATGAAAAAAATAAGCTCCTTAGAAGTTTAATTAAATGGTCAAGCAGAGAAATGAGAAATCTTGGTTTTTTTTCTATCAAAAGTCAAATTATTTTTTATAATAGTTTGTAAATACTTTTTATATGGAACTCTTTGGATCAGCTATGTGAAATAAAATAATCTGCATTTTGAAACAAAATAATTTGCCTCTTTGTATCCATAGAGGATAACAGAGATGTAATAAACTTATCTATGAAAATCCCTAGCCTGATATTGCCGTCGAAACAAGTCACGTAAAACTCAGGATCAGGAAAAGATATTAATGTTGCAACAACAGAATGAATGTCAATATCAATCAACAGTTTATTTGTAATTAATTTAGCAAAGCAAATGAAAAAAAAACGATCGGTACCGATTATTTTTTGTAATCGTTTCTCAAAAGTTATTTTGTATTTCGTTATATGTTTATTATTGCTTTTATTTCTTAATAACACAATACAATGCAAATAAAAATACAATACATGCGCGTTTAAATTGTACTTTATTTTTTGCTTTTTCCCTGATTATTTGCAATTAGGTTTTTTTTCAATTGTTTGCCTTTTTATATTCTAAGAGATAATATTAGAATTTATATTTTAAGGGTTATTAACATTTAAATTTTATTTATGTAAGGTCTGCGTTACATTCCAGCCGACCTCCTTTGAAAATAAATTACACATAAGCCAATTGGCTGAGACAAAGCGACACCTAATTTTCACTATAAATTCTAAAATACCATAGAACAGATAGACAAACACTTTTCTACTTACATGAATATGTTTAAAGAAAACAATAAAAAAAATAATAAAGCAGAAAAGACTCACACAAACTTACACAGTGTTTCCACAAAAGCGATAAGTTACATACAGTACGCCACTCGTTCTACCGATAATAGTTCGATATCGATATTTATCCTAAACAAACATCGATAAAAAAAGCGCGTCGCGTCGTGCCCGCGCTACGGCCTCGGGCGTCTAATAACTGCCCACGCAAGTACGACGCTTAAATGTAATCACAGTGCGCTTTGCATTCGTTTCATCATCTGCTGAGACGGATATGAGAGAGTTGCAATATAGCGATGATATGACGTTTTACATAACTGTAAACTGTCAAGGCGCGGACATGAACGGACTATTAAGTAAAATAGGCCTCACGGTGCAAGCTGCCATCTTGTAACGAAGTGCCACAACTAATATTTCAAATTGTTATTTAAGGAAAGTAGAAAGTTTGCAATGTCTACACGCTTGTTATTATACTTTATTAATCGATTGTTCACACGACCATATACATTTACATATTTTTGCTATTCAATATCTCAAAAGGCAATAACGGAACATTGAATAGAGCCGGTTGTCATTTACGGCCTTATTATCCGCAAACTATTTCACTTCGTGATTTTGAATTTGAACCAAAATATAGAAAGTTAAAAATTCATAGTTTCCGAGGCTCACGATCAATCTAAATTTTGTAGAAATGCTTTATGGGCGTCGAACTGAAATTGAGACAAGTGTATAGCAAACAAACATCCAAATTCTATTGGAATTTGAATATTTGGGTTTTGCGACTTATTGGTTATGGTCTATTCAATATTTATCTTCCGGGCGAGATGAATCTTGAATGACATTAGTATCACCGAACGAAATGTTTTATTTTATTTTCACAAATAATAATACTTAAAAATTTATAAAAAATGTATGTAGTTCTAATGTATAACCAATTGATAAAATTTAATAAGGAGAAATTGATTTTTTAAATCTACAAGATTTTGGAAACGAAAATAACATAACATTTTATTAAGAAGAGAGTGCAGAGGTGGTCTGAAAAATGCAATATTGTCTATTACGTATATTTACCTGGAGAAGAAAAGAGACTAAAGTAATGAAACCATTTGTATGAATGTACCAATTCCATTAATATTTGTGTATCTGTTGAAGTGCGGCACTGGATATATAAGATTTTAAAATAAAAAAAAACCTGTTAAATACGAACAAAACTCGCACTACGAAGGTTCCGTAAATTTAGCTACAGGCATATAAAAATTAAAACAAATATCTTCAGTTTGCTAATTGAAGCAATTAGCAAACTGGAGATATTGTAATACAACAAAACCTAGGTCGTGGTAAAGAATTTAAAGAAAGTAGAAATAATACTACATCACGTGGTTTCATTTAGTTGTGAATAATGAGTTTCTACGATTTATTCTACGATACTTCCAGCGATTCATACGCACGTTTTTGTTTGAAATCGTTGTCGTCATCACTCTTGCTAATGACGTTATTGACTTATGCATGTATTAAGTTTTCACGGTATTTAACTAATAGATCTACAACATAAATTTTGTGATATACAGTATAATAATAATTTACAAATATACGAAAGAATAAGTAAATCGTTTGGACTATGATTATTGTTAACATCGCTAAATTTTGTTATATACAGCGCTATACTTAGATATATAATTACATTATTTGCTGTTTCGAAGAATATGTGATTTATCACTTCGTCAGCCTTAGTACATAGTTAAATACCTTCAGCCGATGTTTTCTTATTATAATCCTGAAATTATTTACGACTACCGAGTAACAAATCGAAGCATCCGTCCAGTCACAACCACAGTGCACATTCCCACGCTGGAAAACAAGCTCTAATACGCTTCATTCTAAAAAACTCATCCGTCAAACTTTCTCACCTGCATTGAACGACGTGCGGCGGCTCCCCTGAGGCGGGCGCCTTGTCAGTTTCGACATCGGCGATCGAGGTCACGGTTGAGGCGACGCGCGAGCGAGTGACAATAGCGGCGCGGGCGGCCGGCGCGCGCCCCGAGTGTGAGCTTCCGCGACTCGCAGCGTCAACCGCCATACATTTAGGGCAACGATACTCAGTTTTGGCCGGGCTACGTTTATTACCTGCCTACACTTTCTACGTAGTGTAAAAAGTTAGCTATTTATGCAATGGCGAACCGCTACATACGACTTAATTTTGAGTTCTAACACTTTCTAGTGTAAAATTTCTGCTATTGCAAAAGGGCGAACCGCAATATATGTGTTAATTTTAACTTCTTAATACCTTCTAGTTTAAAAAGTTTGCTATCTGTTAACTATCTATGCAATGGCGAACCGCTATTACGAGTTAGTGTTGAGTTCCCAACACTTTCTATTATAAAAGTTGCTATTTACACGATGAAAACATGCCATATACGAATTAACTTTTAATTCCTAACACTCCTAGAGTAAAATCGAATAGAGGACGAAACTGCATCCATTTCTATATTTATTGTAATTATTCTTCAAATAAACACTTCGAATGAAATCTAAAAAAATTCTACGACAGCCTCGTTTAAAGTAAACGTAAAGTTATTTTAACACACTATTATTAATTAATATAATTATATTAATATAATTATATTACTTTTTAGGGTCCCGTATCTCAAAAGGAAATACGGAACCTTAAATAAGATCTGGCATCTGCCTGTTCATCTAAAAGTCACAGACGTTTTTCTCGGAAACCGCTTGACGTAGAAAACTATAGAAACCAACACTTATTTCAATATGTAACTTACACTCAAAAATATTAATCTGGAATTTTTAAGGGGCCAAATACTCGAATAAATACTCGGGATTGTTTTTTTGTTAATTCCATAAACAGTATGCAATGTCATTTGAAAGGTTTCGTCATAAGGGTCTCAATATATTTCTTTCATAATTCTAGTATTATATCTTCAGAGATATATTGAAAAATGTATAAAAAAAGTTACATCCTCACACCCAATTTCCGAAACTACTCAACCTAAAAATAGAAAAAAATAGGGTTTTTAAAAGCTGTAGAAAAAACTATTGCGATGATTCTAAATGTCATAATTTTTTAAGGTTCCGTATCTCAAAAGGATAAAAGAAACCTTTATAGGATCTCTTCGTTGTCCGTCTGTCGTTCTGTCAAAAAACTTTTTCGCAGGAACGCGTGGAGGTAGCAAAAATTAAATACTTAGGTCTACGGTCCCCTGCAGCTGTAAAAGTGAAGAATCTAGATCAACGCAATCAAGAAGAACCCTAAAAATACGGCCTTCAATGCCGCGTATTTTACAACGGCAAATCAATCAAAACCTATAGGGTACTTCCCGGTAACCTAGAATCCGAAAATCGTTAATTTGTAGTTACATGACGTAAAAAAGGATTTGTTTTAAATATGCACCTATGAAAGATATAGTAAGCAATAAATATTTAAAAAAAAAAAATTTGTAAATAGTTTAATAAGAATATTATGTACAATTAAATGTTTATTCACGCCTAAATGTGTACGAAACCCTCGTAGTGCGAGTTCCACTCGTACTTGATATGTTTTTACATATGCACTGTTTTTAAGCCTGTGAATTATCTAGTAGACAATATATACATATACTAGGTTAATAGAAATACTGGGTATCTAAAGGTTTATATATACTCAAATACGTACGTACGGTGCCGCGGTAGTGTGAGTTTTGCTCATATATTATAAATTTTTTAACGATGTTATAATATAGAGAGCGTTTGATATATTCCACATGCTTAAATATCAAATTTATGCGCGATGCATACATAACACAGTAGTGCCACGCCCTATTATCAGTACGAATTTAAAAAAAGGTCTGGGAATGTGCGCACCTGATGTATGAACACTGTGGTACATAGTGTTGTTTTCACCGTTTTGTGAATTGCGGATTCAAGACTTATACTATAAAACGTGTTATTGTAAGCTTGCATAATCTCACAGAACCAACCTTTCTTAACCAACTCTAAAAGGCTAACATGCTTAAATATAAAATATGTGCGCGATGCATACATAAAACAATAGTGCCACGCCCTATTAGAAATGCGAATTTAAAAAAAAAGGTCTGGAAATGTGCGCACCAGATGAATGAATACTGGTGGTATATAGTCTTGTCTTCGCCATTTTGTGATTTGCGGATTCAAGACTTATATACTACGAAATGTGTTATTGTAAGCTTGCACTAATCTCACAGAACAAACATTTCTTAACCAACTCTAAAAGGCAAACATGCTTAAATATAAAATATGTGCGCGATGCATACGTAAAACAGTAGTGCCACGCCTTATTAGAAATACGAATTTAAAAAAAGGTCTGGAAATGTGCGCACCAGATGAATGAATACTGTGGTACATAGTCTTGTCTTCGCCATTTTGTGATTTGCGGATTCAAGACTTATATACTACGAAATGTGTTATTGTAAGCTTGCACTAATCTCACAGAACAAACATTTCTTAACCAACTCTAAAAGGCAAACATGCTTAAATATAAAATATGTGCGCGATGCATACGTAAAACAGTAGTGCCACGCCTTATTAGAAATACGAATTTAAAAAAAGGTCTGGGAATGTGCGCACCAGATGTATGAACACTGTGGTACATAGTCTTGTCTTCATCGTTTTGTGAATTGCGGATTGAACACTTATACTACGAAACGTGTTATTGTAAGCTTGCATTAATCTCACGGAACCAACCTTTTTTACCAACTCGAAAAGCTACCCTTCACGAAACTTTGCATAAGGGCAAAAATTACAAAGTACCTCGCTAACAACCGGTTTTTCGTTAACCATTTCATGATTGCATTTCGAAGTTTTAATAATGAAATACGCACTAATAAATAAGGATGCATCGATACACCATTTTGCCGATATGATACCGATATTCATAGAAAAGTGTCGACGATACCGATACGTACAGTGGGTTTAAAAGAGGTGCAAATATAAAATAAGACATAAACGAAGTGGCTTACATAACGTTTAATCAGCTTATAGATCAGCAGATTGAAAATGAAAAAAGGAATATTTATATTTAACAGAATTTAACTTTCAGAAATTAATAGTTAAAATCTACATTAAAAAATTATCTAGAAAATACATCATCCTTAAATTATGCAGAGAAAGGCGATTTCGCGACCTGCTGTTGAAAATGGTCTCCCGGATGCGACAAACCTCTTTTGGAAGGTGAAGTATTTTTGCGCCATTTTTTTTAAATTTCTTTACAGGATTGGCAAAATTCTTTTACAGAATTGGTTCAATTTTCAAGAATTCGTTCAAACAGGACAAGGGCTCATCTTGCTCCACCTCCTTAACGATTATATTCTCACAAACTCCCCCCTCTCCTAGACAACTCAGAACTTGTACTAAGTTGGGACGTCACCGTTTCTAAAATAGTTTCCGAATACAAAGATACATTAATTAACTCCACAAGCCGCCTTTTTGCCGTAGAAATGGTAGAATGTAAATGTTTTCCAAACAAATATTTTATTGGGAGCCAATAGCAGTCACTATTAACGGCGATTCATTCCCCCTTTCTTTCGGCTGACCATCTGTACCATTGATATTCTCTAGCACATAATAGGGCCAGATAAAACAACAGTGGTTTTGCTAATTCATTTTGTAACCTCTTCAAAGTAACGCAAAATGTTCACCACCTCATCCATCATTATTCATTCTTCCGTTCTACTTTGCACTTTATACGAGGCAAGCAAGCTTACGTAGATACATCTTGTATATGCACGTGATTCGAAACATTATGAATGTTTTACATTTCAAATAAGAGACTTGCGACTAAAACCCATAAACCTTATTTTAGTTAAAAAGGTCAGCTTTAATTTGCAATAAGTAAGATAAACATCTGATGGTTATTACATCGTACATTTGCTGGACCTCTCTGGTAGCGACATCCATACTTGCAGCGTTGTCGGTAACTACGGCTCGAACTCTGTCTTGTATATTCAATCTTGAAAAGCCTTGTTAATATTACATGATATGTCGATACCTGAATATTTAGGGACTTCTAATGGCACTATTTCAAGGCAATAAAGCTTATATTCAAAGTTAACATTGATCCCATGAGATGTTAAGCTAATATAATCATTAGATTGCGAAGAAGAAGCGCTTCTCCATATATCGGTGGTTATCACAATATGTGGCAACCTTTTAAAAATTCTAGTACTTTAATTTTCACATGCTCATACATTTCTGGTATAACTTTTTTCAGTAATGTGCAAACGCAACACTACTTTGTAATTTGGACATAGCTTCTTCAATAATTGTCGATAGCCTCTACCTTATTAATTAAGTCAAGTGGCTACGTATCAACACATACTTGCTCAGCAGTGATGCCAGTTATATCTTTTGCCCTAATGTCGTCATCGCTATAAAGTAATTTCTTATAAACCAACTCGGTTGCTCGTCTCTTAGTTTGTGGACCACTGTCGCACCCCTTATTGTCTTCTTATTTGGTTTCAGCACTGAAGTGGTGTCTAATTCACTTTTGTGTTATAACCCTTCGAATTTATACCACGGGACACGGTTTATTTACTATACATACATATTATTTATGTATTATCAAATGCAGATATTTGAAAATTATGCCATATAACACTTTTGTTGTGTTTATGTTGACATAATTAATTATTGAAAATTTACATTACGCTAACTAATTACGTTTAATTTTTAACTGAATGAGAGGGAAGTCATAACGAAAGACAGCAACTTGCGTTAATGAGCTAATTGAGGCGGGTAAAATGAGCTAAGTGAAGCGGGCCGCGGGCGAGTTGACGAACGAAACGAAGCGCGAAAATTTGCCGAACGTAAATAAATTATGCTTCAGTTACACCGCTACAGACTGAATAATAGTTACACCACCGCGCGTTCACGTGGATTTTCTTAAGCAGTTAATTCGAAACTTATCAATATATTGGCACATTAATAGCGCCGATTTCTATACATGTATAGGAAAAAAACAAATATCGCCGATATATAAGTATTGCTATCAGATGCATCTCTACCAGTAAACGCAAAACGAGTTTCTCGGAAAATTAAATTGGTAGGAAATTTTCTTTTCGGTTAACAGTTAATCAAATGAAAATTTCTTGCCTTATCTTTCACCTACCCAAAAAAATTATCTGACTTTTTATTACAAATGTTTTAAACAATCAATTCAAGTGGGCGCATGTTATTTCCACTTTACTCCAACATTCCCAATAAAAATATACTGTCTTAAATGTCGCGTTTCTGAAAGCGGCAAACTCTCAGAGTAACATTGGAAACTATATGGACCGTTCATTACCATTATTATTAAACTCGTTGCAGCAGTAATAATGCCCACCGGTAATAATAGAGCAGCGGTAGCAATGTGACGCGCTCCCCGTTGGACGACGCACTTAACAAAATACTACTATTATAAATCGAAGAAAAATAATAGAAAGTTGTACTACATCAAGTGAGTTTTCAAATAGAGAATGTGAATTTCCCCGCGTCTGTGTATCTATTTACACTAAACTATTCGCGATAAGATAATTAGAAATAAAGTGGTGTAAATTGATAATTACACCATTTATATTTCTCGTCTATTTTGAAACATTATCTCTATTAAAGATAAAATAAGTAAAAATAATTAGTTATATGCTTTAACAACAGTAAGGATGTCAAGTTAGGTCATAAAAGTAGGTGAAGTACCATTAATGTTTAAATAAGTTGATGGATGATTTATGAATTATTCAAATAGAAATAACGCAAACTTCACGTCGGATAAATGCTGTATTTTTTGGTCCCTAAAGCACACCCACTAAAACTATCATGTATAAAATCATCTTCAAGTTAATACTAAAAATAGTTAAAAGTTAAACTTAAAAGTCATGAACACAATAGTTGTGGAAAGTAAAGTTTGAAACGGGGAAGTGAATCTACCTACAAAGGATAGAATCGAGTGATGACTTTCTATAGGTGATAAAATGAATGGAATGTACAATTTGACACCAATGATGAAAAGGAGACCTCCCAAAAGAAGCATTTCTCGAAAACAGAGTAGCGCTCTTTTAATAATAATTGATTAAAGATATGATTATGGAAAAAAACACTAGGACGACCGTAACTTTATGGCACTGAAAATAAACTTATTATGGGAAATGGGTGACTTTATCTTAATCAAGACTTAGGAGAATTTAAATGCGCAAATTTCTAGGTTTCGCTCCACATAAAAATGACATCAACTTTTTTATTTCTAAAGCCCAAATTCAGTCTGATTATTGATTATCATATAAAGCGGTTCCTAGATGTTATCAAATTAAACGTTGTTCTAAACTCTCCTAACGAAATTAGAAACCGAAGCACGTGTTGTACGTCTCAACACAATAATGAAAGTAACAATTTCAACTGATTGAAAGAAATTGAAAGAGCAACAGACTTCCACCAGCAGGCAAAAACAGCAAATATCAAAATGACGACCGCTGTTGGAAATCTCACGACCTCTTGTGTTATAAACAACGCGATAAAGAGACGGCAAATTAGATCAAAATGTAAGAATAAAAGGTAAATTGATCTCGTGACGGAGAACGAAACACTACAAAGGCCAGTAACACTACAAAGGTAGTGTTAGGTATTACGAAACGCATCCAAGTGCTCAGAGAGCGCTCTGAGCACTTAAATGCGAATCGGTCGAATGCAGCTTTTTTAGATTTCTTCACCCGGACGATACGCTATTATATTCGCTCTGTAGCCCGTTCGTTTGTCTCAGAGTTTTATCTCCTAAATAGTTAAGTAACACTAAATTTTCGTAGATCATTTATTCAATGTCGTAAGACTTGACAGAAATCAATGGCATTTTTATGATTGTCATAAAAGTAAAAAAAAAACGAAATTTGTTTAGCCATATTTGTAGGTAAAAAAATTCCTCTACCGCAGTAGTGCGTAATACTAAAGAGCTCGGCATATTTCAAAAAGAAAAAAATATAACAGTTACTCTCGATAAACAAAATTGGCGGTTGAGAATTTTTAAAGTTTCGTAGTCAAACAAGGAATCCGTATGATTTTCTCGTGTCAATTATTATGCGCCACTATCGAGTAAAGTGCTAGTGAGCAGATCTGTTAAACCGAAGAATTCGGAAATCAGCGGTTGCAAAATATTAAGTTTAAAAATTGTGTACAATGTGTATGTTTCCTCTAATTTTTAAACAGAAGATTTGAACAAAAAAAAATTAAAAATATTGATATAAGCATTTAACAAAAATTTTAATTTATGTTTATTTCTACTATGAAAACCTACTTTACGCGACCTGTCCCGATATGCATTTACTGTTGATCCCCATGATCTACCAAATCTTAGTAATATTAGTTACCGAACGATAGGCCGGCTTCACTTATCTACTATATGTATTTCGGATAAGTGTTATTATTATTCTAAATTCTTTTTGCATTTGATATAGAAATTACTGTTTTTGACAGTTTTATATTTTTCTTTTTTTATGTGCTTAATTACATTACGAATTTTGTTTAGATATGAAAATATTGTTTTATTTTATTACAAGTCAAATATTCATTTTATCTAATTAAACATGTTTATCACATAAGTCAAAAATGAAAAGAAATATGAATATAAAATTAAAAATTATCTTGTAATGCAATGCTTATTTTTTATTTTTTTCGACTTAACATTTCTGTTTGGGTTATTGAAAGAGAGTAATCGCCATAAAACAAAAGATAAACTTAAGACACTTACTAAATGTTAGTTGTGCAAATTTAATTATCTCTACTTTAAATATCTGAATAACACATCTACTTAAGGAACAATTAGATAAAATTATTTCTTAATTATTTAGATGACTTGACACTTAGCCTCATATAGGGTTATATTTCATATAACAAAAGGACCACTGTCGTTTTATCAGTTCGAAATATTTTTTTTCAATCTATAGGAATCCACACAGGGCTTAATTTCTTCTTGTGACGTAGTTTCTTGTAATAACTATTCCTACATCAAAGTTATTTAAAAATCGGATAAATTAATTATTTGAAGTTAGTCATATAAAATAAGTCACTATATAAAAATAATCAAAATAAGTCATATCACTTTCACTAGAATTTATATTAATTATAATCATAGGTAAACATTAATTTAAACAAGAAATAGTGTATTTTCTGAGGATAGCGTCGGCAAATACCTATTTATAGGAATCCCACGAACTGTCAACTTCCAACAATCCTCTATCGAAAGGTAAATATACACATGTCCACAGACAACGGGCACAAAAATGCTAACGTTAAAATTCTTGTTCCCAGCGTGCAAGTAACCGTAGATAGGTTACAGAGACAAGCGGTTAGCTGGTTTATTTTTTAATAGGTATTTGATTTTACGTTTTACCACATCATTAGTTATTCCAGGGAATGATGACCCGGATTTTGTAATTTTCTTTTATGCGCAGACATCGCCTCGACTCCAAGGAACTTTTTTAACATCGGCGTTATTAACCTGGATAGTCTGTAATGAAACTAAAAAACCTTGGACGACGCTAACACTTGGTGCGTAAATACGGTGAGCGTGAGTAAATGAATTCGAAACTAATTCCACCATCGCGTTTAATACTTAGAAAAAGAAGTGCATACGTATAGTTTGCAGATTTATTCAATCATGTTACGAAGTTAATGAAAGGGTATATTAAGAACTTTTAATATCATTAACGAACAATATATCTCTGGTTCAGTTATGATTCAAGATTTGACTAGGTCTACGCTTTTCGTTGCATTCTTAGTCCCTACCTACTCTTAAGAAAACGAATTGTTCAGCATAGTTTTTACGTATTTCACAGTCCCAGTGTGCAATGTTGGATAGTATATGTAACTACCGCGCATCTTTAACACATTCAATACATCTGAAGTTGAAACGACCTTCAACTACTAAATTGTTATCTGGATGAATTCGACAAACAAAAGGAAATAGATGTGATTAATTTTTTTTTCAAAGCTTGTAGAAATGAGTAGGTCATAATCGATTAAGTCTTTAAATCTTTTTAGTGAGGGCAGGTAACGCTCATGGCTGGGTGTACGAGCAGCACTTTGTTCGGTATGCATTTTTGGTTACATTTCTTTTATCAAATTTCCTATATACCACATTATTACCAAGGTATACATTGTGCTATAAGTCACCATGATTTATAGCGCAACATATACGTTTGTAACAATGGATGTAAAAAGTTTACGAAAAAGACCACGGCAATATAAGAGAAGGACCATCTTATGGACCGAGATTATAATAGGATTAATCGAGACTATAATATGGATTGAGGAAATTTAGTACGAAATAAGAAATATTAATTTTTATAAACAATACATGCATTAGAGCACTGAATCGAATTTTTATCAAAACGACTTTCTCCAGACCGAAACATTAACAGGAATACTTTTTTTTTTAATCCCTTTTCGTGCCTAGTTAGCTTTGCGTTTTTTCATTTTATTTTAAAAATTACTATTTGTCAAGCCATTCGAGAAAATAGAAGTGAAAATTAAGAAATTAAGGCAATTAATTAAAAAAAACGGCTTCCTTTAATATAAACTACCCCTGCATCAACTGAGAACATTTTTAATTTCCTTTTTTTTCAGGTAAACCACGCCATAAAAATCGAAATAACTTATACTTAATGTTATTTATTTATAATAATAAATTCTTCAAACGATTCCCTTGAATAATTCATGAAAATGAAACAGAAATAGTGAAAGGAGCCATTGTTTGTCCGATCACAGCGGTGTTTTCCCTTAAAAATTGTAGTTTAATCAGTTGAAAACAATGTAGAATAAAATTGCAAAAATATGTATATTCACTTATAAAAATCCAATCGATATGCAATCGTTTTTCCTAATGTTAAAAAGCGAATTATTATTGCGGATATATTTTTTCTTTGGATAATATTTTTAATTGTAGAATTAAATTTTTATTTTTTTAAGTTTAAAAAAAATGTTATTTCTAGAACAGTTTTTCTACGAGCTTTAATGCTTATTATCGAGTAATGTTCGATGCGTCGAATTACGTAACGAGAACGAAGTTTATAATGCGAGTTTCAAAACTGTATCATGACGAGCAAATAAATTTATCTCATTCAATTACACAGATTAAATCAGACGATACGCGCGGCCCAAACGCGGAGCACAACTCGTTTGAAGGGTGCCGCTCCTAGGGTCACAATGTGAATAAATAAAATTGGTGGTCGCTACATCGGTTTGACGGTACATTAGTATGTCTATGACGAACTGTGGTACTGTCGTAACTTGCAAATAAATTGGTCAAACGAATCAGACTCACCTTAATAAGTCCCAAAGCGCGTTGACAGAATATGTGCCAGCAACAGAAATATACTAAACACATTTTTTTAAATATTTGAAAATAATTTCTTAATTGAACTGAAGTGATTTACCAATCTAGTATGATAGAAGAAAATTTAAATTTGGTTATTCCCGAAACATATTAGGGTATAACTTGAATATTTAATTCGGAATTAATAATCGTAGCCATCTTCACTGCCATGTAGTGTCTACTCTTGGTGCCCTTTGACCTTGAAATTATTAAACTTTTTACTCAAATAATACAAATAAGTATTAAATATATATTAATAAGTGAACAGAAAATTGTGTACCCCTGTTTAAGCATATTGCGCGCATGGGTGAACGTGAGATTTGGATTAGTTACGTTTATATGGAGGAGTGAATAAGCTAAAATTTATATAGAGGTGTCCCGTAAGGAGTGGACCACCGAAATGTCGATGATAGAGACATCTAATAAAAAAAACATAATAAATGCAGTATGATCATAAATACTACACTTGTGTTATTTTACCATAACCGAAAAAATAATCAAGGGTATGGGTTTAAATATTCCATGTTATGAAATAACTTAGTAGCAGAAGATTATACCTTTTTGAAATCTGTGTTAATTGTAGATGTTTTTGAAATAAAGTTCCACAATAATAAAGTACCAACCAAAAATTTAAAAAATCATATCTCTAAAACTCTTAGGCCTAGATAATAAAATGTATTGTTTCGTATGTGTAATAACCCCCTCTATCACCGACATTGCGTTGGTTCACTCCTTACGGGACACCTGTTAATATATGTTAAAAGATTCATGTTTACCTTCGTACTGTCAACGTCAAACACAAATAGTCTGTGGTCGAACAGTCGCACAGAGTAGAGATTGTCGTTAAAGAATTTTAAAACATCAGAGTGCTTGAATGAGTATCGAGTTGTGAATTTCGTGTGATTTCAAATATTCCTTTCTCAATAGTCTGTGGAGTGTATGTCAAGCCAAAAAATCGTTTATTTTGTATTATGTGTAATAGATATCTGTGTTTTATATATTAGTAAAATACAGCTTCCTTAAGATACACCTCTTGCAAAGACAATTATGTAGCTGACTTAGCAAGAAGACAAAATTGATCTAAATTGACTTACTCTCGCCTACCTATTAGTGGTTTTAACAGAGTATGTAAGTACATTACGGGCGAATTTCGCTAGGCGACCACTTGTAAATATAAATGCACAATATAAATATTAAATGTTCACTTTGTCTGATTGAACTTACTTGTTTAAATTCGCTATCTAAGTTGAGATCATTCTATTTATTTTTTTAAGTAAAGGAAGCAGTTTACTTGTAACAGTAACTTACTTAAACACATATGAGATTCACCTTAATATAATAATTAAATGTTGCTGCCCTGAATTTCATTCTTGTCAATCGATGGTCGTTCTTTGAAGGCAACATCAAAAATGGAAACCTTTTTTATTAATGAGGCAATATTATCGATAAGTACATATATCTACCAATCCAATTAAGGTATAACTCTAGAAAGACTTAATGAAGTGGCAGTAAGTAACTGACATAAAACAACCCTAGAAGTGGAATATTTGAATTTTTACGTTTAATCGTGATTTATTTATAACACTGAGAAACAAATATTTCTTTTTTCAACAACATTATATTTATTACTGATTTTGATATACTTTATTATTATTTCTATTTCTAAAACATTGCAGAAAAACTCAAAGTCGGAATCTTTGACAGTTCGTAGTTTCGAACCCTTAAAATGATAAAGAATTTACAATCGACATGTCTCATACAAAATCTACACCTTTGACAAGTTTTGTGTCGGTATCAGAAAGATTTTGGGCAATCGTACAGCAAAAAAATATCGTGAAACAGTCATTAGAGTGTTGGAAAAATTAAGAAAACAACTTTGCAAAAATGGTAGCTAATGGGAATGCCAATGTATGTTTTGTACAAAATCATTCGCATAAATTTCTCTTAACGATTACAGGATGAAGCTTTTTACCGAGATATCGAGATAATGTATGAAAAAAGCCGAGGATTATGAGATAGCTAAATGATCCGTCTTCTATTGAACCTTATAAAGGGATGAATATTTTCCAATGAAAGTCATATAGAAAATATTCTTCGTAATACAATTTACAATTTTAACTTTTTTAAGTACTATCTGACTAATTATTACAATGTAATCAGAAGTAGAACAAAAAGTTACAGCGTCTACTTCATATTTTTGTACTATTTTTTTACTGTCTATGTAGTCTGTGTACATAGTATTTTTCTCAAAAAACTAGAGCCAGTCTCGAAAATCTGATATTATTTCATAATCAGCATATTAAAATTACTACAAATTGATACACAAATGTCTTGGTGCAAAATCACTATTACCCAATGCAATAGATATTTCAAAAATGTTATTAATCAATAATAATTACAGCGTTTCGATGATGCTATGTCTCCATAATCTAAAAATATTCATATATAAATAATAATAGAAGTCCGACACTTCTTGTTAACGACAGATAAAAAATCCTAATATACGGGTTATATAACGGATTTCATTTTACAATCAAGTAACTTTTACACTCATAGAAATTTTGGTAAAATAGAAAGTTTATAAATCATACTGAAATCTCGCAGTGGGTTTTTGACTGTTAAACTGTACGATATATATACGTATGTATGCATATGTATGTCCGTCACTATATTCAATCACCTATAGAAAATAGCCTAGTTCCACTAAGAATAAATCGGAAGGATTTTAGTTTCTAATGATTAATTATGATATGGACAAACCAAACAAACAAAATTATTTATTATTAAAAATAAAAATTATTTTTATTTGTAGGAAATAAATTCAACGAAATTGCTAATTCAGTCACGTGACGATGAACACCGATCAGAAAGCGTTATGTCACACTACGGAAAACACCGCTGTTGGATTGACATTTTCGTATATAGAATAATTTATTAGATTATTTTTTTTTGTTTTTAACAATTATTGTCAAGTTGACCGTCGGAAAACGCACGTAAGTCGTCGGAAAACGCACGTAAAACTCGCACGTCAAAGTCGTCGGAAAACGCACGTAACACTCGGAAAGAGAAAAAAAGACATTTATTTTACCAAGCAGAATGAACATCAATGTCAAAAAAATCAATATTTGTCTATGAAGATAGTTTTTTGTTTTGTATTATGCTTACAAATTGTATTATATTTGATGCTCTTTCCTGATTGTCAATAGCTAAATTGTTTGGATTTTGATATTCTAAAAAATACCAGCTTTATTAAAATTATATTCTATTTTTGTAACGTCACTACCATCTTCAGCCCATTGAGGTCTCTTTTGCTTTGAGCGATAGTTGTAAACGTATTAAGGAGATACAAAATGTGCCCAAGAGAAGTATAGAATCAACAGGATTACCGACAAAAATATTTACTTATCGTGGTCTAATCGGTACAATTTAGTTGTAATTGAATTTTATAATTTCTTTCTAAAATGTTCCCACTTCTAGGAATTTTAACTGCGATTCCAAACCTCGAAAAGAGGTTTTTCTCTTTTAAACGAAGATTGAAGTCTTAATAGTTTTATACAGTTATATATAAAATTCCACGCAAGTTTACATGTATGTGTATATACTCTTTAGAGTCTTCTAAAATTTTCAACCGATTTCCCTCAAACTTTTCTTACTTATTCTCTACTCCTTTCAAAATTTTTTGAAGGAATGGCAATTTCTATACCTATCCCGTACGAGGAGATGAGAGGGGGAAATTTCGAAAAATACTGTGCTACGGATTACTTGGCTACTGACCAATACCTGACTTACGACTGACCTTTTACAACAGTGCACAAACGAATTTTTTCAATGTTTGTTCTGATACGACTCTAGTTTTCACCTGTTTCATTTTTTCCTTACGCAAACGAATATCATATCAAAGGATACTTTCATTTCAACTAAATGAAATTTATCATTCTTCTCGAAGTAATTTAGGAGCCGTAGTTAAAATTTCAAGAAATGGAAAACCGGTTTTATACTTTTTGTATTGAATTCCATTGAAATCATTATTTTCTCCCATTCTTGCGCGTCAAAAGAAAATATGTAATTATTTTAACTGCATTTTTTTTCTATAACTACCGCTTCGATTTCCCGCGAAGACAGTTTCCCGCTTAATACGTTATCTTCGTACTATCTCCTGAAAATATTTGTAACGTGATTTACTCTTGTCCAATTATGTTGTCCAAAATTGTAAAAATATTTTGAAAATCATGGATTTTTAAGACAAACTTAAATCAATCTTCGGTGTGTTTTTGGGTTAACCAACGATTTCCATTTTTATTTGAAATGAAATGCTGTTTTTACAACAAAAACCAAATATTTTTATCATTTAGAAACCGATCTTTTAGAGAGGGGCCGCATGCTGAAGTAAGGCATGGTGACCCTGCCCGAAGGCGAGTGTCTAGGCGCAACCGCGCCATTCGTGCTCATCTCGGCCGCGCCGACCGATAAATATCGCCCATAAATATCTCGTGCCATTAACCGATCTAAATCGCTTTGTCTACGCGCGAGGCCATTTGTTTAGATCGCAAGATTTAGGGACCGCTTTGCGATTTGCGAGTAAATTTGAGATAGCTCTTGCAATGATTTATAATTGTTGTAAACGATAAGTGGGTAGCTATTTTGGTACTAAGCTGCTCCTTGAGAAAAGAAGCGAAATTGAACAAATTTTAGGAAGTATCATAATACTGTTAATCTACATTCATGGATGAAGAGTTTGTTTGTTTTATAAAAAACAATCTCTGTGACCACTAACCGATTTAGATTTCATAGAAAGTTACACTAACAATAGATTCCATTCTGTGGACAACGAGTAGATTTCCATAGCGGCCGCTTGTGGAATTAACATCTGACAGATTAATTTTAAACAGCTAACGTCCAGTCGTAATTTCGATATTAAATGTCTACAAAGCAACCAAAAACATTATACCTGTTTGCGAGATCGAACAATATTTTAAATGTTTAAAAAAAGAACAAGTCGTCCAAATGTGAAAAGCTCGCAAGTGTATAAAACCCAGTTTCACAGGAGAGAAAAAAAACTGTTCAGTAAAAAAAAGCATGGTGCATGAATAAGGTGTAAGGGTATTCTGTTTTAATATTATGTGATTTTCAAAAGAAATGACATCGCTCGATAATTATTGAATTTTGTTTGTATGATGGTTTTTGCTACTTACATGGTTTTCCTGTTCTTTTGTTTTGCTCAGAATATTACCTACAAGGTATTCAATACAACAAAAACTAGTACAAAAATCACATAATTTTATTTAGTATGAAACTTGTAACTTGTGTTGAATGCTATTAATTGTAATTAACATTTTGAGAGTAATTAAAGAAAAGGCGCTAGAAAATTCACATAGATATCTATAACAAACCAAGGGTTCACCCTACATAAAATCTGACGTATACTAGCTTATTTAAGCTCACAGTCAGACTTGCTGTGATCGTAGCACTAACAAGTAGCAACAAAACCGAGTCGTTACGATTCATCAACTTGAGGAGAAAATACAAAAATAAATCAGAAAAGGAGAAGAAACTAATTGTCTTTAATTAAAATTATTAAGTATTTTTCACTAGGATGTGACGATAAATAACTTTGTAGAAAAATAAGAAATCATATAAAAATCAACACTTAATCAGTTCAAACAAATTTTAAATCCTTATAGGTCTTCTATACAAAAAAATATGTATTATTAGATAATCTAACTGGCTACTGAGACCAATTTCTGAGACTAGAAATCTAAGAATCGTCGGTAATTATAATACAATCAAAATTCTCTGTAAAGATTTGGTTTGTTCTGCCAGATATGTTCAAGGTAAAGTTTATTTGTTGACTTTCTGCAATAATGGGATTGTAATTTTGGTAACTTGTCATAATTTCAGTCAATTACATAATTTTTTCAGATGTCATTCAAATTTGTGACATTATTTCGTCGAGTCCTAGTTTTCACTGAAATCGATATTTCTTCATGTTTGGCTAAATTTGAACTGACCACTCGCCGATATCTAATGTACCAAGAGATATACGAAACATAATATCTTTTAATAGACTTATTTACCTGTCAGATACAAGGACATGATTGTTGAATGTATGTTCTCTTCGCCTATCACTTCCACTGCGATTAGGTTTACGACTTGCTATATCCTTTTGTATTACTATTTGTTGCACCCATACTCTTTTGCGTTCCCAGGAGTGTCTCCAATATTTATCGAATGTTTGTTTTCATATGTCGTACGTAAACTTATTGTATTCAAAGAATTTGCAATCCTCATTATTGTCACAGCGAGCTCTAACATAACATTCCCTTCTGACAACATCAAAGACGACTTTTCCGTCTTACCTTCGTCTTCTGCCGTCATAACTTTCTTCCCGCATTAGCTTAGCTTGATTGCTAGGCATCAAGCATCGCTACTGCGTCGATACAAACGCGCGATAGACAAGGCTTTTTCGAGTCACCCACTACTGTGATTCGAATGTAAGACTTGAATTCCTACTATCGCATTTACGTTTACAAGAAAAATGTATGGAGAAACGTGCAGCAGGACCCCTAGCAGATAATATAGTAAACCCATATTCCTGCATACAAAGTTTTCGTCAACGCAAAGTGAATAGTGTGAGTTAAAAAGTTACACTCAAGGACCTGTTTTGTATGTGAATTGAAGTTGTATCACGACTGTAGTGATGCTGCATCGCGCTTGCATCGATGGTCTATCACTTTTGTATTGATACTCTAAAGCGACTGCATGGTGATAGTAGCCATACAGAATCATTACTGTTTGTACTAAGAGCTATTTTCTACTAAGCGTCTGCCGCGAGCGACCGCGGCCGTAGTGACTAGTTTTAACAGCGACTGCGTGCACGATTGGTCGCCCGCGACGGTATTCTATAAACACCATCAACAGCACACTCAAAATGCACGTCGAAGAAATAACATGTCTTAACTTGTTATCAAAAAGAAAACATAAACATACATTTTGAATACATCCTTTATTAAGAGAACGCACTACAAAATGTGCATTTTATTCATTCTATAATGAAGTTACACGACACGACACGAAATTTCTCAAATACACACGAATGTTGATAAATTTCTTTAATGAATTGTTATTAAAGATGAGGTCACCAATAACGGGTACTACAACTCAAATCAGACTGACATCTGCTGAAAGAAACTACTGGTTACATTGAGGTAAGTTCAATAAAATATTTTTTTCCTCATTATTTATTTATTTCCAAGAAAAATCAATAATTTTGAAACCGTTATTCGTATTAAAATTATTCCGTATCTGGGAGTATTTATTCTTCGTTGGTAAATAAATCAAACGTTTGGGAATCTTGACTGTAGGTACTTATGTTGGAAGGAGATGTTCAACATTTTAAGCAAATGTCTCGATGAGGTCTGAGTTCTTTGTGGCGTATTATAATTTCTAGTTGTATAACCAGAATGATAATAATTAGAATTACCCCTCGGAATATCCCAATCAGGAGGTTATTATTCCAATATGAATTTGTATACTGATGGAATATTAAATCACTGGGCTCAGCGCTGTGTATTAATTTTACGATGTCACCTTTCCGAATCACTTTCTTGCTATATGGCACTTTTTTAACTCTTCAGCCGATGGAGGCAGCTTCTCTTAATTCCACACTTCTATCGAAACCTTCGACAAATGAACTAGTTATCCTCTCGTATCTTCCTTTTTCTGTGATTGCTTCGCTGTCTATCATTTGAGTAGGGTCTATGTTTTCTTCATCATTCCAGGAATGTTACTCTGTGTAGAATTGGGTTCAGTGACTTTTTCAAAAATAAAAGTACATTAAAAGAAACGTATGGTGTTCTAATTGAAGAACCGGGTCCACTTGGAGTTTTTTATCACCTTAGTTCTCTAAAGAAACAATCTCTGATATTATTAAATTTTTTTTTAATTTTTTACCTTAACAAAATTACATTATTTGTAGAAAGCATATTTATTAATTTAACTCAATGACCTATCATCATCAGGATGACCTATCAACATCAGGGCATCAGGATGTACTATGACAGAGCTCGTTGTTAGTATCGTTATTTATTTACTAAAGTCTGCCAAGCCGACTTGTTCGGGCAGAGTAGTCTGAACCCTCCATGTTCCATATTGATGGCAAAAACTTAACTTCTGTATTTATCTAATCTTGCGTCATGTTGTCTTGTATACAAAGAACGTCTTCTTTCATTCACGCCACACTGACTACCGATGAAAACAAAACGATGATGGCCGTTTAGTCGCGTGGTTAATCGGACAGTAAACATTAGGGTGTAATACGGTAGTTGACTCATTCTAAATTTTGATATTTTTCGTACAATATTGTAAAATATAAGATAATTAAAAATAAGTCTTGAAAAAAATTCAAAAATTGATTGAAAAATAAGCCAATTGTAGGCTAGAAGCCTACAATTTGAAGATACAGATAGAGTTGGGTATATCCCTGTCTCTTTTCCTCTAGTAGAATACAATGTGCAATATTAAAAATGACTTCACAACACAGTATTCCGTCCTTCTCTTAAGGTTAAATTTAAACTTTTATAACTCGGTCAATTTTTAAGTTTATTAAACAAATTTCACTCGTCGTCAGCTTGTACTTTGACATTATGATTAATGAAATAAAAAAAAATTGTCAAATACCCAATTATATGCAGGTGTTGAGACCTGCGCGGCTACTAGAGTCGCGTGTTCTTTTGCAGTTGCGACGACCTCCGAGTTGCGGCCGCGTCATTTGGTATGGTAATATGATTTATTTGAATAAATACGAATTGCGCACAGCGAGCAGCTCGCGGTCAGTCGTTTAGTGCAAAATAGCTCTAAGGATCAGGAACGGTGATAGCATCGCGTTAGTATCGCGAACTACTGTGTTGCCGAAAAAAGTCGCCGTGTAACATGGCTCTTAAAACATCGTATTTGCCTAGTACCATTTGCTATAATTCTATGACATTTTGTATGGACTTATGTGTACTATTCCAAAGTTCAAAAGGTGAACTCATAAATGCCGACGATAACTTTCCATTGGCATTTATGAGTTCTGTTTGTTAAAACCAAACATTTACTAAAAGATCGTAAAGCAGAATACGCAGTTTGTACTCTGAAAAACTTCTTGATAATGAGATAAATAACCATACGGGGTTTTCTTAAAAAAAAACTATGAAGATCACTGTACCTCGCGAGGTTATATTAAGCAAAGTGTTTCGATTTTCTTAAAACTACAATGTTATCGAAAGTAATCTTCTAAAATTTATAATAAATACTCTTTATCTATGTTTTACACATAATTCACCCCGAAATAATCACTTTTAGCACACTTTTTCAGTTGAAACACTGAGCGACATGTACGTCGGCGAGATTTTCAGAACAAAATGGCCGATAGCGATGCTTTACGAGGTTATAACTGTTAAGCGCTAGATGGCGTTAAAAGCCTAAGAAGCGAGCGTGGGTTTGTTTCGTGACGCGTTGAGAGAATTTCTACCTAAAAAGTAAATAAAAGTGTATGACAAAAAATGTCCTATAGCAGTTTTTCACGTTGACCGAGGATGTATAACCAGCAGCTAACTTTACTAAACAGAAATAGTGATTCTTTTCTATGCAACTTAAAACGTTATATTTGACTGTTTGTCAGTGGTTAACATTTTGTCATGTTATCAAATAAAGTATTAGGTTCATTACTTACGACATAAAGTTTTCAAATGTTGTCTAATTGTTTAGTAAACGGTAGTTGACTCATTCTAAATTTTGATAGTTTTCATACAATATTGTGAAATATAAGTTAATTAAAAACCAGTCTTGAATAAAATTAAAAAATCGATTGAAAAATAAGCCAGTTATAGGCTTCTAAATTTGAAGATACGGATAGAGTTGGGTATATCCCTGTCTCTTTTCCTCTTGTATATTATAATGTGCAATATTAAAAATGACCTCACAACACACTATTGCCGTCCTTATCTAAAGGTTACATTTAAACTTTAAAGTTACGCTTACGTCCGGAGCGCAGTAATTATTAATTTGTTTTTGTTTTATTTACGTCTACGAAAATATTTAAAAATGTATTACAATATCATTTGAGTACAAGTTGCATGGAAGGAGAATAAAATTTTCCAAGAATATTTTCCGACAGTATAAGAAACAAAAAAGACATAAATAGGGGATAAAAATGTTCAAATTATGTAGGTACTACTTCCGGCTACACCTATAGACTTGAAATCTATTCTGGAAGGAATTTAGAAGTCAGAATACCACACCAATAAATGTTGTTCTCAATATCTGAAACAATCTTATCCAAAGCTCACACCATACACACAGATAATTGGTACACTAATGCAGGCTTAGTAGGTAAGCTGCTTGATTTTCACACCCATGGTGGACACTATCAAAAAAAACAGAAAGAGATTACCAACAAAAGTTAGGAAGAAAAAGCTAAAATCTGGAGAATATATCGCTAAAGAAAACCAAAGAGGCATTAGATAGATTCAAATGGCGAGACAAGCTTGAAATCCGTGTTAACGAAATAAACAAGAAAAAGGTTTCCATTGTCGATTTTTGGAAACCCATTATAAATTACTTGCTCTCTTCGGGTAAAGATAATGAAACGGTTACACCCAGACCCAGATCAATGCTGGCTAAACATAATATTATATCCAAAGAAATTAAATCTAAAGATATACGCAGAAACTGCCTTAGTCATCCGTCACAACCTCATTTATGCCTAAGCTATTTCAACGCAGCACATCTCTACTAGCATATAAAAAATAGCATACTTATATGAGTATTATCAATTAAAACTAGTATACGCTAGTCATTATAATTTTAATTAATAATAATTAGAACTTAAACATTTAAAAAAAATGTTGTTGATTTTCGTTTGCAATTGTATATTTACTTACTTAACATATTTTACTATTATTTTTCGAAAACTACCTGTATTTGTTAAATTCCATATAGACGTCTATTAGTACTTAATAAGTCAGAATGAAAATAAATAGCAAAAAATTGTTGTACTCGATTTTATTTTTAAATAATTAGAAAATGAAAATTGACCTTTACAGTTTTATTCACCTAACACAACTTTCTACATGTGGTATACAATAGTGGTATACACTACAAAATTTACAAAACGTTATGTCGACACAATCATTTTAGAACTCTACGGACCACGAGTCATTATTTATAGCTAAAAACAATTTAAACTTATCCATAAGACGGCAATAAAGCGTAAAATGATGACGTGTTCTATCGGACACATAGTCCCATAAGGCCTCCATAGAACAATTAATATCAGACACATAATCAGGCAAGACAGTTAAAACGGTTCCCAACGCTTTACACATTTGTCGTCATATGGTGTCTCAAACCTTTATTTTCATAACACTGCAACAAGGAACACAACAGTGTTTCCTGTTTTTAAGTTTACGGTAACATAGGTAACTGGTCATTTATGTAAAAAAATCGACAAAAACACTCAGCTGTACAAAACGCTAGTGTCATAAAAATTCAATTATCTATCATATATTAGTTCGCCGCTACAGCCGATAGAGCATCTACTCAATCAGTAAACATCAAGTCACTTTCGGATTGATAGAAATTTGGTTATGACGGCCGTTTTAACATCAAACCTATGTGATCAACGGTGTATGTACGTATGAATGCAATATATACTTATAGAAAGTGGCATAGGGCTAAAATAAGTTCAACAAATGTCACTTATTGCCTAAAAACTATTATCATTCAAAAGTATCTTGTTTTACATATGTCAGCTATGAAGCGAACGATCTAAATTTCTATCAAAATTTCGTTCCTTCTTAGAAAGCCAATTTATCACATTCCTAGTTCTTTGAGCGGCTAAGATTGTTCATTCTGTTACTGTGTACCATTATTACAGAATACTAGCTGCCCGTCCCAGGCGTTGTTGCCTTGCCCAGGCAATAAGAACCGTGATTGCGTTTTATTTTGATCGTTATTTTTATATAGTAAATATGTATGGTATTATCGATAACCTAGTTACTTATTCTCTGCTAAAGAAATGTACCGCCCGATCTTGTAACAAAAAAATACATATAACAAACAATGTATAACAAATAGCCATATACATACCGGAACTTTTTCGTAATCTTTCAAACAATATTTCAATAATTAGTTTATTTAACTCAAAAATCCATCTATAGCCCGATTTTGCAATAGAAAGCGAGTTATAAGAAACAGTCTCTATTAACTAACAATATACGGTGTTGAACTTTTTCCTAGATTTTCATATTACCTGCAATATATTCTTACATTTTTTAATGTAACCATAGTAGTTTAAAAGTTTAACTCAAAAATGTTTCTAACCCACTTCGACTTTTCAATCTTTCTTGCTCTTTATCCATATATCTTCTCTTCGTAAAATAAATAAGATAATATTAAAATTTAATAACATTATACATGTTCTCGTGTTTACAGTAAGGTGTCGACTCTAACTTTACTAGATTCTAATATTTAATTATAAACCTTAATATAATGACAAACATAACATTATCTGGCATTAAGATTTGTAGATAACACATGATTGAAAGGTGACGTAACAGTAGTCATCTTTAAAATAAAGACACACATCCGTCATTACAATGCGGAACGCCGATAACAATGACTTGACAGAATGGAGCAGGTAGGTAACGTTCGGCGACACTGCAACTCAAAAATGTCAAAAAGAACTGTTTTATTTTTACCGTACTGAACTCTAAAATTGACTGTACATGATTTTTTGGCCATGAAGAGAACCAAGATATTTGTTATTATCCCACAAAGTACTTTGAAAAATAATGATATTATAAATTATCGTTATAACAATGACAATTAACAGTACAAAACTCTCATTTTTTCGAAACGATTAAGGTTTCCTTAGTACCTGGAAGAATTTAATTTTAAACTTGACCGTGATTAGCTGTTATTTCATCACTCAACACGTGCACACATTTAGGTGCAACTCACACATACTAATTTGCAGACGACTTTTTGTCGTTTCAATATCGTTGGAAAGTCATACATGTGAGTTGCGCCTTAACAGCATCATCGCATTAACCATTTCTCCCAATTACAAATAAAATTAAGATACACAATCTCACTCGCCTGGCCGTTCACCCCGCATTTCGATAATACAAAACGCATGTGCCTCTCTCTCAAATAGCATCAGACAAAAACAAATAAAACATTGTGCGAAATAAAAACTTTCCAATATTTATTTTGGTTGCATATTACATTATTAATTTACCGGTCAGCAAATATATTGTGTTGTATGTGCGTAATTACGAGTAATTAAAATCCAACCAAGCATCGGTTCTCTATTTTTCTTACTAGCAACTGAACACATGCATACATAAGCAGATTTTCGCCCGCGAATTCATACATCGGATCTCTTTCAAATTTTATCAGCATTCGAAAGAATTCGAAATCTTACGACTTTGCAAAAGTTATATACATATAACAATTTAATATAAAAAAACATAGTTTTAATAACGCATTCAGTTTTTTTTCATCCCCAAAAGGTATTTTTTTCGAAACGTAGAATATTGTTTTCATTGGTACATCTTATAAAGTCACGGAATGATTTTTGTATACCATTACAAACTTGCTAAAACCATATCAAAATCATTACACCAATTTTTAGCGTTTACACAGATAGGAATGCGAACGTATCGATAAGATTTAAAATTCGGCAAAAACAATTAAAATTATATTTCACATATCTGAGTAAAAATCTGTCTACCAATTTTTGAAAGCTCTAAAAGCAAATATCTCTTTTACGATTTTGCTCAAGAGTTACCTTAAGCCATATCTATCGTCAGTTCTCTATTGTTGACCTATTTTTGTTCACAAAGGGCATTCATAACTGATGAAAATAACGCGTAGACCGTGACACTCCTGAGATTTCATTGTTTTAAGCTTCCAAAAAAATTATTGGAAGTTGTTTTACTATAAAATTCTATACATTAAAATTTCGTTTATGTTGCTCAAATAATTATAAAATCTGTAGAAAAATAAAAACAAATCATTGCTTCTTGAGATATCTCAATTCGAAGTGTTGGGTCAGCAAATGTAACTTACAAATGACGCACAAAATAGTATCTATAAAATAAATATGTATATAAAATAAAAATTTAATAACCCCAATTCATGACAATGTTAAATATATATTAAATTTAAATATTTGAAATAAAGCAATTTTGTTATAAAACAAATTATTAAAGTAAGAAATAATGTTGTACTCACTTCACTTAATAATTAGAAGTACAAGCAGATACTTATCGCTAAATAATATATGAAACTATAAACTAATATATACATATTCAATACGACTGACACTTCTACATACCGACTTTCTTTAGGCCTCTATCTCTTTCGTCACAGTTCGCACGTGACGCTAATCCTTTTTTGTACGTTTCATATGGATATAGGAACCGTGTAATATGCTATCAGTGCCACATGGTGAAAAATTTATGAACTTTTGGTTACTCTGCTGTAATTTCGTGTGAAGTTCCCTTTTTTATATTTACATATATGCTACATATTGTAATCAATAAAATTATTTAAAATGCCTAAACATGGTATAATATGTTGTGTATAAAAGCATTTTAATAATTTAAAGAAACAATATAGTGTACTTTTTCAAAAATATAATCTCATGTTCACTCGAAACCTGATTACCTCTTTAGACTCACTTGACGTTTACTATTTTCTGTCAATAAAGTACTGCACTCACAATGATAAACATGTAACCGAAAGTTCTCATTTTCATCTTGAAACGATCTGTGTGTTTCTTGCACGGTTCCTCTACATTGCGTAAAATATTATTGCGAAAAGCAGCCAAACAAAATTTAATCATTTTAGGCGCTTTGCAATACGATGTCCCTCAATGAACATTTAATAAAACCCTTTAACAAAATTACAATAATTATTAAGTTTTTAAGTGGGAAACTTTCCAGTGGAGAAAGTAAAATACGTTCGAGAGACAGCAGGTAGAAATTTTTTTTCAATTTATAAGCTCAGATTATAAATAAAAAAATTATCCTTTGACCGAAAATTTGTCCATTTCAATGCCTTTTCAATTTTTCTATTAAAAATCATAATTTCAACATATCCTTTCATTATAGCAATCACGTATTAAAGATGCACTGAAACTCCACATTAATCGTTAAAACGACAGAGCGCATAAAAAACAATATAGACTTATATATATGAATGTATCATATGCAGTTCGTTTCTCGATTTTTTTTCTCTTTTTAAATAAATATTTTTATGATTATCCAAAAAAAACTCTGACAAAAAATACTTCCGATATTTTGAGAGGCTACGTAAGATATATTACTCCTTGATATTATTAGCGGAATCACGTAATGGTGAACCGACCATATCAATGTCACGAATGGTCTTTGATATGGTCTGAATTTCAACGGGACTTATTCTGTAACCACAACAGTTGGAGAATTAGACGAGAAAAATTTGGTAAGAACGATATCAAAGAGAACCACGGTAGGTAGCAATGGCATTCATGTCCAATGCCAAAAGAATGTTTGTTTCTTTGAAAGGAGAACCAAAATTACAAACCTGTTTAGCAGAATATAGAACATTGACGAACAATTCGAAAATGTGTAGTTCTATAAAGAAGGAGATTAAGTAAATACAATCGTTTTAAAGAATAGACATGCATATGTAGAAATTTATAATATAATTCCTTTGATTTGCGATAAAGTTATAGTACTATCTTTGTAGTGAGTATACTAATACTCGTAACGAAAACCTAATTTTCAGTACGTCATAATAATTCTTGATTTTATTTTGGCACACGAATTTAAGACTCACCTTTTTCAATTCGTTCTGAACCGTGGAATATGCCATTTTGCAGCCCGAGTTTACATGGAGATCCTTGTTACCATTTGCAATCTATTTAAATCTAAAACCGATTTAATATGTATTTTTAGAAACAACACTTCAAAACGGTACAAAGGCCGCTGCAAACACTGTTCTCTTCGATCCCATCGCTCATACATTGTGACATGACTAAAAAAATGAGCCGCTTTGGCTTTTTTTAGTTAATAAAAACGGGATTAAATTATTTACCTTTTTATTTTAGGCCATTTAGTATAATTATCAGAACCTTAGACATACTGATGCATCTAAAATACCATTTACATTATGCCATCGAGGTAATGTGAGAAAACAAAATATTTGAAATAGTTTTTTTCATAGATATATTTTCGAGGTTTCTTAGCACCAAAGTAAATAGCGTTTATTTGTAAAAAAGCCGATGTGAAGTATAGTAAAAAATAAACATCACAAAAAAATTTTAAAATGTAAAATAATTAAAATGCACTGGCACTAAAATAACACAAAAAGTAAAAATAAACAAAAAAATCTAAAACAAGCTACCCACTTATAGTAGGTATATGTAGATCATTTCCAACTGTACGTTAATAAAACATTAATAAGTAACAACAAAAAAGTTACAATTGCAAAATAAATTATACTTACCTACAACACGACCCGCAAGAATAATATTAAATGAGCAATATAAGAGATTATTACAAGCACATCAGCAACAAAATAATTTTTGAAATAACTAGTTAAAACAGCTTTAAAATCAGGATTATCTATTATAATTAGATCATCAATGATTATCTAATCAATGATAACAATTAAATTCTAACATTATATTTAAAAAAAACTATCGGGACAAAATATCAAACTTGAACAAAACGAGCGTTAAATAATATGCAAGCAATGACGTATTCGATAAAAACATTTCAAAAAGTTTGACCGTACAAATACCATAACCACAATTTTAACGGTTTATTTATATTACATATTGAAGATATTTACCTTAATTACGAGAATTTGCTGAAATATCCTACTGGAAAGATATTGTCAATATTTATACCGCTTCGTCACGTGGAGTTGATCGAAACTTGTAAACACAATAATATTAAAACATAAATATAAGTGTACACGCCAACGAATATTTTTTTTACATTCAAGCTTTATACAACGATTTTTAAACAAACACAACACTTATAACGTTTTGTTTCCAAATAAACTTCAAGAAACACAAACAATAAGTTGAAGACCGCTTTAGAAAAGCGAGTTTACAGCCGACGGACACGACTGACTGTTGAGCGGTTGAGTTTGAAACGTTCTACGGACCAGCCAGAATGAAAGGAATAATACGAAAGTTTTTGTTTCGCGCTGTCTCGTTTCTTCCAAGCATTAAAGCGGAGCGGCTATATCGACCGTCACACAGAGAAGCTCTCCTATGCGGACATTTTTTTTTAAATGGGTTCGCCGGTTGATGTATGAATGATTTGACGTTATCGTAACAACCGTTCTCTCTTTTTACTAATTTAAAATATGCACTAAATTATATCTAAATGTCATATATTTATTTACAAATAAAGTTACATTTGAAACAATACAAAAACATTTACACATTGAATTGCTTAAAATGTTCAAAATTAATCTTAATTTTAAGATAGAAAGATTTTGATATGAAATTAAACTTTTCTTTAATTAATATAGTCAATAATAAATTAACATTTAAACAGGCAGTTATGAATGAATATAGTGGGATGGAAATATGTCTGTTATGAATGAATATATTGGGATGCTATACAAGTAAATCGTAGAATATAATTACGACAGATGAAAATTATATTGAAATAAAAAAGAAAAGGCAAAGAACAAACTGAATTACTGATAAATATCAAGCGATAATGGAAGAATAAAATCAAAGTATAAAATCTTTTAAGACGTATTTACGAAATCCCGCCGCTTAAGAGCGAATATTTATACACACGCGTAGGGCCGCGCTTGTGGTGTGAAACAAATTTATCACATTATTTTATACGTCTGCACAGTATGTGCACATTATTTTCATCGATTATATTATAACTAAAGTGAAAGTATGTGTTATATATTTGTTTGGTAACCAGTTTTATTTATTTTATATTATTCAAATTACGCCGATAGAACAATAACAAATATTATCAGGTCAGCTAAACAAAATGGCGGTATACGATGATTTTATCTTCCACATGCAGCTTTACCGAGGCAGCAGTAGCTATGAATTGACGGCGTTGATAGCCTTCAACCATTAACAACATAACAACAAAACAAAACAAAATAAGAGGATAATTGAAGGGAAATATTTTAGACTCATTCATATCTTTCATGCCATAAGAAGATCACAAACAATTGAAACCTGCCTCCTCGTGACACCCGTAAAAACGTCTTAATGATATGTGAGGTGAATTTAAAAAAAAACATTATTAACCGGGTGCGGACTACAGAGTGGGGGTAATGAAATCGACCGCAGCGCTCGCTATAGCATCAATGGAAATATCTAAAGGCTCCTGTTAAATATTGTCATAGATAATATAATTAACTTATGTATACTGTCATCTGTACTTTTGGAACATAAAAAACGATGTATGTTAAAAAAATCAGTTATTATAAAAAATTTATTGAATAAAAAATTATTCACAATAATACCTCCATTTTTTGTGCTGCATATTTTTTTCAGTTACTTTCAGTTTAAATTATTTTTCATTAATATTATAATTAGATACTACGTATTTAACAAACATTTGCAACTACGTATTTACAAAATTTTAAGAAATCGGCGTCTATCTCAATCTTAAAAATGTATTATTAAAAATTTTTTTTAATTATAAATAAATAATTGGGAATGAATGTACATTAGCAACAATGAAAATTTCACTGTTTTAAATTAAACAAATTTATAAATAATAAAATAAATATTTTAATGTCATAATTATTTACCTTTTTAATACTTTATACATTTTTATTATTAAAATTTCTGTTTAGACCTTTGTTGAATGTGTAGCATATAATTATAAATTTAAAGTGAAAAATACTTCAGGGATAACAAAATAAAGATGTTTGTGTGTAAATTTTTTAAAAATAAATTTTTATATTAAAATAATCACAAGTTCTATTTTTTTAAATCCTTTTTTATGTATATCCTTTAACGCAAAAAATTACTAAAATTAGCATTTTTGCTCTATTGAACTCATACCTAACTTTATTATAAGAACATTTTCGTAACATAACACGATAGAATTATGTATTACATTTGAAAAGTATGTATTAAATTGTTAAAATACTTTAAAAAATAACAAATTCTAATTTTACAGATTTCCAATATTGAATTAGAAATTAGATAAAAAATAGATAGCTACTAAAAATACATTCCTTCTGATATTTTTGTGGTTGAAATGTTATAATTTGGATAATACATTTATTATTTTACTCATTTTCTTGAGCTGAAATCAAAAGGATATTCTGGGTACGGATAACTAAAATCTCGTTATTGTTCGTTGACAAAAGCATTTATTTAGGTATTTTTCTCCAGTTTACAATAAATAGCAAGACACACAATCTAATATACCCTAACATGATTTTATTGAAAACATGATAATACTCACTTTTCTTCGACAAAACTAACAATTGAACAATTGATACGTAGTTAGGGAACACAATATAACGAAAAAATCGATGTAATGTAAGTCACAGATAATATTTTTCGTTATTTTTATATTATTCAAATTAACATTTACCAAAGCTGTTAATTTGAAGCGTACAAATAAAATACGCCTATAAAGCTGCAGACGCTAGGCGGCGCTGAATTAATGCACCCAGCCAATATGTGACTCTTTTACTTTCAAACCAAAACAAATGCGATGCTGTGTTCAACTCACAAACGGGTAGGTAGAGCTTGCATAAATTCGTCCCAATAATTTGCTTGGTGAGGAGCGAAAATTTATAATTAAAATTAAATATATCTACGCAAACTTTATTTTCAAAATGCTATGTTTTATATTTGGGTTCCTTTGTTACAATAAAATATTTTCATTTAGCACACATTTGAGTTAACGAGCAATCATTAATACTTTTTTTTCATTTTCCGAATATAAGTTGTAAGAAGAAATAATTATAAACTTTGGAAGTATCGGGACCTCATCTCTTTCAAAATCTTGTTTCTCGCTTTCAAAATCTTAGCACTAGTGGAGTGTGATTAATGATCTTTTAATTGCATTGATCTTGATTGTCGAGAATACACCAGTTGTGGAAGCAAAGAGTTTTGATAAAAAAAGCTTGAGAGGTGTCAAGGGACACCCGGATGGAATGAAGTTCCTTTCGATTAATTAGTGAAGGAATTGTAATAAAATTTTATTTCTTTTAAGTTATAATAATAATTATTGTTATTATTTTTTATTATTTATTATGTACAAAAAACCTGTATACACTCAACAAAAATAATCGTCGCGACACCACACTGTTCAATGCGAAACAGAAAGACGAAACGAAAATAACTGGCTCGCTTTCTATGAGAAAGAGAGAGACAGACAGAGAAACACGCGCACGCCGCACGGCCTGCAGCGCGCCCGCTAGCAACTATAGCAAAAAGTGTCGTTACAACTTTTGGTCTTAATTTTTTCCGTCTAGCCCCCTTTCGCAACGCGCGATAAGGAACTTCTTTCCAAAAATTCACTAAATGTTATTTTATGTTACCGTTCTAGAATTGATGATGTTGCGGCAATAAATTTATATTTCAATTTATTAGTAGAAGTCAAAACCGCAAATTGGCAGACGTCTTGGCCAATGATGCCAAGCTAACCTTGTATTTGATAAAACCATCTATGCTTTTTATTCATATTAATTTAACCACAATAGTATGTCCAAAACTCACTTTTAGTTTGTTTTATTGTTTCATCTGAGTGCAAATTGAAGCTAGATGACGGGCACTTAAATTCTACAAGTCCGTCAGTGTATCGACCGTATGATGTGGCTCCTGGAAAGGGAAATTTCTTATGATATAATTAACCACACTCCTCAATGTTGGTTCGTAAAAGGGTCGTTTTTAGAAGGCCTAATGTTTTCATAATTTTAGGTTCAGTAGTCTCGGAATGCGGAAGGCATAACATTTTTTCAATATTTTTTAGTATATTTCTGAAGATATGATTATAAAAAAATATTTTTCAGACCCTTATATACATATAATTTAAAGAAAACTTGTGCGCGTCAGCTTCGACGCGCGATTGGAGTTTACTCCTTTAGAGGTCAATATACCCAAATTGAACATTTTCGATCTGAAATTTTACGTACTAATTACAGATTTTTTTTCTGAAAAAAATAACATGAAAAGTAGAGAATATGCCAAATGGGATTCAATGACCAGAAACATGATAGATAAAACTTTGATGGACAGAATTTATTGCTGAAATAACCCCAGTTTTCAAAATGTATTTAGTCGTTTTCACGCCATTTTCATACCATGTCATTCGAATCTTCACGAAAATAAAGGTTTTAATAACATGTAATGGCTGGACAAAAGGTTTTTCAAAACATGAATTGGTTATCGAAATATCGAATATTCATTTTATTAATCACAGTCTAAAATGAAAACAAAACTGCCTTAGTTTAAAACGAACAATAATCTTTTTAGCCCAATCACGCACTCAAAATACTGAAAAAAAAATGTACTATGCTATTCTGGCAAGTTACTTTAAAAGTTAGCGCATTTAATCCAGATTCTAAAACAGTATAAAACTTGCTAGTATGTTTCTTTAAATACAATTAAATTTTTTTTTTCCAAAGTATCCTGATTTCAAATTAATTCTCATACTTAGTGATAATATTTACTAATGCACACTACGCTTTTCCTAAGTTCTTAATTTTAAGGTTCTAATGTGAGTGAGACGGTTAGTGATGACATTTACCAAACGGAAATGAGACGGATAGTGACGCCATTTTACCAAGTTTCAGCGAGACGGATAATGACGACACTTTTACGAAGTGTGAGTGATACGGATAGATACACCATTTTGACAAGTGTGAGTGAGATGTACAGAGACGCCATCTTAGCCACGTAATGGTCCATGCGCCCCTGCTAACTATACTGTATACGTTATGCTCCTTCGTTTACAACCCATTTTTCCGTAATCGTCTTTCTCTCTTATTAACAAGTTTGGCTTTGTTTATTGGACTTGATTGTGGCATAACTCACCCGAATTTGGCTTTGTATACTGGAATTGATTGCGTTTTGACTTGGAATAAGATATTGATGAGAGTGTACTGCAAGCATTATAAGAAGTATCTGAGGTACTGTCGCCAAACAAGACCTGGCTCCTAAAACTTAAAAACTCGTACTTGTCATTACCTAAATAAGTTTAAAATTTGCGCAAACGTGTGAACACATTAATAAAAAAAGTGCCGTTCCACTGCCATTTCGAAAGCAATTCTCAATTTTTTAATGACCGAGTAATGCAATACTTCTCTAATAAGCCTAACAATACACTTCTTTAAAAATTTTAAAACAGTCAAGATTTTTATGTTTATTCTTTAAACCTTTTTATTTAAATTTTTACCTTATTATTTAAATTACAGTACATTGAAAGCCAAACAATATATTTTTGCATGTTCTTATAATTTAATTTTTGTTTATAATCCTCACCCGTATAATACATATCTAATGCAATTGCTTAAAATTAGGCAAGAGGGTATAGTATTATATAAATAATAAATTCTTGATTTTTTTTACAAAAAATGTTCAGCAGAGCAGAATATGAATGACAGTTAATGCAAAAATAGTTTATTCATGCAATGAATTAAGAATATATTAAAGTGGGATGGATGATATATATATATATATATATATATATATATATATATATATATATAATATTAAACCATATGATATGATATCAACTCAAAACAATAATGTAATTTAAATTAGTGAAAAATACGTATTAAAATAAAAAAAATGTCAATTGAACCAAATAACAATTTAGTATTTAGAAAATGTAAAGTAATTATATAATGAAAAAATAAAATTATAATTTATGCTAATAAATTAAATATTTGCAATTAATCATTACAATTATTAAGAATTATTGATAATGAAATACGCATACCCAAATTACGAAATTTTATTTATTGAAATAATATCGATATAAAGTCAGGACAAAAAGCACAAAATCTAACCAAATTTTACTTAAGATTATAAAAAGTGTAACAATTAACACTACTTTTTTATGAACAATAATGCGTACATGGCGTATTTTTAATATTTCACCTAAAAATACATAAAAGGCCGTATGATAAATTATTATACCAGATTAACTTCGAGCCATTGGGTAATATACTGTATATTTAAAATTTAGACTAGTATTACAAGAAAAATTTATTTGATATGTAGGCACCTCTTTGTTATAGTTTTGTTACATGAATACAACTTACATATTTCTGTCAATAACATCAATCAGAGCAGTTTTATTTGATACATAATTGGAAATAAATAAAAAAATAATTGAAACGTGTAAAGAAATAATTATCTTAGTATATACGTTACCCCCTTATGGATAGTTTTTAAAATGGTTTACGTAGTCATCGTTTTATTTAAAAATTCCTTTGCAAAATGTAGTTGCGTAAATTTCGTGCGGTACGTATTAGGAATTGCAGAATCATAATATGATACCTTTTTAAACTGACTGTACTTCATGTAAGCGACAGCCCGATCCCCGGGGGGCCGGCCGCACTACTCTAACTACGCCCACTTGTATATTTCGTACGGGGTATATCTGCCTCCTAAGTACGATCGTATTGGGTTGTATAAAATAAGTAAAAGGGGTAAATAAACGCATCTCTTATGATAGTGGAAGCATACATAAACTTTATTCATATTTATTTGATTTGCATTATTTCTTTATCAACTGGAATGACATCACCCATAACTGATATTTATATGTATTGGAAAGATTTGAAAACTATATTATTTGTGACATTTATCCTTTGTAATAATCTTATCCCATTAACATAAATAAACATACAATTCATTTTCAAATATAAAGATAATATTACAGATACTTGTATCCACGGAACTTGTATCATTACCTGTATCTATAGGAAAGTAGCACCAATTAGAAATCAGGAATAAATTGTCTTAGCACTGCCTTAATTTAGGAAGCTATTAATACTTATTTATTTTTCACATTTGGTAATTTAATCAATTCCTATAAAAACACGTATTGTATTTTGAAAAGTTATTTATTAGTATTCTAAATAGGAATTCAAAAATTTTATTGTTAAAATCCAATCTGACGAACGACACGATGTGCATTAAAATTATTTAGCACTGGATGGTTCACTTTACCTGTAGCCAAAATGTTAAAATGTGCATTCAATTAGTTTGGACTAGATGATATAAGCCACTTATTGTTTTAATTCAAGAAGTTATCCGGATCTATTTATTTTTTATATTTGGTAATTTAAAAAATACTTGCAAAATCATATTGTATCTTTAAAATCCTACTGTATTCAATGTATGATTAAATTTGCCCATAACTAAAACATGCATCAAATTAGTTTGGACTAGATAATACAAACCATTCTTTCATAAGATTTCGATATGAAAATCCTATTTCATTTGTTTTACCAATCTCTTACCAAGTTCTAATATATACTTATAGACCTTTATTAACAAAACTTGACGACATAAATGCGAGTTTAACAATTAGTAAAAAATTCCCACCATTTTTACATATGATAAAAATATAAAAATTAGCATTTTTTGGCTTTTAAATGCTTTGAACAACATGCTACACTCTGCCTTTCTACAAACAACAAAATAAGGACTATATGATTTATTATTGAAAACTTAACTGTCTATTATGACATTTTAAAAATATAAAATAAAACACAATTTGAGCAGAAAAATTTATACAAATAAAAGTAATGAAAATAAAAATAGTACAAAAAGTATAAAAATAAGGTATATAAAAAATGAAAACGAAATAAGAAAAAACCAATATTTAAAAACACAAAATAGAATAAAAATGTATAAGTAAAATAAATAATAATCTAAAAAGGTATGTCATTTATTTTTCAAATCCCTCTCTGTAACTTTGGAGAAAATGAGCCGGATATCCAAATGTTGGCTGCTGGTGCGTCTCCTGCGTATTGGTACCTTCGTGTCAACATCCAACATGGTTTCCTGCACCTCACCTCAGCAAGAACATTTTCCGTAGCCTCGGACGTTGTTGGCGAAGTTTCCGCGGCTTCAGCAAAAACTTCACTTCTACTTGTCGATTGTTACTCACACGGATCTGTAGATAATTCACTTTAATTAATTCAATGTCAATTCATGAATATCACAATTTTACAAATTTTAAATTTCAACACATTTTCTTATATCTTTCAACACATTTTCTTTCACTAGAAAAAAATTAAATGAAAGTTCAATTGAAAGGTTCTTCAATAAATTTTACAATTTGTAATTTTAAAACTGATAAAATTACAATCTACTTTCTTTTGTAATACTGCTTCTTCAGTATTAAATATAACTTCGAACAAAATTAATTTCAAATAAATCAATCTAAAAACTTTCGGTGCCCCTTGTTTTCCTTGCCAACTCTCTTCTCTGCTTGGCTTTTATATTAAATCAAAGTCACTACAGTTGACTTCCTTTTACCTAAAGAAAAAAAATAAAATACAAAAAATAATAAAAAAAAAGTAATTACACTCGTGCAAACAAATTAATTCTGTATTCATCAAACAAATTAATTCTGACTTCATCTTGGACGAGAGTATAGATCCTATGAAATCCAAGTACAGAGATTTAATTTGTCATCACTCGCTCCACGGAGAAAAAGTACTGATCTATTATATTTATATAAAATCATAAATTCGCATGTTGATTGTCCCTATCTCTCTCTCTACTCAACTTCAATATTCGACTCAGAATCCGTATACCGGAATCTGAGTCGAGTAATGAAGTTGAGTAGAGAGAAGAGATAGGAATATTCAATATTCGTACTACGAGTTTATTGCAATGATACCTCTTTTTATAACCCCATAATTCGAATTTGCATAACGATATCCGTCCTTGGACATTTTTGAACCGAAATTATTAATTTTTAAAAAGGAAATATATAAATTAAAACCAACTATGACAGAATTAATGTTTTGTTCAGTATGTAGAAAATAATATAATTGTAAGTGAACACTGATTTTAATAATTCATCAATACATTTTGTAATATATTTACTAACACAAGTAACCCTTGAAAATGTATTCATAAATATTCTAACCACTTTGTGCACACATAATTAGAGTTATAGTTTAGGTTTTATACTTTGTTCTTTTTGTTATACATCTAAGTGACTGTAACTTGTTTTGTGAGCCTTTCAATAAATAAATAAATTCCATTTTCTTTATAAACGTGAACATTTGACTGTACTTATCCTTTTTTCATCTGCACGTTTGCTCCGTCGGTGCGTTTATTTTCAATTACATCTTTGTAAGAGACCAATATTTTGACTCTGTTTCCGTGCAGTTTTTTTTCTTGTATTCATTTTACTACTTTTGTTAAACGCAATACTTTCAGCTAAAACAAACGACGCTTACGACTGTCAGTAAATAATTTGATATGTCAATTAAAAGTGTGCCTGAAATTAGCTAACGATTGATGCTTAATACGTACTGCGCAGGAGATGCCAAATAAACATATTGATATTTCACTCTAAAGATGCGCACAAATGTTGCGCGGAGAGGCCACCTGATGGCAACATTTTTTTAACGTTCTGAACTTTGTACGCTATGAACTTGATTTTAATTCTCATAACATTTCATACCGGGAGCTATATATGAAGATCCGATTCTAAGGATAAGAAAATCGAATCTTAAGGAGTGAACACCAAAAACTTTGGAGTCCTTAATATTTCTCCCCCTCGGAAATTTCCATATGATTATTTTTGAGTTTAAGGTATTGAAATATCTGCGGTGTAACATATTTTACTTGCCAATATATTTGAACCGAATTTAAAATTTCTACGTCAAGCAGTTTCTGAGAAAAATGACTGTATCGAACGGACGGACAATCAAATAAATGATCTTATCGTTTTAAGTACGGAACCGTAAAAACAAAACATTTTAATAGATAAAATTATTTATCTTGGCTAAGAAAGGTCAATCCGACTGTAATTACACCTATTAGAGTAGCGGACATCGCAAATATTTTTATTCAGAGCAACCGCAATCTGACGCACCTCAACGCAGAATGGCTAACCGGTTTAAAAATGTATGGAAAATTGAAACCGTATTTTTGTTGTATAAATATTTTTCTCTTTCTTTTTTGCTCTTGCGCTAATCAAAATTATTTTTTATCAAATTAAGGAAGAGGAAATGAGTGTTTTACTCCTTTTTTCCCATTTCAAATTAAAGTATAATTGTTTAGAATTAATCATCTAAACTTGGGGTAAGTTTTGTGGCGAGTTATAAGTAGAAAAAAGTCTATTATCAAGAAATAAGTATATTGAACTAATAAAAAGTTTTCGACTTGAGTTATAGATAAAGGTTTGATCTATTTTTTATATCAGAATTTAGAGTAAACTTAGCAAAAATAGAAGTTTTTCAATGAAAAGATAAATACATCCTTAAGGCAAACCGTTTTATTGTACAAGCGATGATATCCTAAAAGCTAAAAAATGATTATAGATCGCAAGTCACGGACGTTGAACAGACGAAAATAAAATCGTGACGCCCTTTGATTCCTATGTTAGGTATATAAATATTTATTATGTTGTATTCAGCTCAATAAATAATGTTCAGGAGCCTAAGTAGAGTTTTCCAACAGACACGTCTAAACATGACCATGAACAGTACAAAAAGACCATATATCCAACGTCCATGTCGTACCTACATGTACAATGTTGGAAATGCTACTCTTAAGTTGCTGTTTATTATGTATACCTAAGGCAAACTATCCAATTAGATAAATCCAACTTTGAAAAAAGATCAATTGGAGAATTGTCCGGATGGGACAGATGTTGGAATGAGAGCATATTATTACAATTACAATGGAATATAAATTCTAATGAAAATTCTAGTGTGAAATCACAATTTATTCAGTTGTATGAGAAAGGCTAAAGTAAAACGAAAAAGGATCAAATATTTAATCGATAACTATCGGAAACTCAGTTAGACTGGCTGATAACTTGAATAAAGATGCATTTTACTTTAGTAGCTGTAATCTAACTAAATGAAGGAAATTTTAGAAAAGCTTAGTTTTGAAGTTGGGTTTTTGAGTGATAATTTATATAGCGACTTGACTAATACATACTGCAATAGGGCGTGACTAAATGTAGAAAACTCATCTATATTAATGACAACAAGAGAAACGAATGTAATACAGTGTTACAATTGGTGCATCATAATGAAATCTTTCCAAATATTCAGTGAGGTTAATAATCAAATAATAAATTTATGCTCCCTAATGATAATTAAAAAAGAAATCCTAAATCCGCATTCGTTGTTCTTAAGCACAGAACATAGCTCACGGATCATCAATACTAGAGCGGCTTTCACACAATTCCTTCCCCTGTGGCATATGTGGAAACTGATATGAAGAGCGAAACGCATAATATTCGCGTCTAACGACAAAAGATACTGTTTACTCGTATACAAGTGTGAAATATGGAAGGCGAGAAATGCGTGCCGGCGTGCAAGCGTGCGTTCGTGCGAGCGTGCATGCGTGCGTACCTGTGTGTGCTTGTGTGCGTCTACAGTTAAGGGTGTGAAACCCTTTATCTGGAAATTAAATTCACGGTAGACCAGATTTTCAATTTAAATACTAATATGTGATGTAATCTCATATTAAGAATCATTACTCCTTATGCAGCAGACAAATCCACATTTCAACTATATACTAAATTTCTTTAATCAGAATTCGATGATGATTATGAGTTTTCTTTGCGTATTAATTGTAATTATTAAATAATACATATCTATATTATTTATTAACCATCCTGGTCATAGCACCATAGCTATAACGATTTTGGTATTGTGTTCTTATTGTTTTAAGGTGCGTTGTAATATAATTGTCTAACATACATTGCGCATGAACCTTAAGTCTATGGTCTTACCGGTGTTCCATATATTACGGAGGTGTGTTGTAAATAATGTTTTTTTTTATATCAACTTTGATTATTAATTTTTTTTTAAATGAAGTCTTTAATATTCAAAGTATAATCCATTATATTTCACTCTCATAATATAGCAATCAACAAGTTCTTATTGTTAGAATTAATATCAAAATAATGTATTTAATGTACTACTAGCGCCTTCTATGTGGTATCGTTTGTAACTACCTACCTAAGGTTAGTATTAAGTTATTAAGAAATAAATTTAGTCTTTGATCAACTACCGTACACGTTTTATTAGGTTATGCGCCTAGACCTACTTTTGCTAAAATCTTTTTTATTTTCTCGTGCGAAAGTAATTATGTCGACGTCGGGGTACTTAGTAAATGTGCCGAAACTCAAAGGACGCGAAAATTACGACGATTGGGCGTTTGCAACAAGTAATTTCTTGTTACTTGAAGGCATTGACATTGAAAATGTACCGGTAACTATCAGTGAATCTGAGAAGAAAAAAGCTAAAGCAAAACTCGTTATGACAATTGACTGTTCATTATATGTGCATATAAAAAGTGAAACTATAGTGAACGGTGTGTGGAAGAAATTAAAACAGTTATTTGACGACACGGGGTATCAACGAAAAATAAGTTTGCTTCGTACATTGATTTCAATACGCCTCGATAACTGCGAATCCATGACATCCTATGTATCTCAAGTGGTTGAGACAGCACATAAATTGAAAGGGACAGGTTTCAAAATCACAGACGAGTGGATTGGGTCATTACTTTTGGCGGGACCTCCAGATAAGTATTCACCGATGATAATGGCAATAGAACACTCTGGAATAGCCATTAGCGCTGACGTCATTAATACAAAGTTACTTGATATGTGTTCGGAGGTTGGCACTACTGGAATCGACTCTGCCTTTTGGTCAAAACAGCGAAATAAAAAAGGCAACACTGACAAGCAAATGTCAAAGTCAACCAGCAGTAAACAAATAAAGTGTTATAATTGCAAGAAGATCGGCCACTACAAAAATAAGTGTCCCGAATTAAAAGCAAATAAACAATTGAATGCTTTTAGCGCGGCGTTTTTCAACGGTTATTATAACACAGAAGACTGGTACATCGACTCAGGCGCAAACGCGCATATGACGTCAAACCAAAAATGTTTACTCCGAACTCGACCAGTACACGAACCTAAAGAAATCGTAGTGGCAAATCAAATGACGGTGCCTGTAGTTAGTGTTGGTGAAACACACGTAACGACATGCGTGAACAGTTCTCAGTATGACGTGATTGTGAAGGACGTATTGTATATACCGAATCTCACGGCAAACTTATTATCCGTAAGCCAATTTATAGCTAAAGGAAATAAAGTTGTATTAAAAAAAGATACCTGTTTGATATACAACCAAGTGAATGAGCTTATTGGTACAGCAAATTTGATAAATGGAGTGTACAAGTTAAACACAAAAAAATTCGAGAACTCGTTATCGGCAATGTCAACATGGCATAAAAGGTTAGGACATATAAATAGTAAGTCCTTACAAAAAATGAAAGAAGGAGCAGTAGAAGGAGTTTCTTTTCACAAGAAAGCTGACATACAGTTGCAGAATTGTGAAGTGTGCTGTGAGGGAAAACAATCACGTTTCCCTTTCCCATCAGCAAACCATAGAAGTGAAAAACTACTGAAAAAGTTACTACGAGCAGAGATGTCATCATTATCGAGAAAATGGAGTTGGACGAAGCTCAGATTGTAGTGAACGATTGTGAAAATAAGTCAAAGAAAGATGAAAACTTAGAAGAAGATGAAAGTTTAATAGAAAATCCAGGTTCAGATCCAAATGATTCAACATATATTTGCGAATCATCGTCTTCCCAAGATGACTCGTATCAATCTGTTACTGAAGAAGAGTCTTTTGCAGAGAATGAAGTTCAAATTGAAGCTAAGCGTAAAAGAAAGCCAGTAGAAAGATATGGGATGACCAATCTCTGTCTTCTGGATAATCTGGAATCATGTGATGAAGAACTCAGTTATGAAGCAGCAATAAATGGACCAGACAAGGAACAGTGGAGCCAAGCGATGGAAGATGAACTGAAAGCTTTCGACGATAATCAAGCATGGAAAGAAGCTGATAGAGTGATACAGTGCAAGTGGGTATTCAAGAAAAAGTACGAAAGTGATAATAGTGTGCGATATAGAGCAAGACTGGTGGCAAGAGGTTTTACCCAAAAAGAAGGTGTGGATTACGCTGACACATACTCACCAGTGCTTCGTTACTCTACACTAAGGTTTCTATTTGCTTTAAGTGTCAAACTTAACTTTGAAATTGCTCACTTAGATGTAACTACAGCATTCCTAAATGGTTACTTAAATGAAAAAGTGTATATGCAAGTTCCCCCTAATTTAGATTGTAAAGAAAATAGTGTTCTTAAATTAAATCGTGCAATTTATGGTCTAAAACAATCAGCCAGGGCTTGGAACGAAAGAGTAAATGATTCTTTATTAAAATTAAATTTTGTTAAGTCAAAGTTAGAACCATGTCTATATATAAAAAATTGTGAAAAGGAGCAGATCATAATAGCAATTTTTGTTGATGATTTTTTCATTTTTTCAAACAGTAGTAATATGGTTAAGGAGTTAAAAACAAATTTAATGTCAAAATTTAAAATTAAGGATTTGGGGCAATTAAAACAATGTTTGGGTATGAGAGTAAAAATGTATCAGAATGGCAATATTTCCTTAGATCAAGAAAAGTTTGTAGACCATATTTTAAGTAAATTTAATATGACAAACTGTAAAGTTGTTGGTATTCCTATTGAGAAAAATTTAAAACTAGAGAAAAGTGTAGACGTTTGTAAACAATATCCATTCCAACAACTAATAGGAAGCTTAATGTACTTAAGTGTTTTGACTCGCCCAGATATTTCCTATAGTGTGAGTTATTTGAGCCAATTTAATAATTCATATTCCTATACTCATTGGAAGCATGCGAAACGCATCCTAAGATACTTATGTAAAACTAAATCTTATGGCCTAATGTTTATCAAAGATAATTGTAAATTAGAGGGTTTCGTTGATGCAGATTGGGCTTCAAACACACTAGATAGGAGATCCTATACAGGTTTCTACTTTAAACTTTCTGGAACTGTTATTTCATATGAATGTAAAAAACAACGTACTATAGCCTTATCAAGTACAGAGGCAGAATATATGGCAATTGCCGAAGCCTGTAAAGAGGCTATTTATTTACAAAACTTGTTTTCTGAAATTGTAAACAGTTGTGATTATGTAATTATATTGTATAATGACAATCAAGGCGCTCAGAAGCTGTCTGAAAATTCTTTATTTCATAAAAGAACTAAACACATAGATGTGCGTCATCATTTTGTTAGAGAAGCAGTTGCTAACAATCTTATAAAGATAGTCTACATGCCAACATCTGAAATGCCAGCAGACTTGCTGACCAAGGGTTTAGATAGTGTCAAACATAACTATTTTGTAAAAAAGTTAGGTATTCAAAACATTGTTTAATAGGTGACTATCTGTAAATTAATAACATTTTTTGCTTTTATTAGTTTGTTAAAAATAATTTATATGTTACAAAGTTCAGATTATTTTGAGAAGTGGAGATGTTAGAATTAATATCAAAATAATGTATTTAATGCACTACTAGCGCCTTCTATGTGGTATCGTTTGTAACTACCTACCTAAGGTTAATATTAAGAAATAAATTTAGTCTTTGATCAACTACCGTACACGTTTTATTACTTATATCCCCTATAAAACTATTCTCTGGGTTCAAAAGCAAGAAATCCCCCACAACGTTTTCAACTTCTATAGATGTGATTTTTCCACTTAAAAATCGTACCATATACCTAAATAGTAATCAGATGTATATAATGTATATAAAATATATAGTATAAATCCGGTATAAAAGCAGAAAGAAGTCAAGTTCGATACCACCAAGTTCTGAAAATATTATTTAGTTACTTTATTAATATATTTATTATTTATCAACTTTAATGTGTCTAATTTATACATATAGTCAACTTATTGCTACGAGAGCAATCCCTTACAGCCAACCATAACACCAGTCCAGCTCCGTTCGACGAAAGGCCGGGAATCGAACCCGGGTCTCCGCGGTGCACTGCATTATGCCCCACGATGCACATCTCGTTTATTTGTCTCTGTAAAGGAATAAAGGAATAAAAAGGAAGTGGAAGATCCCACTAGAGACAAAACATCTGATTACATATGAAATACAAATTATATTTAGATTTGATGCAAAACACCAAAAGTGTTACCAACTCATTTGAAAATTATATTATATTCATATATAATGCTACGAGAGTAATCTCTTACAGCCAACAATAACACCAGTCTAGCCCCGTTCGACGAACGACCGGGAATCGAATCCGGGTCCCCGTGGAGCGCCGCGTCGGCTAAAGCCTTATGCCTCGTGATCAACCCAACTAATGCTTCCGAATAGGCTCGATCTTCAAATTTCAAACCTCCATTAATGTAACGACGCGTACATACCCAATTCAATACCCCGAACCCCTTCAATAAAATTTCCACTTAAAATTTACAAATGTTTTGGCAGTTTGGGATGCTTTAAATTTTTGTTTCAAATAATTTCTCAACTGAACGCCGATATTAACTTGGAACTTTTTCGGTACATTATCGTTTCTGAATATAAATAAATTTGCAAATATACAGAATCAGTGCCACACACAAAGACTTCCGTTTCACGCTGCTAAATTTTTTTAAATTTATTTTTATTTATGTGCACATCACGGTTACTGTATCACTCCATTGGGTATCCTGACCTCCCTAAAGGTCTTAATTGTATTTTCGAAGTTTGATTTAATTTCGAGGATATAACTAATTTTCAAAAATAATTTCTGAAGTTTAGAATAGTGTAGAAAAAATTAAATTGCACGTGTAACAAAGTTTAAAAGTTTAAACTTATTTATTCGAAAAAAGAAAAAATTGCATCTTACTTCTTGACTTCATTTTTTCCCGAGCATGCGTTTTTAGATAACTCCTTCAACATATGCGCCGCCAGAAAAAAGCTGCCTGATATAGACCGCACCAGCTGCATTAGACGAGACTATCCTTTAGTATATAAATTATATTAGTCATACAATTTTAGCGAAGTGCACTTTCTAAGTTTTAAAATAGTTTACTTACCAATAGTGAAGATCGTCTTTTCTAAGGATCTTGTTTTATGGTTAATTATAAATATTTATACTAATAAATAATGACTTTTTATAGATCTTACTTTATGTTTTTGATATGACATCCTTATATTCTTTCGCTTACTGCAACATATTATCTATTCCATGACTTTAATGCTATACATTCAGAAAAAATAAACAAATTTCATTACGAATCATTAAAATCATAATTTTATTAAAATCCTCATATAAATATACATAGATAATTGTAAGTTAGTTTATCGATTCCGAGTAGAATTTTATCAACGTTTTGAATGTTTCAATTTATTCATAGGTGCAAATTTTTAATACAGGAATTAACATATTAAAGAAGTATTTTGGATCTGAAAGTTAAAATAATGATTGAATAAATATGAATGAAACGACTGGAATGGAATAAGTGTATGGGTCAAAGAAAAATAAAATACAAATATGGCGTACCTGCAGCAAAAAGCGATGGTTCTCATGAAATGTCAATTAATTTTTCTGATCAACAGACACCGTTTAGTTCTGGTCAAGTCTGGTGGTAATACCCAGCATACCGAAATGTTAATTACGAGTAGAAACATACCGAAATGTTAATTACGAGTAGAACTCGCACTACGGGGTTTCTTTACAAACGTATGTAAACATATAAGTGAATGCAGTATTTCGTTTAAACTATTAAAATCGTTATCATCATCTTAAGCTTTTTTCAGTGTTGGCCTCCTTCGATTTCTTTCACTCCATCCTATTTGTATTGACGTCACCCGGTTAGTCTTCCCTAATTTTTCGTATCATCTTTCCAGTGCAATCGGATTCTACCTCTTGGTCTTTTATTGTTCATAAAACCTCCATTCCAGAGCTATTTTGCACCAACAATCGCTCGTTCGGAATATATATCCGGCCAGTTATCCTTTCAGTTTAGCCGCGCGCTTTACAACTTTAGAGGCCTGGCTGTGTTTTCGAAAACACTTGTTGGTTTTCCTCTTTCTGAGAGTAATTCCGACCAGTTTTGTCTCCATCACCTTTTGCGTGATGGCCAATCTTTGAAAGACAGTCATAGTCATCACCGCTCCATTGGTAAGAACTGACAGGGCGCATTGTAGATACGAAACACCTGTTATATGAGTTTTTCGCTCATTTATTAAATCATGTGGAAGCGAAGCTCACTTTTGAGAATGGGCCACATTCTAGACGAATAAATATATCAATTTCATTCATCTTGATTTCTTACTTAGGTATATATATTTGTCCACGCTTTTTAGGGGCATGTCCCCCACTATAATATTTGTTGTTTGTTGGGTCTTTTGACGTGACTTTAGTTTTGTCAAAATTTTTCTTTAGTAGATCTTTTACCACAGTTTGTTATTCGTGTGGCTCCCTTAGGAGGATTCCTTATTCTTCCCAGTTTAAGTTTTTGAAGACGTTTTCATTTGACTGACGTCTTCCTGGATCTTTACTGGGTTTATGTGTTGTGGGACTGCTATTTTCAGACTTGCCTCTTTGTCGATATTGGCAATAAAATTGCTATATCTATGTTCTACTATCACATTTCTCAGCGACTCTGGAACTGGCCAAATTTCTACACTGTCAAATGGACTATACGTCCACGTAAGCTAACCATAACGATATACGGTATGCGATATTTTTTTTCGATTAACATTTTCATATTAATTATATGCTCGATAGTGCTATGATCTTGTCTAAATTCAGTTTACTCTCTGGTTTAGAAAAAAGTTCAATTTTTCTGACACGATTTATCAGGAAGTTTCAGAATAGTTTACAGATCTATAAGAGGAGACTTATCGGCCTTCAGTTATCTAAACCTGTTTTATATTCTTTTTTTGTATAATAGGATAACTAAAGTGCCGGCTTTACCTATGGTGCAGGGTGTGCAGCGCACACGGGTGCAGGGCGTGCACCGCACACGGCTCCGAGCGCCGCTCGCGACGTCTCAGAAGAACATGTGTCGCTCGCGGCGCTCTCAAAGACCCTGCACCCGTGTTATGGCCGACGCCAGGCGGCGGTAGCAAGGTGCGCCACGAGGACTCCTTTAGACCTGGTCCAAAAGGAACGAATTCACTACGAATTGACACGCGATTTAAATTTTGTTTAATTACTATAATGCTATGAAAGTTGCATACATTATTTACAGATCTTCTTACTTAAGAGCAACGTATTACAAAACGCATCAGACTTGGGCGTGGACAGAACACAATTCGGAGCACGCGTGTATCTGGACAAGGTCTAAAAATTATAAATAATTTAGACATAATTTTTTTTTTCAACGTAAAATCAGCCTTAAACTCCGTTGTATAGAATTATATGGATTTCAAATTGCCGTGGACGCGGCATTTTCCAAAGCCCGTGTACGCGTGCCGCTTCTTGTGTTTTACCGCTACACCGTAGTTCTGCGAAATTAAGCCTGGCCAAAATGGATTAAGTATATTTGAGTATATATAAAAAAAATCAGCTTTTGTTTTAATTTAAATGACATATAAGGTAAGTATTGCTTATTAGTTATAACAATTGTTATAACTTTCACCGACGTCAGACCTCATCAAAACAGTGAGAGTGATAGCGATATCAAGGTACGTACCTAGCACGTACCTCGAATTTGTCATGTTTTTATCCTATTGGAGTGCGGGAGAACGGTAAGTTTGCTGCTTTAATATGTATCTACTAGTATACCTAGATATTTATTTTGGTCTTATTCTTATTTATAACTTCTGACCAACGAAGTTTTAAAACATGCGAGTTTGTGTCGTGGGTTTCAAAATACGACTTTTACTGTCGTTTTTTAACTGATTGTAGTACTGATACCTAAAAAAATCACTCCGCCACAGGATTTAAATAACCTAAATTGAACGAGGTAATATGTGTTGACTTTTTTCTTCTGTACTAATTTACATCGATAGTGCTTAGTTACCTACTAACTACTGCCTAAAATAAAACTTTTAAACACAGTCATACTTACTTTTTTTATTAATTTTAGATGTCTGAAAGCGATGGTAAAAGGAAACTCTCTAGTGCACAGAATCGAAAAAACAAGCTGGAAAAGGAAGTTTCTTTCCTTCTGCTACGCTCAGATCGTAATTGAGCACAAGCACTAGCTGAGTGCTGAATATAGGTCGCAATAGATTTTATTTTATCAGCTATGCCGTGTACTCCATCTACTATGTGTTTGCAACAAAAGGAATTGTCTTCATTGATCCCAAAAATAAGTTGACAGCAGCTATAATGTTGCTACCATATCTATTACCTACCTGACAGAACATTCAAAAGTATTTTACCCCTGTCATGTAATGGGCAGTAAGACGATGTTGAGACTTGCACCAGCAACATTCAGGAAATGAACTGTAATGATTAGAAAACTTTGGGTGATTGCAGTGTGGCGCTCACCTCGATCTAAAATTAAATGAAATATTATGTAAAGTAAAATATAAAATTTGGCTTAACTGTACATTATTAACGGTCAGTTGAGAGCTGAAATTACTTTTTTTGTTTTTTTTCAGGAACTACACCCCCCCCCCCCTCCGCACTCCCAAACTCTAATTGGAGGTTCTTCTATCCCCTCCACCTCTACCTCCTCTCTGCAACCCTTAATTCGACGGTTAATAAAGTACATTTGAACCCAAAATTTGTGTGTAATAAAGAATTCAAATATATTACCATCATAACTTGCAGTCTTTTCAAACAATTCTAAAACAGTTTGTTTTAATTTCGATGATGTAGAAAACACAGAAACAGTATCTAAACTCTCGATATCCTCTTGTTGATTAATCTAAAATATACATTTAGAGTCGATAGTACATATTTCTATATTAATTGTAAAATTTGTTTAATAAATACCAAAATAATATTGTAAAGAAAATCTTACCAGATCCCAACCAACTAAATCCTCATTCATGTAAGAGAAGGTATTGTCGTCAGTGAGTCTAGTATTTGGTGTATTTGATGTTGATGACTTTAATATTCATATATTATGAGTTCCCTTCTGCGTTATTAGCGTATTTAGTGGGGGGATATTACATTTTTTAGTCTGTTCCTCTGTGGATAGATGGGCATATGCATGATAGTGTTTGTTTCTTAAGTGGGTTGATAAATTTGTCGTATTGTCACTACTTTTATAATTTTTCCCGCATATGTTGTAAGTAACACTATTTGTTCCACTTTCTTAAAATACTTCCACACAATGGAAGACTTCGTCGAAGAAAACTTTAAGTGCTTTTCTATCACAATATAATACAATAACCACAGAACCATTAATCACTACCTACATACAAGAACAGTTGTTTTTCATAATCTCTCGTGTCAACAACAAACAACAAACCACAGAATATAAGTAGTCACTTATCGCTTTACTACAAAACAAAAAAGACGGAAAATCTACACAATGATCTACACAAACTATATGGGGTTATATAACGTAATTTTTATGCCACAGATGATAACTACATAGACAATGAAATTATATTAATTCGTTTTAAAATAATGATTAAACGAATAAACTAGAGAAACATACGAAACAAAAATGTATATTAAAATATATCGACAGTCGATACCTTGATTTCAATATCGAACTAACGATATATCGTTCCAAAAATATCAGTAAAAAATATTAATATTTCTAAAACATAACATCGATATTTCGATGTATCGATATTTTATCAATAGTACTATCGATTTTCCGTATAGTGAACAGACTTGCGAAACGAATCACATCGCGCGTTGTCTATCGTCAAATATTACACATACATTTTAATGTTCGCTGTTGGTTATAATTATTATATGCATTATTTTTGCCATTAGTAAGTTTAAATAAGTTTTTCTTTCAGTGTTTATGGACAACTGGTAATACTGCCGCCAAATTTTACTGGAGGACCGAGGTATCTTGACGTAAGAAAAACAGATGCTCTTGGCAGAGTTTACATAATTTATCCTAATAATAGTGAGTGCTTTCACTTGAGGATGCTACTCCAGGTAGTAAAAGGCTCTACTTCTTTTACAAGCTTATGTACCTTTCAAGGTATAATTTATGAAACATTCTAAGGATCTTGCAAAGCAAGACGATACTCATTGGGAAAGTACGCTCTCTGAAGCTACCATACGCTGTTCAGCAAAATCACTTAGAAACTAATTTACCATCATGAAATCGTTATGTCAAATCACTGATTCGCATCTTCTTTGGCAAAACTATCGCGAAAGTATGGTCAAAGATGTACTGCATCACAGCCGCCGAGAACTGTCATCAAATGATTTAGATTACGGCCAAAATATATTTAATGAAACTTTATTTGAATTAAATAAAGAAATGGAATCTCGATCAGGCAACTCTATAAAAGATTTTTTCGCAATCTAACAATTTATTAGATCCACTTTACCATCAAATTCAAATATAAATGCAACAATGAATATAGAGTATTTACGAAAGACAAATTATGAAGATTTCCGATTTTACAGACCATTCAAGATGAATGTCGCTGGAATCCTGAACAAAAAATTGTTTGCGACATAATACTGTCATCAGTTAACAGTGATGAAGGGAAACGGGTGTTTTTTCGGTATTCCTGGAGGCACGGGCAAAACATTTTTAATAAATTGATTATTAGCGATAGTAAGATCTGGTAGAAACATTGCCCTTGCTGTGGCATCCAACATAGCAGCCATGCTTTTGATAGATGGGCGAACCGCCCATTCCACGTTCAAACTTCATTGTAGTGACGACATCTCTAGCGTTTGTAATATTTCAAAACAGAGTGAAGTTGGAAAATTAATACAAGATTGCAGTTTGATTATTTGGGACGAGGCTTCTACATCCCATAAAGCCTCTGTTGAAGCATTCGACAGGACAATGCAAGATTTGCGCAACAGATACTGCCCAATGTGGATGGCTGTACCGTTTTGTTCTCTGGAGATTTTCGTCAAATTTTGCCAGTTATAGTAAGTTGGGCCAGCGCAGACGAATTCAAGGCATCTCTTAAAAGATTCTATCTTTGACCACATATGACAAAATGTGAACTTAAACAACATGATAATTTTATCGTCCAGCGACGATAATAGGTAAAATATTCTGACGACTTACTCCAAGTAGGTAATGGTGAATTTCAAGCCGAAAATTTACAGGTCAATCTTAATAATCTATGTGTTTTGATGCATCTTCATAAATCTACTACTCAGTTGACACAGTCGTGGACAGATCGTGGAGGTAATAGATTATCCAACTAAATTGTTTAATTCTTTAACGCCTCCCGGAATTCCGTCGCAAAAAATAATATTAAAAGTAGGTTAACCTATTAAATTACAAAGAAATTAAAACACACTTAAACTGTGCAACAGTACAATACTCAAAATAGTTAATTTAAAAAAAATATGATCGAATGTACAATATTAACTAGCTGCGAAACTGGTGAAACTGTTTTGATACTAAGAATACCAATGACACCCTTAGAATTGTCTTTTCAGTTCAAATGGCTCCAATTTCCAATTAAATTATCGTTTGGAATGACAATAAGGCACAATGTTCTTAAAAAGTTGCTGGAATCGACTTAACCACTCAAAGCTTTTTCACACGGCCAATTGTATGTTGCTCTGTCACGTGTAACATCTAAACATAATATGTTCGTTTTTACACGTAATCCGGCAGAAGGTATCAATGTTGTATACAAAGAAATATTTCAGTTAGGTTGGTTATGTATCTACTTTAGTTTTTAACATATTTGTAGGATTAAAAAAAACATTAAAAATACTCCAAGTAGGATGAACATCAGTTATATTTAAATCTAACCTCGACGCAACAGACTGATGCGACACTTCGACAGAAAAAAATGTAGACATATACGATATATTAACATTGTCGCAAGGTAGATTGACAAATTTATCGTTAATGAGTATTGAACATGAAATCAAAAGTGTAGTCAGTGATATCGTTAAATATTTTACTAATGTAAAAGCACGAAAAATATTTATTAATTTCTTTAATTTCCTGTAGCCTGTAGAGATCGCAAAGCCGTGTAAAAGGTAATTATGGATATTTTGCCTCTTTTTACAAGAAGATCTTATTGAATCAAGTTAAGTAAGCTATCTGTGGTTGACCATAAGCTAGGCTAACAATGATTTCAATGTACATGTTTTATACTCACTAACATTACCAACGTTTACTCTGTTGTATGAGTGTCTGCGTAATGTAATCCATACCTACTTTATCCTGCAATTTACATTTCATTTTTAAATTAAATATTTTTAAATTAACGACAAAGTTGTCTTATTTATTCTTGTAAGCCCTTTCTTCCTAGAAATACTTTTTACACGTCTATTCTGCGGTCCATGGGGGACGAACCACAAGCGAAGTAAATGGGCTATTGCTTCCCAACATCATTCATAATTGCACCATTTGCATCCGAATTTTTGATCATTGGTGAAAATGTAACTATAAGTATTCCATTTTGATCGCGCGCCTACTAGAGGGCGTCAGGGTCTTGATTGCACCCGGGCGCTACATTGGCTAGAGCCGGCATTGCGCCAACATATGTGCGGATTTATAAATAAATTAAGTACATATGTCGTTAGTCTTGCAATGAATGAAGTACACGTAAAATTAGCAATAAATTAATCATAAATAGACAAATAAATCGATAGAATTTTGACGGTTCACTTTCGACACGCATAAAAACAGCTGATACCGCTCACTACTGCGAGTGCGATTTTTGTTCCTCTTCTTGTCTTATTCTATCATGTTCGTCTATCTCTCTAGGTTGTTAGTTAAGTACCTATTTTCTGTCCTTCTTGCGATAGCTTCCTTACAAAAAAAGTTTCATGCGCCCAAAGAACTTTCGTTCCAAAAAGTGTGAAATTTATCTATAAAAATCTGAATCCTATTGTAAATAATTATTTCCTTACTGTTTTTTTTTCGTTGCCAAGTATGTTCTTTGCTATTGTAAATTCTATCCAGAGTATTATTTTCTACGATTTCCGCTTTAGAGTGCGGTGACACATATTTAATAATGTTGCTAATCTCTCACTGGATTCACATGTTAGAAGTTTGGCCAGATATGCACAAGGATTTTCGACGACTACATCGTTCTCCTATATGGGCTTCACTAAAGGGGGCAGAGGGGGCAGCTGCCTACCCTAGAGAATGGGAAAAAAATCAAATACCAGTTCACTTAATTATCCGATTTATAATTCATGCGCGATGCGATCGAATTTTGTTTAGAACACATAGGTATGTGTGCATGTCGGGTGAATTCCCGATTTCACGTAAACCGCATTGTAGCAATACTTAATTTTTGTGTGCTTACCTACACTGTAGTGGGACCGCGAACGCGTGTCGTCGCCTGCGTCTCACCGACACCTACCGTGGTCTCACTCGTCACACATTTTGCGCGCGGCCTAAAATTAACATCTACTGATCCGAACATTTTTATTTGGGATAATAGGAATTATTTTTGCTTTCTTTTAGTTTAGCTCAGTGCCCAGATAATTAGTTATTCGTCTTTAGTGAGTGAATATTGACTGTCAATATAAAAAAAGAATCGGTTCATACATCTGCAGTCTGAAGTAAAAAAAGAATCGGTCATACATCTGCAGTAAAAAAAGAATCGGTTCATACATCTGCAGTAAAAAAAGAATCGGTTCATACATCTGCAGTCTGAAGTAAAAAAAGAATCGGTCATACATCTGCAGTAAAAAAAGAATCGGTCATACATCTGCAGTAAAAAAAGAATCGGTTCATACATCTGCAGTCTGAATAGTTCAAAACTTAGATCTACAATATGGACATCAGAAAATCTTTAGTCACTGCCTTTAATTTTCATATATTTTGCATCAATATTACTTTATATTGTAAACACTAATACCTACATACACTGAGAAAAAAATTTTGTTAATATAATAACGCCTCAGTCAAATCAATGAAAATTTATTTGAATAGTAATTTTTTTTATTCAACTGAATATTGCTTAGATGAAACACTTTAGAAATAAAAAATAATTTAGTCAAAATGCTTTTATTACTTGTCAAAGAAATTTTTTATTATATTTAAGAACCTATTGTATCATATCAATTTTCCATGCAATTTATTAAATTTATCCGGCATTCATTTAATAAAATGCAATTTGTTCGAAAAGTAAAATGATATTCTTTTTGAGAAGTTGATTCAAATGAGATATTTATTTGATTCAATGTAGAAGTATATTGTAATATAAAAATAAAAGTTAATTTAAAGTCCTCATAGATAAAAAATATACCCAAAATGAAAAGAATAAGATAACCTTAACTTAGAAAATGTGCGTATACGAAGATAAAAAAATGATTCAAGTTATGAATGTACTTATTTTAATAGTTCTTTGAAAATCTCACGACAGCAATCGTTTTGAGTTGTAACAGGTTTGACGAATTTTTGAAAATTTATGTCTCAACGACAGTATTCGGAGAAAAATCTTTTGAAACCTAAAAATATTGTTGTATTTCAATTGGCAATTTATTGATGTTTAAATTTGTAATTACTTTTATGAGATATGCAAGTCTTTCACTCAGGTATTTGAAAGAAACGAATATTAGCTAGATTCAATTAAATGAAACTCTACAAGGAACGAATATTTTCTCCATTTAATTCTGATAATCGATTGTATCTGTAAGTTATTTAATCAAAAACAAAGTATTGGATGAATAGAGTATTACACTGTTTCTAAGATTTTATGGCTATCCTACTAAAATAATAATTTCATTGATTTGAAGAACATTTTTTGTTAGAACAAACATTTTTTCTTAGTGTAGGTATCCGGTTTAAATTTTTTTTGGAACGAATTCCTTATCGCACGTTATACACTTGGCGAATGAGACCTAGACCGAAAAAGTGTAAGATTTCGACCGACAGTTTTGTTACAGTATAAAAGTGTAAAACCTGCAATACACTACTTGCGAAGTTGATTGAAGTTAGGCGAAGAGAATAGTGTAGAAAGATACTTCGATTCACTTTGTGCGTACTTCAGACTGTACTTCAGACTGCGATCAACTTCGACGAGCACTTCATCGCGGCAACTCAGCGTTAAGCGTATACGCGTTTGCATATTTACAAGCGTTTCTCAATATACGCATTAGTTGTATTCGTTTAGCAATCCGTGCGCGCCATAATACTCATAACCTCTCTTAATTATTTCCAGACTCGTAACTCCGCGAAATCCGAATTCTCTTAAAGGCATGTTGGGGTCATTTATCGTCAGGCCATTTTGTAAGTTTAGGGATGTACATGAACAGTGCAAAAAGCATTAAAAATAAAAGCCAACTTCCATAAAGCGGCACTGGAATCTGCTAGATCAGTTCTTGAAATTATGTCCGTTATTAAAAAAAAACTGAAAAATTATAACATCGATTCTATCGTGCATTACATTTGGTGGACCCCCCAAAACTTAGCTCTAAGAAATAAATATTATGGCGAAGGAACTCTGAAGGATTTATACATGCTGGAAATTAACGTGGGAAACGCGTATGTGCTCAAGCCAGGCATTTTGAAAAAAGTAAAACAAGTAGAAGCATACAGTAATTAGCAGATAAAATAGCTGACATTTCTAGAGTGGAACAATTATCACTTGGACTGCATTATTTCCATGAAGAAAACAACGAAATCAAATTGAAATCTAATATTTCCTGGCTCTGCGAAACAAGGTGGAGCGAGAAACACAAAATCATTAAAGTATTAAGAGATTTTCTGTTATAACGTAGGCCTTAGAAACCTTATCGCAGTTTCTAAGGCACAAAAATTCTCCTTTAAAGAAAGTGAAGGAAATAGTGTGACACAAAAAATGCCTTTCAGCTCCATGCCGCTGCTTCCAGACTTTTGTTTATTCTGTGCCTTATTTTTGTGAGCTTCGTTTATTCTGTGTTGATAACTAAATACTCGACTTTAATGGAACCTGTGATAAACGTATCCCAGTCTCTAGCTTTAGACGCAATCAAGGCTTCGGAACATATTTAACGCATTTTGCAATTGATCGAAAACCACTATGATAATCCCGAAAAAGTTACAGGTGGAATTTTAATGGACGCTACGGTCGTTAGGGGAAAACTCAGACTGGAGGAGGAGATGACATCAGTGCTGTGCGTTATTAAGAGACAAAAACATCGAAGTAGCCATTCATTCCGGAAGAGATCTTCAATAATACCATACTTGATTACTTCTCTTAAAGTACGTTTTATTGAAGAAAACACTCCATTATGCGAATTACATGCAAACCACGTCCGTGGAAAATGTGATGACGGTTTGTGAAAACTTCGACCGATTTTGTGACCCACCAAAAATTAAAAATGAAGTTGTATTTAGGCAACAATTGGGTTTTGTGTGTGCGTGTGGGTGTGCGTGCGCACGTGCATGCGTGTGGCTTTATAGTAATTCGAAGGACATTTTTTCAATTAGATATTGTTTACAAAATATGAAGCGAATTCATTTTTTATTTATGTTACATACAATGACGATCTATGTGCTACCTGACTGATAGACCTTATGGCACAGTTTTCGTCGACAACATCTCTAAAAATACCGAATCGGGTTAGTGTCCCAGTATCGTCGTAGATATCTACAGTATCCTTAGGAGTATATATTTCTAGAGAAGTTTCACTTCGTCGGAGATAATTGTATAGCAAAACGCATGTCATTTAACAATTGAAAGTTTCTTTGGATTTAACAAAAATGCTTTCTTAAAAACTCTAAAACTTGCTGCCAATATTCCAAAAGCGTTTTCCAATATAACACGCGCAACACGCTTATCAACGTTGATTTAATACACATTTTGGCGAACCCGGCATCTGAATTCCAGGAAAAATTTTCATTATCTTTGTATCTAGAGCAAACATTCCATCAATTTTTAAAAACAAATAGGACATCTGTATCTGCTCGTGAGAGAGGATATGACGATGGCAAATTAAGAGTGTTCTGTGTATTTTTTTAAAATAGGGTGTTTCTGAAAACTCCACCGTCGCTGATCCTTCCTTGACTTCCAACGTCAGTGAAAATAAAACGATAATCACTATTAACTACATTTAAAAGCAGAATGGTAAATGAGTTTTTGGAGTTATAATGTTCGAAAACAGTGTGGGCCGGGCATTGCCGAACTATATCTTTAACATCGAGTGCTCCGATGTTGTGTGGGAATTTTTATGAATCCTTTCTCTATTTCTCTCCGATCTGTAATATCGGATGGAAACTGGAAGAAAATGATTAATTACCTTTTTCTTGTGTTATAGGGAAATAATTCACCGGATGGTCAAGAGACAATAGAAGCGGAAAACTATGAAAGCAATATATGGTGCCGCCTTACATTGATAATCAAGAGACCGTCCAAATCTACCGCCCAACGTTTCACCGACGAAATAATCTTCTAATTTATACAAGCTGGAAAGTAGATGCAGAAAGCTTTTAGTTTATTGCAAAGCGTGTTTGATAAAAGAATGAATTAAATCGAATATGGCCATTTTGCGAAGATACTTGCAGCAAAATTATGAAAGTTGCTTGGAAACAAACATACAGTATTTATGTACGAAATCAATGGTATGTTTATAAACCGTCATCGTCATCTTAACTATATTGAATATTCCCCGCCCTCTACTCTTTCTCAGAATTCTATAATGAATCCATATGCAATAGATTCTAGGTATCCTCCACTGATTTTAACTCCCATTTATGAGTCAGTGATTTTAATGCCGCTACCACCATCTTCTTTCACATCATATCATATTCTGAACCTTTTCCCTGGAAAACTTTAATCCGTATCGAACGTCAACACGCAGAATTTAATTTGATTCTTCGCTTCCATTTGTACATCTAAATATTCTGGAATAACATCATTCAATTACTGATATTCAAGATACAACTTTAGTTCATATTAGGAGTGATAAAAAGCTTATTACAGAAAAAGGAAGTAGCAGAACAAATATCCAGGCTTCTACGTCTAAACCAAACATTAAAATATTGTGTAATGAAATTATTGCTAAACCACAAAATACAATTGATAAAGCACACATACAAAATACAATTGATATAATTACTAGCATGCAAATTTATTCTTTTATTATAATCTCAAACTGATTTGTGATAGTTATATCTGAGTACTTTGATATTGTTGATTTTTTAAATATAAAAAATTTTCTAAGGCGTACTTAATTTTTACCGTATCAATGTATCTTTAATTAATACAAAATAATTGAACGTCAACAGTTAAGTATATACAAATTTTATATTTGCTATTTTTATTAAATACCTAATGACCTTTATTATCTTAACTTCATCTTTGAAGATACCATTAAGAGCTTTGCTCACTTCTAACACAATCTTTGATATGAGTTAACTAGTGACTTCTGAAACTGTCGCCTGAGGTTAAAATTCTCAACCTTATAACAAGTCTTATTTTGACTGGTATTGCCTGTCTCAGTTGAGTAGCTTGTTTAGCACTTTTAGGTGAAATGTTTTCCAATAAATATTCAAAATCAGGTTTTCACATTCGTGTGAAATTTTCGAATTCACAAGTCGATTTTCCATAAATTGTCTGCAAGGAAAACAAATAATAAGAATTTATAATGTTGCGAATAAATGAAGTTACATGCAATAAAGCTATCTAAATGATTTTACTAGATAATATAATTATAATTCTTATGTTATAATGAAACTGCAAGTCAATTGATTTAGTAAGTAGCCTTGTTCTATTTCGGTGTATGGAGATCGTCCATCATCTTCGTTTCCTCTACAGTTTTTTTGTTTTTTTTCCTATTATTTACATGAAGATAACTATAATAAGAAAACGTAAAAGATAACTATAATTTTAGAATACGGTTCTATTAGGCCATGATGTATATTTTCAAACTTTTGTTTAAACCCCGCTTATGGCCAAAAAGTGATATTCAGTGACGTGACATATTTCAAAACGCCACATATTCGTGCTATTACTCAGTGCAAAGCATGGGACGGTAGTGGGTATCTTCCACCGGGATTTGAAAGGAGTTAGGTCAACAAAATGGGACAAAAATTAGTAAAAACATGATAAATAACACTATATATATGCGTTGGCACAGCTAAAAAAATTATTTTTTTCACAACCATCCAATTTGTTAAATTGACATAAAATTTAAAAAAAATTACGTAACACCAAATATTTGCTTTAATCAGGCATCCACATCAATATTAATACTGATAATTTTCTATCAGTATAACTTGAATTATGTTGAATAGATTTATTTTCTGGAGGCTGTGCCAAACAATGCCCAACGCTGGCGAATATGTATAAAATAAAAATACCACATCTTAATTGATAATTATCTGATTTGACCACCTAATAGTTCAAGTATAATGTATAGAGGAAATATTTTATTCTACACTCAGTTTCATCATACAAGGGATAGCCCCTTGTACCTTTAATAAGTTTTCAAAAAAAATAGGTTCAGAGTGATAAAATACTTAAATCGTGAACATGATGTAATCAAATTATTATTTTTCTGATTTTCTACTATAGTTAAAACACTTTCAGAACAACTAATTAACAACTTTACAGAATATTCAATTGTAGTTGCAACAACTGTGTCTATCAATAATTTCTAACGCTAATAATAGTATTAACAATTTTAAAGATGAACAATTCCTCGTCAAATTAAGTATACAATTTTTTTGATAAGTTTTAACAATTGTTTTACTTTATTAATTTTTATACTTTCCAAATTACAACGCCGCCTGGGTTTCTGCAATCTTCTTAACTTCCGTCTGAGCTGCTGAATCTTCTTCTTCAGTAGGCAAACTTTTCTTACGAGTTTGGACTTGGAGTTTGGACCCAATCTTCCGCCTTTGTCATTCTTCAATACTCTGGACCTTAAAGAAACTGTCTTTATATACCTCTTCTTTTAAGTAATTATAATAAAATGCATGAATATGTCTTATATGACATATTCAGTTGTGCGCGCAAAAAATAAATGCATAAGGATATTATGGTATTAACATGTAAATAACCTTAGACATTCCTCCACTGAAACGATTAAGGTATTGCTGGTTTACTGCCGCAACTTGAGCTGATACGGTTGTTCCACTGCTGCTCTGGTTTCTTCGGCCGATATCGGCAATTTCTGGCTTGGTGCAGCATTACTGTATAATAATTTTCTAGGCTGAAAGTTTTCAAATTTTCATTAATGAAGTTATTTTCTGCTTATTTTCGTGTCAACTAACAATTTTTCTCTGCCACAAAATTTCAGTCAAGCTTTTGCTCTGCAAAAAAACAAAACTCGTGCCGCGTCGCCTCGCGTGAACCTCGACGAACATCTCACCGAGGAAATCTCACGAGAGAGTCTAGAAGTATGAGGTGATGTAAGTAAAAACAACTATTGGATTCACCCACAAGACAATAAGAAATGTCATAAGTGGGAGAAAATATGTGATAATTGTCGCAAACTGAAGAAATAGCAGACATTATTGACGGATTAGTATATAAACCTAGGTTGTGCTATAAGTAGCTCCATGTTTATAAAAACATATGGGGTACAATTAGTTGTAACCGTCAGTAATTTTTTTTCAATAATATAATTAACACTATAGCTATACTATAGCATATGCCTGAGTTGTGAATATTTTTCGTAATATATTAATTTTACTAAAATAATTGAATAATGCTTGGAAACAAACTAACAAATTAGAGTTTATATGAAAATATATTTTTGTAACTGGATATAAAGCACAAAACAATAAACTAAAATACTTTTTTATGCAAATACGCTTTTTATATTTCAAATATAACAGTTGCTAAAGTTCATAAAGAATAACACGATGAATAACGTTATCCTCTACGACAATACAATTGAGAAAGAATCGCGAGCGCATGTTGGCTGGATGCGTAGCGTAACATCAGCGCCGCCTAGCGTCCGTGGCTTTAAAGGCGCTATAATTTTATTTATACACTTAAAATGAACGGCTCTAGTAAATGTCTACGTGAATAATATAAAAATAAATGTGACTTATACATTAATTTTTTCTTTATTTTGTGTGTCAATTATTCCTTTCAGTGCCATTTGTGTTTTCAATAAAATCAAGTTAAAATATTATATTGCTTGTCTTATTATTTATTTTAATGTAGAGAAAAATATCGAAATAAATGTTTTTATTAACGAATAATAATAAGATTTTAGTTTTCCGTTACCCAGAATATATTACCTTTTGTTTTTAGCTCAACAAAAAGAACACAATAATAAATGTATTTCCAATATTATAACCCTTTAACCACAATTTCAGAAGGAATGCATTTTATAGCAGATATCCATGTATTTTTTTAAATCCAATTTCTAATTCAATATTTGAAACATGTAAAATTAGAATTTGTTATTTCTTGAAGTATTATTACAATTTACTACATAATAACTATCGTGTCACATTTCGAACATTTGCTTTTAATGCATACAAAGTTAGATATGAGTTCAGTACAGCAGAAATGCTAATTTTAGTATTTTTTAAGTTAAAGGGTATACATAAAAAGGACGTATTTAAAAAAATAGGACTCGGTCGTAATTATTTTGTCAAAAAAATTAATTTAAAAAAAATTTACTCACAATAAATGTCTTTATGTTGTTGCTGCTGAAGTATTTTTCACTATTATTAATACTTTAAATGTATAATTATATCCTATACACTCAACAAACATCTAAACAGAAATGTTAATAATAAAAAATTACAAAGTATTTAAAAGGTAAATAATTATGACGTTTGAATATTTATTTCATGACATATACATTTTTTCAATTATAATTTTATGGATCCTATTTACTTACTTTAAATTTCATATTTTTTGGTCTGATAAACAGTGAAATTTACATTGTTGCTAAAATGCAATTGTTCCCAATGACTAATTGGGAACAATTGCATTTTAAAAATACAAATACATAAACTAAAGATTTCATAATAATTTATTATGAAATTTTTAATTTATGTATTTTAAGACTGGTAGAATTAAAGTAAATTAATTTTAGTGAGATAGACTTTTTAAACTATTATTTCAGTAAACTATTATTCACAAATTAACTTAATTAAACTCTTATTTAAATTTTTATCTTATTATCAACACTCATGTTTATATGTTTTTTAGGAGATATTTTTTGCTCGTTATGTCTTTTACTCGTAAATATGTAACACGTAAAATAGTGAAAAAAATTGCAATACAAAAAATCAATTTTTCATAATAAAATAATGGCCTCGGTTTTCCTACTTTTTTAAAACACATCGTTTCTGCGTATTTTTTTCATTAAAAAATCAGTTAATTTCGCATTTTTGTAAAACTATACTGGTTCCTCTAAAACTGCACTGGTTCCTAGTCTTTCGGTATTTCTTCCCGTATTTCGTCCATCCTTTTTGTTAGTTTCATTAGAATTTCGAATATATGCAAAGGAATGAAACGCCATGACGAGTCCTTTTTTTTCTGGAAGAAGACCCTATTTTATTAGGAAATAAATGATTATCCACTTTGTTTTCTTTGCAAATCCTAAGTTTAAAAAGGCGCGGCTGTTGTAATCGCACACAAGGATAGGGAATACGAGAAACCCAAAGATAAATGTGTGTATATATATATGCATATATATATATATATATATATATATATATATATATATATATATATATATATATATATATATATCAGGCCTTTTAACAGAAATTCGAAAATAATAGAGTCCTAATTTATTTTCGAATTTCAGGGACAAATACAGAAAAAAGGAACCAATGGGACTCACGAAATCTCAGACACCAACACAATTATATTTAACAAAAACTCTTACAATACGAGCCGGATGAGAGATTATTTGAATCAGAAAATACCTTTTTCAAATAATCGATTGGATGGCGAATGGCTATCGTTTCTATCGTTTTATTTTACTTTTTCTTTTACATATATGATTGTAATATTGAAATTATAAACCAAACAGCAGCATCCTCTACATCACACCAAAGTCGTAATACCATAGTGTTTGACACTTACAAAAAAACAATTTAAATTTTCTTAAAGTAGGGTAATATTTTAGTTGTTTTTCGTTTAATGTCTTTTGCAATTGTAGTTCCCCACTTCTAATTCTTTTAGCTCTAGCTAGCATGTTGAGTAAAGTGATTTCACCATAATCCTGACGTTTAATTTTTTTTCAAGACGCTTGGTGGCTTCTTTAAGCAGTTGGTCAATAGCTTTTCCTTAAACTTCCTTTCCCTTATATTTCTGCAATAAATTCTTTGATAATTACTTGAGTTTTTACCTTCAATGTTTCCACTTACTCCTCCAACGCTCAACATGTGTTGTTGCTCATTGTTTTCTTCTAAGTAAGTTTTGTAATTTTGGTGCGCATTTCTAGCTAGCATTGGAAGTTTATTTGAAGCAAGTGAACAATTTCATGACAGAGAAAATGTTCCATTTAGCATTTTAAACCGTGCTCACTCATACTTAACGTAGGTATCACTTAGTAAAAAATGTCTAGTAAGGGAAAATCCTACATCTATTGAGACAAGTAAAGTATTGCTGTCACAACTTTAGTTATAGTGGGATATTTCAAACAGTTTGGGACAGACTTTGAATCAATATTTACCAATTGTCTGGACATCTTCAGGTATTTCTAACTCAAATTTCAAAATTTTCCACTTATTTAACAAAATGGCCGTTTCCACATCCAAAGGTGCAACATTACCTAAAGCTGATATTTTGGGTTCAGAGGAAATGCTTTTGAACTTCCCAACAACTGGCATTATACAACACACTGTTGCATTGAGAAACTTTATTTCGTACTTTCTGATAAGTACTTGGTACATTCAACAAAATGCGATTTCATTCCTTTATGAAAACAAACAGCATCTTTCTCTCTCATATTTTTCATTTCCTTTATGAAGGTGTCACTACAAGATATATTATTCGGAGGCAAAAAAATGTTCTTCTACAACAAAGAAGTTGCATAAAATGTCAGACTTGTAAATGTTATTCCTCATTAGAAATTCACTTATATGTTCATACAATTGATGGATTAAACTCCTTTTTTTTTAAAGAACTGCAAGTAGGAGAAAAAGATATAATAATGAATTTCTACAAAATTAACGCCAAATATATTCAAGATTTACAACATCAGATCCACAATTTTCAAGACCACGCAAGAATGAAATACGAATTTCATGCAAAGTACATGTTTCCAAGTCAATCAAAGATTTGCTGCGTACTGCTAGAATACTTTGGTTCCTTAATTTAATAGTGCCTTATTCACATTTGGCCCGTTATTGACCATCAGCAGATTCCTTAAAGTAGAAACAAAGTTTTGATGCAGGTCTTTTATTTTTGCATGGCCCATGAAAAAGGCTGCAGATGATTTTCAACGACCTCTTCTTTAGTAGCTTACCAATAACGTAGTGCAATTTGCATTTATTTTTTGCTGCCTTCATTTGTGGTTTCATCACATCAGAGTGTATATATTGAACTTCACATATCATCTGTGATTTACTCCGATAAATAGAGTCCCGGAACTTCAGTAATTAAGTACATCATTTTCAAAGGAAGCAAAGTAAAATCATCAGGCACAGAATTTCCAAACATCTCTCTAAAAACCTCTGCAATATCACTGCCACTACTCAGTAAGTAATGAGACTATACAGATTTTACAATCCACATCAATTTCATCTTCATTGTTTTTTCTTTGCAACATGAATATGCAGATATAATAAGTTTCATCTGGCCATATGGTACAGTTTTTGATTGTTGTTTAGAAGATAACTATGCAGAAGAAGCGGTCTGGGAGACTCAGACCGCTTACTTAAACCGACTTCATCCTCATGACCTGCGGAATCTACTTTTTCCAACCTTACTTGAATATCATGTAGTTTTGTTCTACAATGATTCTTATGATTTTTCGTTTCAATATGTTTGTCAACTCTTGAGAAACCATGGTCAACACTAAAATCACTTTAACACACCAAACAGAACAGTAATATTTCGGTACTTTTCTTGGTGCCAAACAAGTAACAATGCCGAGTGTCTGGTGGCTTTAAATAACCAGACCCCTAGGTCTAACCAGCCTATGAAGTGTTGGTAGTAAATGACCAACTCAAACCTCCGTGATCATGTTTCTCAAAAACGGTGTTTTTGGCTTCACCGCCCAGATCCTGAGGAAGACAACCTCAATAAAAAATTACCCTAAATCCGAAGGTGGCTTGAAGTAGCTGGAAGTTACTGGCTTGCAGCTCTAGCGTTGACATCAACTAAGTTTGCGGAACTCAACAGTGATCCATCCTCAAACAACTCATAAGACCCGAAACCAGCAAAACCTTCACCAATATTTATTGACAAAGTCAGCAATATTCAACCATTCATAAACATGTTAACCGAGGTTCCAAAAGGAAATTATGACGTATATATGAAAGTACTTCTGTCTGATCGAGCCGAAATCAGACAGAAGTACTTTCCGAAATCAGGTGAAATCTGCAGTCTTATAAAAAGTATGTAGAGAATTAAAGCAAATGGCCACTGAATTCTATACGTACCAGCTAAAAGAGGAACGCAACTACTAAACGAATTAATGTCAAAACTGCCATTAAATTCCCGCTATTAAATATATGTATGTGGAATGCAAATGGCTTGTCAAACTACTGAGGAATTGAAACTTTTCCTGTGAATTCATAAAATAGAAAACACAAGGGGGTACAGCGATTTTAATTAAGTGTATAATTAAACACCACCAGTCCGCGCCTTTCAAACAAGTGTACCTACACGTTAAAGTCTCTGACCAAGTGATCGAAATAACTATATCAGTACTTGTCACCGAGATTTAATATTAAATTGCACTGCTCACCGAGATTTAGTATTAAACAAGCAGACTTCGTAGACTACTTCAACTGGGGTCTAGATTGATCCTACCACGTGGACGTGACCTTCTAAAATGTATTCAAGCGAACAACATACCGGATATCATTGACTTCTGCATAATTAAAGGAATCAACAAAAGCTATGTATCCTGCAAAAGTTGCTTGGATCTTTCCTCTGATCACTCTCCAATTATCCTACAACTGTCGACTAATCTTGCGGAAAAAGAACTACATAATAAAAAAAACATAATAAAAAGACAATCTGAACAAATTTCAGACAGCTTATCGACGCAGCATTTGAGCAATCAGTAAGTCTAAAACCCAGAAAGATATCACTGATGCGGCCAAATTCTTTACCCGTAGTACGCAGCTTGAGATTCTACCTCTCTACACAATCCCAAGGTGAGTACCTACGCTATAACTAATTACCTGTTGGAATTCGTGTCCCAAAAGAGAAAAATCCAAAAGCAGTGGCAGAACACAAAATATCCGCAAGTGAAGACACGTCTAAACCACATCGCAAGACAATTCAAAAAATCACTTGCTGAAGATCGCAACGCCAACTTTCAATCTTACCCGGCTGGGTTGGATGCCACTTCATTTTCAATCTAGTCTCTATGGACAACATATTCAATCTATTCTCTGTGGACTCTGTAACAGCTTGTGACTACTTCACCACCCTTACGAATACAGAATGGAAAACGGGCCCGGATAGACCTTGAAAAGGCCGAGACATTCTCTATGTCATCAGTATTTAAACCCCACCCGAGCGAAAGCACACCTGACCACGAGAAGGAAGCGCACGAATTTTTCGAAGATGCCACACCCGCCCCGACGGAAAACGAAAATGATATACATTTCACAAGACAACAGGTACTATGGGCTATCAACAAAAAAAATAACCCTAAAAACAGCAGAATACGATCTGATCACAAGTCGCCCTCTACTAGAACTGCCTTATTCTGGAATAATGTTCCTGACATCAATCTACAACTCGATGATTAAGTTGAAGTTCTTACCATCCACACTTATAGGCAATTAGCCTACAGCCTATCCCTTCGAAAGTATACGAGTCATTACTAATAGCACGCATACTACTAGTAATTAATGAAAAGCATCTATTACCAGATCATCAGTTTTGACTTCGCCATAAACATGCTACTATAGAACAAGCTCACAAACTTGTAAATGAAATAGTGTACTCAAAAATAAATACTGTGCGGCCATGTTCCTCGACATATTGCAAGCATTTGAATAACTTATGGCATGAAGGGCTTCTGTGCAAAGTCAAAGCAATCATGAATCATAACTTGTATGCTATGATCGAAGCCTTTTTGACAAATCGCCATTTCATGGTCCAAAGCGTTAACGTTACAAGTAAACTTTGCCCAACAACGATTGTGTCCCTCAGGGAAGCGTGACTGGCCCTATACTCTATCTCCTTTATACCTTGGACTTGCCTGCAAAACACATCAGTTGTCACTGGAACATTCGCCGATAACATTGCTATCCTTACCAGCCAAAGTTTGCCAGAAGCGGCATCAAAAATAATTCAAAAAAACCTAGACGAAGTGGCTGCCTAGCTAAAGAATCAAAATAAATTAAACAAGGTAGGTAAATGTGACATTCACTCAGAAGAGGGAGTTCTTCCTCGGTCTATCTTAACCAAGTGCAAATACCAGAGGCAAATCATGTACGATATTTGGGCATACATCTGGATAAATGGCTGGCCTGGCGAAAACACATATTTACGAAGCTCAAACAGTTGGGCTTACAATTAAGAAAAATGTGCTGGCTTACTGGCAGAAAGTCTCAATTGTCATTAGAAAGCCAACTGCTCTTGTACAAGGTTGTTCTAAGACCAATGTGGACTTATGGCATTCATCTGTGCTGTGCAATACTTCGGATCATAACATATGCCCCACGGTTTGTGACCAATGAGCAACTTAAAAAGATCTAGAAGTAACTACAGTGAGGAAACAAATAATCAAACATACCAAATCGTACAGAGACAGAATCCTTAAAAACCCAAATATTTTGGCAAAGTCGCTGATGCATGAAAAATACTCCAAGATGCACTAAAATATAGTGTTGGTTACGAGATGCGACAAAGGTTCTCGTAATCTAACACTATTTTATTTTAGTACTCACTCTTAAGCACGCCAATCATGTCGGCCAATTTTTATTTTTATTTTTTGTGAATATTTTGGTGCGCTTATTTCAAATATGTACTTAGATTTTCCCCATCACCCTCAGTTTGGAAAAGCCCTATGTATGAAATCGCAAAAAAGCCAACTTTACTAAGTAAACAAATTATGTTACAATAAAAAAACAATTACGTGACTTTAAAATATTATAAATACATTTAGATGACTTCAACAAATAAATTAAAAATATTAAATACTTTTGTAGTATCTTATTTTTTTTCACCGAAGCACTGATTGTAAGATTTTCGCTTAAAAGTCCTACTTGAATCATCTCGCTTTAGCAACCAACAATGGTCTGCCATCATCCTTTTATTACATCCACCTTCCCTGATAGCGACGTTCTATGTCTTTCAAGTCTTGATGAAATTTTCTGCCTTGCTATTCACTTACAGCTCCCAAATTATCAGAAAAGTAGTCCAAGTGCGAATTAAGGAAGCGAAGTTTAATGCTCATCGAATATACCATTTTTCCCTAATTTTCAATCATAAACTTTAACGGTTTCCTAGGAAATTGTTCACAACTTCCTTAAAAGATTTCCAGGCTTCTAATTCAATTTCACTTAATTTTTCATCAAAAGTTGTGTGTTTCATCAATTTTCTTATCAATGTTTAATCCCGGCCATCGGAAATAATTTATATCACTTTAGCTTCAGATATAGCAAGCAAGCATATTCTTTTCCGATAGTCTTAATCCGAAGAGTTCAACTGAATTGTTTGGTAGGCTTAGATCTCTCGTTAAGTCGTTCAGTTCTTGATGGATATACCAAGTCTTTTTTGTTTTAGAATTGTAGCGTGTAGTCATTAACATCAAAAATAACAGTCTTCGGCGTGATTGTGAGATTATCTTCAAAACAAAGGGGATTGTAAATCAAAGATATTGTTCTGCCCTTTTGACCACTTTCGAAGTTCACGACTGCATGTTGCACAAACTTTATGTGGGACCCACTGTTTGTCTTGGTTAGCAATTGCTAGGCCGAAATACATGTTATAAACATTACTTACGAATTCGGTAGTTATGCTGCTGTTTTGTCAGCATAAACTGCCCACAAATATAACAAAAATTGTCCGGCGAATTTAAACAATTTCGCGATGACATTTTTAAAATGAGCGTTACGAATTGCACGAAAGTACTGATTTTGAAAAAACAATGATGTTGCTATTTATACAAAAATCTATTAATCTAGTCTCATTAGTCCTCTTCTAAAGATTTAAGTTAATTACGGTTAAATGAGGTATTTAGCAAATGACCTAAAAATTCACCGTTTTTCCAACAATAAAGGTCACTTAGTTAATTACGTTATATTTAACTAACTATTTATGAGAACTTATTCATTGTTATGTACTGCAACCATTCAGTGTGTTTTTTGTTCAATGATAAACAATTAAAATAAAATATCAGTTCTTGACTAAGTAGGCTTAGGTACTTTTGGCCAAAAAAACTAAGCTAAATAACTAAAAATCTTAACGTAATGGAATTTTTTCAGGATTTTTTCTGTACTCAACGCCCCAAAATCTAAGGGGAAAACTAGGGGAAAACTATTGTAGACCTCTGAAAGACATGCTGTACAATTTAATGTCCCACAACGCAGACAGACTACTTTAAACGAAATGACAAAAAAAAATTAAAATTCTGGTTGGTAATACAATAGCATATGTGACCCCTTTTCTCTATCTCGTACTCGGACGAGACAGAGAAAAAGGGTCACATATGCCATTGACAAAGTTTAGTTACAATACCCAATAGATTATTTACAATAAGAATATATGTGCCGATACTGAAAAGAAAATAAAATGCTAAGGCAACTTGTTGCAGCACGAAAGGTGCCCATCAGTTAATCTGCAATGGAGCCATTAAATACCAAATACTGAATAATTATGTCCCAAATAAAAAAGGAGCTTTAGGAACCAACTTGAAAAAATGTACCTTTTAGGCACTTTAGGTAAAAAAAGGACTTAAGTTACGAAAGGGATCTCCGGCCTACATACATACATATATATATATATATATATATATATATATATATATATATATATATATATCACGGTGTCCGAAAATAAATGTCGAACAAAGAAAGACGTTATTCGTTAACTGAAAAATAGTTGATGGTTGCTAAAATAAAATTTAAAAGCAATTAGCACCGCTCTGAGTAATGACCGCCAACTCACGGCGCGAGACATTGTATATAAAGTTATTTATATGTAGTGAGTATTTTGTTTAATTAATTGGTTAAATAACAAGAAATATAATTATTAAAAACTTCATAAAAAATAATAATAATGTACTTACTCATATTGTAGTTCTGCAAAAACCACTCAACCATGACTTTTTTCACTTTTGTAAAGTATTACATAGAAAAGTCATTTTAGTAACAATTATTTCACAAAATAATGTATCAATTTAATGTTCATATAAAATTATTTCACTTATTTGTTTAAGAAGTCTTAGAGGAGACATTCAAAATGGTTTCCGTTTTGTTCTACACACAACCGCGCCCTCCTTATAATTGAATTAGTAAATTATCCACCATTTGAGCATTTCTCTTAAAACTGTCGGTAATCCTTTCTCATAAAGTTTGCTCATCCAGTCATTCAATTGAGAATACATCGGGTTTGACGCTACTCCTAAGAAAAAAATCGAATGGTGTTAAATCTGGAGATCTTGGAGGCCATGATACAGGTCTACTGCGCCCTTTCCAGTGACGACAATATTGCTCGTCTAAATATTCACGTACCCGAATACCAAAGTGAGAGGGCGCTCCGTCGTGCTGCCACCACATATCTTTGACAACACTCAAAGGCAAATTTGAAATAAAGTCTTTCACTTCATTACGCAACTAAATAAAAATTGTCCGATGTCATTCTGATAGGTAGGAAAAACGAACCTACGAGCTGATTACCCAAAATTCCGGCCATACATTTAAATGCTATCTGTGCTGAAAACATCCCGGTCGTTTTAAATGTGGATTCATATGAATCCAGTAGTATTCGTCATGCGCATTAAATGTTCGATGCTGCGTAAATGTGCTTTCATCTGAGCACAAAATACGTCAAACAATGTTGACGACTCGTCATTCATGCGAGTTAGCCACTGGCAAAAAATATTATTATGGACGAAATTTTCTTCAGTAAATTGTTGTACAGCACGATAGTAGAACGAATGTTGTCCATCTTATTTCAGCATATCTCCGACAAGCGTTTTTGGTAAGCTAAGAGACATGTCTATCGAACGTACGCTGCGAGTAGGATCTTCGGCACATGTATCGAGGATAGCATATTCAGACACGTGTCGTCTTATATTAATTGAGCGTCCTCTATAAAACGAGGGCATTACCTGACCAGTACTATGAACCCGATTAGACTAACCTTGCGATGGTCCGTTCATTTGGCTTTCTGGCGCGATTTCAATAAATAGCTGAATACCTTATGCTCGCCTGGCGAGCATTATAATCAAATGCACCTAAACACATCAGCATATCATAATATTCTAAATTTTAAAAAAATTTTTATGAATGAAGTGTTACAAAATTTAATATTAACAGTTAATAACAACACGAAAAAATAAACTATATGGCTTATTAATTAAGCCTTAATTTCTTTAAAGTGAATTACGTTAAATTAATTGAAATATCATTTTATAGTATAGTAAAGACGTCGCAAGGTGTTTTCCTTAACATTTTTTGTGGCTCGGGACATAAAGATTGTTAAAAAAATGGCACTGTTCATTGTTTTGTCAAATGAATCGCTAAATTTGTAGCTAGAACTTTGTTTTTTTCCAAATACATTCAGCTGTTATTTGTAACGCTATTTATAGAATTTTAATTTTTAATTAAATTACTTACTTAAAATAAATATTATGTCACTGTAGTTAATAAGGTAGAAATAGAACATTAGAATATAATACTAAACAACTATTTAAGATAAAACAAATTATACTTTTTTAATACAATAAAAATTTACTTGCCGCCACTGCCGCGTGTCCTGTTAGTAAATCAAAGGAATTGTGGCCAAAGTAAAATAAAAATAATTCAATACACTTTTCATTTAACGTATTATCCAAAAATTAATGTATAATTTTCGATTACGATTTTGGTTAGCAAAAAAATATTTCTATTAGCAAAGGCAAAACATAACATATTTAAAATTATTCATTAAAAATTACAATTTTATATTTTTTTTTCAAATCAACGAGATACTTCCATAATTTTACGAACTAAATATTGCACAGTATGAAGACAGCCTCTTACATTTGTTTTATGTAAAGTTTAAAGTTACATTCCGAATAGATAATAATAAAACTTACTAAAGAATTATCTTTCCTAAATCTTTTCTTTGTAGGATTCCTTGCGAATCTGGTATAATCATTGGTATCTATTAGAATCCTCTTATGCATCCATGATTATTTAATCCAATCTAAGGTATCACTACACAATACTGAAAATGCGAACTATTGATAAAAAAAAATAAATAATATAACGCAATTTTGGGACATCTGGCTATTTTTTTGCGTACGTGTCGCTTTTGTCTTTTGAGACAAGGAATCGCTCCTATTGGTAGGTATAATCAGAAGGTAAGCACGTTAGCCAATCCAATCTAGTCCACGTGGACTATTAGCTAATAGAAATCGTTAACGGTATTATAATGCCCCTCTCTTTCTATCGTGCTTTTTTTAAACTAACCTTCTCTCAGTAAAGATATAGAGCATTGCTGAAAACACATGTATGGTCTCATAGTTGACGTACGAAACCTTTTAATTAATAAAATTTTGTACAGAACTAAAACGTAGAAATTTTATACCTTCGTCTGTTACATTATTTAAATGAATTTAAAGTATTATTTTATCGATGTTATAGTTTACCATGAATAGGCAAGAAGTTAATTAGAGATAAATATTTTTAGTCGTTTTATAGTATATTCAGACTTTAATTTTATTGTATGTAATTTTATTGTTGGTCTTTGAAGAGACTTTACGCGAAAGAATAAGCAAAATTTTAATACGATTAATCGAAACACTCAAATTATTGATAAAGGAATTGACTCGATAATTAGGAGAGTGCGATTTACAATAAGACGGATAATATTACATAGTTAAGGCTAATAAAACATTAAAGTGATGTAATTTTGCAGTGTATGTTAAGTGAATAAAATTTTATTGAAATATATATTTTTTTCAGTATTTTACAAACTATTTAAATGATGTGATAAATGATTTCCGCTTACTACAATATGAGTGAGTATATTTGTAATTAATTTATTATCTTTTTAATAGTCACGTTTCATGTCATTTAACAAATAAACTAAATTCCATATTTAGATACGTCAAATAACAATATCAGCTTGGTTGCGTACGGCTAGCGTTAGCTTATATGCGTGCGTGAGCTTGTGTGCATGCGTTCGCGGTATTAGGTGTGTTAAAAAGGGTTATGTGTAATATTTTTTGCACCCAATTTGAAAAAGGACGTGTTTTATTTCAACGACAAATTATTCGTTTATAGCGTGTGTTTATAAATAAATATATATATATATATATATATATATATATATATATATAGCTTTATGCAAGTAGCAAGTGACGTATTTTTCGCCAGTACAATGTCGGTTTATTGAAATACATTGTCACGGTATATTAGATAGACATATTTATTCTTCTAAGATATATTTGCAAATTAGTTTACAACAGTATGGCTCCTAAATTATTGAACCCTTAATTTTCATATTTGTTACTGGTATTTAATTCAATTGTTAAGATTAAATATATCCTAAATTGTTTATTTCCAAAGAGCACGCATTAGGAAGAGAAGCAAAAGAAACAAACGTTTCAGCAGGCGTAGAAAGCGTTAAAGAAGTCACTGTTTGAGATATATTAAATTTTTATTCACATTTAATTTGTAACATATTTATACGTCGTGTTTTCAATTTACAGGAAGAAACTAATGAGATAATATTCAAGTTAAAAAGCAAAAGAATAGTAGATATTAATTATTTATTAGAACAATTTTTAATTATTAGTAGACAATTCTTTTTTTCATTGAGATATATCTCATATACGTAATGCAAAAGAAAAGAGAACGGGCTTATATTAAAATGTTATTCTCATTTGCGATATGTGCGGTGGGAACTTTGATTTAGAAGCAACATGGAAATCTCAGATTAAAATAGACATAAACCAAGAAACTGTTGCTGGTATAATATGTCTTGGTATTGGTTTTACACAGTTAAATACAGTTTTATGCCATTTCGATATTCCACCCATGTCTCCAAGATTGTATAGCTCTTGTCATGATACCATTTACAAATGGTGAGAACGAGCAGCAGATGCAGGTACGTATTCCCATAACATACCTGTTTAAAAAAATATACAGGTCCTACAACTAAAATGGAGGCAACCACTATTGCGAATGGATTTGAAAAATCTCTTGCAGAAAATGGTCTCATTTATTCACAATTGATTGCCGATGACTCAAGCACTTATTCCACTTTAAAGAATTCCTTACCTTATAAAAATATACCTGTAGGTAAAACAGAATGTAAAAACCATCTCTTGGATAATTATTGTAAATCCTTGTTGGCAATTGCATCTAATACAGCCATGTCATTGAGAGCACGAAAGCTTATCAAAGGTAAGTAATTATGATTGCCGTGGGGTGTAGGTTTGTCCGTGAAACATTGGAATAGTCAATGTATACAGTTTGTTGAAAAACTTGGTAATATAAAAAGAAATATTAATGGGCCCTATCACATATTTGGCGATTATTCGAACTGTTCGTTTTATTTTTGTACTGCGAGTATACGTAATAACGGGGAGTTAGTTACCGAATTAACAATTTGTGGTATTTTCTTCAAAATAGCTGACATCGCTCGTCGATTATCTTTACATGCTTATAATTTAGTTCACAATGAAACAAACAATTTAGCAGAAAGCTTTAATTCGCGCGTTGCCAAATATGTAGGAGGAAAGAAAGATAAATTTTGTCTCCGTGGTTCTTATAATGAGCGAGCTGCTGTAGTGTATTTTAATGAAGGCTGTTTGCAACCTTTTATGCATAAATTTAATTTCAAAACAGACACTTGTCTGAATAAAAAAAATCCAAGTCCTTATCAAAAAACTTACTATAGTGAAAGCTGGCGGAAGCCGGATATAATTGACGGAGTATACGAAGAAGCAATTTTGTGAAAGAATTGGTATTGACCCCTAATCAGCGGCATGATCTTGAGCGCAATACAGTCCAACAAAGTGCTAGTCCAATTTCGGAAGATCGTAGACGGACGTTATTAACAGCTTCTTGGCTTGTCAAAGTGTGCAAGAGACGTGTTGCAAAGTAAGTACGAATTGCGCTTCGTAAGTGAAACAGATTTTATACGGAAATGATTTAACTATGTGCCATCAATAAAACATGGAATAAATACACTTCACTGAGAAAATTAGCAATATTACATATAAACATTGAGGCGTGCGGTTTATTAATTGATACAAAATTATCTTTTCTAGGAGCCACACCAGACTAGTACACAGACGGTAATATAGAAATTAAGTGCCCTTTATATAGCTTCAATTTCGACCCAGATGAAGCAATAAAACAAACGAAAACTGGGTTTTAGAAATACGATTGTGGTTAAATTAATATCAATAAATAGCATCTGTGGTTTTATCAAATAAAAGGTCAGTTTCTTATCCAGGGGCGTAGCTACCGCCGTATCAATGATACGGGGCCCCCGGGCTAAACAGGCTCCGAACACGTGTAAGCAAAAATTCGTAAAATGTTATCCACAATCTCACTTAAACTCCCACATTCTCACTTTTACTTCCCAGAAAAAAATCATATCATAAAAAAGTGCCAACAAAAGAAGTTTTCACTTCAAAAATTGCGAAAGTCAAAAAAGGATTCTCGTTTTTTCCCGGGTTAAGTGGGCGTCCAAAAGTTGGCAACACAGGACGTGACCCGCGACGCGTGTCAGCATACATCAGTTAAGTGAATGACAATGACAAACCATGGAATACAATGTTTACGCGTTCTAATTCAATCCGGTTCAAACGTTATTACATTGTAGTAAAAAGGAGGAGGTCATAAAGAAATTGCCCAAAATTTCTTCATTTTTTCAGCAATCAGCTTCTGTGTACCTACCTACACACACACATAGGGCGCCAAACTCATAACCTCCTCCGTCGGTAGTCGATTAAAAACAATGTTTTATTATTATAGGTACATATATTTACCTACATAATAAAAAAATAGAATGGCTTTATCATTATGAATCATTATGAATTAAAATTTTATGTTATTGATTAAGTAGAGGAGATAAATTGATATGCAATTTAATAAATGTTTAACATAATTTTTTTAAATTTATTTAATTGATAGTTTTAGTCCTCTAGTTTGAATAATTTCCAAAAAAACTCTTTATTTTATTAATTTTGTTCAATTATATTTTTTAATTCTTTCTTAATTTTAAGTCCATTGTCTATTAGAGGTCCATCCGGAAATAGAAGAAACCCATATCTATGATATTCCCATATCGATTATGTAGAATTTTATAATACACCTTCGGTCGATAGAGGAAATTTTGGTGACAGCCCAACTGAATACGAACGAAAAATAATTTTTAAATTGGGGCCATTTAAACCACAAGGACCGTTTCCAAAAGATTCAGAAACAAAGAGATCTTTTTCGACCTACCAGTATTTATATTTAAATCAGGCTGGTATAAAATTCAAAGACCTTGGCTATATTATTCTAATGTTTTAAACAAGCCCTATTGCTGCTTCTGTTGGTTGTTAGTAGATCGTCAAAGCAAATCGTACTCTTCCGCATGGGTTAACGGTGTTCCGTTAGAAGCAATTTTACACGATGTATATCTGACCATGAAAACTCACAGCAGCATATTAATGCATCTCATCTTATAATAATTGGTTACAAGGAAATACCATTGGTACTTTATTGCAAAGTGAAATTAATAGTAAAATTACTTTGTAATTAATAGTAAATTTAAAATTACTTTGAAATTTATAGTAAATTTACAATGTTATAATTATTTTAGCATCATACAATCTACCTTTAAGAGGCTATGATTCTGAATCTGGAAATTTCATGTAAATTTTACGTTTACTATCTAATTATGAACATATTTTAAAAGAACTTCTTTGAAACCTGAAAGGTGAAATAAATTATTTAAGTCCCACGATTCAAATTGAAATTGTTAATTTGCTTGGTACCGCAATTAGGGAAAATATTGTTTCAGAAATTGAAAAAGCTCCATTTCTGGCGATTATTTTGGATACAACTGAAGACCTGTCAATAACTGACCAACCTTTTATAGTTTTTCGATATACAGAAAATGATGATAACGTACCTAAAATAATTAAAATCTGCGAGTCCTTTTTGAGGTTTATTTTAAATACCATATAATTTTAAATACCATAAAAGAATATGGAATTGATTTGTCCAAATATAGAAGGCAGGGTTACGATGGAACAAATGTTATGTCGGGTGTATATGAAGGATTACAAGCCCTTATAAAACAGTATGCCCCAAATGCCGATTATGTTTATTGTGCGGCACAACCATTAAATTTAATTTTAAACGATGTTGCGAAACGTGTTCTTGAAGTGTTAGTTTTGTTCGATAATTTGGAAAAAATATATTATCAGAAGATGAGCGAATTTCAGACCCGGAATCGTACTTCAAAGTCAAAGTGTACTATCGCTGTTTAGATGTATTAATTTCTCAAACTAAACAAAGATTTCAGAGCCTGTGTGACCTGAGTAATATGTTCGAAGAACCAGGAATATTTCGATAATTATTTTGATATCATATGAAAGTATACACATTAAAGACTACATACCTAGAGAGAAATTCTGCAGCAGATGATTATTTATTATAAAAAAAATTATTGAAAAATGTTGTGCCTGACGATTTTGTTTGCGATGGAACAGATTTTAACCACTTTTTCCAGTTATTTCACTTATTATTTTATCACTAACCACTTACTACACAATTAAAAGCATAATTTGATATGAATTATTAAGTATTTATAACAAAAATTAATTATCAAAATTGAATATTTTCTTTTAATATGTCAATTTAAACAAGTGCATTTTGCTTAAATGGTGCCAACATTCAAGAAACAATAAAGTCTATTTGTATTATGGCATATATCTTTTTTGGATATTTTATGGCATTCAATTTCACTTTGTAGTTGCCTTTTGTATGTATTTAAAATGTATTTTGAATATATTTTAAATTCACATACTATTTTTTCATTTTTGTCACTTAATTATTAATTTTATTACTAATGAAAAGTTTAATATTGACAATATTTCTTTAAATTAAGCCCAAAGAAGAATAAACAAAATCCCAGGCCTGGGATTTTGCTTGTTATTTCGAAATATTTGTAACTAATATTTTTTTGGAAATATACATTTTATTGGAAGTTATTTTTTAAACAATTTTTTTAATACATTAGCCATAGCCAGATTATTTTCGTTACATATATCATTTGTACACTTTTTTTACATGTAGAACATAATCTTACAAATTAATTACCATAATTATATTTTATAGCAAAAGTTGATAGCCATAAATTTAAAAAAAGAACCATAAATTAAAGATTTAAAGATAGTGAAACATTAAGTTGATATAATTGATAATTTTCTTATTTGACGTTTAAGACTTAAAATTTACATTTATGTAACGTAATTTTAAAAGTTATATTTTTTAATTTTAAAAGTTAGTTTTGTTTAAGTTATATTTTAAGTAATTTAATTTCATTATTTTTTAATTCCTTTGTGTGTGTCAAATGTAATGTCTAACGATAAATTCATTGGGAATATAGTGAGAAATAACCATGTAATGTACAAATTTCATCATATTTCTGGTGAGTATTTTTTTTAAATGGTGTTTTTATAATAAATGATCATCAGCTGCAGAATTATATTTTAATAATTTGTAAATAAACACATGAAATCTTTTTTTCTTTTTAATGGACATGCATTAGATCGCCTTCTCCAAGCCCACAGTCGCAAATTGGAGATTCTCTGACACGCAGTCTAGCTAAATGGGTAGGAATAGAACAATGATCTAAACGCATGCGAAATACCACAAAGGTTTCCTTTCGGGAGAAAGTAAATTTTGAGAACCAAGGTTTTGTGGGTATAAAAGATTGGATCTGGAAATATCCTGCACCCGTAATATGGGATGATCTTTTCCACACATCTTTAATGAAATTAATAGTGAAACATGGATCTCCGTACACGGCGGCGAACCCAGCTTTTGCGTCGACCATTTCATTACCTACTATACCACAGTGACTATGCAAGAACGACATCGAATCCCAATCTCTCCAAATCAAGCGTAAGTTGCTTGATCTGGAGAATCAGGAAGCCACAGTTCGAAGAAAATGGATTAGCGAGAAGAGACTGTAAACAACTTAAGGAGTCAGGGAAGATAAGGAGCCTGCGAATCTTTTTGAGTAGAGGCATCCACAATAGCCTGGCATTACACGGAGAATACTGAACACTCCTTAGGAAGGCGAAAGTATGCTGAATGAGCGGTGGATGGAGAGTAAAATGACACTCCAACATACCCATCTCTCAGGGTTTTTGATGCATCTGTATATATTCGTGTCCAATCTATCCAAAAAGAGTTCAAGATAGAATTGAAAAGCGAATTAGCATTTTTGAACTCCTTATTAACTCTAAAACACAAATTTTTATTTGGCCTGTAAAATACCTTTGGAAGCTATCGATAAGAAGAGGTCGGGACTTAGAACACCAAAAAGGGAACATGCTCAATAAGCCTAGAGAGGAGGGTGAGTTTTGGAAAAATGGTGTGAGTGGAAGACCTAGTTGCCTTCAGTAAATAACGATCAGATGGGTATTGTCGCCGGAGGTTTAAAGGAGGATCAACACATTTTATTTGTAGGGGATTTATGGGACTGGATTTCATAGCACCGCTATGATCCTCAGTGCATAATAGATAATCTATGTAAGTCAATAATCTTACCAGAAGAATATATAAGCAGATTATCGGCGTATTGCAAAACACGATAGAAGGAATTTATTGTTGAGTGGATCATTTAGAAGAAAATATTGAAAAGTAAGGGACTTAAAACAGAGATCTGGGGAAGACCCCTCCATATAGTTCTCGTTAAGAGAGGGGATCCGGGGGATCTAAGAATAACAGGCCTTTCTAAAAGAAAATTGAGGAGAAAATTTATAATCTTAATCGAAATCCCAAGATCATGTAGATTTTTTTGAGAAAAGGTTTACGTTATCGTTGGGTGAAGAAAGATCTATAAAAGCAGCAACGAGGGTCTCTTGTCCATCGTACTTTTAGCTCTTCTGAAGCCAAATTGGTTGTTTGGCAAAATGGAATGGTGTTCTGTAAACCATTCCAAACAATTCTTAATTAGATGTTCCGTAATCTTCGCCAAAACAGGAGAAAGGACTATGGGTCTGTAGGAAGAACCTATATTGGGATCTTTATGAGATTTGAGAAGGGGAATTATTATTTGAGTTTTCCAAGACTTTGGATCATAAACTGATTTGAACATACAGTTAATGACGGATAGAAGATACCAACGGATAGGTGGTAAAGTATTTTTCGCCATTGAATATGACGTTCCGTAAATACCAGAGAAAGAATCCTTAAGATGATGTGAGGTGAAATCCAATTCATTAATGGAGAAATCTTCTAAAAAATGATTGGCGTTAGTAAAGTTATATCTGAAAGGTAATTCGTCTAAATTTGGGACAGATGGGGGAGCAAGCTTACTTAAAAATTGATCTACCCAATTCCCGTGTACGGATTTGGAAAGATCAGGCTGAAAATTAGACCGAAAGCGTTTTATATTAGACCAAACGACACGAGAGGGAGTAAATGGAGAGAGGGAGTGACAGAATTTCTTCCAGCATTCCCTCTTTTTTTTAAGGAGAATTCGTTTAATCTGTGCTTGGGTCTTTTGAAACAAGAGAAAGTTTGCTTCCGATATATTAGATTTATATATTGATTCAGCCTCTTTGCGGGCTTTAACCGCTGCGGAACAGTCTCCATCCCATCAGGGGGGAGAGGATCTGTAGCGGTGGTTAAATCTCTTAAGTGGTCCGAGCGGATAGGTCTATAGCCCTTACAAATTTGTCATAGCAAGAGTCAATGCTATCCAGGTTCACTGGAGGGACGGAATCCACTTTGACACTGAGGAAAGTACGGAATCCTACCTAATCTGCCCTATGTAGGTTGTATTTTTGAAGAGGGGGAATTTTTTCAATATGTAAACTTAAACGAGGGAAAGAAATCGAAATGGAGAAAAGGTCGCTTCCAAAAGACCTAGATAGAATATTCCAGGAAACTAAGGATGCCAAGGATGAGGAGCAAAGAGAGATATCTACTGAGCTCGGGTTCTGAAATGGGACAGGAACTCTTGATGAAGAATCATCATTCAGTAAACACAGACCAAAATCATCCTGGAGTTCTACAAAGGTGACCCCAAGAGGGTTGCTTCGGGTGGAACCCCAAGATGGGTGATGAGCCTTAAAATCTCCCATAATAATATATGGGCCAGGAATTGAAGTTAAAATATCCATTAGTTCTAATACTACGAGACGTGTTTGAAGGGGGACATATATAGAGGATGGTGATATCTTTAAGTCTCGCAGCAACAACATTGAAATGACACCTGCGGGAGCCAAGAGAAATCTGGGAGAAGGGAAAGGATTTGTTAAGTAATAGGGCGGATCCGCCCTTGCCAACCGTTCTATCATCCCGGAGACAGGCATAGCCTTGGATCTTAAAATGGAATCCAGGCTTAAGCCAAGTCTCCGAGATGGCAGCCACGGATGGGGAATACTTGAGAAGGAGGTGACGAAGATCTGCTTTGTTAGAAATAACACTGCGACTATTCCATTGCAAGACCCTCGCCACTATTGGCGAAGCCATTAGAAATTGAAGAGAAGTAAGAATAGAGGAGGCAACGTCGGATGGTGTTTGATTGGGGGTCAAAAAAAATTGAATAATACTCGTAAAAGGAGTATTAACTGAAGGTTGTTGACTAAGCCCGAAATCATTTTCAATTCGGAAATCTGCTCAGACTTGTTCTAGAGCCGAGCGGTCATAGCCCTGGTTGGAACTTGTCGAAGAGTGGGATCGGGATTTCAGAGTAACAATTTTTTTGTGAGAAGAGTTGGTAGGACGAGACGGAGAGAACAAATTTTGGGAAGAAGTTGGAGAAGGAAGAATTAGGGGGATGAGCTGCAACTGAGGCGTATGATTTTCTAGCAGTAGGGACTATTTTGGACGCTTCCGCATAGGAAGTGTCTCTTTCAGACATTTCAAATTTAATATTTTTTTGCCTTTCGAATTCCGGACGAATTCTATCAGTGGAATCATGATTTTCACTGCAAGATACATTTTGCTTTGTCAAGAGGAAGAGGGCCGTTTCTCCCAACGTGACCTTCACCACATCGGAAATAACGTTGGTAAGATCGGCATCTGTCAGCAACATGTCCAAACCATTTGAAGCACTGTATTGTAGGGAATTCATATTTTGAAACTGGAAGCGATGAGGAAGCCATATATATGCGTTGGGGACAGACATGGCCATCAAAGGTAATGACCATCGTCTCGGACGAAAAATATTTAGGTTGGTCATCGATTATTTCTTTAAAGTTTAAGCGGCGGACTTTAATAACCTTACCGCACCTTTCTGGGACTTCTGTTGTGTAAAACCTCCTCATCAGAACTATCGACTGGAACATTGCGAACAATACCTATACGACTGACGTTAGAGGGGATGAACAATTTTTTCTGCCCGTGAAGGCACAGTGGTTTACGAAGCGGTTGGCGGGGTCTGCAGATGAAAATTCCACCGAAATCCTGTTTCTGCGAATTTGTTTCACTCCATTTATGGTTTTTCTTTTTAATTCTTAGTCCATTACGATAACAAAGCTAGCTGGGGAAGCAGGAGAGCAAAATTCACTATTAGAAATAGGCGATTTAGAAGGGTCTGGTGGTTTAGGAGGAATAACTAAATCCATTTTCACAAAGCTGAAGCAGATTCAATTTCACAAAAATGAATAATACAAAAAAATAAACAAAAGAAAAAACTTAGCGAATAGAACACTGATTATAATAGATGGAATATAGATAGCTATTGTCAAGAAACAAAATTAACTCATTTAACGAGTTCAAGCAGTCGTACCAATATCAGTGATGGTCTATATGAGTGACATCCTTCAACAGTGAAAACTAAAAATAACCTCAAGACTGGGCGGCTCACAATAAAAACTAAAAAGAGTAACCAATGAGCTAACTCTGGTAAGTTTCGCATTGGTACGAGTCAAGTACAGAAAATTCTACATGAATGCTAGATGCAAGGAAGGTTATGCTAAGTGGATACCCCAATGTTATTACAGTAGCTTAAAAACGCAATCACATTGACAGTATCGCGAAATTCAATCGAGGTCACTCAATCGTCAGTCCCAGGTGACCGAGACTGGATTTACTGTTACAAACCCAAACGAAAGGGGCAGTCTGCACTGTAGCGCTTTCTTCTGGTAGATAAAAGGACTACTACTGTAGACTAATATCACCAGCAACTGTTTACCTATTGTTTTGCAAAAAGTTCGCAAGCAACGAGGGAAGCAATACACTCATAGTAGAATCCTCCTTTATCACGACAATGTCTCTGTACATTCAGGCAGACAGTGCCTGAATCTTTGACTAGGTCAGTTGCAGAAATTATACACATGCCATGTACAGCCATGACTTCACGCACCATACAATTCCTATACATTCCCAAGAATAATAGATAAACTGCAGGGAATACGATTAGCTGACATCGAAGAGACGGTGATTGTCTTCGAAATGCCCGTGGAACAGGGGCCGACAACTAGGTTTAACCTAGTAAGGGTTGTATTACATTTATATTCAAAGGGATAAATAAAACAACCATTGATGAGTTTAAGTTTTTATTGATGATATTAAAATGAAATACAATGCGGCAGATTCATTCCCGTGACAACTTACTGTTATAAATTTATGGTAACTTTCAACAATGAATTACAGTATATATTTATTTGTTAAATGAAGGTCTTAGAACAAATACGTTTCCATAATCGGGAAAGACTGTCGATAATCCCTGTAATGTCTCTAAATAAGTGTTTATAATTAATATACTAAACAACAAAGTAAGGGAGAAATGATGTAAAAAGAACCGCATTGAATTAAGTCCGATTTATTAAAGTTGATATTCAAAACCAAATATGCACATGCACTTTATTCAAGTAATTCCAACTAGACCAATTGTTAAAATGCACAACTCTTGTACAATGATGAAAATAAAATTTGATGCCTTTTATTTAGCTTAATTGAAATTACTGAAAAAAGCAAATCTTAGTGCAAAATATGACCATACAATGTTAATGAACTAGTGATAAATTTTATGCAATGAATGAAATAGGGCACTAATTGGCATCCAAAAATTATACTTAAAGTATGTATACACTACTTTAAAAGGCGATTTGTAAACAAATTCGAATTTCTCCTTCAGAAAAATAAGACGTTTTGTAAATACATACACAAAATATTAGCTCAAAGATAAATTAGAATATTTGTTTCCATAGAGCTACTGTTACAAAATTGTCATTTCATATTTATGAAGGCGACATTCGTTACATGAACTAAATAATAAATGAACAATGTAAGAGTTTATGTGTACAACCAAGTGGTCACAATCGGTTGCACACTATTAATCTACTAGTCTACTGTGTAGTCCTGGAGAGAAATTCAATTCTATCAGTGAAGATCTTTCAACATCTTGTTTTGAAGATACCTCTCATAGTCTCTAAAAGATGGAAATTATTTTTCAATGGAATTCATCTCCAATTCTAAACAAATTTGCAATCATTGCCATCAACACACGTAAAAGACTCGGCCAATAGAATTTTCAATTAAACGTCTAGAAAACAATGAAATTAAACATTACTTGTATGTATGAAATGTTTTTTCATTTTAATAGCTATGAAAACTATAATTATACCAGCTGGATTGGCAGTTTCTCGTAAATAGCAAGTTTTGTAGACACAGAAATATTTCCAAGCTAGAATAAAAAAATAAGTAAAACTAATACATTGATAACACATGTACAGAATACAATGACCGAGTCCCACTCAGTGTGATAAGATTGCATACGCCACCCCGACATGTAAAATGTGGCTTTGTTTTAAAGATGTTATATGGGGAGCAACTTATTGTAGTTATGCTGAACTACTGGGGAGCAACATATTGAAGTTATGCAGAACTTAAGCAATTATTTTGCGTTTGCTACTCAGCAGCATCAGCTTAGATAACTGATAAATATTCACCCAGTACAACATAACAAATGTGACGAGGCTCCCACCAAATAAGTGCGTCTACATTTGCCAAAGGCATTGACGCTTAAGCAGGTGAACTACAAATTTTACATAATCCAATGATTATCAAAAAACTTGACAAGTTTTTCATATTTAAAATTTTGCTGTTACTTGTAACAAAGTTAAATCCATTGAATTTGTTAAAACTTGACTTCACCTACTCACTTATACTAGTAACTATTAAATCCGTAGATCTTTCTGGATCTCAACTACTATAATTTTTTGTAGTTTTTCTAAAGTTGTTGATAATATATAAATATATGTATAATTTTATCAATATAAATGTGGGCTTCAAATATAAAATTTTTATAACATGTAAACATATAAGTGGATACAAACAAAAAAGATTACATCAATAGTAAATTTATGAATACTAATATAAATATGTTTTTAATGTAGAGGAGTTACAAATTTTAATAGATACAATGGAAAGCCCACACAAATAAATGACCATAAAAACAATAAGTATAACTATAAAGGAATAACATTGGGCGATTGTTCGTTGAATAAAAAAAAAAGTAATTTCCTACAATCACAAATAAGGTCAAAAATACATAAATGTAGTATTTAAAAATATGATACATATAATTTTTTTTAGATTTAATTATTTAAAAAACTCTTTCTCTGACATTGAATACAAAGACAATATATACATAAAATATTAGTTGTTATTGGCTTAAGTGTCCCACTACGGCTTTTATCTGATTTTATTAGTTTATTTAAAAAAAAACTTATACGCGCAACATAAATCCTATCTTATGCACTTTAAATTTTGTCAAATCTCACATATGTAGGTCTGATGCATTTTTATATATATTTCAAACGTTGATGGAAATATGATTTTCATATATAAGCCGTATTAAGACCCTTAATACAAATTTTACATTTTTCTTTCTTTCAAATTATTTTAAATATAGAAAACAGAATGATGTCCGTAAGCAAAAACAAGGATTACACAATAACATAAAGGCCTCTCTGCAAAGGTTGGCATATATATAAAAATAACATTAAAAACCAATAATTTCACTAATTGAGAATAACCTTTAAAACATATGCAACTTCAACATAATAAAATACACTTGACATACACAAACACAAATGCACATTTTTTCTGTATAAACACACTATATCTCGACTTAACTTCTTATTTAATACACTTACGTCATTCTTTTTCTTCACACATCAAATGATTTCAGCAACTTCATTATACTATTAAATTTTTTTTCTTAAATTTTTTCCTTCTATATGCAAAATAAAAGAAACATACCAGTGAAAACAAATATTTAATAAGTTGACTTAAAAGAAATTGTGGAGACAACAAACAAAAATTTTGTCAATTTATCAACAACCACCATTTACAACTTAACATTGAGGGCACTCAAATCAGATTGCACCCATGAGAGGATATATAAAAGTAATTATTTATAAAAAAAAAAGACAAAATACAGTCCACAATTTCAAAAGCTGCGTTAAAATGAATTTCATTTAACGTGCGAATAAATTTGCACCCCTACACATACACAAATTCCTTTGTTAAGACTCATTTACAAAATACATAGTTACTTATAATTTTAAAACAATTATATAATGTATTATAATCGAACATCATTTATAAAGTATTTAAAACTACCCAAGTAGCTCACACTTACTTTCCCATTACACACAACATTCTCGAAGACATATATTTTATTTACAGCTCTTATGACATTCACTTTAAATGTTTTTAAAAAAAGGATTATTGCAATCTACAAAAATTCTAATTGCAGGACCATAAACTTCTGTTTTCTTTAATTTGTAAAGGTAAAAATAAATACCCTACATGTATATTTATGTATACATCAATAAAAATTAATAACATCCACAAAAATAACTTCCAATGAGGAATATAGCTTACGTCAAACTGGAAAAAATAAATGTGCAACCAAAGCGAGTGCAAAAAATAAAATAGTATGATGTGGATATGCCTTGTGTTACATGATAATTTCTATCACCTACAACCCAGTTTTTCATAGTTAAAAAAAACAATTTTGACTAATGCGACTCATGCCATGATATAGGTCCAATGATGTTTCACAGACTCATACCATGATATAAGTCAAATGAAGTTTCGTTAAACTAAACCATAAGTCCTCAATCCTTAACAAACACTTCTAACAAAAAAGAATGCTGTAAAATAATATTAATTACGATATATCGGATCTAGTCCTAAAAAATAACAGCACATTAAACCTAATAAATGGATACCTTTTGTGGTAATAATTATATTTAGGTAATCCATATTATAAGCCACTATAAAATGAATGTCACTTTACCTCACTCAAATAATTTTTATATTTAATGAAAGAACTACTTCTAATGATTACTCCATCAAAACTTAGTATATGACATATTACTAAGTTTAATTTTTATTAAGAGTGGTTAATAGTGGTACTATTTACACATTATGCAGTAATAATGCCAATACTTATAAGCACATTTTTAATATTGCAATTGAAGCAATCTTTGGTATATGCATCTTACATAGATATGCAATATAATGGAAATTAGCTTAACTAGCATAGCGAGAAAATAAAGATAATTAAATGTTGGTTTCATCCATAGAGGACTCATCAGGCATACTCGTCTTGCACTTGCATGCTACCAACTTTACACATTAACCTACCACACATACCTTGGTCAATTCCATCACAAGGCCAACACTTATTATCAATACTCGAAACAGGTCTGGATAATGTGACTCAATCCACTTAATTTGCATAACACTTATTATAAAGTACTATATTAGCCCAATTATATCATAGTAAAGAAAATCTGCATTTTTATCTCTTACATGTTCGTTACATTCTTTGACTTCACATTTAATTACAATTAACAAATTCACATCTACAGATATAACATTTTGGATACAGATGTGTGCAATGGCACTTCCCCACGCACATGAGAAAAATATCAAAAGTGCTATCACACTCCTCTCAAATTTGCCTCAATAAACTACAAAAACAGTATTTTTCTGCAAAATAAAAATTACAAGCACTAGCGTAGTCATTTCTTCCATTTAGCCTAACAGTAAGTAACTGTACCAACACTTATGTTTTTGTTGCATAAAATTTGTTCCAAAAATATACCAGCTTTGTAAGGGCTTTTCTCAAATTTGCCTCAATACACTGCACAAACAAATTTCTGGTGCAATAAATATGATTACAAATGAGTACTGACACAACTATATCCATCTAATTTACTAGTATACTAACTGTACACAATATACCAATATATATGCCTTTTGTTAAAATATATTACCAATATTATTTGTTGTATATATATTTGTAACAATTGTTTGGTTATTTGCATTACTTTTTGAGTTTCATAAATAATATGTAAAATTTTCCAAAGCAATACTTTTAAATTGGTTTTAATGCAAATCCTTTCTCGTACCACTACAAAAACCTACAAAACTGCTGAAGTTTTCACTTGTATATGGGAGAACTCTTGCATGCAAAGGATTAATCAAAATTCCGTTAACAAATATGACTGATAAGATCTGAATTTTAGAGACAAACGAACCTCTAAATCAAAAAGGTATTGAGAAAATTATAATGAAACTTCAAGCATATATGATTGGGCCAATATAGTAGTAAAAAATTAAATTTAAAATTGGTATATCGTATATATACAAAATCAACCGAAACAATTCTCTTTTGAGTTTGGTAAAGTGCGATTACATTTTAATTCAAATATATAATTTCAATATGATCTATACTTAAAGAAATATTCTAGCTATATTATTAATAAGATATATAAATACATATTTACATACAGATATGTTTATTTATAGGTACTTATATTGAGAGAAAGTTACTATACAGTTATGAAAATTCAAATAAATATATGAAACTAAAAGGATGCTTTCAATTTTATATAAGATGCTTAATAATATTTTTTACTTTCGCTACTTTTTCATATGAAAGTTCAGTTTAAAAGATTACGGCAGATCTTTTTGAAATAGTCAGAATTTCTAAACAGAGTTATTTTAAAAATCGTACTTCATCTTTATTAATATAGCTGCAATATTTCTACAGTTTTTTTTAATGAACAATGGCATCCTTCAAAATCAATTTATACATAACATTATTATCCTGTGAAACGGCAAGTCACATTTAGTTACATTCCTTAGTTTTGAAAACGGTATTTCATGAAAGGAGAAATTATTAAATTGAACTGATCACAGAAAATAAAAAACAAATTATTGAAACAAAGTTACAAGCAAACAATTGGTTATATAAAGTTAGTTAAAATTACAGAATATTCCAAAAATCCAGCCCTAATGAAATATATAAACATAACCATCGCATCACATACAGCTGCTTCTTCTTTAACATATAACAAAGGTAAATATTACTCTTCCATAGACTGGAAACAAACATCATGAATCCAATTTAACACATATTATTGGATTCCATCCTCCCATTCTTGCCTTACTAAACATTTTTTCTATATACCTAAGAATCTAAAACCTCTCAAAGTTCCCAAAAGAGTAACTTAAAAGATTATTATCAATACAATGTACACTAATAAGTCGATAGCCTAACACTTCCTCAACATTATTACAGGGTGAAAGATTTTAGAGACACAGCAGATAGGCGTAATCAAAAAATGTTACATGCCAGTCAGCAAATAGCCTAGCTTGATCGATCCAAAACCAAGATGCTAATTAAAATTAAATGGAGTTACTTTTTAAATGTTTTGACGTGGGACAGAATGATAACTGAATCGAAAATGCAATATTGGAAATATACGATCAATTTATTTCCAAGAGCGCCTGTTGTGTGCTTATACAGTGGAATATGAATCTCTTCACTAAAGATGCAGTTGGAGGATATAGTCAGCATAGACATAATATAAGTAATTAAATTCTGTATACTTACTACCTACACTGCGCAGTTTGGCAAAGATGGTAAAATATTGTCGATGGATAGTTAAGTCTGCTCATCTGCTTAATATCTTGCCCAATTTATTGCTTTCGTCTCAAGATTAACAAGTCAATCACTGCATGAAGAAAAGAACATTGAACAGATCTAACGAGTGAGAGGGCGGTCTGTGGAGAGACAAGCGAGGAAAGGAGCATTGTGGGGAAGCGGATAGATCAACCACCCTGCACCTGCTGGTTTGCCCACTTGCGTGGCTGAATGGCGCCTCTTACGATCCATCCGACTATTTTCTATATTTTCATCTGCTTCCAGATAACCACATTCCTCAGGATAACACTTTGCCATATTCTTACAATCATTTGAAAGCATTTCGGGATTAATAGCTGCAGTGAGAGCACTCCTATGTTCGGTGGCGACGGATACAGAGTATGATACTTGGTAAGTTGTTAAGAACGTCTCAGACGTGTCTTCCTCTTCCCATGGATCATCCTCATTCCGATGACCATCTCCTATATACAGTTTATGGACATAGCTTATGTCGGATAGCAATTCTTCCCATTCTTTAGATGATTCGTCGTTCGAAATGTTAATCGTCTTCGATACATTCCCTCCAGTTTGAGGCATTGTGTAATACTCTGAACACGCCTCACACTTGACATCATCTGTACTCCAAATTTTCAGCAAGTTCAAGCCCGAATGTCCGATGTTTTGATTGCCTTCCATCCAGTTATTATTATTAGACTTGCACTCATTACATATTTTCCAAGAGAACTCAATTTTGGGTGAAGGTTCTGGATTATTGTTCATAATGTTGATGGCTTTCTTCTCTAATTTCAAAGTTCCTATAGGATCACCTGAATCTTGCTTATCGCATGAATTAATAGTAGTAGAATTAAACATCATCTTTTTTGCAGGACTCGCTTCATCGACTTCAGAAGAGAAAGAAACAGGATCTTCGGTCTGAACGCCTCTATCAGTTTGTTTAACACGGAATTTTAAAGTGAAATGTTGACCTTCCGTCATCTCGCAGTTAGCTTCGCACTGTTCCTTTGTCAAGTTTAAGCGATTATAATCAATGTCTCGAGTACGCAATTCCATATATTGTTTAGGAGGTTCAGATTCAGATTCCAAAAATAAAGTTCCAGATTCACTACGATGATATTTAACAATATCCAACTCGCTATTTATAGTGAATGTAGTGCCATCTGCATACCTGACAACATTGTTATTAGCTTGTTCAGTACTTTCTTTTTTGATAGGTCTGAAATGAGTACGCATTGAGGTCAACAGATCCTCTTCACCTTTTATGGAATCGGTGGGACAATGATTACGAATCTTCATATCTGTAAATTTACACAATTCGCTTCTACCCACTCTTCCATCCCCAATAAAGCCAGTACGCCACTTGGGCAAAACTTCAGTGAATGAGCTGTATTGCTTGTTATGGTTAAGAGTACTGAGACTTTGCATGACATTTGTTACCGAAGGCATAGAATCATAGACATCTTTATAATTATACAGTGAAGACAACTCACCAGATGCTCCGCCCCACAAAGAACCTATATTCCTTTTATCACTTCCACAACTGCTTGTGTCACTATCGGAAGCATAACCAGCATATCTTATAGGAAAATTTATAGCACAATCCATTATATCTGACGACTCATCTTTTATGTTTAAAGGCTGCAATTTGTCATTCAATATATCCATATTTTCCTTTTCTTTCTTTTTATATTCCTGACGTTTTTTACCAATATCATTAATGCAACCCCAACTACCCAACTTTTCAGCAGCAAAATCCACCTCTACTTCGCTAACAGACCAAATGTTATCGGTGAGAGGAATGGGTCCACATTTTTCAACAGAAGAACAGTTAAACATTCTATCAGAAGGTGATGACAAGAGATCCTGAAAATCTACGGGCAATTCCTGACATTCATCATCAGGTGTATTTGCCTGATCTTTGGACCAGAGGGCTTCAATACTGCGATTAAACTTTGCTTCAAACTTAGCATACATCTCTTCCTCTAGAGGAGTTCTTGTCTGAACATTGTAATCATCAACAAGAACCCAATCTCTGTGATCGAGGCTAATGTCATCATCACAATCTGGTACAGTGTTCATGGTACGATGAATCTTATTTTGATTTCCTAGTATCTCATCTGTGATGGTATTTTCGCATGTACCATAACCTTCATCTAGTGCAATAGCTTTAATGAATTCCTTCACAGGGTCTTGGGTTTCAATATCCCATACACCCTCATGAGTTACCCACTCAGGCAAATTTTCCTTACTCTCAAGAGACCGACTGTAACTATGGCACCTTTTCTTGGAATTGTTGTGTTTACGCTGACCGTGATATGAGTTGCGTCTTTCTTTACCGGCATTGACTCGTCTGCTTTTCATTTGATTCCATTCCCGTGCAGGCAAAGTTTCTTTCTGCATAGTTACTTTCTCCATTGATGCATTTAAAGGTTTACGACACCAAGCTGGTGGCTTTAGGAGATAATGCATCGGGGATTGCTGGCCCTTGCGAAGTGCTGGAAAAGCTGCGTAATATTTACGAACGGCATCTGATGAATCGACAGACAATTTTTGCATCCCGCAATGAGATTTATTTTCAGTATCCTGAATGTCTTGTAGTTTCAAGCAAAGTTCATCAACGACCGAACTAATATCAGGTTCCTGAAATAAAAAAAATTGTGTTGTTTTTAATAAAGGAATAAATATACTTACAATGAAACAGTACAATGACTTTAATCTAAATTTGTCTTAACATCGGAAAAGTATTGATCACAAATCACTTGATAAGAAAAAAATTAAAATCTAAATTAATCCAAGCTTCTACATCATTTGCTTTGACATTTGATTATATTTGTACCACCTTATATTGAATATAGTTAATTTGCCGTAAATTGTATCTTGCAATTTTATCTAAGCGATATTATTAACAAGAAGCAAAAGAGCAAAATTCAAATTGATCTGACTGCAACTGAAGAATGCTAGAAGTTAGTTACAATTATAGAGTAAATGTGACCTTATAAATTATTATATATTTATATTAATAAGTTGCAAAATATTAAAAAACAATACATAAAAATGAAATAAATTTATCTACCAAGTGCATTAAGAAGCTACATAAGAATATATATTTACAATGATGCAATAATGTGTACAATAAAATTACTGAAATATTTAGGAGGCTTATTGAGGTATATTATGATTTAGAAAACAAGAAATAGTCAAGTTAAATGTACCAAACTAGGGAGTAATTCTTTCATATTTTTCGTTTTTGCTCCTGGAACATAGTAAAATTATGTGTATTCGGTTTGTTATTAAAATGTGCTGATAATCTTATTTAAATTAGGCTTTTAGAACTTTGTTTAATTCATATTCTGTAGTCTTTGTTTAATATTGTTAAAAACTAAATTCTGGCAATTTTTTATAATTAATAAACCCCAACTAAAGTATCCCCATACTTTTAATTGATATTGGCAATTTTTAAAGTTACTTTTTTAGAATTTGGTTGCATTATTTTTGTATCGAAAACAATTTTCAATTTGTATATTGTAAACACTTTAGTCCCAGTTCGAAAATGGCAAAAAAGTTAAGAATTTTCAGATTCCCAATAGATTTACTTAACCCTTAATTTCCTGCCACCTATATTGATTACGTTACCACCTGCCCGCAGTCACAGTGACCTGAAAACGGTTAATTTGTTTATCATAGAGGTGAAGAACGTATCGGTCAAGGTCGTAAACGTTTATTTCTATTTTATAAATAAAACGCAAGTCTAGGATTTCAATTATATTATTAAATTAAAAAAACTAAAAACAACACAAAATATTCTTCTTTGAAACGACAGCAATCCAAATGACACATTTTACCTAAAATATACAATCATCTTCGGATAATAAGATTCATTCAAACAAGAACTAAAAATTAGAGCAACTTGCATTTTTTTCTTAAAATCTAATAATGTTCCAATAACACAAAATTATAAAAAAAATTATATTGATGACTTTTTCGATAAAATTGCAAACAGTAAAATCCACAACTTTTCATGACATATTTGGCACATTTTTTTGGTACACTCTAAGCAGATGGGCTTCTTGCACATAAAATGGGTGGAATGTTTTATGTCTTTTCTTGGGATGAATGCGAATTTTTGTCTAGTTATAATACAATATTATTTCTAGCTTCCTGGTATTGTCATCCTCACTTGCCTTGTGGTGCATGCTTGAAATCATAAATACGGTTTTGTTTTTCTTCAGCACAAGTGATGACAGAGTTATAGTCTTTGGTGAATCAAAAATCGACGATTCAGCTTGTCAATGTCGGCTTGATAAGAATTCTTATTCAAGATGTTTACCAGTTCTAGAGAACAAAACCAAATGTCGGCAGTAATGTTTCTGTTCGATCCTTCGTCTGGGGGGTATGAAACGTAGGACTGCTTTGCATAGGTTTCGAAAATCGTTTTGTTCTGATATCAAATTGATCCCATCTGAATCTTTGCCTAAGTAAATATTATATATATATTATATTGAGCAGAAAACCATTCATGGCATCTGCAAGGCACATAAGTTTCAGTCCATATTTCGCTGGCTTCTTTGATATAAATATTCTAAATTTGCAACGACCTCGAAAAGCCACTAACATCTCATCTATGCAGGCACAAGTATCAATGCTGTAAAGTTCTTGACAGTTTTGAATCAGAGCTGAAAAGCTCTGAGATTGGTGCAGACAGGTCGGCGTTTCGCTTTAGAGCTCTTGTTTCTGAATCATCGAAACGAATGGTTTTCATTAGAACTTCAAATCTATTTTTATTCTTTATGCATAGATAAATTTCCCTACCAGAGCCATCCATACTATACCATACACTATTATGTTCCCTGTTTTCTTTGAATATGCAGTATAAAATTGCAGTATAATTAATTGCAGTATAAAACAAAAAGTCAATAACCACTTTTATTTCTATTCGATCTATATCTTGAACACAACCTTGCTTCTTATATTTTGGTCGCAACTGTCTTATTATCTTATTAGTATGCAATACTATTTTATCAAGCATCTCATTTGTGAATAAAAGACCTAAAGATCGAGGGGCATTGTTGATTCATGGAGAATATCACGATATGGTGGTTTTAGTCTTTGTTCCTGTAATACAATATTATGCTACTGAGTTCTGGCACGACTGACAATCGGCACGGAAGACCACCAAAAGCGATTTTTACCAAAATAGCTCTGGTTTCTCATTTGAAGCTGTGATAAGGGTATTTCGTGTTCTGAGGAAAATTCATCATCATGAGTAACTGGTATTCTCTGTCTTGTTATTTGGTTCTTCTGAAGATGAGACATTCATGCGGTCGTCAGATTCGCAGTCTTCTGTAGGTACAGGATTGTCCGGATTAACAGACTTACACATCGCTGCAATCCTCATCAAGGGTCTCCTCCTCTTCCAACCATCTTGCGATATTTTCGTCCTTTTTATTCGTTTTTACACTAAAACAAAAAAAAATATAATACATAATAATCATGTAACTACCTGTGCACAGTCACCATGACCACTAATGAGTTTTTTTACTCACCCAAGCTAATCACGCGCATGCGGAGACTCGCCGAGCGCTTGCATAACACTATCCTGAGCGTAGAAAAGATACATGACACGCGCCAACGCACAATATACTCTAACGGAAAAAATCAAATTTAAAAATTCGCCGGGGTCGCAGTCACCACAGTCAGGTGGTTAAGGATAACAAAAATTAGGCCCTTTGATACATCTGAAATAGCCTGGACAATGGCTCTTGGCAACAGAGTGTCAACTCAATGTTATGTTGCTTGCATAATTAACATACTCTAAATTATAGTAAGAGATGCAGTCAGATGCTTTCACGAAACTGATCCCGAGACACACAGGCACAGTGAAAGTCGGAGATGCCTGATGTGCAACTTTATCTTCTAATGACCATTTCATTATCAAAAATATGCTAAGAAATCGATTCACTATAGCTTCTAAGACTTATAATCAATTGTTGGAAGCAGGGTTATTGCCGATACAGCTTTTTGTAGCTGGATAAGAGATAGTTTCCGATCAAATAAATTCATTTTTTTACTATTAAACTGTAATTATTATTAAATTAAAATTAATATTTGAATTAAAGATAAGTAATGATTCTTTTCAGTTATTCATACAAAAAATATACACTGAATTTGTGGAATGACTAATGAAATTAAGGGTTCGAATTGCTCATCACTCATGTAACCTCTTCGAAGGGTCGTACTATAAAGCCAACACATGTTTCTAAGATTTTTCATTCTTCTTATAAGATGAACTCCGCCATTGACAATCCCAAGCCCATATGTAAAAGGAGAAGAGTTGGTTAAGGAGAGATAAAATCAACTGTAAAAAGTCAACATCGACTCTCAAGCGACTGTTAATTAACTCGATTCATCATGTGGCAGATGTAGGAAATGACCACTGCAATCTTCAACTTCACTTCCACGTAATGTGAAATCGTTAGGCCTCTGCTTAGCTGACCAGGCCATAAGGTAGAGAGCCTCCATAAAAATTCACCCCAATCCTACAGTGGGATACATGCCAAAAAGATGAATGACTGATGAATGATGAACCCACCAACCTCAGTGGACCTGGCTCACATTATTGCATAGAGCCTTCACATGGAAATGGCAGTTACCCCATATCTGACCAGGTGAACTGACCCTACTCGTAGGAACACTATGGGAAATATTGAAAAATCAAAATCAATCTCTCAAAGCTTAAAAACCTAGAAACAAAATAATAAGTCAACAGATATTTCGCACTGCCTTTTTTAATAGAACGAAAACTCAATCTCTGAACAACCATTAGAATCTAACTAGTTAACAACGAAACAGTTACAACTGAAAGCGACAAATGGACAGAAGTACCTGCACAAAAAAGACAATATGAACACACGAGACAAATAAATCACAAAAACAACAAAAACTAGATAATTATTGACTAAGTAAATCTGTATTGCAATCGCATCTGCAATCTGCAACCTTTAAATAGATTTTCTGAGCTAGATAATGATACACAAAATACCCAAACCAACGTGTCCCCCTGTATCACTTAATAGAATACTGTACCCCAAGCAAATGAAGCCATATACCTTCGACTCTATTTGATCCGTCGTCTTAACTGGAAAAAGCATATTTTCACAAAACAAAAAGCTCTGGAAATTCAACTAAGAAAAATGTACTGACTACTCGATAAAAAATCACAGCCATCACTGGAAAATAAACTACTGTTATACAAATGTATCCTGAAAGCAATATGCACTTATGGGATTCAACTCTGGGGAACCGTCTCCAACTCAAATATGGAAATACTGCAGAGGTTCTAGTCTAATATGCTAAGGATAATTACTAATGCCCCCTGATACTTAACGAACCAACGGCTACACAAGGAACTTGGAATTAGAACAATCAAAGATGAAATTAAACACTATGACATTGTACAGAAACAGACTGGACAATTACCCGAATTTACTAGCTACGCACTTGAATAGTAATACAACATTCAAAAGGTTAAAAACGAAGTCCACTAGAGATTTATAAAGGGAAATCAAATGTGTACTTTAATAATTATAATAAATGGCACAGGTCACTGGGCTGACTATTTGATGAATGTTTATAAAAATAGAACAGATTGCAAAATTATTAGTGCTATTTCCTAGCGATTCTTTGATCTTTAAAGATCTTCCCAGCATATAGAAGGTATGTGGAATGTGGTGTCTTCAGAAAATATTCATTATGATTGATCGGAGCTTTGTTGAACTGCTTTCAATAATTGTGCTATTGATGAATGAGTGAAATGGTTAGGTGATTATTTTTCATTTTTTGTTTAAAATAAATTAAACTGTGCTGTAACTATAACCCAGTTTTCATAACTAATTAGATTTGATGCACTAAGTAAGTCTTTGAAATCCAGCCCCTTTGATAAAGTCAAATGGTAAATTTTACGCTTTAGAATATTTTTATATTATTGTTTTTCGATTTTCTGTATAACCTGTCCGTTTAAGAAACACAATGACGATCTTTTTCCTAACAACTCTTCCTTTCTTAATTTTTTGTAGGCAACTTTTCAGATGGAAACACTCACTGTCCAGTATCCTCTTATTTTGAGGTTCATAATAGTATATCCAGCTTTCGTCACCCGCGACAATACCCAAATACAGCATTTGAGTGACCTCCAAAGAAATATTGCAAATACTTCATGACTCCAATCAACGCTAAGGTGTCAAATTATGGGATATCTATGTAGCATAAATTTCCAAGGAGCTAAATATTCATACTTGCCAGTTGGGGACCTGCGCAAGATGAGGCTGCATCAAAAAATGCCAATAAAAGCCAATAATAACTTTGTTATTCATTGAAAGTGAAAAAAATATCACACAAAAACTTTCACCCCTTCAATTTATCTTGATGTAATTATAAACTAATTTCAAATTGTCGCCAATATGTAAAAAAAATTACAAATTTAAGCAAAGTACCTCAATGGATTTTCATATTACCACCATTATCAACGGCCAATTCTAAGAAATTTCAATACTACCGGAAGTAATTATCGTGTGATAGTCAAACTTACAAGTGATCCATTTTAGTAAATTATGCATTGTACTTAGGATGAGGATCACTACATGTATTAGTTATTTATCCCAATCAATTATTTTTTTGTAAATGACTATTTCATTTTTTTAACAGAATTTATGAACATCTATAGACAGGCAGCCAAATTATTTCATTATGTTAAAGTTGTCAGTAACTATTTCCATGTTTATTATAGCTTTCATATGACCACATACCACATATACAGATACGTGTCATTTATGATAGATGTGGCTTACGCTGTATGTGCAAGAAATACAACCATGAAGACAAGAGCCACTTATAGGACATTGCCATATATGCGATTGCAGTTGCTCTTTAAAATAAATCAGGCCTTCTATACTACGAAACTATTGAAAAAGAAACGCACATAAAAAGTAACCATGTTCATTGATTAATGATCATTATTTTAAACATTTTTGTGATGATTTCTTTAATATAACCTAATCTATTTGCAAAAGAAAATAGTTGTTTTCATATTAAATGAAACCACAAACTATGCTTTTTATCAAAGTATACCATCGTGAAAAATCAAGTTCCATCTAAATTAGACTTTGAAAGTATAGAAGCTGTATTCGATCACCTAGTTCAGTATTAGTTTGCATTTAAATGCAAAAATTTTGTACTATGTTACATTTAATAGAACATATCACAAAATTTTTAGTAAATCCTAGAATAGCAAATAGAGGAGTATTTTTTCTAGTATACTATTTTATGAAGTTATACTGATGAAAAAATTATGAGAACAAGTGATACTGATGAAAAAATTGGAACACTACAAACATTTCCTATAACGAACTATAAAACGTTTAACGGGGAATGCCAAGGAGTTACTAAATCATGACTGCATTCCAGAATTTAGGTATAAATGATATTAGCCGAGAAGAAATAACAAATTTGGCAACAAAAGAAGTCCCTTAAGATAAACAAATTTAGAAATAAAACAAATCCTTTAGACACTACTTTCAGGCAAGAAATTATAATTATATTTTTATAAGAAAAATGATTTCGCTTAACTTTCGTCATAACCAATAACTTTAACAGAAGTTTAATACAAATTATAAATTTAAATGATGGTGAACAATTGGAATTTTCCCAACTCACCTCAAGTGAACAAATATTGCTCACATGTGGGATATACCAACTAAAACAAACGCATTTTGTTCACACGAGCAAACACCCGGTTCCTATTCTGGTAAGTGTTTATGGATAAAGACAACAATCTACTGGAAAGATACAGCCAATATTTGTTTTTAGAGACGAATTCAGAGCAGGTACATTACAAGAAAAATGTATTTTTTGTATGTTTTAATAGACGCTCAAGCAACAAGACTTAAAGCAATAAAATTGTTGCAATTGTTTAACTGGTCCAAGAACAGTAGGCTCTTCTACCCATGTCACGACTGCAGTATTATATTTGGACGGAACAAGATATCAAATAAATTTAAAATGAAATAATTATAAAATTATTATTGAAACATGTTACATTTTTCCCTTCCTACTTATATTCCCACTATTTAACAGCCTCATTAGAATGGTGGATAAAAGCTTTGTCCATTATACTAAATATGGTCATTTTCACAACATCTACACCACACAGATGCTGGTATTGGTTGGAGCAAAATTCCATAAAATTGTATGGAGTACTTTTAGATTAACCAATACTGTCAGCTCTGAGATCAAACTTGACAGTTAACCCACTAAAATTTAAAAAATAATTTATTTGTTAAATTCTAACTGAACCCTGTCAACATTTTGCATGCGTAAAATGTTTCTCAGATGAAGAAAAGGAAGTCTTCTTATATTCTCTTCTTACATTTGCAGCATGACAAAATGTAGTTAAAAAAAATTCTAAACATTTGTTTAAAACCGTCACAGGTACACGTAATGTTAAAAAAATTAATTTGTTTACTATTGCTTAACCAACATAAATTGTATTTAAATAAAAACATTAAAATTACAAAAACTAATAGCGTGTGCTACCTATTATAATATAGTTATTTTCAATTGTAATAAAAGTATAAACAGGAAACAATATTTAAGAAGCTAAATTTTTAAAAATAATGCTATATAAATGCATCAGTAAGCTAAATGCAACGTAATATAAATAATTACGTCTACAATAAACTGAAATAAAGTTTTTTTTTTGGAGTACATATGACTTAAAGATAATTCATGAGTTTAATAAGCTAAGGTGTGCAGCAAACTCAAAAAGCCCCACAAAACAAAAGGCAGTGATCAGGCAACACAAAAATACTAAGTTCTTAAACAAAATATCTACACCATCATAGAAATGAATGACACACACCTTTAGCCTGTTGCACTTTATAGACTTATCGGCACTAGAAAGCTTACAGTTGGTGGGGCCGGCTAACGGTGGGTTGCAACTTTTGGCCACAGAAGCCCAGCATCCTTCTTGTCGCATTGCGTGCCTCATTGCTGCCATGCATCATTTTTATAGAATTATATACTTCTTTACACAACAAATTATTTTGTGTCTAAACATATGATATACCCCAATGACTGATTTAGTAACTATATGGATAGTTTCTTTTTCATTTCAAATTCAGAATAAATAAAGTAGCTATCAACTTCTTAAATTACTAAATGATGCTAAGCTTTAACCAATTTGAAACATTAACTCAAAACTCAATTTATAAATCAATAGTCATGACATGAGGAAATGTTATATTATTACTCTTAAAGCAATAACTTCCCAGACTTCAGCAAACATATTGTTCTCCGAGCAAGTTATTACTTCAGGCAATTGCCTGATAAATAGGACAATATGAATCCATAAGGTATTTTTGAGGCTGCCTTAAAACCAAAACAAAGCACTTTATTTCTTACAACCAAAAACATGTGATTAAAATTAAATGATTTTGCTTTCTTAGTGTAATTTACGTTAGTTAATTTTCCTGCTCCAAAAGGTACATTCACACTATAACAATATCCGAAGATCTAAGAAAGAAATAATATTTGCAATATCAGTTCTATTCATTGTTTGTTTGCTTTGATTATTGTTACAATTTCTTTCTAAGTTATTCTAAAACTCACAGGAGAGACAATAAATAAATTGAAAATGAAAGATATAATGCAAATGAAGGTGAAAAACTTCAAAAAGAAATATAAGTGAATTGGCAAATCATACAGCATATTAAAATAATAAGTGTATTGGCAATCACACAGCATATCGTCAAAACATAGAATGTACCTGATAGTAGTTGCCATCGATAAAATTGAGTAAAGATATAACAGAATTGAAAACATTGAGTTTACAATATCATTGCTGTATTTATGCATTTTACAATAGCATAAATACCGAGTAACCATTTACAAATATCAAATTTCATCTATTCCTTTAATTATTAAATTTGAGGTAAAAAAAATACTAAGGTCATAAAACAATAATAAAGGTATTGTTCATAACATGACAAGTTATAACATTTTAAACAAATTTTATAGGCATATAAGTTAAAACGGACAGAAAAGCGAGCCATGGCTACTGGACAATTTAATTAAAACCTTAAAAGAAACCAACAAATTTATAAATATTATTAGAATTTATTTGACTGGCACCAGTGAGTCGAACAAATTAATAAAGATAATGAAAAATTGTTTTAAATAAAAATACTTCAAAATATAAATGTAAAAAATCCCCAAAAACATGACATGATGTATACTAATATGCAATAAAATTATTACATTCTTAAGTTGTAAATATTATAAGCGCATGGTCAATTTACAAAATCTTAATAATCAAAACCCAGAGTTAAAAATAAACTCAAATTACCTACCCACGATACTATTATTTTGTTAGGTACTTAATGTGTCAAAAATTACCAAATCACAATTCAGTTTTGTATGCAATTTGTTGAAGCAAGTCACTGTTGATCTAAGTGACCGATTTTTGTTTATATGCAGTTTTACTAGCCGTCTAGACTTATCTCTATTATTGTGAAATGTTACAGACAGAAAACAAATTTATAGATAATCACAGTACTATGACTAACCTGGACATGCGACTGTAAATTTTTTATCAGATGAAGCCGTTAGCGATTGGGTCAAGTTCTCGTGAAGTGGTGGGCAGGCAGGCAGCAGCCCCAAGATCCCTTTTGTGCTTACGCATTCTGTTCACTGCACCGGGTAGCACACACAAACATTTTCGTTGAGTAATTAATCAAGTCCATTTCACAAAGGCCTAGGATCCATGTGTTTTTGACAATCGATGATATATTTTTCACAACTAAAACATCGTAAATATCCGTCGTCTAGTAAATGTGAAATTGTTGTCTCTAAGGTGCAATAATGCCCTTTTGTATTGTTTACAGTACAGCGTGCAATCGCATTGTCATTACGTCAGTTAATAACTAATGACATAGCATCTCACGTCCTGAAAAACAAAACAATAACAACATATTATTATTAAACGAAACAAATTAATTATAGGAGTCTACGACACGACTTCTAGACATCGTCATGAATACTCCGTTCGCGCCATTAAGTAGGACGGCAATACCAGAAAGTGTTCGGTAATTAATAATAAACAACAATATGTATAGAGAAGTGGTTACTATGATTTGCAATTAAATATAGCCTATTATCGAATGAAACAAAGAAATGTAACTAACCTTGCATTTTTACTGAGTCATACGACCGAGTTCTATATAAAAATGAAATTGCGTGAGAACATAACCGTGATTACATGACAAAACTTTCACTTGACGCGGGACATACCACAGCGTACAATAAGTTGAAATAATATAGTTAATTGAAAATAATACTTACCACTGCTGATTTAAATGGGGATGTTTAGCATCCCAAAAAAAGACACACACCCCGCAAGTCAAAAAACATGGCAGCCGCAATAACGTTGAAGTAAATCTGCGCAACTGCGTCAAACCACTGAAGTCTTGTCTGTGGCCAATGGTGACGAGTTATTTTTGAATAAATCAAAGATGGCCGAATAAAGTCTCGAGAGGCCCAGAAATTTAAGGTAAGGCGCAGGTGATTGGCTAAAGAGACATTCAAGGTCCTATTGATAAGGTGCGTGTTTGTCTCGACCAATGAGAATACGGAAAGTTCTTGGATTAAAAAGGAAAAGGAAATAAGAAGAAGCGGTATATATGAAAGGTAATAAATATGAATTTAGTTGTAATAACCTTCGAAAAATTGTTAACATTTAAAAATTTTATCATGTTAATTTATTTTTAATCATTTGTCAATATTAGTTCATTTTCTTGGTGCAATCAAAATTTACATGCCCTTATATATTATATTAATTATAAATTCCTTAGTACATTAGTGTTTTTTATAAGATATTGAGCATTTATTTTGTTATTGAAATGGACGAAAGTAACAGGGTAGAGCTATTCACAATTATTATCCATAAAAATTATAAATCATTTAAAAATAATAACTATCTCGTAATTATCAAATTACTTCAAAATATGTCTGACTTATCTATTCTTTATTGTCTATGATATTAACTTTTTATCAAATAGAGAAGAAAATTGAAAAGTAGTATTTTTTTATTAAGCTACAAAAATAAATTTTAAACATAACTGGTAAAATATTTTTTTTGTACATTCGATTTTTTTAATATTCAGTTATTTTTTAAAAATTCCTACAAAGCAATTATGTTCCGGTAACAGAAAAAAAAATAGAATAATAATTTTATTTACATGCCGTCATAAATTGTACACCAAGGACAAGTGTAAAATATATTAGCCGTAAATCTAATAAATTATACTTTCTATGTATTACGAATAAATTTACTGTAAACCTCCAAAATTAGTATCAGTGTCAATGGTATAACAACATTTTGAAAATAAAAAATATGTTCTGAACCGTTTAAAAATACCCTAAAAAATATGATTTTCGAAAAAAAAAGTTTTTGACGTTTTACTAGTCTTTCCGTAATTTAATATCCATCGTAACTTCTTTTGTTTCATTCCTTTGTATTATGTCAATACTTTTTTGTACCTGAGTGGAATTTAACTAACCTAAATTCAGTTAAATTACAAATATATTTTTGAATTCCATATGTACTAGGTTGCGTGTATCGAGTTCGAATATATGTAGGTGTATTTCAATTTTAAAAATTAGCGATAACAAAAACAAATAGGTTGAAGGAAATTGTTTTTTTTTTTGGAAATTTCAAAAACTTTTAAAAACGCTAACCGACAGAACAGAGACATATGCTTTCTATTATACTAGTACGACTGGCTATGCCAAAGAGCGTGCACAATACATATCTGTTCCGTGCCCAGAATAGATCCATACTAAAGAACAAATACGTGAACTATACCATAGAAAACGACAGCTGTTTTTGTGTGTATTTGAAGTGCCACTACTGCGCGTCTATGTCCCGTGGAGGTGAGGCGTATTTACTGTCACCGAGAAAACTACTCGATATCTAAGATATCGCGTAGTTTTCTCAAAATACGTACTTGGTATGCAAAATACAAAATACTTGGTATCGTAAATACTTCTTGTATGGTATGACTGACCGGACGTTTGTACAATGATTATGGTTGCTCTGCGGCAAAGTCTTTTGTCTAGCTAGCTATTTCACTTACGCATTTAAACATATAATACGAGTATGCAAACGTATTCGTATAAAGTTATTTTATTGCGTTAAGTATTGCTTCATACTTCGCGGACAAATATTTACTCAATACGACAAGTACGATTATTATAAAATAAGAGTTTTAAGTACTTGCTCCTTTCATTTAATGATTCTCCGTTTTTCTATTGGAATGGTTACTTTGTAGCATAAATATTGTAAATAAACAGTGCATATAAAAACCAACGGTTAATTAAGTTAAATTCTAACTTCACCCTTATGTTCACAAGAAAGTCCAGTTTTGTATGGAATTATTTTACAGCCTTGGGTGATTATTTTGCTTTTTGTAATATTTACAAAACTAAATTGTCATTCAAAACCGCTATATTTATTTTAAGGAAACATTTGAATAAAAAACATTCAATTGTAACAATAATTAATACGGAACAAGTTGTTTGTTTACTTACTTTTGTTTACATTTTATTATATTATTTTAAAAAAATGAAGTTAAAATAAAGATGACAATAATGGAAGAAAATATTTTTTTAATAAGGCGATACATTTTTTAAATTAAAGGTAATTAGTGTAAATAACGTGATTAATTTTTTTTAAATACGCTATCTAAATGATTATGACAAATTAATCATTTAGTTATCCGTTTTAAGCCTGGAGCCATAAATATTGATAGCGGTATGAAGGAAAAATGAAACATAGTATTTTATTAAAAAATGTCACATTTAGAAATAATAAGAATTCCCGCCAATTTTAGCTGTGAGAAATAAAAGGTGTATGAACATTGAACTTTTCATAATAAGTAGCGGTTAAAATTTATTGCACGTCTCTTGCGACCGTTAAGTCTATAGCGATTTGTAATATAGTCTTCTCACAACGGAATTACGTTGGCCAGTGGCCATACTCGTCGGGTATTTTGTTACCAATATTTTATAATACTCGTATTCATCGTACTCAGTATCTCAAAATACTCGTATCGGCCAAGTTTTGCGTCCCAGGCACTAAGCACAGATTACGTCCGTGTTCTGTGGCACAAATCATATACTAAAGCACTAAAATATATGTACTGTGGCACTAAGGAAGGACATTTAATGCAAATGTTCATCATGTTTTTGGAGCGTTTCTTATTTTTATATTCTGTTTATCGTGATTGTATTTTGTATACTTTACGTTTCGTGTGATTGTTTTGTTACTTGTAGATTTATAAAACCATATAATTTTTACAAACATGAGAGTATGCATGTTCTGTAAAACTTGGTATAACATGGTGATTTCCAATATCAATTACGGATATGTTCATCACGTAACTAGTAACGAATTTATGGGTTTAAATTACGTAACTGACTTGGTGTTATTAAAAAAATGTATTCGTAGTTTTTAGAAGCAAATCAATAAAAGCTAGAATATAATATTGAATTATATTTGTATTTTTATTAAAGAAGTAAGTAATATTTATAATAAACAAGAATAAATTATAATAAAAAACATGGAATATTATAAATTATGTCTACTTTTTGCTCCCGAAAATGAGATTGTATAAATGATATAGCATTCAATGTTTTATCAGCTTAGGAGCTTCTCACTTTGTTGCAAAAATAGCCAGAAGGAAAAGTTCGCTCAGCTTCAGCACCCACAAGGGTGGCAAACACAATAAATAATTGTACGCAGCTGTTAGGTAAACTTCGCTTCCGCCGCCAGCAGCACTATCATAAATGCACATTTCGGCTCGAATATTGGATTTTAGATCTGTGATTTCTCCAGAAGAATGTTTATTTCTTATCACAGCTTTGTGTATCTCTTTTCTCACTGTTTTGCTATGGTAAACACCTCGTCCCCATATTACTTTCTGTGGTTATAGCTTCCATTTAGGGTTGTTGCAAATTTCAGCCTTTCTAATAATTATACACTTTCGTATCATTCCATAGCTGCGGTTGTGAAAAATTCTTCATTGTTAAACAAATATTGTAAAACACCAGATGCAATTGTTTGTCTTTCTTTTATTCTCCTTTTGAGATATAAAGCAGTTATTCACTGAGTTCATTTGAATAAAGATCTAATTTTGAAGCATAAACTGTAATGCAACATCCTCTTTTAATAAAGTGGAATCACGGCGATACAAAGATATTACTGTTACTTTAATTACAACTAAACTACGATTCTATTCTACGAACTTCTAAACTATGTTCTACGAACTTATGATAAAAGTTCTTCAATTCCTTTATCTGTCAATTGCTTTGGTTCAAGTCTTTATTGTGAATGTTTATATTTAAATACCTTCTTTTTCAGATTTTGGAGTTTCATTTATTTAAATTGTTTGTTTTTTGTTTAATAACTCTCTTCTAGAATTATATTTATCACAGTTGTAGGAGATTTTGGTAAATCTTAGCCAGATTGTTTAAATATATACTTTAGAAATTCCATCTAGTGCTGTCATTCTCGTCACATAAGCCTCCGTAGTTAACACATTTGAATAGTAATCTGTAAGTTTAGTTTTCTTTGTTCGAGGTTCATTCCTAGTGTTGCTCTAGTTCATTCCTTGTTCTTGAGCCTGTTTAACAATAGTTGAAATACTGGCTCTTTTGGAGTCTTGTTATGGCACTTCAACAATGTGCTTTGCACGCATGTGGGTTTGTAAAAATCCAGTCGAACCAACAGGAGTGAACAACTTCACAATTACATATCACAACACACACTGAAAGAAAATTTTTAACAGGACTAGAATAGGATGATTGAGTCCATGTGAATTGGATGAATGACGGTTGAACAATAAATACAACTTTCGTTTAATTTTCAAAGAAGTTAGGTACATTATAATTATAGAATTTTGCCTTTGTGTTACGAATTTATAAAAAAGAGTATAAAGTAATAAAGTTCAAAAATCAGTCCGTAATTACGGAATGAGAGCCCTAGATAACTATCCACAAGTAAGTCAATTTACAGCTAATATCAATTATAACACAGGAATAACCACATAAACATTCATAGCAAATCGTATTAAACGCAGTTTACTTTGTATTATTGAGTTTGGACAAATAATAAAACTCAATGAGTTTGTCAGAGTTCCTTGTCTATAACACATATTGATATTTTTTACCATCAATAGATATCTATTTTAAAGCAAACAATAAAATTCGCTGGTAACAGAAAGTTATTATCAAATTTATATATTTAAGCAACTTTAAATTGGCTGGTTTTCAACTGACTATACAAAACTCTGGGTAAAAAAAATTAAATTTGTTAATTGGAGTCCAGAAATAACTAATCATCTTTGTTTAAACATTTTACAGATGATTGTTTCATCAAATACTTTACACATAACATTTTAAAAAAGTGCGGTATGTCAGTAAATTGTGTAAATTTTTATGCCATACATATAAAATTGTTTGAAATATGTAACCAACAAGATTTTCCTCTACAGATATTGCTTTGCCTTTGGTAACTGCCCAAGCTGAGTTATCTAATTATGGCTGCCAATAAGACCAAGCCTATGAAATAAAATTGTATAAAATCTGAGTTCGATGTTTAAAAATAGGTTACTTTACTATGGGTAAAGTAACCTATTTTTAAACATCGAACTTATGTGATTTTTACAGAAAGTACATCTTCAACACACAAAGTCATGGTTATCTCTATACCTTGTGTACCTAGAATAACGAAGGCAGTAAAAAGAAGACTACAACTTTACTATTGATCAGAAGAATACCAACTTGAATTGTAATATACATATATTATTCGATTGGCAACTTATAAACCCGTCATCTCTATGCACAAACTTTTTAATGTTTCATATGTACTAATATGTAGTAAATAAAATCAATCATTACTTATATAAGCCCGTTGGTATCTAACACTTGTCGCCAACGTGTAGGCAGAGCTAAAATTCGTCCTTGTAGAAATCTTTAGGCCTTTGACTGAAAAACTATATGAATTTCGTCTTTAAATTTTCTATCACGTAAATTATTAGACAGACAGCGAAACAGATGGTAATTAGGGGGCGAAAGATCTGGAGAGTATGGTGAGTAAAGTAGTATATTCCATCTAAGTAAAAGTAGTTTTTCATGCGTTACTTTTTGAAGGAAGGAAGTTTAGCGGTGACTTTGCTCAATTGTTCACAATAAATCTTAGCTGTAATTGCACTATTAGCTTGAAAAAGTTCCAATGAATAACTCCATTTATACCCCACTACGCACTCAAAAATATCTTTTGTCCAATATTATATTTTGGTCTAGGTACACCTTTTTTCAGCTTCTAGCTACTGGTGTTTTAACATAAGCCTTTTGCATTTTTCATCTTCTGTAACCAGATATTTTAGCCTCTCATTGGTACAATGGGAACTTAGTAGCTCCAAGTACACATTAGAACTCCTCTGAAGTTAAAAGGGTTTTGGCTCATGTGGCAGCCAAAAGGAATATTTCCACTTCTTTCTCAAAGCATAAAGTTTTTTTTTTTTTTTAAATTTCCATGGCAGTATAAGAGTATGAAAATAGCTTTGCCCAACAATGTGAATTTAATCTGGCTTGCCGGTTTCAATAAGGCTTTTAAATTTTTGTAAATAAATTGTAGGAGGTCACTTTGGATGAGGTTTATCGGGCATACTTTCACTCATCATTATGTATATATTGCGTGATGCTTCACCGATTTATCACCCTAAACGAGATTCATGAAGAAAGAGTCCTAGGAAATGATGAGTCCTAGGTACTTACCATTTTACCATTTTTAATTTCTTGATTTTCTGTACCATTTTTAATTTCTTCTTTACTTGCCGATTAATCAAATGCAAACTGAATAGAAGTTCAAATGCCGCAATCTTTATATTCCATACAAAAAATATTCTAGAAGCTTCTATGACATTCCATATTCTATAATTTTATAACATTTCAAAAATCGGTCGAAAAAAGTGGCGTGTTTATAAGCCCACCTACTATATAAAATAATGTAATGAATTAATTTCAGTTGCATAATACAATGTCATATGCAACTGAAATTAACTTATTATACGTAACTATATATAATAATGATATAACAGATTTATGAATCACTTTACTACTAAAAAGTTTTCAATTTAGGTTTTTTGAACCAAATGTGATCTGATCAAGGAACATAAATTTTATTTACAGATCCAAGCACAAGTTACAAGAGCAATAGGGTGAAACACCGAAGAGAGCTAGGACTGTGCTGTCTCGCAAATCTGTGACTATCAAGTTTGACCATAGCTATGAAAACTCACTTAGATTGTCCAAAAACATTGTACAGAATTCAAAAAGCTTTAAGAACATCACAAGTTCATGAAAAAGTTTTATTTCAACATGTAAAACATTTTAAGATTTCTTCGGACGTTATTGACTTAAAGAAAAGAAAATTAATTAATGACGACTGTATAGATGTGTTAAATCAGTGTGATGATTTTAAACTGCAATTATTTAAAAGGATGCCGAAAAATACTGGTAATTATGTTAGACATGTTATATTATTAATTATGGGATGCAATAACTTCATTTTTATTCACCAAAAGCATATGCTTACATCCAAAAAAAATTTAATTCAACCTTACCACATCCTCGGGTAATACACTTATGGTTCTGTAGATGCAAATCCCAGGTTCTCAGTTGAAAGTTTTAATGTTTTACGGCATAAATGTGAGTTAAAAAACAGAATGGAGAAAATCTAATTTGTGCATTAATAATAGACGAAATGGTTTTAAAGAAAAGTTGTATTCACAATTATGATGTTTAACCCACAGTCATGTTGGATACGTTAGTTTTTATGATTATTCCGTTGAAAGGTAATTGGAAATTACAAATAGCTAATAAATATTTTTTTGATTTAATAATAACCATATTTATTTTGTATTGTTTGCTTCACTTAATTATTACTAACTATTGTATTTTGATATTGTATTTCGTTTTGTTACTAATGCCCACTAGAACGGTGGCATGAATTGAAACATGTGTATCTACATTTGTCAGAATTTTTTAAAATGTAACATGGTTGTTACATCCGTGGCATGTGAAAGACTATTTTCTAAAGCCTGATACATTATTAATTCAAAATTCGTGTTTATTAGGAATAAAATAGTAGAGCAGTGAATGTTCCTAAATGCTATATATTTTAACTTAAAGATTTAAAAAAAATAATAAACTTATATGTATATATTTAAACCTGGGGAGGGAGCTTCATTCTGAATCTCGTTAAGAATTAAAAATAGTGTTTCATTTAATTCCACTAGTTTGTAATTAGGAGTATAAATAAAGTTAAGGCAAGTTATTAAAAAATGGATCCTTTCACAAAGTGATGTGATTTAATACTATATATTTTTTATATAAATGAAATAAAAAGGATGCAGTGCTCGGTTTAGCATATAAACTGTGGCGCATGTCGCTTGCACCGACTGCCCGGTCCATGACACTGCCTATGCTTTATTGCACAACATGTTATATGCAAAACAAGCTACATTAAAAAATATGCTTTTGTTAATTGGCTTATTTTGGTAAGAGCAAACCAAAACACTGCTTAAAAATAAGGCTTTTTTCCCCATGTCTAATACATACCAACATAATATTGTGTAGTGAAATTACATGATTTTTTATCTAGTTTTTCTTTGTAATTCCTTCTTAATTGGGAAATAAATAAATATATTGAATTTTGAAAATATTTACTTTATCTCATATTGATTTAGTTAATATGTAGAGATTGTTCAGTTCAATGTTAAATTAAATTTAATTAACAAGTTAAATGTAATTATAAAATTACATATAATTAGAAAATTAAAAAATAAATAAAATATAAAAAAAATTTGGTGCCTTTTATAACAAAACTTTTACACATAGAAAAGAACCTGCGCAAAAATTATTATAGTGCAATACGGCAAGTGTCATTGAAATAAATTCTTCGACTTTGATAAAAAATATTTTTTTAATTTTTTTCTTTAAATTCCGTCTTTTTTTAGTTTATAACAAATATCTTCTCAGTGTCTTCTAATAAAAGTTTAAAGACATATGCCTTAAAAAGCATCTGTACATAAATTATGGTTAATTGACCTTGATATCCTTTCTCCTAAAATCCATACTCCCAACAATTTATTTCAACAAATATTATCAAAATATACTTTTCTTCTTTGTAAAATTCATTTAATTCCAACTCCGAACTTACAATAAAAAAATGGTATTATGTTATTAACATTAGATTATTTTATTTTGTAGAAATATATTATTTGACTTTTATTAAATAAAAGAGGTATTTCCTTTATTGACTTTTTGACAATCTCTTCTCAAGAATTACAAGAGGTGAAACAATTAAAAAAAGTGTTTCGAGACTGTGGGGATGTAAGTACGAACAAGCCCCTTTTCTAATATGATATATTTTGGTAAAACCTATTATATTTCCAATATGAACTCATTTATTTGATAGTTTCTAATCGTTTACTATAAATCCTGCCATGTAATTTTTACCTCTTAAAAATATTCATGTTATAACTTTTATTCCTTTCATATTAAAAATATTGTGGATATCAAGGCCTCTATCAGCTAAAGTTGATCTCCTGGGTCATGTTAATTAATGTAGAGCTACATTTCATTGCCTGTATCACTTGTTGAACTACCATAGGCATGAAAACAATATGAAAGTAATCCCTGTGATGTAGCTCCCACTAGCACATTCAAAGTATTGTTATGTTATATTCCTGATGCCGTATAAGATAAAGTATCCTCTAGTTTCTGTGCAAAAATTTCGTTCCATCCAATATAGCATGCATAGTTTTATCATTTACCACGATAGACTGGAGTATAAAAATAGATTTCTTTCTGGTGAAAGAACTAATTTTCTTTCTGGAAAATGTTCAATTGATTCCACACTTGATAAATAAAGTTCGCCAACTTTATAAATATGTTGGAGATTGTTGAAGTGCAAATGTTAAAAAATGTACTTAACTAAAATATTATTCTGACATAGTTTCATTGAAAAAAGAAACTAGTCTTGACAGGATACATTTAAATCTTTAAGTGTATGGTAATTTATATTTTAAAGCATTAATTTTTATGTGAAATAAACCAATAAAAAGTTTCAATATCTCAAACCCAGCCTAGAAACAAAATTATTCATCACACCCAGTCTAGAAACAAAAGTTATCATTTTGAAACCACAATATAGATCTGAAAATATGTTCTATGTCAACTTGTTTTAACATCTGAGATTGTTCAGGTTGTTTCACTGCATCACTTATACTGCTCTCTTTAACAATAGACTTGAATCTCTAAAATAATATAGAGAGTATAATCATTTATATGATTTATGATACAAACATATTGCCTTTTAATTTACATGGAATCTTAAATTTTGAAACATTTTCCTTTTCAATGCCAAATCTGAAATCGAGTAGGTATAAATAACAATGCCTTTTTAACATTAGTATGCTGACGCTGATTAATATGCTGAAATAATTTCTTAAAATTAATAACTGCCAATATTAAGTGGTCGGAAGCTGCAATACAATCAATGAAAGTTGTATAATAATAAACAGCTTCCATTTTTACACAAATGTGTTTTATTATAACTTATTTTAAAATGATATTTTAAGGAAATATGTAATATTTTATTACATCTTTTTTTCTAATAACGTACATCATAGAGTCTGTTCAATGTTTATGAGCCCTCCGACAATGAAATATTTTTGCTTTTCACCAAATAAACAATATATTTTCAGTGCTGTTAAATCACTCAAGGCGTCCCCAATTATAGGGAGCGCTTTTTTATTTTTTTCTTTATCACTATTATTCAGGTCACTGGTAGTGTCTACTTGATTGTCAATATTAAGATAAGTTTCCAGCCAGAAGATTAATGGATAATGGGGTAGTATTCTTTTCACTATGGTCTATCATTTATTGTATTAGAATCTTTCTATAATGACTTCTAAGGGTTTAATTATCCCTTGAGCAATAGCCTGAATCACTGACGTGGTGTTAGGTGGTAAAAATGCCAGTTTTATATTGGTGAAATTCTCAATTTTAGGGTGAGCTGGACAATTATCAATGAATAAAATATCCTCTTGGTACTTCTCAGCTTAGAGTGTCATTTATGTAAAACTTTTTCAAAAACTTCTGACGTTATCCAGGCTTTTTTACTTGCTTCATAATCAGCAGGTAAATTTTGAAACATCTTGGTTTCGTTGCGTTGCCTATCACCAATAATTTTCGTTTTTCTCCGTTCATATTGGAGGTTGACAAACACGGTGATTCTACCTATTGATGTTTTAACTGCATTTTTCGCCCTTGAATTTTAATGTCTTCTTAGGGATTAACTAAAAATTATAGATAATTAAAAAAAAGCCCACTTTGTCGGCGTTCTCCATATTTTGCGGTCAGTGTATCCTCCAATGATGGTGTCAATAATGGTAAAACTGTTTTCAGATAATCGCTACAGTAATTTTATAAAATTTACGAAATCGGTATATCCAGACAGAACGTTAACAAAATCGCTACATTCAGCTTTCAGAACATTCAAAGTGTTTTTTTCCAAAGAGTTTGGCAAAATGATTGTTTTTTCTTGTAAAAGGTGACTACTGAAACGTATGTTTTAACTTCTTTGATCTTTGAACCACATCAGAAGTGCAATTTTAGATAGCTTGATGAGTCGGTTTACAATTTTTTTTAATCTACAGGGGTTTTGATCCAAAACATTTTAATATTTCAGTGCGGTTTTCCCATATGATTGAAATTGAATGTGATACTTTAAATTCTTTAGAAAAGTCTCCATTGCTCTCACCAGTTTGCAGTCTTGAAATTATTGCCGTTTTTTCTCCAACAGTAAAGGCACATCTACAGTTGGCTATTGGTGCCAAAAGTACGATTCAAGGAAACACAGTTAATACTCAGAAAGTTCTTTTTTAATTGATCAATACCATTTAATTCTACAATACTCCTTACAAGAAACAAGTTCACTGTAATGGTTATTTTCTATAAATCCCCATGCTTACAAACATGTGCATTTGATTTGATTTCAATCATATGGGAAAACCGCACTGAAATATTGAAGTGTTTTGGATCAAAACCCCTGTAGATTAAAAAAAAATTGCAAACCGTAAACAAAAGATAAAATTGTAAACAAAAGATAAGAAGTTAAATGAATGGATCTTTTGTGTTTGGTTTCGGAGCTGAGCTGGTCATTATATCTACATGGGATTTCTAAGAACTTGATTATAAATTAGTCATTCAAACCAGTCTTTATACTGGAAGTTGTCTTTATATACATATTTGCATAGCCGGAAAAAATGTGTATGAAAGTGTACTTTAAATTCTAGGGACATAGATGTGACGTTGCAATAATTGGAGGGTTGGAAGAAAAGAAGTTGTCAAAACTGAAATCTACTGTACTCCACAAATTATAATTTCTTAGAAAATAGGAAAATAGGAAAAAAGTCATATCACCTACATAAATAAATCGATGAATATATGGATAAGAAACATATAACTTCTATTTTGTCATTCTGTCTCATCTCTAACATTTGTTGTGTGAACGCTCTATTGTTATCAGCGTCAAAATGGTGAAAATCAATAGCTTCATTACGACTTTTTGTAAAGTCTGTCCAGCATACTAATATAAAAGAGGTCAATGGGCATAAATTACGAATGTATGTATGACTTAATAGGGTAAGCAGAGTTCTGATTTGCTTGACGTCCCGATTTTAAGTGTTTATCCACATACATGCATTTATCTTGGACACTGAAAACCCTGCTTTTACAATGATGCTCAAATACACTGATTTATACGTGAAGTAAGTCTATTTCACATGAGTTATACCTATTTTGTGGCCTTGCCTCTCTTACGAAATAAAATATGTTTGAAATTACAAGAATTTACTTCTAATGACGTATTAAATAGACACGTTATACTTTTATAAAAAAAGTGGCACCAAGTAGCATTTACATGGGGATTATAAAGAAAAAGGTAGAATCAAATAAAGCATGTATCTATGTAAAAAAGTTATATTGCAAGACCATGTTTTATAAATCAAATACCATGTTTTTATTTGTAATACAATTACAAAGAATTGTCTTTAATTGAAATCCAAACTTATACCAGTAGAGTTACTCTTCTGAATAAGTTTCTGTGATTTTGTCTGAAAGGTATGAGATTGTAAAAAAAATTACTCCCTCCTTTCTGTTTGTCTGGATCTATGTTTTCCTGTAAATTTCATAAATCCGTTTTGCTTCTTTCATTCAAGAACTAGTGATTTCTAAATTATTTTATACATATGAAATTCCACTTGAATATCATCAAAACCTAAGAGAGAGATTCTAGGTATTTGCTGTGGATTTGCAAACATATTAGTTATTCATAGTGGAATTGGAAAAATCTGAAAGATTGTAACGTTTCTATAATTAGGGACATGTGTCTGGCGTTTCTATAATTAGGGACATATGTCTTACGTTTTTATAATTAGGGACATATATCTAACGTTTCTATAATTAGGGAAAATGTGTGACGTTTTTATAATTAGGGACATAATGTATGACATTTATATAATTAGGGTAATTTTTCAGTAACTACGCAAAAGATATTATTTATATTTAATAAAATGGAATGAAAATGGAAAAAAATAAAAACATAGTTTATACATTGTGTTTAGTAATGTCAGTTAAAGAAAGAACACCAAATAACCGAATTAACAGTTGGTGATGTAATTTATTGTATTGTATTTTAATGCTAACTTTACACAATAACAAAATCATCCTAAAATAATTTATTTTATGAATAAATATGTTGTAGTATTTGGGTCAGATGTAGAGGCAGCGTTAGCAAAAAACCTGACAATACACATTTCACATAAAATGAAGTAATGGTGATATTAAATAGTTTGATATTTAATAGTGCATTGTCACAGTTGGGAGGCTGACACTCGTCTTCTTTTTTTTTGGCTGCTTAATTGAGAGACTTTGAAAGAAAAAGGAATCCCAGATAGATTGGATAACATTGCATTTATTCTGCTTTTAATTTGTGAGACGAACTGACAAAGAAAATGTTTTTTTATACAAGTATTTCTTTTAAACACAAGTAGTTCCCATTAAGGATGTATCTGTACATATATAACTTCTCGATGTTTACTTTTCAACAGGTTATTTAGCTAGAATTTCTCTAAAAAAACGTTAAAACAAATTTATATACATATGGAACAATGCAAGTGTACATTTATAACATTTTGACTGTATAATATGAACATGATTCTATGGGAATTATTTACAATATTAAAATACAAATCATAGCTTAGGTTGAAAATCTAAATACTTTTATCCGAAGATTTAAATTGGTTTGTGCTGTGTATAGATCAAATACTTATTCAAAGAAATATTATGTTAACAATTAAGAAAAAATATTGTGATATCATTTTATAAAGCGGCTCTTTAAAAAAATGTTTTTACAGGCTGATAAACGTTACATTTATTGTATCACAATATGCTATGTAATTTCTCTAAGTTATAAGCTTATTTTAACAATTCTACATAAACAAAATATGAAATTTTTTTAGCATCAAATATCATCATTCTTGTATGGAATGAAGTCGATGATTTAAATTCTGAATAAAATGTTTGTACCTGAAATCAAAACAGCAATAGTTATCCATAGTTAAACTTTTAGAATCGCATAAAATCCTAAATAAATAAGTTTATCATAAATGTTATCGTCCTCATATACATACACTTTATTGTCAATTGTAATTTTAAAAAAATAAGTTCAAAAAAATTAAATTAATTTACTGTAAACTAAATTAACATTCACCCTTGGATAGCAGAAATGCTGGGAAAAACCTAGTGCAAGTACATAATTTTCCATAGTTTTTCACTTCCAATTACTTATCCTCCACCTTCAATCTGTTAGTTATGATATTACTCCAATATAACCAAATACTTATGTTGGGCTAATATATATGAAATTTTATTAATATTTTTTATTGACTACCTATATCTCCCGTTTATTCAGGGATTTCTTGGTCTCTGTTCCGATTTAGGCTTTGTAGTACTTTTCGAAATCATTTCATCCGTAGGCAATGACTGATTCTCGCTTAATTCCTTTTCAGCTGCTTTCATGGCTTTCCTTTCTTGTGCTTCTCTTATCATGTCAAAAAGACTCTGCAAATTTAATTAATTAACGTTTAAAATTAACATTATATATGTGCATGTAGGATAGTATAGTGTCTCAAAAACCAAATTCAAGTCATGGGATGATAGCCCAGCTCATGACCAACCGGAGTAATGAAATTTAACCTTACTACAAATTTTCTAGTTTTTGACATTTTGATACTTTTTTGGAATTTGTAATAGTCACTACTTTAGGTCGACATTTCAGGTGTCACAACTACAATATTAGGCACTTTTAGATTAAGCCTTTTGCTTAATATTTTAGACCAGATTCCAGCTATGAAACCTTTTTAAACATTTTTTTTATTTTTGTGGTGGTATTCTCTAAAAAAAATATTATTTTGCAATGTAAAGGTTTTTTAAATTTTCCTTCTCATATTTTGATTGTTAATGCTGTAAAAAAGATATTAATTGTAAAAAAACTGGCTATTAATTGTAAAAAAATGCACATTTAGCGTGGATCTAATTTAGTATAATATTTACTAATATATTACAATAGAATTTAGTATAATACTTACTAATATATTACAAATATAATACTTACTAATATATTACATTTTGACTACTACAAATTTTGATGGAAATATTCTTTCATTTCATTTTTTTACATGTTAATAGTAGTTAATTGTGTTTTTCGCTCCTAATTAAAGTAGTTTGAGTAATTTAGTGTCCAACTGTACAATAAATTTTCAAACCGCCTAGCACTGACTTGAATGCACGTATGACAGAACTTTCGCAACGAAATGAGGAATTAACAGCACAATGAGACACATTCAATCTTGCTTTTTTGCTTTATTGAACTAAATCATTATGCAACTCTAAGTAATATATTTCTTTATTTGTTGTATGTGTGGATTTTAGATGTATACTTAATAGGGAGGATTTTTATCTCTTCCTTTATTGTGGCTATTCCTAGTTCAAGATGTAATCTATTGGTAATAACCAAGGAGCATCAGCAATAATGGGTAATGTTTTGATCAGACATTTTAAGAAATAGTTGTATTCCATAAGTCTATATAGGCTTCAAAGATTCTTCTAAAAACTTCTGTCTAAATAATAAGATAGTATGTTCATAATGCGCGTCACAACAAGATGAAATAAATAGGGAGTGGAGCTGCTTACCCAGATAACATAAAACAAGATAGAAGTGGTACATTCCACAAAGTGTATGAAAACACATGTCACCAGTTTGAAATAAATGAATTTTAAATGCCCCAATTATAATGCGGCATACGGGGTGCGTATGTGACCTGTGCTTATGCTCATCATGGAGGTGTTAAATTCGTTCTCGTTTCCGCACGCTTAAGTCACATATTCGTATCACACTAGCAACAAATGTTCTAAAATTTTAGTATTATTCACATATTTATTGACCGCTCACCACAAGATTGAGTTAAAGCAGCAGTACAAATTATCAGATATATTTAAATTTTGTTTTTTTAAGCAAACTTAAAATCTTGAAACTGTACTGCTTAAATATATACTATAATATTTATTAATTTAGTATCTATGTGCGATACAATAAATTGACTAATGGAAACACGAGAGTTTGCTGATAGGGCTTCATCAATTTCAGATCATAATAATTAAAATTTTTGCTATTTATTTTAAAAATGTGTGCGCCCTTTATTAATACATACTCACATTGCCATAATATACAAACAACATCGTATTTAATTTTTTGAATGGAATTTAAACGGTAAAATGCATGGTCCTGACAAACAATGAAGCCACCCCATATTAGTGAAATGACTGGGATACATCTTGCATGATTAAAGAGTTAATATAATAAAATAACAGTTTAATAACATAATTTAATATAAATGTCTAAACTTAAAAAAATGTCATGATAATTTGAATGTTAGACATTCAAAACAAACTAAAAAACAAATCTATTACTAAGACTGTCAACAATCTATTCCGAACGACATTATGAAAGAAGTTTTATACATATCTTGTTTTTCGAGATATCAGGGCACATTGAGATATTATAATTATTCTTGGGTCTTTCCCTAAATTATGCTTAACAACATACATAAAATTTTATATTGTTTTTAAACATTATATGTTCATGATAAAATATACATACATGCATTAATTTATTATTTTATTAAGTAAATGTCTTTTTATTTATTTAAAAATTTTCTATTTCATTTAGTTGTTAGTACCTACTAGGTTTAACTTATGTTTTTTAGATACTAAATTAAAAAAAAAAATTTATGATTCGGCGTCGTGTAAATACTGCAGAAAACTTATATTTGGTCAGTACAAAATTACATAGAAAGGAATGGTTCCCAGAACTACATGTCACCAATTTTTAATTCTGATCTTTTGAGGTACTAATAACATTGCGGTGCACAAATCCACTTCCACTCAAAATCATTACAGAGGGGTTCAGTAGTTCGTACATTTATCAACCTCTCATCACAATATCGAGCTAAAGCAGCACAAAGAAAATTAAATTCGACGAGGGTGTAATATATAATTTGTGTAATTTGAAATTATAACTATGTGTACACATTATTATTTTCTTGTGTTAAATGCAAATAATAAATATTCTTGCACTATGTATTATATATATATAGTGCAAGAATATTGATGAAAATAAGATGAAGAAGAAATCGAAAACAAGATTTAATTAGATATAACACCAAAAGGGTTCATAGTTTCTAAGTGGAACCAGGTTCTCGAAACATTTGACAGTAATTATCAAAATGATTTTAGTTTTAGTTGCTTATCAGATATACCAAATAATTGTTAATGCCGAAAATATAAAATAAATTGGAGGTATTTGGTGAACCCAAATACTTCAAATTTATTTTTATTGCTTAACAAAATTCAAGAAAAAGAGAATTTTCACTAGACGAATAAACTTCGGCACATGCAAATCTTTTTATAAAATCAAATAATGAAAGTGAAGTTGGCCAGCCAATGATTTACTATTAATGTGGCCGATGCGATAAAATTATGTAAAGTGAACTTAAGCCTTCAGGACTTCCAGGGCAGTGAGGCTACTGAAGACTTTATAAGTTTAATAAATAACTGGTTCGATACCTTAAACTCTAGACATACATACAGGTGCTTTTGTTTATAAGGTGCCATTGTCAATTTGGTATTAAGGTATTTGGTTAAATAATATAAACTAATAGTAACACACTTCTCAACTATGGATTTAATTAAAGCGGTTACAAAATTTCTTGAAGGAAAATCTTTATAATTACAGAAAGCAATGCAATCAAATGTATTCATGATTTAAGGCCTTAATTATAATTTTATCTCTTTTCATTAATCGTATATATTATTCAAACAACATATATTTCAGACATTCATATTTAATAATTTTTTTTTTAATCTGTCTTATGAAATTAATGAAAAACATATCGGCCATTTATTTTCATATCAATAATATATTGCAGTAGAATTATTATGTAAATTAAACTGATTTAAAGTGTGAAACTTTTGTCTCAGTAAGATGATAATCTTTAAATATATTTGTGTCATTGGTACTTACATTTATTGTATCACATAAGTACAGGTGCAACAACGTCGCCAATATGTTTTTATTTAAAATCGAAGAAGAGAACAACATTATGATACATGGAGCATATCTATGGCATGCATGCCACACCTACTTGCTATCTCTAAATATTATAGGCTCTGCAGGCTCACCAACGCAAAAGGTAAGGTGAGATGGAGAGGCATAATGCTGACAGGTTATGAACCAGCCTATTTGAATACCTCTGCCAATGAGTTATTTGTTTTTTTTTTTGATTGAAAGGAATTGTTAATGTAGTAATAAGTTTGCAAAATGTTACAAATATATTGAAAAAAAAATTTAACAAATATGTTGCCTTAATACTATTTTTAAAAAATATTTACACAAGAATAGTTCATTAGTAGTCACAGAGTAGTTCATTAGTAGCGCCGGTAGTACCATTGTCACTCATCTTGCACTAAGTTCAATGAAAATAAATTGGGTATTTTTAAACTAAAAAAATTTTTGAGTCAGAAAAATTAATACCTTTCGAGATGCAATATTTTCTGCATTTTGTTTTTCAGCAGCTTTATCCAAGGCTTTTTGTATTTTACTTTCCACTTCAAGAATTTCTTCCTTATCCATGAGCTCTATGAGTTCTGACATCTGCTTCTCTGACAGGTGTACATGCTCATTTCCTATTATCTCAACCATCTGAAACAAATTTACATGTGGCAGTATATACATATATCAGGTGAATAAAAAATGTTTGTCGTCTTTTTAAATTAAAAAGGAGAGGTCAATATCTTTTATAAACATAGTAATTAATTTTAATTTGAAACTAATTTTATCCTTCAAAATATGACCCTTCATATCTTATGACATTCGCCCACTTGTTAAATAATTTATAAATATCAGTTTTGTAAAAATAGTTTGTTTTGACAAGGTCCGAGAAGGACCGACCGACCGACTTCCGAAATGTTTGTCGCTCATAAGGTTAACCAATTGTATTTTATTATCAATAATATATTGTTAATTGAACAAATCATTACTTTCAGGTCCATCACTTTCAGAACATTGTACTGTGGTGTTCCGAAATATATATACATTCACATCCTTTAATTATTCACATGCTTATATTATTACTAATACTATCAAGTAATACATATAATATATTGCATAAAACAGTATTATTACTTAGCTTAACAATACATTAATAATATGATCCTAAGTAATAAGTCAATTACTGCAAGATGTTACTTTCAATTATGTAATAAGATTAGTTGTTACTCAGAATTTTTGTATATGTGGAATCAGAAATTAGTAATGGACCAAAATGGAGTTCTGATATTTATGGTGTGTCCTGTCGAATGGCATAATTAGTCGCGAGATATATGTGTATGATATGGGTACCTTTTTTAATTATAAGGAAACTTTGATACTGATGTTCATTGAGAATGAAGCCAGCAATATACAAATATATATTTAGATGCATAGCAGTGCCATCTATAAGATTATTCTATGTGTTAGTCTAAAATAAGGTATGCAGAGTTTTGGTAAAACTTGGTCAAGTAGCTACTAACTTAGAACTTTTCGCATTTATAATATGTAATAATCATATACATAAAAACAATGCAAGAAAATTATTTTCATTCTTTGGGTTTTTCATAATTACAGATATTCATAATCAAATTTCACTGATGTAAACAATAGATATAAATTTTCATAAAAATGGTCAATTAATGAAAAATGACTTAAATCACTTTTACCTACCTTAAGTACATCATCAACTTTCAATTGGCCATCAAAATCATCATCCAGTCGACCTAAAATATCCTGAATCAACTTCAGTTTTGCTTCATCTGGCACCTTTTGTAGATTCTTTATTGAACTCATCAATTCATCAATGTGAATAAGTTTCTCCTTTGTTTCCTTCGGTTCTTCTTTGGTTTGCTCTAAGGTAGATTTCAATGCCTTCTCCTTACTTTCTAAGTCATGTAAGACTTTGTCCATTTTTGAAATCATAGAATTGACAGCACGATAAAGTCTGAAAATAAGATAGCATTATTTCAGGAGTGTGATTTGAACATCTCATTATATGATCAAATGTAATAAGTATAAAATAGTTCTTTGGTAAAAGATTATCAACCATGGGATGAAGGTGAAACTTAGGTCTTTTTCGTCTTCCCCCACATAGAAATACTGAGAAATAAAGAACATACATGTGAATATTTTTTATACTGATAAAAATTAAGAATACCGTTAACAGTAAAATAATTAATGGCTTAATAAAAAAGTGTAAATTTTATGTAAAAGATAAGGTTTTCATTAATTTCAAAAATAAATAATCATTTAATTCTAAAGTTTATTAGTACTGTACTGTCTTCATTTTACTGTTGTCGTAAGGCGTTTTTCGAATATGTAAAATTTACGGTTACAAAGTAAGGGATGCATAGATCATGTACTTAGTTTTATTTTGGTCGATTGCAAGATGCATTTTGCAGACTGCAGCCTCTAGTGATGTAAAAGCCTCTCTAAGTGCCTCAGATTTGTTAAAGATTTTACAATTGGTATTTATGTTAGTCTTTCACAATCTTATTTTTCTAATCTATTAAAGAGCAAGCAGGCCAGTGCATCCCCTTTCTGAGCCCATTTGAAACAAAAATGGGCTCTGAGCGATTATTCTGAACTTTGACCCTAAGTTTTGTTTCAGTTAGAGTAATAGTCAAATTTTTAAGTTTTTCAGGTATTGCAAACTCGCTCATGGCTTCAATGAGTAGTTTTCGGTTTACTGAATCGTATGCAGTCTTGATATCAACAAAGAGATGGTGTGTTGTTATGCCGAATTCATAATTTTTTTCCCAGATTTGCCTAATGTTAAAAATCTATTCTGTTGTGGATCTTCCCCTGTGAAATCACCTATAATGTTGTCTGGACAGATTACTAGTCTGTTAAAAAGTATATTGGAAAACAATTTGTAAAAAGCACAAAGGAGACTATTATTATATTTATTAAAATTTCACTACTATAGAAATTTGCATCATGATAGATGGTGAAGAACTTTTCAATAAATTATATACAGATGCATTATCTGATTGCCCGGGTGGTCAATAAAAAGGATACGTTAAAGAAACACAATACATTTGCAAAACTTTCGTACTACACAATTTACCATATCAAAAAATGATTAAAACCTAATACAGAAGAAATGCATCAAGATTTGTTACTGTGTATAAATAAGGTACATTTAAGTTTATTTTAATTATTTTAATTCAAACTTTATAATGAAATAGTAACCGGTGAAATGAGATAGTTGCTGTGTGAAGTTGCCAGACAACAATGTATTAACTGCTCGTTGAGTTGAAAAAAGAGGCAACATCAGTCAGAATATGTCCACTGTTGAACACGGCCTATGTTTAGCAGCAAACATCTTCTCCCATTTATCGCAATGATCGATCCAGCACCTCTTGCACTTGATGGTTTTCTACGCCCTTTAGCAGGCAATCTGTCTGCCTAGTAGGGTGCCAACTTATTGTGCATCATTTAGATATAACACGGTTTACGATTCGAGACCCTTTCTATCCCAATGGTCGCTGGTTATGGCTGCCAATTGCCACTTCAACCTGCCAATCTTACACGCTATACCAGCGACACTTATCTTCGTCTTGGCTATGTTTATTTTACGACCTATTTATTGGAAAAAGTATGCTGACTTTTTCTTCTTTAATAGAAATAAATTGAATTCTTCATTTAGCGTCTACAGTCTGCAAAGTCCACCAGTGTAATTGACAAAGTACAATTATTTTTGTCTTTATTTGTTTCATCGCCAAATATATATATATATATATATATATATATATATATATATATTGTACTGTCATTTATTAGTAAATGATATACTGTAATCACTATATTATTTTAATAAACCATTACATTAAATAATATTATAAACATCAAATATTACATCATTATTTTACTATTATGAATTGGGAAATTTAGAAGGGAGAAATCAGAGCTGTCAAATATTTTGCAAAAATATTTGAAATTTGGGACATAAAAGTCTAGACCCATATAACTGCTATTAATACAAATTTATTTTATAACTAGTAGATGTGAGATAGCTGCAATAAGACGGTTAAATTTAATATAATTAAGTTTTAAAAAATTAATAATATTGATTATATTTAATTTCATTTCAATGAAATTGACATGAATGACAAAAAACCCATCTCATGTTCCATGTATAGGAGGCTACCCTAAAAAAATTATTCTGTTATTCAGTTGACTAAACACATAAATATGCAAAATAGATATAAATAAAATATTTCAAAATGACAGACATGACGACATTATTGTATTCCTAATTTGTTATGGAACTCTAAAAAGAGCAATGTCTAAATTTAATCACTATAAAATTGCATTCAACAATACCAGTTCATTTCTTTGTGAAAACTATTGGTAAGATAATTAAAACTAGTGTAAACATCGAATAAATGTCTTTACACAAAAACTCGGTACATCATATACTCGATAACACAATATTTTAACGAATACCTTTATTTTACATGTTATTCTGTGCATTGACATAAATGAAAAATTATTTTTATGTACGTATGTGGCAGAATATATTCAAATAGCGTTAGAATGTGAGGAAGATGGCAAAATATGTACCTATTATGGTGTGAACAGGATGGCGATCACTTTAAAATGTTCATTGGCAATCAGGTTATAAAACCAACTTAGTTTTGATGATTAATTAATGATCGACTGAATTTCCACATAGTACTGGAATTTGATTGTAATAGTTCCCATTTATGATTGATCCGAGTTATTGGCAATTTATTTAAATTGCAATCTTTTAATTGGTGGCTTGTTGATATAATGGTTTGGCGGTGAATAAGTTAAGGTTGTTTAATTATTTTTGTCTTCAATGTTAAAAAACCTGATTATTTTGTTCCGTTAAGGCTTTTATTGTAAACTTATTTTCTTATCTTTGTAGCAAGCTCCATTTATTCGCCTTTAAAAAATTACTCTTCTTTTAAATAGAAGATTCAATTGGGAGATGTTATATGATTTAATAAATTTCTTGATAGTTGAAAAACTGTCAAATTCCTGATTTTATCTCTGCGGGTTATATAGACATTACTCTTGATTATGATGATGCATCATAATCTGATTTTGTTTAGTTGAAATTGTATCTTCAAGGCGACAAATGTCACTTCATAGCAAAATATTTTTCTTGCCTTTGAAATGGATGTACCTATGACTTATGTGGTCTTGCCTAGTGTCAAAAAAATTACCTTTTTTCAATGCTTGGAGCATTACTCAAGAGTATAAAGCTCCTATTCTATTTTAGATGTGAACATTCATAAAACATTTCAGGTATCACTCAGTATTGAAAGCACTAATGACCCATACTTGCTTATTTGGGGGCCACAATACTGGTAATTAAGAGTTTTTTAATTTTCTATTACAAGGTATGGGGATTATGAAATCTATGAAATATCAAATGTTTGTTTACAGAATTATTAAGTACAGTATTACTTTTGAATTTCCGGCTTTAAAACCAGGCATGATTTTTATTAAAAAAGGAGCCAGGTATCCTCTTTCCATTAAAAATCTAAAGTCTCTTTAAAATCTCTTCATGATATTGTATGGCAACCGCTCTATCTGATTTGCATGCAATTTTTTAACTACGTATTTATATTTTGCATTGATATATCAATATTACACTGGTAAAATACTGAGCCAAAGCTATTAATTGATTGAAAGGTAGATACATTTAATTCATACGGGCAAAACAACCAAAGCAAGAGAACACTTTTCATCTGGTAACTTATCAAGAATCTTTACTTTTATTTATAACCCTTAAGTGTATATTGTATCAAAAATGAAACATTTCTTTTTCTATTTAAAATACGATCGATACTCACAAACTGACTGAATGGTCTTGCGTCTTATCTATTACTTAACGAAACAAAAGCAAACCTGTCATTAAGGTGCCATTTTTTGCACCAGCTGACATAACCTGTATCCCAAAATGACAATTTTGCAAGAAGTGAAAATTCAATTTTTTATTTGACACTGGACAAATAAATAGTTAAATCGGAGCAGAAAAATATATACAGGTCTACAATGCTTTTCCCCTTTCAGATTTTGATAGATTTTGGGAAAAATGCTAAATTTAAATTTTTCCCTTAATCAGCGGGAAAAAATTCCATCACGTCAGGATCTTCACTTATTTAGCATAGTTTTTTTGCCAAACGTACCTAGGCCTACCTAGTAAAGAACTGATATTTTATTGTAATTGTTTCTTAATGAACACAAAACACATTGAATTGTTGCATTAGACAACAATGAGTAAGTTCTCATAAACGGGTACTTAAATATAACGGAATTAACTAAGTGACATATCCTTATTATTGGAAAAAAGGTATATTTTTAGGTCATTTGCTAAAGACCTCATTTAACAGTAATTAATCTAAATCGTTAAAAGAGGATTAATAAGGGTAAATTAATAGATTTTTGCATAAATAGCATTATCATTGTTTTTACAAAATCAGTACTTTCATGCAATTCGTAACGCTCACTTAAAAGATGTCGCAGAAATGTTTAAACTCACTGGACAATTGTTATATTTGTGGGCAGTTTATGCTAACAAAACAGCAGCATAATATTACCGAATTCATAAGTAAAGTTTATAACATGTATTCCAACCTAGCAATCATTAACCAAGACAAACAGTAGGTCCCACATAAGTTTGCGCGACATACGTTCGTGAACTTTGAAAGTGGTCAAAACGGTAGAACAATACCTTTGATTTACAATCGCCTATGTTATGGAGAGAATCTCAGAATCATACCAAAGACTGTTATTTTTGTGTTGCAAGACTACAGGCTATAATTCTAAAACAAAAAAAGCTTGGTATATCCAATCGTGCAAACGGTAACGTACGCAGTGCATCGCGACCCGAACGTTGCTTAACGAAACAAAAGCAAACCTGTCATTAATAACCTTGTCAAAATATAGACCGCCATTACCTTCATATTTGGAATCAGTGCAAGCTGAAGACATGAGCAGTGATGTCGAAGAGGTATCTCAACCTGAAGATCAATTGTAGCTAAATACAAGTAGAACACAAGTTATTTTCACAGTCAGAACTGAACGAATTGCTGCTCGGTCAACAAGGTGGCTACACAAAATACCCTTGCTTTCTCTGCGAGTGGGATAGTCGAGACAGAGGACAACATTGGACGAAGAAAGAGTGGCCACCGAGAACTGAACTAGTCCCTGGAACCAAAAATGTTGTGAGAGAAAATTTAGTCCTCCGGGAAAAAAATTTGCTACCCCCCCCTTTAAAACTAGGAATGATGAAACCATTTTGCGAAAGCCCCGAATAAAGAAGGATAAGGTTTACAATGTCTACATCAAATTTTTCCATCTCTATCTGAAGCTAAAGTGAAAGAAGGTATTTCTATTGGTCCGGACATAGAAAATTGATGAAACACATAACTCTCGATAAGACTAAGTGAAATTGAATTAGAAGAATCTTTTAGAAAGTAGTGAAGAATTTCCTAGGAAACATGACTTTTAAGCGAAAATCTCAAAATTGGGGCTTTGACGAAAAAAAAACAAGATACCACAAAAGTATTTAATATTTCTAATTTATTTACTAACGTCATTTAAGTGTATTAATAATATTTTAACGTCATTTAATTATTCTTTTATTGTAATATAATTTTTTTATTTATTTAACTTGGCTTTATTTCATATATAGGGCTTTTCCAAAAAAATGAGGGTGATGGGGAAAATCTAAGTACATATTCGTTATCAGTGCACCAAACTACTCTAATATCCGCTATCAAATCCAAAAAGGGAAAATAAAAGTTAAAATTTGCAGACCTGTGTATCATTATCGTAGCTGAAATTAGTGACTTTGTGTTGTATCAAGTGATACTATATGCATTTAGCTGGATGTTTTTTGTTTTACTTGTTATATGGTTTTTTGGGGTTTTTGCATTCTCTTTACTTTTCTTTATAGAATGTCTCATCAAAACCTTAAAGACAGATTTATAAAAGTTTACTTGCACAGTCAGAGGAAGAGCTAATTTCCGAAGATAAGGTAGAGTCGGATGGAGATGTCCTAAATTTCTATCTTACTTGTGAAGACCTAGAAAGAGAATTGTGTGGATGATGAACAGGTATATGAAGAACTTGGGTTTGTTTCTGAAGCTTTTAATCTTGTAATGATTAATAACTCTTACCCGGTGGCGCCGCAAAATCAAGGAAGTAGTTCTTGTATTGCAGTTCGACTGATTGATACTTAAAAGACTCTTATAAAAGAGGCAATCTCTTGCATTTTCCGAAGACAAAATAGCGTTTCAAAGGAGCAATGCCTTTCCGCCTTATGTGAAGCAAGTTGAAACTCCATATAATTTTTTTTATATTTATCCTTTACCCAAAAGGAATCGGAACACGCTTTTAATCTCTAACTCGGAACACGCTTTTACGCCCTGATCGGAACAAGATTTTATTACTAAATTGAAGTTACAAAAACATTTAGGAATACTGATTTATATGTCAGTTTTTCATTACCCCAGTGTTCGCTCTAAATGGAATATCAAGTATGGTTTCTGTGGAATAAAGTTTCCAGTAATTATACATCTGAACAAAATATTCTCGGCTGTACTCATGGATCAACATTTATCGATTGATGAATAAATGTGCGCAACGAAAATGGAGCACTGTATAAACAATACTTACCTAATAAATGGAAGAAATGGGGATTTAAGCATTTTATGGTCGTTCACTGTTGGGTTATGCTTACAAATTCATTATTTATCATGGAAAAACCATACATTTCCTATAGAATGAGTGAAATCTAGGAGCAGTGGGTAAAACTGTTTTAAAAATCTCCAGAGAAATCCCAAGACAAGTCCATCACATCGTTTATTTCGATAATTTCTATACCTCGTTGCTTCTAATGAACTACAAAGCAAGAGAAGGAATTTTGTGCTTAGAAACAGTATAAAAAAAACCGTCTTTAAAAAAATTATTAACTACCCACGAAACAAAAAGTGATGACCTGGTAAAAGGGTCATTTGAAGAAAATATTTAACTATGATGGTCTTAAAATGTCAGCAGTAACTTGGAAAGACAATAAACAAGTAACTTTGTTATCTATGTTACGTGTATTATATGTAGGTACACAACTTTTGGGCACTATTGAAATATATGACAAGGCTGGAAAGAAGAGAAAGTCCATACCTTGTCGAAAGATTATCAGAGAATACAATGCACATTTGGGTGGTGCAGATCTAATGGATCCCTATTTAGGCAGGTATAGAATCTTTTGGGAAGTAAAAGGAAGTGGAAGAACCAAATTCATGCGATTTGATGTCAACCTAGCAGCAACAGCTTTTCAGAAGAATCAGTACTTAAAAGTTGAATATCCAGCAGGTCATGTAATCAAATGATATAAGATATGACAGTGCAGATCAAAAACAATTGCGGCAGAAGAAGCATATGTGGTGTATGATGCAGAAGTATACATTTCTCAGCATCACAATGGGTGGAAAATGTTATGCTCTAATAAGAGTACTGATTTGTTTTAATCGTTTTCACACGCAAAATTTTAAATAAATGTTATTTGGTCAAATATGTCTTCATTTGAGGTCATTTAGGCATGTTGTATCAAAAATGTAACAAGTAGGTTTAAAAAAAGTCACATATATTTTTTCTCAACAAAAATAAAAGGTCATGCGTTTAAGGGACATTATTTGATTAGACGTTTAAGTGGCTTATTTTTTTTATTTAATGGCATATTATTGTAATCGAATTTGCGTGCAAATGCGTTTTATTTTCAAAAGCATAATCCACCTGACGAACATTGTAAAAATAAACATGGAATAAGCTTTTTGGTATACGTTTTGATACAGATTATAGGTTTATTAGATGTCAATTTTTCAACTGCAAAAACAGTGTAAATATTAAAGCTGATTTTCTCCAAAACTCTATATCGTTATTTACTTTTTGGTCAATCATTAAATACTTTCCTTTAGTTTACACAGCTTTTAAAATTACATAAAAAGTAAATTATAAAGCTTCTTATTTTAGTAGAGAAGGCAGCTGTAAAACTTGCAGCAAACAATTCACTTTTATGTTTTAGAGAGGTATAGAGATATACAATTGTCTAATTGTAATTTTTGTAACCAACACAAGAAAGAAAAATGTACAAGTGAGGGTGTGCATCCTCACTTGCATTTTTCAAAAAATGCACACTCACTTGTAGATCCCAAGGGGGTGGAATCTTATAAATTGTAAAAATATGTACACAATTAACATCTTTCACAAAATTTGTTGCTTTTTATATTTAAATATATCTTCTTGCAAACTTCAACTATTTTACTCATTACTTCACAAATTTTTTATAATATCATCATTATTAGAAGCTGCAAGTTCCGCATCAGAATTTATTTAATTTGACACTTGTATGATTGTCATTTTAACACCCCAATCCTCATTCATAACTTTATTCTGGCTCCTGCTAAGCTTTTCTATTAAAAGTAAAAACATTATTATATTAACTTTTAATCTTCGGGTAACGGACAATTTCGTTTTCTTCTGTTTGTATGTTATTTGCGGGAAATGGAATTTCCCATTTTTAGAACAATATAGATTAACTACGAGAAATGGACTATTACACTAAAAAAGGGTAAAAAAGGATTCTCCAATAATATCTTCCATTTTTGAACAACAAAACTTTATAATAAAATTTTCTATAAAATATTAACATGCTTGCTTTTTCCGTCAAACTATAATAAAAGGAAATATTTTATAAGAAATTTTACGATAAACTATTGCTGTCTTAAAACAGCCAATATTTGTTGTAAACTCTTTTATGTTGTTTTTTTTTGCCTTTCAAAACTAAATTGTGCACATGGAAGGTTTAGTTTGACAACCAATTTGTTAATATTCTTATAAATTATAACTTTTTAGAAAGCAAATATTACTAGCAAACATGAATATTCTTTACATTCCTAAGTAAGGGAACATTATGAAAAAAAATTATTTTATTACAATCCTACATAGTTTTACTAAAATTGGAAACCAACCTATTTCTGTATTCATAATACTAAAATATCATTGTGTGAAAGAAATAAAGCATTAGTCTTTAATATTTACTGTATATGAGTAAAATAATAAAAAAAAAATAAAAGTAAATGACATAATTCAAAATTTCATTGCTCTAAGGACAATGCACAACCTTTACTATGTTATGGTTCATTGAATAATATTTTAATTTATCCCTATTTTCATTCCTAATCATTATTTTACCTTTAAACCCATGTATACTTATAAAGATGACTCTTATTAGAAGTTAAAATAAAACAGAAACCTACAATACAAAAATAAGTATATCTTTAATTTTTCAAATTTATTAATATGATGGGAATTTATAACTTATAAATATTTGTAAGTATTAAAAAAAATGGTTTGAAATCCTTGGGGTGTGTAGCTTATTTTTAATACTCATTCAATTAAATCAAGTTGAGCAAAATAAAAACACCACACCCACTTAACATATATGGGAAGTACCATTGCCAAATGTTCTGTATTTCCATAAGACCATACATACAGGAATAAAAGACGCATTCATCTGTCTATAGGCGAATAATGTTGGAAAGTAAGCATTGTGATTAATGCTGTTCTACTCCGCCTGAGTCTCTCGGAAGTAAAATATTAACAATGATTTGACTGATATGACAAAGGATCAGAATTCTTACCCATAGAATTTGATAATAACATGTAGCCCAATATTCCTCATATTCGGCTACGTATTTTAAATTTTTAATAAATGTCCACTACACATTCTGGCCCATGGGATATTAGAATCATGGTGTACATGGTATAATGTTATCTTTAAATTATTAGTATCCTCCTCTTCTTGTCCAGGATGTTTACTTGGCCTATTTACGATATTGTAACTTTGGATATTCTTTTTGAGAGTTGCCTCAACATTAACATTTAGCAGAGTAAAATCTAGCTTGAAATTTGTCTTCCATGGATGAGAAATTCTGAACATTGCAGTTTTTTTGTACAAATTGTAGTTTTAACAGATAGTCAGTTTAAAAGAAATGGTGATCCAGAGCGTTGATATTGGTCTAAAAGCAATCCCTTGGTTGCAAAAGTATGTCATCATTTGTATTTTTTTAGTCAAATAGCATGGTAAAATCTCCTCCAAAAAAAACCTGGAGGGCTCATAAAAATAAGAGATCAGCTCTCGATGGAACATACGTAGGAGCCAAAGAAAAGCAAGAGAAGGAAAATATGCAGGTAGTTGATCTAAAGTTTTACTACGTTATTGTACATGTCACTGGTAAAAGTTTTAGTAAAATCGTGAAAATACACATTTTCAATAAAAAATGTTGAATTTCTTTGGTCTGCTTGTAATATATAATAACAGATTTATACTGATAAAATTCTCTCATACAGATTAGCCTATGAACTAAAACTATGCACACTAGTAAGAAGATATTATAAAGAATTTAGAACAAATAATTAGTACGTAATCCGCCTACTCCTACTTCGACTTCTTTTAGAGTAGAGTGACTGCAAAGTTAGAAAATATATTCTAACAAATTCACAATCACTAACTCTCTCTCTCTAACTAAATAATATATCAGAAATTTAAACAGACCATTACTTTTTTATTACTTTTTTAATGATAAAAATGTTAGTTTTTTCTTTATTTTTAGTATATAACCCCGAAAATTTTATAGCACTTAAACAGGTAATGAATGGATCAAAGATTGTTTGCAACTTCCAGTGCTGTAAACTGATTTGGTTGTTACGGATAGTCTTATCAGAAAAGACAGTAATTAAAAAGAAGTATTAAACAATTTTACCTTTTAGCACCTTTAGATACTTTAATGTCGGCTTTGTTACTTCGAATAATTTCTTGTAATTCTTTCACGTCTTCGGTGTAATCTGACATTTCCTGCTTCAATTCATGTATTCCTTCCTTCTCAAGTACCAATGATTTCTTGGATTGAGCTAAAATATGTCAATAATTGTTGAAATCTTATATATTACGACTTGTGTCAACTCAAAATACTGTGAACATGTTAAGTAATGAAAGTAAAATGTGTGATATAAAGTAAACATTTTAAAACAATGTTTTTTCTAAAACTAAAAAGGTCAGAGAAATTTTAACACGTTAATAGAGTGCCCATCGACATATTATAAAATGTAATTAGAAACACTACAATGAAATTTTAGGTATGCAACCCTAATTTAAGGAATTATCATAAACACAAATTATTTTTAATAAGCATCATTTGTGCATTGGTTCAAAGGTTGCTAACAGTTGCTCAATGTTAGGTACACACATATTAGAAGTTTTTTGATTTTTTCATTGTCATAAATTTTCATATTCTTAATTTCTCTTAAAAGAATTTCTTCAAATCGGCACAGTGCCTAAAAAGTTTTTTTGATCAGTCATATTAATAAATTTGAAAAATCAAAGAAATTGCCCAATAATACTTATTTTTATATTGTATTGTAGGTTTGTGTTTTATTTTATCCTCAAAGGTAAAATAATGATTAGGAATGAAAATAGGGATAAATTAATATTATTCAATGAACCATAACATAGTAAAGGTTAGTCAAAAATAAAAAATATTTATCACATCCACGTCAATTTAAAATGTATAATTCTTTGATATAAAACAGACAGACACCGTAATAGTCCCTCAAATGTTATGATTTTTTTTTAAACTTAACATAGAATAATAGGGTTCGAATTTCACACTATAAGTATTGAATGCTGGTTTGTTGCATCTCAGAGCCTAAACTTTAAATTATCTGATAGTCAGTAAAATAGAACTAACTACCTTTAGGGACTTAATTTAATCAATAGTGCAATGACACTAAATCTTATATTGATGCCGAGTGATGGTACAATTGAATAAAGATAGTAATATATCATATTGAAACACACAAATAATTCAATTGATCAAGAGATGATGTGGTACTACCATCAAGGTTGGTTGAACTTTATATAAAAAAAGGCCCCAATGCTCAATAGCCCATACTATCATAAGTCAGTGATAGAAAATAAGCATAATAAAAATATCAATTACAGTTATATCAGTTCCTGATTAACTATTTGACTTTTATAAAACAATGCATTTTTAACATTCATAATCAAAGTCATATCGGAGGTTGCATATCGATTGACCATATTATCTGCATGTTTATAAAGATCAACACCTTTTTCTTTATTTGTCTGTCTAAAAATGATAAAATCGGAACTATTGACCTGATGATGACACGGTTTACAAAGGTCTATTTACTTCGGTTGGTTTTAATTTCGAGTAAATGGTGCTAGATTTTATCGGTATCATCATAGTTAAACCATATAATGGTAAAAAATTATTAATATTACATAAGAAATAAATTGTACAGGTTATAATCATTTAGGTGTGATACGGTTTAGATTTGATTAAAGAACCAATACAGGATAAGAACCAGATATATCTTGTAATGATAAATAAAATATATACCAATATTTTCAATTGCATCCTCAATGACTTCCATGTCCTTAGCTGACAAAACCTCCTCTTTCTTGGCGGTTGGTTTCTCATCTGATATAATTGGTGCTGGGTCTCTCAATTCTGGAGTGTTAGCGGCATCCATAACGGTGGCTTTATCTATGAGTTCCTCTTTTTCACGGTTCTTGAGATCTATTAATAGTTTTTCCTTTTCTACTTCTTCACGTTCCTTCTTTTCTTCTTTAATCTTTGCTTCCTCTATTTTTATGGCTTCTACTTTAGCCTGAAATATGCATGTATAGCAAAATGATAAATATTTCCAAATCTACCGTAAATTAATTATGTTCAATGTGGTATGAAAATCTTTCATTCAGTAATAAATAGACAGTGATGTGCGAAATGATAGAAAGCAAATTAGTTTTTTTTAATATTGTGTTAAATTGTATCCTTGTATAACCTAATATTGTTTCACATTTCCTGTTATCGATTTAGGAAGATGTTTTTATTATTAGGATATAATAAAGGCAGTTTTAAACCTAATTTAAGCCAGAAGTTTTTATAGAAGTCATATCCATTACAACCAAATATTCTCAGCAATACTCATATATACATTAAGCTAAGACAAAAGCCTATTCAAATACGATATAAGAATTGTATTTTGTGAGATGATACGCAATATGATTACTATGATTTTGAACTGACTGGAATAATCGGCATAGTATCGGAACAAATTTGTAGAAGAAAATGAAGCTATTTTTATCCTTTTATAAATTCCTTCATATTTGGGAGCATATTATTTTATATAGTATTATACAAGAGAACCTATGTTTCAAATATCTCAGTCATAGGTATATCAAATTTAGTTCAAACTTTGAAGGTTCACCGATTTATATCTTACCTTGAAATCAAGTTTACCCTCTTTTTCTCCAATTGCTGCTTTAGTTTGAGTAACAACTTGTTCAGGAAGTGCAGTAATTGTAGCTTTTAATTTAAATGCGGTTGGAACATGATCAGGAACCATTAGAGCACGAGACAATAGTAACAAAGATTGGGGCACTTTTTCATTGAGAGAAAGATCCAGCCAATTCTTCAGTTCATTACGTAATCTTTCTTCTGAAACTCCATAAGCCCTCATGCCACGTGCTTTACAAGCCTGCTGAAGTTCCGACAGATTAAGACTATCGACACCCTCCTTCGCTATCATTTTATCATCTGCTGCTAACGACCTAAGTTTTAAGCGTAAATTGAATCTCAGCATAGCACTTGTTCCTAATGTCGATACATTCAGCACTCGACATAGAGCCACAAGGTGTTGCCTCTGTAAAGAATCTAGTGTTATCTCATCCTCAAATAATGTTGCAAATTTCATTATCTCTTCACTAGTCGCCATTTCACCAGATTGTCTCACTCTAACAAAAAAATCTTGAAATTCCTTGGCCTGCTTAGAATGACGATCCTTTGCTTGAGGTGCCATTTCATCCAGGGTTTCTTGGAAAAATTTGGCCATTTCCAGTTTTACTTTCAGATGTTGTCTATACTTCTGCTCTGTTTGGCTTCGGGTTTCAAAAGTGGAAGGCAGCATTCCAGGGAAAAATTTAAGTACAATGGGTAGGGCAAACTCTAAGAATGGTACAATAATGAATACTAAAAATGGTATTAATCTAAACAAATCACCAATTGTTCTGACTAAGAGTCTATGTTCCCTCCTGCTTAATGTTTCACCTTTAATGATTCTCAAAACTAAACTGCTTGAAATTCTTATTTCCAGTCCGAGCAAGCGGAATCCGTGGTAGTAGTGTACTAATTCATCTTTGATTCTCTCTTTGAGGCTTTTTTTTACCACTACTTCTGTTTGTTCTTGCCCTTTTTCCTCTCCTTCCAAGCCCTTTTTTAGTGTCTTAACTGTTTCTTCTACTTTCGATGAAGGTTTCAAAGGTTCTTTATCAAAGAGTAGGGGTGTAGACGAGAAGTTTCTTTGCAATGTGAGACTCGGTGAAGGCAATGTTAATCCAGCGTAATATGTATTCAAGTCACATCTTTGTGAAAATGCAATGTAGTTCCAATGCGCATTAAGACCAATGGTTCTCCATTGGCTGTTTCTAAAATCATCTGGAAATGAGTGAAATTTTTATATAATTAAACATTTACTGAAACATAATTCTGTTGATAAGTAAGCTTTCTTATGTAACCTATGTCTTAAATTAATATTTGTCATAGGTATATCAAATTTAGTTCAAACTTTGAAGGTTAACCGATTTATATCTTACCTTGAAATCAAGTTTACCCTCTTATTGATTAAAAAATAAACAAAAATAAAAAAATTATCAGAATTAGAAATAAAATCTATAAAGCATCTATATAAAAGAAGATTATCTGCAACACATATAATAAAAGTAGAAGACAACTACAAGATCCACTATGCAAAGAAAGAGATGAAGGTGAAATATCATATTTCTGTCACATTCGTCTAATAATCCAGAAACCAAATAAGTCCCCCTAACCTAAAGAAAAAATGTTATACCTCTGGGATTCTGGTAGACTGATCAAAATATTAGTTAGCTAAGAAAAACAAAATACGTAGGTTAAAGCTCAATGACTTCAAAAACAGAACAATGGAATCTAAAAACCCAGTACTACTATATCTACAGGCGTCAGAATCAGAACTCACAGAATCGGATAAATAGCAACCAATACTTCACATATGTCGTAATCACCCCTGATAAAAATAAAAAATTTAAATATACAAACATCTCTCCAAAATGGACTGTTACTGCGGGTGCAGTACACTACCACCCGCCAAAATCCACTAACTACTTCAATTTCAGATCATCCAAGAGAGAAATGAGACTAATAGAGCTAGAATATGTAATATTCGTAGTATGGAGAAAGTAAATGGGACATTATCGACGCATCAGAAATAAGGTGAGAATTAGAAATAGAAGATAGAAGTACCTACCTATTTTACTACTCTGTGGTAACTAAACACGAAAAGGGAATAGGATTTCTAGTTAAAAAGCAACTAAGTAATGTAGTACAAGACTTCATCACTATATCAGAAAGAATTATTTTTTTAAACATAGAAATACATAAAAAAATATTTTCATTAGTACAATGGTATGCATCCACTGGCAGATGTTAACGAAATGGAAATCTACAACTATCTAAAGTAAGAGCTACGAAGCCATGTAAGAAGAATAGTGTCCCATTTCTTTATTACGTAATTTCACAATTACATAATTAGAGACTGATTTTGAACTTTTATCAATATGTAGCTCAAAGGCACAATTCCATATTTACAGAAGTATGTATCTTGAGTTAAATAACAAAAATAACATATTGATCAAGTTAATATCATTGTAGATTGTAATGTAACATCTTTGAAAATAGTGGGCAACACTGTCTGTCTGTACTAACTAGTTGCATTGCGGCAGTTCCACATAATTATTTTAGACTCGGATATTTTACGCATGACACAATAAATATTGAGCTAGAATTAGTCCTTTCAAATAAAAATTTAATTCAAAATTGTCTAATGACCTAACTTAAGGGAACCCCTCCAATTGCGATGCATTGTGGGTACGTCTCTTTGGGGATGCCCGTGAGCATCGCTTTAAAAATTAAAAGAAAGTTTTATTAAAAATTAAAAGAAAGTTTGCTCGATAGTGAGTCATCCAATTCACATAGACTCAACCAACCTAGTTCAGTTAAAGATCTTCTTTTAGTGTGTGTTCTGATTTGTGATTGTGAAGTTATTCGCCACAATATATTCTACTCTTTGTTTAGATCATAAATTAATCATACATGTTACAACTATTTGAGTATCTAAACATTTTTTTATTACCTATTAACTAACTAGTTTACTAAAGCAATTTTATAAGTACCATCCAAACAAATTTTTTAATTTATACCTATAGAAGTTACATTTGTTTCAGTTTAGTGATAAAATAAAGTGAAAGGGAGATCACTTTTTTATATCTTTTAATTGAGTAACTTTTGAGAGTGTTGTAAATGTCATAAGATCAATTTTGATAAAACAAACTAGTGTTTTATTAATATATTATGAAATTAAATTGTATTTGATAATTAATACCTGTCACACATAATCAATTTTTAAAGCTTATCAATCGACATAATCAATTTTTAAAGCTTTCAATGAACTTAATTTTTGGTAATTATTTTTCAAGTCATCAACAAAGAAAATCGTATACAATTGTTAAACAAATATACACAATCTTCGATTTAGGAACATTTCTTGGGAGAAGATAATGAACAAAGTGCAAACATTGCAAAAAAAAGTATTAAAAATTCCTGGTGGCCTATCTAGAGCTTTACATACCCTTATGCATGCTAAGCATATTGGCGAAATGCCAGGGCAAAACTCCAAAGAGAGTACACACACATTTTCAGGAGAAAAAAGTATAAATAATTTATAATATTTCATTTTTTTTTATCATCACTTATTCTTGTTGATTTCATAAGTATTACTTTTTTCTTTAATAAAAATAGAAATCTACCTCCTCTCTAACCTCAATATTGTAATCTGACTTTTATTGATTTGCTTCTTAAAACTACAAATACTTTTTGTCCACAATACCAAGTCAGTCCTGTGATTAAGTAATTTAAACCCATAAATTCGTTACTAGTTACATAATTCAGATATTTGGAAGCCCTAAACAAAAACCTAACTTTTGCGGGAGATGTGAATGGAAAAGTTGGAAAACCTGAACCTGAAATAATGGACAAACATAGTTACAGAAAAGGAATTAATAGAGATCAAATGTTTATAAACTTCTGCCACCAACACAAACTAAAAATAACTAGCACAATGTTTAAAAACCAAAAAAGCTATGGTGGATATGGTTAACAAAAAATGAAATAGACTTTGTTGCTATCAAAACTCCCAATTGTGTAAAATACTGTAACGTAGTTAGTAAATTATTACACTCTAGCGATAACTGACTAGACAGAGTGACCTTGAGTATAGAGTCCAAGATACCCTCTTGAAGACTTAATCAGAGAAGCCTATGAAAAACATACATTACGAAGAGTTTAAAGAAGGGTATATCAACCTCACTCTGATAATGAAACCGTACAAACTTTTTATGACGTACTGAAAAATACTTTATTAAGCAGCTCCAATGAATACACTATACCAAAAACACAAATCAAAACAAAGTGGCTTATAACAATGAAATTGTCTAATTTAAATATAAGGAATGTGTACTCAAAAATGAGAAAAATAAGAGAAAAGAAGAAAAAAACTTACACTCCAAACTTTATATAAAATAATAAATGAGAAAATTAAATAAAATATAGAAAAGTATAGATAAAAAACATTAGAAGAATTTTTAGTTAAAATAGATGCGAGTTAGAAAGCAGAGGAAAGGAAAGCAGAGCAAAGGAATAACTATTAACATGATAATTTAGAAGTACCAACCAAAAGATTTACAACAATTTTTAAATGATGTTAACGCAAAACAAGCAGCCAAAATAATAGATGGGCTTGCAAATAGATATACTTTAAAAAAAAATGTGTTCAAATAAATTCTGCTAAAACTTATAACAAAATGAAATAAAAACCAACCAACTGAACAGGACAGCTTTATAAAAAACTTTTCTACCATCGACTATATCCATATTCTGTGCGAAACAATAGAGAAATACATAGAATACAATATGACCTATATATTGATTTTATGGACTACTCAAACGGATTCAACGAAATATCGAATGAATAAATGTGGTAATTTTTGAACAAACAAGGAATAAACTTGGAGTGTATCAAACTTATCAAGCATATATGAAAATAGTACAGCAAGAGTAAAAATAGAGTCATTAGGTCCAACTTTCCAAACAGAGGGCGGAGTAAAAGAGGGATATCCATTCTCACCAAAATTATTCATTGCTATCTTGGAAAACATATTCATTTTTAATTTCTTGAATGAATTTTTCAAATGAATTTTTAAACTTTTTTTTTTTTTAATTTCTTTTTTAGTTATATCGGCGTACGGATGGGGTTTATTTGCGGAGTAAATGGAGGAAATTCCTTTGTTTTCCAACAATTATGGAAAGTTGGTCACGAATAGTTACAAACTGGTCCATTATAGATAGAAAATGTAGGAGATACTCAAAAGGTGGAATGACAACCTAATAAATAGTGCAGGGAGACTACGATATAAGAATTCAGCCATTGGAATACTAAAACTAGACCAATGAAATTGTGTTTTATCTGTTTTGTTTCTTTCTCTACAATTAAATAAAAATGAAAATTGGAATAAATTAATATTTATTTATGGGTCAAGTGCAAATTTTTTGGTTGCAGTTATTGTAAATGAATTATTGTGAAAGTTGTGTTTTAATTATTATACGTAATCACGTTTTTTATTCAGATGTTTTTCTACTTGCATATATATTGAGAAGGGCGAATTATTATTAAAAATATTTATAAGTCATGTAAAGAAATTAGTATTTAAAAAAAATGTTTTGTAATAACAGCGTATTATTTTGGTATTTAACATAACAAAAACTGTATTACTTTTTTATTTCATGAAATATGAAATTATTTCATGCAATTTTTTTAATAAATTTTACAGCAAAATATGTTTACTGAAGACATATCAACCAATTTATTTGATAGTAAGACATAGTAGTAAAATACATTAAAAATAATTTCATAAATCATATTGTTTATCAAAAAACATGTGAATCAAGTTCAGGGTTATGTTAATATAAATAATGGAATTATCACGATAGATGATAAACCTACTTAACAATTATATTAATACCGTCAGACCAGACGCCAACCAAACAAATTGATTTTTTATTACATCATTAAATTAATAATTTCAGCGATATTACATAAATATTTTTTTGACATTTCAATGAAGTCACTTGTCACAATAAACAGGGTAAAAATAAATAATATAGACATGATTGACTTACGTTTACTTTTTAAAAAATTCCTTGTGTGTAATCCAATAAGTCTGTTTGATTTGAGAATTCTGTACATTTTGTAAAATGTTTGTGAAATACATAAATTTTTTGAATGACACACCGAGCTCGAGAAAATCAACTTTCAACAAATCTCGTCTGTTCTATTCATTTTATTTCTGACGTTTGAATAGCCCTAGCCAAAGCTACAGTTGCCTCCTAAAAGCCCATAGACGATATTGTCACATTTAAAAATCAGGATAATACAGCCACGTTTTAGGAAGCCATTTAGGAATTAAAAATAAAAGAAAAAGTAACTATTTAACTGTTTTCGAAAATTTAAACAGCTACGTTTAACTTTTCATTTCTATTTAATCAGGTATATCAAAACCAGTTACATATTGTAAAATAGCTGTAAAATAACCAAGCTTCTAAGTCAACGCAGTCAACAAGAACTCTACAAATACAACCATTTATGCCGCTCGCAAATAAATCAAAACCCATAGATCACATCCCTATTAACCTAAAATCATGAAATTTAACAAAAAACAAGGTCTCACAATAGGAGTAACGAAAAAAATCTGAAAATCGATAATTTGTAGTTACATCACGTAAACAATTTTTTTTTGGTATATATGTGCCCGTGAAAGATTTAACAGGCAATATATTTTCGCTCCAAAAAATTTAAATTTTGTAAATGTAATACGTATATTACGTACCATTAAAGGTTTATAAATCTCTAAATGCGTACAGATCCCTTGTAGTGCGAGGTCCACTCGTGCTTGACGGGTTTTTTATTTCAAATTGTAATTTTATCACCATCGATTTAATGAAATTAAAAAACGTGCATCAATGTGCATCAAACAATATTCTCCTTAATAAAGTCTTTTAATTTTATGAAAGCTATTTATTTTTCTGAAAACTCACGAACATATTATAAATGCCTCAAGCCACTAAAATATTCAATTCTAAAATGATAACTGCATTGAGGGTTTTCTTAGATTATTTGCAATTTGTTTTTATTTGCGTTTTGTCGAGGTTTTCATAGAAACTAACGAAATTAGGAGAGCAACGAAATTATATTTCTTTTCGAAAAAAATAATTTACAATTTTCTTTAATGCATGCATTGTAAACAATCGAAAATGATAAATGTGCAATTTCGTCTATTGTTATAGACAAAGTATGCTAATGAGAGGTGCTAATATATTTTCCATTATCATCTTAAGTATTAAGCGATCGCAACGTATTTTTTGTGCTTTATTTAAATATGGAAATAATTGATTACCGCAATCCTATGATAAACATGACGTGCTCAACTTAGTATGTCAACAAAACCTGTGAAAAGGAAACTTCATATTACGAAAAAGTCTTCTTCGGCACCACCAGTTTAAAACAAAAGACATTGCTAGAACGGCAGTTTCAAAAATAGTTTTTCTAAAATTATTTTCCCTATTCTTCACAACCTTTGTACCATAGACTTGACATACTACGCTTTATGCTATAAAATTGTATATAAATTAAATTTTACCCCTTGTATTATTTGCAGTGTAGCTATTATCCTTCAAATTTGAAACTCGTCGTTTGAACATACAATCAGGGCTTGGAACCGGTTTGATAAATACCAGTTAATAAAGGTTAATACCGGTTTAAAATAAAGGTTGCGTTCTGAACGAAACCTTTACGTGAGCCATTTTCAAAGAGCGTTATTAACCGGTTAATCCCGGGCGCCGAACTTGCAGTAACATGTTCTCCGGCGATCTGCGCTCCACTCCCTCCACTCCCGCTGCTTACCGTCCTACCTTTTCGGCTATACAATTTAATAGTTTACAGTGCGTGCGAGTAGTGATGCGTGCTATGGGAAGGAAGAAGGAAAATAATATATATCCATATTTTAACTTTGATGAAGCGAACAAAATTTCGCGATGTGTTATGAAAGGTTGTGGCAAAATATTGAAGGAAAACATCTATGCATATATTTATTTATTTATTAACCTTTTTGTAAGGAAATTTTATTTTCATTAGTGAAGTGGAAACTTCTTTAGTGGTACATTACGTTTTCACAGTAGGATAATTTATTTTATATAAAATATCCATGAAACCATAAACGTAACCGGATTTCACAGTTAAATATAAATGTATAATCTAGAAATAATGGCTTGTTTTAAAGTGAAAATTCTTTATCGGCGCTTTGGGCTTTAACAGTAAAGTAATTCAATACATTTAAGGACGTAAGGAATTCAACATGAATGATTTAATGACTTATCGTGTCTGAAAGTAGGTACGAAAATACTCAGTGTGCAGCAGTAGCCTGTCGTGATTGGTCTGTTGGCTTATTTTACTTATATTGTTGAGAAGTTTCATGAACAGTTTAAATGTGCAAATAAGTTTCATTTCGAACACATTTAAATAAATATACGGCGCTGTCATTTTTGTGTAGGTTCTTCTATCTCTATAACCACATTTCCCACCCATATAAGTTAAGAAATATATAAATACCCTTAGTGGAATATAAGGACCTACATAACAATAAAACTATTCATGAAACCTATTTAAATGATAGGAATTTTATTTCATCTGTAAATAAACTGAGTGTGTTGGAGAAAAGTTTGATTATTGAATGGTGTATTTCATTTCATATAATTGTAGGTACACCATAAAATCCATTCTTAAGTTAATAAGGCTGACATTACCGTGAAACCGCGATCCATAAAAAATCCATTTCCGCATATTGGCTGGGCGCGTGACATCAGCACCGTCTAGCATCCGCAACTTTAAAGGCAAATCAATTTTATTTGTACGCTTCAAATTAACGGCTCTGGCAAATGTTTACGTGAATAATATAAAAGTAACCAAAGACAACTGTGACTATATTACATGCACTTTTTTCTTTAAATTGTTGTCCTCACCGTGTATTAATTTTACCTTTTTTATTTTTGTTGAAAACAAAATATGATTAGTGTTTTCGATAAAATCATGTTAAGTTATCTTAGATTGTTTGTTTTGTTACTTTATACTACTTAGAGAAAAATATCTAAATAAATACTTTTATTAATTATTAACTTTTTTAACGGTTTTAGTAGTCCGTACGCAGTATATATAATATCTTTCTTTTCAGCTCGACAAAATGAGTACAATACGTATTGCCCATATTATACTACAAAAAATGTCAGAAGGAATGCGTTTTACAACCAACTACAAAAAATGTCAGAAAGAATGCGTTTTACAACCAACTACAAAAAATGTCAGAAGGAATGCGTTTTACAGTGCCTATCTATTAATTTTTTGATCTAATTTCCAATTCGACACCGGAAATCCGTAAAATTTGACTTCTATTAGTTAGTCACATTCTGAAAATTAGCTTTTAATCCATAAAAAGTTAGATATGGATTCGATGGAGGAAAAATGCTAATTTTAGTGATTTTTAAAATTAAAAAATATACATAAAAAATTACGTATTTAAAAAAACAGGGGGGTCGTGATTATTCTTAAAATAGATTTTAAAAATATTTACTCATAATATCTTATTTTTTCATTGAAAATATTGGAAAATACTTCATTATTTTCCACTATTTTCACTTTAAATTTATAATTATATACTAACACTCAACAAGCATCTAAACAGAAATATTAATAACGAAAATAAACAAAATAAAATATAAATTTGTATTTAAAAGGTAAATAATTATGATGTTTATATATTTAGTTTGTGACAAATAATTTTGTTAAATTATAATTTCGTGGATCATTTTTACATACTTTGAATAAAATGTTTTTTGGGTAGATAAATAGTAACATTTTCATTGTTGTTTAAATGCATTTGTGCTTAGTTATTAATTCATAATAAAAAAAATTATGAATTAATAAATTAAAGATTTAGCAATAAATTTCTTAAGTTGATAGAATATATTTTTTTGTTAATAAGTGAGGTAGACGTCATTTTTCAAGCTTTTTTTGGAATTTTTTTTTAATCCCTTCTTTAACTTTTTCTCTTATTATCATCATTCCTATCTATATGTTTGTTATATACGTAATATCTAATTATTAATTTAAAATTTGAAAAAATTGCAATAAAAATGGGGATATTATTGTAATTTTTTTATCCACTCAATTTTCGTAATAAAATGATCACAACCGAGACTTATTTTTTAAATACGTCGTTTTTTATGTATGTCCTTTCATTAAAAATAAGTGAAATTTTCCTAAACTGTACTGGTTCCAAAAGTAAACACGACATTATACGTAAGTAAATTATATTATCTATGACAATATTTAACAGGAGTCTTTAGATATTTCCATTTCTGCTAGATCGGGCGATTTTGTTACTCCCACTCTGTAGTCCGCACCCGGCCAATACATACTATTACACACACAAAGCCACCATATAAATACCTGTGGCCAAACATAACTAGGAATCGCATAGAGAACCTCTATTGTATCCTATCGCTTATAAATGCTGTGTTGCCTGTCTACGTAATAGGCGTACGTATTCCTCTAGTTACTAGTATGTGAAATATATATACAAATAGATATATTTCACATACTAGTTTATCCAATTCCGAAATGCTGTTAATACTTGTTAATTGAACGACTGTGTATTATATTTTTATACATAACTTTATTTATTTTATGAATGATATCAAGTGAGTAATATTTTGTGGTTGTTAGTTTCCCCATCTGTCCGTCGGTTTAATTATGATCGCTGTAAGTGCTTATAACCAATTTAAAATTATTTGCAGGGAAAGCACGATACAAATTTATTGCGCCATTTCTATAGCCGACATCGTATTGAATACGATAAAATAATAATATTGAATTTGAAAAAAATAATAATTTGATCTTTTCAAAAATTTTACAGTTTATTATAATCGTTTAGTCAGTCGAAAGTAGACTCTTGAAATCCTTTTCAAATTTTTTAAAGTTCGTTTTTACAACTTCAGATAAAGTTTCCGGTTTTAAAATGTTCTTTCTAGAATACGTAGGGCTTGATAACCGGTTAAAACTTTAAACCGGTTTAACGTAAGTACATGTAAATCTTTTTATTTCGGTTACGCTCACCTTTACCGGTAAATAACCGGTATTCTCTATGGAACGTTTTAATTTTGGTTACGCATATTACACAGGTATTAAAATTGTTTAAGCGGTTTTAGACTCAACTTTTTTCTTTGATGTGCCGTTGCATCTTCGCGCCGCTGCAGATAGGGCCAATGTAGGTTATTGGTGATATAAATTAATATTATCTTTTTTATTGTAATTAATTGTTTATTTGTACGAAAAAAATAAATAAATAAGTCAACCTGGACCCATCACTAATCTCAAAATGCCATGTTATAGGAAATATCCGCAAATATTTATTAGTAACTAGCTTTATGTTAGTACAATTATATACTTACCAAGTAAAATAAAAAAGAAAAAACGGAAAATAAATAAATACACTTGATTATATACGTATAGTCACTCTGAATCAAAAGATTCTTGTCTTGGCTCTTCTTACCCTGCCATTGAATATTGCTATAGCGTTTTTGTGGAATGCTTTTCTATTTATTTTATTGAATTTCAGTGACATATTAGTTAAAATAGGGTCAGAAGATATTATCGTCCTATTAAAAACATCTGTCAATATATTGGTTCCTGATGAATTTCTTGATAGAATTTCGCTGTAATTTTTGAAATCTTTATTGTGCTCTTCCAATGCTTCCTCGCTTAATTGACAGGTTGCCAAGGGCTGCCATTAAATCAGAGCAATTTCTGAGGAAAAAATATGCTATTGTATAAAAACAATAATTATCAATTATTTGAGCAAAAGTATTTATATTGTAAAATTTATCAATTATCAATTTTTTTCTTGTTGGATAGCTTTATAAGATAGAAGTATTTTCATCATATAACTATATATATATATATATATATATATATATATATATATATATATATATATATATATGTATATGTATATACACAAAAAACGGTTTCCCTAACTGACTGAACTATCAGACAGAGCCCAAACAACTGGACGTATAGAGCAGAAATGTGGAATATAGGTAACTCTGGTGACGTAGGTAAGGAAGGATTATGGAAAAATGAGGGTCGGGATATATGGGAAAAAGTCACAGGTTGTGGGAACTAAGTCACGGGTGATAAACTAATATTATTATAAATAGTGAACCCATGCCGGTCGAAACGCCTCTAAAATATTTTCATCTGTACACTTAATGTCCGAACTTGTTTCCATACGTGTTTTTTTTCTTTTAACCGGAAAAAATATTTGCTAAAGAATCGTTAAAGATTTTTGATAGCCAGGTTATGACAAATTAACAATAAACTTCGATTTAGGAAACATATTTTATTTCAGTACCTAATTATTAAATTAGTTTGAAAAGTGACAATGAAAATATTGACACGACACAGTATTATGTCATCATATTGAACATCATATATTTAGAGTATATTTCTCTTTACATTGTTAATATATAGTAAAAATATGCTAAACAAAAATAAAATTACAATATTACTGGTTATTCTATTATATGGCAACATTCTATTTCCGGTACAAATAATTATTTCTTATAATTAGAATGTCTTCTATCAACTAATCTTTGAGTGACATTCTTAAATTATGCAACACGAATTTAAAAGCCGAAAATAATTTTTCAGAGGTGTGGACAAAACCAAATTAGATAATAAGTATAATTGTGGGTCTGTAACTTTTTTGTGTTCCAAAACTCCAAAATATTGAAACTGAAAGGAAACAACCGCTGATTTAAGAAGCCAATCAAATTATTATTCAATTTAATTTGGCTCTCTGTTTTCTATACAATTGAGCGGTTTTGCCAGAAGGAGTCTACCTCTCTTGTGGTACTGGGTAATAGTGCATTTGAATTATCTTGGACTGTCGGAGATTATAAATTAGTAAACATGTTATGTTTACTCGCGGGTTCAGATACATGACGTTTAAGAAAGGTTCATTCGTGAAAAGTGATACTTGCCTTTGTTTCATACATATCCCCAAATGTAATGAAAAGGGAGTAATATTTTTTTCCGTCTCAAAAATGTGCTGCATTCTAAAATATAAAAATCTCCAAACGTTAGTTGTTCTCCCTGTAAAATTTTCGATAATGACCTGCAAGGTGCTAAAGCGTTTAAAGAGTCTTCTATATCTGACCAAGTAGTTTATGTCATATGAAGTTGGGCATAAGAACGGGACTGACAAAAATGTTTCAAACTCAATAACCGTTTTAATATGTCCACTGTTGGAGCCCATCTTGTAGGACAATCTATCAAAGCTTGTAGTAAATTACGGTTTCTTAATGGGATCGTCGTCACCGTAGTGTGTTGGGTTGATTACAAGGCGTATAAAGATCATACGCCTTGTGATCAACCCAACACACCACGGTGACGACGATCCCATTCAGAAACCATAATCGCGGGGCACTGCAGGGACCCGGTTTCGATTCCCGGCTGTTCGTCGAGCGGGGCTGGACTGGTGTTATGGTTGGCTGTAAGATATTGCTCTCGTAGCAATAAGTCCGCCATAAATTTAAATTAGATACATTAAAGTATATAAATAATTAGTAGCGATAAATAAATAGTTCCTCCCGTTCTTGACAGCCATACAAGTTGCAAGGTATGTGCAGCGCACCTAACATAAGTTACCTTTGGGGGCATATTCATTCACACTGCTGTTTTGCTCAAATTGCAGATCATCCAATAGTTACTGATAATGTTGATATTCGTATAATCCTCTGGTAAATCCTGATCATCTACGCTGTCGTTAGTAGATTCCATAACATCATGTGATTCTCGAAGCGCATCGTCTAGTTGCTTAGATATGCTAAGCATGTTGGAACTGTTGTCGGTGGTGATCGAGTAAATTTTTTTGATATCAATCCCGGCTTAAAATAAAGATTACAGATTCTTTAAGAAACTCTCCCTTATTGATCTGATCCAGTTCAAGTACACCTAGCTTCCTTAGTATAATTTTAGCCTCAAAAATAAATTAAATGTTCAGTCCAAGGAATCTTCGAGTTTTAACCCTAACCATGTCAACTTTTAATGCCAGAAGTTTATTTTTAATCTCTTTAAGTATGTTTGTTCGGATTTCACATACCTTATCTTGAAAAAATGTTTTAATTTCTGCATTAATAGAACTTCGTTCATTTTCTGTCATATTTGGTATCATTTTTATAAAATTTTTAAATGCCTTCTCGCCTATGATTCAGAACGGCCGTCCGTGTATCGTTACTAAATTTAAACAATTGTTGATGACAGCGGCAAATGTTCCATTTCCCTTTCTAGCCGGTGGAACTTTCTCTTTATTTGCCAACATTATTATTTTGTTGTATTCGATGCGATGTTGGGTATAGAAATGGGGCAATAAATTTGTGCCATGCTTTCTCAAGCAAGCAAATAATTTTAAATTTGTTTTAAGCACTTACAGCGATCATAATTAAACCGACAGAAAGATAGAGAAACTATCAATTACAAAATATTGCTCCACTTATATCCGTTCATAAAAGAAATAAAGCTATGTTTAAAAAAGATAATAAACTGTGTATTATACAATTAACAGGTATTAATAGCATTTTGGAATTGGCTAATCTAGTAAGTGAATGTCTAACTCGTATGTATACGTTATAAGAGGGATACATAAGCCTTGTCAAGGATGCATTTACGTATAGACAGGCAATAAAGCATTTATAAGCCATAGGACAAAATAGAAGTTCCATATTCGACTCGTAATTATGTTCGTCGACACGTATTTATGTGGTGGCTTTGTGTGTGTAATTGTACTGGTAAATATTTTCGTAGCTTAGTATTGGCCGGGTGCGGATTACGGAGTGGGGGTAACGAAATCGACTGCTGCGCTCGCTATAGCAGAAATGGAAATATCCAAAGGAGCCTGTTAAATATTGTCGTAAATAATATAATTTTCTTACGTATATTGTCATGCTTACTTTTGGAACCAGTACAGTTTAGCAACATTTCACTGATTTTTTATTGAAAGGATATACATAAAAAACAATCTATTTTAAAAATAGGTCTCGGTCGTAATTGATCGGATAAAGAAATTACAATTTTTTACTATATTTTTTTATTGCAATGTTTCTACTATTTTCACTTTATATTAATAATTAGAAATTACATATTTAATAAACATAAATATGAATGGTGATAGTAAGAGAAAAATTTAAACAAGGGATTAATAAAACATAAAAAAAAGCTTGAAAAGATAACGTTTAACTCACTTATTAACAAAAAAAATATATTCTTCCAATCTTAAAAATGTATTATTAAATCTTTAGTTTATAATTTTTTTTTAATAATAAATTAATAATTAGGCTCAAATGCATTTAAGCAACAATGAAAATTTTACTATTTATCAACTCAAAAAAATATAATTTAAAAAATTTATATGTCAGAAACTAAATATGTAAACATCATACTTATTTACCTTTTGAATACCTTGCAAATTTCTATTTTTCTCTTGTTTAATTTTCGTTACTAACATTTCTGTTTAGACACTACATGTGTCGGTACGGTTGTTTTGATTTTGCAGCAAGCGCATGCGTCTTTATTTTGTTCACACATTTTGTTCACACGTTTGGATACACTTAATACATTGATTGTACATGTCAAATTTTGAATTAATATCTTCAACATTAGCGAGAAGAAAATATGGTCCCGTGAAAATGCGGTGAAACAATACAGTGATATGAAATTAATCCTCAATTGTGCGACACAACAAGCAAAGATTATAATAATAAAATTAAGAAAAACGTAGCGTTAGAGCGTTTTGCAGAAGAATTCAATACCACGACTGTTGAAATCAATTGGAAGCTACATAATCTCAAAACACAATTTGGCCAAGAGGTTAAAAACAAAAGAAACAAAAAATTGGCCAAAGTACGGATGAAGTATATAAGTCGAAGTGGGTATATTTTGATCTCTTAAAGTTTACGTTAGGAACTTATACACCTACAGAGCCGGAGGATTCTATGGTGAGCGCGAAAATGATACAGTATATTGATATCTCCTTCTTCTTCTTCTAGAAAAAAAATTTGAAGTTTTCTCTCTCTTGTTTAGCGTCAACACCAGTATTGTATGCTTGTGTTGGTTGTAGAACAGTTAAATCATGTATATCACTATTAAAATTTGGCAAAGAAATAGTTTGGATTATGTACCAGAAGAAAATTATGTAATACGCATATTGCGGAAATGATAACTTTTGCTTTGGTTGGACTTAAGTTTATCGTCCCTTGCAAGAGACGAAACCGCGAAGCAAGATGACCAAATACATTTTCAACTGTATTTCTAACTCTTGATAGCCGATAGTTGAATACTCGGTTCTGAGCTGGCTGTCCTCGAAATCTATAGGGTTTCTCCAAATATGGGTTCAAAGCAAAGGCATCGTCTGCCACAATGACGAACACTGCCATAATATTTCTTCCTGATAAAGTTCTAGCTGTAGGTAAATTCAAAGTATTATTTGAGAAAGCTCTCGATAAATCATATTGATTGGACACTCCACCATCAGAAATTCTTCCGTTGCAGCCAACATTTAAATAATTAATTTTATAATGTGCGTCCACAAATATTAAGAGGAAAATGCTATGGAAGCCTTATAATTAAAATAATTACTATCACCATCTGCACGTGCCAGTATCCGAATATCCTTCCAGCGTGCCTTAGATGGGCCCTGTATCAACATTTGTTGGGGGGCCCAAATGAAGGGTAAAGATTTTTCACAAAAGAAATAAAAACGCTCGCATTGAATTACAATAATTATATATTGATTACAAGTTATTACTTATAATTAATGCTCCTAGTAACTTAGCTAGCCAAACAATTCAAATCAAATATATACTTTTCATGCCTTTTCTTCGGCGAACTTATTTATCAAATCATTCATAGCTGAAGATGATTTCAGTTCTTCTAAATTTTCTGCCTCTATAGACAATAGTGACAAGTCTGATAGCCGTTCCTGCGCCATAGAAGTCTTTAGATAATTTTTTATCAGTTTTAATTTCGAAAAACTTCTTTCAGCTGTTGCAGTTTTAACCGGAAGGTTAAAGAATAGAAAGAATGCTGTTATTACCTCCAGAAAACTGGATGCAAGGCTATTGAATTTTATCAGCGATAATTCCATGAGTTCTTTAATGGAATTAACTTTCTAAATTTCATATTTTAAGCATATTTTCAAAGCAATTAATTGTTCATAATGATCAACTGACATGTCTTTACTGTATTTAGCAGACAGTTTTCCGTCATCCCTTATTATTTCGTTCGATTGTGCGAACATATTACTCAGGTCACAGAGGCTCTGAAATCTTTGTTTAGTTTGAGAAATTAATATATCGAAACAGCAATAGTACACATTGACTTTGAATTACGATTCCGGGTCTGAAATTCTCTCATCTTCTGATAACTCATAAAAAAACGCTTCGTTATCTTTTGTCTTTTTTAAAAGGACAAAAGATAACGAAGCATTGCATGATGCTAAAGTAATTATAACATTAATTATACGATGCAATACATCTCGCCAGAAAGTAATTTTACTATTGACTTCTTTACTATTGACTTTGCAATAAAGTACCGATGGTATTTGTAACCAATTATTATAAGATGAGATGCATTAATATGCTGCTGTGAGTTTTCATGGTCAGATATACATCGTGTAAAATTGCTTCTAACGGAAACACCGTTAACCCATGCGGAGGAGTACGATTTGCTTTGACAATCTGCTAACAACCAACAGAAGTAGCAATAGGGCTTGTTTAAAACATTAGAATAACATAGTCACTGTCTTTGAATTTTTATACCAGCGTTATTTAAATATGAATAATGATAAAATTAATAAAATAAAGAATTTCTTTGGAAATCATTCAAACTAGAGGACTAAAACTATCAATTAAATAAATTTAAAGAAATTATGTTAAACATTTATTAAATTGCATATCAATTTATCACCTCTACTTAATCAATAACATAAAATTTTAATTCATAAAGGTATATTAATTGATTGAAATAAAATGAAATAAACAAAAGCATTCAATTTTTTTATTATGTAAGTAAATATATTTACCTACAATAATAAAACATTGTTTATAATCGACTATTGACGGAGGAGGTTATGAGTTTGGCGTAGGTATGCTTGTGTGTAGCCGATTTTATGTTCCCTCGAAGTCCCTTTTGAAATTTCGAAAAACAAAATTCACCCTTCGCCACTAGTAGATAGATCGGTACTTCGTACTTACCATCGCAATCTAAATCACTCACAGAAGCTGATTGCTGAAAAAATGTTGGCCAATTTTTTTATACTCTCCTCCTTTTTCTGTTTACTTTTTCTTTTCATAGGTCCACTGGGGTCATCTCCTTTTCTTTCACTCAGTTTTTTCACGAAACAAACTTTTTAACCAATAAATAATCACAAGCACAAGATTTTAAAACAATGTAATAACGTTTGAACCAGATTGAAATAAAACGCGTAAACATTGTACTCCGTGGTTTGTCATTGTCATTCATTTAAACGGGATATCTGATGTGTACAGATACGCATCACGGGTCAATCGTGAGACGTCCTGTCTTGCCAACTTTTGGGAAACCTTTGGGAACCTTGCCAACTTTTGGGCAACCCGAAAAAAAGAGATTCCTCCTTTTGACTTTCGCAATTTTTGAAGTGAAAACTTCTTTAGGAACGTTGCACACTTTTATATGATATGATTTTTTCCCGGGAAGTACGTCCTACTCCCTATTCGTATGCATAACATTCATTACTGAGTAAATTCTAAAAGAATAAACTTCACTGACACCGTTTTAAAAAATTCTGTTATGTGGAGTGTACAGAATTAAATTTTGGTCGGTGACTGATTAAGAATCTGTATCTAAATCTTAAACTGAAAAAAACGTAGTTTTTTTTTACTTTACATACAATCCCGCTTTAATAAAACGCGAGTTATATATTATATTGGTCATTGAAATTCCAAAACCGTGTATTCGTCCGTAACTCATTATGAAATTATATCTAGACATTTACCGCAATTATCAATGGCAGTTAAAATTTAATTGTTATTTTATATAAAAAAACATTAAAGTCTATGACAGATACGTAGTTATTTTCAATATCTCGTTGCTTTCAATTAACTTCACTTAAACTACAGGTTCGGCTCTCCTGACTCCATTCGAGCGAACGCAATGGCAAATAAAACAAACAACCGCGGGCGAGAGTCGTCGATTATAGATTAGTAATTTTTTTTTCTTTCTTTCCTTATCGGCTCGGTGCTAACTAAATACAGAATCAGCCCTATGTTGTAACATGTTACTTTATAAATAACTTAATCATTATGAAGTTTTAGTCTTTAAGCAGACGTCCGCATTTTGTATCATGGTGAAACCTATATCTTGACGGCTACGTACTTTAAAATGGCGCTTTATTTCACTTTACGTAAAGGTAGCTAACAGTTGAGGTTACAGGAGACTTTATAGATTATTTAAATATTTCTTTCGGTAATTTAATAAATTTAGCCTTACTTATATGATTAATTAAGAGAACTAAATATAAAACGACTAATTTTTATAGTTACCTTATAAAAAGTGTATTAAATTAAATACCAACAAACGTCATTATATAAGGTAGTGTCGGCTGAGAAGGCCCACCGCTTTGCATGGCCCAAGTACCAATAAAGTACTAACTAAATTACGTTTGAATCGTACCCGCCTATATTCACGTGTGGAACGGACCAATAGAAAAACAGGAGAGCGATGGTGTGCCGCTCACGGCCATCATCGGTCCATTGTCGCACGGTTTAGCGCTGACCTCGGTCACGGCCACTCATGTTGCTAATTTTTGCTGCCACAACACGTACGTTTTACTTGTTTATTCTACAATTTTTATCTGAATATTTTTTGTCTGTTTATTTGATCATTACTGTTTAAGATTCATATACAATTTTAGTGAATTTATTACACGCCTTACAAGACTTGATTGGGTCTTACAACCCTACAACAGTCTGATAAGGCCATTTAATTTTTTAATAAATAATAGGTCATAGGTAATTTGTAAGTATAGTATATTTAGGTGATGGGTAACTTTAAGAAACGGTTAAATTTGACTTGTTTATGAAATAATAATTAATTAAATCTTATAAGGACATTTTTTAAATTTGACATATTTTTTAGGCTAACAATTAAAATGTCTTCTCCGAAGAATAAATGAGGACTATGGTTCGAAGAAAATTTAAAAGAAGCTGTTTTAGCAGTAAAAACAAAGCAGCTAACTCAACGTGCTGAAGTTGATAAATAAAAAAATTCTAAGGCTGACTTTGAGGAATCGTTTGAAATCAAGTTATTTCTAAACAGACTACTTTTACTAAACTACAGGAACAAGAGTTATATCAAAGATTCAAAATATTTGCTGGAATTTGTTTGCCTCTTACTCCAAGGTTTATAAGGAAGTAGACTTTTAAATTTTTCCTTTGCTCAACTATACAACTTACTAAAAATCTAGGCCTTCCAACCCAATAGCGGGGCCTTCTAAACTAGGGTTTGTATAAAGGCCTATGAATGATTATGACATTATGGAAAGTTTAAATTAAAAAAATCTTGAAAATAAATCCTTAATTCTTAGATTAATTTCAATATTTCCTTAGACTATAACAAAAATGTTCCAGTGAACAGCCAAAAGGCTAGATCTGGGCTATATCGCTATGTAGCGCTTGACTTCATCTTTATAAAGGGCAATTTTCACATTTCTGTATCTTTTAACCATCAAGTGCTTATTTTTGCTATGAATAATTATTTGACTATGTGGACCTTATTATACATATCATGTTTGGTAAGGCCCGAAATAAGGATTATTAAAAAAGGCAAAAATACGTACAATTAATCACCACAACTTAAAAAAATATTTGAAATAACAAATGAGCAACACTTTCATTACCATCTCTTTATTTGAGTTTAGATGGTAAACCAAAGATTTATTTGATTTTGTAAAAAAGTGGACTTTCTCAGCCGGCGTTACTTCGTCTCATAAAAGTGTTTTGGATTTGCAGAAACGCTTATAAAATCCGCACTCAATAATTAAAATGTGTCTCGGATCCATTTACGTTATTAAGTAGTATTTTCGTAATGTACTTCTGACTATCTGAAAATAACAAAATTTCTAAAACTTGCGATCGATTTTAAAAGTGACACGACGAATAAACCTTACTTGACGCGCAACAAAGTAACCTATAAAAATGCATCTTCTGTCATCCATAGATAATGTACAGAACTGTAATCGTCGATGAAATAGCCCCGCCTTTTTCTTTCTGCTCGTAAAATTATATTTCTGCTATTTTTTTCTCTCAAACCCAACGATAAATAGAGTTACTATAACGAACAATAAAAGTTAAAATAATGCCAGTGCGATGCAAAGAAAGCATGCCGAGACAACCGTCTCGGCATATTCGGGCTGGACGTCTGTGGAATGGATGAGTCTGCAGATCGGTACAGTTGCATACGTCGCTACTTATTGTTTTATCAAAACAAATAAATTTATGAATTGTTCAATATTAAAGCGCGGTAAAACTTTCTGTGACAAACCGAATACAAAGCGGGCGAGGCCATTAATACATTATATTTCAAGAATATATTATTAAAAATAAATTATTAAAAATAAGTATTTAATGTTTCAGTTAGTAGTTGCCGATTATTTTTGGTCTTTTTCCAATAGAAACAAAAATATGTTATAATTCGCTTAAGACTGGCTTCAGGTCCTTCAAAATTTAGATCATTTTGTAATTTTTTCGTAGTTATAGTAGCTCTGTCTATTTTGTTTTTATCAGGAGTTCGAAAAACCGTGAAATATTCAGAATCTTTTGCATCTTTTACAAAACGTCTCACAATGACCTCGCAGGTATGCGTTGCTGCTGCGGTCTGTTTCTTACATTGTTTTAAATTATTTACTTCGCCGTTATCAGCTTCTTTGTCATATAACAGTTTACGTTATAAAGCATTTTATTTTCTTTTCTATGTAAAACCATTATCACAAAACGCTTTTCTGCGCAACTGTACTTTGAGGACGAACGGAACGTGGGACTCAACGCGAGAAGCAAATTTCGACTGTAGAGATGTGTAATTCACGAATGTTAGAAATAAAATATATAGCCGTATTTTATGACCATATCTATTATTCGCTCACGTGAAATCAATATATATCAGTATATCACTAGCTCGGGAGTGATCCGCGTCTTTTTCGTTTCACTAAATCAATCATTTCACTCACTCGTGGCTTCGTGAAGATAGATATAAAAATATTTGTTTTGACGTTACATGAAAGGGAAAGAAAACGATCGAACTGTTTAGTCAAATATGCACCTGGATCTATGTAGACGACGTAGCTAGTCGCGATCGAATGTGAACGTTATGATAAAGTATACTTTAGTTCGTTAGAGATAAAGTATATTTTAGTTCACTCAAAATATTTGTGTAAACAAACACTTTTTTGTTTCACTTCAAAATTTTAATTTAAATTTTTTTTTAAATTCTAATTTTTTTAATTGTCATTAAAGTGATTATATGTATAATTTGAATACAGGTTGACAGTCCTAAATCCTAAACCTGCAAAGTATTAAGCAAAATCAAGTGAATACTCTCGTAGAATTTATTTTTACTTTCAAACAATAGTGCATAATGTTCAGTTATTACTTTTTATTACTACGTTGTATGAACATTGTTCGACGTATGAGCAATAAAGAATTTCGTTAATAACTCGAGTACTGAGACACTGAGCTAAAGATGTAAACTTAGAATAATGAGTACTCCAGAAGGCGAGAACACGCGAGATAGTGTGTCCGAAAAAACTAAGCATAAAATGCGTAGTATCAAAACGCGGCCGTCATTGAAGTTTAAGACACAGCTCTGAAAGGTCGTGTGCTTTCTACCTGACAATATAGCTTAAAATTCCGGCTTGTGGTATTCCCGCCTGCAAAAATATCACTGGATTGCAAAAGAAACAAATAGGAATTAATTTCGTACGTAAATAATAAAACATAATTTAATTTTCAATTAACTATGCGATTTTAAAATATTGAAGTAGATTATTATTAACAGAAGAGCGCCATTTTTGCTGGTGTTGCCACCTCTTAAAAAATTGCTTACCTAAATTATTATAATTAATTAAAAATTGTTTACCTAAATTGTCGTCGCCGTCGTGTGTTGAGTTGATCACAAGGCATACGGCCTTTGACGATGCGACGCACCGCGGCGACCCGGGTTCGATTCCCGGCCGTTCGTCGAACGGGGCTGGACTGGTGTTGTGGTTGGCTGTAAGAGATTGCTCTTGTAGCAATAAGTCCGCCATATATATCAATTAGATACATTAAAGTAGATAAAAATAAATAAATTAAAACATCTGAATTGCTCGATAATGAAAAATGTAAAATTTAATCAGTTACAAAATTAGGTTTTGGGAGGTGTCGTTGGAGAATTTGATGTAACATTTGAAATTTCCGTTGTCATATTCAATTTTAGAATATTTTACCTACCTACCATGTGATAAAATTGCAACAGAGTGAATTATTAACATTGAAAATATTTAAAAAAAATATTGATTTAGCGAATAGAATGATTTAAAAACTTTTTTTAGAATTTTTGTCTCTGTCTTTATGTTAATTTGTACGGGTATCACGCAAAATCTACTGGACGAATTTTTATGAAATTTGGTATGGTAACAGTATATAGGAGCAACATATAAAAGAAAAAAAAACTTTTTTCTTCTTTTATATGTTGCTATTTACTCGCGAACGTAGGCAGAGCTATTTGCATATATAATCATTGTATGTAGGATTACAGAGACGCGCGAAAGAAATTAATGTTATATTCATTCATTTTTGCCATATGTAATTTCTTGAAAATATTGTTTAAAATAAGAAAAAATTTTATCACGACACTGAACGCTAATTAACATGAATATTTTTTTCATCCTGTTTTGAATTTCTTTAGTACGGGACTGATTATTTTCTAATTTTTATTGCGGCCTTTTTAACCTCTCTTTACTTTAAGACACTAAGCTAATTTTTTCCTTGCTGTATTAACAATAAAATATTCATATGTACCAAAAAAATGTGTAGACTAATTTGTACACACACTCGTATGCATGCACACGCAAACGCGCACACGTACAAGCACGCGCGCACGCATACATACACACTAACACACATATTTAATGATGATATATTTTAATTCTCATTTTAATTAATAAAATGGTAAAATGTGATATAAAGTTTTTAAATAATTTTAACCTAAATACTTTGGCTATTACGGCAGAAACTTCGATTGAAATGTTGATTAATGAGATCGAAAACCGACCAGCACTCTACAAAAAAAAGTTTAAAAGAGTACTCAGATGTAAACGTCAAGCGAAATCTGTGGGCGGGATTGCTGTAGAAACTGTCAAAGGAAGTGGAAAAGTTTTTCGTTGCCTAATTATTTCGTTATTATTTTCATGGTATTCTGTCTCTTTTATTGTAACAAGTTATTTATTATTCATATTATTTAAATTTTAAATATATTCTCCATTTAGTTTTTGTCCCATCCGTAGCTATATTCAATCAATAGCTATAATCATTGTTGTGTTCCGTAAGTTTTTTCTTTTTTCTATTTTTATCGTATTATTTATTTCTACCAAATTGAACCTACTTCATTTTAGTGAAAATGGATTTAGATATATCCTCTAAGCCACAAGACCCTTCTAAATTTCTAATCAAAGAATTGTAAAAGAGCAAATTATAAAAAAAATAAATTTAAAAATCTTTCTTCCTTTCATCCTTCTGACTCCTCCTGCACTGAAACAGAGGTTACAATTCCTCGCAAGACCCTCACACTCCACTTTCACAAGCAAATTCTGATTTACTCCCATCACCCCCGACGTCATCTTCTTCCTCCCGCCCTCCGAATTCTTTTGAGGGTCGTTTATATGTCTCTGGCGACGTTTGAAGAAAGGAACGCCATTCTCACTTTATATAATTAAATTTGGTTCCATCTTAAAAAATTACCACGATGGAGTTAAACAAATTGACAGAAACAGGATTTCGGTGGAGTTTTCATCTGTAGACGCAGCCAACCGTTTAGTAAACCGCTCTGCTTTTACGGGACAGAATAAATTGTTCATTCTCTCCGTCCCTAATGTCAGTCGTATGGGCATTATTCACAATGTTCCAGTAGATTGGTCTGACGAGGAGATTTTACAAAATATAGAGGAAACAAGGAAGTTGCGGTAAAGTCATTAAAGTCCGCCGTTTAAACTTCCAAAAATTGATCGATGGCCAACCCAAATATTTTCCATCAAAGACGTGGTCCTTACCGTTGATGGCCAAATCCACCCCAACGTATATTTATGGCATATTCCTCGCTTCCAGTTTTAAAATACAACTTCCCTATTACCCAAAGTTTCAAATATTGTAGATTTGGACATGTGGCTGAAAGATGCCTGTCGCAAGAAACTGCCCTCTGACTATTAATAAGGCGAAATGTGTTTTTTGCATTGGAAATCATGATGCAACTACATCTGAAAGAAACATATTCTATACACCTGAAACAGACATATTCTATGCGGAAGCGTCCAAAATGGTCTCTTCTGGAAGGAAATCATATGTCTCACTTGCAGCTCAACCCCTGAAATTGTTCTTTCTCCAACTTCTTCTCAAAATTTGTTCTCTTCGACTCGTTCTACCAAGTTTTCTCACAAAAAATAGTGACTTTAAATCCTTGACCCCACTCTTCGACAAGTTCCAGCCAGGGCTATGACCGCTGGGCCCTAGAAGAAGCCTGAGCAGACTTCCGAATTCCTCAATCTGAAAACGGCTGCGGCCTTAATCAACAACCTTCAGTTAATACTCCTTCTACTGCGAGTATTATTTAACTTCTATTGACCACTTTGATCTAGATTCTGAGTCCCCCAATCAAATACCGTCCAACGTTGCCTCTTCTATTCTTACCTTTTTTCAACCCCTCATTTATAAAGGTTTCACCAATAGTGGCGAGGGTCTTGCAATGGAATAGTCGCAGTGTTATTTCCAAGAAAGCAGATCTTCGTCCCCTTCTTGTCAAGTATTCTCCATCCATGGATTCCATTTTAAGATCCAAGGCCATGCCTGTCGCCGGGATGATAGAGCGGATAGCAAGGGCGGATCCGCCCTATTACTTGACAAATCCTTTCTCTTCTACCAGATGTCTCTTGGCTCAGTTGTCAATTCAACGTTGTTGCTGCAAGAGTAAATATATCACCATCCTCTCTATTTATGCCCCCCTACAAATATATTCCGTAGCATTAGAACTAAGGGATATTTTACTTAAATTTTTTGCCCGTACATTATACTGGGAGATTTTAATGTTCATCCCCATCTTGGGGTTCCACCCGAAGCAATCCCTAGGGGGTCTCCTTGGTGGAACTCCAGGAAGAATTTGGCCCGTGTTCACTGAATGATGGTTCTCCAACACAAGTTCCTGTCCCATTTCAGAACCTGAGCTCAGTAGATGTCTCCCTTTGCTCCTTATCCTTATCATACTTAGCTTTCTGGAATGTTGTATCTGAATATTATTGGTAGCGCCCATTTCCCATTCTGATCTCTATATTGATAAATATTGAAAAAAATCAACCTCTTTAAAAATATAAACTTCATTTGGATTTGGTGGGATTGCGCACTTTCCTCAATGTCGAAGTGCATTCCCTCCCTCCATTGGACCTGATAGCATTGACTCTTGCTTTAACCAATTTGTAAGGACTATAGACCTGTCTGCTCGGAACTTTGTCCCACTTAAATGATTTAACCTCGACTACAGGTCCTCTCCTCCTTGGTAGGATGGAGACTGCTCTGCGGCGGTTAAAGCCCGCAAAGAGGCTGAAGCCATATATAAATATAACATGTCGGAAGCAAACTTCCTCTTGTTTCGGAAGGTCCAAGCACAGACTAAACGAATTCTTCTGGAAGAAATTTTGTCTCTCCCTCTTTCCTTCTATATCCTCTTCTGTCGTCTGGTCTATTATAATAATATAAAACGCTTTTGGTTTATTTTTCAGCCTAATCTTTCCAAATCCGTACACAGGAATTGGGTAGACCAATTTTTAAATAAGCTTACTCCTCCATCCTTCCCAAAATTTAGACGAGTTACTTTCCAGATATAATTTTACTAACGCAAACTGTTACGTTACGGAATTCCTAATTAAAAATCGATTGAAATGGTTTACAGAACATCATCCCATTCTGAATCCAATCGAATTTGGCTTCAGAAGAGCTAAAATTACGATGGGCATCCTCGACGTCCTAACATCAGACTTGCCTTCTCCTGTCAAGAGTTCCTTGTTGCTTCTTTTATAGTCTACGTCTACGTACTAATCTTTCTTCTGTCTACGGTAATGTAAACTTTTCAGTCCTCAAGAAAATTCTTCATAATCTCGGGGATCCTGGTCAAAATTACAAATTTCCTCCTCAATTTTCTTTTAGAAAAATCTATAACTTTTAGAACCCCCGGGCCCCCTCCCTTAACAAGAACTATATGGAGTGGTCTTCCCCAAGTCTCTCTTTAAATCTCTTACTTTTTAACATATACTCTTACATGATTCACTCATTGGTAAATCCTTTCTGTACTGTTTTATAATAGCACATTATAAAACAGTACAGAAAGGATTTACCAATGAGTGGATCATGGAGGAGTATATGTATCTGCTTTTATATTCTTGCTATAAGTCAATAACGGTTGTCAAAAATGCTTTAAACCCTGCCTTTGCACATATAACAAATGGGTCAATTTTCACGGTATGGATTCATCATTACCCAAAAGCGCTGCGGCAATCTTCTCTAGAAGGAGAATTTCTCCACCTTTATCTATTTCTTATAATTCTTCCTCGGACTCTACTCTTTCCAATACCAAATTCTTAGGTATGTTCCTAGACTCAAAATTATCCTGGAACATTCACACTGTGAGGCTACCACCCTACCACATTAAAGTTAATATATAACGCTCCTGTCCGTAGTCGTCTAGACCAGTAGATCCCAAAAGGTGGTCCGCGGAACATTGGGGTTCCGTGGAAGGATCATAGGGGTTCCGAGTTTCGTCCGATGGTTAAATAAAACATTCGTAGACAAGAGTCATAACCGCGCCGCACCGTCGCGTCACTGTAGGTATACCGACCCGGTTAAAGAGCACGAGCAAGGACGGTGGAGTAACGCGCGGGTGCGCCGCATCAGTCGAGTCAATTACCGCGACAAGACTGCACGTGTTCACGTAATTGGTGTAAAGAGAAAGAGATTGCAGTGATGCACTACTGTAGGAATTGCTGGAAACCCGAATGAATAATGCGTTATTTGCAATAAAATTATGTGTAATAGCTCTCTAGTATCTATAAAGCTTAAACGACACCTTGAAACCAACCCGCAACTGAAGGATAAAAGCTTAAGTTTTTTGAAAGACACAAAGAAATACATAGAACTGCTGTGGCTGCATTACACAGATATGTAAAAACAGATAATGAAAAGGCAACAGAAGCATAATTCTGCTATGTTACAGAATTGGTCTTGTTAGTAAATCACACACGATTGCAAAGAATTTAATAAAATCATTTATGCCAGAAATCGTGAGCTGCGTACTCGGAGAAGACGCAATGCAGAAAGTTGCAGCAGTTCAGTGTTCCAACAACATCATATCTGAAATAGTCCATAAGAGTTCAGACCACATTGAAGATGATTTAATTTGTAGATTGAAAGACAGTGCGATGTTTGTAATATAGCTTGATGAAAGTACAGATGTCGCCGGGCTATAAATACTGCTTGTTTTTGTAAGATGGAGCATCTTTTAGATGATCTATAGAATATTTGTTTCTCTGTGCACCTTTGTAGACCAACACAACTGAAGAAGAAATTTTAAAAGTCATTGATAGTTACATCAGCAAACACCATATTGATATGATCAAATATATTGATGTGTGCAGCGATGGAGCTGCAGCCATAATCAGCAAAATAAAAGGAACTGTAACAAGATTAAAGAATGTTCTATCTAAATGTAGTAGTAGCCACTGCGTTTTACACCACCGTGCCAAGTAAATTCTCGATCAAGCCGTATAAATAGTCAATAACATTATATCATCCACTCCAATCAAAGTTTTTTTTTTTAAAAAGCGTCTGAAGATAATGAGAGTCAAGAAGTCAACATCAATAATTTCTTTTACACACGGAAGTAAGATAGCTTTCGAGAGGAAATATTATTAAGATAATTATGCAGCGAGCTTAAGATATTCTTGGTCGAACAACCCATTACTACGCTTTTTAAACTTGTCTGCATCAGTTACTGCGCTTTTTAAACTTAAAAACAAACTTGGTTTCTGGGTTGAATCTGTTGAACAAAAAAATTACATATGTTTTATTTTTTTACATGGCTTTCTGGAAGAAAATGTGTTGGAAGTAACCTCAGATGTCCAAAAAAACATACGTGAACATTTGATTAACCTTAAAAAGTCCTTGAAAAAAAATTTCCCGGAGAAGTTACAGGACATCGACTGTGTGCAGATTCCATGCGCAAATCAAACTAAACCATCGATGGTAACTGTGTCAGAGTATGAGAATTTGATCGACATTAAGTGTTAGTCCTTTCTAAAACAGAAATTCAAATTAGAAGATTTTAATTTGAATGACTTTTGGATTGGACTTGAAGATGAATAACCTGCAGTCGTTGAGGAGGCTATCATGGTTCTGATTCCGTTTGTAACGACTTACTGATGAAAAACTGGTTTATCAACTTACGGGTACACCAAGAACAAGTACAAAAATAGACTGGATGCAGTTTCAGATCTTCGCGTCCAATTGTCAGACATTAAGCCTAATTTTAGTGCTATTAAAAGTAAATATGTAAGAAATTTCATTCTTCACATTAAATAGTTACGTTGTATCTTTTTGTACAATTAATGTTTTATAATTCTTTTAATAATTATTTTTCAGAAATACACAGCATTCCCAGAGAATGCCGTGCTATTATGGAGGCCTTGGATTCTGCTCATCTTAAAAATATTTGCAGGCTTATTATCTTCTCTGATTCCATATGTTATTTACGGTAACTTCTTACTAATTATTTTTCTTCGAACTGTAGCTTTCTGATTCTACAGATCAAGCAACTTAAGCTTGATTTGGAGAGATCAGGATCTGATGTCGTTCTTGCATGGATCCCTAGTCATTGTGGCATAGTAGGTAATGAAATAGTCGACGCAAAAGCTCGGTTCGTCTCCGTGAACGGGAATCCATGTTTCACTATTCATTTAATTGAAGATCTCCTTCCCTGACTCGTTCCTGGATGGCATCTGACTTTCAAAGGGCGTAGGAAAGATCATCTCAAATCACGGGTACGAGGTATTTCCTGATCCAATATTTTATACCCTCAAAACCTTGGTTTTCAAATTTCTCTTTCCCTCGAATGGAAACCTCTGTGGTATCTCGCATGCGTTTGGGTCATTATTCTATTACTAATATACAAAATACAAATTTGGGACACGCTACACTAAAGTATTCAAAATTCTGAGGATCACAAGTGCTATAAAAATTATGACTGCTATAACTACCAAGTAATTACAAAAAAACTTTCAGAAAACCAAATATTTTTCTTTTTGTGTTGATTTTGCTTCTTATATCACTCATGTTGACCTATTTTCATTAATATCAGATTCATCATGAGAATGTACAATCCGTTGAACAATTTCTTTTTTTTTAGTACGGTCGGAAATCAGAAGTCATGTCTAAAGGAGTGCTGGGCACTTTTAAGACAGAAACCAGTCATATCAAAATGTTAGCAATATATCTGAATGCAAATATGACCAACGGTTAAATGAAATATGTCCTTTGCATTACTCAATTTTCTGGGTTCACTGTATCAACACAACGTTGGAGACTGTTCCGAAAATTTCTGACTGAATCGAAGAATATCGCTTTAAAAGTCTGTGGAATACTGCAAAATCGGGCAGAGATAAAGCCTGCACCGGAAGCAAGAAGTACTGCTACTATTTTGAGGATATAAATAGTTCTGGTGACGAATTAGCAGGGTGCAAAAATCATTGTAATTATTCGCAGATTCGTAGTTTGGCTATTAAATTAATAAGTAATTAAATTTATAATATACAAAATAACTTATTTGTTTTGTAGACGAAGGTTGTTGGAGTTTAATAAAACACAATTGTATATGGTTCAGTTTTTTATATTTTTATAAAATAGACACGTATATCTGTTATATAGCATTCAAACACACAAGATATTAATGTATTTGATTATAAGTCAATATGTTGAAGTAGCAATATATATATATATATATATATATATATATATATATATATATATATATATATTATATATATATATATATATTATATATATATATATATATATATATATATATATATATATATATATATATATATATATGTGTGTGTGTGTGTAAGAATAAGTACATTAAATGAATATTATTTAAACAGTACTTGATATGTCGTTAATTCATTTTAAAAAAATGCCGTTCATTCGAATGCATATCTTCCAAAACATAATTAAAAGCAATTGTTCTAAACTCTGAGATTAACGGTTATATCGTTTCAAGTTTGATTTACGTTCCTTAAGAAATATTTTAGGTTTTTTTAAATCTAATTTCTTTTTCGGATTTTTTAAATCTAACGCTTTCTGTTGTGAAATGTAATACCACGTACTTCTTCTGAAAGACTGTCTGGTCTATTTTTACGATTCAGTAATCACAATAACATGTCATTTTATTTGACAATAGAGACGTTGTATTTGATTTTTTGAAACATTTGGACAACAGGATCGGAAAAATATATAGTTAATGATAAGCGCTCAGAATAAATATTACTATTTTCATGTTCGCGTCAACATTGGCCATGAATTCCTTGTTGCCACTTACTACCAATTGTGTCCTGATTTACAGGTTATGCTTAAGTTCAGTATTGTAATATTTTCCTGGTTTTTCCCATATTTTTCAAGATTTTATATTATTCAGAATAACTTTCACGAGAGCAAGAAAATTATAAAATCTATTGTAAAATCTTATTCAAATGATAAAGTCTAAAAATGGATTTTGTATATGGAACGTTACTTGATAACTCCCATTTCGATATTAAATTTTAAGTTACTTTAAATACGCCGTGGTGTTAAAAAAGTTTTGATATTTCCAAGATAAATATCCTAATAAGACTGATGTGTCTCACAATCGCAAAAAGCTAGCCATATTTATTAAAATCAACCATCATAAATTATGAAACAGTTTAGGAGCTGACATTTCCTTTTGAACCGTAAAGATTTGGAAACCGTATTGAAATTGTCAATAGTTTCATATATTCTTTGGGTGGGTTTGGCTCTTACCTTAATCTCCTTGTAAAAGTAAAAGTCGCACTGATGAAATCAGTTCGGTTCTACATGAATGCAGAAGTGAATTTTACACGCAAAGCTTCAAAATAAACTCATTCGCTTACAAAGGTATTTTACATTGGTCAGCATGGTTTCGAAACCGGCACGAAAGCAGCGGAGACAACAATGTATGTGAACATATGAGCGCGTTTTTACGCTAGACATGACTGGCCGGCTTTGGTGACGTTACCGCAGCAGTGCTGTGCAGTCCAGTGTAAAAATTAACTAAGTATTATATAGATGATTCAAATTCAATAACTTGGTAAAAAATATTAAAATGTTAGGCATCGAATACCAATATCGACATTAAATGTAAAGTTTTAAATATTTTTTGTCTCTAGATATTAGTTTTTAATTCGAATTTGTTAAATGAATTTGTTTCAGTAATTCCGTTTATATAATTATTGTACATTGCATTAAATATTATGGAAATAAAATAAAGTCATAGTGTCGACTGTTAGTTATAGTAATATAATAAAAACCTATTAATAAAATAATTTTTCCACATATTTTTTAGAGTTGCAATGACATAGTTTTATATATATTAGCGAGAATACTAGTCGAATATTCGGCAAAACTATTCAATCGTCTACATGGATGACTAAAAATATTTCACAAGTTGTCACTATAAGCAGTAGTCTAACAAGACTAATGCCTTAGATCTCAGTGAAAGTTAAAGCCTATGGTACCAGTCAGGAAAGAACAATGTTTTTTTCCTAATTTGGTGAGGATAAACACTTTTTGAAAAGAGAATGTGTTCACCAATACCTTTTATTCAATGGCCTTATCATACGACAAAACAAGTAACGACAAAAGTTAATTTTCAATTTGGAGTCCAGACACATCGTACGTCTTTATGGCATTGCTGTGAAGAGGCAATGACTGAAATAAACACAAATGAAGGCGGATAAGTGAAGAACACCATTGCGACTGGTATTAAAACTTATTTCACATAGGTACACATAACGCATAAAAATAGGTAAATGAGAATCTATTTGCTTGGTGAGCAGTAATTAGAGTACAGTTAAAAAAAAAACTGTTTTCGGAAACTGGCATGGCGAAAAAATATAGAATACCTCCTAATAATGTAGAAAAATTAATATTTCTGCATTACTGTTTATTTCTTCTAAACTCTGTGTATAATATCAAATAAATTTCTAAGAGTATTAAAATAACTTAAAATGTATTAATTATAAATTTTACATAATGATTAAGACAGAAATGTATTTAATTTCAGATCACACAACCCAATTTTCAAATTAACTGTATGTATTTCGGGTTTAGCTGAATATTAAATCATGGCCGAATATTCCTTGCAACTCTAGTAATTTAGAAAAGAACGATTTTATTACGTAGATCGTTTTTTTTTAATTATTTGAGTTTTGTTTAAATTGTCTATGCTCATTTTGATATGAAAATAACATAGCAAATTTGCATAAATAGATTATTATGACTGAATTAAACCGTGTGGCATAAACTAGAAATAGTTACAGTTATCTAAACTATTCTCTAACATCGATAGCGCTATTTTGAACATACGTTTCATTGCTTGTTGGTTATTTTTAAACATTCAGAGGATTGCCATAAAACTATTAACTAGATGATATCGTTTTATAGTAAGATAATTAGAAACACGTATCGTTGAAATTAAACATTGAGCGACTACTCTTACGTTATTTTGTTATTTAAATTTTTTACGAAATTGAGAAGAAAGTCGTCCAACATTATTTATCACAACCTTCTTTAAAGTACAATGGTTATGAACCTTGGTATATCTGTCAATTAATAGATGAAATGTGTTATTATTGTTAATAAGATCATAAACTTTGTACTTAAGAAAAAGGATAACATAATAATAATAGAATTTACGGAAATAAAAATCATTTATAAAGTATAATAATCGCAAAAATCATTTTTGCCAGTACTGAAAATAAAAGTAAGTTAGATTCGTGAACTTAAGATATTGCGATCGCTTGTGGCGTTATGTTCAGATACGGTAAGTATTGCGTTTTAGAGTTATACAAAGGTATTAATTGTTTCGTGTTGTAAAACACACCGTGAGTAATTTTGTTAGCTGAATATAACCCACTAGCCGTGAACTGACAGTATTCACAATATTTACAAATATGAATATTGAATTTGTATAGTTTATCTTTGTCAACTTAACATGTTTATACATGCGCTGCTACTGCTGAGTCACGTTATATATATATATATATATATATATATATATATATATATATATATATATATAGTTATTATTGAAGCGCGTGTCGCATTGCCAAAAGTGTACACTGCATGAGACCTATTTATTACTTAAAACTTTATAACATATAAAGTACCTTTTTCAGTTAACATTTATTTTATATTTAAATTTATATATAGGTATAAAATACATTTGGAAATCATTATAAAAAAATTCAATCATGTTTAATAAAAAAAATCAAGACTTTTATTGATTAAGATCAAAATAATAAACTAAGTGACAAATTATTTGTTGTTTTCAAATATTTTATATTTATTGACGGCATGAATTTAAATTTCAACTCTTTTCAAGTGCTTATCTTTAAAACATTTTTCAAGCCAAGCGAGTAGTCACTTGGTTATCCATTCCGTAAATTTTATATCACTTGAAGTAACGTTAAGCATATTGCGTCAGCAAATGTGCACGTAAGGCATCGTGTCAAACGTTATATCAAGTTAGCGATACGATAGGCAACCATTGAAATAATATAGATAGGCCCCCAACACTTTACTATAGATGTTGATAAACTCCGTTCGTACAAAACGTGTGAAAATTAGGTATGTGTGAGTGAGTGTCCATTTAAGCAAGAAATATACGGTACGTGCATGAAGTTATTCGTCTCTTACACCCGGGGCATGTCATGTTATTTCTATCTCGGTCGACGCTATTTTGTAAACATTAAAAAAAATATATATTCTAAATAATTACGATTTATTTTGATATGTTGAATTTACGCGCGGAATGTTACACCTTTCATTTTATTTTTTTGACGACTGGTGTTTTGCGCTTCCGGATTGAACATGAAGTCGCATTGTCTCCTACAACGAAGTAATATAAGCATATATACAAATACGCTACTCGAAAAATTCTCCGTTGACATACGACCGTTTACAACGGCTGCAGTACAAAACTGAAGATTGACGATAAAATGTGTGGTTGCATACGATTTACGAAGAACAATCAATTTTGTTGTAATAAATGTATGGGCAGTACCCTAACCGAATATTGTAATAATAGTCTGCTATGGCAGTACCTATCTATATTATTTATATCTTTGAATAAGTCCAATGTTTTTATGAGTTGACAGGAATTGATTTGAATATTTTTAAACAAATAAATAAAGTAATCGTATATATTACCATAGACTTCTCTCATGTCTCTTTTTTCACATGTAGGTTGTTCACTATAATATTTAAGTATAATTTTGATTTAGTTTTCTAGGTGTCTAAAAATTGTATTTTCAGTAAAAAACAAAAGAAACCTCAAGTTATATTTCTTCAAGTATAAGTACCTGGTTAAATCATAACATTATTTCAAAGATCACTTTTTAAAAAACCCCAATTGGTAGATTTATCCTGGAGTTGTATAATACGGTAGTTGACTCATTCTAAATTTTGATATTTTTCGTACAATATTGTGAAATATTAAGTTAATGAAAAACCAGTCTTGAAAAAAAATCAAAAATTGATGGAAAAATAAGCCAGTTGGAGGCTTCTAAATTTGAAGATACAGATAGAGTTGAGTATGTCCCTGGCTCTTCCTCTCGTAGAATATAACGTGCGATATTAAAAATGACCTCACAACACAGTATTGCCGTCTTTCTCTAAAGCTTAAATTTAAACTTTTATGACTCGGTCAATTTTTAAGATTATTAAAAAAAATTTTCACTCTTCATCAGCTTGTACCTTGAAATTATGATTAATGAAATAAAAAAAAATTAGTCAAATACCCAATGGGCCCATCATTAGTCCGAATAAGTATTTTTAAATATTTATTAGTCATTTCCGCCGGTACAAACGCATTATAAAATTTACCAACGAATCTTTACATACATGATGAATATTTTTTAGCTTACTAACTGTAAGCCAAAAATATTCATATTCATCACAAAAAATAATAGTATTTTTTTGACATCTTTTAAATAGGTAGGTACACAACTTATGAGAATTTGTCATTTTGAATTGTTTTAAAATCTTGATATAGAATGTTTCTCATGAGAACTTTTGGGACTGTATATAGGTATTAAATGATTTCTTAACACTCGCCTTTAAATGTAAGTATATTGATAAAATATACTCTAATATATTTTGAGGGTTTACGTAGAGGCATCATTATTAGGTTTGCACTTGTTTCTATTCTGGCCTACTCAAACTCATTCAAAACCTATAACGTCAGTTCATAAAGGATGCCATAGTTTAGAGCAACGTAATTTTGCTCTCAACATTCTATAGTTTGGTTGACAAAATTTATTCCATATAACTGCAATTTTAGTTTTTTTTTTAGATTTGGAGGTCAAAAATAATTCATATAGCATGTTAAGAAAATAAATTTGCTATTCACATATGTTGGCTAAATAAAGTAGATAATTTCAGGTGATCTTCCTTCATACGTAAATTATCAGCGATATTAGTAAGTCAGTTGTGACTAAAGTGTACTTATAGTGAGAGCATGTGAGACATCAAGGGCAACATTATAGTGAGCAGTTCTGAACTACACAAACAGATCATTTAGAATATGTGATGCATGTCAGATTAGGTGACCATTCACAATTTATCTTATTGTGAGTTTTTCCACCCATCATTAATTGTTAAACATAGGCCGTTATATCTTTTAATTACCTGTAAAATTACCAGGCATAGCTTACCAAAAAATATTATATTTCATTATATGAATGCATATAGTATAAGAAACTGTTATTTTCCTAGAAAACTGAGCCTGTAACGTTCTGTTATTATTTATGTGGTTTCTTATACCTTTTGTTTAACTAAAAATGTATCGAAATATTTTATGACATTCATGTAACTACATGTATATGCATATAAACATAAACTGCATAATGTAAAATATATAATTTTAGTAGTCTAACTGAATATATCTATGTAAATTTACTGATATACACATATATAAAAACACAGTTTATTAAGCAACTTCTCTATTTAAATATTTAAACAAATTAATAATTTCTAATTGATATTACTTACTCATATTCATAAGAAATGTTTAAGGGATTAATTATTTTTATATGAATTTCTAAAGACTGTTTTGAAAAATGTCATACATCAGATATATGTATAATTATTTTTGAAGAAAAAGCTCATAAATGTTATCCGTTAAATAAAAGATCAAGAAATTTTCTCTTTAATTATGGAGTAAAAATAAATAAGTTCAGTTTATAATCACTTATTGCAAGAATTAACAACTAATTTTTTAAGAAAATAATGATTTGAATGCTTTTCACAAATTTGTCCGACCATTTAGAAATTATTAAATTTTTGAATAGTGATGTTGGCTTATAAACAATGTTATAAATATAAGTATATACATAAATATAAATTGTGATGATAAGATTAATAGCATTTGGTGTTAATTTCCGTGCGATATTTCTTAAGAAATATCGCTTAGTGAAATTTTAATTTTTTTTAACTATTTCATAAACAATAGTAATAATTATAGTAAAAAAGGCTGAACTAAGCCCATATTTATTTACGCTTATACACATTTTAATTTACAGTTCGATCATGTGTTTAAAAATAATAGGGGAAGGTGGGATGACCAGAATGTCCATTGTAAAAGACAAGACAGAGAACGCAGGAAAATTGCAACAAAGATTATCAATTAACTTGGAGTAAAATTTTAGTTATAGACGAAATCCAATTATATTAAGAATCAAAAATTTTAGTGTAACGGACGCTTTATATCAAGTTTCCCCAACTTCCCTTATTAATAATATACATTTATTAACATTTTTTTAATAACTACAATCATAAGACATCATTTTATCATATTTAGATTACCGTTTTAGTTTTGATATATTTTTATGTACAAAATAATTTTATTCGCCAATGTTTTATAATGTCTATATGGTTATATTCAGATAGCTAATATATGAATAGTAAACTCGTTGTTTACTAATACCTACCACAAATATAACATTAATTTTAAAACATTCATAAAAGTGATTCGCGCAGATATTGCAGTTGTTTATTAGAATTTATGATTGTTATGTGTCATCATAACTTATACTTGATTTACGTAAATAATTTAACACCAATATTTTCATCAACACTAGATATTTCCACATTGGTTCCATTTAATAACAACTACTACGAAAATATATTGAAGGACATAAATTACTATTTAAAATTTCAAAACTATTTACATTTTTACATTATATCTCTGTAAAATGCCCATGTACATAATATAATTTTTAGTCAGTTTAAACAATTAAGTGAAAAATTGTGATAATTATTTTTTATAAGTCTTGAATGCCCAAAAAATATCAATGACACAACAAATGTTAAAGATTTTTGTTACAGATATTTAATAGATGTCAGAATTTATATCAAATGCATATCAAACCATTTTGTGGTTATTTTTAATGGATATCTGAAGTAGTATATATTCCTAGCAGACCTCATCTTTTGATTTTTAAAGTCTTAAAATATTATGAATTGGTGACTTCACCATACAGGATAATAATTAATTTCAAATAAACTACACTTATCAGGAACGTAACATAATTTTTTTTGCAATAGATGGGCTTGCATCATATGTTAATCATTTTACAAACAATTGGTTAAGGCTTATTTTACCTAGTTTTTACTATAAAACGCTCTATGTAAAATGGGCGGAACATTTCAAAAAGAAGAACATCTAAATAAGTAACAGGAAAGTAATATTTATTTAGAGCATCAAAACATGCAATGAAACGGAGAGACCAAACATTTATGCATGCACATATATGTTTGTTCACCATATATAATAGAATTTGAAACTTGAATAAGGCTTAAAATTAGGTAGGTACATTTTTAAAAATCGTATGATGCACTATAATGCCCGTTATAATGGATATCTTGGTGCGATAGTGCATATTGAATTAGCTCGTCATTCTCGGAGCATTGTCCGAACGGTGCGCTCAAACAAACACAGGAAGCCTTATTTGGATCATGAAGCAAAAAGTTCTTTTAAATTAATGTCTCCGATGTTGACGGTTGGTCCAATGTTTCAAAGGTTTTGGTTTCCAGAATGGTGTCTGCTGGCGCACATACGTCTCAGGTCCACGGCTGCGTCGAGGGTCGCGCGGCCGGAGGAGACCGTCAGAAGTTGCTGTCGAAGACTGCCATTGAACGGGACATTTCCTCGTCATTGATGCAACAGTTGAGAAATTCGTCTAAGGTCACTACACCATCTCTATTTACATCCATCTTCTGTGAAAAAAGTTATTATGGTTTTAAGATTATTATAAGTCAAACATGAAATAATATTTGTTGGCATATAGGTATTGGTTTAATGTCTGATCTACAGGCTTACAAACTATATTAAGTAAAGCTTAAAGTACAACAAACACTGATATAGATACAGAACTGCATAGGCTAAGTTGCCTAAAATTAAACCACGTTTTTTTATAGATTTCTAAGTACTAATTATGTGTTCTTAGATATACTAATAATTATATTATTTCATCACCAATTCGTTAAGCAAGAAATTGTCACCATCCTAATTATTAAATTTGTAAGTAGTTAACCTGTAGGATCTAATAAAAGGCGTTATCATTAGAAACATCATTTATTATTCGAACGTAACAAAATTGACTAATTTCTTTTCAGCATGAAATTAATTTGCTTTTTTAAGTTGGAAAATGGCTCCAAGTTCGAGAAATTGTAACAATTAAGCTAACAACTTTTATTATATCTGTTAAGAATTCACTTTGAAGAAATAACAAAGGAATATGACAAGCTTTGCTAAAAATGTCTATCTTGATTATGTTGGGACTAGTATCGCAAATCAGAACAAGTCATGAGTTTCCCATCAGGTGTGCTCCACTTTGGCCTGTGGTCAAAGGGAAACAAAATAATTTTTCGATTCGGCACTCCCATGATTGGAATGAAACTAATAACACATTATGATGACTTATATTTTTGCTGTTGCAACATAAAAAGATTCCACCAAAAAAAATATAAAAAAAGTATCCTAATCTTCCATCTCCAAGCAACAGTTACTTACTCAAACAGAATTTAATGATTTAGTGCGAGATTTGGATCTTCCTAAAACTGCGGCAGATCTTTGGTGCTCAAAAAAGTTATTGGCTCTAGGCATTATGTTTTTGTAATTTATAAACAGATAAAAAGAATTTAGTTCATTTTTCTCTTAAGGTGATGATTTACTGTACTGCAAGAAAATGTTTGAAGTTAAATATGTTGCCAGTGAGTTGAGACTTTTTTTAAGCAGTACATTTACATAATGGAAATAAATAAGCTTCTTTCCTTCTTCGGTCATTACGCTCACTGGAAAGGATGTTATAAAACTTTAGCCCCTACCCTTGAAAAATTCAAATCAAATCAAAAATGGATCATAGGAGATGATTTAAAAGTTTTATGTTACCCTGACAACAGGGAAGCTACACTATCATGTTTTTTGTTTGAGGGGGTACCCGAAATAAAAATTTTGATTGGATAAGAAAAGATTCACCTTCGAGGAAATTTTATGAATCCGGAACAAAGAGTATATTGAGAGAAAACTGACTGATTTGAAAATTGCTTCCTTCCACTTCACATCCAGGTGGGGCTGATGGAGATATTTTGTGAAAACACTAACGAAATAACGAGTGTCACAAATATCTCAGCCAAAAATTTTCATCACAATCAACCAAGCTGAAATAATGAATTTTTGTAGATTCGGATATTAGAAGATTAATGAAAGTTAGGACTTCGTAGTTACAATGAACGCAGGAGAAAGTATAAATTAGATTTCTTTTAGAAATGTAGTAAAAATTTTCTAAATAAGTCCTAATTACGTTTAATTAGTAGAAAATATACTGGAAAATTTTAGAAAATTGGGATATAATATGTTTTTGAAAGTCCATTTCCTGAAATCATACTTAGATTATGTTCCGCAAAATCTTCGAAACTTTAGAGTGGAATAAAGAGAGAGATTCCACTAAGGTGTAAAAATAATGGACAACCATATCAGGACAAATGGGATGTTAACATGGTTGTGGACTGTTGCTGGATATTGAAGAGAGAAACGTGTTCCCTCTTCAACATCTAACTAGTGAAAATTATAGAATAGATAAGTGAAAATTATTAAAAACAAACTTCTAAGGAATTCGAAGGAGTCTATAAAGATTTATAATATATTTAATTACATGATTAGGTACGATAAATATTTTAAAAACCAATTTATATAAATTAGTTATATAGATTTTTTTATTTTAACAGTATCAGTCGTAACAAAGATTTTTTATCATCAAAATCCTTATGTGATAGAAACAAACCTGTCAAACATGAGTAAAATTAGCCCTACACATTTAGGCACTTTCCATTATCAAGATTTAAGGGTAGGTTGTATTTTTATTAAACAGTTTACAAATATTAATTCTTCACAATCTGATTGCCTACTATTTTTTCACAGGTGTAAAAATAGCCTATTTAAAAAATTATAAGATGTAAGATAATCGCCATAGTTGGCCTGTAACCTCCTAGCCAGATTTTTCCAATCCTGTTTTATTCATATTTTTGGTTCAGTGCTTTCGGAATTAAGGTGGGGAAAATGGTCTATTTTCGTTTATTTTTTGGAATATCTTTAAAATTGCAATTTAAAACAAGATCTTTCAAATGTTTCATATAAAATATAAATTAAGAAAAACATTTTTAAGACCTTATCCCTTTTTTAATTCTTATATGATTATTTTAAAAAAGTGAGCTGGCATAAAATATATGGGTTAATAAGATGGCAAAGTTCTAGTTTTTTTGTAGCATGGTTTCTGAGAAAATTGGCTGTCAATATAGAAACACTTAATATATTGCCTACTTTGTCTTTCAAAGGCGTAAAAACGTGGTGAATATTTAAATAATTATGATATCTAGAATTATCGCTGTCGTTTTCTTACTTTTTTTTTTCTTTTTAATCTTCTTTTTTTAATCTTTGTATGAGTTTCTAAAAGCCAATATTTTTTTACATAATATTAGGTTGAGTAGTTTTGGAAATAAGGGGAGACCATATTTTTTGGAATATTTTTCAGTGTGTCTGAGGATGTAATACCTAAAGTTATGAAAAAATATTTTTGAAATCCTGAATAATTAGCCCTTTCAAATGATACCCTATACTATATTTGGGATTAAAAAACATTTTTTTTGAATGCTCACTTTGCTTCCAAAAAATTTCCAAACTAAATACTTTCGACTTTTAGTTATTGAGAAATGTGCGAGTTAATAGGTTTTATTACTAGGTCATATTCTAAGTTTCTACATAAATTGGTTCCTGAGAAAAACGGCTTTGACAGAAGGACAGACAGACATAAGTGATCTTATAAGAGTTCCTTTTTTCTTTTTGAGGTACAGAACCCTAAACTACCTTATCAGAATTCAGCACTTAAATATTACTTTTAATATATACTTTTCAAGCAAACAAGTTTTAAAAAGATAGATTTGTGAATTACCTTTGAGCCCTTTTTATTACCTGTGAACTGTTTAATTTACACAACTATAATGTTTTTATATTATTACAGGTGCAGCAAAGATTTTGTAACAGTGTTGAAAGTAGCTGTATATATGCTGGAAAAAGTTCGATTTTTGTTTTAATACTCTATTTTTTCTTTACTTTACCCTTATTGGATAAAAAATCCCTCAACAAATTTTCAAAATTCTTTTATGATATTATTTTTAAAAACCACACAAATACACGAAATTAATATAGTTAGAGAAAAATTGTATCTTAAGTTACATATTGAGTACAATTTATTAATATTGGGATGTCTAACAAATAGCGACCCACTGTGAACCATTTAAATCTTTTTTATTTATAAAAAAAATGTCAGTCAACAATATAATCTACCACTTATTGCCATCTATTAGGCAGTGAGAGAATGCCGCTCTCTCAGAATTCAATGGCCTTGGCTTTCAAGATTTAGTGAGGTCTGGAGAGTACTCTATGGAGTACCTACATATTGGAGTATCATAGCTATTTTTCCACACCTTATGTGAATACTTCAGGTGTGGAAACATCCATCGGGCTATGGTTTCCCCAGACTCATGTAGCAAATGCACCATTCTTGCAACATTGTTCTTTTTTTTTTTTAAATACCAGCAGCCCATTTGTAAAGCTGGTCGAAGTACACATTGGTTCTTATAATTCCTCGTTTATTTAAGTTTCGTAATATAACATAGCCATATAGTATTCCATCTGCTATATAGAAAAATATTCATGGGTGAGAAACCTTGTGCAGTAACCAGTATCTGACATTTGTATATTTTTTTATAAAATGCTAATTTTTCACAAAACAAATTGATACTATCTGAATCCAGATCGGAATAGCAGTGACTAACTTATGGACAAGGGGTAATGTGGTTAGCATAACTCAGTTGGTGAGGTACAAATTTTGCCAACATTCACTGACAGATGAGCATATGAAGTTAATTATTTATAGTTGTGAGTACATGTGCAAGTTTGTACGTGGTGGTATTTGGATGCAGCTAAAGATTGTTAGGCATATTGTTGTTATTGAGCACAATTGGTTGTCCTCAGAGGAGCTTGTCTCCCAGGCTCTTATTTCTGGAATCAAAACAACGGAATCATAGGTTCACTTTCTTTTGGCTGGCTGTGCCCTCTTGAAGAAAATAGTTTATGCTATTGGTCGGCTGCCTCATGCTCCTGCATGTTCGCCTGCTTCATGCGACTACACACTTCTAATGTGAAAGGTTCTAGAATCTATGAAAGTTTCTATCAAGAATAAAATCTTTATCAATAAATTGTGTCTTTATCAATAAATTGTGAGGATTCTAGAAAATGTGATGCTGAGAAATACATTTATTGCAAAATAAACATTTACAATATTTACGACATTTTACATGTTTTTAATTTTTTGCATTTGTCGTCATTATTTATATTATTTTTGTTCCATCACCAATTATTTTTACATATGATGCTCTCAAGACAAATGTTTAAAAGGTTTCAAAACAATGATAAAATTTGAATCTTCTGAAAATATGAAACTGTTTACCAGTATAATATATGTATTTTATAAATGGTAATAATCATCAATCAAAATTCTTGAGAATTACTTGCTTTTTATGAATTTATTTAAGCCTTAAGAAACAAAATTAATAATTGATATGATAATATGGAGATACAGACCTGGAACAATCTTTCCACCTTATCCCTAACAGCTTCTTCATCAATGGTTGGGTCTGCTAATTTTCCCATTAAATCATAAATAGCAGTAACAATGTCAGTCATTTCCTCTTTTGTAATGTAACCATCTCCATTTATATCATATAGAGAAAAAGTCCACCTTAACTTTTCTTCTAGAGTTCCTCTCGATAGTACAGATAGCCCAGTGACAAATTCCTGAAATTAAAAGGGATAAAGTCTTATTACTTATTCTATAGTTACACAAAAAATGTTGTATATAAAGATATAAATATGTGTAGTGTTCTATTGTGTGAAAGCCAAACAATAAGATTGTAATTTTGGAGGTATTTACAAAACCAGTCACATTTATACATTTAATTGAGTGAATTATGTTGAAATTTATGTCTTATTATTGTATCCTAGATCACATAAAAAAATTGCCTTTGCTTTGTAAAATTGATTAGTTTATATGTTTAATGCATCTACCATTATTAGTATAAACTTTAGGATAATATCACTTTCCGTAACTTTTGTTTTGATTTGGAAGACTAATCGATTCTTCAGTATTCCTTGAGTCACTAGAGTTGCCCTAGCTATATTTATTGATAACTGGACGTTACCAGACTTTATCTACATATGATTCAAATATGACAGAAAAAAGTGATCAACTAAACTTTTCACCGCTGCAATCCTTTTATTCTGATTACACTACATTTTTTAGATATTTTAATTTTTCTATATGGTGCTCGCCGAAGTCATTCACGAATAGGCCATGTAACAGGTAGACCTTGATATTATCACCAAGCAGAACATAAGCTGTTGCTTTAATTTTTAAACTTGCAAAATTATAATTACATTTTTAAATCAAGAATTTATGTGTTTATTTAGATACTTTATTTTACAAAATAATTTATAAATTTGCATTCTAAGTATTTATATTTTAGATACAATTACAATACAGTATGTGAAAAAAGTATTTTGCCATTTTCACTCACTATTGGGATGGCATTTCATAAAACATCCTGCATAGATAACTAAAATTTTTATAGTAGTAGAACATAATTAAATTGGAAAATACTGAAAACGCTACAGATTTTGAGGAATTGGAGCCATGTTCAACGCCTCTTTCTCAAGTACATACACACACACACACATGCTTACGAGCCACATTCCACTTGCTCTAACACCCAAAATCTTATTAGCATTTGCAAATTTATTTATGTTTGGAAACAATATTGTACTGCAAAATTTGCCATTAAATACTACAATTTACCTCATTTATTTAAAACAAAACAAGTATTTGTAACATTGGATGATCACAAATACATTCATCTATCCCTACGTACATATATACATGTGTGCATACATGCAAACATATATATGTAAAGATATGTCAAAAACAATACCTGTTTTTGCTTCATCATAGTCGTTGCTTCATGTCATTATACATACCTGTGCATATTTACCCTTACCTACCTACCAATATACTAGTTGCTTCATTGCTTTATATACACCTGGATATAATGGAGAGTCTTGCAGTATTGGCCACAAATATATTCATATATACCTAGGTATGTACACTGCTGGCTAGAAGTTTGAGACCACTTAAGTAAAGTTGGAAAATTATATAAAATTGAAACAAATGAGAGTGTATGAAGAAAGAGGTTTAATTATCAGATGTATTATTCATTCATAAATGAAATACTTAAAAATATTCATAAAGTATCAATAACTGACATTAAAAATGGATATAATAATCAAAACAAGCTTTTCATAAAAAAAATCTTCCTTACATTTAATCACATTTTTCATGAGTCTCAGCATATGAGTAATCAATTTGTCGATTGTTTCTTGGGAACTATTGTTCCAGTTTTCGTGTGAAGCCTTCCATATGTCTTCTTGTGAAAATGGACATCGATATCGAACATTTCTATTAAGCTCTTCTCATAAAAGTTCAGGACTTTGAGGTGGCCATACCATGTTTTTTAACACATCTTACGTCTCTTATCGTTTTAAATAACTTCTGCATAATTTAGAATTATGTTTCGGGTCGTCTTGTTGAAAAATGAACTCCTTTTCAATTAATCTCATTCGGGAAGGAACAGCATTTGGCTGTAGAATTACTTGTATTGCTCTTTTATACCAAATATTTCAAACTTTGATTCGTCGGTCCAAAGGGCTTGTTAAAATCTTCTTTCATCCCATCTCGATGGGCAAAGGCCCACTGCGAGAGCTACTTTTTTCTGTTTTGTGGCCTTAACAGAGGTTTTCGGACAGCAACAAGACCAAACAATTTTGTGTACCGCAACCGTCTTTTTTACTGTAGTCAATGATACGGTATAATGAAGTAAGAACCTATTTTGAGTTAATAACTTTTTACTTTTTAGTACCTACTTTTATGAAGTTGGTTTTTTTAAGATATTTTATTTTATAATTTTATTGGTTAGTAATGTGAATCATCTCACTATAACTAATATTCAATTATTTTTTTCTTGGAATATTGTGTAATTATTAAACATCACGGGCAAAAGTCTATATACTAGATATAATTTCTAATAATTTCTAAAATACTATATACTAAATAATAGATAATTCTTTGTCTAAATTAGGTGGTTATTAATAATACACAGAAACGAAGCAAAAGTAGTATCTGCTAGTGTTTAGCTGTTGGGGAGTTCCGTTCTCCATATCTGAAGTCCAATATCAGATTTTGTAAAGTGACAACTTCCACTTGATGAATTCCGTTCTCCATACCCGAAATCCAATATCACATTATGCAAAGTAATAACTAAAGTAACACTTAACCAGCAGCAAATATATTGAATAACGAATGATTTACTACCATCTGTTAAGGAGTGCCATTGTTCATCTTCAGAACTTATTATCAGACCCTGACGTGGTCGATGGTGTAGTTATTTGCAAAGTAACTATTAGTAGCAAATATCTTTTATCACGGTTGTTTAATAACATCCATTAAGTTTCATTGTTCAACTCCAGAACTATCCCTGACCTGGTAAAAAGTGTAGTTATTTTGCGAAGTAACAACTATCTAAAAAAAGAATTACTAAAAAAAGAATCGTCGAAATTGGTCCACCCGGTAAAGAATTATTGCTGAACATACATAAAAAGAAAAGTTTCCGACGAATTGAGAACCTCCTCCATTTTTTTGAAGTTAGTTAAAAATAGACAGTTTGGACATTTCTTAGTAATATTAGGATATGCAATGTGCAGATTTGTATTTTATTACCTACAATTTTAGTTTATTTAGAGACAATGTAAGTATTTTACAAGTAGTCTCATTGGCTGGAAGTGTATATACATTCATGTATATATGCAAATATATACGAATATACATAGATATGTATAAAAAACAATACCCTCTTTTAGATTGACCGTGGTTGGTGCTTCATGCTATTATATATACCTGTACATACTTATATATCTACCTTCCTAATATCCCAGTTTCTTCAGATTATATCTGTAGGCAGATACCAACTAATATACTATTTACTTCATGTAAATATTTGCTAACCTGCCTACTAATATCCTAGTTGCTGCATTCCTTTGTATATACCTGGATATAGGGGAGAGTACTGCAGTATCGGTCGGCCAGCATACGCGTCTACGACCTTGCTAGTAAATGTAATAACAGATTATGTAACTGTAATAAAATTTCTCTGTATGCATTTCACTCCCTGAACATCTATTCTAAATGGTGCGAAACTGTCATTGTGTTTTTGTTCAGTATCGTAATCGAAATGAATGAGTTATTGATTGAGTATGGTATGTATATATGAATGAGTATGGTATGTATTCATTATTTATTTAGCTATTGTAAAACAAGTTAGTATTCAGTAAATGTGTATGGTTTTTTGTCTGTATTTAGATTCCATTCTGTTTATATTTCCTATAGTATTTGGCCATGTCTGACAGTATCATCTACTTTTTGACTTTAATTTTTATCATATATCTTCCGTGCAAATAAAGGAAAATGGCTGATAAATATTAAGTACGAAGGATTTCCTTGCTTGTGTGTGAAAAGCTGCAGAGCGTTATCAGGTAACAAGAAGTAAATTAAATGACAGAATTAATACAAGAAGTAAATTAAATGACAGAATAAATTAAGAAGTAAATGACAGAAATAATTTGGAAACTGTAAAATCGGTACATGAAGCTTGTGCCAACATTTTAGAGTTTTCAAAAGATGATATTTGCGATTATTAAATTTTTTTATTTGAGACCTCTTATGGCCGATACTGGCGAAATTTTTTTCGTGTGCTGATCTTTTTTGATTATGCAATTTTCATAATGAAATATTTTCTCTTGAACTTACTGTAATTTTAATAATAGTGAATATAGCTAAGAGGTTCTACTAAAGTTTCAATATGTCTTTTAGGTGACGGTTTGGTAGAATTCTTTCCTAATTACCTATCTGACTATTTAATGTCCTAGTTTTTCATGGCTTTGTATATATATATCTACATACTTAACTATCTACTAATATCCTAGTTGCTTCATGCCTTTCTATGTACTTGTAATACATTTATACTTGCCAACCTACATACTTTATTACTTTTTTGCTTACATCAAGATGAGCTCCTCACTACTCAGGTTGCTGTCATTACTATCTGTCTCCATCATTATACACAGGCTACTACTTGTGTCTGAATGATCCATTACGACAAGTTGAAAGATTTCAAATTCGGTAAATCTACTCCTCACCATTGAGAAGTTCTTGTCACTACCTTCTGGCTATATATTTAGACCCAGGTAACTACTTGTGACTAAAGAACTCGTCAAAACTAGCCAAAGCAGTCTACAAACGAGAAATCTGCTCCTCACCATTAAGTAGTTCCTGTCACCACCTTCCACTTTCATCATCATAATCTGGCCACCATTTGCAACCAAAGGAGTCATCAAGACACGTCGAACAAGCCCAAAATTGATGAATTCACTTTTGAAGCTTGAGGAGTTCTGTCACAATCTTCTGTTCCATCAGATTCAGGCAATCATCTGCGACTAAAGTGCCTATGAAGACATGTCAAATGAGTTCAAATTCTGACCCAAAGTTCTCAAAGGAGCATTGTATTCTCATCTGTTGAGGAATTCCTTAGGATTTTCCTTAGGACTTAGGATTCTTAGGTTTCTGAATATAGAGTTTATCATCAGGTCCAAACAATATTTACAGACCCGAGACTATATTTTTTGGAACAAAAATAATCACCGAGTCACGAATGTACACGTGAAAAAAAAAATACGCATCGAATTGAGAGCCTCCTACTTTTTGAAAGAGTTCTAAACTCGATGGGTCTACTACGCACCTTCAATGAGTGTCCGTCATATACTTTCATACTGGATTATCAGGCCGTGGCTCCACTTGTACTGTATAATTTTTTTTATAACCGTGCCTAAAATTATTTTATTTTAATCACGGATCGTGTACTTTCGTACATTATGGAGTTTCATAAACCATCTCCGGAGTCCATGGTTAGATCCCGATAAAATTTTTATGGGACGACCGTAGAAGTATAGTCTTAAATAAAAAATTATCAAAATCGGTGCAAGATTACCGAAATTATACATACATAGAGGGTGAATTGAGAACCTATACCTTTTTTAAAAAAATAGTAATCTTTAATTAATCATTACTGTAAAAAGCACTTTCGAGAAATATGGACAGTTTAACGGCAAGGAGAGAGTGCAACACTAATTAAACATATGAAAATATATAAAATAGGTTTAAACAAAGTAAACACACATTATATTTTTTTAGTATATTTTTCAGATAGATTAACAGTTTGGAATAGAAGTGTGCTTATCTTCTAGCTTATTACTAAATTTCGTGACAAGGAAATACAAGCACAATATCTTCTTTGGTGACATTGGCCCGGCTTAGCTTTAACGGAAAATTAAATATGTTTTACATTTGTCCATAATTTTGTAAATAGCAAACGTCATATTTGTCATTTTCATTACTAGTTTCTCTGCAAAGTATTTTTCCAGTTTTGTGAAATATTTGACCAATATAAAATCATAATTTCTCGGATTTTGAAAACATCTTTGGGATGTCTGTCTAATTCTAGAGGTGAATTTCGATGTCTAAAGTTGGAAAGCCGTAACAGAAATATTTTCCAGAATCAGAAAAAGTGTTTTGATTACCTGCATTTCCTTGGTTATATCTAAAGTTTTTGGAATCAAACAGCTACCAGTCCTAAAGCGTCCCTGAATTTTTTTACTGTGTAAACCAATTTCAATCTTTCATGAAAAATTGAGAAATAAAACTAAATTAATTGAAGGGGCACAATAGTAATGAGGGGGCCAGGTAGGCCTGGCCCACTGTAGAAACCTCTTGGGCTAGTCTAAAATATTAATTGTTCACATATAAATAACAAGATAAATCTTGAGTAGAAAATTTTACCCTTTTCCAGGAAAAAATCATTGCTACGCCTATGGTTACATTATACATCTTTACTAATTGCCTAGAGTGACATATTTTGAAAATATATATTTTTACTAGTATTCTATAGCTTTATTTTCTTAAGATAGTTTACTTATATCCTGTAAAGTTCTTAAATACGAAAAAAACAGTAGATAGATAAAAAAAATTTACATAAAAAAGTTACACAAAACTTCCATTGACTTAATAATTAAAGATAGCACAATCTGCTTAAGAGTGAAATAAAATACAACTTACTTCAAAACTAAGTAATCCGCTCCGATCTTGATCTAAAGTATTGAAGACATAGTGTGCATATTGTCCAGTGTTTGCTGCAAAAATATTTTTTATATAAATTCACATATCTGTACATACACTCTACTTATTTACTATATTAAAATTGATTTATGAAGAATTATGTGTAAAGAAAAATTGTGTAAATCTAAAATTTTCTTCGAGTCTGTAGGGTAAAGGTGCATATTTTAGAAAAAATCCTATTCCATTGCCTTAAATTTTAGTTTAGTTATTACATTCGCTGTAATAGTTTTTTAACATAGTTGGTAAGGAAATATTTTGTTTTATTTTAATGATAATATAATTTTTTATTGTAAATATTTTATTGAAACTATTCAGAACAATGTAGTTTTTCTTGCAGTGAAAATTTACCAAAGGGTGTACCTTTGGTTATATATATGTCGGTTATATATAATTTGTGTAAATAAATAACATTATAATATACTAAACTATTTGAAAAATAATTTGTAATGAAGAGTAATATTTATGGAAATATTATTCGTATTTATATTTCTAACAATTTAAGCTTTATTTAAATTCATATAACTATAGTTATATGAATTTAAGAAGAACGAGGATGTTTCTGTTGTTAAAATTGTACACAAGTTTATGAGAAGAGGGCGGTAGAAAAGGTGAGAAAGGTAGATGGATAAGCCGATAGTGACACATGGAGTGTGAAAAGCGATTATCATTGATTCCTTCTTGTTAATTTTTTACATATCCTTATTCAATAAGAGATCTACATGTGAAATCAAATAAAAAATAAATCACGAATAAGCAGTATAAGTTTGTATGTTGACAAATGAAGTCATAATAAAAAGAGAAATACATTGGTAGTGGGGTGAACAAGTGATGGTACGAATTTCCTCCTCCACTGTCAGTCCCTCAGCTTCAGTGAATAGCAATCGGCGAAGTGAGCTTAAATTTGTAATGTCCATTATGCCCTCATTGCCTATGTTATAAGGGTATTGGTGTTGAGGTAAGGTGTTTTCATTTATATTTGTCAGTGATATGAAGATGATTAGGTAGTTTCATTAGTGTCAGTGTTGTAAGTAGATTTCAGAATAATAATATATATTTTGTCTATTAAATTGTCTTCTTTTTATTATATTATCACTTTAACAGTTCCCCTTTTTCCAAGGATATCTGCTAATACACTCATTTTTATGTGTATTCTAGTTCCAGTGAGTAATGATAGTCCTTATATAGTAATGAAGCAGTTTTAGTGACTCACAATTGCCAGAATTACGTGGTTCTGCTACTAACATTTTTCTTAGAGGTAGCCGTCACGAGACAGGAAATCTTTCCACTCTTATGTGGTCAGTACAAAGTTAATGCTTATACTTTTTTCTACACACCTTACTTCTCAACTGTTATACTTCCTAAATGATCTGTGTACATTTCTTATATTTTGGATGTCGATTAATATACAGTTTAAATCAATTTTCCGTTCTGAACAATATTTCACAATTAAATAATCTATAAATATGTATCAACTTTTCAGATAATGTACTTGTAATCCTCATAAGTTCTCTCTCATCTTTAAGCAACGAGTGTTCTTTACATATTATATAGTTGTTAACCTTAGTATATTTAAGAAAAATATCCTTTCCTGTTGTATCAGGAACCTTGAATCAATCTTAATTCCATCAGGAACTGTCACTTGTAGGGCTAAACTTGCTATCTTTAACAATTTTTTCAACACCACTAACATTCCATTGTCCACTAAAATAATTTAACTCTACTATAATTATAGTAAAATTATTTAGCTCCACTATAATTATAACGACTGTCAATTGGATAAGGTAGTATTTCTGCTTTAATAAATTGTTCTTTATAATTTTCTTCTTACCTATAATTTGGACCATTTATTATTTCTTGATTTCAGTCAAAACACTGTAGGTATGTAAAATACACAATTATTTTTTATAGCCAATTTTGTCTCATCACAAAATGGGGCTTATGAAATAAAAGTTATTTATAAATTGATCTTTTGTGCACAAATAAGAGCTAAAGGTACGTCGTAGATATTTCAAGACATAAGGCTACGAATACACACGAAGTCTTACAGTGAAAATTTTTATTACTACTGATAACAAATATATTTAAATAAAATTTTATTAATATCAAAGTAATTGATATTTCAAGTAACTGAAAAATGTAGTTATTTATTGTAAGTTTGGTTATGAATAACAAAAACAAAACAAAAGATAAAAATCATATTACTTCAATGTTGCCATAAGATTTAATATTATTACAATATAATTAAACACATTTTTTTAGCGAAATCTTTATTTAGATCATTTTGTTCTAAATGTATTATAGGATACAATAATTTAAATAAGGTTTAAGGGCAAAATGAAATACCCATAATTTTTCCTTACATTTAATTTATTCTTATCGATACAATATTTTAGTACAATTAATGCATATTAGAAGCTATCGATAGATTGGAAATACAAAAATGTTGGAAAACCGGCTTAATCATTACTTCGCATTACAATTTTTGAAATGCAACAATTATACTAAATTATTTCAAAATCACCATTAACGTAACTGCACTGTTCACATTTAATAGGACAAATTTTTCACTGAAGAGTTGCCATGGCAAACTATTATTTATCACATCGTGAACAATTTCACACCCTCCCTAATCTCGATACAAAATATTAAGAGAAAATATCATAAAACCTAATACATATTTGGTTCCAATGTACACCAAATTATGATGTTTGTCGTTCGGTATTCAGGTGTCCAATATTACAATGCAAGAGGACAATTGCACAATGCATGAGCAACGTTACCATTATACACAGAATACTTTTGTTGTCTTATTAGAGAATGTCTATTAAATTAAAAAATATATATATATTTAATTTAAACCGATAATGATCCCTATTGGTTGAGATGAAAAGAAAACACTTTCGTGGATGTAAAAAGTAACGTTTTAAAGAATATCACATCACACTAAAACAGTATGACCTCCCGTTTGTTGTTGATACACCTCTATTGTGTCTCCTTCTTCCATCTCTAAGGATGTTGGCGTATCATTTTCATTAATGGGTTGTCCATCAAATCTGAATCTAACAACTTGCATAGACAGGCCCTAGAAAAGAAATAATAAATACATTTATTTATAATGTCATAAAATTCTATTTAAATACATTTTTCTATTCAACAAATCTACTTTTCGTTTATTAGTTGTTCAACTTTTTATTCAGTGTTATTATTATTTAACTAGTTACTGTTAGTTGGTATAACAAAATTTTTAATACAGTCATCTTAATACAAACTTTGACCGAAATAAAAAAATGTTTTTAATATAGCTGAATAAATTTTGGTTCATTATTCTTGTTCAAGATTTACTATAAGATTGTTTCGTACACACTCTTATTCATTACGTAAAACAATAGTTATTTATTTGAATTGTTTTACTGAGATTATTATTTAAAGAATTTGAAAAATATGTATCTACTAACAAAATCTGCATAGATATTTCAATGAGTGATGGTATCCAGGTGACTATCCACAAAACTGTTCGTAAATGGCAAATGCGTTATAATATTGTTTAAAAGAGATCAAGTCAGTAAATGTTGTTGCAAGGAGTAGTAATGACTGCCAAATAATTTAAGAAATTCTAACATAATTACACTAGATCCTCAAATTTCCTAACGTTCATGTTTAACAAAATACCGATCTTCCCTTCTGTTCATTAAATGTTTTCATTTGACTGGTGAAATCAATATCACTTTTTTGAATATCAATTAATTTATCCATTAATCTGCATTATCAATACAATAAACTTTGTTATCCTTAATCAGTTGCAATTCCAAGATAATTAAAACCTTTCTAGTATAGTTATTGTAATTTATAATTCAGAGTATTAACATCTATACTGAATGGAGTTTTGGAAGTATTTACCTTTCGAACATTTGTTAGGTCAGTTATAAAATAGAAAATTTCATTGTATATAAATAATGTCTGTTTTTTGTTATAATTACACATCAAGCATGCATGACAAGGCAGGATTTATGTGAGGTACGATTGGTAATTGGCTGAATTTGAAAGCTAGAAAATATGCATATCAATAAAAAAGTGTTTCTTATCAAAGATTTAAAAAATTGAATGTATACTTAATAAAGGCACTGATGTTACCAAATAATGATTCAACTTAAATGAAAATCGAATTGTACAAATAAATATATTTTTTGTTACTTTAAATGAGGAAAGCAGTCGCATGACTTACCGATATTAACATATCGGATAGTTAGTAATAAGTCTATTTCAAATATTTGTATCCGAATGTAACAAAAATATTTGACGGAGTTATTATTTTCAAATGTATAATTATTGTTTACTCTCATTTTATCTTTAATACAGACCATATTTTACACAGAAAAGTTATTACTCACACATATAATGCAAGCTACGATCTAGAAAACATGTCCAAATACTAACCGCTCTGTCACAATAGGCGTTCATCAATTTCCTTAAAGGCGTGTGTTTTTTAATTTTGAATTGTACAATAGCATTATCTTGTCCTAGGACTTTAAGATTAATGTGTTCGCTTTCTCCCTGAAACATATTAAAAAAGTTATAAAATGGTGTATTGGTAAAAGTAGACATAATAGGTTCATGAAACTTGAAAAATATTATTAGGCACTTATATTTTTTCACACATTATTTTCGATAAGAAATAAACTGATAAAGCTGCAGGGACCTATGAAATAAGTTATCAAACATAGAGTTAAGTTTAAAAATTACCCTGATACAAAGTAAATTGCTTATACGCCATAGCGTTAGCCCAACGTAAGCGCATTACACCGACGTGAATATTTTATAATTTTTGAAATATGATACTTTCTTACCTTCTTTTCGTCAGACATTTTGATTTCGGATTGGCAACTTTCAAAGAACAACACTAAACTATATACTTTGCAGTAAATGCAAGTAAAAACACAAAATGGATGCTCTGACAGATTACGCAGCCGGGCGGCGTGGTAATGGCTTCTCGTCTCTAGTTTTCGCGGCTTGGAAAGGAAGCAGCGTTACCAACATGGCGGACAATCTTAAATGCGCATGCTCGTTGACGCCCATAGACATTTAGCGCGCGCGCGGTACTGGAAAGCTTCACAGGCTATTTGTTATTATTTTCTCATTGAATTGATATTAATTTATGTTATATACAATATTTGCCAAATTTCGGTATTATTCATAAAATAAAAACGTCAATTACAAACAGACAAGTCTGCTTTCCACGTATTCATACAATATACCACAAACAATAACGAACGCCAGATTATATGAAGGCATCACTACTCATAATTGTTTCATTTTACAAGCGGTGCCAATAAAATTATTAAGAAATATTCTTACCACATTAATAGAATAATCATATTTCTTTACTTTGCAATAAACTGTAAAATAGATATTATATCGAACAAATTTCCACAAAATAAAAAAAAATTGTCATAAAGTTAATTTGAATTATTTAGTAATGTTATTTTTTATTTAGTAATGTAGCTTTTCTTTAAATTAAATCAAGGTCGATTTTTAGGTTTGATAACTTATTCCCCTAACGATTTCTTCCAATAAGTTTAACTTAAATTTATATGTAGGCATGATTTGGTTAAGATCGATATAGATTCTATATTATTAAAACTTATTTTACTCTATTTAATTATTTAATTAATGGTAAAACTCCAACAACTAATGAAAATATTGCTTAAAATTTGTCGTGGTACGATAAGAATACTGAAAAGAATTGAAATAGTCGCTGATTGCGAGAGCGGTTCCAAATTCAATCTACTATACCCTGAAAATCTTGATTCCGACATATATATTTTCTCGAAAGGAAACCTTGGTGGTATCTCATACGCGTTAGGGATATTACTCTATTCCTTTTTGTGGCTAGGCTGCGTATCAGAGTCTCTAATCCGCGATTGGGGTATTGGGGAGGGCATTTTAAGTCTTTTAAATAATAAATTTCCTTCGTTTATTTATAAATTATTAAAATATAAAATTAAATTTTCTGCTAATATTAAAAATCTTTTAGACAGGACACTTATCCTAGAACTAACTATACAATATATAAGAGAGAAGAACATCAAAATCTCGGACCTTGTAAATACAATAATACCTTTGGTATATCTTTATTTTTGTTGGTTTGTGTATCTGCCTATTTTGTGCTCCTTTATATATTGTAGTTGTATTTGTATTTTCTGTTACTATTTCTTTTTATTTATAGTCTTTTTATTAATATTATTTTTATTTATAATTCGACTTTTTATTTCATTTTTGTTATTGTTGCCTAACATCGGGCGTTACATAGAAGATCGGAAAATAACTAACGGGGGCGGCTTTTATGAGCTCGTAGGTACAGTGTTAATGTTACAGTGATTAAAGAGTACGCTATGATAGACAGACATATGTTCTCAGTTCAGTTGAGTTTTATATTGAACATGTATTCGCTAATGCGAGCCCGCTCGGTCAAAATTGCTCGATTAGAGTATTGGATGGAGCCGAGCAGAGACCGCCGATACTCCGCTCTGCTTTTCCTCATAGCGGTGTGTCACGCTAGATATATATAAATGTACAATGAGCGAGTTCCAACGCGCATGTACGAGACTGCGGCAGCTAACTTCGCCAATTCACACTCTTCTGCCTGGTGCCTGCTTTCAATTGACACCGGCAAAGGCTTCCTATGTAAGGAAAGAACGCCATAAAATAGAAAAAAATTAGTATGTGCCAACCTTAATTTTGGTTATAGTTTTGCACTTTGCACTTTATTTTAGGGTTCAAGTTTATAAAAGTCTAATAAGTTTACACTAGCCCAGCATGATTTATTTTTTGTCAGCATTATCTAGGTATTGACAGTAGAAAACGTAAGTTGATGATTTGATAAGTATTTCTTAATAAAGTTGCCGATTTTAGCAATGGTCACCGTATTCTTATTTTAAAATTAATTTGTCCTTATTGTTTTTGTTTAAATTTTGTTACACGCTAGTGCTTTACTAGATTACAGAGAGTTCATACAATTTTGACGGGAATACTTCTTATGTTTTGAAATCGGGTCCCCACGCTTAATTCACGAAAAATTCAATTGTTTTGAAAACTTTTAATGATAGTATCTATGTGCTAATTAATGACACATAGTTCGTCAATAAAGAATTGACGAACGAGAAAAAAAATAAAAGCAAGCCAGAACAGCTATATGTAATAGTATCTTATTTATCTAGTGATATGAGTCGGGTAATACTTCGATATAATTTTCAACATTTCGTTTTAAAGTCGAAATAAATATAATTATATCCATTTCAAAATAGAGATTGCCTTTATAGTAGAGATAACATAACCTTTATTGGAAACATAAATTTTATTGATATTGGAAAATATATGTATCACTTTTTAAACTAAAAGTGATTGTAATGCAGTCAAACTTCAATTTTCACTAGAGACGCCTCATTAATTTGAAAAATTGGCATGCTGGTGATAGTGAAATGAGTTATTTATTTTGATAAAGAAACCATTGCTAGTATTAATTTATCCTTGATGGTATTTATCTATTTCGAAACACGAAAATATACTTAAGGTCGGGGGAGGTAGTTAATTTGAAATGCTTTAGGAATCATATTAAATAGACTTAGCTTTATGAATCATATTAATAACTCTTATAAAATAAATGAAAAGTGGCCATAGGTAACCCTCACACAGATTATACCAAAAATTATTCAACGAAGAACTTACATTATTCCTCACGATTTATTTCTACAGGGGTGATTTCTGAATAATAAAAAGAAAAAAATTGAATATAAAACATGTTTAATGAATTCATTTTTTTTATACTTTTTTATATATATACCTATATGACATTATGGAAAAATGTCAAGTTAATACTTTGCAAATCGCAGCAGATTTTATTGGCGAAATTTAAGATTGAACTGATGATGCAAAAAGTGCCCAATGTTTTATGTTTACGTTGTGATTTGAAAAAAAACTCTTGTTGCAAACAATTGTAAGAAGACTTTCAAATTATTTAATTGAAGCACAAAAAACCCTCTTCCTGAAAACGCAATTAATATTAAAATCCAAATTAATGAGCGTACGACGACACGGAATTTCCAACGCTTGCCGATAGTTGGTATATAAAATCGTTGTGTTGCATAAATCTTAATAAAAGTGATATCTTGTTATATAAATAATATTCTTACATTGTAATATTAAGGAATTTATGCCAATAAAACGATCTTAACATTCACTTAATTTTTTGGCCTTTTTTAAATTTCAATCAAGAAGTCTCAGATTATACCCGCAACCATCGCGTATTTTCATTTTCAAGAAAATGCTACCAGATGTCAATATTTAATTTTTTTTTATTTTTCACAGAAAATTTACAGCCATTTGTCACGCCTTAATAATTATTTTACCCATATTGTTTCTTCGGTGGCCCTCCAGGGCAACCTTGAACTCTGCTTTTAGTACAGACAAGGCTACACTTTGTTGATGTCAGCCATGATCTTTATTATACCAATTCGCTGGACTGGCTATATCATATGAAATAACAGCTATTTTTTGTGCCTATTTCAAGCGCCACCATGAACATCCCGGGAACTAAATTTAATATTTTAAATAGAGACGTACAAAATTTTATTTTGTATTGATGTATCATATTGCAATTCATTGTATCGTACGTACAAAACGACGTACAAAATTTTATTTTGTATTGACGTATCATATCACAATTCATTGTATCGATATACAATACGTCACATTGTTTTTTATCGACAATTTTGATATTTAGATTTTAATTTGCGATCAATTTTAATTTGTTATAAAAAAAAGAATACAAACGCTTTTTGGTGTCGCTACCCTAATGTATAAAAAAAACTTAAAAGAAATAGAATGACCATCTCTGGAAGGTTAATTCGGTGAATTTTTACAATTATTTTGGCTGAAAGCGGATCCTTACGCTAATGACACATTTAAAAGATATGTCTGACATATTGCAGGATTTATCATTCGAGCAAATGGAAAGATAATTAAGAGTGACGATTGCTTAGTTGCTTGTCAATCACTACAATATGATTTTGTTTTGAATAGCAGAAACTATATAGAAATCGTTGTTCAAAAACAGACGTGGTGTAGCTGTACCTTCTACAAGATTATTGGTAGTCATTATTCCACGAAGCTTAAAAAAATAATTCCCATTTTAATGATGTACTCCTAACTCTTGACTTTCCATTTTTCAATTTTCCTTGAGTTTATTGTTTCGCTAAAAGTAAGACAAATTTTCGTTGGAGGTATTATTTCGTTACGGCATAGGCAATCACTTCAATAATTTTTTTTCTAATTTAGAAAATTCCCGTTTATTTCTGGATATCAGTGTTTTTATTAGGTAGATAAGTAGGCATTTGCGATCATCAGCTCTAGCAGGTAATTTTCCCTATGTGTCTGATCTATTATTATGAACAGTGTTAGTGGAACTTAGTGTATTATGTGCAATGTTATGGTCGTCAGATTTAGTTTCACTGCAGCTTGCAGCTTTTATTTCTGTTGTCTTTATTCTATGTAAAACTCTCTGAAACATTTTATTTATACAGTCGACTTGCGAAAACCAACATTTCTGCTTTTTATCAACATTTTGTATAATTTTTTAAGAGCTTGTAACATGATATTACTACACCATCTGTTAAAGAATATTTTAATTCGTCTTGAATTCAATTTTTTTTTGGAAAGTGAGCTATTACCTCATATCCAAATGTCCTGAAATGTTTGACATTGCATTTCTATCTTGATAATACTCTTCTGGAGTTTATATGAAGGTTCTGTGTTGGAGAATAATTGTTTATTTAAACTGTTGTTGTACAGTATACAAGGCGGGGTTGTTACACAAATATATGTATGCCACCACCTTTTAACAGTATAAAAAGTTTTGTTAACGTACCAAAGTGGATTGTCCGAGAGAAAACATCTAATATTACATTCTACTTGATTTACCACCTGGCTTTTAAATTATCGATTTTTTTCCACAGTTTCATTCTTGGAATGATCATCAGTAGATGTTACAAAATGTTTTGTGTTTCTCACTATGTAATTTCATTTTCATCGATTCACATATCGATGTATGAGCCTTGAGCTAAAAGGTAATAGTGTCTGGTTTCCTTCTAAACAAGTTACACAGGTTTAGTCGTTCCTTTTTATATGAATTGATATCTTCAGTGTGCTCTATTACTTTGATCAAGTCATAAAAGTTCAGATGATACATACACTGGGACCGTTCCTCATCAACATTATATACATATGCATCATCAAACGTTGCGTCCAGCCGGCACATGTTGTCGATTAGGCTTACTGCTTCCACTACCATATATTTTATCTTTGTGACAATGTACCTTTTATTTTGAAACTTAATTTGGCCACTTTTTGGTTTGTTCACCGGTGGCGAGTTTGTTGTTAGCTTCGGCACTTACACATTCCAGATCAGACCAGATTTTTGCAAATACTTTTTTTTAACATTTAATTTTAAAAATGTTTTTATTTTTAAAATTTAACAAATACTTTTGACATCTCAAGGTTAACATACACTCAGAGTAACATACATCAGGAGTTGGACCGAAGTTTCAGAATAATTAAATCATAATTCATTTAATCAAAATTATGAAGTCCCACAAATATTAAAAAAATGTTACCTTTCCCTTTTGATTAAATATTATTTTGAAAATATGTATTGAGTAGTATAATCACCTGCATTATTTAGTTTTAAATATTTGGCTCTTATGAAAACTGCTCAAAATGTTGTCAAAAAACATAGTACGCACATCATTTTCTCAGACACAATTTTCGTCAATAACAATCATAAACTTTATTACTTTTTAATCCTGCGAACACCGTCGTTATGGTGATACCCTTGGTGCCAGCAATAAAATGCTCACCCGTTGCTAATCGGATTACGTTTCCAAATCCTATTATCGGACCGCTCCATTAAGCATTTCAGACAAATGGCCAAATTATTTTACAATTTGTTCGTTTTAACTCTACGCGTTGACTACAAATCTGTGTTAATAAAGTCGCTTCAAATTAAATCCGAATTCGATGATAAAGAAATGACTGCTATTAATGGACATGTTAATTTTCCGTGGGAAAATCGGTATATATGAAAATATAAACGGATTTGTCTTATATAATTTAGTGATAAATTAAAAAGGCATTAAACATAGCATATAAATTATAATGGGTGATTCTGTAAAATTATTATTCACAAAAATTATGAAATCGCAAATAGCAGAGTTGAACAAATAAATCAAGTTTATTGAAAAAGTAAACATTTAAAATAAAATTTAATAATAGACAAAAACAAGAAATGATCGTAACAAACACACGAGCACAGCGGTGGGCAGTAAATCTCCCACCTACTATGTGAGTGGGCTGTACCTCGCGATAGTAATTTTAAAGTCTTGAATCAGATAGTAAAAAGAAGACAAAATGCCCTACCGAATCGGAAATATCAGATTATATTAAAATGGAATCGCTGAAAAGCTTGCTGAAGTACGTTTTTTCATATTGAGAGCAGTGAGCTTGTTGAATGCAGTTATTGACTACAATAGGTAAATCTTCGGATAAGCGATGTATACAAGACAAATGAATGCAACTGTTGATTGAATCTTTTAGAATCTTTAGACTGAAATTTCATACTAATCTCGATACTTGGAGATGTATTGGCTGGTATTCTGTGTGTGTCCTGGTACATTACGTTTAGGATGATGCATCGCATTAAGAATTGAAAGAGTTAATGTCTTGTTTTATATCCTTTATTTTTATATTTATGATTTGATTTCCTACTGATGTGTGTATTATGGTTTGACATATAGAGCGGTTTTTTATTAGCTTTTATTGATTCCACAGGATACTCACAAACCTTTGCTCAATAATAAGATTACAATTTCCAGTTTGCCCTCGTACACGTTTTTATTTTTCTTATTTTTCCTGCCACAATTTGTATACATTTAACAATTTGAACGTGTTAATTTATTATTCTATGCAATGAGTAAGTCCTTTTCAATCCTTAGCAAATTATACGTAGGGCTCAGAAAAATTATAATCTAATTTTAATACCTTTATTTTTCCTACTTTTCATCTTTCTCAAATTAATATATCCTGAAATCACTTTTTAATCTTCTATTTTATGCATCATTGGTGACATTGTAAATGAGAAATAGAGATATATTTAACTGAACTATATTGAAAAGATAAATTGTGTTGAAGAGATAAAGGCGTTTAAAAATAAAACGTTGTTTAGAAGCAGTAGTGGGCGACGCCTGCATTGCCCATTGTGGTGAAATCGGTTTTGTACACGTGTTAAAATTAGCATAACTCGTGAGCAAGACATAACATTATGACCCTAGGTGTCATATGCTTTATCAGCGCGAAAATTATCGATATCAGTAATAATTATTGTGAAGAAATTTGATAAAACCTTTGGTTTATCGTCAACAATAACGTTCTCAGGCTAGAACAAGTAAGCTATTCTTTACAAAAATATTCCTCCCTGCTCAATGCCTACCTCTGTAAATAGCTAAACAATTAATAAATAAGTATATATCTCTGAATCTCAGCACAGTAACACTCTTTCCAACACACACTTAATACGCAACGTGACGTTTTACGTCAAGACTTGCGGTCGTGACGCCGACAAAGCTTTCACCTATTTTGTTACGTCAATTACACGGCCAAAAAATAGGATTTTAATGAAATAAGTTGAGTTGACTCGATTACGAGAAACCCGTTTAACCTTGATATTGAGAAATATTTTTATTTGGAAAATAATTTATATTTTGCATCAGCTGAAAATGATTAATATTAACGCCATCTGCATTTTATGGGTCGAAGTAATTGAACAGTACGAACCTTTTGTAGGAAAAGTGCATATTTTTCTCAATAGGTCGCGTCTTGTTAGTAGCATCAGAGTCTGATTATCAAATGTGTAAGGAATTATGAGTTTTTAATAAAAATGACAAGATGACTCGGTGCTATGCATATAATTGTAATAATCACTCAGTTTATCGTTTTTTTTATAAAAATAGTATGCTTTTTAAGACATAGGTTAAAGCAATACGTGAAAAAACTGGAAACGAAATTCTTGGCCTAGAAATGCATATTGTTATTTGGTCTTTTTGTTCAGTATACTTGTATAACTATGTTGGAATTAATTGTAAATAATCTCGGATTTTTTTATTATTGAGATATGAACGTTCGCATGTAACTCGTTTTTAATTACCTTTTCTCCAATTTAAGTGTTGATAACCTACGATTGCATTTCATAGAAGATTGTTAAAACGTTTATGTCATTATTCATCATTTTAAAATACGAAAATGAAAATTCTATTAGAAATAACTATGGATGATTTGATTACTACAGAAAACAATAGCAATTGTGAGTCATGAATATGTTGCTGTGTATGTATATTATAACAGGTTTTTTCGTGGTCATTATATATTGACATGATACAACTTGTGAATCATTAATGAACTGAAGACATTAATTAATCAGCCACCAGGTGCTGATACTAATTATTTTCCCAGCATGTATAATCAATTTATATATATATATATATATATATATATATATATATATATATATATATATATATATACACACACACACACACATATATATATATATAATATTTTTCACCACATTTAAGTTCATCCCTGGGATTCCTTGTTTGTTTTTTCTTGTCCTACGTAGTTTAAAACCTAGAAGATGGTGATAGAGGCACGGGCAAATTAGCGAGGGTGACAGGGCGCCGCCAGAACTACAGGGCTTCTTCGGATATCTAAACCTAACAATTATGGTCCTATGTATTTTTTAGACATGTTGTTTTAAGTAAATGACACACAAAATCGCACAAAATACAACTCTTGCATCATAAAATGGTGTTATTTATTAATCAAATCATTGAGTAAGAAATTAACGTGACAATAAAAAGTATTTTTTCATAAAATAATTGAGATAGATATTTTAAGATAGTTTGAATGGCATTGAAATAACTCTAGGTTAAAAATAAACTATCATTTAAAAAATATTATAAACGTTTTCCAAATATTAAAAATAGCTTTTAAAGTATGACGTAATTTCGTAACAGAAAAAAATACACTCGCTACTTTATCGTAAGCAGTTATACAACGCCAACTGGTTAGTCATAACTCACGCAGCGGAGCAGTAAAGCGTGAATAATAACTGTAGTTTCGAATAGAACAAACTGTCAGAGCAACGTGGTGCTAGATTCATTGAGCAAATACGATGGTGTTTCTGCGGCCCATTGGAATACAGAAATTCTGTCACCATCTGTGATACCTATTATTCGCTCTCATTTGCCCGTACCTCTGTCCGTCACCATCTTTTAGGTTTTAAACTCCATAGGATAAGAATAAACGAACATGAAGTTGAAACTTTTCGAATTAACTCTCGTCCAATCCCAGGGATGAATTTAAATTTGGCGAAAAATATTAGGTTGGGTAGAAGATAGCGGAGTTGCTCGATCACATTCAAAAGTTAGGACAAAAAAAATTGTAACATGTATACGAGTATGTATGCGATATGAGTATGAAATTAAAAAAGGAAATTAATTTTTTTGTGAACAGCCCGCCTATGTTTTAAATTACGCGCCACAGTCTCCAGCTTAAATGCTTACGTCAATGCGTGTTATTCAAAGGCAAACGATCTGAAATATGCACGGTTGGCATCAGAAACGCTCGGGCGCCATTTTGTTTCAACATCGACAGTCCTCTAATAAAAATTATATTCATGTCTTTTAATGTATTTTATTTGCATCGTAAAATTTCAATTTGTTTTATTGGATCAATATTCCCGTGTACAGCAAAATAATGTAACTTAATAATATTATAAGTATGCCACATTCTATTCAAGATCAACAGCTCCTTGCCCAATAACAGGACAGGGGACTATTTTAGCATCTAAGAAGCTGTCTGCATATATGTTTGTTATTGTTTTAATACAAAATTTTTTTGAGAATAGCGCTAAGAAAGGAAAAACTCTCTAAGGAAGAGATTTCACGAAGAAAAAGAGATGCCTAGCGAAAACAACCCGTAGAAAAGAGAAGAAATTAGAGAGAGAAAACGTTTTAAATACCTTAAGAAATAGAAAAAGGTACAAGGAAGGTTGTTAAGGATATGCCTCTACGTGAATAGCGAGAAGCAACGAAGTGGAAATAGCATTATAAGAAAACGAACTCGTATATTAGAAAAAATATGCCAGATTTGGTCGTATCTACTCATATCAATCACCAAGATCTGAAGTTGCTGAAATATTTCGAAAAAATAATAAAAGAGAGAATATACTGAGATACAAAGTAAAGAAGAAGAAAGACAAACAAATTAAAGATCTGAAAAAGAAACTATTGAAGTACAAGAAACGCCTATCGAGATTAAAGAAGAATGAAAATACAAAGTCTAAATATAGACCAAAAATATAGTTACAGAAAATGACAGATACTTCAGAATCAAGAAAAGTTCTGGTAAAAAAGATACTATTTGGTGAAGTATTAAAAAATCAATTACAAGATAATTTTTTAGAGATGAAAACGATAAAAGAAAATAAAACTAGTACCAGGAAAGCTCGTAGATACATATACATTTGTATGGCGAATGGAATATCTCTCCTACTGGCTAGAAAAAACAAAGTTTCGGCTGTTGTGAATTTCTGCTAGGATGTTTATAATAGTAGACTGGGAGCGAGAAGAATAAAATTTATTACAAGGCAACAAGTATGGAAACAAAAACAATACATGCTTCATTCGTTACTCGGCTTACACAAGAAATCTTAACAGAATGGCAATTGTAAACTTAGTTATCTCTATAACTTTTTGTAGGTTGCGACATTTATGGATTGTTGTGCCCAAAATTGATGAACGTGATACTTGTCTCTGCATTAACTACGTATACATAGACTTGAAATTATCAGTTTTGTACAATGCAAGGATTTTAAATTATATCAGCCATCAGAAAAGACTTCAGGAAGTGTGTTGTGACCGCTATAATGAGCTGTGTCTGCCTAGAGAACGACCGTAGTGTGTTAGTAAGAACGTTAACACAATTAAGAATTCATTTAACGTGAAACCTCGCGACCTAATTACAGAAATGTATGAAGATCTAGAGACATATCTCGGTCGCGAGAGAAATATTGTACACCAGCTCAGTGCAATCAAGAAACTAAAAGAAATGCTGACAGAAGAAGCTATTCTAATTCATATGGACGTCTCTGAAAATTATTTCTAAAAATGATTGTTTTCCATTTCGCCGGATCGCGTACACAGATTAGTACGGTCGTATTTTACTTGAAAGATATAGTAAAATCTTACTCGGTCAAAACGAATGTTTTTTATTCTCCAGATGCCATTTGGGTTCATCTGCAAATAATTTTCAATGCTTTGATACCTCAGATCAAAAATCTGCATTTTTAGAGCTACGGACGTAATATAGATAGAATAAGAAATAAAACGATGTTTTATATTTTGGCGATAAAATTACCAGAACGGTTTCCACATGTACACAAGTTTACATGGAACTATGCTGAGAATGGCTACGGAAAAGGCGCACCAGACGACGTTGGAGTTGCCTCGCCCGGAGGAGGAAGTTAATTTAAGATTTCAGGGTTAGAATTTGAGTATAAGTAGAATATTATAAAAAAAATAATTGTTGATTTTTTTATTACTTTATTATTAAATTACTTTATTCCTAAACACCAAAGGTTGTGAAAATAATAAAAATACTTAATTTTGCTACTAAAAACGTTTTTTTTCATTTAAAGACTTAGTTCCCTGACGTCGGCAACAGTCCACTATATAGATTTTTCAGAAAATGCGCAATATTTCATAAAGTGTTGGAAATATTTTTGATTACTCTGCTGTTTCTTCTTAACCAGGTAGATATCTACACTTTTAGTTAATTTTATTCAATATATAAGCAAAAAACAGACCAAACAACTTTTTAGGACAATTTGCCAGTTTAAAGAGAAACGTGCATATATAATAACTTTTCAGATCGTTTGCATAATAAGCAATAATGATTTATGCGAATAGCGTTGAAACTTTCTCAACGAATTGTTGAGTTTTAACGTTTAAATTGCTATAATTGTGTTAAAAGTTTGCATGCAGATTTTCATATAGATTGTTTATTATAAGCGTTTTTTATAATACGTGCATTGATTTATTTGATGATGAGGATTCGGACAGATAGCCACGGCAAATCTTGATGTCACCGAAAAGAGCAACTAAGTACAGTGATTAAGCCACGAATTATATATTTATATCACAGACAATAAGAATCGTGCAAAAATAGAATTATGCTAATATCCCAGCAAAAATATTTAAGTAAAATAACCTAGTACCGCCATCGAGCGGACAATTATAAAATTACACATTTATGATGGTTGGCTTATAAAATAAAAAGATGGCGTTGTCAATTAATTAAATATTCGTAGAGTTTAGAAATAATGTTGATAATTTGATTACAAATATTAAAGAAAGTTTTAAGGTACAAAACAATGAAGTTAAATTTAAATCAATATACTTTTTGGCGTGATGGATATTTTTGCGATATGGCACAACCGTTCATCAAAATTGTTTTTTTATTCTTAATTATGATATAGGGGTACCGTAAAAGACATGACAAAAAAATTGTGAATGGTTTTGAAATTTTGTTTGTAATGGTTTTATGCTTTTGACCAGGAGGTTTTTTGTCATTTTTGTTCACACAAAAGGTATAAATTATTGCCTAGTCTGAATAAATATTAACATAACTATAAAAACACGTAATATTTCTATATGAACTACCTAATATAGATTTTAGGAAAATACAAATCAAAACTTTATGCTAAACGGCTAATGATTACAACGGAAATGTTTTGCCACTTCTAAACATCCAAAATCATCTGTATGCCTTTGTGTATGTTTTCACAATTCCAGTAGCAGATGCTAATTCAAACCAAAATTAATATTAATTTTCAAAAGTGCACAATTTTATTTTATTTTGATTGGCCAATTTGTAAAGGAATTCAAATTTTTTAAACAATTCAAATTCCACCAATCGATTTTCCAACATTTTGCGAAAAGTCAAACAGTCAGATGATTTCAAATGATCCTTTGACATTAATTGAGAAATTAACCGGCTGTAAAAATTATCCCACATGGAGATTTACAGTTAAAACTTATCTGCAACATGAAGAACTGTGGAACTGCTGGTACTCACTCAAAAGTTGCAAGCTAAAAGTTGCACGATAGATCTAAACCAAGATGTGAAGGCCAGAACTAGAATAGCATTGTTAAAAGACTTGACAAATTATGTTAACGTACAAAAAGCAAAGAAGTGTGAAATAGCCTAGCATGTACGTCTGACTATTCAGGGTTAACACATCGAGTGGGTTTGCTTATAAAGTAATTAAAGTAACTAACGACAAACCGTTGCAAATGAAGGTTGCGGTCAAATGAATCCCAATGTTTGTAATGGTAAAGGTCAGTGTAACAAGATTTTGTTAAGAAATATTCTGAAAGTATTAGAGTTGGCAACGAATTTATTGTCAGTTAGTCTAATTATTAAAAATAATGGCCAAGAGAAACTAATTATTAAAAATAATGGCCAAGAGAAAATAAAAGGATTTTTACCTCAAACAAAAAGAACAAAATAGTAGCTACTGCAAGTTTAATGAAATATATGTTCAATAATTACCCATATATATACGAAGTTGATGAAACTGGATACTTTTTCAGTTCAGATGATCTAAACGCTGGTTTTAGATGATCTGAACTTCCATGATCTAGATAGAATTGTAGACAATGCAAAATGCAAAAAGTGTACAATGATGCAAGAAAGATTATAAATTAACATGTCTTGAAGGCATAGAGACACGTTTGTATCTCATATGTTAAGGGTCAAGAACTATAAAATTGCTCTAATTGATGCATTCAGATGTTTGTGGTGAAATGGAAACAACGTTACTCTGCGAAACAAAATATCTTCTGATATTCATAGATGATTACTCAAAGGAGTATTTATCCACTTCCTACATAAAAAGTCGAAAGTCATAGAAAAATATAAACAATTTAAAAACCAAGTGAAAACATAGTTAGCTTATAATATTACATACACTCGTATTTACTCGGAAAATGGCCGCAAGTACGTAAGTAAACAATTTTCTGAATTTTAAAAGGTACTGCTGCAATTATCATACACCAAACAACGACACCACACACCCACAAACATAATGAAGTTGCTAAACGCAGGAATAGAAAATGGATAGAAAAAAAAGCAATATGCCTGCTACTTCATGCTAATCTCCCGAAATAATATTGGGCAGAAATTGTATACATTGTTAGTTACCTCACCAATAAAGCTCCAACACAGTTATTGTATACAAAACTCTAACAGAAATGTGTTCCCAGCAGAGAGCAAATATAGCTATCTGAAATTTTTTGGCATTTGGAATAAATCATCCACCGAAAGAAAAAGTAAGGAAATTAATTGATAACCTATCTTCACTGGTTACTGTGAAAATAATAAAGATTTATAGATTGATGAAACCCGATTCCAGATCAGTGGTAAAAAGCCGAATCTAATCTTTCTAGAGTCAACCGTGGAAAGAAGTTGATAGAGATCAAGTGGGAGTCTAGATTTGAATAAATGAGAACCACATTTCTGAAAAATCTATTGACAGGACAAGTTTCATAAACATCGTCGTAGATTATAATTCTAATCTGATGCTGAGACTAAAGAATAAACAGACCCGTTCCAGAACAGTAGAAGAACAGAACAGTAGAAGAATACCTCCAACGGAGAATTATCCAACTTCATACCTCTCAACTATAATAAAGTAACAGTGCAAAATATCAAGTAAAAAGGAATTGGAATCTCAACATCAAAATGAAAAAGCCAGAGAATGCTAAACAAATTGGGCAAAAACGAATTGTTTTACAAGTCTCGATTTCATGCACAAGGTTCACACAACCTAAAAGTATCCATTATGATGAAACTTTTCAATTCGGACTTATTATCCATAGTTGAACAGGGTGTTAATGAATTAATAAAAGCAGATGCTATCTTCGTCTTTCTATTGATGACGGACTGTTGATTTCTAAAAAAAACGTACACTCTGCGAGAGGTAAAGAATGACTTTCTAGCCAATTTTGATTTAATGATGTGTTCTGTTACTAATTTCATGTTTGAATATAAACAGGAAGATGCGGCAGCCACATCCTCTTTCACTATACCAAATATATTGAACAATTACTAAACAAATTTTATATAAATGATACAATTTTATTAAAATTGCAAAAATTGTGAGAGTCCACCAGAGAAGGACTATCCCTACAGAGAAGCAGCTGGATCAGTAACATTAAGCGTACATGGAATTACGTTTTCGTTAAGTCAGGTAAGTAGACTTTTACACAGTTGCTACAAGCCTTCTTTTTTTTGAAATCTTATATAAACATGTAGACTTAATGTCTACATATTTTCATTGCTTTGAAATTAAGATATAATGTATAATTTTATGAAACTAAAGTATTACCAAAATGTGATTAATTTCAATTATGTCTATGCAAACAATCAGTTCGTTGATATGTTTACAAAGCTCTTGCCCAGAGTTAAATTCAAATCTATCAGACTAAATATTGGAATAATAGAATCTGATACAACTATCTGACTTTGCATTCTGTCTATAAGTTCTAATCTTGTAATGTGAAACAATAGTCTAACTATGCACTGTATCTATAATTTCCAACTTAGTAATTTAATGCATCTGATTAACTTTATTTCTGTAATCCTTAATTTTGTAATTTGATATAACTGTAATTTTAACTTTAAAATTTGATGTAATTGTGTTCTATCTGCAATTTCTCGCTTTGTAACTAGTTGAACCTGTTCAAATTAATGTTTTATCTGCACTCAATAACATAGTAATTTGATATACGATAGGTCCGGATTCTATTTGTACTATCTAGTTTTATAATTTAATATAACTGTTTAGCTTTAAGCAATTGTTCTGTTCAAATTTCTATACAGCTGCTTTCTCATATTATGTCAGAAAAACTGTAGTATTCAGAGAGGTTTTAATTTTGTGGCGTTTCGAAATACTAGCTTCATACTAAATATACGTAAATGTGGCCCTGAACGACCCTTATTATTTATAATAGAGAGCATATAATCCGTCGCTCAATAACTGTACTTCCTTTTTGTTCTCGGCGACATCAAGAGTTGCGGTGGTTATTTGTCCGACTTCCTCATCGCCAAATAGATCAAGAATTATTCATGCGGGTTCCATATAGTTTAACAGAATTCCTTAATTTAATAACGCATTTATATTTACATAGTAGTGACTATAACATTATCATTATATATCAGAGCCTAGGGTGTATTCACACCTGGGTGATATCCAGAGAGCGAATGTTTGTAGATCTAGAAATGTATGATATAGCACAGTTTTTCCCGCACAAAGAGCAGCCAAATTGGTAATTTTTTAACATTTAAAAACATTTTTTAATATTAAAATATTTGAATACATCTCAAAGACTCTATCTGAACGACTGTAATTAATAAAATTAATGAATTATACCCTCTTGCTTGGCAGGGTGTTAAATAAAGCGAGGCTTTGTTAAAATATGCTGTTTTGCAAAAACTCACGGGAGGTGCCTCGTTTCCTGGTTCGCTGAACTTGTGGGCAAAGTGGAATAAAAACATAGTCGACGTATATATGATGTTCGATTTAAAATTTTTAAATGAATGTTGGGTTGTTTTATTTTATAGAAATTTGCACCATTTCTCACGTTAAAATTTTCGTTTTTCTATATGTTTAATATTGTTAAAGTTTAATCAATAATTTTTATTTAAAAATAAATAAAATCAAAAGCGATATCTGACGACGAAGTGAATTTTACGATATAAAGGCATAAAACTGCACAAAGTTCGAAACAATTTTTAGCAGGCTGCGTATTCTCCATCGAACCGAACGTTGCAGGAATGAATTATGAGAGAACAAATGACGCTATTTTTTCTTCAACATATCTCGAAAACGGTGGCCTTTTCGACAAAAAACGTGTTTAATTGTAAATGAGACAGTGTTTAATTGTAAATGAAACATTTTCCTACGAAAAAGATTAAAATAATTTTTGTCCAGGAGTCCTTAATTCCACAGTGCTAATATCGATAGGAAAATTTCGCGTATTATTTAGAATGGATTTGATATAAAATTTAACTGAGTAAAGCCAAGCTTTCAGAATGTAATCAACGTCAACAAAGCGTACATTAAAACATTTTCTAGTATCTCTGATGATGGATGAAAGGTGGGACAAATTATTAAGCAAGCGCTCAATAAAATTGACTGTTAGGATCAGCATTATTAATCGTAAAAAACTAATATAACCGAAATATCCTCGAAGAGCTGTAACTAGATTATATATAAATTGGGAAGATTGCAAATTTTTATACAAAATTTAAGTTTCGTTCAAGATACTGTTAACAGTATTGGATTTGAAAATAAAATTTAGATTCATAATTAAGTCGATCATCTCATTTTATCAGATGTTCGCGAACTTCATTTAAAAATAAATGCTGTCTTTAAAAAAAAACAAGCGTCATAATTTATTTGTTTATTGAAGTCATGACGAATTTACGGTTCAAAGCAAAACCTTGGAAAATTTAGTTGAACGTCACAAATGTAGGACAAAATTACAGAGAATTCAATCATAGAACATAGATAGCAATTGCTAAATTATATAGCGATATTGCAAAAGAACCTGAACCATAAAACAATGTTTTTACAAGATCATTTCCGAGGCTTATTTAGAACTAAGATATTTGCAAAAATTTTAGCGTGTCAAATAATTTCCATTAGATGTTCAATTTCCTAGATTAAATATGATAAATAATATTACGTTACCATTTCTAACGGGTGGGTATCTATTGTTACCAAAACTATTTATGGGCAAAGTCAATTAAAGTGAAACTATGAGTTGCTTTGAAGGAGCTTTGGTTTCGTGCTTAAAAAAATCAAGTTTGAGCGTTATGGCAATATTACCAATATAACTTTAACAATAGACTTTTAACGATGTATGCATTTCAAAGAATATTGTAAACACAAAAGTTTGTTTGTTTGTTAACTAATAACTCTACAATAAAAAAGATCGTTATTTTTATCATGTTTTTAGATACAGATCACAAGTTATTCATAGGGCTTTGCTTCCATGGAAAAAATACTAAGAACACAAAACGCCTAAACGGCTGGATAGATGTTTTTGACTACTTTCAAGCGAACAAAAAAAGAAATAGCGCAATTTCCGCGAAATTAAACTCAATATTTTTATTATATAATACAAAATTATTACTACAAGATACACGGATGCAACGCACAAATTAAATCTATTTTTAACGTGTCTCGAGAAACCAAAATCTGAATTTCATATTCAGATTTCTTCAATAGTATGAGGATTTTACCTTCCTTGTGTCACTTCTGTCTGAAATCTCAGTCTCAGTGTGGTAATAAACAAAGTCCTTGCATGACAGTGTTCTTACATTTAAGAAGTACGGACATTGTCCATATGTGTATTGGACTTTTATATTAAGAATTGTAATGTATAACTTACTTTTAGAGAAGGAATTTAAAATTTTCTTACAAATTTCATAATAATAATAGAATTATTTATATAAATTAGTAGAATTTGTAGCGTTACATTTCATTCTGTTTTTTGGGGCGGGAGAACTTATCTTTTTTATCTCTTCAGTATTTAAAATACATTCGACTCTTGTGAGCAAATTGTCGTTAAGTTCTGTGGTGTTTATTATTGTGGTTGTATGTTGATATGTTAGTGATGTGATCGTAAGGTTCACGATGCACATTTGGGTGATTTACTAATGCTTTGGCTAGCGATATATAAGTTGAGTAATTTATGTGAAATAGGAACGTAAAGCAATTGAACTGTTCTTACAATATTTAAGATGTAAGTGTGTAATTAAATAATAAAGGACATTAGTATAACTGTTTTTACATGTTAGTAGTTATAGTAATGCTATTGAGAAAAAAACAAAAAAGTGACGGTTTGTGTCCATTAGTTTTTTTTTTACAAAGTATTACAATTTTCTATGGTTTATTTGTTGGAACCTCTGTCAGATACTTAAAAAGTTGGTAGTATTTTTTTGTAGGAACTATCTAGTAGACTACAATAAATAGAAAAAGTTACTTAATTGATTTTTTTTTCAAATTTTAGTCGTATTTCAAGCGATTGTGTATTTTTATATTAAAATGTCTTGATGTAAACTTCCTTATATTTAAATATTATTGATGTATTTTTACTCTATTTCGGTCTGTCTGTAAATTTAAAACTTCAAAAGAGTATAACAAAGAGTGAATTCTTAATAAATTTTATAAGCCGTGAGTAAAAAAAAGCGTTATAGTGAAAAAAATGAAAACCGTTTTAAAAAAGGTAAACATTGTTCTCGTTTTTTTATTTGACAACGACCGGTAACTTCACTTTGTGATAACTGTATAAGTACGTCACTAAGTCGGTAAACATTAGGTTTTGCACGTCTGTCTGTAAAAGAAAATGTAAGTGTACTATGCCATTTGGAAGTAGGGTAAAATGCAGAAACATTAAATGACACGGCAGATCACGGTCTTTTATATACTTTTTATGAAGGGAAAGTGTAACTATTTCTAACGTGCAAATTTAGTAGATCCGTACGAGAAGTTTACAAAATTAAAGTAATTTACTATTCGATTAAAGATATCAGAAACATTGTGGTTTCATAAATTTCGTTGTTTCGTTCGTTAACGGTGGCGAAAATATACACAGCTCTAATTTTGTTTCATAGTGTAAGCTATATTTTTAAGGGAATTCGTAATCATTTATTTGTTCGAACACACATGTTTTGATTTTTATGCACGAGATGACGAGGTGAAGTGTAATATATTATTCATTAATTATTATTTTGAATTTTTGTTATATTGATCTCTCATCAAAGACTGACTTAGAAAGTTACACCTACAAAAATGTCCGCCAACCAAGCTAGGATGTGAGAGAGCCGCTTTTGCGGCTTGTTGATACCAATTTCTGCTAATAAAAATGCTGAAGCGAAGACCATCAATCACATAGATCACGGGCCGAGTAACGCGACCACACGGGCACACGTGCACACGTTATGTTTCGTCGGAAAGTTTATCTCAATATACGTAAGTTCACGCTATATCATGCATTTTGGTACCTTTTATCCGGTATTCATATGATACTGTTTCTATATTATAGCAGAGATATTTTATGTCTGACTATTTAAAACATTAATATTTTAAAGGTAATTGAATTTTTAAAAATATTAAATAGAAGTAAATTCAGTACACGATAACGTAGAGCATACATTTCTTTCATTTTTATATTAATAACAATGTAATGACCATATTTAGGTATAATAATAGAGACAATAATTTCCAAAAAAAGGCATGGCTGATTCTTTTTCACGCGGCCGAGATTTGTGCGTGACAATCTTTACTCGGACCTCGTTATAAATTAAACGACACGTGCTTTCGAGCCAGCCACAGTTCATAGTTGCTCTTCATGCGAGTTAGTCCGCCGCGTGATTACTATGAGGCTAGTTTTAATACGATTTAATATAAATATATTAAATCGTATTAAAACTAGCCTCATAGTAATCGATAAATACCAAACAATGTCATTGGGTAAGTGTTTAATATTTGTTATGCGTGTCTAAAGTCGAAACACGACAGTGAAACGTTTTATAAAATTGCAATTTTTCTTAGCACGATTTTTAAAATTCTTTCACCTATACATTTATTTCGGTGTACTCTGTCTTTATTTAATCAAACACGGAAAATATTGGGATTCCATACTTTTGAAATGGTCGAGTTTTGAATTTGGACGTACAAAATATTTCTCTCAATTCTTAAATAAAAGATATATATACATATATATATATATATATATATATATATATATAAGTACATATATATATATATATATATATATGTATATATATATATATATATATAATCTGGTCAGTAGTTTTAGTTCACCGCTCGACAAATAATTGTGTGATAAAGAAAGCGTTATAAATTGGGTCATCTAGAGCGTATATTAACTTCCATGATTTATTACTTCCCACTTAAGCAATATTTATGCTTATTACATAACAGTAGCTCAATCTATTTAGTTTTCCTTATCCAGCTTTGTATTATATTGTAAACGAAAAGATACTAAATAATGACTTATATCGATTCTTTTAGATGACAAAGAAAGAACGAGACGTGTCGTGGGACACACAGTTGGAACGGAGTCCCTTTCGCTATATATTATGTATTATATAACCGGTGCAATGAAATAAGTTAGCAACGTTCGAGGGTAGTTAATTGAAAAATTAAAAGAAATATATTAAGGAATCTCAATATTCGTTACATCATTGCCCATTTTTCCATTTTCTTTTTTGGTTATATATATATATATATATATATATATATAAATATATATATATATTTATATATACATATATATACATATATATATATATATATATATATATATATATATATATATTATATATATATATAATCCACAGGAATACAATTATTGCAGTATAATAAAACATTGTTAATAGTAAGATATGAAAAATACTAATGGCAATGAAGCGATCCGAGCAACATTTTTTAATTAAACAACTTGCGTAATACGTGACCAGTATTGCATGATTTAATTTTACCAGTTAATATACGTATAAACTTTTGTACATGCTAATAGTGGATGAGATCAAGATCTTAGTTTAAAAAAAAGTTAAGTTTAAATCATCCATTTATTGTTACATTAACACTGGTAATTACCTGACTTCATCATCACCATCCTCAACTTCGACTGAATCACTTTCACAATTAATTCTTTATTGATAACAAAAGCACGAGTTTTAAAATAGTGAAAAGAGGTTACAAGTATTATGTCGCGCACGGATATCACGCTAATCCTACACGCTTAAACGAATACAGATGACGCTACACGTCCATACTGTAGTTACATACCTCTACAATGACATAAGCTTGTAAACACGTAAATGCTTATACTTAGCAAAGGTGTCAGTCGAAATCATACACTTTCATACTGCAGCAAAAGTGTCGGTTAAAATTTTACATTTTACTGGGCTAGGCCTTATTTTCTAAATGTGTAACGTGCGATAAGGAACTCCGTTCCAAAAATTTAAACGCTCATAAGATCACTCGCATGTCCGTCCGTCTGTCCGTCTGTCGCAGCGTCTTTTTAGATAATGTTTGACAAAGAAGCTCGAAATTGGTACAACGATAAAGCATATATTTCAATAGTTAATACTAAAAAATATTCATATGAAAATATTTAAGAGCGCAAATAAAGTAATTTTTTTAAATTTGTTATATCGTGTGGATTGAAAAGAAAAAAATGAAAGAAAAATTATAAGGGTTCTAAAAATATGTTTCTAAAATTTTATGTAAAATATTTCTACAGATATTGTTAAAAATGTTCACAAAAAGTATTTCTAGAAGTTTACACAAACTTTACTGCAAAACTAAAGCGAAGGTTCTTATGATATTTTTGGTGATATTTACGATATTTCTAAGCCTATGGAAGGTATACCACTTTATGGTGAATAATATTATCAACACTATATACTCTTAAATGTTTACAAATACTTAAATATGTACAGAACCCGTGTAGTACGAATTCTTTTCGCATTTAGTAGATTTATTTGTTCATTGTGTTGTTATTAAACTTATTTACCTTGCTCTTTCTTTATTTATTTAGTTTGACATCAATTTATTAACCTTTAGAGAGAATGCTATGAAAATATCAATCTATTCCACATAATAAATATAATAGATATAAGCAGCTGAGAACATCGTGTTATTTTTAGTAATATCGCATTACATTAGGTAAAGCGAATAACGATGGGAGTTCTAATTCGTTTAATCCTTCTTCAATGAGATTCGAATGTCACTATAGATTAATATCACTATTAATACATATCATTATAAACAAACTAGGACATTAAAGTGTATAGTAAAAAAAAATAGTTTTAAAAAAAGATTCATTTTAAAAAGAGCATTTTAATTTAAATTATAAGATGTAGCTTCCGATTAACGTTATATGTTTATTTGAATCGGTCCGCTAAGTATTTTGTAATTTAATAGAAATTGATCACAGTGGTAATACTGTTTGCTGTGGTAAATTGGATAGATTTATTTCAGAATTGGTTTCTTAATTAAGTAACTACGACACACAAATACATAGTTTAATGTCCCACTATTACCGAGTTACGTGTTGTAATGACTGGTTACATTATCGACGGTGAAAAATCAATATGCCTTATATTATTTAAAAATACTTAACTCCTTATGTCCACGCAGTCCTTATCTGTTTTTGAATACCACTATTTAGAAACAAATTACTGGACATTTCCACGACCAAGCAATACTTTATCACTCAAATGTTTCATTGTCATTTTCATGATGGCTTGCAAAAATTAAAAAAAAATCGTTTCGAATTGATCATAGTTGTCTCGATATGAGGATAGTATAACGGTTTATGACATGTATAACACAATATTCCATATCACTCTGTTAATAAAATAAAGGTATAAAATAAATTAAACAAGGTAATTACGTAAATATTAACTAAAATTTTCAACTGTGGAAACACTCAATTAAATCTCAAACGTTTCGCAAGTGAAACGGCAATTAATAAAATTAATGCACAGAATCCTTTTTATCCGCACAGAATAAATATTAACGGAAGCTTCAATGGAATATGCCTTTTTTACAAAAGCAACGCTCGGCATATCTTATTTCTCGAACCCTTCAGCAGAAGAGCTGTAAAGTAAAATGGAAAGGAAAACATGGTCGACGTAAATGCGAATAATTTTTCACGAGAACTCGGCAATAAGTTATTTTTGCGAGTCCCTTTATTTTGTTCCTTGTATTCTGCGCGATGTACGGGGGAAAGATACCGTTACAAAGGAAGGAATCGTGTCTTCTTCTGGATCTGATACCGACGTTGAGATATAAAGTAAATAATTGTTTGGGAGCTCTGAAACATCATCCCTTGTAAATTGATACAAAAGCTTTTGTAGCCAGCGAGCAAAACACGTGCTGTTTTTCATTTTAATAAAACATTTTTCAACCATTTAATCTATCCTTGATCACAAAAGGTTAGAATGCTTATTTAACGAAATTGATACATTGAATATAATAATACGCATGTGTTCTATGAATAAGAAAGCTGGTTTTAATTAAAAAAAGCTTAATAAAAAGAATACTTTGAAAATCTGGTTGCGCAAAAGCGAAAGTTGTAAATGAATCAGAAAATATTTATTACAAGGGTGCACATAATGACGTAGCTACTTCATACAAGTATATATTTGCAACGCACGTAAATATAATAGATCGCGTACAGTTATATTTATCATAATTTGAGCTCTGTTGGTAAAGTACACATAATAAAGTTAACCTTGGGTCGCGGTGACCCAATCGTGAGGATATATTGTGTTTTTCTAAAGTCGTATGTTTTACATAAATTAATAGGTTTTAAAAAAACTGTATCAGACAAAATCAGTGATATATCCGCCATATTTATGTTATTGTTATGTGATATCTTTTGCTGCTCGCTCGTATGAAGATGAATCTAACGTCAATTTGTATGTATGGTTGGCTGTAAGATATTGCTCTCGTAGCAATAAGTCTGCCATATGTATCAATTAGATACATTAAATTAGATAAATAAATAAACTTCTATGGTCATATTCATTAAGCTGTGGCACTTCACGAGAGAATAAAAATCCGATATACTTAAATGCGTACGAGAGAATAAAAATCCGGTATATAATACACATGAAAAATACAATCTTCCTGCTCACGCAGTTCGGTAAAAATAAATATAATCCTTAAAGTTCCTTGTCTATTTGTGTACCTAGGCTTTTAGCCGAGGGAACATTAACGTAGAAACAGTTCCTCTCACAAGATATTTTTTTTTCTAACAAGAATATTTAAATTTGATTTGTGAATTTTACCAGATCGATGGTCATTACCAAAATCATCGTTAAACATGTCACATATTCCTTTTTTCTTTATCTGAATGTGTGTCATAGATTTCAAAGAAAATAAAAATAAAAAGCTCTGAAGTATCTGTATAGTAATAAAATCAACAATGTTTTCAGTTAACTATAAAGTTGGAAATAATTTAGTACAATGCACGTATCTAACAAAGAGCTGTGCTGTTATGCTTATATAAAAGTATGGCTATTATAATGTTATAAAAAATGTGATATTATATTAGAGCATGGTTATAATGCCCATGACCATTATGATAGACTGCTATCCCTATTGTGTTAGTCTTATATATCGGAATTATGTCATTAATCCACTGTTTAAACTTGGGTTTTGGAACGTATTTATTTATTTACATACTTTAATGTATACAATTGATACATATGGCGGATTTATTGCTACGAAAGCAGTCTTCTACAGCCAACCAGAATACCAGTTCAGCGCTGCTCGATGATCAGCCGTGAATCGAACCCGGGTTCTCGCCATGCACCGAGCCGTCAAAGGCCGTACGCCTTGTAATTAACCCAACACATCACGATGACGACTTAATTATGATATGTATATCACTTTTAAGCCACGGTAGCCTGGTTTATAAGTATGCCGCGTAAAAAGCCCACAATCTTAACAGTTAGATGGGTCTCGAATCTTGTGTAATTTTTATATTAAAAACATATCGAAAATCCGCGTTCATCTATCACTAGACTATCTTTATTACTAAGATAGGATGTGGAACATAATTGCAGTGAATAAAACAAGTCTCCTGGGGTAGCAGATGGTTGTCCATCCTGCACGCCATGTGTAAAGATCAGAATAAAAATGCGATATATATGGCTATCAAAAAGTTAACAGAATTTTACTACTTTTTATTGAAACAACCCTATGTATATTTTTTATTTTAAAATTCTAAACTCATAAAGAACTGTTTGTAAAGAATTATTTTGTATTTGTTTGACTTGATTTTATGATAACTGATTTAAAACGTTTCAAATTAGAAATTAAATAGACGTATACTTTGACAAAGAAGCCTCACCCAGAGTTGTTTCCGGAACTTTAAATTTTGGAGTCGACGGAAATTTACCTGATAATACCAATTAGTAATATAATATTATTGTCTGTTATTACAGATTTATTTTAAGTTTTATTTAGGCAGCTAGTAATAAATAGCGCCATTTCATTTCGCCCTAAATCCTGAAATGTCTTACTACTTTTACAATTTATTTTCACAGGTAATCCAAAAAAATCATTAAAAAATGGAATATTTTGTTTCATCGAAAATTTTTTTCTATATACTTATGTAAAGATACTTTTTTCATTGTCGTCCTTTTTCTTTATTTTTTGTGTATTCCACCGAATCTTGGAAGAACTCTTCCTCTTTTTCATGTTCATGGAAATTTTTTTAAAATTTGTCCTTTAGAGTTGGACATGATAGGGATATGGAAAAAATATAGCCCTTAATACGCCAAATACTGTGAACATAAATTTTTGCTATATTTTTGCATCAAATTTATTGTTAATATAGTCGCTTATTTGTTGTGCCGAAATATTTGTATGCCATATCTATATTTGATGAGGACGGATTGAGTAAGATGATTTTTAGACACTATTATAATTATATTTTTCAGAAAATGAGTAAGTAATTTAGGACAATGGTTTGTGATGTGAATATACTTTAAGCCTGCCACTCGATAGAGGCAGATCTGTCAGATAATCTAAAAACTTATGACATATGTACCGATATAATAAGTGAAAATAAAAAAGATAAAAATTTTTGAGTATTGGGATCAGTTATTTGTTTTTTTTTTAAATTATGTTTTTCCTAAACAGATTGTTTTTTTTATTTGATTTCTTTTTAACTGAAGTCCTCGGTTACAAAATTCAGTTCAAAGTGATAATCTAATCTGTACCTTAATGTCAACATCTTTAAGGTGTTACAATTTGAGGATGGAAAAGTTTTTCTTTTGAAATATGTTCCCTATTTGACCGGAATATGAATTCGAGTGCTTATATTACACGGCTATCGTAATAATATATCTAAGGTATGAGTGTTGTAGATAAAAAAGAAAAAATAATTATTTTCCGCGAAATTTTCAAAAGTATTTTTCCAACTCGTAAGTTGAATGTTACTATAATTATAAATGATTAGACGGTGTAAAGAATACATTGCGTATTCACTTGTTTTTTGTTATAACTTTCACGTATCCTTAATTGCAAATATGAACAAGTGGATACATTGCTTATCTATTTGTTTGTTTTGCAAAATATTAACGGATTTCTGTTATTCAAATTATCTTAAAAATAAAGTGAGATTTTTTAGGCATAATCTTGTAAATTTAGAAATAGGTTCGGTTTTGAGGGTACTGTCGCTGATTGACAAAAACGAAACTTTATAATAATATGTATCTGGATTAGATGAACACATAAAAATAATACATTTTATTTATTTTGAATGAATGAACTTGCGAATGAATTCTTTTTCTCTCGAATTCTGTTGGATGGGGCACCATTAAAGGGATCTATTGGATTGCCATCATAATTATTTAGTAATATTTTCTAAAATGACAATATTTTTTGTAAAGTATACGACTTTAAAACGTATTGTTGCATCTCTCCACTCGTATTGCAGTGTCTAATACACCATATACGAGTGATATATGTGACATATGTCTAATACGAGTGATATATGTGATACATGTATACGAGTGATATATGTCTAATCTATACAAGTGATATATCCGAAAAAATCAGAGTAACGGCCGCTTGTTAAGTATTTCACTGCAAAATTATTGCGGCCAATTAATAAATTGTAGAGGTATAGGCTACCAAATTATTTGACTTACGCCTGTAAAAGATTTACAAGCATTACATTTATATAGTGAAAAATAATATCAATATAATGTACCCTTAAACGTTTAAACTTTTATGAATACTTAAATTTGTACGTAACCCTTATAATTTCTTCTCATAATGAATTGCTTTTTTAAAATATATCTGAAGAAATATCTACTTAATGAAACATATAAAAGATTAAATGAAGTAACTACTTCTGATTTATGTGTTTCAATGGGATGTTTAAGGGCGTATTTACATTTTTAACGGGAAACGTATATATTTGTGAAGTTTATTCCAAACTCTGGAAATATGTATTACAATGATTTTCTCCCTTCATTTATAATTCAAGTAGATTACATATTATTGTTTATTCCACTAGGTGGTTACTATTTAATTCCACTAGGTGATTACTATTGGTTATGCCAAAATTGGTAAAGAGCCATGTCATTATGTCATTCTAAACAATCCAAGTTTAAAAAAAAGTTCAAAGCAATCAAGTTTCGAGGATTCATTTCAAACAATCACACCTTAATTTGAAATACAAAAAGTGGTAAAATGTTCATTTTGACTCCTTTAATTTGATGAAAAAACAATTTTGATTGACGCGATAGCAAAAGGGAAAAAGAAAAATATTTATTCAACAAAAATCACTTTAATTTCTACATTTTGTAGGCCGGGCGAAACGATATTTTGCTTTTACTAGTCATTCTGTGCGGGGCAGTGGTCGTAAACGGTGGTTTCAATTTCGAATTCGCTCTTAATCTCGAATTCTGAAAAAAATCGCGATATATAATCACATCGACAATGTAGATGAGCTACATTGTCGATGGGATTATAATTGAATGAAATGTTCTTGAGGCAAAGTAAAAAAAATAATATAATTGGAATATTTTATTTCAGTGTTTATTACTTTAAGTTTTGTATTTAACAGTTTAAGTAATGTAATAAACTATTTATCGTATCCCTATATCAAAAATGTTTTAAATAAAAAGAAACGCTTTTTTTTACAAATGAAAAAAAAACTATTATTCGAACATTTTCACAAAATATGGGATTTGTAAGTTAATATGTTTTGAAATACTATGATATAATACAAGTGCATTATTTTGCATTATGAGCTGATCAAATAAGGATTTCTTATTTAAGGCAGTTTTGTGTTATCGAATATGGAAAAAGTATTTCGACTATTTTGTCTTAACTCAGTTTTGTAGAGAAAATTTTGAGTTACGACGCTTTTAAAATGAAGAAATACTCATTTGATTTAAATATGTATAAGTTATTAATTATAAAAGGGGCATCTAAAGAAATAAATAAAATACATTTTAATCAAAGATATTATTGTATTGCAGATATTAAAATGAAATCTTGTACAATTTTGCAGAGATAGAAAAAACAAACGTAATAAAAAATGTCTTTTCTTAAAACAAAAATAAGTAACAAAATAAATGCTACTTGCTATTAAAGCTAAAAAGTATTAGTTACACAACTATGTCAACAAAAATAATGATATTGCAATTTTTTATTACCTAGCAACCAAAGAAACATTTCACTATGAATATTTATGAATTACGAAATATTTGAATATTGAAACTTTTAATAATTAGGTAAGATTTTGTTGTAATCAATTATTAAACAATTGAATATGTTTTCTTTAAACTTAATTGTTTTACAATATAATATTTTTATAGTAACTATCGTAGTAAATTTTTGGAATCATGTATTTGTCAATAAGTTCCTTAATATTTTTTTTTAGAACGGAATTTGAATTGTTGAATAGTGTTGCGGTTTATAAATTGGTCCTTATTAAGCATGTCTTTTTAATTGTTTCTCTATAACTCTATGGATGTTATCGTCATCATTTTGGGGGTGGCCATGTATTAAAAAAATGTGGGTGATAGATTTTATTCCCATTTCAAAAACAGCATGAGTATAGGCAGACAATAAATATTTATTCTTCTGTTGTCCACAGGAATTTTCTGAGTAGAATATATCAATATTTTCGTCCAGATTCGATCTTTTAAAATTTTAATGAAAGCAATGACGCAGCTTCCAATTTTTACAACAACACTTTTTCCTCCAGTCTTACCCCAAAAAAAACATACCACCTTTAAGTTGCTGACTCTGAAATTAGAACAGTTTATTCTTGATTTATAAAAGAATTAATATACTTGTCATTTAGGCACTTGCATGACTGCCTGTAAATAATAGACAGCTACTTTAAAATAAGTTCTTTTTTGTCGTTATTCTTTTCTGTCTCTTTGCTAGTTATTTTTCTTCAAGATGCTTTTACCATGCTTTCATGTAATCTCTGCTTGCCATATTCATCTGCATTATTGTACCATTCACATAGATTACAAAGGTCCTTTTTGGGCATGAAAAATGAGATGTTGAACTCTGTATTAAAGATGCGATTAAATATTGACACCGTAGCAAATGGTAACTTGTTTTTTATGCGTTTCTTCATAGTCTCTATAAAAATTCGCTAGAGATGTATCACTTTCGAATGTATTCACGTGAAATTTGGGCTCTGAGTTAATGTGATTCCCTCTGCAGTATACTATTGATAACATTTATAACATTGTTTCTAATTTCAGGGCTAATTTTTGGTTGCTAACTATATTACCCTCTTCTACGAAATTAGAGTTAGATTTTTTTAGATAACGCTGTTTCGATTGGTCTGGTTCGTTTAATTAAAGTGTTGCTTTAAAAACAGTTTTACACACTCAAATATATGAGACGTTGTATAAAATGATAAATGTATAAAATGTTAAAACGCTGTATTATATATTAAAACACAGTATAAAATGATAAAACGCTGTATTCAATGCTTGTAAATTTTTGGTACTCGAGTACCAAATTGATTTTTTGTCTTTGCCTTATAATAAATTCTCTTCGTCTCTGTAGATTTACGAGACCCCATTAATTTAAAAAAAAATCTTGTCTAGTGGTTTCATTTATTTTTGTACTGCATTTAAGACGAACGCTTTCTCCACAAGGCAGGCGTAGTTTTTACCTGACACTTGTCTTTTCAGTTTTGACATGGACACGTAAGACTTACCAGAATTGTTTAGTTTTTTTGTGAGATATGCTTTCCAATTTTCGGGTCTTCTTGTCTACTTCTTACCTTTTATTTCTTCTATCTACTGATCGTCGACTACATTATCATTATTTTGGACTTCCATTAGGTAAGACTCTTTTAAAATTGAATGAATATGAACTTCTAGATATCGAGGAAGAGCCACTTTTAATGAAATAGTTCTGTAAAGACGTTTTACTTAGAGAATCATCAAAATATAATCAGAATCAGCTTGTCACTTCGGATGGTCGAAATGTAATAATTTATTTACTTTTGTTCAATTCATCGTATTTAGAAGTACTTGGAACAGATAAAATGATATTTTTGCCGATTTTTTCAATAATGGAAGAAGTACACTCTTGTTGTTGAAATGATTAAATTCAAGTTAGAACAGTCACGTAAAGACTCTCTTTTGTTTTATTGTATTAGTATGGGAAATTTTGTTATTAGACATATTCTCCTTGTTATTATTTACTGCCTTATCTATACATCTAGGTCCATGGCTCGTCATTTTTCTAAAATGAAAACTGTAATATGATCAGACTATAAAATGTGTATTACCTAAAAAATTCAATTAAGTATATTGCCGATATAATCAACACTTTTTTTAATTGATCTATAATATTATTAAAATTATTAATTTTCATTATGTGGTTTTATAATCAAGCACATTTTCCAAGAGATCGTGAGATTAACGTAGTTATGTAAATCTACCATGAAAACCGTTTTAAATCAGAATTTGAAAATATTTTCGACAAAACTTAAATAAAACAAAATAGGATAAAAACGTTACAAACTTTGAAAATAAAAACGGTTTTAATACAAAATAACTTAATAAAACTCTTCAGATTACGCTATAAAAACTATATTAACTTAAATAATACTTTAAATTTTCACAAATTTCTCCACTAAAATCATTGTAACTCAAAAGCGTACACTTTAGAAAAGCACTACACGGTGGTCGTGGCACAACTGATGGCGAAGTCACGCAGGTAAACTGGCGTTTAACAATATCTATGAGATGTTAGTGGGAACACAGTTATTACAGTTTTCCTCCCGTATAGGTATTCTAATCAGAGATCCAAAAATAAGGTTACCTCGAAAGGCGTTATTTTTGAGTTGTAACAGTTTTAAAAATGGCGGTGCGATATATACATATAAATATAATAAAACAATAATAATGATTTAATTATATTAGCAGACTTATTTTAGATGTCTCGCCAAATTAGAAGTTCCAAAAATTATTTCAGCGCAGTTAGAAAAAATGCAAAATTGGCAAAATTATAAGTTGTAAATTTTTTTCCATCTGTTTATATATTTTAGGTAAATATGTACACGTATTAATGTTATTATTTTAAGGTTTTTCTGCCATAGTCATTCTATCGTTATATTGATACACAAATTAATCATCACTCAGCCTTTTTATTATTCGTTTGGATTTCATTCCATTCATTCCATCATTTGATACATTTCACTTATAAAATCTAGTAAATTATTTTAGTAAATAAACTCTTAAGAAGTATGGAAATTGTTTCGTCGTTAGTTTTGATTTGAATTTCCAATATATGCATATGAATGGAACGCTACGACGAGACCTGTTTTTTTATAAACATTTCAAATCATAATAATATTTAAAAATAACATTAATTTATTTAAAGTTGCTACATAAAACGCCTAAAAGAAGAACCCGTTCTATCTATAAATACTGACTTTTATCCGCGGTTTCGTTCATGTAGTTATGGCTAAAAATTTATAGGCAGAAATTAAAACATGCAGTGCCATCTAGAATGAATGCTAAGCCTTTATTTTCGTGACTTTACAATATAAACGACAATGTACATCAAAATATTTCCCTCTAAGTTATGGATTAAAGAGAATGATTATGTTGCTACGTATAAAAATAATATTCCTTCGGATAAATATTTTTCGGGATAAAAGTAGCCTATATTATTTTCCGGCCCACCAACTATCTCTGTGCAAAAAAAACACATCGATCTTCGCCCCGGCTCGACGTGAAAGAAAGACAAAGAAACAAACTTTCGCGTTTATAATATCAATTAGGATTATAATATTAGGATGAGATTTCCTGGAACAAAAAATAGCTTCTCTCATTTTCCGGCCTATCATACTACCTCTGTGCAAAAAATCACATCGATCCGTTGTACCCTTGTGGTGAGAAAGAAGGACAAACAAATGCGCTTTCGCATTATTTAATTTTAATTGGGTTTGTAAACTCAGCATAAGATTTATGAGGTTGAAAAGTAGCCTGTGTTATTTGTTGGCATGTCATCTCTATGCAAAAAATCATTTTGGTTCGTTGCTCCATTGCGATATGAATGAAATATAGACAAATGCACATTCGAATTTTTAATATTAGTTGGGATGAGATTTTCCGCTGGAAAGCCTATGTCATTTTCTGTATCGCCTACATCATTCTCTAGCCATTTCCTCATTCTGTTGACTCTGAGGTGTTGATTAACATATAGCCTATATTTTGTAGCAATCGACCAACTAAAAAGAAGATATGCGATATGACGTTTCAATACTTACTTAAATATTTTACTTTCATAATTTTTAAAATAGGTCGGGTAAAGTGTATTAATCTTACAATTAACTTAATAATACTTTCTAAATAGGGCACAGCTAGTAGGAAAAAATAGGTAGCCACTTTGCTTTATTTGCAGATCATTAATTTAAAAAATTCGTAACTCTTTCAACTGCACGTATGAACAAGGAATAGGAGATATCCAAAGGTATTTTATTCTAGGTTTTGTTATTTAAGGGTAATTACTAAAGTACAATGATATTTTCTAATATTCGATGCATGATCCGATGCTGTAATGCGGTATTATTTTAAAGATAGTCGAAAGATGGCTTTAAGGCAGTATCCACGAATAAAAGCAAAAAATATTGTGTATGTCGTCTTTCCAATGTCGGTTTATTGATTTAGTTTGTCACAATTCATTAAAATGACACATTTGCGTTCTAGGACATTATAGTTTATAACAGGTTGGCCTTAAAATTACTGAACTTTTAATTGTTATATTTCTCGTTGATACTTAATTCAATTATTTGTATTAAATATATCCTAAGTTGTTCACTTCTACATTACACGAATTTTGGAAAGGATGGAGGAAGGAAGTACATCAGCAGTTTTAGAAAGTACTAGAGACATAATTTTTTGTATTTAATTTCTCCTTAATGTTAAAATATGTCATTTAGTGGTTATTTTTATTCTGAGTTTTTTTATTTACAGGCAGAAACCAAAGTTTATGTAAAAATGCAAAAGAATAGCAGACATTAATTAGTAGTCACGAGGTACTGCTATCTTGATAAAGCCGAATGTGGAGGGTGAAATACACACACACACACACATATGTATATATATATATATATATATATATATATATATATATATATATATATAGAGAGAGAGAGAGATTCTGATTTTTAGCTGGCCAGGTCAATGGACAAAATCCGAATGAAAACTAGTATTTGTTATTATTGTCCCGACGTATTTTTAATATTAGAGAGTATATAAAATTGGTTACCAAAACATATAAAACACGTATTTTCATTTTAGCTATAATATAATATAAAAGTTCAAGATACGCCAAATGGATACGACAAATGATTAAAGTAGTTACACACAAACAAGCTGCATTGCTACGCGAGTATTAGTGAATTTATCTGTTCTCGAGCTGCGGTATTTTGGAAACACGTCTTTAAGCCCTGGTTTCAACTCTAATATGTACTAGAAATATTGAAGATTAAAGATTTCTGTTGTGAAACGCACATGTATACGAATAATAATTTTCTTATCGTTAACTCGAGTAATTGTAGTGGGCTTAGAAAAAATCTAGTCTCATTAAAATCATTTTATTAAATTATATTATATTCTCATTGTTTATTATATGGACATCAATGAATGCAAAAGTCAATTAGATAGTCTAGGATTTTTCGATTTTTGCAAGTATAGGTTTGGCAATCGACAAAGATTCAATCGATTGAGAAAGGTAAAAGAAAATAAAACTCACTTCATCTCTTTCTGAAGTCAATCAAAATAAAAATGATCATAGCTTTAGCTGTAAAATGGCACAAATACAGTCCAGTCACTTAGTGACAAGTCTAAACTTACTGTTTATGGTTCCAGTTACGGCGCGCTGTAAAACTAAAAACGAGAAATACGATTTTACAGCTAATGGAGTTTTGTGCTGAATCTGTTTCACATTTTATGGTTTATGCTAATACGACGACATAATGCTACATACAAGTATTTTTTAACACTACTTACAGGTTTTTCACACTACTTAGGTTTCATACTATACCTTTAAAGAACGCAACCGTCAATTTGACGGTACTAGAGATTCAATTAGAATACACGTAAAATTATTGCGTATTTCGCTTTAAATTGAAACAAAAATAATATCACTTTATTTTTTTATTATTAATTAACACTTAAACTGAGTAACATTTGTAACAAATAATAGTTTTTTTTAATTTTTTACACATTTTCCACAAACAGCTTTTTTACAGATTGTGCAGTTTTCACACGTTCTATTTTTTTACAATTACGATTGACTTGACATTGCCGCCTCTTATTGTTTGTAGTACATTGTTGACTTGTTTCAGAATTACTTTCTTGTCTTTGAGTCGCAGCTGAAGTGGTTCTTTTTCACATATTCTACACGTAGGTCGTTCACTAGTTGAAGGATAAAATCATGCCTGACAAATATTTATTCCCGTGAATTTTCGGTACAGAATCCATGAGTTTATAGCTGCTAAATCAAGTATATTGTAAAAAAACTGAACAGGCCATCTCCGACTTCCAGCTCTTGCGGTGTACTTTCGTCCCATTTGATCGATCATGTCCATACCAAATTTCGTTTCATTAAAACTTAACTGTTTCGGGTAGCTTTTTTTGATCAATACCTATGCTCACGTTGGGATGCAAAGTACTCAAAATAATAACATTTTTTCCTGGTTTTCTTTGATAGACAATAAGGGTTGTATTGGTCTCTGTTTTCATTATAAACGTTTCATATCTTGTAGTACGAATAGCTCTACAAATTGGCGGTACTTCTCGTCTTGCACACCGCATTGTTCCAACAATACTAGTCTTTTCGACTATTAGTTTTTTAGCCAAATTTATCGACGTGAAAAAGTTATCGGTTGTAACGTTTCGGCTTTTTTTGAAATAGGATTGTACTAATTTTAAAACCACATATTCGGGTAATGAAATATCGTTGGAACGGTTCTCGTCTTTTCCTAGATACGGAAATCCTCCACATAGGTACTTACCCTTGATATCCATCAGCTGCCAAAACTTTATGCCAAATTTATCGGGTTTGTTTGCAATATATTGTAAAAACGGACAGCGATTTTTTGATGGAAATTACTGCTCATCGACTGTCAAATTTTCTCCAGGAATGACACATTTGATAATTATCTATAAATAACACATTTGACAATTATCTATAAATTTATAATGCTCCATATGTCCGAAATCATCGCAAATTTATCATTAGCTAAATGAACGCGTGCTTCTCATATCAAATCGTGTTTCATGATTTCCTTGTATCTATTTTTACTCATAGTATTATTGAAAACGGATGGTCCCCAATCTTGCGACCACAAGGTGTTCAAATCTAGGTGGCTCATGTTATAGGCTCCACGAGCATAAATCAAACAATAAATGCATCTAACTCGTCTAGGGATAAGTTCCAAGTGTCATCTTGATTCTTGTCATGTGCTTCTTTTTCAGTACATTCTTTTATACGTCGAAGAATTTACTCATGAATAAATAGCCTCCACCCAGAAATTGGCTTGTTATTTTCAACGTATCGTTTGGCGTATGGAGTAGGCCCTGAGGTTTCTCTAAGTATATTTTGCTGACTTTGACGTCCTACTTCACTAGCGTCTGCAGAAATACAAGTCCATTTTGTGCCGTCACTTGCTACCTGTAACATACCAACTTCCGGCACCGAAGATATTCTAGATAAACGTCCACCGCGCCCTGTTCGTCCGCCGCTAATTGATCTAAGAGATACCCCGGATCCTCTGTGCGAATTTACAATGATACTGTTATCTGTAGCAGGGGAATCTGCTTCGGAGTCTTCAGATGAAGAAGTGACCTGCTCTGGCTGAAATTCTGCATCACGGTTTTCACAAAGATTGTCTGATAAATCGTCACCACTTTCATCACCTGGCACATCTTGTTGTATGTCACGATATCGCGACAGTTCTTGTTCTATTTAGGAAGTATTGAGACGGCGGCATTTTTATAACAAATCACGACTGCCCACTAAACGAAACCAACGTCTACTAAGTGTAATGTAAACAAGTCAGGCAATAACAACTTACTCAGAATTCAAATTCGAAATAAAACAAAAGTACCCTCATTAGTTCGTAGAAAACTTTGTTTACTATTCTTATCGCTGTCGTCACATTGACGGTGTGCGGTCTTAGGAGGTATTTATAAAGGAATCTCATATACCACATATATACTAATGGTATTTATATGGCTGTTTTGTTATTAGTGTTTATATAGAGCTAACAATAACAAATTAGGAAAAGTAATAAAATATGAAAAGAAACAAAAACATAGTTTGTAAAATATTTAAGAATGAAATCGCCGTGCCGTCATATTGACGGCGTTGGTCTTTCTAGTGTTAAAATAAATATTACAATTTCTTTACAATTTGTTTTAATTACTGACTGGTAGGTAACTGCGCAGATTGATAAACAAGTTGTGGTTCAATATTGTGATCCTTTTTATTAAAAATAAAAAATTATTTGTATTTTATGTCTTTATACTGTCTATACCTTGAGTAAAAGTTATATTATTATCAAGACATAGGAAACGATGATCGCTTGATGATGATGACGGTAAATACATAGTTACTTGAGTTAAGATTCAACTGTCGGTTCAGTTTTCGCGTTACGAATAGATTTAGGAAATCAGGTAGAAAGAAGTTGGTTAAAATGTGATTTTATTCGGTATCCTAACCTAAAATGCTAATAAAGAATATATGTACATACATAAAATACAAATAATTTTTAATGAGACTAGATTTTTTCTAGGCCCGCTGATTACTCGAGTTAATGATAAGAAAAGTAGTATTCGTATACATGTGCGTTTCACCATAGAAATCTTTCGTCTTCAACATTTCTAGTACATATTAGAGTTGAAACCAGGGCTTAAAGACATGTTTCCAAAATACCGCAGCTCGAGAACAGATAAATTCACTAATGTTCGCGTAGCAATGCAGCTTGTCAGTGTGTAACTACTTTAAAATCTGTTTGTCGTATCTTGTATCATATATGTTTTGGTAACCAGTTTTATATACTCTCTAATATTAAAAATACGTCGATACAATAATAACAATTACTAGTTTTCATTCGGATTTTATCGACCAGGCCAGCTAAACAGAATCTCTCTCTCTCTCTCTATATATATATATATATATATATATATATATATATATATATATATGTGTGTGTGTGTGTGTGTGTGTGTGTGTGTATCTCATCTTCCACATTCGGATTTATCAAGATAGCAGTACCTCGTGACTACTAATTAATGTCTACTATTCTTTAGAATTTTTACATAAACTTTATATATATATATATGTATATATATATATATATATATATATATATATATATATATATATATATATATATATGTATATATATATGTATATATATGTTTTCTTTTTTCATTTTATTTTATTGACAAACAATTTACAATTTGATATATTCCGTGATAGTCAAGGATTTTTTTCTAAGCTATCATGAGAAGGCAATATATGTGTCTCACTTCGGTATCTATCAATATAATCGTAAGTGTGTCCGATCGTGCTCGTATATTCAGATTCTGAACCGTTTAACTTAAAAGTTTGAAATTTTGCATGGTTGTAATGTGTTTTGGGTCGAAACTATTTATGTCATAAAAGACTCAACCAAGTTGCGCGTTTAATCAAAACTGATTAATTGCGGTGGTATACATACTAACAACAATTATGTATTTGGTTAATTTACAAATAAATCCCTAGAACATTCAAAGATGCGATTTTGTTGACAGCAGCAAAAAAGAGGCACTGATATTGCTGCAGAGTGTATTATGAGTGTAACCAGCAAAAAATATTCTAGTAAATTTCATATTTTCACGAAAAGGAATGAAAGTTGAATTAGTTATCTGAATCATTTCTTTCTTCAATACGAATCTCGTCGTTTATTCTTGACAATCAGTATATCATATCAGACTAGATGCAAATAAATTTTGTCGAAAGTGTTTTATCTTTATAAATACAATTTACCAATGCGCCGTACATAAAATGCAATTCTTGAACAATCGTTTGTTTATTCCTATGACAAAAATATTATGAGTGCGTGTGAGAAGTGGATGGTAAATCATCTTGCTAAATACTAAATTGCAAATTGCAACATTATTCAGTGCTGCGTATGCTAGAATTGTTAGTGTATAATGTTTCTGAGGGTAAAAGAGTCGGTGGAATATTACATTTTATTAGAGTGTTACATTTGCGCACATTGATTTGCTTGATAGTCCTGTTCATGAGAACAGAATGTCGAACAGAATGTCTCTATTCTAAAAAAAACATTGAATCCTTAGAAACACAAAACGTAATTTCAGCATGTCATAGCTGGTTAGTGGAGCCAATAGATTATAACCTAGTCAAGCCTCTTTAACATCTAACTGACATGTGAATAGGATATGTTTTGCAAAAGTTTTCCTTGAAAATATAAATCACGTGATACATGAAGAACAAAAACGTATTATTCACAAACAGGGCCGGCGTGCAAAAGAGCAATCCACATCATTAGAAGTTATTTCACTTCCGTCGAAAGTTCTGACTGCGAAAACCATCGAATCAAAGTAAAAGAACGAACTGATGTTATAACTGTTTCTTCTCATAAAAGGCAACTGGAAAATGAAGATGGAAAATAAAAAAAATTGGCCAGGCGTAAAATGTACTTGCGCAATTATCGTTCGGTACGATCAGCTATTTTTGATAATAGTTTCTTTGATGTATTACGTGTATGGCGATTGATATTTTAACAATCTTTATTTTGATACGCTACACGATGGTTTAAAAAAAAACATTAATTTCACATTATATCTCCCTCAATCCATCCACAATGTCAAAATCCAAGAATGTTGATATCATATAATTAATTGGGTCACTATTTTCTATAGCCGTGTCAAATTTCAATTTTCTACGTCAAATGGTGGAGTAAATGGCAAAGAGCCTGCCAGAAATTGGTACTCAACCGAAAAAACACTAGCATTAGAAATTGTTTAAGTTTCAATTAACGAAGAATGATTTCAAAGTGAAACTATGTAAGATAGTAGTGACACGCCTCATGTATTCATGTTTTAAATAGTCTGACATCGGTATTGGTCCTTATAAGCGTGACGTGAGTCAATAAAATACCTTGCGCTCTTTATATATTTCTGGCACACTCTTGCAGCTGCCTCAACCCTTTATTTACTCAACGGATATTCTGAATATATTGCATGCACAGAGCTTGTTTTATTAAGCGTAATATAGCATAAAAGCGTGACGGGGTACAGGACAGCTTTAGCAATAAGAGCTTGATATTTAGTATATTATGTAGAGGTTGATATTTAGTATATAACTACCTACAGTTTACCTGCAGAGTGCATTATGAATGTAACCAGCAAAAATATTCCGGTAAACTTCATATTTTCACGAAAAGGATTCTTTACTTTAATAGTGGACTAATTTAGCTTTCATTCCTTTTCGCGAAAATATGAAATTTACTGGAATATTCTTGCTGGTTACACCCAAAATACACTCTGTAGGTAAACTACTCAGCCATTTCCAGTGCAAATGTATAATGTTTTAATAACAACAACATTTGTCATCTTAGTCCTAACTAGTACACCCATCCGTCCCATCGGATGTTAATCAACAATATCTTCACGTATTACGACTAATTGGCTATAAACCTTTAGTAGTCCACACCAAGGCTAGTCGAACATCATGCGATATTGGATAATAAAGAACTCTGCAGAGGATCCCGCAGTCGATAAAATTACTTAGGTATTTTACATATTGCATTTATGTAGGTAATTGTATGATGATTTTTGTGTTCTGATATTTAAATAATACCAAAACTGTCGAAGAAATGTTAAATAAGGAACCTTTGAAAGATCTTAAAAAAACAAAGAAAAGCAAATTGTCTTTTTTATTTTAGACCAAAGTGAAAAAAAAATCAGCACTGTGAGACTGTATTTAATAATATTTATCTTATTTGCAAAAGCGATCACGATAACACACCAAACTTCGAATCGAATTCCATCTAGCAAGTTTTAGATATTGTGAAGAAGTTAATATTAGTAATGACGTAGTATTTGATTTTAATAATGTAATGACTGTTTGGAATATGCGCGAGCCAGTGGAATATACTAATATATAAAATGTCACTAAATTATAAATTTTAAGCACTGTTATACCGATCTTCTAGTCTAACAAAGCTCAAAGAACTGCAATTATAATGACGTGTAACTAGCGAAGGGGAGTAAAGTCAATTAAGAAATACTCCTCAAATAGCGGAAATTGGATCGGGCTGAAATTGCAAACTGGAAAACTTACATAAATTTCTTACCAAAGTCATTACACAGATTTATGTAAAAAAAATTAACAAAAACATCTTGAGTTATGAATGGTAATTTTGGCGTAGAAGAAGAATGTGCGTTTTAATGATATAGTAAAATTAACTGGTCAAATATACCTGTTAAACCATAATGTATATTATTTATAAAATGTAATCTGGCCATAGGTTTTGTGAATTTATCACTGTGAACATCTATTTCTTAAAACTAAAGAATTGTTATAATTTTGGAAGTGACCAAAAGAACGAAATAATGTTGAATATCTGAGCACACACTGCTGCAATTTTGTATCCGCTGCAAGCTGACGTCCAATTCCGGAGGCTGTTGCTTTTCCGGAAATACACATTGCGAGTGTCGATAAAGCTTTCCATTACAGTGTTTCATTGTATGTGTTTATCTTGTTCATTCGTTTGAAACGAATGTATGAACAGTTAATGTGAATTATGTTCTTCACGTTGAGCATAAAATGAGAATAAAGTCAGCTTCTGTTTTCCGGACCGATAATTTGCATCCGTTAACAGTGTAGTATGTATTTCGTCATTTGTTTCGTATGAAATTTCGTTCACCAGAGAATTTGCGTTATAAGTTTATTATCAAAATATAGATATGAAGCACCGTGTCGAAAATTTGTATCTGGACAATTTCAAGTTTGTTATGAAAAATAATATTCATTAAAATTTTTTTGTTTATTCGTAAATTTTCAAGAAAATTTAGGGTAATTTCCATTTCTGGATTTATTTACCTGTTCCTTTCTTCGTCACTAGTTATTATTATATTGAAATACTTTATGGCCAGTTTCCAAGATTAAATTTTTTTGGATTTAAATAAATACTGTAGGAATAGAATAAAAATAAAATAAAAAATTGTTTATTTAACCAATTGATTATACTAGTGGTCGCCCAGTGGTCGAAATTCGACCATAATAAATTTAAATTATAAGTTATTTAATATAAATTATTAAAATATAATGCTCAAACATTATTAAGGTTCTATTGACAGAGACTATATACTACTATAACCATAGATTTCGCCAACGCTGTTATTTTCCTATTTAAAAAAAATAAATTATATGGAATTCAAAAAGGAGAAAAATAAAGAATACCTATTTTAAAAAAAACTTATTGAAACAGAACATGCTGTAAGGTGATGCGAAATAAAAAAATTATGCTGTAAAAAATGCTCTCCATTGAATAGCATTTTTTATCGCATATTGTGATAATATAATTAGCGATTTAAAACTTCTCTGAAAACAACGTTTTTTGTAAAAACTCTTTCATCGTTTGCTAAACGTCCTTGACCGTTATATTCGGAAATATAAAACTTTAAAACATCGAATGAACGGACTCTACTTGCTGCGACATACAATTGCCCATGTGTGAAAACTGGCCGATTCAATAAAATTCCAACCTTTTGGAATGTTTGTCCTTGAGACTTATTTATTGTCATCGCAAATGCAGGTATTATAGGAAATTGTGTTCTTTGAAAGTTAAACGGTAAAATAGTTCCAGAGTACGTTAAATTTATACGTGGAATCAAAATTCTCTTACTGCGTGAGGTCCCAGTTAAAACTTCGCAATCTATTGAATTTCGATGCATAAATTTGATGCGCATTCTTGTTCCATTTACTAATGCGTCCTTAGTATTTAAGTTTCTAATCAATAAAACTATGCAATTAACTTTCAATACTAATTTATGCGGTGGCAAACCACTAATAGACAAAGAATTTAAAAACTCTACCGGGTAGTTATTGATGTCATTGTCATTATCACAAATTATTTTATCATAGTTATGATATGTTCGATGTTCACCAGGAATTTGATTAAGTATATCAGTATTAATCAAAGTACAATCGTCATTTGTAGGTGCTAAAATAACAGAGTTCAATATATTTTCTGAGAGTATGTTATTGGAAATATTTCCATACACCTCATCAATAATATTGTTTTTATCTCCTATTAATTGATGAGGTATTTCGATAACATTTTTACCAAACTGAGGGAATTGTGGGGCCTCATCATTACCAATTTTTTTCAAGAATTCTACAAATTCTATTTCATTTGGTAAAGCTCTCATATTTCGAGTAAAAGTAACTTTATGAAAATTAGGAAATTCATGCCAACTTGTAACACAATTTTCAATTAAAGTTCCACGTGATTCATGTGGGATTACTGGTAAGATTTGCCGAAAATCACCGCACAGAAGTATAGTTTTTCCTCCAAATACTATGTTTATCGTTTTCATCACATAGATCACGCAATAATCTATCTATGATTTTCAACACTTGCAAAGGACACATAGAAACTTCATCAATAATTATCAATGATATGAATTTATGAAACTACCGTAGCTACTATTTGCAGTAATATTTGATACAGAATTTTTTTAAAACGGGTATAGGCAATTTAAATACATTATGTAAAGTCCTACCTCCAAGTAATAAAGTTAAAGCTATGCCACTGAACGCAGTTGGAATACAACGAAGAATAAGCGAATTTAATTTGTGAATTAATGCTGTTTGAGTGAATGTTTTGCCACAACCAGCGTGAGTGGTTAAACAAAAAACATTGAATCCAGTATCATGATACAAAATGTCACGAATAACTTGATCAATGAGATTACGCTGTTCAATATTTGCACTTTCATAATACTCACAAAACAGCATCTCTTGTTCTATTATATCAATAGTATTTTCTTCTTCTATTCTCTGCGAGTATGTGGGAACTGGTAAACCAAGAATTTGACAGGACAAATTATGAACATTCAAAATATCTTCAATTTCTAATAGAGCTCTATTAAAGGATACTTCTTCGTTGTAAAGTCTTAGAAAGTCTTCACTAAGATATACTTTAAATTCATTCCATAACGCTAATGCATTGGCTAGCACATTTATTGCACAAATGTAACCAAATAAATTCCCCATTTGTTTTGGTGAATGTAATTCTTTTGATTCATTTAAACATTCCCGCCATTCATTATCATTTGAAGCTATTCCGCGAGCATGACACAACATGGGTATAAAAATTCATTGTATGTTCTAACATCCTCGAATGATTTCGGACCACAGACATGTAATAAAACAATCATAAGTGAAAAAGTTCGATATCTTTTGGTGATACTACATATATCCTTGTAATGATTTTATCACCCCCACGGCTTCTCTTCTTCCATTTATTTCGGGAATCTTCCCACACATAATGCATAGGAATTTCAATATATTCATACTCTCGTGCTGATGGATCTGATCGATTCAACTCAAAAAATGCTAATAATTTTGTTTGTCTTTCATTATCAATTACTTGACGTTCTTGCCCTTCTCGGAAGTATACATTCTGTCGACGCGGTAAATGAATATCAAGTCTGATTATAGTATGTGACTGAAAATGCATTGGTTATTCATAGATGCGCCATATGGCTGAAGTTACCAATTAAAAAATTGGTAACTTCATTAATTTCTATATTTTGACCTTGTTCATTTCCACCAGACCCTAGTTCAACAGATGCATTGTCATAGCCTTTATACACATATTTATAAATGTATTTGACACTTTTGACTGTAGTACATACTTCAACATTTATATGGCAATTAAATTTAGCAAGTAAATATGGATTGTATGGTACAACATACCGATTGTCAAGGCAACTACCACGAACTTCTGCATTAATACCATTATCACGTCTTCTGTATAATGGATACCCATTTAACGATTCACATGTAGTTTCATTAAATCGTTTTGGATACTCTTTTATACATTTTCCATCTCCCATACATACAGAATTAGGATTAAATACTCCGCATGGGCCATGCATCATATGTTTTACAACATATTTATGTAATGTTGGATGTGTTTCAATGTGAGGAATCTCCGCAGATACAACTTTATCAATATTTATAGCATTAACAATTTTATCTTGCTCATTTAAAGTTGAGTAAAATGTGAGCATGAGGCAATCCTCTATTTTTAAATTCAATTGTATAAATGAGTGCTTCAACTTTACCAAAGATATTATTTTGTATAAGGCCCTCTATTAATGCTTTCAACTTTGACTTGAATACACGCACAATAATATAAGGTCTAAAATTAAGAGCTTCACCTACACCAATGTTGTCAACTATTTCTGGCCAACTTGGATTGCAAGTCGTTGTAATAAATAAAGACGGTTTTCCGAAATGTTGTACAATTGACATTGCATCTAAATAATTCTGATACATATTTCTTGGAGATCCATTGAATGAAGATGGTAAAATTGCTCTACGACCAATATTTCTGGCATTCATGTTCAATTCTAAGTAGTCTGTTAAATTGTTGTAAACTTCAGACCTAAGAATTGTTTAATTTTGTCGAATGAAATGTAATCGTGAGCCCTCTATTCTCACATACATATCAACTATCCACTGCAGAAACAATTTTTGCGAATGGTGTAACATGCTGAAATCATCTCTAATTGCAAGTCGATAGGCTGCATACTGAAGCATGGTCAATTTATTTCTGGGTGCTCTTGAATTAGATGTAGTTGGTGCATTATGTGCAATATTGACATGCCACCCAGTATCACCGTTGGGAAAAAGTAGTGGGTACGCTAAAGGGTCTAATGATGAATCCAGAACTGAGATATTTTTAATTACACCATTAACTTTTGAAAAAGAAATCATATTTCGTTCAAAAGGTGGTTCACCATCAATCGTACTCATTATTATCATATCACGGCTACATATCATATTACGGCTACATCAGTTTGAACTGCATCATTGAAGCGGCGTATTTGCTTTAATGAGCATACAAATATCTTTATTTTGATTTTGGACTCTTTGACAATGATCCTTCATTGCAATGAACGACCGCACAAAAGGATTACTGCGTTCCAATTGCAGAGAAATTTCTCGCATTATGGTGTTGTTACACGTTTGGTGAAAACGTTCTTGTAATCTATAATTGATAGCAGTGTCAACATCACAAAAATATAATTGCGCATAACATGGTGAGCGACCATATCCAGCAATCATTGAACCTGATCTGTGATAAAAAACATCATGTATTTTGAAATGGTACACTCCACTTGTAACTGCCTCGGAAACTTTGGCTTCTGAGCTAACCATAGCAACACATGAATCATATTTCCAAATATTTTCAAAATAATTTTTCGACTTATTTTTTGTTAAAGGTTCATTAGAAGTAAGTCCATCATACGATGATTTGAAATATTCATTTTGACTTAATGGTGGTAATATTGCTTTACCCTTATGACAATATTAAGTGAATTCAGTCCTGTCATTTAAAATTCACTTCAGATTCAAAACGTTTCGCATTGCAAAACCTGCATTGTAAATCTATTAATCCACAATCATAACTATGAAAAAGTCCTGGAATTACATTTAGTGCACATTTATATGTATGTCTAAAAATTACTTCTTCATTTGTAAACTATTAATATTATTTAAATTTGCGTTTGGTCTATTAATATGTGTATGCGAAACAAACTATGAATATGACGTTATCGTAATTAGATTATTTTTGACATTCACTAAGACTATGGACAAATAATATTAATCTCAGTTTGACCATAGACTTCAACCATAAACAAAATAGCACATATGTGTGTGTACATATGTGTGTGTGTCAAAAGTATGTATTTCTAATAAAAATCTATACATCTCTTTCTAAATATAAACTTTCTTTATATAAACTTTAACTGTGCCAAATTTCATACTCCTCCGCACGCGTAATTTTCGTGAAAAGAAGTATAAAGATTTTGCTTCGCATATTAATATTTTGATTATTATTAACCTTTAAATTATGGTTATTATTAACCTTTAGAAAATTGAATAATATTTTATTAAATTGTAATAACTCTAATTTCAGATAAAAGGTGAAATTTTTACTACTATATATGGGAAAATAACAAAGTTAAAGCACAATAACTTAGAAACTGTCTGGCAGATAAACTACAATGGAAAGCCAGCGGAAAAATAAAATTATGGACAACTCATATGTCAATATGTGTGTATATACATGTGTGTGTGTGTCAAACGCATGATAGTATGTGTAATGTTTTTTTTATTAATTTAATGTGTTTCTAATGCATTATTATATAAACATTTTAGCTTTCCGTACTCCTCCATACAAACTTTAACTGTGCCAAATTTCATACTCCTCCGTCCGAGTAATTTTCGTAAAAGAGGTACAACGTTTTTGCTTCACTTATTAATATTATGATTATTATTAATAATGTTACATTAGCTGATAACAACTGTAATTCTAGATAAAAGATCAAATTTTTTACTATTATATATGAGAAAATAATAAAGTTGAAGCACAATAACTTGCGAATTGTCTGGCAGATAAACTACAATGCGGCTACAAGCCAGCGGAAAAATAAAACTATAGACTACTCATATGTCAATTGTATGTACATACATGTGTGTGTCAAATGCATGGTAGTGTGTGTAATGTTTTATTTATTGATTTAATGTACTTTATAAGCATTATTATTGAAAAATATTAGCGTTCTGCACTTCTTCTACATATAAACTATAAGTATGCTAAATTTCATACTCCTCCGTCCGCGCAATTTTCGTAAAAAGGGGTCCAAACTTTTTGCTTCACGTATTAATATATAGAATAGCGTGACCCGTGCGAAGTCTTCGCATTATTTATTCCATTATGAAGCTCAGATGACAGATCAAACAAATATTTTACTAAAATTGACATATAGAGGCGCAAGTATCAAAAGCATTGAGCTAAAGCGCCACTTTATTTATACGTTTTGAAATTAAACAAAAATTTTACCGACCGTCAATCATATTGACGTTGAGCCGTTAGATGGCAGCATTGCTGTTTTGTGTATATAATTTTAATAATTAATTAATTTGCAAAAACAATAGCAATAATAAATTTTTTAGTTGTGGATGCCGGTAGAGCAAGCAATTATCTATAAAATGATATATAATTTATGTGGATTATCGTATTAATATATATGATGATGATGATGATATGATGATGATGATGATGATGATGATACTTATATTTATTTTACTGGTTTTTCACTGGATTTACCAAGTATTTTTAATTTGGTTACCAACAGTTGATTTATTAAAAAGATAGAGATTAAGAATGATATGAACAGTGATTACCAGTGACTATAATACACCGATTCATTATTATGAGCATGTAATCGAATTATAACTGAAAATATTTAGCGGAATATTATCTGAAATATTTCAATTACAAATCATCAGACTATTTTCGATTTATACCTTTAGATGGAATTAAAATACGCAGTAAAACTGTATTTTATTTTTATTGAAATACTTTATCACTTGCAAATTTCTTAAAGAAATAATATCTGATTGAAGTATACAGTGATACGTGTACTTTTGGTGTTGGGTAAAATCACGTGACTTTTTTGAAACAAACAAATAAATGTTTGTAAAATCTGTGAAAATTATAAAAGATTTTCTATCAATCGGCATATCTGTTGCTTTTAAAACAAAGTACAGCTTGACGATAGTCGTGTTTATCTGTTAATGAGATTTGATTTGTAAATCTAATGAAAGTTGAAACTAATTTTATTAAAGTAAACGTAGTATTAAAGTAAATTAAAGTTTATTAAAGCAAATTGGTAGAACCAGAACTGTTCTGCAAAAAGGGTTTACAAACTTTGCAAATAACGCACTATAAGCAGTGCTCTTTGTGATGTTAACTTGTAGCTACCATTCAGTCGAAATAAAAACAATTTTCAGATGTATTTTTACACAAATAGGAGGAAAATTATATGGTATTTTTTACTGTCCTTAAGTAAAGATAAGATCATTACCATATGATTCTATAATTGTGTAGCATCAACTGCGATAACGTGATTTAAATGTGATAAAACATGGAAATATTTGAGGGGATTAAGCGCCATGAATTCACCATTTGCCAGCAATGAAAAATATTTTCAATTCTTTACTGAAATAGGCTGTAGTACACTTTATACACTTTATACCTTATATAGAAATTGAATGTCCTAATATATAAAAAAAAACGCTAAATTTCAGTACTTTTTCCTAAGATATTGCTATTTTTAATGAGTTCATTATTTGTTTATAAATCTTAGTTGCGATAGTAGTATTATCTAACTGTTTATTCATTTGTAGTATTATTTTATTAGTAGTATTCATTAGTCAGTAGTAGTTAACTGTTTATAATAGCTCAAAAAGTTTTGATCACACTGAATTATAAACTGTTACCGCGGAGCAAAGTTTATTAGAAAATAAACTTTGCTCCGCGGTTTCACTGGCGTAGAATTATTTTAATTATTGGTCTTATCATTTTAAATAAAATATTACGGAATTATATATAAAAGCATTTTCTTATAGTGCTTCACTATATGCTTCGGTATATTCTTCGTTTGTTACTTTTGGGTAAAAGCGTATTGTGCGAATATCTCATTCGTTTTGTAGCAGCTGAGATGAATTTCTTCTTGGCGTTTTAAATCTAAGTGGATAGGTAATTAAATATTGTGACAGGTATAAAAATATATATATATATATATATATATATATATATATATGTAAAGCTATGAAAAAGTATAGGACACTCGCTAGGACACGTCCGTTGTGTGGGAAAATAACTGGACGAGCTGCGCATATTAGTTACTTCACCGAGCTACTCTCAACCCACGATCGCTACACGGCTCTCCTCCGTGCGTCAAATGATATCGGTCGTTGGAGTCAGGAGTATATCGGCGGGAATACTCGGGATAATCTATACAAATAAACTGATCTTTTTCCCTCCCTCTCTCTGCACCTTACACTGGTTAAGCTGTGTTTCTCAACTTCTGTTACATTTTTATCACTGCTTGCGCTAGGTAATGAAACCATAATACAGCCTATAATCTTTCGAAAAATATGGGCTTTGTAACACAAAAATAAATTTGAAATTGAATGCATGGTTTCCGGTATTAGTGTCAAAAAACAAATAAAGAAAGCTTTGCACTTCTTATATATTTGTATCTATATGTTATAGACGGTGGTCGTGTCTTTGTCGTTGGGTACATAATTTTAGAAAGCATATCTATGCAGGTGGATGGAAAATGTAATATATTTCTTAATGCATTTTGTTTACAAAATTTAATGTTTGTATTAACTACAAGTTTTTAATAACTATTATATTTCCTTTCACTTGAATCTCTGAAATCACAGTGTGCTGTAAATTTTTAAACGGCTGATGTGCTTCTAGGTCTATTTTACTATACATTATTCTATTAAATTTGTTATTTGTCATGAGTTTAAATATTTAATTCTAAGTATATGGAACTACTTTTCAATTAAATATTTCCTGATGATTACCTGATTAATTTAAATTTAGCTTACGTTTTTCTCAACTTATTTTTCTGTATATACACCTTATAATCTAAATAAGTCAGTAAACTTTTTCAATATAGTACGAAATTTTACTAATTTGTTATGTTAACTTTGTTCGAAATGAAAATGATAATATGTATTACAATTCAAAATTAACCATAGAAAATAAGGAAAGTTTTTAAAATAGTGAGGCTGTTTTAAAATACTACTCTATTCAAAAATCGGATGGCGTTATACATTACATACATTTAAAAAAAATACTTTCGGCCATGACAATCGGTGATCATTTCTAACCTTCTTATCTCTGTCCACGTTCGGGTTACTGACTCAGTGACATACATTGTATGCTGAGCCCCCCGCTCACGCAATCTATGCATCTCCTTAAAATGCGTTCACAACATGATAGTTCTTGGAACAGTTACCGTTGTGACAGCAGTTGAGACAGTGTTCTGCCATGATAATGTGGATATTCGTCGGTGTATGCAAACCGATAGTTGGTGGCAGTGACGTAACCACGATGGTAACTATCGCACGAACTCCCGCATAAACACCTCTTTATACTCACACTGCATCTACAGGTGGACGTTGTAAACAAATTAAAGCGAGCGAGCGGTCGCAAGAATAGTTCGATAAGTGAACAATATTAAAAAAATAATTATTTTCTTTAGTGGATACTGTTAATTTTATTTAGAGGGTACTAATAATTTTCTTTAGAAAGTGGCCATATTAATTATTATGTTGTCTGAAAATACTGTGTCCGTTTATGCATATTAATATGATTATGGTCTAGTGATTCAAGAGTCAGAAAAGGAAGAAAATTGCCAGCTTTGTTTTCATTCTCAAAAACTATAAATATCTGGAACATCATTTTATTATTCCTTGTAACATGCAGAGTGCAACAAAGGACGTGTCTATTTTTATAACCATACAGTGGATTCTGTGCATCAAATTGAAAAGAAAATGCTGAAGGAACTATATGAAAATTGTCAACTATATGAAAATTGTTTCTGAAAAAATACTATCAAATGTGAAATTAAAACGGAAAACAAATAAATTTTGAATATACATTTTGATCTGCGGAACCGCCTGTATGAATAACACATTTTTTTACGAATTTATGTATATATGTTTACGCATGATTTTGTGTTTAAAATTGAGTAGAAAATGTTAAGGAAACATGTGACAATTCTCAATAATCTCTGAAAAAATCACTGTCTATGTATAGATTTCAACTAAACAAATTTACGTTTTTTTTAAAGAAACAGATTTCACTTATGTTTAGTTGTATGCACAGAATCATCTATATGAATAATATGAAAGTTCTTTTTTACGGGGTGAATTTTTTGTTACACTTTTTGTTTGCATAGCTTTATTCCGTAATTTTTTTAGTAAAAAGTAAAAACTGTGTGGCTTAAAATTAAATTTTTTTTAAATGTGTAAATGAAATTATTTCATATAGTACCCTACTTGATCTTGTTGTCACACTTAAATTTCGATCTCTCACTCAGGACCTGATTTTGAATAAAAATATTAAATGTTTTCTTTCTCTTGGAATAGGTGTATCCGCTAGGTTGGGTAGTACAACAATTGATCCTAGCCAGCGAGATTATGTTATATTTAATAACGAGGTCATAAAAAACACCGGTTAAGTGCCTGTTGAAATAAGTAAAGTAGTGTTCCGTAGTTTTAATTGCACATTAATCAAAGTAAAATTGAAGGTTTTATTAAGGAAATGTTCACATCTTGAAAAATCGAGTAGGAGGGACATTGATTGATTTTGAAGTTTATTATTTTGTAAACGAAACTTAAAAAAATCGTCTGGTTAAATTGGAAAAAAATCGTGCGTACATTAAAAAAATAAATTAATATTTCCATCTCTATCTAATTTATGCATATAGGTCTAAAATGACTGACTTCCATAATGAATTCCATTACGAAACCATACAAATCTTTACACTGTTATATATTTAAGCATAGTCACAATGCTAATCGATTTTTTTGCTATTAATTTAATCTTAGTTGTAATTCTTTGTTGGCGGATATTGCTCTTGATTGCGCTAATATATAAATTTGCTACATAGTTATATCGTTTCCGTTTTATGTACTTTTGTTTTCTTATACGTTTGGTATTTACCTTTTTGGTATCCCGCAAATTCGAAGAATTGTGGTAGTCTCTTATGGCATGCACTCTAAGCTGAACGTAGTTTAGTTTTTTCTTTTACTCAATAGAAACCTTCAGCTATTGCAGGTTATCATGATCGTTTTTGGATACATGATTAACTGTGGGATAATATTATTTTACATAAAGTCGCGTACCTAAAAGTTGGACAAGATATGTAAAATAGCATTAATGTGCTCTCTTAAACAGAGAAATTTTAATAATGAATAAACAAATGTTAGCGTGGAAGGAATTCAAAGAAAGTGTAGTGTTATTATTTGAATTTCATAACATTTTCGCAATACGAATTTTAAATTACAAATTTAATTAAAAGATACCTACTACATTTAAAAATGGAGCGTTCAGTATGTAACTAATAATATTGTCTCAATTTTTTTTACAATTTTCATTAACCCGTTTCATAAAATATAGAGCATTTTTTAAAAATATAAAGCATGATTTTGATAATTATCGAAATCATTCAGTTTAAGAAAATGAAACTCAATTATTTTAGTTGTAATATGCTATATATATATATATATATACATATATATATATATAAATACATATATATATATATATATATATATATATATATATATAAATACATATATATATATACATATATATATATATATAAATATATGTACTTTGTTGTCGACTTGAGTTGTAAACCCCTAATCCCACCAGAAATTAAGCGTCTTCCAAAATTAACCAACTACCCGTTCAAGATAAACATATCTTTTATTAAATGAAATTTCGTCCACCATATTTCATACAGTTTAAGGCCCCTGCAGTAATGCTACTGGCTAATATTCCTCGTCCGCCTTCGCGCACAGGTACAGTATAACTCGCTATTCAACGGCGTGCAGATGGCGCGATTATGCGAGTGTGAAGTAATTGCATGACTGCGTAATGTTGCCGAGTGCTGCTTGTTGTCGTCGCTGTTGATTTTAATTAGAAACCTGCCAGAGTTTCGACCGAGTGTCTTTGAGTTTTGATAAACATTGTTACGGTTTGACGATTGCGTTCAGTAAATAATGCATGTACGTTGGAAACAAGTATGCCATTACTATATGCACGCAGGAGGAATCAAACATTATCATAATTTTATAAAAAGTTTATTGGTTATTTTTGATACGGAAACGGCTTATCCGATTGATAAGAAACTTTCGCCGTTATAAAGGTTACAGCATCTAGTTGGAAATAACTTATACTAAATTATTTTAAAGCCCGTATGTAATGTGCAGTAACGATTTAATTGAACAATGCTACATCGAAATTATAGTAATATATGGAAACCTCCATATATTTTAGATCACGTAAAGTTCTACAAAAAGGTTCACCGGTTTATTTTGTATAATTATCACCTACTACTGTTGTAACCATAAAACCAAACAAATATGCTGATCTGACATCATTGATTAATTAATGGCATAAAAGAGAAGTTTTCATATACGACTAAAAATAATTTGGGTTTATATTATTATATTGATTAAATAAAAAAATATATTTTTAATTTTAAAACAATTATTAAACATTATATCTAAGTACTATAAAAATAAATTACTTAAAACTAAATTCGATTTCATTAATTGGGAGAAAGTGTGGAATATCTGAAAACTCCTTCACGAATCTGCATATAATGTTAACAATATATAACCCAACTATAACTGATCTTAATATTTATATTATTCAATTAATTTCCTGTCATTATTTCGCTTATTTAAAGAAATACTCCGCATGTTACAAATATAAACAATACTTTAAGTGAATTTATTGAAAAAAAAGCGTAATTTTTTTCATAACTAATTTCTTATGACATACATTTTTGATATATGATGATATTAGATCAGCATATGGTTACAATAGTAGTAGCGAAAATATAACTTACAAATTTGCAATTAACTTATCTTTAGCCATACCTAAATTACAGTAACGGAATCTACGAGTATATAATATCGCGGAATAAAATAATGTTTTTGGAGTAATAATAAAACAAATCTTATGTAATGATAAAAGTTAATAGTCTATATTAAAACGTGTATTCGAAGTTAGCTAAGTGAATATTCTATTTAACTGAATTTATAAAAAAAGTTAGGATATAGTAACCAAAATTCTAAAAATAAAACTTCAAACAAAACTATCTATTTTAAAGATGTAGATAACTTTGGAAACCAAATAGTGTATATCATTGATGTAAATTAAGTAACGTATATTAAAAACAGCAAAAAAATTAGGCGTAAAGGATGAAGGAGCAAATAGTATTTAAGGCATTTATTAATAAACGAGCGCCTTTATGTCACATTCACAAAGTTTTACGGAAATTGTTATCGACACCATTATCTTAATTTGGCAGAAATAAATTAAGAATATTTTTTTTATAATATATTCCTTAGCAAAATGTTTTGAAAACATCGATACCAAACCAGGTTTTAGAAAGCAATTAAAAAAAAACTGATGTCAAAACTATTATTAAAAGTTATTATGTAATGTAATTCAGTATAAGGAAATTTTCAAATTACACTATGAAATTAAGAAAAATTATTACTTCAAACTATGACAATATTTTATTCCTTTATAAAGTGACATTTCTGTCCATTACCCAACGACAGACAGAATTCAGTTTGGTCTTGTCTTACTTGCTGATATAGTGCAAGCGAGACAAGAGCAACTAAATATTGCTATCTCACTCTTTCTACGTTTACTACCATCACTTCTTTTCTTTTACGTACTTACCAATTTTTATTTAAAAACACTTTTCTAGTTAAACACTTTTATACTCATGAGAGAGAAGACATTTTAATATATATTTCTGTGAAATAAAGTAGTAACAAGAGACAACAGACATATTATGAGTCGAAATTCATATTAAATGGCAGTTAAGTAGAGATGTGATAATTACCTCATCTTTTAAGGATCACCTTGAAGTGCTAATGCCATGACTATATAGCATGTATTGGCCGTTATTATGTATTATCGAAACGCGAAAAGGACATCTCATAAAAATAAATCTCTACAATTTGAATAACGATAATAATAAATATATAATCATGTTGAATATATTAGGCGTTAATTTTGTAGAAATTCATTATTCACAATTAAATGAAACTACGTGATGTATTATTTCTACTTTCTTTAATTTCTTTACCACGACCTAGGTTTCGTTGTATTACAACATCGTCAGGTGGGATATTAGTAAAGATTAATCATCAATCAATCTTTGCTAATATCCCACCTGAAGATGTTGTAATACAACGAAACCTAGGTCGTGGTAAAGAAATTAAAGAAAGTAGAAATAATACTACATCACGTAGTTTCATTTAATTGTGTATAATCATGTTGTTATTTTAAGCCAGATTTCGTAGTTTGTGCATCGATAAAAATGTAGGACAGGAAAATACTCCTCGAAAGGTTTCTCTGCAGATATAACCAAAAACTTTTACAGTCGTTGTTAGGTCTTAAATACACTGGTTTATTCTTTAACTATACAATGAAATAAAAACACACGAGTGGTTTTCATTTTGTAATGACCCAATATGCTACATAACTTTTTAATAGAAAATAAAGAGTACAAATAAATAAACACTTGTATATCTATCCACCAAAATTAAATTAGAGCTGAAAACACTATTAACGTCTGCTCCTTGTTAGGCGCCGCATAACAACGGAAGGGAGAGATTCACTAAACAAAAGTCGTGTCCCGTGTTCACGTTATCTATTCGATTAATTTAATGGGTCTACAAAGGATTATCTTAACGCTTTTAACAAATCTGTAGCCACCCTTTAACGTCTATCTCCCCTTCTTCGGTGGAGGGAGTTTTTCGTGGCATTTATGGCTATTGTCTATATTTATTTTGTCAAATGAAATAAACCTATTAATTAGAAAGGCACATTTTTAATAAATTTTGTTACATTGTTCTTTGGTTTATCTTTATACTCTGAATTATTATTCATTTGAAAAAGTACTACTTCTCACGAAATTATCTTTTACTCGTTTTAGTTTGATGTATTACCTTAAATGAGTTAATTTAAATTTTTTCTTAGTTTTTCATAATTTATAATTCCTTTTTTATAGTCGTTCGATATCTCCTGGTTTTTTTTGGGTGATACTTAATTTTGATTTATTATGACCAAATATATAATAGCTAAAACACTTGTCTGCCATTAGCTCTATCTATCCTTCATTGACAGTAAGCGAGTAAATACCAGTTTCACTATGAAATTGTAATATATAAAGTATAATCGTCAGTAGTTAAACTTGGAAAACATTTTCTTGGAAGATATTACATATCTAATTCTGTCATCTGTTGCAAAATAAAAAGTGAATTAAAAACATATTTTTTTATTATCATATATACATTTATGTTTATCTTTTATTTCATACTAGCTGGCTACGTTCGCGTGTATTATTCGTTTTTTCTGGCAAAATAGTATAAATATTATATCCAGGGATAAATACTCTTTGTTTATCTTCATGATATGGGGTATATCTATGTCAAATTACAAGTAGGTGGCCAATTAAAGTCATGTTGTCCAACAAAATCGAGCACTATTTGTTCCAAGCATTTTGCCACTAATTTAATAGCAATGAGACAAAACAAGAAAAGGCGCCTGCCCTTGGAGCCTTTCGTACTTAGCCTATATCCACCGCCAATGTAACATTTTTTGAAGTTTACTCCTTTAGAATCGATTTTCATATATAGCGCCCGGTATGAAGTTTTACGAGGAGTCAAATCAGAAGTTCAGAGCGTACGAAGTTCAGAGCGTTACAAAAAGTGTAATTGTTAGGGTCTGATCGTACGAAGTTCAGAATAATAAAAGTATCTCCCTAGTTATGATGTGTCCTATATATATTCTATTATTGAGTATATATGTTCTATTATTATTCTATATTCCATTTCATTCCAAAAGAAAATGTTTGTGAAGAAAGCATAATGAGAGTATCTGAAGATATTGTAATTTTTTTTATTCACATTAGTAATATTATATGGATTTAATTGATATTTTTGATTAAAATTGTTTATTGGTACACACACTGGCGTTGTATACATTCATAATTTGGACTATGTAGGTAACATATAATATTTAAGAGAAATTCGAATAATTAAGATGAAATTTTCCAAATAATTTAAAAATATATTTGTGATGTAAAAAATAACGATAATACCAAAAAAAATTATCTCATACTTTCTTTAAGGCTTGAAACTGGCAGTGTATTTAAACCAATAGCGCTTGGCTAATCTCCATCAGTTATTGTCAATCTACCAAACAGTATATACTCTAACATTCTAACAAAAATACGTTATTTTTAAATATACTAATAATTATAGTTTAATTTAATGATAGTTACGATAAAGGAAATTAATGCATTAAGTAGTAATAATTAAAATCACTTTTTAAAATATAAAATACATTAATATTTCCCAAAAAAGAACACACTACAGGATCATATGCATAGAAATTATACGTATTGGCTTATTGAATAAGTATCCGACAGTTTACATAACTCTAATTTTTGTGTAATCGACCCTTCTTGGTTGTCCGTTTTTCTCCTCCAAATTTCACAATTCATATTAGTAAAATAACGGCGCAATTTTTTAAATATTTTTTCGCGTTAATTAAGTTAATATAGTGATTACAAAATAATAAAAATATAATTTTGATATAACGTAATCGTTTTTAATTTGTTTAAACTCTTACTTTGAAATATAATATGGAAAATGCGTAAGTTTCGAACAAACTATATCTATATGCTAGCCCAAGGGACAGAGAACTGATTGGCTAATGGTGTCACGTGGAAACTATATCTAACAAAAAAAACTACATACTAAAATAACTAATAAATAGTAGCTAGCTTGGTTTTCATACAAATTTGTTCTTACGTGTAATCCAACGGTTATCTTATTCACAGTCCTACCTATCATATGATACCTACCTTGTCTCAAGGGACAACCCTTATTATATTTATGTCGATCCTTAATTATATGAAATTGTTTATCATATTAATCGATTTCTTTATTCCTTATTTAGTAATTATCATCAGGATATTTTACAGTTTATTATACAACTGGTTTCCTCTAGTACATTTGCTATTTATAAGACTGCTCTCATACCAACGACACCACCATTAAATTTTGTGTGCAAAAGTCGTATGAAAACAATGCCGTATTGCTTCTATAGCTGAACCTTACAAATTATGCAATCCGCGTTGACCTACGTCCCGTTTATGTAAAATGTTTGGAAGTATCCCTCCATTGTTTAGTTCTGAATTAAGTAGACAAAAATCGGCCATAGCACCCAGCACTCTTTATAACAAGTTCATATCAATCCCTTTCCAAGCTCCTACTTGAGGCGAGTTCTTAAAGGAATTTCAAGACAAAGAAATAAATAGGCCCGAGCCTACCTAACGCAGGGAACGTTCTTATGTTAACAATGAAAGTTATTTCACATCGCTCCGACAAATTCGCTGTTCGGATTCGCATCCCGGAAATGCTATTGATACACTTACGACTAGGGTCACCAGGCTTGGGACCATTGATCATAATAAAGTCAGTTTTACGTACATTGTAAAAAATTACCCTTATTCATTTCGTGACAATTATATTTTTGCATTTAAAAAGAGTTAAAATTTTGTAAGTTGAAGCTATTATATAGATTATAATTACCATTTGATAGCAACTTTTATTCCAAGACCACTGATAAAAGAATTATGATAAAAAAAATAGCCGCAGTTAAAAAAAAGTGAGTAATTTTTGTCGCTTCTATATCCGTGATAGTTTATCTTCTACTTATCATTAGAACTAGTTAATTGTTATATTAGTACATAATATTGACAAATTGAAACACGGGCGAATATAATGCTCAATTATTTTTATTATTTTCTAAGTTGACTTGCATAAAAATAAAACATTTTACAGATGATAGAATACTGTACCGAGACGTGAAGAAAATCATCAGAATGTCATCTAAACGCAAGAGAGAGTTTCGTCTAACATTATAATTTAAGTGTGGTATCACCATGAGGTGTCATTAAAGTGCAGTGTCATATTATATATAAAGTCTGTGTCAAAAATCAAAATAGTTGCTATCTAGACTTTAAATGTACGGAAGTCGTTTTTAGTGATTCGTGGAAAAACTGCCAAGACAGATCTGTCGATATGTCCGTCCGTCTGACATAGTCCATTATCTCGGAAACTATTCGACGTGAAGTTTGAAATTGAGCCCAACGATGTATGGTAGCCCAAGCTAGTATGGTGGCCGAATTATAGATGTATATAGTATGGTGGCCGAATTATGGTAGCCGAATTATATTAAAGTTCGATTTTGATTCTTGGGGTTAATTTCAGGGAAAAGTTGGGGAATAAAATAAATTTTTTTCACGGTTATAGTTTAGGGTATCATATGAAAATTTATTAAAGCACGAATTTAACAATACATATTTTCAGATGTATTTTTTTATGAATTCGTTTAAACGTTTTTCGGGAAAAATGCTTAAAAATTGCTGTCCCTTGCACTCTTACCAGCAAAATGATTGGCCAGAAAAATCTGTAAAAATCATGAATATTGAGAATTAGGTGTAAATTAAACGAAAATGAACAGGATTAAGATATTCTAGCGCGATTAATTGCCTTCATCAATTTAAATGTTTATTTCTTTATAATTGCTCAATCCTTGGTTTTAGAGAAAAAGTTTCTCGATAAAAATATTTCCCTCGATTCAACGTATAGTGCATTTAATTTATGCGCGCATATGCTATGTGATATGCCATTGGTGCGGTTGGCGGCGGGTAGCGCTGCGAAAAGGCATATTTTAAGTACTTAGTTGGAGTGCATTACTAATTATTTTTTAAGTGAGGGATTGATGGCGCGAAACACAAACTGTTCAAGAGTTGAACGATTTATATATTATTGTTCTAATAATCAAAATTTGTCGTGTTATACTGTAGCTTATTATGTGGGTCTAAAATAATAATTCAAAAAGTATATTAAGAGATACTACGACAGCCACTACATGTTGACAGGAAACTACGTATTGTTTATCTATAAAAATGCATACTTAAAAATTTTTAATGTCGTCAGTTTTTATCTTAACATTTACTTACTTATTATTTTACGTATAAGTACAGGTAGATTCAAGGTAATTCTTTAATTGTAAAACTGTAATAAATAAAAAAAAATTGGAAAAAAGTTATTTTCACCTCTTAAAGTAATTAAATAAGAGTTTAAATGAAACTAAGATAGTTGCTTTTACATAATTTTTCGGCGAAATATTACTGAACGAATTAAAAAAAAATGTTCATTTCTTTTTTTAAACATGGAAATAACTTTGAATTCACGTGAATTTTAAGTTCATATAACTTTTTAAGTAATGAACACTGAGAAACCATAATATGGGGGAGGCAGATATTTCTCGTGCCTAAATGGCTATTAATGAAAAATATACATGCATTGAAATAAGTTTTTACTTCAAACATCACCGTTTTAAACTCTTCGATTTATAACTTTAGAGGAATTTTCATAGATAGCCTATAATTTGACAATTTGTGTGGCTTTACAATATCTGATTGTGAATCTAACAACTTTTTTGAAATTACAATCTTTAAAATATTTGACTTTAACTAAAAAAAGCAAATGGTGACCCTACTTACGGCGTACTTGCGCACACACTTAGGGAATAAACAGGCGGACTGGCGTGATGTTCGAAGAAAGTTCGGCGGTCCCATCATCCTGGGCGCGGTTATCCTCCTATTTTTCCATTCGAGCCACGTTCGCCCAGTGAATAGGGGCTCGGTTTGTTTCGCAACTACGAGCACGTGCGGTATTCAATGTCTCCATCTATTCTCACGTTCTGCGTAGGGTTAAGTTAAACCGGGACAATGTGACCCATAAATTGTAATATACGGACGAGTATTATGATAATTGCGCCGCTATTCCCGTGCAATTTCTTTCGGGCTTTGTTTTGTAGGTAAGGTAACACATCTATTGAAATGATGCGTCCAGTATGCAAAGCTTTATGTCTAAATAGTAGGTATTTGGCAGGAAATTCTAGCTAAGTGGCAATATTTAGATAAACGGGGGTTGGCCGAATACGGGGGTTGGTATATTATTTCGACACTAAGTTGGTTTAAGAAGAATTCTTTTTCAATCAAAATATGTACTTTTTAGATGTATCTTTATTTAATCCCTTGATTTCTTACGGCGTATGGTTTTTTGGTCAAGTTATTGTAAATGGGCTATTAAAAACAAAAAATATAATTTTTGCATCTGGACGCTATTATCTCTTAAACAAATTAATACCAAAAAATATTGAGATCCTTGGTCATATTTTTTCTTTCGCGAATATTGAATTAAAATTAATTAAAAAATTTGGTATAAAAATTTGCATATTAGTTGAGAATTTCTATTATTCTTTACAAGTTGGAGAATAAACATAAAGCAAATGATTGCAGTTAAGACATATTGCAGTAACTATTTGTGACGGCCTGTATATCCCTTGCAGGAGAGCTCGTAGAGCTAGTTGGACATTATATCAGTATTTTATGGCTGACAAATTGTAACACGGACGAATATGATATCATCGTTATCGTTATTATCCTCAAAGTCGTCTTGGATGAAAGCGGGTCGTTTGCTATTCGATATGGTACTATGTATATCGAGACGTGAGGAAGGTATAGATAATGTCATCCGATTGTAATGTTACATCACAAGTTCTGTTGGTTGTAAAAGTGGAAAAAGTTGTTATTTATACATATAATTCGGGAACTTTCTTGTTTTGCAATATGGTAACAATTAAGATAAGGATTAGATAGTTCCAAAATTATTTGTAAATATTTGATATTTATCGGTTTAAAAAAGTCATTTAATTTTAAAATGTAAGCACGCGGCTCTCAAACCGGAGCAAATAATTTGTTGAATAATTTTTTTGTTACCAAAAATATATGAAGATCGAAATTAAGGGCCTACTACTTAACATTCCGCTGTAGTGAACTGTGGGGAATATTTGACGTAGGTACGTTTAATTTACACGTGTTTCAATGGTAGCGGATAGATTGGAGAACTCACAATGTGACAGGGTGTTGTATCATTACAAATGTGCCATTTCTGCTCATTTCTTAATGGACGATGACGTATGTAAAAGTATGTAAATAGATTAAAGTGTGAAATGTAATATTATTTGAACTTTGTTAACATTTGCTTTAAAGGGTTAATTTTCGTTAATATAATTCGGTACGGTAGATATTTGAGTTACCTATTTTGATTATTACAAGTAAATTAATGCGTTGGGTTAGCTATTAAATTAGTATAATATTTTGGAAAAAAAATTTGATTATCTTCCATCATTTATTAATTATCCGATTGGTGAAAATGAGGTACATTGTTTTTAAATCTGAGTCCTAAAATGATGTTTCGTTAATAGAAATCCATAAAGGTGAACGTTTAAATTACCTGTTATTTTCACTAAATATGAATGAATTATGCTCTGGTAATCTAGTTAATAAAGTAATTTAAAACATTTGAAAAACATACTTTAATGTCTTGTATAATTTATTAACACTCGGATTGGTAATTTATTTTTAAAATCAATTCTCGTTAATATAATTCTGTACGATAGAAGTTTAAATCACATAATATGACCATTATGAGTGTGTGAATGAAAATATCGGCCAAGCTAGTTAATAAATTAGTTTAATATTTAACTAATTTATTAACTCAAATAAATATGCAATAATATTTTGTGTCATTTTTTAATTATCGGATTGGCGAAATCTGTTGTATCAAATCTTTTATAAACTGACATGTCAATAGAATTTACAATAAATATTTAAGAGGAAATTCGAAATTTCGGGCAATAATATAAATTTTCTTAAGTTTTTTGGAATTACTGTACCTTTATTGTTTTTAATGACACTATTAATGTTTAAATATGTGAATTGTTTGTTTTGTTAAATATGTAAATTAGCTATCAATTTTAATAATGCTTTATAAATGTATTTTTAGTTACTGGAAGAATTTTATTACAGGAATATATACAACTTTATGATCATCATATTTCAGATCTAGGCATTGAAAGTCAAGTATGGCGCCACTGGTGTCGATCTATTTAAAATTTATAATAATTAATAAAAATATTCTATACATTACACTAAATAATTGTGGCTTGGTTGTTTGCATACTATTTACCAATGGTGAAGCAAAATTTTAATTACCTTGTACAACTTTTTAATCAGATCGAATACTAATTCTAAATTATTAGATCAGGTCTGTAATGAGGAAGAATGGAACAAATTAAATATTCCCAAACACTTCGTTATGAATGCCCGCTTATGCTTTTAGTACGTGCATTAGTTTATTAACGAGCACGTGTGGTATTCAGTGTCTCCATCTGTTCTCACGTTCTGCGTAGGGTTATCTTACCTTGTTACCGGGAAATTCCAGACTTTAAAATTATGTGAGGAAAAAATAAGTAAATCGTGCAAAAAAATTACTTAACCATTTGTTTGGGTGTCAACCACACAAAAGTGACATTTTATTGGTGTAATGTTTTGTTTATATATATTGTTAACGATCTATTAGTCAATGCGACTATGAATAAATTTTCATTACGTGCCGTATTTTTTTTATAATTTTAATTTCCAGTTTAAGAATGAAAATTGTTGTATTAAACTTTTCGTTTGAAAAAGACATTAGTAAATAGTAGGGCCTCTCAAAATTTAAAAACTCATGTAACTTATAAACAGTGCGTTCAAAATTCAAAAATAAAGATTCTTTTTAAAATTTCAAAATTTATAATACTTGTTTTCATTTGAATCCAGAAAAAGTTAGTAGTTTTTTCATCTCTGCATTAGTGGACTAATTTCATACGAATTTTTAGAACTATTGATGTATTGAAATCAACTGATGTTTAATGGTTAGGTATGTAAGGTACTATCAATGTACAGGATATAACGAAAATGGTTATTTGTTACAAAATATTTATCCCAATTTTTTGGAATCAATGGGTTACATAGAAAGTTAACATAAATATATTAACTTTCTGAGGAAAATTAAGTATATCAGATGTTTGTGGATGAAGATGCCGATTTATGCAAATGATTTAAAAATAGAATTGTTGTATGAAAGACTTTATTTTGGTCAAAGTATTGAGAAATTTAAGTAAATAATATGGGACGTATTCCTGAAGCAATTTGTCCACTTAAAGGGCAGTTGGATTATATCGTAGGTTTACAAATTCTTCGAGGACAATTTTAATAAGAATTGCATTTGTGTGGAGAAATGAAATCAGTTGGAGCAAGATATAGCGAATAAAGGAAGATTTCCATTTGCAGTTTTCCTAACTTTAAGAAGATACTTTAACGAATTGGATAGTGGACTAGATTGTGCGAAATTCTAAAGGATAATACGATCTATTACACGCTTCGGCTGGTTAAATTTCTATTGCGAACCACGTTTTTTTTGAACTCTTCTATCCAACCGTTTTGTTGGCACGAATGTTTACATTTTATTGGCACGAATCTTACAGGATTCACTTTTCTTTGCAGATAACAGTTCGTTTTAGAAGTAGAGAATGTATGCATTGGTATACATTTTCATTGGTAATCTATCTTTTAAATATTTTTTAAATTTTGTTTGTTTTAATCATTTTTCAGGTTCATACTTAATTTTACAACGACCTAAAACTCCGCTTCGGCTTTGATGGGGATCCACTTTCACTATTTAGTTCATCAGTATTAACATTAGTTCCCAGTGAAAATAGGCCTGGCGTTACAGAAATAGGAAGTAATTTTCAAAAATTGGTATTTCTTAGATTATTTAAAAGGAAAAAATTTAGTTAGTGACATTCAGGAAAGAGTATAAAATAAAATACAGATTCTAACGACGATATAAAAAAGAAAAAAAACTACGAAATAAAAAGAAAGACACTGTCATAAACGTGTATTTATTTAATTTTTGATACAAATAAAAATAACAATAAAAATGTAACGAAGTACACAATAACTTTTTGGAAATGACTACAAAAAATAATCGATAGTTTTTTTTAATCATTTAAGCCATTGCCTAAATTAATTAAAAATGAATTATTATCTGCCGTTGTCATTCGTTAAATTGATGTCAAGGGAATGTCTTTTTTGCTTTTTCGAATTTTACGTGTTTTTTGACCGTCGACGACGGCGCAATTTTTTCGTAAGCCGGGCAGGTTTATGAATTTCATGAATCGATATGTACATTTGTGCGTGGAGGACACAACGAGACACAATCTGCACTTTGTTTCATCCTGCTAGTATAAAGAGTTCCGTAGAAATTGTATTTAGAACCATTTATGAATCATAAATCATCATATTAACCATTTATCATCATATAATCCGTTGACGTTTAAAAAAAAAGAAGATTCCTCATTTATTTGGTTGACTAATTAAATAAAATTTTTGTCGAATATTTTTTTAATTTTATTTATATAAGATTGCTACTTTCATTCTTGTAACACCTGTGGCCAATATTATATAAACTTTTGCGTCTGTATTGTATTTATTGTAATATATGTATTGTATGACTTACACAATGAAACTTATTTTCTGTAATAATGCAAAATTTTAAGTTGTGAAAATGTGATAAAATTCATGTATAAAGCAAAATGAATCACTGATTTAAAAACAAAATACCATAGTTTTATAACAATATCAATTGTATTATACGTATAATGAAGAAAAAAAAAATTAAAGGCTATATTTCCTTTCTGTCAAAAAATATATTTTACAAGAAATACTTAGTTATTAGCAGGGCGGTGCACTGCATCAGTCCGTATGAAAAGGAAGGTAATTTTGTATATGTATAATTTGAAATAAAATTGTCGCGGTTTTGCTAACTATAGATTGATTTGGGCCGCGATGCTCAACAATTACAGTTTTCACTTACCCAAGTGCACGAAATTGCTAGAAGATGGCGCTAGTATTTCAGATCGTGTAATGATTTGGTTTTAGCGAATTTGCAGGTGTGTCTTCAAATCTTCTGGAAAAAATTGTTGGTTACAGTTGATGGAGATTCGGCTATAAATGGAATACTTGGCTGAAACGATAAAGAAACGTCTCTCTTAGTTCGTTTCTTTATCGAGCCGACCGGCGAATAATGAGAGATGAAGTTGACTGGGGTAGCCAATTTATTCAATCGTAACTTAAAGTTCATTCCATTTCTCGATGATAAATTAGACTGATCGCTTTGGGGTCTTAAAATAGACTGAATCACATTGGCGGTGATACCGTTATTTATACTGAGCTCGAGGCTTTTAGAAACTTCGATAGTTATAAAAATATTTACGTTAAATTTGAGAATATTCTATTAAGCGGTAAATAGATTTGGCATTTGAACGCGTGCTGAAATAAACGAAGATTCAAGTCGAATGCTCCAGAAGATTCTGTTAATTTAATTGAAATGGATGTGTGTTGTAAGTATCTCCACTAAATTATGCACCGAGTATGGCGGTGATGATGACGGACTGCTCTTTGCCGGAACAGTCGGTAAGTACAGCAAGTATTAATGTACCTAATTAATTAGTCATAATTTTACTTTACTCTACATATAATCTATCAGTATCTACATATAATGTATCTGCATGTGTGCGTGGCTGCCCTTTCGTCGCTTGAGTTGTCGAGACAAAGAGGGTCGCCTCACAATTGTCTCGTTCGAATCTTGTTATCGTCATAACACTTTCCTCAAGTTCTATTTTTATACGTTGACATTTGTATGCACACATTAACATTAGCGTATTTTTAAATGCGAAGCACTTACGCAGATGTTAATTTTTTTTATAATATCCATTTTCTTATTATAATATACATTTTTATTTCGTGTGTGTAACACACGAACCAATTAGTGATACCCAATTTTCTCAAGTTCATTTGCATTTTGGCTGTAAGCAACCGTCAACCGTAAACATTCGCGGAGTTTTACTTAACCGAGTTTACGAGTTCTTCCTCCAAAAGTGAATCTATTACTTGCCGTAGTATTACAATGCTTGCCTGTAAGACAATTTTAGTGAACAAATTTGATACATCTAATTATTCACATATGTCATTTTACCGAAGTGCAGAGAAAAATGTAAATAAAAACTGTCAAGTAGAAGTAGAACTCGCATTACGAAGGTTCCGTACACAATTAGTCATATATTAACATTTAAAAGTACACAGTATTCCCATTTAACTATTTAAAATTATTAATATGAATATATTTCACAGGCGTAAAAAGGTAGTAAATATCTGAAAAGCTATTCAATTTAACAAAACTAGTAAATTCTTAGTAATGCTGTATTTTTACAAAATTTTGACTTCAGCAGTTTCAGAGAAATTGGTGAGGGACAAGTTTTTTCCGGATATTTTTAATAATATCTATAGAATTATCTACGTAAGATTAGAGACTACCTTGCCTAATCCACACGAAACATGAAATGAAAAAAAATTCGATTCCTTTATTTGTTTTCTCAAAAAGTTCCCCGCTAATATTTTTGAATGCTGACTATTGGTATATATGCGGGTTCAAGTCAAACAATCTTTGAAAAAATTGTTTAGAATTTTTTACCAATATTCGTAAAACGATCTCACCTCAAATGCTAAGATAAATAGTTTTTGAATTTCTATATTCTTGAAATTTATTACTCTCGCAATTAATACTTCCCACGACACGAGAAATTAAACAATACAAATTTTGAATCCGTTATTGGCCCCTTCTAAAATTTCCAAATGAATATCATTGAATGTTAATAAGATTACATAACCGTCTAATATGCTTTATTAGTATGGAACATTCGAAATTTCTAATTGAAACGGTTTCTAAGAAAAACGATTACGACAGGCAGACGGATACGTGAGTGATATTTTAATCAGTACAAATAACAGCGGTATCTATCATACACGTATAGTGTCCACTTATCTAATTTGCTTGTGGAAGATTTAGTTATATATTAAGACGTGAATATAAGCCTTTGCACCCCTTTTTAAGCAAATTGAGCGCATGGAGGAATGTGAGATTCGTATGGCTAAAATTTATAGGGAGAAGGAGTGTAGAAAGCTAAAATTTATATACAATATTAGTTATAAATACATTAAATTGTATATTACATGTCACCTTCAACAATAAAATATTCACTGTTTACGTTCTTATTGTCAATATCAAACACATAATTGTCTGCAGTCAAATAATCGTAGAGAGTAGAGATTGTCGCACAAAGAATTTTAAAATGTCAGATTGACTAACATTAAATTTTGAACTTCATAAATATTGCAGGGAATTAAGGTAAACAATACACGCTAATGACATATTTGTAGACACTCTCAGCTGCCGCAACAGAACAAGATTAAAAATATTACGCAATGATTATAGAGGAAACAAAAGAACAGTCAAACTTTAAAATTTAATGAATTACGGACGAATTTCGATCACTGGGTGACCGTTAGTTCATTTTACAGCTTATCAAAACTTTCGGAATAAGAATCTGTGTCTGTAAAACATTACTCATGTCTATCATAGTGCTTTGCAGCACTATAAGAAATGTTTAAAGATATTTCTATTGCAATTTAACTATTTTGTTTTATTTATGTTAAAACCGTACATAACAAAATAATTAGTATTATCTTGATAAAGCTATCCACATTTTAGAGTGGTCGGGCTCAGTTTCGATTGATTTGAAATGAGCACAATTCTATGCAACGACAATTACGGAACGGTGCAGAAGGAAAATTTGGACAAAAAATAATTTCGATAACCAATTTTAATTTATTATAAAACTTTTATAAGGTGGTTAGTTTCTTAGTGATTATAGTTATTTGGCAAACATTCTTGATTATACATTTGTAAGAATCTGTTCGTCTCTACCATGGATTCAGAGGAAAAAATCTGTCAATTTCAATGACAATTAAAAGAAGTAGAAGCACGAGTTTTCATTTTCGATTCGTGTAATCAATGGCAGCAGAGCTCATTTGTGATGATATTGAAGGGAAATTGTAGTCGTCTTTAAGTTACTTTAACGAAAATTTGCAAATTAGATTTAAGTATCTTTTCGCTAAATTCCATATACCTATGGGACCAAGTGTTTCACAAATAGATTGTACACGATCCGATATTCTTTGAACACCATGCCATTAATAATTCGAAACTCGATTTCTTGTGGATAAAACCTGCCTGTATAACAATAAATTAAATAAAATTTAATTTTTTTATAAAAATGCTTATTTCACTGTAATTAAACTAATTGATTTTATAAATAGATATAAAATGTGACAACTAACTATTATTAACGTGATCATATCTGAACATCCTATTTATATATGTATTAGGCGGCACGTTGGTCTTGAGTAATTTTTTTTGAGTTGTGTTGTGCAAAGACAAGCGAACAAAATATTTTCACTAATAGGGCTGGAGATGTGATCTCCAAAAAAGTTTTTGTCGCATGTTATTTAGATCCGACAAGCAATATTAAAAAGAGGACGGAATTTTCGTTCAGAACGATCAATGCAACTGAAGTTCAAACTCCTCACGGAAAATGACTGTGCGAAAAGTAGCAGATAACTATGATTTCTTGTCTCCGGTTTCTGTAGTATTACTGGAATTGAGAAAGCCTCGGACCGAGATGGGAATAATGAAGCAATGTCCAATCTTTATCTACAAGAGGCTAACATTCCAGTTTTCCTTCGCAGGATATTCCGCTGTACTCAGACCTTGTATACTTAATGTTATTTTTATGAAATAGTCTTCTAATAATAAAATAGTAATCTTTTATCGTCAATTACAATATTATACCCGACTAGTTTTATTTGTATCCTTTAAACAATGTCACTAGTTTAGCATTTGAGTACGATTACTGTAATTCATTTATGTATCATCATCATTTTTAAATATTTTTTGTTTCTAGATTATGATTAATTAAATATTATGCCGCAAACTTAATATAATGGATACAACTTACGCTATCTCGTGTGTCCTCCTGTTTTAGTCAGTCGTATTTTAAGTATTCCTTTATCGCTTCCTATATTTCCTATCATTTTCTCCCGACATGAAAATTACGTTGCTTGAAATTTGAAGTTGGTGATTCAGAAGCGCAAAAGCCCAGGATCTTTCCTCTAAGACTAGAGTAAATAGAAATTAAATATTCTTATGCAGTTAAACCAGTGTTATATAATTTGCAGTTGCTTTCACGTTTACGTCATAATGCATACGGTGTTCTTAAAGGTTTGAAATAATTGATTCATGTCAGACATGGGACATAATTCGCTTAATTACTCCTTCGAGCAGTTGATATTTTAATCTGGTAATATCAAGATGCATCATTTCTCATCAACACTTGTTATACTCATAGCTACAGGTAATGTATTTGGATAGTACGCTAGATAAATGTCGTTTTCTGTGAAACTGACGATATTTATATTATGATATGAGCACTTATGTATTAATGCACCAATTGATGTTACATTGTAGTTAAAATAGCGGTGTGTTTCAATACAGAATATTTATTATGCATCAATCCTTGTGGTGTAGTTCGAACATTATGTATATGTGGACAATGATTTGACTTATACATCCAAACACATAGGGGTATATTGAAATATTTTAGATTTACTGTTTTATAAAAATAAATTAAGCGAATAAATTACAACTATATGTATAGCTTGGCGATGTAAGTATACGAATCGCACCATAAAGTATTCGAAACTCATTATGACCAAAATCAGATTTTCTGTTTCTATTTTTACAATGCAGTATTAAGCAGAAAAGTAGGCTTAGGTTCCAATAAATAAAAGCTCGCACTGGTTTCTTGCTTCGCGGTTAGTATTCGTACGTTACTGTTTACATATTTGCCGTTATTTATTAGTGAATAACGATAAGTGAAATTTTGTTTACTTACTAAACAATGTAGATTTGGCCTTTTAATCGTAACAAACACTATTCACTGTCATCATTCTCTTTAACACGATTGTACTCAGCGCTATTATTCATTTTGAATATATTTCATGATCCGCTAAGATAACTTATCGGGAGATCGCCGTAGGACAAAAAGTGTAATGTTCATAAGGCGTCACGTACAAGCGGCGCTGCTTGCAGACACGTACACTCCGTTGCCGAGCGACGTGAACCTTTATCTCGTATCAAACCCTCGCAGCTTTCCATTCGCTGGACTCCAGCTGAAAGCTTTTAAAATGAATCTGTACGGCAATTTAAGCGGGTCGTTTGTTATCATATCTGCTGCTGCTTTTGTTGTCATTGCAGATATCTCTAAATGAGAAGGAATGGTGGAAGGCGCCGTGTCGATGCAAGAAATGATAATTGGTTCAATGTAGGTAATGTTAATTTGTAAAAAAAACAAGTTGCGCAGTAAGGTACCGTTATCCTTAAATATTGATAATATTAATGGAGTTTACATTATTTTTGATTATATTATTTTTAAAACATATTTTGATAGTGGGAAGATTTTTAAAGCAATTTTCATAAGTTAATACAGATTACGTCTGTTTCATTATATCTCCGATTCTTGTTGCTTTTTTTGGGGCAATACACCGAAATAATTTAATTCTTTTGTAATACTGGGACAAAAACACTAACATCTATTCCCCCATCCCCCACCCAAGACATGTTTGTATATCCACGTGAGTGTAGTCTAAATAATTTACTGGGTATGACTACAGTTTCGCAACAAGAGGGGGATTTTACGGGTATCTGAGATAACCCGGGTGGAACGGTGGAAATAGTTTAGCACCAATGATAATTTAACTTTTTTCTTCGCTTAAATGAAGGAATATACCAAAAAACAACGGGCCGCGATTGTTTTAATAAAAAAATTATTCGAAAAATACTCTTACTATTAAGAAATGGTTATTAATTAGTCGTCAAACGTCAGATTTATAACTTCTGATTAGGTGACCCTTTTTGCTTATTTAGTTTTTTTGTACTTTTTTGGCTTCGTTATTGTTATGTCAATCTATGTTTGTATTTGCATACTAAGTGTTTAGTATTACTAAGAATGGCAATTAAATTGGAAAAATTTGCGTGGGGACTATGTTTAAAATTAATATTTTATAATAAAATAATCGCTATCAGAAATTTATTTTGTTAAACATATAATTTTCAATATATATTACTTCATTTAATAACCAATAAACAGTGAAATTTTCACTGACGCTAAACTCCTTTTGTTCCATTGGCTGATAAATTATGAAATAGTAATACTATGTGTCCTTACATATTTACATGTGTCTAAGTTTGTTCGGAACACCATAGTACTTGATACGTTTTGCTAGTCCAGAAATAGAGTGAGTGTTTTAAAAATCATGTTGAAAATTATTCTTTTACAGCGTACATGTAACAAAACAACGTTTGTCAAAATCAACTTCTGATATAAAACTGTTTCAAAAATTACTTTGCAAATTATTCAGTTTTGTTGATTACAGACGGCCAGACTACGATGATCTTGTAAGTGTCGCTTTTCTGTTTAATTTTAGGGAAGGGAATTCTATAAATAACGAATACATTAAATGTAAAATTTTTATTAAATTCCTAAAATAAGTTTATATTATCATTTTGTTTACAACAGGCGTCGTAATTATTTCTGTGATAGTTGATATAACTAGTTTAAAAATCAACTTATAAGTACAAATGACAGAATATAAATGACGCATTATTATTAATTATAATTGAGGTGTCGTTTTGTTGCTTCTGTTATAAACTATACGTTGATTTTTAAACGACTTACACAAATTATCACAGAAATAATTACAGCGCAGCTGTTTTAAACGAAATGATAATAAAAACTTAATTTACGAATTTTATAGAAACTTTACATTTAATGTATTTATAGTTTAAAATTATATATATATATATATATATATATATATATATATATATATATATATGTATAAAATTTTATTCAGAGTAAAAAAAATAATGGGTTTAAATAGTACATGTGCATGCCTTTTGAATTCATTGTACTACCATTTGAGGTTAAAGTATTAGACCGCATTCCGCCCCGAAAAGGCTAACAGCACCCCCATTTGGCGTGATTTAGTCCGTCCTTTTCGACTATTTGTTGCCTTGTTGTGTGAGATTAGAAAAGTGTTACATTGATTATTGGAAGAAGGTGAATGGGTAATAAGTTGGATATACTTTATAATAGGGTGTATGGATAATACGTTGGATATAGGCGAATGGGTAATAAGTTGGATATACTTTATAATAGGGTGTATGGATAATACGTTGGATATAGGCGAATGGGTAATAAGTTGGATATAGTTTCGCTATTCATAGCAAATATTCTCGGTCATGAAAAATATGTATTTAAAATTATTGTATTTTAAAAGTACTTTTTTACGATCGATTGTGTACTTTTGTTTTAAAATGTTACTTCGGCAAAGATTTTGAGCTTTGAACCGCCATTTTGAAAGTATTGTTGAATTTAGTCTATGGACGAACATAACCCTGATTTAGTTATGAATTATATTTAGTTCCAAATTTTGATCCCAATCGAATAAGAAATGCACAAGAGTTTACAAATTATATTATATTAATTTTCGTTATATCCCATATAGTTTCTTACTTACCATAAAAGCCACATTGGATTTTCTATCCAAGGATCATGAACGGTGAAGGTACAGTAAAATTACACCAAATTTCAAAACAGATCTACGCGATTGTGAGAAATTCACTTCAATTAAACTGGATCTGTAGACATATATGGGTCAGTAATATAACATAATCTACATCTATTTAAACTAATTTCATAGAGTGTACGAGAAGAAATATATATATATATATATATATATATATATATATATATATATAAAATTTCAAGTAATATTTTGATGGGTACACTCTCTTATACTTTTTTTGTTGTTAATACTTATTATGAAGTCTTTTAAAAGTTTGTCGCCTTACATAATTAATATAAGTTTATTAGATTCTAGGGGCAATTATGCAAGCACGAGAAAACAAAGAGAAAGTAAAAAAGTACTTAAAAACACCGTGTATTACTTTCAATAAAAACGCACATAAAGATTATTTCCCCGTGTCGCAGGTCTTTAATTGCGTCCCTCGTTTGAAGCTAGCGTATTTTAATGGAGCCGCCCATAAGGCCGTATAAAATCTAATAGAACGGGTGCATATTTAGTATTTAATGAAACAAGTGCATACGGCCGTATAAAATGCAGTTTCATTATTGCTGTGGTTCAGAATATGCCTCAGAGGAGTCTTTAAAAATGAACGTATATCCTTAATCCGGCGTCCTACATAAACTCATTTACAGAGAAATAATGGCCTACTATACTGCTACCACTTAATAGCACCACCACCTTTTACACCGGACGTGGGTTTATGCGGCGTTATAGTTAACTTTTAAATGTAACGGTTACTTTTCTGTTCGGGTCATAAATCATGGCCTTTGTCACATTCACGTAGAGTTCTTAAACACTAAGTTTAATATCTTGTTTTAGTATTATTGTAGAGTAAATTTTACTAGTACGTGGCAAATTTGGAAAGAAATGATTATTAAAAAGTTTCATTTAGAAACATAGAATCAACTTCTAATAATGAGGGTGGCTATGGAATGAAAATAACGTAATGTTTATGAGCAAAAATTATTTTATTTTTATTCGTATTACCTATAGAAAATATAAACTTTATAAAGCATGATACTTGTAAAGATATTTGATAATGGTTCATTTTGTTTGTATCGCCTATAAAAATTATTTATGGCTAATTGATTGACGGTATTCTCAATGCTATAGTTATTTATTCTGTGCTTTTGTCGATTACAAAAATTTATGCTCCAATCTTGTAACGCAAACACGCTTGTAACAAATAAGGTATAATTGTAATTAGCCATACACATGCTATACTTCCTTCTAGATTTTATTCCAAACATGTTGATATAGTTATAAGGATCTAGTTTGTATAATTCAATATAGTTTTATTGTTTAATTTTGCGCAGAAATGACCACAAATGTTCATAGAAAATGGAACGTAAAAGATAATCTGTAACCGTAACAGATACATTGATAATTATAGGCAATATGCAATTTCAAATTTTTAATAGATTTTCATTTTGCCTGCGATATTTTCGTACTATTTGAATAATGTTACAGTGGTTGAAAAGTTGAATTCAAAAATGCATCTGACGCACTATATATATTTATACTGTTATTGCTCATTACTTACACGGTTAATGTTATAAATAGGTTTTAATGACTTATGTCTTTGAATACTTTGAACTATAAAATGATGAAAATGTTATGTCAATTGGATAAAGTTTTTGCCTCAGCCCTATAACAATATACAAACTTTCTTCCTTATAATATAAGTATGGTACATAATTTTATGTAAATAACAGAACAGGTTTGAGCACGTAGTACTTGAAGAAGACACGCCCTCATAATACAGTCGTTGTACGCTTATATTATGGTTTTAATTGTTCCTGTCAACTTTCATAATAAATATCAGAAAGAATTAACACTGAAAAAGTTTCCTATAAAACGCAAAGTTTTTACTCCAGTCGGATAAATAATTACGGGGATAATCTCGAAGAAATCTATGTGATAGATATACACAACGAATTATTAATCATTCGTTGGAGTTTGTGAATAAAATAACATTGAATAGATACGATGATAAAATAACTCAGTATAGATTTAGAATCTTTATTACTATATGAAATTTCAAGTTTATAGGTATTTGTTTGAAAATTTGATATAATTAAAGAAATAAAATATAATGAAAATGTTGCTAGTACCAAATATAATATAACAAAACTTATAAATATGCATGAATATTTTTTTATTGTTGAAAGCTTTTACAGCCGTAATAAAAAACTTAAAGGGTAGGCTAAAAGGAAGAGAATAAAACGATAATTGACCACAGTTTTACTGACGTAGTATCGAGTGTGTTGCAGATTAGTGATGCGCTACATGATACCTCGCTATTCCTCTCTATCAGCTGTTCTCTGGGTATACTCGTGCAAGGGAACGTCCATCTCTGCCTCGACCTGATGTATCCATCTTATCGTTGTTCTCCCACGTGATCTGGTACCTTTCACTTTGCCCTGTGCTATCAGGCTTTCAACATTGTTGCAATGCCACGAGACATGTCCGAATAATTTCATTATTCGAGTTTATACAGTACTGTACACACGTTGCCTGATACCGGTTTCTTGGAGAATGGATACATTAGAACGGAACTCAGTCCACAATACTCTAAGCATTCTTCTCCAACACCATGTTTCCAGGACATCTATTTTTTTCTCTCGCTTCCGCGTAGTATTCACGCCCCCTGTGACGTAGAGGAAAATGGGGAATTCTAACACTAGGACGAGTTCCATTTTGCGTTGTTTTTGTGATGTTACGTTTTTTCCATATTTTTCCAGTTTATCGATAGCGGACGCGTGTCTATCATATTTTATTACACAGCGTACGAGAAACTTCTGAGTCACGTTCTCTGATTCATGTCATGTGAAAATTGTTCAAAATAAACATAAAGATTTTTCATCTGAAACGGAAATAAAATCATACGTTTTCGCGTTTTAGCTTACGCCGTGTATAGTCCTTCTGACACATAAATCCCAAGCTGAAGCCAAACACAGTCGCACATCACGCGGCGGTACTGCGCGAGCTTTACCTATAATTGGAACATTGAACGCGTACGCCGCGAGTTGGACGCCGATCTGCGGAATATTTTATCTCATTTCCGCCGTTACAATTTACACATCGTCAGTTTCCTGTCGTTCACTCGTTCCGCTCTAGTCTATGCGATCGATGTTCCCTTCACATGCTGGCTGATGCATGTAAACTGATTTTCAAAATAAAAAGTTAACTATTACTTCTGTAATGAAATTAATTTTATCTATTCTATCCTTTGTAAGTTGGTTTAAAGAAATAATATTAGGGTTTCTATCGCAGGTGGCAACGGAACACTTACGGCATCATCTTGGTATTTGGCCGTCTTTCACAGCTTCCTAAAATCGATATCGTGTAATCTAGGAAGCAGGATTTTCATATAATTACGATGTCGATGACTCAAAGTTATTTTGGGAAAATAAATTGTTTAATTTATTTTTAAATATGTTTAAAACAGTTGGGAAGGGGAGGGCTATCTGAGTAATTAAAAAAAGAAATTTAATGGAACTCATTAAAACAAAAAATAATTATTTAACAAATTTCCAAAAAATTAAAACGAAGTGCTTATCCGCCCCTATATATTTCAAAGCAAGACCCGGAATAATTTTAAAATTATGTGGAGTGGCGTCAAAATTAAAAGAAGACTATAGATTGCGTCTTACACAAAATAATATATTTACGTGCAATTTAATATTTTTCGATATTTCAATTCCAACTAAATAAATTTAGTACCAAATATTAACACGTACAGGTTTGTTTGTGAAAATAATTTTCGCCACGCGACATTCGATTCATGCTTGATCGATTTTTTTTCTCATTGATTTTCAGTTTTGTATATTTCTGACTAAACAAATGATTATGTTCCTTGTTATTATTATTCATTATTATTCTACTCGTTCTTGTTTTATTACACTTTAACTAATTGTCATATAGGCCTTTAATATTTTTCCAAAAAAATTGTGGGAAGAAGTAAATTGAGAAATTGTAAATTAATCATTTTCGATGGAATTTAAATTTGATTTTAATAAATTAGCTTTATTTATGAGTATAAATATTTTTCCTTACACGGAACCAAATTAGTTGTAAAATACTTGGAGACTTTATTTATGAAATCATTTTATTTCCCAATAATTGTCGACGACGTTTATATCTAAATCCACCAGTAAATTAATACGGATATCATTTGGAAAATTAACGTCGCTATCAGCAATCTGGAGACATGAGACCGTGCCTCATAATCGATCCGCATAAATACACATTGCACTCCCTTTAGCCCATACATGTTATGAACGCCCTGTTAGTCTAAGGTCCGCTATTGGAAATGTATACCCTTATTTGTTATTTGATGTAGACAAAGAAAATATGTTAGATCGCGGGCCGAAGCTGATGTCTGGCTAAATCGCGGGCCAAATTAACTTTTTTTTATCAACTTCCTTGATTTGTTATTTATAAAAATGGAGCATCAGCTGAGAGAATATGACGCAAGGAATTGGAAAAATATAGGTTGCCTTCTTTCCCCTCAGGACAACTATGAAGTTGTCCGGTATAAGCAGATGACCAAGCGTTGTTAATACAGTCTCTTCAGTTATTTAATCGACTTTTATGAAATATTTATTTCCCACCCAACAGCATTAGGTTGCCTTAGCACAAGTTTGTCACATCCATGGTTGCCTAGGTTTTAGACGTTAAGTTTTGAGCGTGAGCGTGTAACCGAGAAGCATTGCTTGCACCACGCCATGCGACAGACAGGGATGCAGTATGTGTGCGCCAGGCACCTGCTGAGTGAAAGAGACGGAGACACGCTCCTTACGCCGTGTGATAGACAAAGATGACTTGACTGATCGAAAAATGTTTGGAACGCTGCCTTGGAATAAATCTCGCATTCCGTTTTAAGCAAGCGTACTCGTATGTATACCGTTCGTGAAATTACATAATATTATAATAAGTCTTGATGAAAAATTACATAGTTCAAAATGAAGAAGTATTTTATGTGTAGTTCGTAGAATTCCTTTATTGATTTTGATAATGAATCTTTTAAGAAATGCTTTTTGAAGTTGTTATCCCGGCGAGAAAAAAACTTTGCGTACAGTAAAGTTATGTTATGCTTGGATTCGATTGATAATTTTCATTATAATTTTTCTCGCTATAAAAAAATCACAATCCTAAGAAATAAATATAACGAAGAGTACACACAGCATTGCAAGAAGCATGATGTGAGTATATAACATTTAGTTTCCTATTTAAATAAGCAATTGCTCGTACTCTCGCCGATCTCGTGGCGAAACCACTTGTCGAATATTCGAGACTTACCGTGATGTAATATTCCCAGGTACCGACGCTCTCAATAAATCAGAAGCAACAAATTACACCTAGCTTTTCTTAAGACTCTGCACGTATTGAGAAATGTTAATTCATGAAAATATTTCATATTTCGTGGTTTTTTTTACTCGAATGTATCTATTTTTAAGGTGGAGTCAAGCATGTCTGCAACTAGCGCGCACCAGCATGAAAATTCCATTATCATAGGAATTGAGTGTATCTCTATGTTGTAAATTCTATTTGAAAGTCGAACAAATTTTTTAAATTTGTGCAACAAAATATTTACAGGTATCGTGTGTTGCATCGATATCAAGAATGTCAAGCTAGGCAGACCTTGGTTCACCATCGATAACACTTGACCAAATAGCACCGAGTAATTCAACAATATTAGGTGAGAACTCATCGCTATTGTAGCCCGCTGTTGATGCCGCATCAGATGAAGCACCACCTTCGTGACCATCATCTACCACAACAAATAGAGTAGTAGTTTGCCTATTTTCCAATTATTTATGAAAGCCAATTGTTTAGCGAAGAATTAACGTAATGTTCCCGAAGTCAGTCAGTCAGACTCAGCTTAAAAAATACGTTAACATTGGATGATTTTAACGTATTTGAAAAACTTGAGAATCAACTTGTCGCGTATCACCCAACCTCTTTCTCATCGTATCAAGTATGGATGAAACGCCAAACCGTTGATTCCAATCGGCATGAAGACAGAGAATTACACAAGTTGGCATTTAACTTGCAGAATTTATAGAAGAAGAAACCATCATCAATAATAAAATAAAGTACATCACGCAACTATTATCCCAGTATAAAGCTCCGTTATTGGAGTTTGCAGAGGGCAAGAAATGCTCTGGAGATTTTGCACTTTATCGGGGCGAATACCTTTAGAAAATATATCCAAAGCTTTCGGTGACCGCCTCACTATTAAAACATCTACTGGACTGCATAATAAAAAGATTATACACTTCAATGATATGGACCTATCGACATTGGCAAATGAAGCTGTCAAACTGGAAGCAAAATCTGATAATAGATTTCAAGAATTAGCGTATGATTTGAGACATTGTGTTAAAAATATTCCCTATCGAAAGCAGTGAGTCGTTAAACCGTAGATGATGTGATAAAAGAAGAACGCGAGATTTCAGAACAGCTATATGAGTTTATGTATAATTTGATCGGAGGACCAGACATTTTTGTTGATTATTTAGATCAGATTACTGTTAAAATTAAGTCATTATGTAGTGACATAATTTAGATCGTAGCAAAGGGTCGAGTTAAACTTGATAAAAATCTAATTCATGGACTGACTCTGAAGTCTCTAACTAATTCACGACAAGTTCTCACGATACTCAACATATATGGTCATACAATTAGGTATAAATTAGCTGAAGAGTTAGAGACTGAAATGACTTACACAGCAGTCGTATAAAACAAAGTGATACCATCCGGCATTGAGGCAGTTCTTGGATCAAAATTGTCAAACGCAACGTGATTACTACACCATGTAAATGAAACGAAATTGCTGAAAAGTGCAATGAAGAATTAATAATTGTCATGTACGACTTAGTCATAACTAAAATGGCGATGTAAATACAGCCAAATGAAAGGGGAAAATTTGATAAAATATTAATTAATTTGCGGGAATTTCACACTCAGATGGCATTTTCTTAAGCAATTGGTAAATATATAGACTTCAGTGGATTAGTGGACGTTTCGATTCACGCAGAGGTTTTGGCAGGAGGTTCAAGGGACAGATTTTTAATAGCAAGCACTTTAATCGCTGCATGTGTCCACGTCCATTGACTTTCGCTGCGTTACAAATAATTCACTTCGAGCAGTAGTATGCATCATTCAAATGCTGAGATATTGGATGATATTTCACAGATTTCAAAGGATCAAATTGTAGCTTTCGTCGGATATTGAATTGACTTACCCAATATACTGCGGGAATTCGTAGATAGCTACCAAGAATATTGCAAAAAAACTTTGGACGGTGAACATGGAAAGATGGTTCAATCCTCCAGTACTGTGAGTTCATCAATTTATTCCTTCGATTTTTAAGAAGCATCGGTATCAATGATTTTGAGTTCTACACAGATTCCATTTACAATATGTCCGATTTGTTCTTCTCATCGATTCAGTCAAATTATGCCTGGTTGTTCATTATGTACGTCAACAATCTTGTGAAGGCGACGAACAGCAATTAGCACGTGGTATACGAATTTAGATGAGGAGCATTTGTTGTCCGACCAACCAAACCTTGTTTCTCCAGATTACCTGTGAACTTGACGCTAGAGCAGACCATTAATGCTGATGCTTCTAACCAATTAATGTATAATCTTGCCGCAGACTCCATATCAGCATGACAAAAATGGGCACTTAGTCACAGTACAAAGACCAAAATTGTACCCATCGTCAAAGAGCATGTTGGTCTATAGCAAAAAGTTGAAACCTCTTATGCCCTGTAAAAAATACGAATTAAAAAAATTAACGAAAGTCTTCAAAGTATCATTGAGACTATAAGAAATACACTGAATCCCTTTGGTAAGAGATAAAAATGTTTTGTTTAACATTTCAACTGGTAAAGCAGCATCTCCTAAAGTTTGTGTTTTTTAATTAATGTTAAATCGGTCGGAAATAAACAAAAATTTACTTTTATTTTGGAATGCAATTCCACTTCCGGAAGGTTCGAAAAACCGAAAAAGCGTAATAAGATCCTGAATTTCTCTTCATAATCCGTCGCCAAAGCTCAAATCAGCAAAGATAAAAGTAAAAAGGCCCTTATTAAGATGGAACGAGGCGTCTTCGGCCGATTTCTCGCGATTAGTATTAAGAAATATAATCAACGTAGAGCACTGCTCATCGTTTTCGTTAGCGCTGGTGCGGCCTGCTCTTTTCTCGTGTATTAGTGACTTCTTGAAAACTGATAAATCCAAGCTAGCCAAAATATTGAAGTCTAATCTCGAAACAATTGAGCCTACGGATAATGATGTGAAAATAATAGACGGTTTTTAGTCAGCGCTGGTTTGCGCTTATTTGTTATCGGATCTTCTATGCCGCATCTATGTCGCTGGATCGATCTTAATAAAATTGTGCTCAACTAACGCTTCTGACGTACAAATAATGTTTGACAGGCACTTGACGCCTTTTATCTAAAACTGTAAACGTCAAAATCGGCTGGAGTTCGATACACTGTATGTCATCCAAGGACCTATTCAACCAAGACCTAGTGATTTTCTCGGAAGTCTCAAAAATTACTGTTTCAAAGAAGCCCTGGTACAATTATTGGCTATTTACTGGGAAAATGATAATTTAGTATCAATAATCCAAAACAAAAAAAAGAATTATATCAATTGGAGAACACTGTTTTTCTTATCATACAGTCGGAAACCACGTCATCAAGCGTGAAGAAAAAGATTACTTACATCAACAGGGAGAGGCAGATACGCGGATAACGCAGATAATGTTTCATATATCAAAAGCACCATCAAGTTCGAAAATATTGGTCATAGTGAACGATATCGATGTTGTAGTAATTTTATTGGCCAATATCCAGAAATTTCACAGACTCAAGTTTGGTTGGTGGGTTCATGGTCAATGAAAAGTAATAAGAACCATCTTGATTGCATTAATTGTAATGAATTGGTGATGAAGTTGGGTCCTACTTTATGCATGGGTCTGCTAGCTTTCAACGCATTTACGAGCTGTGATTACACAGCTGCTTTTAATAACAAAGGGAAAGTCAAGCCTTTTAAAATATTTTCAAGAACGGATTTCCAGGAAATATTCTCATCCTTGACAGACCCTGTAGATCTTTTCGGCGAAGAGAAAACTTAATGTGTTGAGGAGTTTACTGCCCTTATTTATGGGATCAATCATTGTATAAGCGTCAATAACGCTAGATATCGCAAGTTTCAAAAAACGTATGGAACAAAAAAAGACAAAGAGCAATTTAAGAATAAGATTAAAGGCATCGACTCCAGTCTGATCCCACCATGCTGGATCTAACTCACACAGAAAATTTTGCGCTCAATCTATGTACACTCAATGTGGCTACGTGCAATTGATGCATGCTGCGTCAAACTAAGTCCTGAAGATTGCGGTTGCTTTTTTATAGCTATTTGAAGACAACGTAGTTCGTAGGGGACGTAGGGTTCGTTCCAATACCATTACAAGTTGAGGATATACTCAGCGAATCGAAACAAAAAGAAAACGATGAAGAATTAGAATTAGATTTTGACTTACATAAAATTTCTTCAATGAGATATTTTGTATTAATAAAAAAATTTGGTATTATTATGTAATATTTAATCTGACTTTCACTAGTATTTAATCTCGTTTTGAAAAATAGATATTTTGAAACAAAAAAAAATTATTTCATAATTGTGTATTGTCGCTGATAAATAAATGTGTGAGTCGTCTTTGCCTATCACACAGAGTAAGGAGCATGGCCCCCTCTCTTTCACTCATCAGATATCTGGCGCACACATACCTCTCTGCATTCCTATCTGTTGCATGGAATGATGCGCGCAATGCTTCTCTGTTACACGCTCGCGCTCGAAACTCAACATCTAAAATTTTGGCAACCAAGGATGTGGCCCACTTTTGCTAAGACAACCTAATACTGTTGGATAAGGAATAAAATAATCTTCCATTTCATATAAAAATTCGATTAAATAACTGATGGGGTATATTAATAACGCTTGCTCACCTATTTATACGTGGCAAATTATAATTTGTCCTAAGGGAAAAGTAGGCAACCTATATTTTTCCAATTCCTTGTGTTATTCTCTCAGCTAATGCTCGATTTGTATAAATAACAAATCAGGGAAGTTGATTAGAAAAAGTTAATTAGAATTTATATTATTTAACAGCATCGGCACGGGATTTATCTAAGCAACCTATTTGCGAATTATTAATGCATATATTACCTAACATATAGTCTTTGTCATCGTCAAATAATAGATCTGGGTATATATTTCTAATACTAATACTTGCGACGTCGTATGCGAAGTACGGCGATAATGGATCAATAATATCATATGAAAAATAGTTTTTAATTGTTGGAGATATATAGACAGCGACATTGAATTAAAATATAAGAGATATATACACAGCGACATTGAATTAATTGTTGGAGATATATACACAGCGACATTAATTCATTCCTAAACGAAATAATTTAATAAAGCCATATATCGATGTATTTAGGTACACTACACGTGTGTAATTATTACGCATCGAGTAGTTAGGGACTTTGCTGTTGTATAATATGACGTAACTGAATTTTTAAAAATATAAACTCACTTATCTTCTGATTGAGTGAACCGATAGCGGTGAAATAAAAACTAAACGTTATTTCAAGTTAATCATAACAATTTTTTAAACATAATTCCATACATTTACACTTTTATTATAAATATGACACATGATTATTTTAAAATGGACGTCGCGGTTGTATAAAAGATAAAAAAGATAGAAAAACAAAAACAGGACAACTTATTCAGTTGTTAAGAAATTTTTCAAAATAGTTGTTTTCTTTTCAGGTAAAGATAAATTTATTTGTTAAAATAATACGTTCTCGAAGGAAGACGGCTGAGAGACATTTTCACAGATATTACAATTAGGGATTTTCAAAATAATTTGTTTAAATTAATTTTATTATACGTACTTATCAACAAAGTGTAACGGGATGACGTTTGATATGATCAATTCCATGATTGCAGCACCGTTATGGCGCTGCAATCATGGAATTGTTCTTTTTTTCAAATTCGTTTCAAATTGGTATTTTTAAAAATAAATATAAATAAGTTTTAAATTTAGCATATGATTTTTGAAAATGGGTTTCAGTTGTGCATGTCAAATTTTATAGGAGATACTGAGTTCTATTCTTGCCTACTGATCCAATGTTAGAAATTTACAATTTCATATAATTAATAGTCGCAGAAATTAGTCATATCTCTTAAGCTCTTTAACCGTGTCTTTAATCAATAATAACACTTAATAGCTAGTCTCTATAATAGTTCAGTGATACCGATAATAGCTAGTTTTTGCTCAAAATTAGAAGATAATAAGTGTATTAATCAATTTGTCTTTTATTCATCTTCGTTAACTTGAATAATGCTTTGGTAGGTTTTATTAGAAACTTTTACTCTTAACTCTTAAAGAAATTACAGGAATCCCAAATGAGTAGTGGATGGATTAAATTTAAAGTAATTTTTGTAGAAAATGTTTCTGCTGTTGTTACTGTTAGAAAAAAGAGGCAATAGGATTTTAAGTAGCATAACTTCTTACTTTCATATTAAATCTCATCGTTGGAGCTGCTCAGTGGTTATTATTACCCCTTAAATGCTCGTTAATTAAAATTATATGTGGAATGATGAGGTGTCTTACAACAATGACGTTTATTGCTTTACATTAAACATTTTTATACCTTGGTGAATTCATTACTGCAGTTTACGATACTCATTGGATTAACTGTCGAATGCACGTCGGTTGCAACTAGTACGTAGATTTCAATTTCAATGCCATCATCTTATCATAAATAAGTCACAAGATCGCTGAAAGAGCGAGTATATTTATTAAATACATTCTTGCGGGTATCACTTGTGAAAAAGTACCAAGATTTTTTTGCATCTGAATATATTGTCATTGGGTTTTTGAATGAAAAGATCTTTAAATTCTGAGGTGGAAACGCAACGATCATTGATCGCTAGCAGAAGGAAAAGTTTAAGTTTGTTCTTCGCCAGTCGACAACCACGTGAGGACTATTTTATCTTACTTCCGACGTTTAAGTAACGATTTGCACTTTGCGAGTCGTCAATTACGCGGCGTCCGCTCCGCACGCGCCTCCGCCATTGACGGTTGCCGCAGACACGTAAATCCACTCTAAAATGTCATCGACGCTTTTAAGTGATGTGTTTTTTATGTCATGAAATTTACATGTGATCCAGGTAAATTTAATTCAGAGATCGAATGTGGTAGTCTAAAATAGAACGCAGCTGTATAGCGAGGGGTCGAATGTAGTTTGTTGAGAGATTTATTGTCTATCGAGAGGCTGTACGAGAGTATATAGTGCTATGTCAATGGTCTGCATGTTATTTCGAAAGATAAACTACTATGTTGTAACTTTTAGATCGGATGTGAGAACGCCTTTTCTGAGATTTTCTATTTGTATTTATTCAGTTTATAAATCACAATTAAATGAAACTACGTGATGTAGTATTATTTCTACTTTCTTTAAGTTCTTTATCACGATCTAGGTGTCGTTGTATTACAACATCTTCAGGTGGGCTATTATCTTTGCTAGCCCACCTGAAGATGTTGTAATACAACGAAACCTATGTCGTGGTAAAGAACTTAAAGAAAGTAGAAATAATACTACACCACGTAGTTTCATTTAATTGTGAATAATGAATTTCTACAAAATTAATGCCAAATATATTCTGTTTATTAATTTAATTAATCGTCAGTATTTTCAATAAATACTTCTTAGGTATTTTGTGTAATATTTATTATAATTTCAAAAATCTTCGAAAACATCTTCCTTTATAATTTTAACTGCATCGAACTACCACCTTTCGTCGAGGCAAGGAGTCTGTTGATGATAAGGTCATTGTATTTAACAATTGTAGCAATAAATTTCTGGGTAAACATGCTCCCCTAAGACCAATATTAATTAAGCAGAAAGCTGCTCCTTGCCTAAACGAATACAGAAATTATGGCATTGTGATAAAAGAAGGATAGGTTAGAATTCAATCCAAACCGACGTGAGGATTTTAAAGTGTTTGAAAGTCAATAATCGCAAATATACGCAAATATAGAGAACCTTTCAATATTACAAGGAGCATAATCCAAATATAAATATATGGAATATGCTCCTAGTAATATTGAAAGGTTCTCTATTACTACTAAAAAGAAAATCTATCTTTGTCAAAAGTCTACTAATTATTGATTAACTTGATGAAAAATATTTAAACAAGTTAGAACGTCTTCAAAACTTATGCCATCCATTGCATGTTCCGTAATTCAGTGATACTATTTCAGAATACAGGTCACATCTTAAATGGTTAAAGATCCGCTATCGCTGCTGACTTTACATACTTACGCTACTCTTCAATATATTAAAAAATCCTCAGAGTCCAAAATATCTTATTCCAATAAGAAATCAACAATCTTATTCCAATAAGGGTTCAAGATTTCACTGCATTCGGTCTTGGGTTACGCTCTGAAAGCTTACCCACTACTTATTCCCAAACATACCCCTATCTTTTTGGAAAAATTCTTCACTGACCAAACACTGAAGCTTTGCAATCAACTAGGTCTTGACACCAGAAAAATAATCTCAATAAATATTTCCAAGGATTGCATGACAATGTCGTACCTCTCTTGAACTATAATTCTTATGCGTTCCTGTTTTTTCCATCCTAACTCAAGTCAATATTTCGTATTTTTTATGTTTTTGAAGTGTATTTTTAATATTTTATATTGTGCCATCTCTTAAATTCTACTAAGCAATTTTTCTTAACTTATTTTTATGGTTGGCTGGAAGAGATTGCTCCTGTAGCAATAAGTCCACTACATGTACTTTATATAGAAGTTGAAAAATAAATATATAATTATCATACTTGAATTCGTTGAATTGGGTCGGACTTGCGCGTATTATATTCCCACTAACACGTAATAAACGATGTTCCTTTCTATGATAATCATGTATGTTCTTCACAATCCACGATTCAAAAGCAATGGTATCATAGCGAATTCGATTCGTTCACTCGCTTGTGAAATAGGCATTTTATATATGATATGTTTTACATACATTTATTAAAGCTAAGTTTCATTACTTATTTCCCAAACAAAAATTCTAAACGTTTTTTCAATATATCGTATTGATTTCATTTGTTTTTTTATGTTTTTAGATCTATGATTCATTTTGCTTAGTGTAGTAATAGAAAATGCCACCAGTTATGCTTTCTTGGAATTTATTCATGCATCAAGTGAGTGTCACGTAATTATAATTCTTTGATTTTTACTCTTTCGTCGATTGCCTGTATGTTGCTTTTTAGTTGTTTATCAGTAATTTGCCGAATATGTAAATAACAATAGGTAACGACCTATTGTTTAATTCGCGCTGCGTTAAATGAACATGTTGACACTAAACTGAACAGAGTTGTAGATATAATAGAGATCTCTTAATTATAAATATTTAAAACTTGGCGCGTATTACCAAAAAATTGACTTTATTGAGGAAATTGACGACCAGGTGTTTATTACAAGTTTATCATGGTTAAAACGTTCATGATATGATTTGATAAAATAAATTAGATACTATAGATATGTAATTTACATTATTTAATAACAAAATTAGTCGGGCAAATTCCAAAAAATATTGGGTGATTCTTGAAGATTTATCGATCTAAAGAGCAATTTGTAAAATATACTCAGTTATTTGAGGGTATCTGTTAGGGTTCGGTAATGAAACAAGGAACTCTTGTAATTTCGTCATATTCGCCTGTCCATCTCTCTCTAACATTAACATTATTTCATGTATTTTAGACCTGCGTGCGTGTAGATGTACAAGACGATACAAGTATATACAAGGAGAATTAAATACAGAAAAATATGAAAAAAGCTGTGGCTAATTTTTAAACACATCTATCGAATAGGCCTTGTCATATGAAATTGAGGTTTAATTACCGTTTTTTCTGTTTTGAGTTCGGATTGCGAAATAATAAACTTTAAATTTAAGTGCACTGTACTCCTGCTTTAATTTTTCAATGATGAGTTTAAAATTTTTTTTAAAAATTCATTCATAATTAGTGTCAATAATTTTACGAGATATAGTCATCTGTAGAAATCTATTCTGCGCGTGTTCCGACACGAATTTGGCTGCTTTATTTAGGGATATTGAATTTGTAATGTATATTTTTGAATTTGTAATGAATAGTAATGAATTAAAACCTATTAGTTACGAGCGAAACTCACTGCAAAGATTCTTGAAAATTTAATGGTTCATAGAATTTTGAACATAGAAATAAAATAAAATATGGAAATAAATTGCTTAGCATATCTTCTTACGATGAAATTATTGGGGTTATGTATTTACTGTTTGATTAAGGATCCACAAAAGGAGTCATGAAATTAATTTTCCGTTTGTATTAGAGAAATTCACGCCGAATTCAACTTTAACCAGACAAACAATTACTCAGATCCCTATTTCATCGGCAATATCAGCTGCATGGCATTATGAATTTTCGTGACAATTATAAAATGATGGTGGTACATCAGTTTTTCATTGCAATCTTAAATTGAAATCAGAAATTGTTGTAGAAATTTTTTTTTGGTTTGATATGCTTGTCTTTTCAATAATTTGTTTGGTGCTTTATAATATAAAGTGTGAAATTTACTGTGCTGCATTTACAGATAACGACTTGCCATTGAAATATATATATCCAAAGTTTCACATTTTTATTAGCGATAAAAAATAGTGTGACAAGTAACCAATGTAACCTGATAGCACTAAATATTTCATCATTACCATGTACCTCCACTATCATGTACCTCCAGTAGAAAAGCATGTACCTCCGTAGTCATTTAAAATACACAAAATTTTAAAATAACGTCTACTTACTTATTTTAAATATTTTCAACGAGATTAAAATGTGGCTTGAACTACCGAATAAGACACAAATGTTTTTAAGTCGGTTTTGGTATTATTTACATTTTCTTAAAATATTAATTAGTTTATACTCAATATTCGTACTTCGACCCGCTTAAAGTATCTGGTCACGGAATTTCACAAGGAGAGTTGTAATTTCTTATTTTATTTGGACAATCTATATATAATATATATATAATAAGCAAGATGTCTAGCGTAATTAACTTTCAAACAGCGGTTTTCAAAGAGTTTAACGAGTTAATATTTATTGAGTGTGATTACAAAATAAATTTTCATTATTGGCTCTCAGGCATCAGGCTTCGTGACAAAAGTGATCTTGATTGAAGTATCCTATTACTTGATTGAATTACTTGATTGAAGTATAAGTCGGTAATTGAATATCAAATAACGGCAAAATCTTCAAAAGTATTATTAATTTAGTTAAACCGAAAAGAACAATATATATATATATATATATATATATATATATTTGTATTTATTTATGTCTTAAAAGCCACTAATCCAATTTATAAGTCCACCAAAGCATTTGATATATATAAGTACCATACATACCGTAACCCGTTTTAGTTTGAAACTAATCAGCGATCAATAATAAGTACATGTAAAACAAATCAATAATCACATCCAGATATAGATGACAAGACGGAAAAAATGTAAAGGCTAGGCGCGTGTCGCAAAACCGCATTTATAAAAGTAAGTGTGCAGAAAATAGGTGGTGTAGAATATTTGTGCATGCTCTAGATGGGTAAAATAAACTATGAAGTCACCTTACATGGTTAGCCAGATGAAGTGACTTTAATAACAAGGAGAGTTGTAAAAGGACAAAATTATTGTCAAATTGTCATCTGTATATTGATTAAAATCATTATCAATGTTCAATATCAACGATAAATATTGATATTTGTAAAATATGTGTATAATAACACCCATGAACAGGCCCTTCATGCCGACTCATTTTTTTATATTTGAACTGTTTATTTAAATTTACTCATGTAATTTGTTACATGTGCTACAGCAAAAAACTATATTTATTCAAATAATAGAACTCCGAATTATTAAGCACTTATATAAATATATTTGCCATTTATTACACTGTGCGAATAAAGATATAATTTACCTATCGTTAGTAATATTTGCCACATATAGTTGTCTAAGAGCCAGTACAGAAATAAATAAGTACTTACCGTTGCTGAGATTGCTAATATGATTTAGAATACAATTTCATGTCGCATAATTTTTGATTTTTTCATAACAAAGTTTTTGTGCAAAAAAACCAGTAAAAAACTTGTTTAATTCTCGTGTAAAGTCCAAATATTACCAACCTAGTCTAATGTAGTAGAAGCTTGAATTATGACAGTATAATGGTGTAAAAGCTTCAATCATGATGAAGTGAATTTCAATTCCATTTGGGTTGAAAAGAAATATTTTCTTAGACAGTTGTAATGTATAGCCAATGGCGTTAGAATTTGCGTGTCAGGGTGTTATGGCCATTTAATCATAAGGCGATGAGCAATTACACCCATAAATCCATAAACCCGTGGCTTGTTATAGCCAATAATTTCAGTAAAAATATGTCACGAAGCTGAATAATTTTTTGTTTCATAAATATTTCTTGATTTAAGAAATATTAAAACAAAAAAATTGTATCTTAACATACTAATATTTTTGTTTTAATTTTATATTAGAAATCATTTCAATTATTGTCAATATTAGAAATCATTTCAACTATTGTCAATATTAGAAATCATTTCAATTGTGATTTAGAGGCGTTAATTTTTTCGGATCTATATCCATCAGTTATAAAAAAAACATTGACAACGTAAAATAAATATTCAATAATAGCTTTAAACAGGAGAATATATACCATGCAAAATATAACTTTCATATTTTCTTAATTTTTATAATTAACCTATGTTAAAACTAATTACTTTTTCTTTAAGTGTACGTAACCCAACTGCAACAAAGAATTTTTCTTGATTTTTAGCTTACAATAATTAATTCCACAATAATGAGAGGGATCGTATTGAAAAAAGAGCTTCTTTAAAATGTGATTAAGAAAGTACAAGAATAGTGATGATAACAATTTGGTTAGTCGGACTGTACGCTCACATCAGACACAGAAAAACGTTAGCTGTTGACATTTTTTCTAATTTTATCTTCGCGTTGTCTGCTTCTTGACAAGGTTCATTTACGGTTCACAACTTTTGTGACTGTCAGTAGTTCAAAAGGCATAAGATCGTTACAATCACCGAGTCATTGGCGTAGCGCTTCTGACCCTATCACGAAAGTATGTAATTTTCATTGGTCTGGATATTATGTTTAAAGTTCATTAATAACATCGAACGTATCAAAAGTACACGGAAGTTCTCTTTAATTTTGCACAGTGAGAGAACCTTACATGTAAAAAAAAAACAAAAGACATTGGAAACGACACCTACCTCCCTGCGGGAAGAACTGCGCGTATATAAGCTTGAAGGTTTCTTCACGCACGACGCCGGTGGGGCACTCGGCTTTAAAGCCTCGATAGAGCCTTTTGAGTTCAGGCTCGCTGAAGCGAGTGGCTCGGCGGAGAGCGGCCAACGAGTCAGGTCGGTGTCGCGGCAGTTGCTCGCCCAGCTCCTCTAGCTCCGAATCTGGAAAGACACAAAATAGATGGTCGAGTTTCTCACCGTAATGGATAAGCAATTTTCGCTCAAGAAAACACGTTGAATTAATGTACTAAATAGGTAACTTTTGCTTGACGATCTACAAAATAAGGAAGGTTCGCCCAAGTAAATGCATTTAGTTGCAACTAATCCGTTTGAACGTTGCGCTTCAACCGATTAGTTCGAATCGTAAACAAACTACCAAGAGAGTTACATTTTTTTCTCCTTATTTTATAATTTCTTCCATCAAATTGAAATAATTTTAAATAAAGAGGATCTTTTAGCAAGGGACATATTTCAGTAGATACAGTGATGAATTACAATTGGTAAATTATGTCGTCGGCAGATACATACACCGCATATTTCCCACATACCGTTTTATTTGCGTATATTCTTCTGCCGTGGACACATCAGTACGTCACTCTCCGATTTCTTTACTTCCTTGGAAATACCATAGAAATCTACGGTATTTCAAATATTGACAAGGGTTTATTTCGTGATATTTTTTCTTTTAAGCTAAAAGAAGATGGCTAGTATTTATTAGCATTGAGATTGGTTTTCTTTCGTAACTTACTTTAAGAATTTTGAAGTATATTGCTTACTATTACACAGGTATATAGAATCTCATACATAGAATCTGTAGTTCATACATAGAATCTGTATTGTCCGTAGTTATTATTAATATTTAACAAACATAGATAATCCTTTCAGTGTGTATTTCGATTTACTATAGGTTTTTTCTACCTAATATCTTCGATCCTTTTAATATACTACTGATATTAATTTATTATTCATAGCTCTTCTGTTTCTACTACAAAATATTAATTATTTGCCTATTTTTATTACCGTTAAAATGTTTGTAATTGAAGTGAGCCGGATTATTAGAACAAATTGAATGAATATGGGGATCAAATTCATTTAACAAACTCCTCATATTTTTGGAACTGGCAAAAGTTGGGACTGAGAATAGAAAGCGGAAAAAATATTTACCACCATTTTTACCCTAAAACATTTTTTTAGGTACCGTTTAAACATCTCATAATATTTAATATGTATTCTTTTATACGGTATTATATGCAGTCATAAGATATTTTATCGTTTGTTACGGTGAAAGTTGTGTTACCTTTAGAGTTAGTATCTTTGTTTTTTTTGTTGCATTTATGCATTATGGTACAGGATCGGGTTGTAAAGGTCCGTATTCGACAAAAGTAGAGAACAAATAACTAGATTGTCGAACATACCGTCAACAAATTAACCGTATATATTTGTTAAAAAAAAGCAATTAAAACAATGCAATCATGGTTCATTTCTTGCCCGTGCAAAACGGGGACGGACATATTGTTTTATAAGTCTGTTTATTTCATAAGTTTGATTCATAAATTCTTGAGTGGGCTAATGCCATGGAGCAACGCAGATTCTCTCGATATAACTCTCCTTTATGGTTGTCAGCTGTTATCATTTAGCCCAGTGCAAAACTAACGATTTATGTCACAAAAGTGTATTTGCTCGTTGAAATGCGATGTACATTCTTTAGATTTCCACTCACGTTACCATTGATATACAATTTTAATTGATGCTTTCATTTCTGGTTAATTAATTAAATTCATGACCTTCACGGCCATAATCATACGTTTGAGCTGATCTGATTTAACCCCTTTACGTGAATACTTCAGCATAGTTTTGACATAAAGCATTAGTTTTCTTTACGTGAATACTTCGGTATGGTTTTGATATAAAGCATTAGTTGTTTTTACGTGGATACTTTAGTATGGTTTCGATATAAAGCATTAGTGGTCTTTACGTGAATACTTCAGTATGGTTTTCATATAAAGCATTAGTGGTCATTACGTGAATACTTCAGTATGGTTTTGATATAAAGCATTAGTTGTCTTTACGTGAATACTTCGGTATGGTTTTGATATAAAGCATTAGTGGTCTTTACGTGAATACTTCAGTATGGTTTTGATATAAAGCATTAGTTTAGGTACCTTTTCCAAATGCATAATATTTGCACCTTTTATTACATGCCCGAACACTTATTATTCGTGATGAATAATAATGTAAGCCACATTATTATTCTTCACGAAGTTAGAATGATGAGCTGATGAGCAGTTAGAAAAAATAAAATATATCACAGGGTGCGATACGGATCTTAGTGAATGTCGTAGCGAACATAAAATATTAAAATTGGGCGGGTTTCGAAGGAGTTCGTACAATAACGAAGTGAGAATTATTTATTTTCCTCGGAGAAAGGGAGCCTTAAGCTCGACAATTGTTTACGAGAAGGTTATCGAAAATACTTTCACATATAACGACCGACGGGCGTGACTGTGTCTTTTACCCGAGTTGCCATTGAACTGTTAGTAGGTAAATGTCCTCTATGTATTCTAACTTTATTTAGTTACCTTTCGGCGACCGTGCTAGAAATTTTCGTTTTCGGGGTGTAATAATGGACCTATTTGAGCCAGGTATATGTGTTGAAGGTATTATTAGCCTGAGAAATTTGGAGCTAAGCGGCACACTTTCTTTTCTACGGCGAAAAATAGTTTTCTTATTAAATTTAAGAATATCTATTTACCGAGTTATTTATACCTTTGCCGTCTCACTAATGTAATTTTCTGCCCAATTTATGTTCATGGCTGTTCGTATAAAACGCTTTTTTATTTTTATTACTTCTTATATTATTATCATTTAGATGTTATTTGATTTAATCAACACGCGTTATTACTTTCCTCTCACATTTTATTTTCTCATTTACTTCTCGTATATGTTATTATATTTCATTGGCTGTACAGTTATATTCATATATATATATATATATATATATATATATATATATATATATATATATGTTGGTTAAACGATATACTAAGAGTGTTTCCTCTCGAAAATATAACAAGAAAATAATCCATTATTAATTATTAGTTTACGAGTAATAGTCAAACGAACTTATGAGATGCAATTGCATCTCTAATTATTAACAGAAACTGTACTTAAATCAACTACGAAAATGAATTTGTATTAAAAAATTTATGTTTATTAAATTTTTAAAAGATATGCTACGTAATATATTTATACGTTAACATGGTGAAAAATAACAATGTTGAAAAACGTACTGTGTTTTTACGTCTGTAAATAGATATAGTAGGCAGTATATATGCGTCGTAAAAATTTACATCTGTAAATAGTTTAATAGAAATACTATGTACTTTAAAAAGTTTAAGTGCTTAAATATGTGCGGAACATTTGTGGTGCAAGGTCTACTCGTACTTGACATGTTTTTTATTTATAAATCGCCACATTACGTCGTATCGCTTTGATGATGCCGTGCAGCGCTCGGTATGTGTACACTCAACGACATTTAACCTTTTACTTACCATTGAAAGTCAAGCACGGAATAATATAAAAACTCATTGATTATAATTTTATAGAGTACAAACCTCAAGGGGTCCATATAGAGGCTGGATTCTTATACTAATTTAACATCTTTATATTCGCGACAGCTGATTAAACATCTCAGAAAAATAAAGGATAAATACAATCAAAGTCATGGCAACCGAAAACTTTTTTTTTTTCAGGATAAACATTTATTGAGCGGACGAACTTTATGGTCGCAATCACACTCTATTTGGGATTTTTCAAATATACAGTAACGAAATTATTTTACCTGTTAAATTTACTTTGAGCTTTCTTATCGTTTCGTGGAAAATAATTATTAACGCAAGTTTTTTAAAAAAAATTTTCTGCTGCTTCATTGTTTTATAGAAATAAATAAATTAATATGCATTACGTCATCTAAATCTTTTTAGAGTTCCATAGCCATATGGGAATAGAAACCCTAATAATTTAATCTTGTCCGTTCGTATGTCTGTTTGTATGTATGTGTGTCCGTATGTCACTCCTTTTTACTTGGAAATTATTGCCACTATATAGATGAAATTTATATAGTGGCAATGATAGGAGTCTTCTGTGAACCGCTATACAATGAAATAGTGGAATTATGAAAAAAATATTATTAGAGGTTGCATTCCATACATGTAAGTAAGGGATGAAAAAAAATAAATTAGTGCATACAGGCGTGTGTGGTATTGTTAGATAGGTTTCAAAAATTATACAGAGGTTGTTTGTCACAGTATCTTTGATAAAAACAAATTTATAAGTTCAATATTGTTTAGTGCTACGTAACCCTTCGTGTGCGAGTCCGACTCGCGCTTGAGTTATAAAAGGCAGAGTTTTAATTTATAAGTTCCTCGGTAGTTTGGCATAGTAAAGTGAGCCCTGAAATACTTATGCGAAAGTAAGATTATTTGACCACTGAACTTAGTATGGAGTGTAAATTATTTGAGATGAATTTAGAATGAGGTTGCAGAATAGCGATGAAAATAATAAATAATCGTACGTGCCGCAGAAAAAAGCGCCTTAAATGGGAGAAAAGCGAAGAATATTAAATTTTAATAACATTTTTGAATTCGACCTTGATTACTTCACGGGTCATCACATCTTACAGAATATAAAACATAATAAGATATTTTCTTTAGACCGCCTCGATGGAAGATAAAAGAAGCCCGAGTTTGTATGTTTGCACTCGGATATTCTACCAATAGATATATCTCATTCACATTCCTTTCAAAGAGCTTTTCTTATTAACGTTAACGGTATATTTCATTACAGCGTCTTCAATATCATCTTACAATAATGTCACCTCAACGAGGGCAGTGCCCTGTGATAACTCCGCCGCCCGACTTTAATCGGCGCATCTTTAATCGGCCGCTGGATTATGATCGGCGCATTTTATTTGCCTCATAAATAAAACGACGCGAACCGGCCTCGACAGCTTCTCGCGTTCAATTTCTCGGGCCCATTGAAGGCGCTTTTTTCTCCGGCACGTAATTACTCTTCCATCATCGTTTACGTCACGTGCAAATAGGAGCGCGAAAAGTGACAGACGAGTAATCGCGGGCTTGGGCGCCTCACTAGGGCGGTGGCTTAATATGTTTTGGAGGGTTATAATCTTTTGGTAGACTTTAATTTTAAAGATTGCTTCTTGCTATATATTAGCTCAGGCATCATTTTGTATGCAAACGAGCTATGCAATTATGCGGCATTAATCTAGAATTGGAGGTTAGTCGAACGATTATGAATGCAGAATATTCGAATGGTTAATGTTAGGAAGGTACAATAGTAGGCTGCATTACAGATAAGTATTATTTAGCAGTATTAGTACATATTCTATAACTTTTAGAAATTAACTTAATACTTTTGATATTAGTATATATGTAATATTTAGTAAATAATCTTTTTCAATTTAGTTTCGAAAACTGTTTTAAGTCATAGTGGTTATTTTAAGTTACGAATGAATTTATCATGTGACCTAATTTATATTTATCGTCTTGATTTTTCATTGACATTGAAGAAAATTCATGATTGAAGAAATGATTGAAGAAAATTCTATACTAGGTAAAACGTAAGGCCAGCCAACGTAAATGCAATTAGATTAAGCTGCCTGCGTCATTTAAATTTTTACTCGCTTTTGTTTTCCATTTGTGTAACAGCAAACAAGATATTCTTATATTTATTGGCTAATGCACATACAAACAACAGTTGTGTATTTAGACGATATTTTATTTCCCCGGGTCTTTATTTATGTAAGATTATTTATTTTTTTCATCAAGCAAATAGTGAGAGGAAAGTTTTAATATTCATAATAATATTAAGAAATAAAATAGGCTGCAATTAATTAATGGACGAAAGGATGTCTTGTGTTAGGAACAATCAGAAAAGTTCATAACATAAGAAGTTACATAAACATTTTCATAATCTTCGAAATTATTGAGTTATATAATATTTAATGTAAAGTAGCTGTATTTCTAGATGTATATATTTGTATTTAGTAAAATTAACCTAGTAACATCGACGTAACGCTTGGCACTCTTTATATTTAGACTTCTCTATACTTTTCGGTGAGTACTTTTTCAGCGTGATTTTATGGAAATGTATCAAGATCTACTGGAGAGATTTTAACGAAAATCTACTTGTAGGAATAAAAGTTTATTAAAAATGAAAATAAATTATTAGTAGAAAAAGAAGTAGTATATATAAATAGTATGAAAGAAGTATGTATATTTAAAATGATATCCAGATGAAAATTGTGAAAATAGCATGGTTTAAAAAATACATTGTTTTATTTATGAATTATGGTTACATTTGAGGCATTTAAACGAGGAATTTATCTATTATTTATTGAGTATAGAGTATATATAATAATAATAAATGAATCTTTCTAATGGAACTTCGTTAACAATGTGTCTATCTGTGTCACAGATGTTTCCCATAAACTGTTAGAAATATTATAAATATAAATATTATAATTAACATAATATAATTTATATAATTTAAAAAAGACCCAAAAATATGTTTTTTTCCCTTTTAGCAAAAGGGAAGAGGGGGTGGTGGTTAAAAATGCGGCTCAAAATATATATTCTTTTTGTGTCAAGAAAGTCGTACTTAGTATATTCTGACAGTATTATTTTATTTATAAAAACATATTTTAATTTTAAATTGGTCCTATAACAAAAATGCTTGCAAAATAATGCTTTTACTTCCGGATCTCCAAACTCCTGTCAAACATTTTAAATTATTTACGTAAGTCGGTTAACGACAGATCAAACGATGCGCCTGACATTTACAGTTTCAAAGAAAAAGATAAACAAAAAAAGTTAGGTAATATTCTTAGTCACAATAAATAATCACAGAGTTGGTTTATTTGTTAGTTGTAAGCCACAAAATTGAAGTGGTTAATTAAATATCTATGGCACGATTTGTACTTGTTTTTATTGTTTCGCAGCCAAACTAGGACCGTCATAATTTTATCATGTAAAGCATTTTATCATGTAAAAATTTTTATCATGTATCACGTAAAGCTTAATTTTTAATTATACTTATTTGTAACGTCTATAAAGTTAAAAAATAAAATATTTTAAAAAAGGTTTACGGGTTACTTCACTTCTAAGAAAAATGGGGGATGATTTTTTTTCGCCTATCCCATTGTGTAGGATATCGTTGAATAGGTATTTCAAAAATATTTTGGACATGTCATGAATGCTTTCCGATATTTGAATCCGTTTACGAAATATTAAGCTTTAAAATGGTTATTTTTGTTAGAGTTGTTAGAGACACGTTATCTCCCGCACCAGTGTCTACCAAGTAAACTGATATTTTTGAATATCTGAAAGGTATTCGAAATAATAGTATATATAAAGGAAAATTATCACGGCTAAATAGGGTTTATTAGTCTACAAGTAATAGGTAGTCCATTTATATCATGCAGTTGGGTCTGTAAAAAGTTCATAGAAACTCTAAGCAAATGACTTAAATCATCTGCAAAAGTAATTTTGCATTTTAAAATGTATATTTTGTTTGTGAAAAATAGAATAGGCAATATATATATAAATATTTACATGGTGAAAAATAATATTAATATTTGTGAATAGTATAATATAAGTACTATGTACACCTAAATATGTATACGCGTCTAAGTGTGTATGGAACCCTTAAATTACTAGTTAAATTGTACTGGACAAGTTTATTATAGTTACTAATGTATTAGCAAGTTTTTGTTTCTGGATTATATTTTATATATTTGGTGTTCATTTTCTAGAAACTAATTTTAATTTAATTTTTCACAACTATATGAAAATACGTGATGTAGTATTATTTCCACTTTATTTAAACTCTTTTCCACGACATAGGTTTCGTTGTATGACATCTTCAGGTGGGCTATTTGTAAAGAATCTTCAGTTGTGGAAAATTAAATTTATGGATTATTTAGAAACATATAAACAGTTCATGATGGACTTAAAGATTAACGGATATGTAGGATCATTATTCGATGGCTAATGTTTTTTCACTTATCAGAAATCATCTTCATGAATCGAATAAAGTCTCGTAGACTCGTAGGCAGTGCGTCGGTGATTTGTTGCCCGCACTTTGTGTATGAGCCGAGTTTGTTTTCTTCTATCGCGGAATCGGAAGCTCGCGGGTAATTTATCGCTTCGAGTTGAATCGCGGGGGTCGTTATCATTTTATTGAACCCGGGTGCCGTCGCTTGAAAGTAAATTTATTGAAGCTTTTGTAAATATTTATCTTATGGTTGATGGTCACATTTTGTAGGTTCTGTTGTGAAATTTAATATCAATTTGATTTTTACAACATTGCTTTATTGCCCCTACTTACCGTTTCCTTTTGTTATGAAGGAAGCAAGTGGTTTGATGTCTCTGTTCAGTTATCTTGAGGTATGTAGCATTGAGATGAGGCTTAATTGAATTATATATGTATATACATACCAGTTATTACCCGCAGCTTTGCTCGCGTAGGCAAAAAAGACGTAAATATCTGTATGTCATGATTATTTCTTCGTGTGGATATAATTATTCGAATATGTTTCCATTAGAATAATACTTTTAGCCGAGATGAAAGTACTTCTAGTTTAGCATAAATTTCATACTGAATCGCCGTGATGTTTTCAAAAATGATATTCTCAAACACGAATGTTTAAGCATAAGTAATTGGTTCTTATTGCGCGCGCCACATAAATATGTGTAAATGAAAGTATGTCGGAATATACAGTTTATAAGCTTTTAACCTTGACATTAATAATCATCTCAGTAAAAATTCCATGGGAATCGATGCTCTAACGAGTGCTTTGACGTTTTAACAAATATACTAGCAGAAAAACGGATAGAGAGACGAGAAGTCTCTTAGGAAATGTCCGATAGTAAAAGAAAGGTTATAAAGTTGTTAATCCGAAGCTTAAGAGTTACCTCAGTAAAAATCTTATCCAAATTGATCCAATGGTTGTTGCGCACTACTGTAACAAACAGCCAAACAGACAAAAATTCTCAATCGATCTCAGACTCGCCTCGATGTACAAACTTTGCTCCTGAATGGGATGTAAAAACTCTCCCACTTTTGTATAAAATTTTCAATATATATGTTGGTAAATACATCAAGATATAGGTCTTCCTTTATAGTGGTAATAAATCAAATAGTAAGAACCATTGTATCTCGACGCTATTTGCTTACTCCGTATTGTGCTAAAGTTCATCGATGTGTGTTGTATCATAGCCAAGAGCATTTGTTAATAAGCTCCTATAAAATTATATTTCCTACTTGTATTCACTAGTTATAAATTTATATAAAATATATGCGTCACTATAAAGAAAAATTCCACCTTATAAAATAATTATGAAGACTACTAGATTTGTGTATTAAACTTTAAAACTAACTGTGCGTTTGAGTGCACTCAAGTTACCTATCTTCATACACAAACACTCCATCATATTCAATTTCAGTCCTTGTTTCGTTACAGATTATCATTAAAATACCTGTCAAGCACGAGTGGAACTCGCACTAGACAGGTTCCGTACATATTTATAAACATTTAATGGTACATAATATTACTATTAATACTTTCAACATTTTAATTTATTAGAATGAAAATATATTGCCTATTTTATCTTTCACACATGTAACTACAAAAGAACGATTTTTTTCTCTACCTGTGTTGTAAGACTTTGCTTCTTGCCAAATTTCATGATTCTAGGTCAACGGAAAGTACCCTATAGGTTTTGATTTATTTGCAGTGTCAAAATATGCGGGTTGTTTTTTTTTAATGCGTTGAATTAGAAGACGAGACCTGAAAGGGACTGTAGAAGTAAGTATTTGATATTAATTTCAATTTAATACTTCCACGTGTTATTGAGAAAAAGATCTGAGTGATTCTATAAGGGTTTCTTTTTTCCCTTTGAAGTACGGGATCCTAAAAGTTAGGCTTTTTCTGTAGGAGTGCAGTATGCATTATTTTGGCTTTACAAAACTTTTTCTCGAAAAATATTATGTTATATATATAGTTTTCCTATTTAATCAATTTGTTTAATTTTATTAACAAATAGTGATTTCAACCAATAGTGTCATAAAGTACAGAGTATTGGCATGGTCACGATAAACAAAACTAGGGCAGTCACGTAGCTAAAAGGATAGCACTAACAGGATAGTTGTGCAGCTTATGGGCAGTCACGTAGTCACCAAAATTGTTCCTGTTCACCCGCTGTAGATATCTTTATATTTTCGCCAGTAAAACTTAGCATTAGTCTCATTTCTCTACTGGAGCAGAATTTACGATCTTTTTTAGAAGATATATGTAGGAATTATATAAAACGCGTGAATTTGTGATTTTTTGTATCGCGATATGATCTACTGTAACACGAGTATTTAATATTAGATACATCAATACCTGGTATTTCACAGTGGATAATGATTATATTCAGCAAATACAAACTTTTCAAAAAAAATATTGTGGGGGATTGCCAATGCCTTGCGGTACGTTCGAAACGGTGACCTACACCGTGAACTAAACATTGAATCAGTTCCAGAAGTGATAAAAAAACGTGCAACCGACCACACGATGCGTTTGCAAAATCGTGAAAATCCTAAGAAGATGGCGGATTTGTAAAGACATCTCAAGAGAACTAAAAGTCACGAATTAGGTGTTCTCGATCTCGATAGGAGGTCTGTCTTACAGTAAGTGCCCCACTCACGCGATAACTCCAAAAAAACAATTAAGTAGAAATCGTACTACGAGAGTCTGTATATGTTTAGACACTTATTAAAATTTAAGAGTACATTGTATCACTACCAAACTATTTACAAATATTAATTTTTCACAACATAAATATATTTTACCACATCTATTGCGGTCGTACAAAATGATGCGTTTAATTAACATAATATTTATCACCAGGTAAATATGTAAATATATTGCCTAGCATATCTTTCACAGCCATAATAAATATACATTTTAAAATATAAAGCTGTTTCTGCAGTTGAATTAAGTGAATATGAAGTTACTAAATACTTTATAGATTCAACTACACGTCATAAGACTGTGTGGTCGACTGTTACTTGTAAATTAATGGGGCCTATTTAGCAGTGATGATTTTTCTTTGAATTTCGTTAAATATTATACTGTTGTGAATACTTTCCAGATATCCAAAAATAGTGTTTTATAGTTTGTAAGTGGACCCAAGACTCTAACAAAAATGATTATTTGAAATCTTGATGTTTCATGAACGGATCTGTGTATTGAAAAAGTCACGATGTCACTTCAATATCTTTTAAAGACCTATTCAACGTTATCCTATACAGTGGAGTCTGCAAAAAAAACCATCCCCATTTTACATGTAGGAGAGATACCCTTTAACAGATGTTGTTTTGTAGGCGCATAACTGTACCAGCTTTATAGCACTAAAAGTCTGCAAATAAAACAGCGGTGATATACAGACAGACACACAGACAGATGTGGTGAAAATTTAAGGGTTCCCGTTTTAGTTGCAAAATCCTAAAAGTAATATAAAAGTCGTTAGTTTATTTTAGGTTTATTGTGATCAACGTGCAATTTTTTTTAATGAGTAAAGATCCTACACGGCCTAAGTTGGACGATAACTTAGGTGTTTTTGAAAGTTTTTTATGCCTTTTAACATAAATTTAAAAAAGTCGATATCTATATCAAATAATGCGAGTTCCTGTGTTTCTTTTAGCTCAATGAGATGGTCTGCTTTTTTGATATGTTTGTTAGAATTGTATTTCAAATGATCCACAATTGCTAGAAGTATGATATCTGTTGTGAGATTCTTATTCAACAATAATGTTCTTGTCACATCATCTGAACTGACAGACTTTCAGACAGGAAGCGAAAATTGTAATGAGGTCAATCAATAATTCCTCCTCTTTACCCTTCATAATTAATATGATTAGTACGAAAAACAAAATCCGTTGAGGCGGATACTTACGAGTTGTGAGTTTAAGTGCAAATTCTTGTCTGACTTAGTAAAGATGAGCTATAGTAATTATGAATAACTTTCGTAAGATATTACAAAGAACCATTGGCTGTAACAAGCTCGAACGGAGCACTTCAACGGTTATGTCGAGGTAGTTTAGAATCAAGGATGCGGTAAACGTTATCCACATTTTTGCTAATACTACCAAAACAAATATAGTATAGAGTAATTGTGCAATGAACGAATAAATAGTTAAAAGTAAAGCTAAGAATTAAAGTACATGACGAAAATTTAAAATAAATGCATGCAAATAAGTCAAACCTACTGGAAAATGAGCCATTCATCGTCGGGAAAATGAAGTTTTGCAGACGGGAAAGTCGGAGAGTGAAGGGGCATCGGTCCCGCAGTCAATACAAAGGTGTACAAAGGCATATTAATCAGTGCTGTAATGCGTTCGTTTGCGTGTACGAGATAAATTGAGGTTTAATTAAAGCCGTGCGAAGGGACGTGTTTATCTTCTCAAGTTAAATTAGTTTGAGTAGTAAGCGGATCTGGCCGGCAGGAGCTTCTTGAGAGGGCGGCGCATAAAGTTTTTTTATCGGATTAGGCAAGTTGGTATGATAAGACGGACATATCTCTTGATATTATTTATTAATTAGGTTTCGATAAATTTAACAAGATACGATGATGCAAATGTGGTGAAAGAACTTGCGGTATTTTTTATTGCATTTTATCTTTGGGTTTGTGAAGTATGTTAAAAAAGGTAATCCTTCGCTTATAGCTTGTTAAGTACTAATAGAACTCGTACTGCTAGGATTTCAAACATATTTAGGTATACATAAAAGTTTAAATATTTAAGGGTAAATAGTATTTGTATTATTCTCTTTCTAAATACTTAATTATTTTTTTATTAAACGAATAGGTGGACACGACGGCATCATATGGGATTTATTTTTAACATTTGGGCGCAGAATCCTAGGTATATTGGATACAAGAAATATAAATCTGATAATAGCATCCTTTGTAAATAGAAATATAAAAACCTTACTGCCAAATGTTTTTTCCTTTTTGTTTTACATTTAACATTGATTTAGGATAATATTTTTATATTTAAGATTATTATTCTATTTAAAGTAAAATACGATTATTTGAGTATACCGTTTATACACTCCAAAAGCAAAAGTGTTAGTCAAAGTATAGATGAAAATAATTAAAAACAATAAAAATATTTCGTTTTTTGCTAAAATGTTTTAAAATAATTTTCTTTTTATATTTTATGTACGTTTAATTTTTTCAATTTTTGAAATTACAGTTTTTGATAACATGTTTAAAAAATAATTACAAAAATCTTGATCTTTTCCCGTTGGATCTCCATGTATCTCCCTAAACAAGAAATACAAATTTTGACGATAAAGACATGAATTATAAAAAAAGCATAATGAAGTGACAGCCTAAAGAAATAAAAAAAATAAAGTGCTAATAATATGAGTTGTTATACTATGTGAAAACTGCAAATGGGCAATTCGAACGAACAGTGCAAATGCAAATGGAAAGATTTTTCGCTGAAGTTACATTTGAGGCAAGTGCAACAATTGAAAGTTGGACGCTGGCTTTTCGAAAGTCTCGAGTGCAATTTCCTGCGGATGTTGAAGTGCTCCGTTCGAGCTTTCAGTTTGTGAACGTTTTTTTTATGAGATGCCTTTTCAATGAAGTCGGATATACTACTTTAGGTTTAGCTTCGTCGTGCTGAATTTTCGATTTCTCTGCATATCTGTAAAGAAATATTTAAATCATAACTGATATTAGTATAATCTAAGCCAAGTAATATTGGTTTAAAAGTAAAAGTAACAAGAACTGACTATGGTTGACAAGTTGTAATCTCTTTTTATTAATTATAAATAAAAACTCAATGGTTATTGGAAAAGGTTCTATGTTTTATTCAACATATCCGTTCTCAAAATAGAAGTCACGAGGATATTTCAAAGCGATAACATAATAAGGCGACAAATAAAACAAAACACAACATTGTTGATTGGAAAAATGCGAATAACAAGAAGTTGATTGGAAAAAATTATTATCGAAAATGTAAGTTACTAATATATATTAGGTTGGCAACTTATAAACCCATCATTTCTATACACAAACTGTTCAATTTCTTATATGTAATCAATAAAATCAATCGTTAATTATATAAGCGTTGCCGATTTCTAACTCTTGTCGCTAACGTGTAGGCGGAACTAAAGTTCCGTCCTTGTAGAAATCTTTGGGTCTTTGACTGAAAAATAGATGAAATTCGATTTTGATATGACTTTCGTTTTTAAATTTTCTCTTGTTAATTATTAAACTGAGAGCAAAACAGACGGTAATTAGTTGGCGAACGATCTGGAGAGTACGGTAGGTGAAATAGTATACATGGAGTTTGCTACTTCACCCACCACCCTAGTGAAAGTAGTTTTCAGGCTTTACTTTTGCTACATGAGGTTGGACTTGGTCATTTAAATGAAGCAAGTTTAGCGGTGACTTTGCTCAATTGTTCACATTAAATCTTAGCTGTAATTGTACTATTAGCTTGAAAAAGTTCCCAATGAATAACTCAACGAATAACTCTATTTATAATTCACCATGCACTCAAAAGTATCTTTTGTCCAATATTATATTTTGGTCTAGGTACATTTTTTTCTTTAGATCCTAGCCAGTGGAATTTACGCTGGAAATTAACATAAGCCACTCACTTTTCATCTCCAGTAACCAGATACTTTAGTCTCTCGTTAGTAAGATGGGAACTCAATAGCTCCAAGCACACATTACCTCTCCTCTGAATTTGAAAGGGTGTTAGCTCATGTGATGGCCAAACGGAATATTTCCACTTCTTTCTCTAAGCATGAAGTTGTTTTTCAACTGCAGTATAAGAGCATGACAATGGCTTTGCCAAATAACGCGAATTTAATCTAGAATCTGTTTCAATAAGGCTTTTAAATTTTTCTAAATCAATTGTAGGAGGTCGCTTTGGATGAAGTTTGACGGACAGGTCAAAATTCCCTTCTTTAAATCTTTGGAATCAGTGCCGTTGTGTATATGTTGCGTGATGCTTCGCCCTAAACGACATTCATGAATAGAGTTCCCTAAGTTCACTTCGAAATATTTCCATTTTCAATTTATTCTTTACTCGCCGATTACTTAATTGCAAACTAAACAGAAGTTCGAATGCCGCACTCTTTTTACATCCCACTAGAAATATCTAGAAGCATCTACAATATTCCAGAAATCGGTCGAAATAAGTGGCGGGTTTATAAGTTGCCAATCTAATACAAATAAATTGGATGGATTTAATTAATTTCTTTTGCTAATAATAGAAACACAAATAACTTCACATATTAATGATAATATAGATGTAATATTTTAATTTTTTTAACTTGAAAGGTTGTGTTTATTTTTAAATAATTTCGGTATAAAATTGGTTTAAAGTGTATCAGTTGATTTCTACATTTTGATGAAAAATTATCTTTAAAAAGATAGGATATTGCAAACGAAATTAATGTTTTCTAAACGTTTTATGATAAAATTTTCATATATACTTCAATAAAAAAGCCAGAATTAATCAGTAATTTTGAAATATTATTTTAATTAAACAGGTTGAGAATCCACTTTTTCTATAAATAATTCCTAGAAAATGTTTTATACCTTATCTTTTAGAAAATATTCTATAATTGAATTTCAACTTATGAAAGTTATGGAAATTAAATGATCATACTTTTTTAATTAATATATTTCTCAATACACTTTTTCTCAATTTAATTTTCAAGGTAAACCTTTCACATTCAAATCATCCTGTAAATATTTTTTGGCGAAGAAAACATTTTTTCATCATTTTTACAAACGAAAATTCAGATCATTTATATTAAAACAAAAATGTCTCATTAAACCCCTTCAGTTCTCAGTAAACGAGACTTACTATATTTTAAAACGTCTACAAATAAATGTATTAATGCTTCAATGATACTTTTAATTCACTTCACAAATCGAACAGATCTTTTTACAGCTTTTTTCTGAATTGAAAGATGATTCGTTTTTACTGCATGATTCACCCTAAATTAACAGTTTTTTAATAAAATTCACGAATGATATAGTTTCACAAGGAATATTTTTAGATTTGTTGAACGTTTTTTTCGTGAAAACCGTATATCTGTGAAAAAAGCTTTCCTCTTTCTTCGATATTAGTTTACATAATATATTACATCTAATTTATGTCATAATTTCAAAAAAATATTTCAAAACGCTCTTACCTCGTATGATCAAGGTATTGTTTTGAAAAAAAAACATACTTTTTTATTCAATTTCTCTGATCCCATTAAAACTTTTTTTATGTCAGTAGCACTGGGCGGAATGATGTAGTTGTGTTGGGCAATTACTCTGACCCGATGATTTAATAGAAACTTGATAGTATTTCAACGGTGCTAATTTTCTTTCGTAACGTTTCAAGGATTTGTTTCTGTGAAACGGGTTTTAGACCTGAAACTATGGTATTTCGATGGCTGCATATTTTCGATGGATAAAACTTATAAATATTCCCTTACACTTTCAATGACCCTTGTGATGTATGTTCTTCCAGTACGTACATGACTCTTTTTGTTTTTGGTAAATTTTTCCATTAAGTATTGAAATGTTTTTATTTTAATTCTTTTCTCAACGCAAGCTAGAAGTTGCAAATACAAAATTAGAATCGAAAATGATCGCCTGTTCTCAATTCGGCGTGTGTACAGGAAATTCATACTTTTGTAATGAGCATATGTGTATCGACAATCACAACTACTCTGTGTGTTAAACTAATGCTCTAATTATTTTGCTGCATAGGGAAAATATTTCATAATAGACGCTCGTACTCGAGATATGTTTAAATAGTATAGTTGCTTAGTCATTATCATTTGTAGTCATCGTATATTTGTAGTGGTGGATGACATTACCGAAATAACACGTTGTAGTAGGTTTGTAAAGTTGTAGCTTTTGGTTTAGCATTCCGTACTATCTTCGGTAAAAATAGAAATCTTATTGTACTGCTTCCCTTCTTTTTGTCCGATAATTTATCATAACTTTCTAGAATATGAACCGTTTAATTTAGAAATGTTAAACTTTGCCTAGTGGCAGTATTTGTTGGCCTAAAATTATGTAAAGAAAAATGGTTAAGTCCGATTAGAACTGGTACTGTGAGAATTCCTTGCCCCTTTAATTACATGAAAAAGTTTAAACATTACGGTTTCGTATTATTTATTTTAGATTATTTTTAAAAGGGAATGGCCGCTTCACGTAGGAACTTCAGCCCCAAAGTAGACACAAAAGATATAGTATACTCAGAATCTGTTAATATTTCTCGTGAATAACCTCACGATATATATATATATATATATATATATATATATATATATATATATATATATATATATATATATGTATATAAATATATGTTGAATACATTTGGTATTAATTTTGTAGAAATTCATTATAGTTAAATGTTTCTCAACTTAATGAAACTGCGTGATGTAATATTATTTCTACTTTATTTAAATTCTTTATCACGACCTAGGTTTCGTTATATGATTGTATGACAACATCTTCAGGTGAGCAATTTGTAAAGAATTTTTAGTCGTGAAAAATTTAATTAATTAAGTAGGCTAATAAAACATGGGACAGGTTATCGGTGTAACTTGTGATTAGTATTAATATGTATTAATTAACAGGAATATCAAACTGACCCGAGAATTAATCTCGTATGGGGGTTCTCCGATACGAAAATCTGTCCAAAACCTGTGGTGTAAAAAGTTGTATTCCCTTCTAAAAACAAAGTACAGAGACATAGTATGTGATTTTAGTGTTGCCATAAAATATCTTGATACGTTATTGTCAATTTATTAATAAATATATATTTTACAAAAACAATATTTTTTTAAAACTGAATTTTTACACAATTGTGATTATAACCAATTATTTGAAAAATAACAATGGTATATGTATTTCCTCATAATTATTTTTTAGAATGGTGAATAATTCAGTGGTTACTATGTGATATTTTTGTGCCAGCATGTAACAACACACTTAAAAATAATATTGAAATGAGGAGAGAAATCGATTAAAAGCTTTTTATTTTTTAATTTTGGGGTAGATCTATAAGACAATGAATATTTTGAGAAAACATTTCAATAAATGCAGTTCTTTTCGACATCATACTTATACATGTCCGCGTTGGGGCCAATTTTGAGCATGCATTTATTTTTCGCAACGTAAACATATTATAGTGTATCTGGGTTAGGTGTATAAATATCGCGAATTTCGTAAAAACTCTGAGATTTAGCATTATCGCCGTAGTTTCTCTCCCCCCCTCTCTAAGAGTGCCCCCTCTCTAAGAGTGGGAATATATTCAATATATACGTTTTTATCAACATCACTAAAACTATGTTGACAAAATACTGAACTCGTTTTAAAACTTTTATGACTCGTCCTTTAATAATGTAACGTCCAATTATTGTTGCCAGGTGGTATTGAATATATACATTTTAAAATTCATCACTAATAAGATTCATTAATACAAGATGTTATTAATAATTTTTGCCCTACAGTTCCAATGAAGGACATTAAACATAATTTAGGGCTTGATATATTTTGCTGAAGCCGCAGAAGATGGATGATTTAATTTTTTTTTTAAATACTTCCCATATTTCTGAAAATTGGAAAATCTTCAGCAAATCGGATTTTGGAAACCTCATTTACCGTAACTTCTCCGAGAACAAAGTCCTATTTGCATTACTAGTTAATATAAAAAATAAATTTCCAAGATTTTCGGGAATTTATTGAATATTAAAAAAGTGATATCTCCTATTGAAAATTACATGTGTAAGATTTATTTTCAAGATATGGGTAGAGGGCGACGTATTTGAGGAACTTTTCTCATTTAAGAAGTAAATTTACCCGAAGTCATTTGTAACTTGTTTACTTTCCTTTGGCAATAAAGTCGAGGAGAGTTATTCGTCTTTTGTCTAATCGCTTAATAGTATCATTGTTCATTTAAGAAATTTAAACTCAGAATTTTCTGTTCAATTAAGATAAATTTCATAAATGTTCGACGTAAAGAACTCTTAATGTCTTCTTAGACGTAGATTAAGCCCTTTTCGAGATTGGCATAGTATGCATTTATCATAATTCGAAATTGTTGAAATAATTTAACTGATTACAAAATAAAAACCCATTATGTGCAAGAAGATCTTTATTCGAGGGTAAGATCGAGAGTTCCGTACATGTTTAGACTATTATAAGCATTTAAAGGTACACGTTATTTCTGTCGAAGTAATTACAAATATTAACTTTTGACAATGTAAATGTTTTGTCTATCATATCGCTTACAAGTTTTAAAGCATGGTGAATATTTAAAAAAAATAGAAGTTCTAGGATAGTTGCTATAGTTTTCGTGCAACCTTAGAGTAGATTTCTAAAACTCTGTTTTGAGAGTACATCTTTTTTGCTCATTTTTCAGTATACCTCTGAAGATATACCTCATAAATTTATGAAAAAATATTTTTAGGCTTTCATTATCCTCTTCAAATGATACTCACACGACATTCGGCATAAACAAAATATGTTTTCGAGTACTTAATTTGCACCCTTTGAAATTCCATATAAATATTTTTGTATTTTATTTATTGAAATTAATATGTTTTATTACTATGTCATATTTAAAGTTTGTACGTCAAGTGGTTTCTGAGAAAAACGGCTGAACTTAAACGAGTTCCCTAATTCATTTTTAGATCCGGAACACTAAAAATGAGGAAAAACTAAGGTGTGGAAATTGAGGGTATAGAAGCAATCAAACACTCCGGCCATTTTTATATATACATGCTATCCTTGTGTTATAAATGCGAATTTCTTTAATATTTTTTAAAAATGCTTGTATTCATAGTGATTGTGTTCAAGCGTATCACAAGTTTGTTAATTTCCGGCAAGTCTACAATTATACTAAGTTTGAAGCAAGTCATTGTCGTGTCATACCTTTAGTAGTAATTTCCTAATGACTTATATTTATGTAGTGCTTATGGCTGATTACCGTTCATATGCCATAATTTAATTATGGATATTATATATGTTCTTTCTGAACCAAATTTAGTGATAAACATTCTTGAATAAGATGATAATTTCAGTCAATTCGTAATTATAGTTATTATCCTAAAAAAAACTCTAATTTATAATTAGAATGAAGTAAAATGTTTGCTTATAATAAGAGTGAAATTCTTAGAGTAGAAATGAATACGCGCCTAAGTATAATAGATATCGTTGGCGACATTTATTATTGTTTGTATTTTTCGCTCTTAGAATTATTGATTGCTGGTCGGTTACAACTAAGGCAACTGAACCGGTCGAAAGCAAAGTTTCTTAATAACGAGACTTTCCTTTCAAATGTAATACAATACTCGACAAAAGCGGCGGCTGAGAGTAGCGAGAACCCACTTGACACAGTAATCGGAAATAAGACTTTTTATTTCCGTTTCCACGCGACCGTTTCAGTGAATAGGAATTCGAGGAATGGTTGGATCGTTTGACGAGTTTCGGCTAAGTTCGCGTAAGTTTTAAATGTTATGGCTAGAATTGTAAGTATGAAATAATAGAAGAATTGTTAAAGTTCGTAATATTCTTAACGTAGCCTCTGAAATTAAGTTGTGCTATGTTTTATAAACGATTTTAGCACGTGAAAATAAATACCTCATTGGTTGATTAATTAATTTAGTTTATTGGAAGTTGGATTAATTAATTAAGTTGCGCAAAATTAGAAAAAGATATTAGTTATGTTAATTACCAGATATTAGTTATGGTCCTAAAAATTGGTCAGCAATGGAGAAGTTTGAAGCATAACTGTTTCCAGGTATTACAAGTAAAGTGACACTAATTAAATATTTGACCCTATTTTAAAATAATAAAATGTTTAAAAATTTATTTTAACGCGACGTAAATAAATTACGTTCGGGTATAATTACAATGAAATAGTTAAGACATAGTTGGAAAATCAGGGTTTGAGGTTTCTGTGGTTAAAAGATGGTTGGGGTATGAATATATGGAATATCATTAGTGAGTGTTTTTATTGGAAAATAAATTGTTTTAAATAGTTATAAAATCAATATCGCATCAAATTTTATTTTTCACTTTATTCGATTTCTATTTTGGAAGCCATTTCGCATGTGATCTGCAGAACAAAAAAAATAATGGTGCTGCCTCACCTAGAGTTATACAGTCTAACATCAATGTCTTTCTTTTGCCTAATCATTTGATTCCAGATAATGCACCAGGATTCTAATCTACTCCACAATAGTGAGGTTCTTCTAAAATCTACTAGTATAAATAGAGAATTTCAAGTTTAGGCTATTTTTACACTATTACAAGAAGTGTAATAGTGTAAAGATAGCCGCGTGTGTAAAGTAGCGCGAATGCGGAAAATAAAAAAAATTAGATTGAATGTCACCGTTTTAGGACTAGACCGTGCTGACAATATTTGCAAATTATTCGCATTCGTCATTTCTTGCAACCATTTAACGTGAATCGTTTCTCGCAAAAGAACAATTTAAAATATAGATATATTTAATTAAACCTGTAATAATGTACCATTGTCATATAAATGTAATTCTTTTATATAAGACATTAGCATAGCGTACATTTCTCGTAAATGGAGAATTCTTGCTTTCTGTTTACAATGCTTTGCTTTTTAAAAATGGGAGAAGTTTATCGATGTAAATGGGTTTTAGTAATTCCGTTTAAGTATTTCTATAATTTCAATAACGATAACGATTTTATATTTCGGGGAAACGATGTTTCACTTGGGGTACAAGGATTTGAAACCTAAAATAATCCGAATGAAATCGTTTGGTAAAAGAGAAGGTTAGTGACTGAACCGCTCGTATATGTTGCATACAATAAAATATCGTTTTTTCAAAGTATAATTAATGCAAAAACAATTGTCAAGAAGATTTTGTTGTGTTTATATCAAAATATAAAATTTTATTCTTTCATCAAATGTTTCAAAAAAATGTCTTGTAATTTTAAGGCGTTGGGCGTACAAACGGCAAGGATGTACTTTAGAAGGAGCAGCGGTAGACTTAAGCAAACAAATATTTGCGAAAGCGCAACTTTAAACTGTGTTGAGCTGAGTGAAAACTTTGGAAGGATTGTTTATCAGTCATCTCGACCCGAGAAAACCATTAAACAATCCGCACGACTATGATACCTTACAAGAGTTACAAAACTGAACGACTTGCATCGGATAACTTTATCTTAAGCTACCAAAAAGGGTGAAATAAAAATAAAGCTATACAAATCTAAAACTCGACTATGTCAAAAAAAACCCGAAAAGTAAGTAGAAAAACAAGTAAGGTAATCATAATTTTACTGAAATCATAATTTTACTGACTTTTTCCAGTATAACATGTGCCAAAACTTTTTTCAATAATTGTACAAAAGAGTCTTTTATAAAGTAATATTTTGTACAATTATTACTTTTTTAATATATTCACAAGTCTCTAAAATATTAAAATTTAATTTTTTGTAAAATGTATGGGTTACTCTTCTTAACACAATACAGTTTAGGAAATAATTTCTGTTAAAAGTCCCCGAGATCCTAAAGTACTCTTGGCTAAAGATGGCCCTGCACACACTGATATTATTCATATTTTCTCAAAAGTCTTCATTATAATATTTTTTGTATATTTAAATGCACAATTTCAATAAATTATGGTTATGGTTAAATATGAAATAATAAGGAACTAATTTGAAACATCAAAGGAGTCAATATTTTTCTAACAGATTCAAATTAATTTATTTACAAGTAATTTTTTTTTTCAATTAATTATTAGTGCACAAATATTTGACCTTCTTACGTAATTAATGTAAACGTGTTTTGGTTCTTAACAAAATGAACTCAAGTATGTGCCAAATCTACAGGCAAATCAATTTGAAATAATCAGTAACTAATATACTGAAATCTCTTAAAGCTCGTAACCATTACCAGCAGCATCTTCACAATAATCCCCTAAATTGATATCAATATTGTTCCAAGACTCCCGCTTCCACCGAAGGCTGGCTGCGGCGTAATACTTCACGCGTCGGATAATAGACACATAAACAGATGGGGCGTCGCCACTGCACGGGAGGAGGATTGAGAGGAGCAAGGCAGGAGGGATATAAATCCAATTTAATCAATTTCCCACGCACGTGATCTGCAGAACAATGGCTAACAACAGTTGGCCGTAATGTATAAACGTAAGCGCGGCATGAATCTTCGCAAGGTGACACCGGAGCTTGTTTGCTCAGATTCGCTTTTGTCTTTTGTGCAAATTGACATATATAAAAGGATTTTTATTTATTATATTGTTCACTTGTTATGAAAAGTTTTTGTAAATATCATTGGGTTGATTTCTTTAAAAGATCATATAAGCAAAATAGCGTCTTTTAATAAAAATTTATAAATATGGCTATTCATAAATTTCAACGTAAAAATTTAAATTGAAATACATAAATTTAAACATGTAAAATTTTATTATTTTTATCCTTATTTTCTATTTTTTTTTAAATATTGTTAAAGGTCACGTATGCAGTAATTTGCCAACGGTACGAATTTAGCCTAAATCCAAGACGAAGGTTAGGCTAAATCCTATTTTCTTTACGAAAACTTTAAAGCTGAATATCTCGTAAACCTTAATATCATGACAAAATAATTAAATTACTGTTTGTAAAGCATTAAATTTTTTCAAAGGTTTAGTAAATTTAAACAAAAATTGTATAATAATAGATACTGCATAAAAATGGCTTAAATTTGACGTTTTGCGAGGAAAAACAAAAGGATGAGGTTTGGAGGAAATGGACGGATAACGGCATGAGTGAAATTGGGGAGATATTATTTTTTAAAATTATTTTTGAAAGCGAATATGAACAGTCCGTTTCTGAAGCTGAAATCCAATTACATCCAAAATTAGACGGTATGAACTGAAAATGTATATTCATAAAACAATGAATAATGTTTATGAATAAAGAGTGTGCGTGAGTTTTTTAAATGTAGGCTCAGGCAGGCAGATAAATCATGAAATACAATATATCAACGTTCATTTTTAGTAGCAAAATTTAGAAGGGATCGCCCATTTTATTTTTGTTTAGTGCTATAGTCCACTGACCATAGAAATGAAACATTTCATCTTATCATTAAATGTTCTATTTTTTTATTGGTCTCTACATTAACCTGTATTACTTCATAGTACAGCTATAGTCATTTAAGTAAATTTGTTTAGGAGCATACCATTAAAAAATGTTAAAATATAGTAATTTTCTTTAGACTTTTATTGCATATTTTCAAATTTATTTTTAATAATTAAATGTTTGAATTGTGACTTAATATGCAGTATTCAATAACAATGAAGATGCTAAGATATAAACTAGATATACAACTCTTAAAATAAAAAATAAGAAAATAAAAAAGAAATATTGTATTGGATAATTAAATAAAAATATGGATAAAATAATTTCTTTTCGGTCATTTTATATTCTTCTATATTATATATAAAAAAATGTTATAAAAAAAGCAAAGGTATTCAATCGTATCTTTTTAATTTACAGTTGAATACTTTCAATTTTAATTTACGTTTTACTGAACTACACTATCCACCATTGGGCTGCCGTAAAATTGTAAGTTTAGTTATTTAAATTCGTATTAAATTTAAATGAACTTATTCAGACAGTAACATACGACGAAGTAAATGAAGTGTAATTTCTTGTTCAGTTGTTTAGTTGGTAGACAAATTCTTTGTTTTAATTTGTTTAAACGAACTGGGTAATTTTGGGGGAAAATTACTGGACAATTGTAGATATATAGAGTAAACGTTCCAGATAGAACATTTAGATAATTCAAAATAGATAAACATGTTGCATTCTATAAGGAGCTTACACTGAGCCTTCATTTTACTGAACTTAGAAAATGACATGACATGAAACATTAACGTATATTTATTCTGTATAACAAATTATTTAAGAAAACGAAAAGAAAATAATCGAAAAGAAAATAATAAAATTTAAGAAAATATCTTATTACCTTTACAAAATTACTATGCGTACATCAGAATATGCTACGAAATTTTACGATTTATCGAAACTCCTTTCCTAGCGATTCACGACCCGAATTGTAGTAAATTACAAGGAAAAAAGGAACAAGAAAATGTAACACCAAAGACGGCACTCGAGGAATTTTCACAATTCATTGGATCACTGAGTCTGAGAAAAGTCTGGAGAGAATTTATTATTCATTATCTGTACTGAACTATGGATATAAGGAAAGAGAATCTTACATGATTTATTCCCGCAAATATAATAAATAACGAATATTTTCAATTCCAGTAAGCATTGATTGCAACAGTTAAAAAGTGTAAACTGATACGATACTAATGACGTTGTCTATTTGAGTATATATTTACAAATAATATAAATTTATACCGTCTGATTTAGAGGTGCTAAACAGACTTAATTTTGTTTCAGAGTGTTTCACCATTTTTTTGTCCGAAAGACTTCTTTCTCTCAAAAGTTTTGAGGAGAAACATTAATTCACTTCAAATCTGAAATAATTAGAAATTTTTATTGGTTAATTTGTTAGTTTTGCAACTCAGCAAATGGCGAAAGTATAAATTAATTTGGAGTAGTTACCTCATTTGTTATATTTTATTAATGTATTATTCCATATAAATAGTTATTATATCTTCAATTGTATGTAAATCATATTAAATAATGAATTATATTTCGTTATATTCTTACGTACTCATTTAGAGTACAGAACCATAAAATATTCCATTCACGTTTATTAGGCATTTTTTATTAGTCAAAGATTTAACGGACCAGTATATCTAAAGAGCTGTTTGTATTTTTATTTTAATATACTAAACTTAAAACATTTCTACAGAGTAGTCTTTAAAGCTATTAATGATGGAGATGGAGTCTACTTCACCTTTAAAAAATTGTGGGGTTTGAATACACATTAAACATCATCGCTTGTATACTTCTCAAATATCCGAAATTTACTACAAACACTATTTTATTATGAGAATATCTGTCAACAGTCCATCACTTGCATAAATTATCAACTCAGTTATATTATGTTCATATGGTGATATGATCATTATTATATAGCATGTATTATTTATCTGTTCACCCATTAAACTTGATAACTATGTTACGTATATAATATATCTTCAAAATTTGAGGTTGTTACTTAATAAAATTACTTCTTAAAATTGTATAGCAGTACTGTCTCCGTTAATATCATTCGAATTGTTTTTACGAATAAAATATTTACTGACTTTCGGGACACTATATATACATACACACACACACACACACACACACACACACACACACACACACACACACATATATATGTGTGTGTGTGTGTGTGTGTGTAGGGTTAAGTAATAAGTAATAACCATGCTCTCAGCCTCCTGCTTTCATGAAAAACGATTGTCACGAAAATTGTAATATCATTTATGAACCATGGACTTAAGGGCCGTAAAACAATTTCATGAAAGATTTTAGAAAAAAATGTTAAATGATGTGAAAAATATTAAAGAACTTAGAAAAAAATGTTAAATGATCTCGTCAGTTTTTTTCCATATATTTTTTAAACTACACGTAAACGAATAACACGTAAATATGGTTCTTCGGTTCGTACATTTCAGCTCCTGACGTGGCACATTTACAAAAAAAATCTGATAAAAAGGGCAGAAACTTTTACTAAGTTGCTTTGAATATTTTTAACCATAATTAAAATTGTTTCTAACCTTAAATTAATTTTATTGCTTTGATGTCGCACGTGCATTATGACCAATTGCAGGCAGTTTGAAGATTTGTTATAACGAAAAATAAAACTCAATTTTTTGAAGAAGTCGTTAAAATTAATTTAAACTTAAATTATTTCTATTGTTTCTAAGGAGTATTTAATAGCTTCCATGACAAAAAATTAAAGAAACATTTATTTACGTGAAAGTTGAAACACAGGGTATATGAATACACACTTAACCCATTACCCTATAATGGGTACCTTCTGCGGTTAAGTATGAATATATATTTTTTATAATTAAAAGCAGTAAGATTTTTATAACTATAATTTTCGCATTGTTGCAGTTCTACATAGTGCATTTTTTTTCACCACAGTCAATTTGGGTTGAGCGAACCGTATTAGTTGTAAAATGTTTCAATTTATTTAAAAGGCTTCTTACCCAACTATACTTAACTACAACAAAATTAACAATTAGGCTTAATTTGTAGCCGTGGCATCCAAAAGATGGACACAGAGTAGTGATTTTTACAAATTTTAAAAAAGTGTCTATTGTAGTATACTAAAGCTAAGACAATTTTATTAAGGCAAAATTTTGTAATCTAGTCATATTTAACCTACCTCCGTTTTTTGGTTGATACGTATTACAGCTGATGTCAATATTACATCTGGAATACATACACGTTTAATAGCCAGACGTAAATATATGTGTTGTTCAAGTTATAATATTGAATTATAATATTACGGTGAATTATATTTCAAGTTTTAATTTATCGTAGATATACTGGAACACAGCGCGAAAAGTTAAATGAGTCATATTAAAGTTGTAAACGTATAACCTCTCGCCAAGTTGGTCCATGGCAATCTCAGGTTAGTCTGTTGTTTGCTACAGGACAAATGCACTCATGTGCAACATCGAAACGAAAGCCTGTTGGAATTTCGCTCGAGACGACGAAAAGTTTAGTGAAAACGTGAATGTTATTTTATCGTATGATTAAGTACTGCCGTAAAGTACATACGAGTTTGTATCTTTTGTTGTGTTGTAGTACATACTGTTTCTATACAACCAATTTTACTAAAAATTGTGCTATATTACACGTTTCTAAATGTTCAAACCTTCTCCTTTTGGGACGCAGATGTGTGCCCTATAGTCTGGTATATAGTGATGATACTGTAGTTACTAATGTGAAAATATAAATGACTTATTCAAATAAAAACATTTATACTGCCATCTAGTGAGGTATTATAAAATTTAACATTTATGATGCTTATTTCAAAAACAGATGGCGCTGTCCATTAAATAGTAATTAATTATTTAATTAAATAATAGTTGAGCTGAGTAATATCCTTAATGATTGCTATTGCAGATGTTCACTAGTTCTCTAAACTACAAAATGTCAAAATTTCATTATAATCTGTCCAGTAGACTTTGCATGATGTGCGTACAGATTTGGCGTTGTTATCATCTTAGCGTACAGATAATGGATTTTAATGATGTGGATACTATGATTTAGATGTTGAAAAATTACAATACCTGCATATGACTTGGATGTTGAAAAATTGACAATATTTACATATTACTTAGATGTTGAAAAATTTATAATACCTACATACTATTTAGATGTTGAAAAATTTACAATACCCACTTATTACTTAAACGTTGAAAAATTTATAATACCTATATATGACTTAAACCTTGAAAAATTTATAATACCTACACATGACTTAGATGTTGAATAATTTACAATACCTACATATGACTTAAACCTTGAAAAATTTATAATACCTACATATGACTTAGATGTTGAAAAATTTACAATACCTACATATGTTTTAGATATTGAAAAATTTACGATACCTACATATGACTAAGATGCTGAAAAATTTACAATACCTAAGTATGACTTAGATGTTTAAAAATTTACAATACCTACATATTACTTGTTTGTTGTCTATTTTTGTAACGTTTTTAATTTGTAACATACGCATATACCAGTGATGCGATTACAAAATGTTTGTTAAACTTCATAAAACTGGTGATACAAAAAAAACCGAGGAAACAATTCTAGATAGTGTATACATATGCGTAGTATATGCAGGTAGGCTTTGGTTTGATTCCTGCTTGGGTAAGTAATGTTTATAAGTGGCAAATGCAGAAAATGTTTTTCAGTTTGTATTTATAAAGAATATGTGTTGTTAAAAATCATCTTGAAATTATAGATTTATCTTCTACATAATTATTTTTACATCGCAATGTGTTTTAAGAAATAATTTTATGGGGTGGTCTAGTGCCATGTTTGTGCGATATGGAATTCACATCATTTGCTATATTGCAAAATGAAACAAAATTGTGATTATTTTATGTGAGTAAATCAATATTTGATTTATATGATTATGTAAACATATACTTTAATAATAATACAACAAATTACGCTATGTATGTTTCATATCAGTTATTTTATTGTAATAAATTTATGAAGCAGGATAAAGGTGACGAAAAAAATTAAAAACAAATAAAAAATACACTTTCGTAACGAAAGAACCCATTGAAATGAATGAAAGGAGCCCAAACTCGATGAGTTTACCGTTACCCTTTGTGAAGTTCCCATGACTACTTCCCTCCCCCATCATGAGACCCTCCTAATTACAATATATAATTAAAAGGCTCATTGAGACAAATGCAAGGAGCTCAAACTCAAGGGGTTTACTGTGAGCCATTGAGAAGTTGCCATGACCACCTCTGTTCTCTATCATGAAATCCTTCCGGTTATAATACGTAACCAAAGGGTGCTTTGAGACAAGCCTAACGAGTCCTAACTCGACAGGTTTAATGTGAGCCACTGAGAATTCAGGCTAGCTTTATTACCCACATAACTTTGATAACAAATTACAAGTATTATTTTATATAGTGCTGTTATTTTGCACGTTTTCTTGCTATCTCCCAGGAGCTTCATTGCTACAAATAAATATATTTATTATTTGAGGTATACTATATATATATATATATATATATATATATATATATATATATATATATATATATATAACAATTACAATACCTACACAGGATTTGTATGAGTATATATATACAATATATGTTAACTTATAATAAATAGTACACATAATCACGTAAAAGAGATGTTAAAATAAAAGGTTATGTAATCTGGAAGCCGATGATAATAGAATAATTTTATCGATTTTTTTAATAAAAGGATCTGAACTTCTGCGTAATAACTACCTCTTTGCTGTCCGTATGAAAACCGAGTTGAGATCCGCGAGCGCATTTTATTTCTCAAATAACAGTTGCCGTTACCGAGTATCGAATCACCTCTTTAATTCTCAAAGAAAGCTGCCGATAATTTTGCATAGTTTACCATCAAAAGGTTTTTTTCTCAATAACGGAGACTCCGCACTAAGTAAATTTACTGTGCGTTATTATAAGTCCATGGTTGAAAGATGGACTTTTAGATTAAAATCATATATATGTATATATGTATATACATATATATATATATATATATATATATATATATATATATATATATATATATATATACATAATTACGTCTATACCAAAACATCTAACAGTGGATAAGAGATGTAAAGTAAAAAAAATACATTTCATATTCGGGGGATAAATTTGCAGCGTGGAAAAATAAAAGGTTGTCAAAGTGTAAGTTCGAAAATGTAAAGTTAATTGTTTTATATAAAACATTTTTATATCAATATAAAAACGTTAAATAAATAAATAGTTAATAGTTAAAAAGGGTATTGGCAATTTGTTTGCGATTTGTAGCCACTTGTTTGAAAATAGTAAAGATTATTAAAAATAGTAACTGAATCTAATGGCACTTTTTAAATAGATAGCTATAAATTTAATCATCTTGATAGTTGTATTGCCAATGTTAACAAGTTAAGTTGAAGGCTGTTTAAACAATGCAAAGAACAGTCGTATTAGTTATTTAATAATATTGAGCTTACGTAAATTATTACTGGTGTAAGTACTACTAGCGAGAGATTTAGATAGAAAGCATTTATAACTTCTCGAATTACAGAGAGGTTCATGACGTAGAATATTTTTTCAGTCATTGTAATCATATTTACTTTAGTCAATAATGGAGACTCCGCACTAATTAAAGTTACTGTGCGTTATTATAAGTCCATGATTGAAAGATGAACTTTTAGGTTAAAATTATATATATATATATATATATATATATATATATATATATATATATATATATATATATGTATATATCTATATATATGTATATATATATATATGTATATATATATATATATATATATATATATATATATATATATATATATATATATATATATATATATAATTACGTCTATATCAAAACATCTAATAGTGGATTTGTAATCTGTGTAAAATGTTGTTAAAAATCGGTCAGTGTAACAATATGTACTACTAGTTTCCATATACATTTAGGCACTATTATAGATGCATATTAATAATTAAATAATAAATACAATGGCAACATTTAAAGATACATAGTATTTCTATTAAACTATTTACAAATCATATTTTTTTGCAAAGTAAATATATAGCCTACTATATCTTTCGTAGACCTAAAAACATGTGTGTATTTAAACAATATTATTTCTCTTTTATTACCACTTAACAATTTAATATTTTATAAACGGAATGCTGCAAAGTGTTCATGACAGACTAATATTTTTGAAAGACTAATTTTTTAAAGATTTCATTATAACTTTGTATGATAACTTTGTAGGTGTTATAAATATCGCCGTGCCGAATTTCACATTTATAGCTCAATATTCTGTAACAGTTAAATATATGTGACATAAAGACGGACAGCCAGATGGACAGACGGATATGGGGAAACTATAAGGGTTCCTAGTTTGGCTACGGAATCCTTAGAATGATTTACGAGGACAATGTGTTTTAAGCAATAGGGTTTAATATGAGCAATTGTTTCGATATACGTTATAATATAACTCTTTAACATGGTAATAAACCTTTAGCAATTGTTATGTGATTAGTTAATTACGAAGTACTGGTATAGAGTATGGTTCGTGTTTGATCCAGTCAGTTCTGTTCTAGTAAATTTCGCATTTTGAGAAGCGTAACATCAAACTAATACTTTTAATAATTTCGAAGTTTAAGGAAGTTTTGTTACGTTCGACTTCCTGGTTGTTTTTGTGTCCGTCTCATGTCCTTACTATCTTACTGATTGTAATTCTATTTATATTTTATACTTGGTCTGTGCATTACTTTTCAGTGCTTTTATGATTAGATGAGGAAAAATTTATTATTACGAAAATTCTACAAAGCAAATTTCAGTGTATACGTAACGCTTGAGTTTTTATTTGTATATATTTCTTCCCATTTGAAATGAATAATCACTTAATGAATAACCACTAATTAAAACTTTGTTAATTTCATTTAGATATCTGTTTTTATAGCTTAATGTAAGGAATTTACTGGACGACTTAAAATTATGTTCATATTTCATATTTTAAATATATTTTACAGAGATCCTTACGTGATCAATTTTATCTTTCAGTATATTTTAACATTTAGTATATATTGTTTCTTAATTAGTACATTTTCCGTCAAATTGAAATGTTGCAGTTAGCTATTCAGTTGGTTAAATTTATACACACATACACACATACGAACGCACGTGGGAACGGTGGGCCCATGCTCACGCACGCATGCACGCGTACACACACACACACACGCGCACACACACACACACACGCGCACACACACACACACACACACACACACACACACACACACACACACATATATATACATATATATATATATATATATATATATATATATATATATATATATATATATATATACACAAACACAATGTCATTTGAGGACAATTTTTAAATAAGTCCTCCCAGTTACAGTTTTTTATAGTTTTTTTTATACTTTTACGAATACATACCGAATTCTCAAAATACTTCTAAAAGATAATATTAGAATGTTTTTTTAAATAACCTGGACGAAGTAATTAATACTATAAATGAAGTAATTAAGCTTTTAATGGAAAACAACTTTGACAAAGAAAAGCTTTGCAAAAAAAGCCTTCCAAAGTTTATAACGTGCATTTTTATTGAAAAATGAAATGAGATTTTCAATTACTAAATTCGTCGGATAACCACAAATGTGATTCCGCCACTCTCGGTTTATAAAAACTCACTCAACACTATTTAATAAATTTCGAAAGTATTTTAGTGAATATTAGAGTGAATATTATACGCGCTATCAGGTGTTGAGCACAACACTTTATTGCGCGTATAATATTCATTGGGATATATTAGTATATGTATGCGTTCAACACGTATATAGATTTATGCCAAAATATATAGATTTGAGCCAAAGTAGATAGAGATATTGATTTGTTTGAAATTATGGGAGTGATATGGAATTTTAATATTTTATTACGTAACAAAACAAAAGTAAGTCACAAATTAATTCAACGAAATATTAATTATTGTGACTTATTTTATACATTTACTACATTGTAAATAATTTATTTATTTACAAACTTGAGCAATCTGACATATTTGAAAAATGTACGATTTTCGATAAGGCGTATTTTGAATTATATTTACGGTTTATTTTGATAATAGTTTACTTATTAAAAAAAAATTAAATTGACTTCAAAATATATGTAAGTGTTTACACCGCTTAAAATAGCGAAGTAAATAATAAATAGAAATATGATCGAATAAAAAGGAAGAAACAATAAATATTACAACATGCACAAAATCAATTCAAAATCCAAATCAAAATAATTTCACGATACTTCTATCAAAGGTATCTTAATAGTTTTATTTTAAAGGTAGTGCCAGATGAGAAACATTTTTTGTTTTATTTTGTGGTATGTTCATTTGAAATTTTTACAATTCCATTAATATTTTAAATTTCATTTTAAAGAAATACGTGGATGAACATATTTATACATATATATATATATATATATATATATATATATATATATATATATATATATATACACATATATACACTTATGAAATTTTGTACTTTTGTTTAGAAGGACTAGTAGAATAACATATATCAATATTTTGTAGTTTCAATAATATTACATACACATGGGTCGAATTGATAACCTCCTTTTTAAAATTGGTTAAAAGCATTAAGCTGAATGTGTTAGTGGTAATAAAATAGAAAAACTTATATAATGTATAAATAACAATAATCCTTACACTGAAAGTAGCGATGTTACAGAGCAATGTAAAACGAGGGAGGGGAGAAATGGTTAGAACTTTTGTACGTATAATAAGAGTCGACAAAGATGGCAAACAGACTGAATATATAATATTGATCAGAAGGATTAAGAAAACAATGGTGGAAATCATAACCTATAATGGTACGGACGAAATATTTGTTAGCATTTCGTACCAAAATTGAAAAAGCGGAACGATACCTTAATCACTTCCGTCCTTTCCTCCGTCGCAAACTTTTTTCAGAGATTGTTTAATATAGAAGGTTGGAATTTGGCATAGTTGTAGAAAATACCTAGTCGCTCAATAAAAGATATAAAGTAAAAATATTTAGATTTCATATTCGGGAGATAAATTTGCAGCGTGGAAAACCAAACATCATTTCAAGGTATTATTTTTTAGTTTAAAATAAAAGTATGTAAAAGTGTAAGTTCGAAAATGTAAAGTTAATTGTTTTATATAAAACATTTTTATATTAATATAAATTATTTATTTATTAAATAAATAATAGTTAATAGTTAAAAAGGTTATTGCCAATTTTTTCCGATTTGTAACCACTTGTCTGAAAATAGTAAAGATTATTAAAAATAGTAACTGTATCTCATGACACTTTTTAAATAGATAGCTATAAATTTAATCATTTTGATAGTTGTATTGCCAACATTTACTAGGTTGAAGGCTATTTAAACAATGTAAAGAATAGCCTAATTAGGTATTTAATAATATTGAGCTTACGTAAATGATTACTGGTGTAAGTACTACTAGCGAGAGATTTTAATAGAAAGCATTTATAACAACTTCTCGAATTACAGAGAGGTTCACGTCGTAGAATATTTTTTCAGTCATAGTAATCATATTTACTTTAGTCAAAGAAATTGACATAGGATCGATATCTTTCTAAAACAACACTTTTATTGATAAGAATAAATTAAAAATCACCACTTATATCTACGTTTTCTTATGGATGATTATAATATCTTATATAACAGTTTGCTGCTGGTATAATAAATATGCTATTTGATTAATAGAAACTATTTAAACTCAATGGTATAATCGGTGCTTTCAAATATTAGATTTAATATCGAAAAGAAAGATTGGAACATATTAAGTAAACTATCACGGAAAGTAAAATAGGGCGGAAATAAACGATTACACTTCTATTGTTATTTTTTCGATAGAGATATAGATGCACGGATTTAGGAAGTATTGAATATATCTAGAAATGGAGGAAATTTTACGTATTGCAATAATTAGTTTAGTTCAGAGAAAATTTTACGTATTGCAATAATTAGTCCATAAAATAAAACAGTGCAGAAACTTTTTGAAATCATAAGTGACAACCCTTTCGACTAACGAAATACGAGAGATTTCTGCACTTATCAGCAAACGGCACGTGAACCAAGCTGGCCAAGTTCGTGTGCTAGATAATAGAGAGATCTCCGGTTTAATATTGCGCCGACCTTTTGTCTCTTTCAGATCGGCATTTGTTGACGAAGTGAACAGCTGTAGTACTTGCACTTACAAATAACGTTAGGTTGGCGAAAATTCGACTGCAGCGAGATTCAGTTTCCTTCCAGATTTCTTGTAACATTATTTGAAACAGTATATTATGATATCATTCTTATGAAATTTTATCTTTTATAAATAGGAATAAACCTGTTAAGGAATAGAATATTATAAAAAAATACATTATACAAAAAATTGTGTGTATTTATGTAGGCACGTTAGAATTTATACTTCTTTGGCATAATATAAGAATAATTTTATTTAATAGGTAAATAATTATTGGTAATAAAATAATAAAAGGAATGAAGCATAAATACGATTGGTAAAATCTAAATCCAATCAAATAATTAAATATCTTAAATTAAAATTGATTTTCTCATTTAGAGTACTAAAAAATTTGGTTTTTTATCTACTCGTAGAATTACAATCATTATCATTTAACAATTAAAAAGTTATACACATAAACATCTAACAAATATTCCTAAAAAATATAGTACAAATATATTACAAATAAAAATAAATGAATTTGCTGAAAACTTATGGTAATTGATTAACTTTAAGTGTTTAATAAATGTTAAAGTAATAATTTATAATTTGTAATGCAAATTAATACAAGTCAAAACTTAACCTCACTTAGGGAAATTCACATAAAATATATTTTGAAAAGCTTATAAGCACTGTTTTGATCATGAATATTGACAACAAAAGAATTGTTTTTTATTATATGGACTACTATTAAACTGCAATTACTAAAAAATATTTTTTAAAAGCACAGACATAACTTAGATTTGCATGACTATAAAACACGTGTTGTGTATTTACAAATATCACAATAACTACCACGAATATATATAATACATTTTATTATAGTATCAATCACTACACCATGTAAATATATGTTTAGTGGGCAACTTGTCGCTCTTTGTTGGATTGTGCCCGGGCATCGTAAAATTTCACTCTCATAATTTTTTTCAGATCAACTCCAAAAAATAAAAAAAAATTATGTACAAGTAATTAATTTACGCCTTCCAGTAATCTGTCATAATCGGTCACAAACCGAAAAAGCTGATATGCTTTGACCTACAGAGGGATAGAGAGTCAGGGTAAGATTTCGTATTTGCCATTTGAACATAGTACTCTAAAAAACTTATTGCAAACCTTATTCCACAGAATTGACCAAGTTTTATAATATTGTGTTAGATAAGTATTCGACTAGTAAAAAATGACAAAATATTGTATTGTCAACTTTATACTATTCTCAGTTTTGGAAATTGAGTGAGGCGGAGACATGGTTACGTGCGTTTGACCTGGAATCAAAACTATTAAGCCAATTTGGTTCAAATTCAGCAGCTGAGGTTATTTTCAAATTACATGACCTCATTTTTTCATATTTTTTTGTAATCCTTAAAACAGTAAATATTTCAAATTAGTATTTGCTTTGAAACAGCTCTAAATTTCTGGCCATAAAACTTTGCTTTTAAATGTGCTACTTTTTACTAATGGCAAAATTGCCTCTATTTCTTGCCAATGTTTTCAAGCGGTTCTCTAATTTACAAATTTCGTTTCATTACTAGATTTATTTAAAACGTAGCAAGAAGTTGCGCGGGGTGTCGCAATATTTAGCTTATTTTGAGTTCAATTTAGCATAAACTCGAATTGCATATATAAATGTATTTATATATATATATATATATATATATATATATATATATATATCACAAGCTAAATATTAAATCAAACGTCATCTTTTTAAATTCTTACTTTCCTCCTATTTGAATTTTATTATCAACATTTCTGTTTACGTGTTTTTTTGCTTTTCTGGTATCTAACTTTAAAGTTTTAAGAAAAAATGTTAAAAAACGATTAAAAAAAGAAAAAATGTCAACAAACGGAGGTATTTATTGTGAAGAAATATAATTTGAAATAATTTTTTTAAAACAAAATAATTATGGGCGAGTCGTACATTTTAAATACTCTGTTTTTATATATATTTTTCATTTTTGTTAAATGAAAAAATATAAACAATTTTACGAGAATCAAACGAAAATAAACTGAATGAAATTTGCCAATGATGATACAGGTATATTATATCTAGACATAAATAGTGGCTTTGATATAATCCAAGAGTTATAACCCATTCTCTAGCCGGCTCTCAAATCAATTAAATCGGATTTTCCGAAGCACTCGTCGTTAATCCTTTGAAGTCAAATTCCAATTCGAATGGATTGATGGATGCACCTAGCCAATACCGCTTCTCAGGTACTTGTGTATTTGCAGGGTTTAACTTTCTAAACCAGGACATCAAGTAAGATTCTTCAATTATGCTTTTATATTTCGCAGGTCACCATTTGCGTAATTTGATGGCAATTTGAACATTTTTAATATCAACATCGTTTTTGACTAAGTTTAAAAAATATGTAGAAAACATATATAACAGGTTTTTATAATATTCGAGAATTAATTCAAAACTGTAATTAATTAAACAAGTCTTTTATCATATCTATGAATTTATAAATCGAAATAACTACTTGGAACTGGAAACATAAGCTGGCCTTTTCGATTTAAGGCATAATTTTTTTTATAATTTTGAAAGGTAACCTACCTTTCAATCATATTCTATAGAAGGTACGTGGCTAATTTTTATGATATTGGTTGTAATTTGAAGGTTGTCTTATACCCCAAATACGTCAACTGCTGTCTCATTTAGCAAGTAAGTTACGATATTCATCTAGTAACATTCAACGACAAGGATTCATCTCGAGCCACTATTTACAACTGATTTATTAAATTCAAGGATAACCATATCGGTCTCTATAACGATAAGGATGGAATAGAAAGCTATGGCGGAAGTAAGCGAAGATAGCATCAATGATGCGCGGATCATGTCAAAATCAGATAGGATATACTCGCGATGTACAGACTATAGTCCAAAAAAACCTACGTAAATATATGGGGAAGGTTTTTCCTAGATATATCCAACACAATTTTAAGAAAGCTTAAAATACAATAATGTAGATTTTTGGTGCCAAATGATGCAAAAGCGAAACTAAAAGCGATTTAATATCACATTTGACATTATGATAGGTGGTTAGAGCTGAATATACTGTTGTGGGTCTGAAATAAAGAGGCAATCAGCACAATAGCTTTTCCTTTCAATCCGATTTCGCCAAAACGAAAGAAAGAAAACAAAATTGAGGAAAATATGTGTGCATCATTATTTGGTCATTCCCCATACTATTTCTACATCATCACAGAACAGTTACCAATGGTCAATCACGTTTACATGACGGGGTATGACAACCTACCACGCCTTATATGTGAGCGTTTATTTACATTTCGTTTTGGAAAAAATTTAAGAAAAATGAATAACGCCGTAGAATAGTCCGTCACCACGACAGCTCATTCCGACAGACAAACAAATTATCTTTTACTAATTGCAACGTCGAACTAGTGACTCATAGGCTATACAATTTCGACCCGAATTTTTATTGATTTTTTAAGTATTAAGGATAGGTTTTTGGGTTATTCATTGAAAAAATCGTGGAAGAGACTCCTAAAGAAAAGTGGATCTAATGATTTACAAAAAATAGTACCGATTGTAGTGGATATAATAAACAATGAATATAAGCGTTCATATAGAAACACTTGTACAGAAATTTCATACCTAGCTTAATTTTTTCTTTAGAGATAAATTTATTATTTTGTCTCTTTTTTATTTTTGGTTCTTTTGTAGATTTTAATATTAATAAGCACTAAAAATTAGTTAAACAATTTATGATACTATATTGTTATCTGATAAAATTGAAACTTTTGCTACGTAACTAAAAGGTAACTTTGTGTGTAACTCGTAAAGGCGAATTTTATAATGGCCTGTCAGTGTATCTACGGTTATATACTTTAAGCGAAAAGAATTCACCCATCGAGGATTATTTATGCTGTGTGTAAATATATTCTAAAATATTAACGTGTATTAAATTTAGCTTCACAAAGCTTCAAGTAATTTGCGGTAGACATCTATAACTTATAAAACGATTCTCTTTGTATATGGTGCCATTTCTTGTTATATTGTCTTTTATCATACATAAATTTGTTATTCTTGCGTACAACAAGTCTCGTAAATCTTTCGTAATGCTCATCGTCTGTAATTAATATTGCGATTCATTTTAATAGACCGTCACCGAGCAAACTAATTATGAACAAAGTTTGTACTGGCGTAATTTAAATTTACCTACAGGTACATCTGTGCATTACGAACGAGCCGGTATTACATTATATGTACGAGAGGGACACCAATATTTGACATCTTTATTGGCGAATGTGTTGTGAAACGCCCCAAAAGCTTTATGCTTAAATGCGTGCGGGCGGACGTGTTACGAGACAAGGCGTGATTAAAGATGGTTTATGTGAAGTGTAAAAGTATGTTCGTTTCGTTGAAGGAGATATGTACGTTTACATTATATGGAACTTTGCTAATTTGAGATACATTTACTTTAACTGACTTACAAATGATCACGTAGCCGGACGGAATCATCACGTCACTGCCCTGATGAGGAAGATAAAAGATGTTAAATAAGATTCAACATATGAATTGAGTTGAAAAATTTAATTAATTTGGAAAATATCAAAAAAATATTTTAAAAATTAATTAAATTATTGCCTGGAATTATTTTCATAACATGCTTCTTCGCTTTTTTTCTTTTTCAAGTTGAACCATGTTAAAAATTCAATAAATCATGAATATGGGTACACAATTTAAAAAAATTACTTTTATTTCTGGTTTTTTTATACATGCTAATTTGGAGATACGGTGTCCTAATTTTTATTGGTTCTTGCCATCAAAAAAACTTAAATATGGTCCGCTCAGTTAATGTCCGTGAATTGCTTGTTGATATATCTTGCATTATAGTTAAAATCCGTTTATAAACCATGAAAATTTCAAACAGTGAAAAACTCAAAGCTTAGAGAAAGAAATTTCTTTTTTTTTTAAAATCGTAATGACACTTGGATAAATCGTTCGCTGAAATGTCTTTGAATAAAACTTTTGTTAAACATGATTTGTCTCAAAAATATGAGTTATAAGCGAATATACGGTAAACATATATAATTTTTTCTAAATTATGCCATTTCTGAGAAAAAGATTAAAAATGAAAATGTGTGGATTTACGGTATAAGAAATTTGTTTATAAGGTATTACTTATATCAAAAGGTTAGTTAAACTATAAAATAAAACATTAACGGGTGTCTCCTGTAAACAATAATATTATTAGAGATTATTAGAGAAATCGGTGGGAACAAATGCGGTAAGGAGATACCACGGAATAAAAATGTCAAATCTGGATGTCAGAAGCAATTTACTGACTTCTGAAAGATTTGAATAAGAAATTATACAAACTCGAATTAAATTTCACCAAATATTTATGTGGAAATTTAAAATCACTCTGATGGCTTTTTGTTATTATCGTGTATTATTAAGTAAAAGAAAACAATTGTGCCATTTTTTCTTTTGTATTTATCATTTTATTGTATTATTCTTTTATATTGTATAGTTAGGGATAATTCGGGGGTACTTTTTCTAGAAGTGATTCTGTGGCTTTTTTATCCCTTCTAAATCTCGAATATATATTTTCGAAATCTCCAATATATAGGATACAGTGACTAATCTTATAAAGACAACAAATTGTGCCTATTTAAAAATTTTTTTAGCATAATCTACTAAATTTATGGCCACAAAAAAATATATATTATTTTTGACTACATTTCTAAAGACCTAGTTGCTTCCACAATACAACTGAAATATCTTTTATGTCTGAAAAAAAAAACCAAAAACATGTCGTAACATAAATTTGAAACCAAATTAGCTTCATTATTTATAACACTTTATAAATAGAATTGAAAAGACTAGATTTTTTCATTTATCACATTTGAATATTTCTGGTTTTTTTATATTAATTCGTGTTTGTATTTATAATCGTTTTCACGTGATAAATTTTGCTTATTAAATTTTTTGATTTTGTTTTTTTATATTAATTCGTGTTTGTATTTATAATTTTTTTCATAATCCTTTTTACTTACTACGGTTTTGAGTATTAAGGATATTTTTTTAATTAACCATTTGTGTTTATAGTTATAAACATCTTAACTCAATCCTTTTTGCTTATTTAATTGTTGGATACTGACTGGTTTTTTTATATCATTTCGCGTTTATTTATATTTTTTTACATAAACCTTTCCGTTTAATAAATTTTGGATTTATTAGATTTTTTTAATTATCAATTCGTGTTTGTATTTACAAACTTTCTTTACGCGATCCTTTTTGCTAATACATTTTTATTTTGTTTTTTTGTATCAATTTGAGTTTGTATTTATATTTTTTGATATAATCCTTTTTGCTTACTAAATTTTGGATGTTTTGTTTTTTTTAATTATCATTCCCTGTTTGTAGTTATATTTTTTTACGTAATCCATTTTGCTTACTAAACTTTTAATGTTTCGAGTTGGACTTTTTTTTAATTACCCACTCGGGTTTGTATCTATAAGTTTCTTACACGACCCTTCTTGCTTATTAATTTTTTTTTCATTTTGGTTTGCATTTTATATCAATCCGTGCTAGTGTTTACAAACTCTACACAGTGGTACTTGGCGCACCGGAAAAAGACCTAGGCTACATTTCGTCCTGAGAAATATTATTCCAAGTAATATTACAATCTTACCTAATATCATGAATTGAAAAGTATGTTCATTTGTACTTCATGAAAGTCATAATCGAGCAAAAGATTAACGTGACTTGCTGCATAGAGATAGTTGATGGGCCAGGAAATAACGAAGGCTGCTTGTAAACGCGGGAAATCTTACCAAACCTAATATGACAATCTCAACTAATGTTATAAATTCAAATGTGTATTTGTTTGTTCTTCTTCACATCGTAATGTAGCTACAGATCGACGTCATTTTCAACACAGAGATAATTGGCGGGCCAGGAAATAATATAGGCTTCGTTCCAATTCGGGAAATGTCATCTTAACTGAAACAACAAATCCGACCAATATTAAAAATTGTGTTTGTTTATCTTTCTTTCACGTCACAATGGAGCAAAAGATTGAGGTGGCTTTATGCAGAGATAATTGGCGGGCTAGGAAATTACATAGGTTACTTTCGAACCAAGGAAATTTCATTTTTACTAAAACAACAATAATAGCATATTCAAAATTCAAAAGTCTGCTTGTTTATCTTTCTTTCGCGTTGCAATAGAGCAACAAATCAAAATATCTTTCTGCACCCAGATGCTTGGCGGTCCAGGAAATAACATTGACTACTTTCCAACTTGGGAAATATTTTCCTAACTAAAAAAATCCCAACTAATATTAAAAATGGGAAAGTGTTTATTTTGTCCTTTTTCACACATATTAACGTGACTTACTGTACAAAGATAGTTAGGGGACTAGGAAGTGACATAGGTAAAATGTCCACCCGGGAAATTACATCCTAACTATATAAATATCCCAAATATTAATAAAAATCAAGTCAAGTCTGTTTGTTTGTCTTTCCTTTACGTCACAATATAATAACAAGTCAACGTGGCTTTCTGCACAAAGATAGTTGGTGGGCTAGGAAATAATATATCATAGCCTACTTTTCAACTTTGACAGTCTTGTTCTAACTAATATAACAATCCCAAAATTTACAAATTAGGAAGTATATTTGTTTGTCCTTCTTTCATGTCACAATGGAGCAACCAATTAACGTGGCACAGAAACAGTTAGAGGCCATGGAAACGACACAGGTAACTTACCAACCCGGGAAATCTTATCCTGACTAATATTACAAACCCACCTAAAATTAAAAATTCAAAAGTGTGTTTGTTCTTCTTTTACGTTGCAATAGAGTAACTGATCGACGTGATTTTCCGTGCATAGGAATTGGCGAACCAGAAAATGCTATACATAAGTTTTATCCCGAAAAACCTCATCTTAACTAATATAAAAATCCTAACTAAAATAAAAAATTGTAAAGTGTATTTGTTTGTTCTTCTTTCACGCCACAGTGAAAAAATGGATCGACTAATAGAAAAAATAACTAATACAACAAAGTCAACAAATATTAAAAATTCCAAAAGTTGTTTGTTTGTTTTTCTTTAACGTCGCAATGAAGTAACGGATCAGCGTGATTTTATGTGCGTAGATAGTAGGCAGACCAGAAAATGATATAGATTACTTTTCAACCCCAAAAAATGTCATCCTAGCTAATATAACAATCTCAACACATATTACAAATTCCAAGGTGTGATAGTTTGTCCTCCTTTTCAAAATTTGAAATAATCGATAGAGCATTCATACATCGAGAAAAATTTCCAATTTACATGGCATATGCTGTAAGGCTCCATAAGAGACAAGGGTCTAATTTAAATAGTGCTAGTGCTTTCAAGGGTAACAAGTGTAAATGGTTTTCATCTTATTATTGTCGACTTCAGTAGTATCGATGATCAACAATCTGCTATCGTTTACAATCGATTAAGATTAGATTTGTCGGCGATTATTTGCGGCAAACCAGTAAGGAAAAAAGGAAAGGATGGAGAGCACGTTACGAAGAGAAAAGTTTTGATAATGAGAGAAATCCATTTTTCTTAGGACGCCCTATGAATAGTATATCTAGTAGCTTTTTTTCTGCTTCGCAATGCTTTTTTTCCAAGAAATGTTTTAATGGGATTATTTTTGTACTAATTGAAATGCGTCATAGTCAGTCCGAATATGTAAAAGGGACGAGTTAGAAGGACGTTGTGTGGTATTCCCTTTTGAGTTGATTTTTTAGGCCACATTCCTGAGGGCATCAGTGGTTAATTAAACAGTTATGAAATCTGAATTAAAATTAGATTTTTTGAAAAGACAAATTAAATGTTTATCTATAAATTGTGTCCATACCCTTAATAACAATTATTTTAAATTGGACAATGAGTAAAGGAAAATCATTAATTGAATTATGCGTCAGAATTTGGTGTAAATATTAAAAATAATTTGACAGTTACATAATTTATAATGGTAAACTCAAGGCATTTACTAACTATGCCATTTTTCCAGATCTGGGTCGGACGACGAGACAAAGGAGCGGGATTATCTCCACACAAGACTGCATTTCGGAAGCCGGCTGAGTTGTTCATCTTATTATGTATGTTGGAGCTTAATGTCTGCAGAGAAAGCAGCTTGAATCAAAAGTGGTTGAAAAGCTTTATTAAAGCGGAGCTTTGAAGAAGGTTGACAACCTAAAAGAAATGCCAGAGATAAAAATATGAGTTTCGATAAGTGTAATTTATTTTATTTTTCGTAAGTCTGACGTAACTACTTTCTGTGTGTATTGGTTTTATCTGGAGAAACTAAAAGGTAAGATTAATGTAAAAACTTCAGATATATCCTGGTTTTTATTTGTTATAAATTAAGGGAACGTAACCTGTATTTGTCCATATTTCGAAAAAGAATCTGTTTTGGCTTATGAGTTTCATTAAAATGAAGTACACTTTTCAGAGAGTGAGTATTACTGCCTCCGCCTCTTAATTGTCTATGCTAATATGTTATGTAAAGCACTGAATATGTCTTTATTTACATTTTAGGAAATTAGGTTAAAATAGATTTTAATTAAGTCGTTATGCCGAAGAAGAAATTAAACCACTTTGTCAAGACAGCTTATGTATTATTACACTATTTGTATATTTCGAATTATTGCATATGTTTTATGAATTAATTGAACAGGTACAGGAAACGATGTTAGTTAGAGTAGGAAGGGAAATTAAAAAAAAATTGATGCTTTTCTGTCCAAAGAGAATCATAGAATCGAAAATTAACTTTCAAACCCTATGTAAACATATTCTACTCATACTGACATTTGGGAACAAAAATTTAAAGTTGAATCCTTGAAATACTTAAAAAAGGAAAGCTCGACTACGGGTAAGACTAAAAATACTACTATAATTTAGTTACTATCAAAATATTTCTATTGGAATATTTCGAAAGTGAACGGCATAGTCGTAGACGTAACAACGTCTTTTGTTTCATTTAAAAATGTTTAGTTGTTTATTTATTTAAATGTACATTTTGCAAAGTGTCTACCTCGAAATTAAAAATCTGAAATCTAAATTTCACTTTAACATTCGCTATATTAGCTTCAGTGTTACACCACATTGCTCAGGATACATATAGTCCAAGATTAATCTATAGACATAGCAGGATCAAGACAAATCGACAGACACCTCAATTGTCAAAATAGATGGAGCAATTTGGACGCTACGGTTGAACAGCTAAAACATACATTCATACGAACATAAATGCCAAATTCATGTATCATTCCTCTTCCTTTGCGGTAGGACAAGTAAAATAGGGTTAAAATTGAGGACATTTAGTCATATAAATGAAATGAATGGTAGTGAAGATATGCCTGTTAACATAAAGAAACAACATAGGAAGACAACTAAATGAAATTATAAATATTAAGAAAATAGTTTTTACTATTTTTGATATGGAATCATTTATAAACTAATTTCTAACCGTTATGTGATTTAATTATGGATTGCATTTTTATCTAAAATCTTTATTTTGTGCATTTTTTAGGAGCTTAAATAAAATAACAACTATATAATTGGGTGCAGATCCAACGATGTCCGCTCGATTCGAAGACGCGCGATCCGGCAACATCGCCCTTGTTAACTCCGGGGAGAAGCGGCATGAAGTTTCCTTTTGTAAACTACGGCAGTGACTTGAGGTACAATGTAAAGGTTCTCAGCGGCGTTTGCGACGGACGTGCTCGTTATCGGAAATACAATTCGACAGTGTGCGGACAAATTTCAACTCGTTCATACACAAGTTTAGTGAGGACTTTATACATAAATGAGAGGCCATTGAGCAATTTAACATTTATTGTGGATTACTTGAATACATCTCCAACTTATAGAATGTTTGAAAAGCAGAAATTTTGCCAGTGAAAGATGGCCATGTTAAAATTATTTTTGTTATTGTATATATAGGTATAATGATACAAGTGAAGTGCCTTATGGAATAGATTTTCAAGAAAATTACTAAATTTTTGAATAAGTTGTAGGTTAGATTTTTTTGTAGTGAACAAGGAATGTTTTGAACTTCGTCGCATCGATATAAATTGGGAATCACAGTTTTCATAGTCACTTGCTTTAAATATGTACCTCAATTAGTGCGCATAATTTTGAAAAATAAAATTAATGTATCTCCTCACATACATAAAGCGCGGGTAAAATTTTACATCTAGTGAAAGGGTCTTGCAAAAAAATTTAGTTTCTGATATCAATCCTAAACATAACAAAGTAACTCGCAATATGTTCCACTAATTTAGAAAAAACTTGAAAAAAAATTGAATGGCCAACTAAATTTGACTTAAAGTCAAATATTTCGGATAGTTATTATTTTGGCATTAGAAAAACTATATTAAACATACGTTTCGTTATAATAAGAAATTAAATAGATAAGTAATTTAAAATTTTTCTACGTTATTCTATAATTTCCACTGTTTTAAAAACAATTATTTTGCTCTCATTTAAACTTGTTACACCTGAACGTTTGACTGAATTTTGCAATTAAAAACTTCTGGCATAAATTATTTTTAGAGAACGCTGAGTGGGAGATATAGGCCTCTTTGATATTTCATTATTTAATTACGAGGGTGATGCATAAAATTTAGTTTTCTTGTGATGAGCACAGTATCTATGCTGGTTACATAAAAAAATAAATAGAAAATAACTTATCTAATAATGTTAATTAGAGATTGAATATAGTTTCAACTAAGTTGAACATCTGTTTGCCTGTTAATTTATTTATTTGTACCTATCTTAATACTGATAGGAATTTCTTCGCGAAGTAACTTAATTTTATATTAGCGACATCATCTAGTGTTACCTGAATCTAATAATGATATAACACAATTATAGTTTTTCTACAGTAATATTTAATACACGCACATAATTATGTGACACGTAGGGACAAAAAATAATTGGCGTGAGTAATCGAGTGAACCTCAGGATCAATTGATAGTTGATCGTAAAGTAATTAAATAGTTAAGATTTTCTAGATATCTAGAAAAAAAACAGTAATGTGACTGAAGAAATACTTCAAAAAGCGATATTTAGAAAATATATTTTGCTTTTTGTGGTATTTTATGTGTGATACAAAATATTTAGTTTTTGTTGGGACTTGAAAATAAGTCAAAAAATAAATATGCTATTAAGTATTACATTCATGTGGGTCATTTCAATAATTTTCACATTGTTGAGTAAGAAAAAGATAAACTTATTTTTCTATTTATATATTAGTAAAAATGAAATCTTTACCAGATGGTGGTAATACGTATGAGATTTTGAATCTTGGTCACCATTTTAAGTTTTTTGAAGAATATATGATTAATGTAAAATTGAAGGCGAGTTTTTTGACAGTTCAATTCAATTTTTTTAAATTAGAATTTTTTCTCTACGACTTTTGAATAGCTTTAGAAACTTCACACGCTCTATATATCAGATTTGAGAGACATAGAACGCAATAAGCGTTTAAAGTAATAGAGAAAATTGTAAGCTTTTCTTTTATTGAATTACTATGATGAAGAATATAATTCTCAGATATAAATGACAAACGGAGATATTATTTAATAATAATTTTTAACGAATTCGAGTTTTATAACTGTTATAATTTATTATTTCATAGTTATTTAATGAACGAACCGTTCATTATTACTAATTGTTTCACAATAATAGGACACATTACATATTAACACATTAATCCCGCGATGACACACGTTTTATAAAGTATTATAAAAAAAACCTAGAATGTCACTAGATGCCGCTGCTAATGATATGATTAAGCAAGTTCAATTCTCCAAATCATATATTACTTATAAGCTTTATGTATTCACTGAAATTTTGTCATAAACCAATCTTTATGCGGAGGAAGTTGTGGTTTTTACCCATTTATTTATAAATGTTTTCAAATTCCCGTTGTTGGCCACAGGGTTTGTTAATTTCAATTAAAGTTTATCAGTTTCAATGAACTTGTTGTATGAGCTTCAATGAGTTTTCCAGTTTCAATGAGCTTATAAATTTATAAGTCAACGTAGTATAAACCTAAATCCTCGTCATGCGTGATGTCGATTAGTAGAACTGCTAAAGATGTATGGAAGTTCTGTTTAAAGGCAAAAGAAAAAGTAATGTAATGAATGACGAAAAAGCTACTTAGTTCCTCAGATCTCGGCGAATGAGACTGCCACTTGACCGATTTATCTTATTATTGTTTCTTTTTATCGTAAAAATAATTTCTCCATAATTGACTTTAATTTCACCTTTAAATTTATATATATATATATATAATGTTAAAATTTGCGGACCAGTTAATGAATTCCGTCACTAATTTGTTTGCGTGTAATTATTCGAGCGACCTCCATAATGATTCGTCGGACCGAGCGCGGGTTGAAAGAGCTCGATAATGGAGCCGTCAGAAGCAACGCGGCTGCCTGCTTACTGGCCATTGTGCCGGGGAGGCGTTGTGTACAAAGGCCGGAAGGGGGGACAACGAAGATGGTTGAATCCAATCTCAGAATGTAATTTTCAAGTACACTCTCTCACTGAATACATTCAAATGTATTGAATTTTGATTTGAGTACTTTAAGAGTTGAATTTGTACTCGGAGCTTAAAAGCTAATATTCTTTTAACCTCCGAGTACAAAATCAACTAAGGTCTAAACAGCAATTAACTTTTTTAAAAATAAATAAAGATTTTAGAATTTTGTTGAAAAATGTTAATTTTCTTATTTATTTTTCTTATTATAACGAAACTACGTTTAATATAATTTTTCTAATACCAAATTAATAATTATCCGAAATATTTGATTTTAAGAGTTTTTTTTTAATTAGTGGGACACATTGCAAGTTACTTTGAAGCTTAATATTTCACAAACGGGGATTGAAAATCGAAAATTTCAGAAGGTACATTAATTTTTTTTTCAATATCTTTTTGTCAATATTATGCGTTCTAATTGAGATCCACATCTAAAGCAATTAAGTGTGACTAAATTAAATCACATAGGTCTAAAGGTTTTAAAACTCTGATGCTCAATTTATATTGATGTGACGAAGTACTAAATATTCCTTCTTCACTACAGAAAATCTAACCTACAATTTACCCAAAAAATTACTAGTTATCTCGAAAATATCTTCAATATGCCTATATATACAATAACAAAAATAATTTTAACGTGATCATGTTTACGTTCATGTTCTTTTCACTGGCAAAATTTCTGCCTTTCAAACTTTCTTCTTAAAGTTGGAGACGTATTCAAGTTATCCGCAATATATGTTAAATTGCTCAATGGCCCCTTTTAGACGTACTTATAAAATGTTTAATTAGCTATTCTTATGGGGTTTGTCTATGTGTATGTATGCTGTTTGCAAGCAAATGATGTACGGTGATCGCGCAGTATATTACGAGAAACCCTTGTCTCTCTCCAAGAAAAATCGCGACATCGTGAAGGGTATAAAATAGATATCGGTTCATATCTACCTTTCAGCCCTAAGATTGATATTATTTCTATTTCTTTTTGTGCAGCCATACAAGCCATATAAAATAGGATAACATGAATGTAATAATTACTTTAAGCGCAAGAATATTTAAATTTTGTTATTCTATTAATTTACTCATAGGAGTAGTAATTATAAAATCTAACTTAAAATCTTCCTAACGAATTGAAATAAGAATCATAGAAACTTACTTGAGAGCTTTAGATATTATCTAATATACTATAAATATTGGGGATTTTTTTTGGGTTTGTTTAATTGTGTGGCTGTTTATGAACAATATGTTTTTTCGTTAACTGATCTGGCTAAGAGTATTAAAAAAACTAAATTTGTTTTTCATTATTTTACATGTAAATATAGAAAATGTCCAAGGACGCTTGCATCTTTCGTTTTTTTAATTGGTCAAAACTTTACTTTATGGAATTGACTTTATGACAGATTGACTTTATATTAAAAAAAAAGATGCACATTGAATAAATATTTAAAAAGAAAATTCTCATTGCACATAAAGTGTAACTATTAGTTTTCATATATGTGGATTGTATTTTATTTTGTTGTTCGTACTTCCATCTATTGCAGTAGTTCATATCTAGTAAATCCATCTAAATTTGAAATGAACTAATTTTGATGTTTCCAAACCACTTGAGGGTAATTGTTATATTTATTCAGTATTTAAAATAGAAAAGTTTTTTTTAAAGGAAACTTCTTTGTTAATGAACTTTTTAAATAATCATAGTCGAAACTCCGTCATATATTATTGTTGTAAATTACATGTGTTACTTCTATTCGAATTAACACAATTCTGTTAGATAAAGAAAACTTTGGATAAAACAACTGAATGTCGCTTCTTTGAATTGATCAAGTTTGCACATAACATTCAACGTGCAGGTTATAAAATACAACGTCATTTTGCGCGATACTAATTAAGCGAGTCACGAGAATAGTCTACGAATGAACGTGCGTTTGTGTTTTGTTATTAAGTCTTTTATGCCTCACCTAACAAATATTTAATTACGTCTGTTGGATATTTCATAAAATATTCCGGAATAATGATATATTTGGCTAGTGTCAATCTACCAGATGTAACATTGAATAAAAGAGAATTACGTTGATATCTAATTGGTGTTAATTAAATACAAAGCGTTAACTCTACTAACGTAATAAATTCGGAAGTTGGTTTGTTTGTAAATTTATTTGGTATCTAATAACTGGAACCCAGCAATGAATAGCTGTTAAATTTGGCTCACTTTTAATTTGTGTCGCTGAATTATATACACATTATTACCAAAGGTTTCGCTTTTGTGGAATACAAATATAACGAAATGATTGTACAGGTATTTGTTATACAATCACGCGTTAACATATTTTTGTCAAGTTTGGTTTAGACATAGTTCATAATTTGAATAAAAGTTTAGGTTCATTTTCAATCTGAAAAATAGCATAATTCCTGTAGGATGAAATTTAATATATTTATTGGAAAATAAAACATAGTTCACCAACATATGAGTAGATGCCGTAACGTGATTAATGAATATAATGCTTATGTATCCTGAAAACCTGTACGTAAATACCACCGCCTTCAATCTGACACCTCAAATCCATGTGGGAGCGCGAATCTAGTTATTATTAACCATGAAATTGTATTTGTAATCGAATATAAGACATTTTCTGTAAAGATTAAAAATAACAAAAATTTATGAATGTTAAGTTCATATTGAATAATGTGGAGGATAGAATGAGAGTATGAAACATAATTAATTCAAGTTATAAATTTTATTCTGTATCAATAATATAAATTATAGTTCAACTTCAGTACGCTTCTTTGCATTAAATCTTCTCAATATTTCATCCAATGTAAAACATATAAGTTTAGAAATCAATTAGCAATAACCAGTTTTATTGCTGACACCCAGACTCGGTGAGACGATGACAACAGCGATACAGTTTCCATATAGGATTATAGGATTGCGCTTTTGAATCTAATAAGCTTTTGAATATACTTCGCTGTGAAAATCTGAGCTTGCGAATGTCGTGATAACGTACAATACTTTAGTGAAATTTTAATTGGAAAAAATGTAATTTATTATTATAGAGTATGTTGAAAGAGTTAGTCAATAGTAATTTCGCCCCTTTCTGTCTAATCGTTGTAGTCGGAGGATATATTTAACGTAAGTCCGCAACCGCACTTCCTCTTTTACTTATTCTGCTCGGTGACATCAAGAATTGTACTGGTCATTTGTCCCAATTCCTCGTCAATGAATATCTCAGCAATCACCCACGCGGTTCTACCAACTCAACATTAAATCAAGAGTCATTACGTAATTAATTCGCAAATTCTTAACGAGGGCGTCATCTAGCATCGTACGAGAGAAGAGAACGATTTTTCTTTCACAAAGTTTGTTTCGTAAAGAAAACAATTTTTTTCTTTTACGAAACATAGCGAGCTTCTTAAGCTTACTTTTATCGTGCAACAGAATGCCCGGTTAATAAAAGCTTTCGTGATACAGTGGTGTGATTTTGATGAATATTTAACTTGGAGGGGATGGATTTTATTCCTACGATGAGGTTAGTGGCCCGTCAGTGATGTGATGATGTTTATCGGGAATACATATTTTATTCATAGACACTTTTTATTTCGTAATTACTTGTAATCTGGATACAACTACATAATAGGCGATTCGTAGTGGTATGTCGACAGGAACAATAGGAATAGCAGATGGATTTAAAATAATTTCTCTATTACACTTGTGATTAAGGTTGTGAAGATAGTTTATGTTTTCATGTTTTTTTTAACTTTTTAATTTTACGTTGATCGCACTCACGATTCGACTACTCATGCGTCAGGTAGGTTGTATATTTAGAAAATATATCCAATAATTTGTCGATGCTTTCAGAGAAATTTCAGGACTAAAGCGCACGTTTATTTGTTTTATGATAGATTATTAAGCCTGAATTATAAGAAAAATATATTCACTTATAATTACAAATGATGTCGTTTCAAACGTTGAACGCCATTTTACTTGTTATCTTAACATTTTTTTTCCTCAACTTTTGACAGAATGAAATCAAATGAAAAAAACCAACATCGATAAATTGTTTTCATTGTAATTCAGGCGATGTTCACCTAATTAGAAATAGGGTCGCAGAGTTATTGCCCTTTTTAACTCAGCACTGGGATCGACGCAAGCACCTTTCGCCAAAGGCGGTGTGACTAGAAGTGAAATTCGATTGTTTCTCAGTGGCGTTTGCGACGGACGTGATTGGTTTATTATCGGAAACAAGATTTGGCGGTCCGCTGGGAGATTTCTTATCGTATACTCGAATTCAGAGAATATGTTTTGTTTGTAGAAGCTATTGAGTAATTTAATATCGATCAAAGTTAACGTGAATGCTTTTCTAATTCCAATAATTAGAATGTCGGTAGGAAGGTATTCAGTTGTAAGTTAGTCGTCTTTCGTCTTTTGAAAATTATATATTTAAGTGCGGACATTGTAATTAGATATCATACTCATTGATGTTGGATTTTCTGTATTATTTCCGTTTTTTGCACATTATATATAGAGATAGCTCAGAGTTGGTTTCCAGTACATTAAAAACAAATATTTGATTTTTTTAAATACAAAATGCAAAATTCACTGTATTGTGATAATATGTCATCAGTTTAGTGTCGACGATAACGTTCTGTCGAGTGTATGACGTTGAATATATAGCGTTGCGGTATAATATGTGGTTTGCCAAATCTATATATTATGATGCGCAGCGGGAAATGTTCGCACTTGGATGCTTGGTATCGTCATGTATTTGATTTAGTTCCACTGTATAGATCAAAAAAGGAAGAAAAATCAAATACGAATACGTAACTTGCAAAATATGCAAACAGTTGTGAATATGATTATGTATGGTGCATTTATAACTTTTAATTTTTATTTTATATTTGGAGCATTTTATTTTATTGTAATGTAGAGTTATATTATAGGCAGCATATTTGATCGTTTGTCACTAACTTCATGCATTTTTTTCATTATCATATAAGTATGTCTATAATGAATGCTATTTTCAATAGCTTAATTTTACTGAAGCCAATAAAATTGTTAATTCTTTTATAGTTAGACGATTTAACAGCAAAATGGTTAGTTTTGTAATATTTAAATTAGTTGTTAATTTCTAGATATATAGATATATTATAAAATATCTACTTTAGAGCACTTGTTTTGTAATATTGCCATACAAAACTATTACAATATTGCCTTCCGGCTGACACTAGGACAGAAGCTAGGGATACTCGCTACCCGGAATAAAGATTTAAACAATAAAGATTTATACAGAATAGTACACTTTCTTTTATCTAAAAATTTAAAATATTTTAGATAATACTCTGGATTCCTTTCTTTTAATTTGTGGAATTTTATTAAAGAAAATTAACGACTGTATAATTGTATGAACTTTTTGCCATCTTCCTTAAGTTGGTTTCAGTATGAAATGCCTCAAAATTTCAGGGGTTGTTTTGGTCTTAGAATAGTAATTTGTTGGTCTCTTGTAATAATTTTGTTTGAATAGAATATTTGTCATATTGCATGTAATAATCTTCTTTGAATAGAATATTGGTAATTTAGGGCGTAATTATATCGTTTGAATAGTACGTAGTAATTTTGGGCATAATAATCTCGGTTGAATTGTTCATTTGTAAACTTGTGCGTAACAATATTGTTTGAATAGTACAATGATAATGTTATGCGTAATACTATTATTTGAATAGTAAATTAATAATCTTCGACATAATAATCTTGTTTGAATAGTACATTCGTAATTTTGTGTATAATATTTTTGTTACATAGTAAAGTGGTAATTTTGTGCGTAATAATTGTGTTTGAATATTACATTAATAATCTTGGGTGTAATTATCTTGTTTGATTAGAAGACTAGTAATTTTGTGATAATGCAATTGATCAATATTAAATTATTTTTTGTTTTGTCGAAACAAATTGATTATAATTTGAATCTTACTTTAATTTTTTTTAAATTTTAACAAATATAATGAGACAGTAAATTTAATCAGTAACTCTTGATTAACTGAATTCTGTTTGTAATTATACAGCGACCTCAAGAAAGATTTGTCGGACCGAATGCGGGTTGAAAGAGCTCAATAATGGAGCCGTCAGAGGCAATATTGCTTGTTTATGGCCATTGTGTCAAGAAGGCGTTGTATACAAAAGCGAGGGACGAGGGGGCGGGGGTTGAAGATCTTTGAATTAAACCTCGAAATGAAATTTTCGAGTACACTCTGTCATTGAATATACTCGACTTATAGAAGATTCAGTAATATATATATATATATATATATATATATATATATATATATATATATATATATATATATAGATTCAGTAAAGATGAACTTGTTTCGTTTGTATACATAGAAATATTACGTAATTAACGCTACGCAACATTATGATTATCGAATTTTGGTGATTCAATAAACAATAAATATTAACTTTATAATTACCTTTAAATTTTAAACTCAAAGAAATAACGTTTGCAAAAAAAACATATCTAAAATAGTGGTCTGTAGCACAGGGTACTATTATATTTTTAATTTCGCCACCTAAAAATTTTTGGTACATTTCATGAGCTCATTTAAAAAATAAATATATAATTATGTATGTATTTATTTATCAATGCTTTTGGACCAGGTTTTTAGATCAAATATTTCAAAAATGAAATAATCACTCTAATTAGAGCCTTTTCAAAATGTTACAAGCAACATACGTGTCTACGATTGCTTCATTTTACACACTTTGCTAAGACGTCGTTTTATGATGGTGCTTGTTAGATTCGGGTTTTAATTCATGAAAGAATATCGATAAACCTTTTGGTGATAGACGGACATTTAAATAATTATGTTGACGCCCCCACGCGCGTTGGTGATCCCACGTTTTTGGGTTTGGTAACGCTTTATGCTCTAAGTTTTTTATATTTGTTTCATTCGTCTGCCTAAAACGTGCACGAATATTTTGCAGCGCGTACCATTTTCCACGCACTTACATTGATTAACGTGGTGTTGCGAGAGGCGTAAAACAAATATACTGGGTTTTTTTTGCTTCGTTCACTGGTTTATGAATTCGATTCTAGAGTTGCTTCATGGTTCAACTCTTTGTGTTAACTTTTAGGCTGAATATGGGATGTTTTAGCAAATAAATAAATCTAGAGTTGTAAAAACGTAATGGCATGCGAATATGCTTTGATAGTTAGTCCTATTATCACCTATTGTCTTCATTTATATATTTAAATACCTCAAAATTTTCTTTATTTTTTTAATATGTGTTTTATATAGCACAAAACAAATTTAAATACTTTTATCTCACCACGGAGTAAATGTACCTTTAATCGTTTTGTGCTATATAAAATAAATTTTACATTTGAATAAACGTACTAACTACAATTGGCTCTCGCATTACGATTGTCCCGCACACACACGCAGAGATATATACTCATTTAAGGGTACATACTATTCCTATAAAACTACTTATAAATATTATTTATTTATTTTCCTAACGCAATGTTTTACTTTCGATTAAGTGCCAATAAGTTGAACAAATTAGTGAGAAAAAATTAGATTTATTAATAAAACAAATATACAAAACATTGATTAAAATGCAATGGATATCGATAATGGGATGAGCAAATTGTTAACAATCTAAATACTCCAATGTATTACTTTAGAGTCGAGAAACCAACGAGACAACAACAGTCAAGCGATCAGGGAATTTTTTTACATGGTTCTACAGTAGAAATTTTTAACAGGACTAGCTCTTGTTAAAAATTTAGGGGTGTTTTTTGAGTATAAATTTAAATAGACGGGTGCTACATTTTTGCTTCAGCTTCATAATAGCGGTATCGTAGCGTAAGAAAAACGATAAATCGTTTTTCTTAAATATTTTGACAATGGCTGGACTTATGACTAAAATAATAGAGACCTGTTTTCTGAAAAATAAACGTCTTTACAAGTTTATTTTAAAAAAGATCGTTTTTTAAAATCAATATTTTGTTTAAATATTTTTATTTATAGTTCACTTTTACAAAAGTTTTTATCTTTAATTCTGTGCTAAGTGTTAAATTTCATTAAAGATAGAAGTAATGTTGTATAATTAAAACGATGGGTAAGATAGGACATGAAAATAAAAAAAATATGTATTACAAAAATAATTAATATTTATTTAATTACACAATTACCAACCACTAATATATTGTAACTAAAAATAAAAACTGACCTGAATGTTTAAATAAATTTAAAGCTTTGCAAAGAAAGCGGCTCTAGCAGACGAACAGTTGAGTGATCTTAGGTCCTTCATTTATTTTTGTCAGAAGGTATCTTTACAAAAATTTGTACATGAATTTATAATTCTATAGGGTTCCCTTTGAGAAACTCTAAGAGAAATATTGGGTATGTGAAAAAGAGTTATGTGTAATATTTTTTTTTGCACTCAATTAGAAAAAGGGCGTGTTTTACGATAATTTATTCATTTATAGCCAACGAATAGCGTCTTTTTTATCTATATATATATATATATATATATATATATATATATATATATATATATATGCTTGTGTGTGTGCACACAAATTGAGTGCCGCAGCTTTAATATAGCGAACTGTAAAAATATTAGAAGAAACACTAAAGGAATTTCCAGTCAGAAATATAATCAAAATAATAAAATATGGCGTAAACAGAAAAAGTAAGCATCGACTTAATTCGTATATTGAATTAATTTAAATAATGCAAAATTAATATTACACTGAATATTTGAAAACCAAATGACATTTAATGCTTTGAATTCAGGTAAGATTGCTTTCGGCACTTACAAATGCTGATAGCTCTTTATTTTGTAAAAAAACTTATTTAAAATAAAAAAATTAAAAACAAAATTAACAAATAAAAAACCAAAATCTAAATTAACGATTTCTATGAAAGTTTGTGATTTTGTTTGAGTCACCCAAAGACACACTGTTTTCATTATTTTTCTCAATAAAATCTTTACTTATAGCTTTGTGTCAATGTGTGACAAGTGAGTATGATATAAAAACATTAGGGTAACCATGGCGCAACGAACAACCCTTCGCGCCACTTTACGTGTATTACTGATGACGCCTTTAATAAATATGGCGACTTAGAGAGGGGTTGGGAAGTAAGCGCATGATGGAAAAATTAATCGTCTATTTCGCTTTCGATTGTTACATTTAAAGAGACAAAAAAAGTTGCATACGCTAACGAAGCTTCGAATTATTTATACTGGGGATAGTTCTAAATAACTGAAATATTTTATTGAAAATTAGCTGCGATAGTGCGGCATAGTTTATTGATGTATTAAATGTTGGAAGAGGTTTTGAAATCATAACCGCAGTCGTAAATTTAAGATGTATTTGTTTGTCACCACTCTCGGCTAAGCAAATCTTGATAAATTGTTCAATTTTTTTTTAATAACACCTCATCTTGTGTAATCCAAAGTGTAAAAAAGAAATTAAAATACAATTTTTTTTATTAACCACGTATACTATTTATCGTCACTATCACGTGTAATAAATCTCACCAAAATAGGTTCGATTTGTTTTGTTTTATCAGCTGGTTTCAGTTTCATTTACCTTGTAAAGTGTGGAATAAAGAAAGTACATTCAAAAACATCAGATGACAATAAATACATATTTAATACTTATTTTTGTGTGGTCACTCGTATCAACTTGACGACTAAAAGTGTTTTGAGAAATTTCGTGTTTTCAATTCATATATATTTTCTCCATCTCGTATTTCTTAGTGTAACTGTTTTATAAGGGTGTCATGTTAGTTCAGGCACTGATAAATTATATTATGATTTTGTGTCGCCAGGTTTGTGAAAGCATAACTGAAATTGACGTGTATTTTACCCGTCTTTAACTAGGTCCTAGAAGAAAAGCAGGACTCACTTTGTTCACATTAAAATGCAAAATTCGGTAATTATTGTCTATCATATTAGTTTTTTGGCAATTTAATAACCATTAGATTCTATAGATTTTATACCACACGTATCGTAAACATTTTACAGTGGCTACTAATGTTAACATCGAAATTATATTGTGTAGATTACTAGTTCTATCGAAAGCTAAGAGATTGTATTAACATTTCTCACCAAATATTTAATAAGTAATAATGTAATATAAAATTCCGTGAGCCCAGAAATTAATACCTTTATATCCATAAATTATAACCCAATTTATTTTTAGTTTTTGCAAGACTGTCCAATGGCTCAAATAGTGACCGAGCAAGTATGCGAGTTATATTTAAACCAATAATAAACCAGCGCTGCAAGTTTCCAGATTATAATTCATCTGGACAGGTTTAAAATTCTGAAGCCATTTGAGGAATCAGATGTATTTTTGAAATTATTACACTTTAGAACACTATAATTGTAATATCTCAGAAGTACATATGTTTTGTGAAATCTTAATGTTGTTTTTATAGTTTTAATAAAGACGAATTAGACGACAAATAAAGAAATACGAGCGTTTATTTGTTAGGCACTATTGTACAACATTTATGAGTATAACCCACTAGATCTTCGGTTTTGTCTGCTTTGGAATATAAGTTGTTATAAATTGCTGGTGGAGTATGTCATGAACCATTAGCGATCATTGTAATAGATATATCAGATCAGATGGAGAGATCAGAGTGTAATAAAATTTGTCAATTCTTGTTATCTGATCTCAAAAAGTTTTCTTTGACTATCCCCTAGTTATAAGTGTTATGATTGTATTGAAGTATTTTGTCATAGGACATTGTACCTTTTAAAAGATTTACAACTAATAGATGATTTTGAGGTATAGATATTGTACATTCGGGAAGTGCAATAAATTAATTAAATTAAAATGCATATACCTTGCAAAAATGTTTGAAATTACAATAATTTTTTTGCTCCGACCGTTAAATTTTAACTTAGTTCTTTTTTGACCACCGAATAGCCCAGAGTAGCATGAATGACAACGTAAATAGATGCGCTTATGGATACATTGATTGACATTAAGTCGAGAATTTCTTTAAAAACATTAAAAAAATACTCGAATAAGGACATATTTGTTGATTCGTTACATATTTAATCATAGTTAAATTTAGTGAAAAGAATATGTTTATGTCATAGTAAAACCCGTTCAGTATGAATGTTTAAAAACATTCTATATTTATTATTTTAGGAACTTTTATTCCACTTACTTGCTGAAATTTCTTACATTATTAGAAGCCATGAGGTATAAGAAAACAGGTGACATTATTAAACTACGTAATTAAATTTAATATTTATCAGCAACAGTTTTAAAAAGGCCATTTTTATTATTAAAATATTTAAAATTTTCTGCGTATCTGTTGATATTTTAAACCTAAAAAGTTAAAGGTGGTTAAAATTTAAATTTTTTAATGAACATTAAAGTTTAAAATTTGTAATGAACGTTATTTTTGTTACAACTGATTTTTCTAATGAATTATGTGATAACCCTATTCATGCTCTGAAATTAAATATTATCCAAGGTTTCCTTTATTCTAATGATTTTTATTTTAACATTTTATTCATATAGCAAATAATCGTTTTAAACCAGCCAGCTGGAAAATCGCTCTATCTCTGTTGCACAGACTTGGGTATCGTCGACGGGATAATGAAAGCAGCAGCATGCTTTTGGCGCGAGTCAGTTAAGAAGCTCAACTCGATGTGGGAATTGAAGCTTAATATAATGGGATATCAGATTGGAGCTAAAATTGGTGCAAAGCTTTTAACATTATAAGGCTTCGAAGAAGATTATTATTCATGTTTATCCTATTACTTTTCCGAAAATTTATTTTTATGCTATTGACACAGTTTCTCAATTTTTCTTTCACAATAAGATTACCAGACTATTTTTTTAAATTAGTCAGAGGATATGCTTGTTGTAAAGTGTAGACACATTTTGAGCTTTGCAATATATTTTTTCTTTTTACTAGCGTAGTAGCAGAAAAATGCATTCATGCAATGATTTCTTTACAGAGGTGGTTTTTAAAAAATTCAGAAAATCACTGTAAAATAACACCTAGCTAAAATACTTAGATGTTCGTATGGTTGATTGATTAGTGCGTTCGTCGAATAAATGAATATTAGTAATTACTACAATACTATACCTTTTCGAAGAAAATTAATGTTTTAGACAACGAATTTACGAATTTGTTGAGGTCTATACTTGACGCGTTCCTTCAATACATTGTAGTGGGAATTTTGATAACTTTTCCCAAACTGATAATCGAGGCTTTGTTAATGACATAAAACTGTTAAGCTTTGCTTTTGAAATATTAGTTCCAAATTGATGTGCAATTATCCACTCGTCTAAAAAAGTTAGATATATTTGGTTAGAACTTTCCTTTAATATAATTTTGGTTAAATTAAACCAAAAAAATCAAGAGATATTAATAACTATGGTACTACCATGACTATTCCGACACGATTAAAAGCATTGATTTAAAACTCCCTTACTAAAATACATTAATTATTTGTGGTTATAAAAAAACAGATTACGCAATCTGTTTTTTTATAACCACAAATAATTAATGTACGTAAATCTCATAGCGATATTGAATTAGAAACGAACTGCAGTACAAACAAATTCTACTTGATATATAATTAATCCACAAATCCTCGACAACGGCGCCAGCGAGCGACTATTGCAAAGCTCAGAGCTCCTTAAGGCTACATCTGTAGTATGGCAGAATAAACAGCCAATAAGAGCCTTTGCTACGCCGCGACGAGCTTTAGCTTTTGCGAATATTTAAAATGGAGGAGAATTGATTTACTTCTCAACCTAAAGGCTTTTCGGAATCAATTCTCGTCGTGCTTTTTGCATATGCTTGCGCTATTGGTAGCAGGCAAAGATATTTATTGTGAATTATGCAGTTTCTTAATAATATAATGAAACATGTTCAGTGTTTACAAAACTCGTATAATTCTTTTGTAATACATATTATCTTGTAATATGTTCGTAATTGTTTAGTAGTCTTCGATAGAAGAATATAGTTTGTACTATATGAGAAGGATAAAATATCATTATATTAATGACTTATATCAATTACTTTGTAGGTACTATAAGGAAAGAAGTATATGTCATTTGTCAGTTGAGAGTATTGATTTTTGTATGGAATAAATATATAGTGTAATACTCGTTAGTGGACGAAACCGCGATTCCATGTTTGGATGTCATGATTTTAAAAAAACTCATCGATCAATCAATAGTGAGTATTTATTTTTACTTTGAAAGTAAGTACTCACAATTAAGGCTGATCGTGTTTCAAGTGATGTAGAAAGTGATCATGAATATCACTGATACTTTAGTTTTAAGTTCTTTTTAACAAAAAATATCTACGTTAATCCGAGATATGAAAGTTTGCTAAGAAAGTCAGTTTTTTTAAAATTCTTTTTTATGAGAACAGGACATTACTATTTCTATTTGCAATACGTTGTAAATATTTTAGTAAAATTTCTCATGTGAAAGTACCATCCTTTTGTTCTATACACTGTCATAACCGCAATATGGGATATATCTGTATCAGAAGAAATTATAATTTTTAGCAGTAGCATTTCTATGAGGTCAATAAAAAATAAAACCTACCACAGGTTTTATTTTTGTAATCCAAAAACTCTGAACTAATGTACGCAAAAAGAGAAAGTATTGTTTTCTAATTAGAGATAAACTGTAAAAATATTTAATGAAATATTAAAAAACTAATACATCGAGGCTTTTAAAACAGTAAATTGATTTAAATATAATTATGACAATTTATTGAGAGTCGCTGTATAAAACGAGATGTTGAAAATGTCATTAGAGTGTTTAATCTTCAATTTTATAATCTGCAAAATTATTATAGTAAACATTTGCGGCTTATAAGCTGATTTAAAACTCTCTTACCAAAATCGAACGTATAGAGTTGCAAAATTTACTTAATCTCATTTACATGTAATTAGTCAGGGAAAACGAAGCGTATTAGTATCCGGTATTTCGGTTCGTATTAGTATCCGGTTTCAATTGTATCCGGTTTCGTTTGAGAGTAAAGTTATGGTTATTAATTTTTTGTTATTTTTTTTAAACTTGTGGATATATCAGTGAAATGTTTACAGTGCACCATTTTAAATAAATACTTTTGATATAACATTTTTCGTGTTTATTAGTCACCTCTCAGATCTGCGCTATAAGAACATCAAAACTTATTCGACTGACGCTCCGCAGTATTATGTTTTTTTGGCATCTCATGTTCTCCTGATGTTCCTTCTAATGGGTCATATATAAAATATTGAATACATGAATATATATGCGTACAAAAACTTTAAAGTTGAACCGTTTTTGACGAAACAAAAACAAATATTTTTGAATGTATATTGGAAACAGAAATGAATTTATTAAAATTCATTTAACGCGTTCAAGTTTACAATTATTTCAACATCATTCCTTCGAAACAAGCTGAAACTTCGAAACAATTACATCCGAAACTACTGAACTTATTTTTATAATGTTTTTCAGTTACAAAAATGGTTCAATTTACTAACTTCCATTTTTATAGAACGCAGAATGCCACTGAAAATTTCGATAAAAATTAAAATATAGATAATAATTTTTGTATTTTTGTAAATTTGGAATTATTCAAAATACAGTTTGGTGGAAATAAAGAAAATTATGTTTCTTCAAAATTGGTCCAGTCGTTTCTGAGTTGACTATAAAATGCACAAAAGCAAACACAAGGAGAGACGTTGGTATTTCAATATAGTACATATAAAATACAAAATTGCCAATTTAATAACATATTACGTTAAATTAATGATCTTTAATAATATCAATTCTTTTACCAATCAATTAAATTAAATATCCTTCGTTATTACTAAGGTTGTTGTTCGCTAAAACGGACCACAATATTATTATTAAATAAATAATTCAGGCAACTTGGAAATTATTAAACGCCAACAACTAACTATGAATATTATATTCACGTTCCTGAAATTCACTGGAAGACGAAAACAGATGAAACTTTTGCCAATAAAGTTGAACTGCACTCCAATTTGAGCTCAGCCAATTAGGGCACGGTCTAGTTGCCCCCGGAAACCACTTGTATCAGTACCATCCTGAAGGAATCTCAATAAAGTTTAGCACTGCGAACAGCTGCTGCGATTCGGGGGTGGAATAAAGCAGTTTATTGTCGGCTTTAAAAGTCGACATATTTCTTCATGGAAAATTCAGTCTAATTTTCTGCAGGTTCATGTTTTCAGAAATGAAAAATGAATATGCCACGTTAGAATATCGTACGGCAACTGCTTTTTAATAAGCACCGGAAGTTTTTATTTCTTAACTTTGTATTATGATTTGAATTAATGAAATTGAAGCATGTGCATTTTTTATTTTAATATTTTAAACTGTATTGGTTTAAATTTCATATTAAAATAATGTGTGAATACCTATATTGCAGAGAACATAAAAATCTACAAAACTTTATCTATGAACAGCAGTGCATGTATGGTGCAGTATAAGTGCATGTGTGGTCTGTCAAGCATTTCGTAACAAAAGATTGGACCGTACGCCGTTCGCCTATGCTCGAAATTCTCATGATTTTTTTAAATTATTGAGAATATTATTAAAGAAATACTCGTAAATAAAACAGCATTAAAATAACAAAGTTTTGGTTCCTTTTCCACCTAGACAAATCAGGGACGATTAGCAAATAAAAAATATTAAACTACAAATATTTGAGCAATAAAGCTAATAACATTAAAGTCTTAAGGCAAATATTACCATTGATCATATTTTCCTGCTAGCTGATAAAAATTGCTGAATTTAGGTATACAGTTGTTTTAGCAACGAAAGTCTATGTAAGAGCTGATTAAATGGGCCTGTAAGGTCAGCGAATAATGGAGCCATAGTCAGAGGTATTGCCCTTGTTTGTTTACGGAGTATTGTCTCTGGGGGAGAGACCGCGAATAAAAGAAGCGAGACGGATTGTGCAAAAGGTTCATTTCAATCTCGGAATGCGAATCTCAAGTGCGATTTGCTCTATGTTCTCGAATACAATACGTTTTATAAATGACATAAAAGGAAATAATTTTTTTTAAATGTCGAAAAAGAAGGAGCAGAATTTAAGGGCTTCTGGCTACTTATAGTCCTTATATGATAATTTTTGTGATTATCACGTGAAAGTACTTAAATGTATCACCAGATTAAACTTAAGATATGTACTACAAAGGGTTTATCAAAATTCCATAGCAAAATGGTGAAAAAGAAACCTCATCATTTCTGTTTTCAAACTGTTTCAGTTTAAGGCTGAAATGTCACAAGAAGACGTAGTTAGATTGCGTATACATATAGGAGTGAAGAAAAATATTAATTTTTTTTAACGTATACGCATACTATATATTATACTAAACCAGGGGATGAAACGTTTGTTTTATACACATATAATTGATACACCACGGAGTGCTGTGTCAATTAAGAGGACTTTAAAAATTTTACTCCAAATGTCCAGTTACGATTTTTTTGGATTTTGGTAATTATTTTGCGAGGTATTAGTCTTTAAAGCATTTTGTCGTATGTTTAATCCCTGTCACTCTTTAATCCTTATGTAGAAAATGTGAAAAAACAGAATAACGGCATTTAATAATTATTTTAATGTAAAATAATTTCGATCCACTTGCATTAATAAATAATAGAGACATAAGCAAACAAGTTAAACTTCCCACCCCTGTGAAAATCTATTGGGAAATAAAAATATTTTGATAATATTATGGAAAATAATATCAATATTTATTAATATTTCTATATTCTTAAATGTTTAGACTTTTCCATGTTTTGTGAGTCCCGCTTGTATAGGTTTTATTTTAAATATATTTATTTTTCGAATAGTTTTTTTTTAAAGCTAAATGCAAATGATGTTTTGAAAGTTAAATTTATGTATATATAAAATTACATGGTAGAGACGAAAATTTAACACCTGAAATTTAGATTACACTAATTACTCGTGGTTAAGGATGTTCATTGCAGAGAATATCATTTGTTTTATTTATCCTCTTTCTGGTATTCAAATATTTATTTAAATAATTTAATTACTTTCAGAAAAAATATTTCCTTTACTACTTAACCAAAACGTTAACTTTATTTAAAAATAAGGCGTTATTAGTTTATAAATTGTCATTTTATAAAGTGAATTTTTGCAACTCTAAGGACTATACTAAGGTATTGCAATCCGATTGGAGCTATTACTGAAAAAAGGAAAAATCGTGAAGATATATGTTGACGGGTCGAAGATTTTTTGAGTTGACCTTTACTGAAACAATATACGGATACTTAACATGATGCATAATTTTAGGTTTTTTTCGTAGGTTTTGATAAAAATAAATATTTCAGTAGGTAAATTTTGAACGATTCATTATATACATATATATATATATATATATACATATATATATATATATATATATATATATATATATATATATATATATATATATATATATGTACTCAAAACAGAACTGTTTTGAGTACCATGCATTAAAGTGATATGAGAAACAGTATCCTGACCACGAATTACCTAATCGCAAGGTAGTTTATACATTGGTTAAACATTCGAGATAAGATTAGTATGATTATTCTCTTGTTGAATATGCCATTATTAGAGAAATTACATTCATCAGTTAAAACAATCAAATTTGTAAAAGAACAATTTCTTACAGCCCGTGCGATAAACCAAAGACAAAATTCTAATCTGCTATCTTGATCTCCAGAGAGTAACGCTTGCACAAGTCGACCTTCTGTGTAACATACGTACTTGTATTTATTCAGTATTTTTCTCAATTGATTTATTCCCACTGATATTTTCAGCCAACTCTCGCAGTGAAGGCTTCAAAGAATCCTAATAAGGTGATGGTTGTAAACTCATTTACTCCAACTAAGTTCAGTCGATTCTAATCAAACAACTACAACTCACTCATCAATTTACTTTCCTAACAAAGTTCACTGTGAACTTGGCCGCACTTATCTCTTGTCTGTTTCGATTTTCGTTTAATTAAGAACTTGGCCTCCTTTTATAATAAATGTTTATTGCAGGTTAAATTATAAAAGTAGAAGGTATTTGGATTTTAATATTACATACTGAATATTTTTTCACTATTCATAATAACTATGGATTATTTAATAAAATTATTTTAACATTAATAACAGTAATGCTAAGGTACAGGCCAATGGTAATTACAGGTCAATCAGTAAATGTGTATTTTCATAAATTCTCCTAAAGCGAATATTTAATTTTGTCAAAAAGTTCAATGTAATTTTAAATCAATATTTAGTATAAATATGCACAGCGTGTTTTTTTAACTAGGATTTTAGTATGAGGAAATCCGAAACTACAGCAGAACAAGAAAACTGTCTTAGGTACCATTTGTTCTTTTTTTTACTGAAACAATTTTGGCATAGTCAAATTTTTGGTCAAGTGTGAGTTTTAGCTTAGTGTGAGCTTTTTTATATTTTTTCAGCAAATATATGATAACGTATTTTAAAATTCCATTAATGTGGGGATTAATACCTTTGTAAATACAAATTAAAACCAAATCTTTGTTTTCTTTTTAAGGCAATCGAATGGATAAAATTCTGTCGACGTGCGATTCTATTTGTCAGGTCAAGTCTGTATACGCAAGTTTCTAATTAATAATTCATATGAACAGTGTTGAGGTATTGATGCCACTTGAAAATATAGATACATTTTTGAAGTAGTTATCCTTCATAAAATTATCATATATCATTTTGAAATTATTGTAAATTATTTTATAATATCCAGTTGTGTTACGTTTAGCGAATTGTCAGTGTTATTTAACAGTCTTATTAAATAATTTAACAAATATGAATTCAATGTTGATAATGCTTATAATCGCCACCCTAGGCAGGTGTGTTAGTTTTTCGTATCGGTGGCACTGCTACCCGTCTTTGGTCTGTGACAGTCATGTGGGGTAGTTTCGCAATTTTAAGGGCGTATTTACATATTTGACAATAAACGTCTATTTTTGTGAGTTTAAGAGACTGCGGAAATATGAAAAAAATATACGAAACCAATTCACCCATATATTTTATTATGTGATTAGATTAGTGGACTTTCATTGTTAACTAATTTATATAATACTATTCCTATTTATTTTAGATGTCCCGTTAAATTGAATAGTCTAACAATTATTTCAGCGAGGGCAGAAAAAATGTAAGATTAGTTAATTTAATTATAATTTAATTATTAAGTTACATATTTTTACTACCTTTTTACGTATTTTATATAAACGAGTGTAAATGTTATAATGTTAAAGCTTCTCTACCGTAGTTATTCTATCGTTATATTGGTAATCAATTAATCATCTCTGAGTCTTTTTGTTATTAGCTTCGATTCCATTCTATTTATTTCACTACTTAATGCATTCCACTCATTGGTTCTAAAAATTATTTTAGTAAGTAAGATCATAAGAAGTGTTGGAAATATTTAACCCATTCGTTCTGTTAGTTTTGATTTGAATTTAGAATATTTACAAACGAATGAAACGTCACGATGTCTTGTTTTTTTTTGTGAATATTTCAAAGGTAACATTGCAGAATAACGGTAATTTATTTAGATTTGGTATAAAAAACGTCTAAAAAGAGAACCAGTGTTGTCTACAAATACTAAGTTGTACCTTATAAGAGGAAATGAAAACATTCAGCGAAATGAAAATCATTGGGACTTATTAAAAGAAAGTATTAGTTTATTTTCGTTACTTTATGTTGTAAATGGCAATGAAAACAAAAACATTTTTTTAGGAATCCAAGGGCTGATTCTGTTGATACCAATTAGTGCGTATGTAATATTTCAAAAAATCACGTTTATTCGTGACCTCGTTGCGACGTTGCGTCATTATTCATATTGTGTACTTATTGTGTTTCAAATAAGAATTTTCCCGAATGAATGAGTTTTCCAGGAATAAAAAGTAGCCCATACCATTTTTCTACCTTACGACATCATGTGGATTTGTCGTTTCATTGCGACATGAAAGAATTACAAACATATTTTTGTATTTAAAATATTAGTGAGGATTATAATATTAGTTAGGATAAAATTTCTCGTAATAAAATATAGCCTTTGCCATTTCCCGGCTCATCAACTACCTCTGTGAAAAAAACAGCCCGAACATTTGTTTCGATACGACGTGAAAGAAGGACAAAAAAATACTCTCGCATTTATAATATTAGTTAGGATTATAATATTAGTTAGGATTTCCTTGGCTAAAACGTAGCTTCTGTCATTTTCTGGGCTACCAACTATTTTTGTACAAAACACACTTCGATATTTTATTCTAGCCTGACATGAAAAAGGACAAAAAATACATTTTCGTTTATAATATTATGATTATAATATTAGAATGAGATTTCCCGGAAACAAAAGTAGCGTGAATAATTTTTACCTATACATTTTGCATTTTTAATATTAATCAAGATTGTAAAGTAGCTCATGTCATTTCTCCGCCCACAAACAATTTCTATGCAAAAAAATAACTCTAATCTATTGCTCTGTAGCGATGTGAAAGAATCTCAAATAAACTTTTTAATTTGTAATTTCAGTTGGGGCTTTACCGTTAGCTAAGGCAAGATATCTCGAGCTGAAAAGTAGCTTATGTTATTCCTTGGCTCGCCACCTATGTCTGAAAAGATCTCGTCAATCCGTAACTTCATTGCGACATGTCAGAAGGATAAACACACACACTTTTGCATTTTGTAACATTTGTTGGGAATGTAATATTCTTTAGGAGGAGATTTGCAGGATTGGAACGTAATGTATATCATTTCCCGGCACGCCAACAATCTCTGTGCAAAAAGAACTTCGATCCGTTGCGGTGTGAAAGAAGTAAAAATATATACACTTTCAAATTTTTAATATTAGTTGCGATTATTTTATTAGTTAGAATAAGATTTACAGAGTTGGAAAGTAAGCTATGTCATGTCTCGGTACGTCAACCATCGCCGTGCAAAAAATCACACCGATCTGTTGTTCCGTTGCGACGTGAAAGAAGCACAAATAAATACACTTTCAAATTTTTAATAGAAGTTGGGATTATATTATTAGTTACGATAAAATTTCCCGGATCAGAATGTAACCTATGTCATTTTCCAGTCCGCCAACCACCTCTGTGATAAAAATCACTTCGATCCGTAACTGTTGCAATGTGAAAGAAATAAAGGTACTTTCACATTTGTCATATTATTTAGGACTATAATATTGGTATGAGAGTAGCCTATGTTATTCCCTGGTAAGTCAACTATTTCTGAGCAAAAAATCATGTTGACACGTTATTCAGCTTTGACAGGAAAGAAGGATAAATAACCACACATTTGCATTACATTAGAATAATAAAACTGTAGAATTGACCTGTCTGTATATTGAAGATATTTAAGAAAAAAAAAATATTTAGTGTAACATAACAAATATAATAAAATACAATAATATTGTTTTTGAAATGTGTGTTTGTGAACATTTTTATTTGTTCACGCACCACGCAAGAAAGGCTAAAAGGATTTCGATGAAGTTTTTATTAGTAGATTCTGATGACTCTAAGGAAATATACAGGCTATGTTTTATCGCAATTGACCAACTAAGAAGAAGATACGACAATTTGACGTTTAAATACAAATGTACTTAATTAAAAAAAAATACTTTTATAATTTTTATAACTGGTGGCATTACGTGTATTAATCTTACAATTACTTAATAATACTTTCTAAAGAGAGCAAAGATTGTAAGAAAATAATCGTTAATCGCTTTGTTTTATTTGCAGATTATTAAGTTCAAAGTTCGTGACTCTTTTAACTGCATGTATGAACAAGTAATAGAAGGTTTAGAAGGCAAAATATTTGAAAGTAAAATATAATTATTATATTTTATTGTGGGATTTCAATATTTAAGGCTAATTATCAAAGTACGATGCTATTTTCTAATATTCGATATGTGATGCCGTTTTATGTTAAAGAGAGTCAGGAGGTAGCTTTAAGGCAGTATATATGAATAAAAGCATCAAATGTCGTATTTGTCTTCTCTACAATGTCGTTTTATTGATATAGTTTATGATTCATTAAAGTGACATAGCTGTATTCTAGGAAACTAACATGAGTTTACAACAGGCTGGCCTTAAAATTATCTTAATTGTCTTATTTCTCACTGGTACTCAATTCAATTATTTATATTCAAAATATATTAACATGTTTACTTCTAGAATATACGTATTTTGGAAAGGACGGAGGAAGTAAGTGCGTCAGCAGCTTTAGAAAATATTAGGGAAGTCATTTTTTTGTATTTAAAGTCTTATTCACGTAAAAATATTGCAATTAGTCGGTATATTTTTACACCGTGTTTTGAATTTATGGATAGAAACCAATTAGATTAATGAAAGTGTACACAGCCATTCTGGTTATTTGGCGTGGTCAATGGATAAAATCCGAATGAAAAACTGGAATAATACTGATATTTGTTATAGTTATATCGTGGTAACTTTAATATTATGAAATAAATAAAACTGGTTACTTAAATATACAAAACACGTATTTTCAGTTTAGTTGCAACATAATGTAAGCGTTTAAAATAGGGCGAATGGATTTTAAAGTTGTTGCACACCAATGAGCGGTATCGCTACGCCAGCGAATTTACGACTAGTAAATATCTGTTCTTGTACTGCCGTATTTTGTAAATGCCTCAAACATAGCTCCAACACTACTCAGAGGCCGGAATTGGACTCGGGTCTTGGCAGTGAGCCGTATCTTCAAAGGCCGTTAGCATTGTGATTATCTCTTTACATCACGGCAACGAACATAACCTGGACAGTAATATAAATAAATGGAAGCGAACCTCGTTTATTGATGTATTGGTTAGTATTATCTAAGACGAAATATATTTAATAATATTAATAAATACTCGAATACAAAAATAATTAGGGGAATAAGGACAAAATTAGTTCAATTTATTGGAAAGAATATGCTACAGTAATAGCCCTTTAGTATGAAAGTTTTCTGAGTAGTAGGATCTATATTTATCGCCTTAAATTCTTATATACCGGTCTTATTGTTGAATTTCCTAGTATTATTAGCAGTTATAGACCATAACACAATATTTAAAGAAATTAGATCACGTAATTAAATTGATTCTATTCAGTGTAATTAATGTTATCGAAAAGAGTTTAATAGGTTGTTTTAATTGTTGAAATAATAACGACGAACATTTTTTGCACATCTGTTAAGGTTTAAAACCCAAAAAGCTAAACGTAGTAGTTTTACATCGTTTAATGACTATTACATTTGATTAAAATTAGTTTTAATTTTCCAACTAAATTATATCATGATCATATTCATGCTCATAAGTTTTATGGTATTCAAAATTTAAAAAAAAATGCTTTAAAAATGTTATTCCTAATGTAGCAGATAATCGTTTTAAACCAATCAGCCGTAAAACCATTCCATCTATGTTGCGTACACTTGCGAGCCGGTGAGGACAATGAAAGCAGCAGTGTAATTTTGGCGCTATTTGGATAGAAATTCACCTCGATGTGTAACTTAGAGATTAATTGTATATGAGATACTGGATTGGAGCTAAAACTGATGGAGAGCTTTTAATATCAAAAGACTTCGAAGAAGATTATCCTTCTTGTCTATCCTTGTCCTTATCCGACAATTGGGTATTTGACTAAATTTTTTTTATTTCATTAATCATAATTTCAAGGTACAAGGTGATGAAGAGTAAACATTTTTTTAAATAATCTTAAAAATTGACCGAGTTATAAAAGTTTAAATTTAACCTTTAGACAAGTACGGAAATACTGTGTTGTGAGGTTATTTTTAATATTGCACATTATATTCTACAAGAGGAAAAGAGACAGGGATATACCCAACTCTATCCGTATCTTCAAATTTAGAATCCTACAACTGGCTTATTTTTCAATCAATTTTTGAATTTTTTTCAAAACTGGTTTTTAATTAACTTATATTTCACAATATTGTACGAAAAATTTCAAAATTTAGAATGAGTCAACTACCGGATTGATATTTATGCCGATATTATCCATTAGATGTAGTCTCTGACTTGCTTCTTTACACAAGGATATCTAGGTTATTTTTTCTATTTCATATTTTAGAGATAAAGAAGTTGTGTAAAAAAAATTGCACTTTACAATATACTTTTTCTTATTACTAGCGTAATAGCAGAAACAATATTAGCGCAACAATTTCTTTACCGGGGGATAATAAAGCACAAAATAACTGTCAAGAAAAAACCGAGCTAAAATACTGCGATGTTCGTATCATTGATTGATTAATGCTTTTGATATGTGAATATTGACAATAACCGTAATACGATATCTTCTCCAAGATAATTAATGCTTAAAGCATTAAACATTTTTTGAGGTCTGTGCTCGATACATGTCTTTATTATGTCATAGGTAAATGAAATATTTTTGATAACATGTAACAAACTAATAATTCGGTTTATGTATAATAACAAAAGTTTACAGGCTTTGCAGAAAAATTGTCTGCAACTTTGTGATACGTGTATATGGCACCGTAGCTGTAACAAAATATTGAATTTTTTCTTGAAATGGGAGAGAACTTTTTTTTCTCGCGGATGTTATTAGGTTACAATTAAATTGAAGTTACAATTCAATTTATAATTACTAAGCCTTGTTTCAAAAATATTAGGCTTCAGATTGACGTGCGAAGAAACCTGATTTAATAAGTTTAGGTACTAGCATTTGATTGGGTTTTCCATTCGAAACTATTTTAGTTAATTTTCACAATTTCTACAGATATTTAAAAGATGACAAATAATGAATGCACAAAAATCTCATATCGATATTAAACAAAAAAATATACTTCAGTAAAACCACTTTATCTCGTTATACAATTAATCCACAAATCCTTGACAATGGCGCCAGCTCAGCCCCAATGCTCCTTAAGGCTACGTCTGTAGTACGAAGCCTTTGCTACGCCGTTATGCGCCGTGGCCTTTGTGAATATACAAGATGGAGAAGAATTGATTTGCTTCTCAACCTAAAGGCTTTTCGGAGTCAATCCTCGTTGTGCTTTGTGCATATGTTTGTGGTATTGGCATGCCAAGGATATTTATCATAAATAATTATATTAAATTATAATGTTGTTGCTCCCTAATAAACTATTCATATGTTCCAAAATATTTTAAAATTTGGTTAATAAGTTATGACTAAGGAATCTCAAACCCAGTTATTACATCTTCGTCACAACACATTTTCCTTATAAAAACGTGAAATAGTGGTATATTTGATGACTGAGTTGTGCTTTTGCATAATATTTTGAATCTTATCGTATTTAGAAAAAAATATTTAGATGCTTGCAGGTTAATTACGTCGCTTTTAATTGTTTTAACTATGACATCAGGAGAACCGTGAAAATTTCAGAAGTAAAACGAAAGAATTGGAAAGATACAATGCCCGAAAGAAGCAGTGCAGGTGTCAAAGATATGACACCTGCTAAACATAGATTAACGAGATGAAAATACAAAATTTAAAAAGAAGGGAAAAGGAGAGTAGAAGGCTTCATGGAATATTTTACTGAATATTCTTATACGTCTCCACCATCAAATCCTAAAATGCCATTTAATGTGATTCCTCTTAAGCCTTGTTCACGGACTTCTAATCCACATTACAATGAAACAAAAGATTAGAAATTAAGCCGTAGCATTCAAACAATTTTAAAGACCCTTCAGTTGAAATCAACACCGAAGGTGAAACTTCGATTAATAAAAGACAATTTAGAAATACAGAGAACTAGAAAATCCCAAACAGTTTTGCCAAAATAGACGGTTTTGTAAAATGAAATTCATGATTTGTATCTAAGGGATGATGTGTTGCTTGAGATTGCCGGAAGGAAGGAAATACGTGACTACAAAAAACTAAAATGCAGAAAAGGATTCTTTTGGAAAGAGGACTTTTTATGAGCGGTACTCTGTATGATTTGCTCACGGACAAGAATCACCCCTTATTAATAAAGAATGAAACACATACGAAATGTAAAATTTATTAGCGAAAAAACTTGAATACACTTGTTTATGCATCGCCAAAAGCGACTTTGACGAAGAAGGATATACACGAATAATATTTTACAGGGCTACCTGCAATCTAAATTACCAAATAATCGTTAGTTATAAATAAATTAATAAAAATTGTTACAAAAAAAGGTTTGTTGTTGGTTTTAGTATTAAAAAAATGTTTAAAAAGTTAAATTAGTGTCCTAAGTAGTCTATCTGTTGTCTTCTACTACTCTTACTAATTTAGTAACTTGTTATTATTCCATTATAACGCTTACTAATCTATTACAAATTTATCCCTCATATGAATAAGAGTCAAAGTAGTCAAAGTAGTACTTAACATTTAGATCTTAAGTAAAATTGTGTTCTAAAACTAATAAATATATTTTATTAAAGTTCTTTATCTTTATTTTAATATGATTCAATTTGTGATTGCAACAGTATTTTAAAGTTTACTCGCTTTAGGGCAAGAAATATGACAGAGTTGTAATAAGTGTAATATATGTTTATTATTTCAATAAGAGTACAACACTACTGTATTGCTCAAAAGAAAGTCTCTGTTTTCTAGCTTTAATAGCATTATATAAAAAAATTATACATTTTTGTCACTGTGGCGTTTTTTTTGACCTCCTTCCTATAATTATTTGAAATTTAAGACTAAATCAGGTATTACAACTGCTGATTTTTTTTGCAGGAATCTGCAGATTTAAAAATCATATAAAATAGCAAATAATTATGAAGCAAATAATAAGATAAGTCAATATCTTTTTTCAATAAAAATGCATGTCACTCCAATTGACGGTACAAAGAAAAAAGAAAAACATCCATCTTATATCAATTCGTACTAGTTGTTTTCAGTTTCATTTGAGAGCAAGGATGTCTTTATTACCCATTAAATGTTTTTAATTCCGCAATTTGCGGAATAAAGCCAAAAAACCTTTTTTTTTAATAATTCAAAATACATTAATTTTTTTTCTAAATAGCGGTGGAATATTTATAACGCAGTACCAATAAAATTTTCGCCTGTGAAAAAAGGAAAAAAAATTCGCATTCACGAATATAGTAATCGAACATTTTGGTTTTTTAATGAGTTCAAAGCTAATAGTTTTAGCTTAACAATTTGTACAAATGAAATCTACAATTACATCTGAAATTATTGAGATAATTGTTATTATGATTTTCAGTTTAATGTATATTAATTTTCACATTATTAGAATAGATCGACAGGACGTGGTTCAGAAGACGAGACCTGGATAAAAATGTTGGACAAAATTTTAATATGGCTAACAATTTTTATATTTTTATTAATTTTGAACTGTTCCAAATAAGAGTATTATTATATATTGGTGGAAATAAAGAAAGTTACGTTTCATCAAAATTAGTCTAGTCGTTCCTTAGATGGCTATAATATATATATATATATATATATACATATATATTTATATGTATATATTTATATATATATATATATATATATTTATATATATATATATATATATATATATATATATGTATATATATATATATATATATATATATATATATATATATATATATATATATAAAGGAAAATATAGGAGGAGACGTTGGCATTTAAATATATGTACATATGAAAAAATAACAGTAGCATATTTTATTTAATGTGTTTAACATCATTTCTTAGAATATTTAATACGTTTATCGATAAATTACATTAAATTTCCCTCGACACCACTACGATCGTTTTTCGCTAAAACGAACCACAAGATTATTATAGTAATTCAGGTTACATGAAAATTATTAAACGCAGCACTGTGAATATTAAATACGTGCTCCTTAAATTTACTGGAAGACGAAATCAGATTAAAGTTTTACCAATGAAGTTGAACTGCACTACAAATTGGGCTCAGTAAATTAGATGCGGACGAGTTGTCTCGAAAACATTTATATTGGACTTTCTCGAAGTATTCTCCATAAAGTTTAACACTGCGAACAGCTGCCGTGATTCGGGAGTAGAATAAAGCAGTTTGTTATCTGGTTTAAAAGTGAAAATAACTTGATATGGAAAACTCAGAAAATTTTATGTAGCCTTATGCTTTCAGTACCAGAAAAAGAATATATCACATTAGCAAGCGCGTTTTTTCCCGCACACAATTTCCTGTTGCATAATATATATTTAATATGAAAAAAAATTGTATTAATATTATCTTGAGTTTTGTTTATTACTACAGGGAATTTATAAATACTGTTTTACGGGTGTCATACGAGACAAGAGGAATACGAGATTTCATTTAACTGCTTATGATCTAAGGAGTTCATTAACTTTTAATTAGTTAAAATTGTTCTGCCAAGGTTATTTCTCAATATATAATAGTTACTAACTCAAAGGTGGCGTATGTTATCCAATTAATGTGCATATATTATGAGTATATGTTTTTCGATGATAACTGTAACGTTGACATTAAGTTTTATTTTATAAAGAGAAATGTGTATTAAAAACGGTACGAGGATGTGCATTAATTTTATCAAGTAAATTGTTTGTTTTTTAAGGTTTGGTATATAAACGGTTTGTCGTATTGACTTCAAATTTTTAACATCAGTTTAATTAATAGTTTCAAATGACACAGAGTATACAATTTGTTGAAAATGAATGGATAATAAATAATAACAATTTAAGTGAATATAGTGGAGGTACAGTTGCTATATGTTTTAATTAACATTTTAAACCGCAACGGTTTATAATTCACATGAAAACAATTTATGAATATATTCCAGACAACATAAAAATCTACGAAAATTTATCTAAAAATGTTCAGGTGTTTGACTAATTATTAAATAATGTTGATCACGAGTGTTTCTATTATACATGATTGGACTCTATGATACTTTAGTCGATTTAATCATGGAATAGATAACTTACCGTTTATAATATAATTAACAAATTTTCTGTTAATTAAATAAAAAACTATTTTAAAAACTAAAAAACTATTAAGAAAATAAAGTTTTGGTCCCTTTTTGTACAAACAAAACCGGGGCGACAAGTGAAATAAAATATTAGGCGCCAAGAATTTAAATAAAAAAACCTAATAATAATTTTACAGCCTTTAGGCAAACATATTTTCCGACTATCTGGTGAAAATCGCTTTATATAGATATATAGTTGTTTTTAGCGACAAATATCTATTTAAAATAGGGTTGAAAAGATCTTTAAGGTTAACGGATAATGTAGCCGTCAGAGGTATTGCCCATGTTTGGTTAGGGGGTATTGTCTCTGGGGAAGGAACCGCGAATAAAAGAAGCGAGATGGATTGTGCGAAAGGTTCATTTTAATCTTGGGATGCGAATCTCGAGTGAACGTCGCCCTAATACACTCTCAAATTTTATCTTGCATTACATCTTTCCAATTTCTTCATTTTATTTCTGCAACCTTATCCGGTTGAATCTTTACACCGCAGATAATGTAATCTTTACGGTTCTCCTGACGTCATGGCTAAGGCGATGTACTTAACCTGCTAAAATCAATACCTTTTGTAAGAAGCATACTAAAATTTTGACTAAACCTAGATTATTATGATAATAATTCGCCAAGATCGAATTGTTACAAATCGTTGCGCGTTTCTATCGGTTTCAGGATAAAAATAGTTTTTATAAAATATGAGTAGATAATATGTCGATGTCATTATATGTCGATGTCAATTTTCGTATTTGTAGATAACATGAACAGAATTTTTTAAAATTATCGACTACGTTATAGAAACCCATTATTTCCGGTTACTTCAATGAGGTCAAATTCGAAACAAAGAGCAGTGTTTATGAAATTTTGGCTAATTATAGTCCTTATATGATCATTCTTGTGAATATCACTTAATGACCTCAAATTGTATCATCCGATTAAATGAGATATTTACTATTACACTAACATATTTTTGAATTTTTTTAGAGCACTTTCGCATATTATGTATTAAATTTGGAGAAGAAATATGGACCCCTTAGAGTGTTTGTATTCAAAATGTTCAGCCTTTTTTTTCGATGCGGCCTACCTTTCGCGAAGTATGGGTCCCCAGAGGTATGTCGCCCTCTATCCTGCTCCCTAATTCTTAACCACATATGTAAAAAGAATGTGCCAAGATTAGGGTAACGGCATTCGGTAAGTACTTTAATACAAAATTATTACGGTTAACTCGCATTAATAAATTAAAGAGACATATTATAGTTGCCCATAATCTTCTTACTACTGTGAAAAATATGCTGATAAATATATGTATTTGGATAATATTACGATAAATAATATAAATATTTATAGATAGTTTGATATTGAATATATTTGGCGTTAATTTTGTTGAAATTCATTATTCAGAGAACTTAAATATATATTCTTAAGTGTTTAAATTTTCATACATACGTAATTGTTACTTAGCCAACGACACTGATTTCAATCTATTTGTCGCTACCCACTGGTTGCTGAGTAGCCATTTTCTTTCGGATGTATTAATTGAAACTTAAATCTCAACTCTTATACCTGATGGAGTAAATCTGTTTCAGGAATATAAATTGATTCTTTAATCTTTGGAGAGAAATTTTAAATATACTCACTTTTTTTAAGAAGGCAACATTGATTTTTACTGAAAAATGAAATCGTTTTGTTGTATTAAATGAAATCATTTTGTCGTATTTAGTCTTATTATGCGTTTTATTGCATGTTTTTTATTTAAAATAAATAACAAATCACGCATTTAAGGGTTAAATGATATAATTACAGTACACAAATGTAGAGTTTCAAAATACTGTAAATGTATAATGCGAAATTGATATTAAAGTAGGCTTGAATTCCATAATTTGAACTAAAAAAAACATACGACGCTATTAATGTTACACTTACTATTAATGTACAATGCGTAATAGGTTTGACAGAAACACAAGATAATCAAATGGTACTACCAATTGAAGTACGTACGGAAAACTTTGCTTTTATAAGTCTGTCGAATAAACTCCCTCTTCGTTCCGAATGTAATTGATTATTTACGTTACAAATTCGTTACTTAAATCCAGATAATCTGTCGAAAAGTCCCGTTTTATTTGCGAAAATGTTTCCACGAAAGTCTCTCACGTTCCGCGATAGCTGTGTGGTAATGTGCGGTTGGTGGCGGGAATTCAGAATGAGGAGACGGATTCGATGTCCGAAGTTTTATTAATAAGGAGATCACGATTAGATGTATCGCCAGAAAGTACGTGCGAAGTTTTGGTACCGATCTTAATAAATAAGACCACAAAACGAGGCCAAGTCGGAAAAGTTTTGGCGAAGGGGTTTGTTGCCTCAATTTTTTGGAATGATATTAAACTCGTTGGCGACTCTTGTTTGACAACCAACTTTAAGAGCTAACTAAAATTAACTACGGTAAATCGAATGCCATAATGGGATCGTCATGGAATATTTGCGAAGAATTTAAATGACATGTTAAAAAAGGTATATTCGATGAGAATGTAGTGTCAGTCAAATGCAATTGGGACCAATTAAAAAAATATTGGAATACGTATAAGCTTGGCGTCTATCTAGACATCCCCTGATTATTTTTCTGGAAGTCAGGGGAAATAAATTCAATTAAAGTCTAAATTAAGTGCCACTGAAAATAAAGGAAGGGGAGGAAAACATTGCGAGTCAATTCAAAGATTAATATTTTGAAAATGGGTTTAAATGGAAAAAGGGAATGAAATGTTATTTTCATTTTGGAATGTCTGTCTAATGAGAGTTTATTTGATGACGTGAGCAAACAAAAAATAATTTTTTCATCTTTATTCTTCTGTACATTACAAAAAATATTTTTTATTATTTGTTTCATTTTTTAAAGTTTACATATTAATTGAAATTTCTATGTGAGGCATCTATAAATAAAATTTTGTAATATCAAAAGGATTCTTTATTTCATTACAAAATCCTAAAAAGGGTAAGATATTTTTAAGCTATTTCGAATACTAAATAAAAGCCCTTACTTTTATCAAAGTAATCATAATACCTTTTCTCTTATTGGATAAAATGCAATACACAAAGCGTACTGGTATTCCATTGCGGTGCCTAGTTTAAATGTAAAATTATATTCATATAATCGAGGTGCGAAAGGCTTTAAACTGCAAGTCAAACAGACAGAAAACGAACCATAACATTCTTATATTCCTAGAAGCATAAAAAGGAATTGAGAAGGCTTATCTATATTGTAGTGAATCTACATATTCGTGTGAAGATTGTGAATAGCTCTGTCATTTATTCAGAAAAGTACACCTCAACTTTATGTCGGTATTTACTGGTTATTCTGTTTTATTAACATTTCCTTTTCACAACTATATTACACTTTTAATATTGGATATATTTGGCGTTAATTTTGTAGAAATTCATTATTCACAATTAAATGAAACAACGTGATGTAGTATTATTTCTACTTTCTTTAAGTTCTTTACCACTTACAAGTGGTAAAGTACTTAAAGAAAGTAGAAATAATACTACATCACGTAGTTTCATTTAATTGTGTACACTTTTAATATTTGTCGTATTAAAAATTGCCGGGAGATTTAACTTCTAAATACTTTTAAACTTTTTATAACACTGCACTAGGCTTAGTTTTAGGGTTCCATAAATTAAATTGAAAAACAAAATATTTATAATATCACTGCCGCGTCTCTCTGTCAGTCCGGCGGTTGTGTGGGGTTGTCATTATTATAGCGTAAAGTGTATATATTTTATATTTTTTCATAGTGCTAAGGTGGAGCATTCAATCCTTACCTTATTTCAAAAACTACTGAATCGAAATTTGTGGTAAATTCTGACCTAAAAATTACAGGAAAGCTGTAGCAAATATCCTGAAAGTTATAATATTTGAAATATGTATTCACAGATACATGTTTTTAAAATTTTACTTACCGCATATAGTAATTTTACTGCAAGTGTATATATTTTCAAAATATGCAGTTAATGTATTTCCTAATCATTGTAAATAAATAAAATTTAATCAGGGAAAATAAAAAAAACAAATTGAATATTCACCAACGTTTGAAAACTACTATTATCAAATTTATGAAGGAAGATAGGAAAGAGGTGAGGGCACATCTTGAGATGGAGGGAAGGTACAGAGAAAAGGATTGGATATATTTTATCGATTGGCGAAATGGTTGCAGCTCGTGAGCTTAGTTTATTGGAGAAGGATTGTGAATATCTGTAAAGATTTTCCATTCCAGGAGTGAATAAAAGATCGATTATTTTGGGAGAAAATGTGTATAAGAAACTCTAAATTAGTTTCGTTGTCATTAACACATTTTGCACTAAATTATTAAAAATAAATTAAATAATGACTTAAATAATGACTTTTTCCTTCTAAATATTGGCGTTTAATGTTAACGAGTTCATACTGGAAGTCACATATTAGATAAGCTATTGCAAAAGGTATAATGCATCCTCAAGTATTCGTAATGAATATAATCTGTTGTGTAAATAGGGCGGCATACGCTAGGGGCGGGATGTAGCGCGCGCGTAATCCGTGGTGGCGTACGAGCTGCTGCCCACTGCCCACCACCCTGGGCTATTTGAATAGAGCCAGTAGGGACGATTCATTCGATTAAATCAATGCTTCGTTATATAATGTATATGTAACTCGTGTTAAGAATAGGAATAAAGTAGTTGACTAAACCTAAATGTGCTATTTTGAGTAAAATATCATGAAAATAAACTCTCCACTAATGAAAATAACTTCTCATCACCTTGTACCTTAACACTATGATTAAGGAAATAAAAAATATTAGCAAAATACTTCATTGTTGATAATGGGAAATTTGATAAATTCTATTAAGCTCATCGTATATGCTGTAAATTACATAATATATAAATAATGTTGTTAACATGTGAATAATGTTATCGCATTTCTAATAACATTTTTCAGCAAATATATAACAGTGTAATTGAAAATTACTTGGACGTGAGTACTAACACCTTTATAACCATACATTTTCGTTTTGATTTTGTAGGGCAATCGAATGGATTAAATTGTGTCGCCGATTAGCTGTGTATGTCATACATAAATCAATTACGACCCAGCTCTGCAGGCTTCTTGATAATGATCCATTTAAGTTCTCCATTTGTGATCGTCATACTAGGTATTGTAGAAAGGGTAATAAAATCTTTCATTTCTTATTGTCTGATCTCAAAAAGTGTTTTTTGGTTGTTACCTAATTTTCAGTGTTATGGTTTTTATGAAACATTATTTTATGCCACAGGATATTACATGTTTTTGAGGTTTATAAATTGCACGTTCACAAAGTGCAATAATATTTTAAATTAAAATAATTTTTTTGCCGTTCTATATTATCTTTTAACATACTTTTGCTTATGGATACTACCCAGCGTAATCTGGACAATAAAGTAAGTTGAAACGTTTATTGATTGACATTATCTAAGTCGACAATTTCTTTAATACCATTAAAATACTCGAATAAGGATATATTTTTAGATTCTGTATACGGATTATATAATATTTAGTCGTCATTAGATTTAGTGAAAAGGGAACGTTTATGTTGTAGTATTATACGTTTAGTACGAAAGTTTTTGCAAGCACTAAATTCTAGATTTATCGCCTTGAACCTCTTACATATCTGTCTACTTGCTGAGTTTTCTTGCATTATTTGCAGTCATAAAGAAGAAGAAGGTATACTTTATAATTAAACCCTTAATTAAATTGAATATTTTTCATTAAGACTTTAAAAGTAAAAAGGTTTTTTTTAGTCAAATAATGATATCTAAATTCTTCTGCACATCTATTGACATTCTAAATCCAAAAGCTAAACGTAGTATTACTTTTAAATTGTCTAATGAACGTTACTTTTATTATAATCAGGTTTAATTTTTCTGATGAATTATGTAATAATTCTATTTATGCTCATAAATATTGCAAGGTTTGCTATATTCTAATGAAATATTTTGAAAATGCTGTCCACAATGTTGCACATAATCGTTTTAAACCAGCCAGCTGTACGAACCGCTCCATCTCTGTTACATAGACTTGGGTACCGTCGAAAGGACAATGAAAGCAGCAGTGTAATTTTGGCGCGATCCAGTTAAGAAGCTCAACTCGATGTGTGAATTGGAGCTTAATATTATAGGATACTAGATTGTAGTTAACATTGATGGAGAGCTTTTAATATTAAAAAGCCTCGAAGAATATAATTCTTCTTGTTTATATATATCTGAGTTATTTTACCTATTTCGTTAAAATTATTAATAATATGTTGGAGATAAGGAAAATAATATAATGTAATTTCCCGGAAGATATATCCGGTGTAAAGTGCAAAAATTTTAGGCTTTACAATATATTTTTTTTATTGCTGGTGTAGTAGCAGAAATTTCTATACCGAAGATAGTTCTTAAGAAATTTACGAAATCACTGTTAAAATAACAGCGAGTTAAAAAACCTTGATTTTTTTTTATAATTGATTGATTAATGTACTTGACTTGCGAATATCGTCAACAAGATGAATGCTTGATGCAATACGTATTTGTTGAAGTCTGTGCTCGATACGATTCCGTTATAGGTGAATGAAATATTTTTTAAAATATTTAGAAAAAATTTAATACAGTTTATATTTAATAAAAAAGTTTTATATACTTTTAGAAAAAATTGTCGGTGATTATGTAAAAAAATTATTTAGCTCCATAGCTGTAGCAAAATATTAATTTTTTTTAATGTTTTCGTTCATATATGTAAAACATGGCAGAATATTTCCTTTGTGTCCACCGTTAAATGGAGTAATATTGGATAGGCATTTTAAAATGAAATTGAGGTTTCGTTAATAATATTTAATGTTTAAGTCTCGTTTCTGGAATTTGAGTAGTAGTACTAGCATTTGAGTAGTAATCCAATTTAAAATTATTTTAGTTAATTTGCATTAACAATTTCAAGATATCTAGATTATCATGGAACACTATTTTATGCGTGTTCCAATAGGCATGTAGTTTGTTCTTTTTTAAATTATAAATAATGAATACACACAGAGTTCATAGTGATATTTAGAATACAGTGAGCATTACTAGTGAATACTTTACTGAATATGCACTTGTTACATTTTTAATCCGTACATCCCTGACGAAGGATTCTTCATTAAGTTTAGCACTGGGAACCGTTGCAGTGGTTCGGGAGTAGAATACAGCAGTTTATTATCGGCTTTAAAAGTGGAAATAAATTTTATGGAAAACTCAGTATAATTTTCTATAGCTTCATGCTTTCTGTACTAGAAAGCATATTGGCAAGCATTTTTATCTCCCAACGCAGATTTTAATTTATTAATTTTGCATAACAATGTTCTGTCGTATAATATATATTTAATATGATAAAATTTAGTGTAAATATTATCGAGATAGGGGTGTTTATTATTATCAGGAATTTATAAATATTTTTTTACGGATGTCATACGAAACGAGGGGGTTATCAGATTTAATTTAGCTACTTTTGATCGTAATAAGGAGTTCGTTAACTTTTTATTAAACAAAGCCGGGGCGACCAGTTGGTATAAATTATTTTGCGACAAGTATTGAAATAAAAAACTTAATAATAATTTTACAGCCTTTAAGTAAATATATTTTCCGACTATCAGGTGAAAATCGCTATATATAGGGTATACACTTATTTTTAGCGACGAATGTCTATGTAAGATTGGGTTGAAAGGGCCTGTAAGGTCAACGGATAATGGAGCCGTCAGAGGTATTGCCCTTGTTTGGTTACGGAGTATTGTCTCTGGGGGAGGGACCGTGAATAAAAGAAGCGAGACGTATTGTGCGAAAGGTTCATTTCAATCTCAGGATGCGAATCTCGAGTGCTATTCGTCCTAATACACTTTCGAATACAATACGTTTTGTAAGAAGTACCTGTATGAAAAATTCGACCAACCCTAGGTCATTATGATAATAACAGGTGAAGAGAGAATTGTTATATATCAGTCGAGCGTTTCTATCAGTTTTAGTATAAAAATATCATTGAACAAGTAGGCAACTTTCGTTTTTTTAGAGTATGAGTAGATGATATATTCATTTCTTACATCATAATCTACTACTGTTATAGATAACATAAAGGATTTTTTTTAAAATATCGATTATTTTATAACCCACAAATCATAATCGAAACAAGGAGCAGCATTTAAGAACCTTTAGTTAATTTATGATTCTTGCATGATAATTCTTATGATAATCATGTAAATATCTCAAATTATATCACCCGATTAATTTTGGAATATTTAGTATTACAGGTTTAGTATTGGCCGATAAGCAAGGAAACTGATATATTTAAAAAGGTTTTATTTTTTTGAAATGTATTAGAGAATGAAGTGCTTATGGCCTTTTTATGAGGGTTTAATAGCAAAATGGTAAATCCGAATCTTTTATAATATCGTCATATTCATTCAATTTGTGCGTCTGTTAGTTACAACAATATACCTCTTTCTGTTTAATGGTGAAATGTCACAGGAAGACGTAGTTTAATTAGGTGAACACGTAGAAATAAAGAAAAATATTTTTTATTTTTTTTTCGCGTAATTCCGTATACTATGTATTAATCTAGGGGATCAAACCTTTATTTTGCTTTGATCGCTTGAATAGGGTGTTAACTAAGAGGGTTTTTAAAATAGTATTAAAAACAACTGGTAATATCTTTCGCAAGGTATGAGTCATTCAAAGCGTTTTGCCGTCTGTTTAATTCCCTAACTTTTTAACCACTTACGTATAAAATATAGGACAAAGGCACTCTAAAAGTACTTTAATGCAAAATTATTTCGACAAATATACCAAATGTATTTAGTCAATATTACGGAAAGTAATATCAATATGTACAAATGCCGTCTTTTCTCGAAACATATGTTTTGCGAGTTCCTCGTTTTCTTTTAAATAGACTAATTTTTATAATAGTTAGTGATGAACGCAAGTGTTGCTTCGATAGTTAAATATATGTATATATACAAATATATGTAATATTTTTTTAAATATGTGTGGGTAATAAGCAATAACGGTTTGAGTGAATGGAGTTGAGATATATTATGTACATTTTTCAATTAACCTTTTAACAGTAATGGTTTAAAATTCACATTAAAACAATCTATGAAAATATTACAGATAAGTTAAAAATTAAAGAACAGAAAGTTTTTCCCCTGAAATTCGATTACACTAATTGCCCATGGATGAGAATGTCCATTGCAAATACATTATTATTTAACTTCTTGTTTCTCTTTTGGGTGTCGAAATATGTATTTAAATTCGCAATTTGATTACGTCTAGTATAAGTATTTTAATTTACTATATAACTAGATTATATCTTTAGTTAAAACGAAGGCATTATTAGTAATAAATGCTCATTTTAGGGAGCATATTTTTGGTCTGGAGGCTGGACTAATGAATAAATTTCCCTATAAGTCATATCGTAATTTTATCCTATATGCTATTTTATTTTGTTGATTTAAAGTATGGCTCATTAATCAACCAGGGCCATGAGTAAGCCAACATTTGTGAAGTTTAATTTTACTGCTCCAAGTATTATATGCAGTTGTTGCAACCCGATTACCGTTATTACTATATAACATTAGAATTATGAAGACGTTAGAATTTGAATATATTTGGCGTTAATTTTGTAGAAATTCATTGTTCACAATTAAATGAAACTATGTTATGAAGTATTATTTCTACTGTCTTTACCACTACCTAGGTTAGGTTTGTATTACAACATCTTCAGGTAATCAATACTAACATCATGTAGTTTCATTTAATTGTGGACGTTAGAATTACGAAGATGTTTTTTTGAATGAATATTCCCCAACATTAAATATTTATTAAGAAAATATATAGACACGTAAATAGGACACATCATATTGTAGACTTTGATAAAGATAAATGTCTCGGTAGATAAATTTTAAATGATTCGTTTGCACAGTATTGACTTCAAAGTTAAATTTCACTTTTCACAAAGTTAAAAAGTGACATTAGAAACATTTATGAAGGTACGCTGATCAAGTGATACTTACCCAGTAATTACTTTAACATTATTTTTTTTAAATAAAATTTTTGTTGAAATAATGGCCAAGAGGAATATTTTCAATTCTACGAATCTCTTGAATACGTGAATTTTATTAGTATGTCATTTTTTAAATACTATGTGCTCTTTAAGAGATACCATAGTTACAATTAACAGTGACAACATATTCAGTACGCAACATTATACCCCTAATATTTATAATTTACCCTATAATGAACAATGTTGTAAAAAGGGGCCAAGTTTTTATTTAAAATATTGAAGATAAAGGAAAGCCAAGAAAGATAAGAAATAAAGTGGCCAAGTTCACAAAAATCTTTTCCAGGGAAGTAAATTGACGAATAAGTTCTAGCTGTGTGAGTTTAAAGTTGTTATTAGTTCTAAATTCAATAGATGCTAACGGTTGAATTTAAATGTGATAACAACTTTAAAAATCAGCCAAAATCAATTTCCACATAAATTGTAATGTGCTATCAAAAACTAAACTTATATATGCAGCTGTTTTCGTACGTTATTTTTTTATTTTTTCTGACATTTGATTGATTTAAATGTACTCTAAACAACTTGTACCGCTTTAAAATTTTCTAGAACTGGTAAAAGTAGCCATAAGGTTTGATAATATATCAGTGTGTCAGTGAGTCATCTAAGAAATTACCGATTTTTAAATATAATATTTTAGGAACTACACTAGAAACAGACTCTATAGAAGCTGAATTGTAGAGGTATTTAAATAACCATGTATGGTTTTAAGCAAACGATGCAGTATTCGTAAGTGCATTATTGTAATTTTTCAAACTTGGCGATGCAGTGCACTCGGATAATAACCAAGGTTACAATGCATCTAGATAATAAGAAGCGTAATGTTCGAAATGACTACTTAAAATAAGTAAATAATACTACCCAAATATATAAGTACCGCCACTACTATTATGTTAAGCACCCAGTAGAATCGATATGACTGTGTGAAACTGGTATAAGACCATCTTTACAGATATATCGAGAGCATCGTGTGATGTAAGCAGTAACACACCTTACTGGATAGTTACTCTTAGCCAACGAAGCTGCGTTTGAGTCTATATGTTGCTACTCACTGATTACGGGGTAGTCACTTTTTCCGCCCGTGTTAATTGAAACTAAATCTTAACCTTTGTGCAAGAGTTAGCACATCTACTATATGAATTGAAATAGCTCCTTTCATCTTTTCAGCTCTTCAAAGTTTGCAGATGTTTAATTCTTCCTAAGATGGCAGCATTGTTTTTTTCATTTTTTATCAACTGTGATAAGGTATGAAACTCAAACAAAATCGTTTTGTTTTATTTAGTTTTGTTATGAGTTATCTTTTATACGGTTTATTATGGTAAAATTATAGGGGAAAAATATGAAGTGGAAAAATTGTAGTACACGTCCATAGTAAAACTAATTAAAAAACAGTTTTGAGTTTCACAGTTTTGAAGTTTGAAGGAAACACACAAACGCTTTTACGAAGATAAACTCAAAATAATCAAATGGTACTAACAATTGGAGTACGCATGAAGAACTTGGCTCTTAAACGTCTACCCAATAAACTCACTTAGAATGTAATTGAATATTTACGTCACAAATTCATTGTACTCAAGCCCAGATAATCTGTCGAAAAGTCCCGTATTATTTGTGAAAACTTTCCTATGAAAACCTTTCACGTTCCGCGATAATGTGGGTAATGTGCGGTTGGTGGTGGGAATTCAGAATGGGTAAGACGGATTCGATGTTCGAAGTTTTATTTATAAGTGGATCACGATGAAATGTATTGTCAGAAAGTACGTGCGAAGTTCTAGTACATATACGAATACACAACAACACACAACATATCGGAAAACTTTTGGCGAAAGGGTTTGTTGCGTTGATATTTTCAAATGATATTAGACACGTTACGATTTAAATTTAATTTACTATATTGATAGTCAATTAGAATTAATTAAAGTAATCGTATGCCACTATGAGGGTTTTACGGTACATTTGCAGATATTTTCCGTGGAAGGCTTAAAAGTTATATTCGATGATAATGTAGTGTCAAAAAGAGGAGAGATTGGGAAAACCTATTAAAAACATGGCCAAGTAGGTATGGGTATGTATATAAAAATGAGAGTGTGTAGTTGTCTAGATCTCTTTCATTTTTTGATGCAAGTGAACTGAAATAAATCCGATTGAACACTAATTAAATGCTGTTGAATTAAATTTTACTTCACTATTATTATAGGCCGTGTTGAAAATGGGCTGGAGGTAGAAGTTACAAATAGTCGCTTGTAGTAGTAACTTTTTACAACACAACACACTCGCCTATTTTTCTAGATCTTTTCAAAGTTTAATTTACTGCAGATAGTTGTACTACTGGGACTACTGGAACTTCTAAACATCCGATTTATATGTTTCCTAATAACTTTAATCATTTTATATACATGACATTTATTTACAAAAAAATTAAATAAATGAAATTGAATATAGTATCTATAAACATATGATATGTACTACATTTTGCCAATTTATGAAGGAAGATACGCCCGCCCTTCGGTGGGAGGGTGCAAAATGAACTGAGCGGAGAGAACTGAGAGAAGGGATGCGAGAGAAAGGGTGAAAGATAGAGATGGGGTGTAGTGATCACTCATATGTAAATGATTTTTCATTTCAGGAGCGAATAAAAGATCGATAATTTTGAGAATAAATGCTTATGAGAAATGTTTAAATAGATTCCTTGACAGTGACAAATTTATCTTTAGAAAATATTAAAGAACAGAAATAAGGTAGTAAATACTGACTTATTTTCTTAAAATTTCATGAAAATAAACTTCTATTATCATGACTTTATACCAGTATATAAACCTCTAAATTAAATGGTATAGATAGATCGAGGATATTTCACGTTTGCTTTCGTTCAAGGAGCATCATTAAAACTGGGATTACAATTGAATATTACTGTCACCCTCATATTATCGACAGTAATTTTTTTAAGATGTGTCAATTTTTTCACTTCCCTTTGAAATTATGATTTCGGAAACAAAGAAAATTAGTTAATTAATCTACCTTTGATAAAGGAAATTTGAAAAATTTTATGAATTTCATCACATGAAATATTTTATTTTTTGAAAGCTACGTGAAATATAAATTCGTGAATTGTATAGTGTACTTTCAAACGGTATTTTAATACAGAAACATATTTCCTTCACATTAAGAAAATTAAATTCAAATTGACTATCCTCATCTCATTTAGTAGTACATTACTTATAAGAATATCTGAATCAAAATATCTGAACAATTAGGTGCTTGAAACTTAAAGAAAGTCAGTACTTACTAATGAAGTTAGTGTACAAGTGACAACGCATAAAGGTATTATCATCGTATCTTTATGAATAACTTACTTTGTCCGGTAACGTGTATTATCGCGTGATGGGAGGTAAGGTTGAAAGGTCACTCATTACACTGAAAGGTCGTAGTATCTCAGCTTTATAGTATAAGTCATAGTGTACACTCAGTTAGTTATTTTTCTGTGGTAAGTTTTTTTCTGGTGTCTATATTTGGTATTTGTAAGAAGTGTGTCTAAAATATGCAATATAATGTAAGGATAAGATCAAATTTATTAAAGGGCATATTTGTTAAGTTTAGATATTTATATTCATATATATATATGTATATATATATATATATATATATATATATATATATATATATATATATATTTATATATATTTGATAATTACTTGTGCGAGTATAGTTGATTATGACCTGTGTCATTTGGTTTTCATATTCCGTTTGTGTCTTGCATTGGTTGTACTTTATTATTTCACAAATAACACGTTTTATTAGTTAATCTAGTAAATCTGTCCAAACATATAGGTTAGCACAGAGTAGTTAGTTTAAGTCAATCCTTTTTGACAATATTATTGTGTATCGCCTCCCGAGTAATTTATCAAGTTAACGTAGTCTGAGGGATTAGGCTCAGCCTGGGTTGCGAACATTTTAAAGCTGTATATTTCGTGATTCGCTGATCCTGCGATAAAAATACACAGGTCATTTTGTAGAATGTTAAACTATCTATAATTTATTTGATTAATCATTTTCGCGTAACTTACCGTTTACAAGTGGTGCATTAAATTTATCTAAAATTAGTTATTTTTAATTATGACTCAAACTATGCTGAGTATACTTTAAAATGTCAAATAGCTTGTAGATCACTTTTTGTTGCATACTCTATTTTATAAAATTAATGGTAAAAATGGGAATTTCTGAATTATATGTAACTACTTGACAACCTAGTAATTGCGTGAGTTTACACAAATATTAGAGAAAATCAGTGAAGGAAGGAAGCGAATAGCCATTGATTTCATGACGGGCACTTTGTGTTTGCCTCTTTTGGACGGATACACTTTTAATAACATGGTTAGAGTAAATTATCTTGCTTTTAAGTGAATAAGCTGTGGGATGAGAAGAATATTTATTATTAAGAAATTTTTATGAAATTATTCAAGGCAAGGAGAAATAATTTTCACCGCATATATTCACATAACGAAAAAAGCAATTTCATGGGAAAATAAGTTTAGTCAGTCTGTTGAGTACCTAATTATTAAAAATATAAAAACTTGAACAAAAGTCTTTAGGCTAGTTTTTGAAAAAAATATTCTAATTTTTATTTTTTATATATCCTAACTTTTGAGTTTAAAATAAACAAGGGGAAAATCATTAGAATTATTTATAACAAACTGCTTAATATTTAGTTTCAGTCGAACAGATGTTACCTATATTGATTTAGGCGCTATATCACCGCATTGGCTCTGGCGCAAATATATTTTCTTATAAATATTTTATGATTTCGAGTTTTCAAAGATTTATTAATGTAATGAAATAGATTTCGATTACTTAAGCTGTTACAGTATTTCCCTCACTCATGATGTTAATCAAAGGAGAAACAATTAGAAGTTTTTTATATCAAACTACTTTTTGAATAATTTCAACGAAAATTCAAGAACATTATTCATTACTTTTTCATATATTAGGGGAATGCTTTACATTCTTTGATTGAGGATTACGAATATTTTTTTTACTCCTTGCGGTACCAGAATAAACATTCTAGTATGGATTTAGTTTAGTTTAGTTTAATTGTAATGTTCTAAAATTATTTTATACAAGTTCAACAAACTGCGCTTCGTAAAGTAGGCAAATGGCGGGTGTAGAGAACCATTGAATATTAATAGTTAAATTACTATTCATAAGCTCCCGGTAGCCTAATGTCTCTAGTAAGCTATTAGTAAATAAATTAAAGCTCGTCTGGAGTTCGCTGAATTAGCCTTTATTGGGATGTAACTGTTAGCTCCGTCTATTTGGCTTTCGTTGCAACTCCTGTGAACTGTCATTAGCTAATATTATAGGTAGAGCTCTCTCTCTCTCTTTCAGAGAGAGTTTGAAAGTTCCTACGAGTTACTGAGAAATTTATGTGTCAATTAAACTAGACCAATATCGAACCGGGAAAATCGACCAGGTTTACTACAGTCTTAAATGATATTTGAAGGGTGAATTGTTAGAATGCGGGAATATTAAAGTTTTTATTAAGTAGTTGCACCAGCGTGCAACTAGCTTGCATTTCTTTATTATGTTTTGTTGGCATGACAATATTTTAAAATTAATAATGCTTCATAAATAAGATATTGATTACGCTTTCATAAGGACCAAAAAGTGATAACCCATGAACTTAATAACAGCATGTTTTGCTAGCTCTACATAAATACGTACTGTGACTCAGGATTTAGTTTCATTTCAGTATAAATGCGAGATTATTTTGAAGGTTTTGTTTCGTCTTTTCAAGAATTTATTTGTCAAATTTTATCGCATTTCAAACTTTTACATTTTGTGATAATTGGTAAATTAAAGATTTTGTCTGCTCTTTTCGTGGCAAAGATTCGATCAGTTCTGGAGTGTACCCAGTAGCGTTTCCTATACCCTGATAGGCAGTGATGGTACTCCTATTATTATTATGTAAATAAAAATATATTATTAAATAAAACCATTATTAGGAATAAAATAAATTTCGCAATCTTACTTAAAATGATGACGAAATTAACTACTCATTTCGTCTTTCTTAAAAAAAAGGGACAGTGCTAAGTAGTACTGGAACTGACCATTAATCTTGATGATTTCTAGTGCAGGTTTTGGTTAAGCTTCTGGGACCTAAAACTAAGAAAAAATCATTCAAATCCGTCCAATGGTGTTCATATATATTATGCTGCACTCAACTATAAGATATTAAAATTTTATTGGTTAACAATAGCTTGACGCGTATTGGATATCTCTTCATATATTTCTACTGGTAATTCTAAGCCGAACTGTAATATTTTGAAAGCATTTATTACTTTTTAAAGACGTATGAGAGAGATCAAAATGTTATGCCGACTCGAAAAATTTGTACAATTTTTAAATCTGGGTACATTTATATTTCTAATTAATTGTTTAAATCTACTTAATATTAAAATCAAGTTATTAAAATATTAAGTATATTCTTAATTTTTTTATTCATTGCATGTCCAATGTTCGAATGGGGTACTTATTATGTATAAGGTATTTTTTTTCAATTATCCTTAGCTAAGAGATATAAGCAATCAGTTATGAGTTATGAGCACTTTCAAACGTAACTTATGATATTCATAAATATTCATAACTAAAACTTCAGTTTCCGAAGATACTACGAAATATATGTATATATATATATATATATATATATATTATATATATACATATACATATATATATATATATATATATATATATATATATATATATATATATATATATATAAATGATTAAATAAATAGTTTTTTGTGTACTCAACAAATGAAATATCTATAGAAATGTACTATATATGCGCCTTAGCAACAGTGCGCAGCTGAGTGTAACAAAGGTTTTATACACATTTCGACAAGTATTGTCGAAGAGTTGATATTTCCTTACAATTACATGAAAAACCGAATTTTACCACTTATTTTCATCAAATGCATTCAATTAATTTGTATTAGAAATGATTTTTAAGTGGTATTAGGTACGTAATAACAACGACAATACCACAGCCATCTTTCCACTATACAAGAGTGACTTTATACGTACGTTTTAGCATCGGAACTACCAATGACATCAAGATCATTCGACATAAATTGTCTTAAATGGAATCATCAATAAAAATCTCAAATATTTGGGACTCTAATTTTCCATTAAAGGGTTATTTTTCGCTCACATTATTTTTAATTACTTAATGTATCTTGTAGTGAAATTTATTAACAAGGATAATAAATATTAATTAAATACACAATTTTCGTAACAGTAACGTGATACCTTAATGGGCAATATAGAGAATGAGTGGTGTGTTATGGGTATGACAAAAAGGGAACAGAAACGTGAAAAATAAATTGTTTACGCGTGATCTGTTTAAATTTTATTTATTTATCATTAAAGTGAAATTATTTTGGACGCGATGAAAGAAAACGTTCTTCATGCAATGTTTGAACATCAGAATGTAATGAACCTATCGCAAGAAGTACGGAAAATAGTATTTAGGCTAAAAACCGATAGGGATCGATGAACACGATACAATAAGACAAGAAGTGTACTCGTGCGCGAAAACAAAAATGGCGCTCACTACTGCTATCAGCTGTTTCGTACGTTATGTCAAAAATAAACTGTAAAAATTTTGCGGGAAAAGACAGGAAAATTCCGCTAAACTAATGCTATCAGCTAGTTTGTAGGTTACGTTTCCGTTACTGATTTATTAATATTTATGATTGGTATATTAATAATTTTGCTTATACTTCATCCGTTAAAACACTAACGACATATGTACTTTATTTATAAATCCGCAATATAGTTGTCGTAAATATAATTTACAACAGGAGCAATACAGCCGCGTTTAGCCATGTTCTCGTGGTTTATTTAACGAGGTTAATAGGGAGTCTTCATTTATAGCACAGTCTAATTGAATTGTCTATCTAAATTTATATGAAGATATTATTTTTATATTATAAATTTACATATGTATGTTTATATATATATACATATATATATATATATATATATATATATATATATATATATATATGTATAGATATATATGTATATATATATATATATAAAACTCATATCAAATTCACAAATTTAAGTAATTAACCGTCTAATTGAAGTATTTCAATATTGAATATATTTAGCGTGAATTTTGTAGAAATTCATCATTCACAATTAAATGAAACTACGTGATGTAGTATTATTTCTACTTTCTTTAAGTTCTTTACCACGACCTAGGTTTCGTTGTATTACAACATCTTCAGGTGGGTTATTAATCTTTGCTAATGAAGATGCTGTAATACAACGAAACCTAGGTCCTGGTAAAGAACTTGAAGAAAGTAGAAATAATACTACATCACGTAGTTTCATTTAATTGTGAATTATTTAAATTATTTTAATGATATCTGAGAAATATTTGTTTTTTCAAAAATGTATTCTAGCCTTTTATAACATTTTCTCTTTTACTCTCTCGGCCGTTTTACACCGTACCATATACTTTCAAATTGAGATTTAGATCGGCAAAGAAGTCTTACTTTTGTTCCGTGTGCTGAGTTGCACGCGATCAAATATTATATATTTTTTGCTTGGGTGGTAAATTGGTATTGAATTGAATTGGTGGTGAATTTTTGTATGCTTTTGTTAGCATATAAATATATAATGAATCTCTATTGCAGATATCTTATTAAGGATCCTATAAAGGAAAAAAAGGAAAAATTAAGAAATTAAGCTTTGTGAATGCCAGTTGAAAAAAATATTTTCAAAAATTCGGTTTTGGAGGTTACCATTGAGCATAAAATAATTATTTGTTGTTTTACGATTGTTTCCAAAAGAATAGATTAGGAAAAAATCAACACAATCTGTGAGTGTGTATTATATTAACGATGAGGTCATTTTTTGAGAAATAGGTAACATATTTTTGGCAAGTCTGAACCATAGATGTGCAAGTCCGACTAATACTTAAGTGTTTTACTTGTGACAATAGGAAGGAAGAAATAATCGTGAGCGTCAAAAAATGGATGTCGAGATTTTACTGCAAATAGACTACAATACTTTAGAAGAGTAAAAATCAGAAAAATAAAAAATATGTGTATAAGCGTATGTTACCTGACCAAATTTCCTTGAAATTGGCTTGCCGTTTGAGAGCTTTTCCTAAATAAAATGTCTTAAAATTTCTTTTCTAACCTCAAAATTATAGGTACGTGCCTAATAAATGTAAATAATTATGGTAGCGTAGAAATTCCAACGTAACTCGATCAGCTTATTTCGGCATCAGTGCAAGGAATAGTCAATAAATCGGATTTCATTTAACATCTGTTCGTCTGTTCATTGTTACCCGCCTCTGATGTGGAATTGCATGAAACCCTTTTCACACTGAATACAAAAAGGAACAAGATTGCGTTCCAGTGGAGTGAATTCATAAAATTAATATCAAGTTAAAGGCCTTTTTTTGTGGCCTGCCTTGAAAGAGAGGGAATTTTTGATTGACAACTTTTGTATTTCTGAACCATTACAGTAATAAATATCAGTTGATAAAATACTTTATTACCTGTGGTATAATGTCTGTCATGTTACTCTACACAGCAACTCGGATGAAAAGTAAGTCGAATCGATTATAGAATGGATTAAAATTAAATAACAGGTTTTTTTTAGGAACCTCTATGATTAATAAACTAACATTTCAAAAACATCGATACGGTATCATTGTGTTAATTAATTCTGAATAGATAGAAAAAAATAAATATGCGTATTATTGTTTATTAAGTTATTAGAAAATAAATTCTGGATCAAGAAAAAATGAAATATTCAAATCGTAGATACCGTAGCTCTTCGCAAAAATTATGACAAGAACATTTTGTTCATAATTAAACTCCTTCATTAAAATTAATCTACGTGTATATTTGTTCATTTGCCAAGCAACCCAACAGTTTCTACTTCTACAATTGTCGTAACAAGACTTATATCACTTTCCTAGAATATTTGCGCATGTTATGTTGCGAAATATCCGGTGCATTTTCACCGAGCTGTTGAATAATGAATGACATGTAACGAGAGAAAGCGGCAGTGAGAGCGTGTGCACTGTGTGTTGCCACGCGCTTGCAGTCCCGATGTGATGTTTGCAATATCTGTTCGCTATCATGTGGTTCTTACAATCAGTATGAGTGTTGTTTCTTATATAATAAATTAGAATTGCTTAAATATAAAATTACAATTGCTTAAATATAAAAAAATATAAAATGTGATGAAAAGTGCAAAAATAATACAAAACACCGGAGAAATTAACTTTTCGGACTCGCGTTACCAGGATTATCCACCACTCTCTTTAAAGGCACACACACTTGGATAAAATGATGTTTTTTTTAATTTAAAGGTTGTGATATTGGTTCAAGATTTTATCATTTACAATTTATTTTAAAGTAATAAAGTATTGTAATAACTAAATATCTTCTGCCTGTATTAATCGCAACTTACCTCTAACTACAGTCAAACACAATCTCAAAATTTGTTATTTAAGTAAGCATATTTACAATATGATCAGGAATTATCTAAGTATAAGGGTTACCTAGGCAGAGGTCGGTTTCCTATATCGTATACTTTTAACATCAAACATTTTTTTTTATTCAAAAGCACTTTTCAACGATATCCCATAGTTTCCTTCCTATACTTGCACTCGCAGCCAGGGAAGTTTTTTTTGTCATTCCTTTAAAAATTGTATAAAATTTTAAATACCACTCTCAATTTTCAATTAAAGCAATATATCTGTCAAATTTAAATATATAACTTATTTGGCTTAGAAGTTACATATCTACGACATATGGACGGACAGACAGTGTTGTCACAACAATAGCGTTCCCTTTCTATCCTCTGGGTACGGTATCATAATATAATTTTAGAAGCTCAGTATTTCCTCATGCAGAGTTCATAAAGTTAAGTTTTATGAAAATTTATTCTAAGTCCTCGTCTAAGTTTTAGTCACACCCGTTGCTACTATGCAGTAGTGAAAGGTGTGACTATAACTTAGACTAGGAAAATAATGCATTTTTAGCTTGTGCAAGTTTTTGTGTGAGTTTCTCCTGTTTTGTAGGTACGAGGTAAAAGTAAAAATATATTGTTTATTTATAAATATATTTATAATATATAATTTGTTTATAAGTTTGACTTGTATTTTGGTGGAAGAATTATTTTGGGTCAGTAGGCTGAGCCTTCTTACAACGTTTCTCACCCGAATTTCGTAGGAAACTTTGTAATGAAAGAATGATAAACTATATAATAGTATTTATAATAGTATCTTCAAAAATTTTTTTGTCCCGTTAGCATGTGGAGAATTACTCCTAGTCTCCTATTGACATTTAAACCTAGTTTCATTCGAATTTGGAGATATATTTAATATATGTCCTTAATCGAAATATAAATTTCTATAAACTACTAGAAAATATTTTAACGAATGTAAATATTGCGGCTAAAATATTATCAGTTGTAGAATTAAATTAAGTCCTTTCCCATTTCGACGTTCGATTTTTTCAATTCTTAAAATTTTTTTTTACCACAAATTTTTGCCTTTTATTTGTATAAACAAATTATAGCAGTAAAATCTCACGGTGAGAGTTTTTATATTTTTGTAGTACGAAAGGTAAAACAATTTTATAATCTTTCCAATATGGGAAATATTAATATATTTTCATAAGATAGATCACATAATTGGCGTTTGTGTTGAGGCATTCTTAATATCTGTATATTACTTAATACTATGAATTAATTAGCACTTTTTAAATAGCTTGTATTTTAAGTCGCGGTAATCTTATTTAAAAATATTTAAACAGATTTTCGTCTCTGTAACATCTATAAAGTCACCAATATTCTATTGTGATTCCGATAAACACAGTCGGTAGAATACGCCAGATCAAATTTAACAAACATATCGATCCAACGCTTGATATCCATCACGTCGCTAGGGAAACCGTGTTGAGATATTTTTTGCGTCGAGTTGTTACAAGTGAAATATGACGCGCGCAGCACATAATAATACGCCGGAGTACTCTACAGACAATAAAGATTCAGGTCACTAAACCAACGTATACTCACTTTAACAGTAGGTTGTGGGTTTCAGCAGTATATTGAAGGTTATGAATGAGGAGTATCGGTATGTGACGGGGGAACGATATAAAAAAAGATAAGTCTCCTGAAGGAGAGTTTTATTATTCTAGAAAATATCTTGACGTCGGTTTTTTCGAAGCGTCGGGTTTAATTTTTATTACGGTAATTATGGATTATTATTACGGTATTTTGATTATGGTAATTATGATAACTATGGATTACGTTAATTATGGATTATTATTATTTGAAATAATTTTTTTAACTTATATCAGTCTATCACATCCATTTCACGTTTAAAACCATCATACACAATTTACAAAGTACATTAAGTTCGAATAAATTATGGAAATTTCGAAATTACGAAAGTTTGAAAAAATTATGGAAAAAAAGAAAAATGAATGCTTATGTGATTATTAATTATGGTAGAATCAATTTTATATTATGATCTATAAAGTAATAGGTAATTATAAATATCAATATTTAAACAATCGAATCTGGGTAAAGAAGATGGCCTGATTTTAAAACGGTGATCTTAAAAAAAATGTTTTAATATAATTAGTAAGTAAAAACTTGTTAAAATAAATACTAAAGGTTTTGTTTAACATTTTATATTTTTAAATTCCGTTTTAGAAAAAGAGTTATGCAAGATATTCCATCCCACTAATGTTTCAGCAAAGAATTTAAAAATCGGAAAAAATCAACGTACCAGCATTTGATTAGAATAATTAAAGTATTTCAAAATGTCACTTTTTAATTGCAACACAGTATACGTGTGGGATCACTTAAAAGATTAATTTACAAGGATTAAAAAAAAATAATTTCAGAATTTTACGTGAGACTGCTTTAGAGATATTACCGAAAATATCTAAAAAATATGTTTCCTTCATCCCAATCTTTCTTGAAAGTTATTAGCAGTTTTACTCGATAATTATAGCAATGCTTCTAAATCTCATGGTTTTTTGAAATATTAACGGTATTTTTAGGCCTGTGATAAACATAGTAGGCTACATGTTTATTTGCATCTAATTGTGTACGGAACCTTCTTGTATCAGGTTTAACTTTATTTAAGTAAGGTCCTTATTATGAGTCGAAATAATTTTTTTAACATATAATCAGTCTATCACATCCGTTTAACGTTTAAAACAATCATATACAATTTTCAAAGTACATTAAGATATATTTTCCATGCGATGTTCTATCTACATTTACGTCAAAGTTTATATCAAGATTTTAATAAATATATATCGTTATTCTTTTACACTTATTCTTTTATAATCTACGTCGATTTTCACTCTAAATAAAAAAAAACAAGGTGAACTTTCATTTTTATTATTTCCATTACTAGTCCTTCCTAAATAATAGTATTGAAACGAAAAACTTTTTTATTGTTTTTAATATCGTTAGAACTTTTTCCACCCTGACCTTCGGATCGTTCGAATATTTATACTACCAGATTAGAGTGACAATAAAGGCAGTATTAAATATTAGATTGGCTAATAAATTTTAGCTATGAGTTGCTGAGTATTTATTAAGTTTGTCGTCAAAGTTGTCGAACGTTCCAGAATATTTTGCTTATTGGCGGTAAATGGGCGGAGTGCGTAGAGTTAATGGCACTTAGCGTCTTCTAGTCCATTATATTAAAGAAAATGTATATAAATGGACGATAAGCATGAATTATTTTTCTCTACGAGGTAATGTTTGTTAACAATTATTGTTACTAAACGGTAACTTCGATTGGCTGAAGAGATTAGTAACTGGTGACGAGAAGTAGGCTGCTTACGATGTTCGGAAGTAAACGTCAATAGGTTAGCGCAGGACAAACAGTAGTTTCGGTAACCAAACTTGATCTAAATACTAGAAATGATTGAGAGTTGGTTCCGGATGGATGTACGGTGAATAAAGTATTTTGCTGGTAATCTCAATGATTAACAAGCTAAGTAGTCAATAAAGCAAACTTAATTTTTCCCATCATAATGCTATACCGTATTTAATTAGAAATTCTACATGTATACTCATGTTATTAACACGACATTTTTCTGTCACCTAATTACGTGTTCAGGGTTCTAAACAAGAAGTCACAGATTAAAAAGTTCTACAATAAATAAAGCCTTCAAAAAACCATGTCAATTTTTTTGATTCTACGTCACCAGATTTTTATGAAAGAAGGTATGTTTTTACTGACTACAGCCAACCCAATTTATGTCTTTCAGTTCCAGGACGAAGAAACTTTTAAATACTCGACTTCGTATGGTTACTATGTTGAATGCGATAATATGGAACTAGTTTTATCATGTAATTGAACGTTTACACATACATAAGTCTATAAACTTTATATTTAGTTGACTTTTATGTATCGATGAAGTCAAACTAAAATAATTATTAATGGAGAAGTAAATTTGAATTCAGTTTTGATGCTATTCATATTCGTTAATCGAAATAAGATCGATCTGCTAGTATAGTAAATTTGACGAATGTTAAACTGTTCCTTTATTATCGATTTCATGGAAAATAAGCTTTGATATAGATTTTTATGGAAAATATGCTCTAATGGCAACAGTGCTCAATTCGTATTAAAGATCCACTGAAATAGAATTCAGATAATTTGTTTCAAAGTCCCTTTAGGGTGTCATGAAACATTATTATTTTAAGTGGTAGTTGAGTGGGCGATGTGCGGTTGAAAACTAGCGACCAGAAAGGCAAGGGCGCGGTGAGGTTCGAAGTTTTATTAATAAGGGTTCGCGATGAGATCTGTAGCCGGAGGGTGTGTGTGAAGTTTGTGGGTCGATTGTAATAAATACGAGCACAAGATAGGGTGCGAGCGTGACGAGGCGATAAAAATGTGCTGTCGAAAGATCGAAAGTGTTTGGCGTGTAATGGATTTGTGTTCGGAAATAAAATTTAAGGCATTGATTGTAATTGTACCCGAGAAAAATAGAGCTCTTTGTTTACTTGAAAAGAAAACAAAAAAATGGAAATCTTAATCTTGGGCCACTCATGCATCTGTCGATTCATTATTCACATGGAAAGTTGAAATTTAACATAGTAATGGAGTGTTTTTTATATTTGGCCTAAAAAAGATTTTAATGAATTTTGGGACTAATATTTTTTAAGAACCTAAAAGTATTAGTTTCAACACTTTGAAGAGAGTACGTAAAAATGATTCCGATTGTGTGAAGTATAAATCGAAAGAGTGAATTAAAATGATTTTAAAACTATATTTATTTAGTAATTTTATATAAAATAGTTTATATATAATTTTATTGAAAATGTCACAAAAAATGTTTTCCCCAGAGCTTCAGAACTGCGAAAGTTAAAATTATAAAATATAGGATTACGAAAACTTTAATTAAAGTCTACCGAATATTTGACGCTGTATCGAAAATTTGACGCTGTATTCGCGATTTTTGACGCTTGTGAAAGATATGCTATTGAATATATTTGGCGTTAATTTTGTAGAAATTCATTATTAAAGATATGCTAGGCAATATATGAATATACTAAAAGTAATAAATAGTATTATAGTTTAATAAAAATGATATGTGGCTGCGAAAGTCTAAAATTGTACAGGTACCCAAATATGTACGAAACCCTCGTAGAGTGAATACCAATCCTTAATATATGTGAAAATTAAAAAAAAAGAATGACAACAGACGATTTGTGGTATAGTCAACCGGGATAAGAATAAACAAGTATCGAAAAAATAATGTTAATTAAATAAAGGGAAACGATTTTTCATTTCTTAAGTGATGTCCATAGAAAAGTGAAATTATGTAAATTAGTATTTTTGTCGCATATCTAAATATATGGAAATAAGTAAATACAAGAAAAGCGCGTGAATGTATTTACTACTTTGTCTTTTTTATGTACCTTCAAATGAATACATCTTGATAATACTATACTGTAACTACAATATCGACAAATTTAGCCTTCTGTATGTTTGTAACCTTTGCTGATCCAAAATGTTGCATGCTTTTATAAATAACGCGTGAACATATATAGAAGAAAAAAGGATAAAATGCAAACCGCAGTTAGTGTTTCATTTCAATGTGTGGAACATATACAGGTATTTCAAGGTACATGTCAAATTTAACTTTAACTACTACTAATTTAACTTACAGTTTTAATATTCTTTGATGAATATGGATTTTTTCGATATTTTTGGGAATTTTGCTAGAAATCTTTATTTCAGAGAAAAACACAAGAACATTTCTAATTACCAATATAATAAGATAACATTAGAATTTGCCTTTTCAAAACTGATCAATTTATTTTTTTACATACAAACTATTTAATTGGGCCACTTCCTACTAGTTTGGTGAATTTCAATTTTTATCATCAAATGGTTACCTAGATGTCGGTGGCAGACTGACAAATGTCGAGAATATTCCATAAGTGTTTACTTTTTAAAATTTGGTAAATGATCGTTAAAAATTATACTTTGTAAGCGTCGTTTCAAAAATCTACTCTTTGCTTAGAGTTGTGTACAATATATTAAAACTTACACAAGGTTGTATATTGGAGATTATACAAATATGAAGACGTACTTTAGGATATGTACAAGAAAACACATAATAGAAATAAAGCCTTATATCAATTTTTACAAAAATACATTGAGGAGGAATAGAATGTATTTTTTCCTCCTTTTTCCAAGGAAAAGGTGGAACCGAATGTAATTTTAAAGGAATTTCAGATTAAGATATTATAAATAACCGGAAGTAAGCTGGATGATGTAGGACCTCAAATTAGGTTAGAATAGGTTTAGATTAAGGTTCTTAATAACATCAAAATCAAGGTCAAAATTTCATGAAAGAAAACAAATAAGGTATACTAGTCTGATATTACTAATTTAGCAAATAATTAAGTATAGAAACTCATCTTAGTAAAATATAATTGTCTGTTACAGATTTTTATTAGATGAATTGCAATAAGTCAGACGGTTGAGCATAAAATTCAAATGTATTTAGTAAAAAGTGTTTTTTAAAAGTTATGTCTTTTGGTTGTATCAGTTGTTCGGAATGATCCGAGGGTTTTCTACTTTATGACCTAGAATTAATTGCTTTCATTTTAATTACGGTTTAAAGTAGTATAATATCAATACCTAGTTCTCAAATAATTGTGTTACATAATCTATATTTTTTTATGTTACACCTTTTATGGAACTGAATCTTATTATGTTGTACATAAGATTATAATCTCGTACATAAGATGTAATTAAATAGTCACAGCCTAAGAATATTCCACAGGTTTTGGGATGATTACAAAATTTCTGACAGCGGGAATAAAGAAGATATATTCACTCTTATATTAAATATTACAAGCTTGACCAAATAATGTGATGTTGACTAAATTTTAAGCGCAAGAAAACGAAATACCTTTTGTTGTAAATATAGGTCACGAAATCGCGAACGACAATTTTGCCACAAATTGATTAAAAGCGCTTATTTCGAACGATACTCTGTATTTAATACGAATGTCATTCTATATTTTCTACAAATGCCCATAAATATTTAACAGTTCCAATATTACGCGGAAATCCCTCTGAAATCCGTGAGATAAATCGTAATATTAAAACCGCTGGCAGTAATTGAAAATCCGTTCGGTGAAAAACGTAAAGTGTCTGACCAAGGGAGGTCAGATAGCATCGGGTTTCCTGTTGGACCCAAAATAATTTATGTATTTGATGCAATTTATTGTCGGGTATACGTATTATGACGTGGATTTACGAGTAAAGATGCATATGAAATAGTTAGAGATGCCTTACTTTGCGTTTTGTGTTATTATGTCAGAATTATATTTTAAGAAAATAACTTAATTACATACTTATATCGATTTTTTATAAGCCACCCAATTATACTAACTTTAGTATAACATTTTATCCGATTCGTATTTTCCATCGAAAGTAGCTTATAACTGAACCAATTAGTATAAGAGCATGGCGGAAAAAACATCTGATGTTATAATAAGATATGGCGCCATTTCATTTAAAGTTCAATTTAATATAACTATTGTTTATGAAATTAAACTAAGCTGTGACGAACATTTTTTCGAAACAAATTTCATTCATATTGATACTGCTTACCTCTTGGAGAGTTTCTTGTAACCGCGTGCCTGCGACATTGTTCCTTACTTGGCTTCTGTCAAGATTATAATATATTCCATTAACCACATTGGAACAACATTACCACTATAACTTTTTATTCTATGTTTATATCTACAAACACCAAAGACATATAAGGTATTGAATATATTTGGCGTTAATTTTGTAGAAATTCGTTTTAATTTAATTTTTCACAACTAAATCACGTGATGTAGTATTATTTCTTCTTTATTTACATTATTTACCACGACCTAGGTTTCGTTGCATGACAACATCTTTAGGTGGGCAATTTTTAAAGATGCATAGATTTATAAGTTTGCGTTTTTTTTTCTTTTATATTACGGAATCTTAAAAAGTAAAATTTTGAATTTATACTTAATAGAATTAACTAAAAATTAAACTTTCTCACAATCAGTTTGTTGGACAGACTATGTTGAAAATTGGTGATACCAATTTTGTGTTTATTATATTTAGTTATTATATTATTATTTTAAAATTTTTAAACATTCGTGTTTATGGAATAGTCTTCGCCTCTAATTCAATTTCTCAGTGGTCATTATCTCCCTTAATAGAAATCAGTGAAGGAGATGTTATGCCCGCAATAACGTAATTGTGGCATAACTTTTAACGACCCTTTCTTCGTCTGTCTCGACCGTAAAAACTTGCCAGCGTACTTTCTTTTACAATTTGGTTTAATTTAATTTGGCATTTTGGAATGCAATGAGCGTAGTTATGTAGGCTGGTCGTGTTTTAGTGGGATACTTGATTTTAATTCGAATATTAAATGATCATCTTCGAAACAAGTGTAGGCAGAAAAGTGTCCTTGACTTTTTGGTGACACTTGGAAGTATTGTGCTTTTTATGGTTTTGTAATGAAACTGAAGTTTTAAATTTAGTAAAATATTATTAATTTAAGCATTAGTTTTTACATCTTTATATCTATATGTATGAAATTTGGTAAGTAAATATTTTAAATGGGTTCTCAATTAATGTGTAGTTATCTGTTAATTCGTTTTACTGTACTTATCCATACATTTAAAGTGGGGGTGATTTTTCTATTTTTAATTAAATTAAATTATTTCTAATTAAGGTTTACGAACATTTCTAGCAAAAGTATTATTCTGAAAAAAAATCCTTTACATAAGATATACGCGTAGTGTTCGCTAACGCTAAGTTCGATTTAGATGGTGCGTACAATAAATAGTTAATGCAGATTACATTATTTTTTTTGGAAATTTCACTTCTCAACTGGAAATCCTCTCGCCAACTAAAACATATTGCTGTATTATGCTAGTTGAGGATTTTTTAATCAAGCAGTTACACCATATTCTTCAATTGTTTTTCGGTAATTCATTTTTTTAACGATCTACTGACGATATGTACATTTGTGTGTACTAATTTTTGTGCATCAAGTAGCTGATAAAATTTCTACGGCGACCTTGAGCAAGTTTTTCTAATCGGTGTAGTTTATTTTTCATCTACATTTTTCTGAGGATATTCTTTGGGTCGAAGATCCTGTGACTTGTACTAGGTCTTGCATCATGTAGTGGCTGGAAATGAAAATATAATTTATTATTTAAATGTATTCTGCAGTTCATGCAGTATTTTGTGGTATGAAAAGTGGATAAAACAAGTTTATCATTGTCATATATACACAAATATTGAATATCAACCATGTTCTGTATACAGAAATAAATCGCGTAGTTATATCATTATCGTAAATAGGTATTACTTACCAACAGGCAGTTGTGAAGATAAAGCTTTGCTCTGATTTTTTCAATCTTTTTTCATCTGGTAAAAGTCGTTGGAATCGAAATGTATTGCAAGTAAGGGTAATCGGCTTCTAATCATTTCGGTTCATTTATTTCATCCAAGCTTGTCGATGATATTTATCCTTCGAAATCCTGAAAATAATTTAAAATTAATTAAAGCCAATCATTTTCAGTAAGCTTCACTTCTAAAACATAATTATGTCAAAATATAAATAATATTAAATTATAACTTTTTCAAATGGAAACATTTTCTTGACCGCATGCAACACTATTTACTTTCACTGTGCGGTCCTTCGTATGCCGAGTTTTTGAACGCTGTTTGATAGTTTCTAAACACAACAGTGTTTATTATTATAATATTATTGAGTATGCATTACTTACTTTTCAAATAAAGCAACATTATTCTATTTGGACACTCGTCTCGAAACACTGTTACACTTTTTGATAACACGAGTCATGATTTTAAATATTAAAATAATATTTAAACACAATTAGCATCGTCCGGCGTCGCTTGATTATCGGTTGACGCGTATTAAGTCGACATACATACGACGTGTTACGATGGTGATATAATATTGTTTTATTGTATACATATATTGTTGGACTATCAATGTTTGCTTTTATACTTGTAATGTGATATATATATATATATATATATATATATATATATATATATATATATGTAACAAGTGGAAAAAATTCATAAGGCTAATTAAAATTGCAACCGGACAAAGTGATCCCTATATATGAGACTGGCCGCGAAAATACGTAGTTGGTCGGCTATTCAAGGCAGGAAGGGGAGATGCGACCGTCCGGGCGGTTGGGGCCGATATGCAATAAACATCGTTCTCTGGCCACGGGGGATCATAGGATCATAGTACACTCTATTTTTAATAAATGCGGAAGTGCGGCGCGATTGATAGGCTGACAGTTTCACAACAAAACGTATCAGATCTGTCCGAACATCGACATAGCCGAAAAGAGCGTTGGGACTGGAGGAACTAATAAACTAGACGTTCGGAATTTTATTTTGTGTGAATGAAAATTGAAAATCGATTTCCTATTGTTTCCCCTTCGTTTGAACTATGGGATTGCCCTGTAAGGTTATTTTATAATATAGAAACTGGGTCAGAACTATAATAGGATTTCTATGTTACAGAAAAATACATAAAATTGAAATTATAAAGAATCAAGTACAAGACTTCTGTGGTATAATATTCAGTCGAAAATATCTGTCAATTTAAAAGCTTGATTTTTAAGGAGCCACCGTTTTGAGTAAGGTCACAAGTTTTTATGTATTTAATTTACTTTTTTAAGAAAGTAAAAAAGGTAATTTAATACAAGGTTTCATAATGTGAAACTGGACTACAAAAAAAAGTTAGATATTGTAATTTATATTGTAATTTTGATTAATGTTTTGATAAAAATGGCGTTTTTTCCGGAAAGTTTAAAGCGAAGAGCAGAACAATCACGGGGCTTATCATACTCCTTCACACATTGTTACCAAACCGATTTGCTTTGTGCGTGTTCTTTCTTGTGTACCATGAATTCCAGAAATAAGGGATAGTTGTTGTCCTGGCAGAACACTTGAATTAAGGCTAAAATATGGGTGTCCCGGGAAATACGGGATGTCTGGCAACCCTAGTTTGGAGTCACCTCAAGTAGGCAACAGGTACTGTAGTTGGATTGCACATCAATTTATAATTTTAATATTAAAATCATTTGATGCGAAAACTTGTAATATTGGCATGTAATCTTAAAAGCTATCCAATTATATCACTCACTTCAGTATACACGTGCGTACTATAAAATGAGCTGGTCTTTATATTACTTGCGGATATTGAATTCCCTCGCAAGCGTACGCAAGCTGTAAGAATGTAGAGTTTCAAGCTAAATACGCAGCAATACATCGTGCCTCGAACGTATGAAGTCGTACACTCGTTTACGAGATTAAATGTGGGCGCGCGCTCGGATCGTGTCCTGAATGGCTGTACTAGTGTCGTTACTTAATAATTACCATTAATATTTCTATCCCATACGTAATTATTTTAGATTGCATTTATGAGATGGTAATAAAAATAATTTAATTTGTCTGTGTTACTGTAATAGTTTTATTATTTAGTTTACGTGAATTAAAATTGTACCGTCCCTTTAAATGGAGATAATTTATCGTTAAAATGTTATATTTAATTTCTTAATAATTAAGGCCTCAAATAAATGATGTCCCGTTTCTTTAAATTGTAGCCAATTATATTCTAATATATTAGTTAAGAAAACTTTATTTAGGACTTCTTAGTCAGTTATGTAACAATCAAGAATAGTTTTCTGACTGTATATACGAACGATATCAGTGACATGAAAGTTTGACACAAATTTGATTTTGAGAAAAATAAGATGCCGATGCCTATTCAAACACTACACATCGAAAGACTGTTGAGGTTTTAACTGTCAATTAAAATATAGACCGTATTACACGTATACGGTTAAAATATACAGTTAAAATATACATCTGGAAATGCCTGATAGACACCTACTATTACGTATACGGTTAAAATATACACCTGGAAATGCCTGATAGACACCTACAATCAGGCATTTCCAGATGTAAATAAAGGGAATTAATTAAAGAAAGAAATATTTACCTGTTTATTTCCTGTGATTGATTAAATTTTTCAGATTTCTGAAGGAATATCTGAAGGATTTATAAATAAATTAAGTATATATATTGATAATCTTATAACATATGAAATAAATGCAAAATTAGTAATAAATCAATCATAAATAGATAAATAAATCGACAAAACGTTGAGGGTAAACTGTCGACGTTTGACACTCCCAACGTACAAAACCACCTAATAGCAATAGTGAACGTCATTGCTGTTGGTTTTCACATATGCGAATACTTCTAGTCTTATTCTATCGTGTTCCTCTATCTCTTTGACTTATTAGTTAAACACCTATTTTTCGTCCTTCTTGCAATAGATTCATTACATTCGACCGTTACAACAAACATTTTTATGAAAACGCGTTAAATTTGAAAATGACATTTTACCCTAATTACGCCTGAAGAAGATTCACTTCAAAAAGTATACCTTTTAAAAATATTTTAACATAGAATTAATTCAAAATTTAATAAATTTATTAAAACAATGGTCTTCCTTGGTGTAGTCAGTACTTTGAGTGCAACGTAAATCTTAATTTTTTTCGCCACTTAGAATATTGTTTGTACCGTGTGGCACCCGCGTGCGTTGATATTATATTTACATACATGTCATTAATCAATCTACGAGTACCTGACACACTGTGCCAGATCCAACAATGAATCGCCCCAATTAGTCGTCGCTTGGGAGTGGTTCCCATTTAAAGATGCTTTCTTTGTTTCCGATATTTGTTTTTGAATCGGTGCTAGTACTATTGATCTTTCCGTTGTTTCGCTTCAAGTTTCATTTTTAAATCTGTCGGGTTTATTATTTTTTCAGTTGTGTGAACCAGTATGACAATAGAGGGATCTATTGAACATGAATTGATACAAGCTGATGAAGAGTAAAAACATTTTCAATAATCTTAAAAATTGACCGAGTTATAAAAGTTTAAATTTTAACTTTAGAGAAAAAGAGACAGGGATATACCCAATTTTATACGTATCATCAAATTTAGAAGCCTACAACTGGCTTATTTTTAATCAATTTTTGAATTTTTTACAAGACTGGTTTTTAATTAACTTATATTTCACAATATTGTACGAAAAATATCAAAATTTAGAATGAGTCAACTACCGTATTGCATTGAATTTTGAAGTAAACATTATTAGCAAAAATTACTTATGAATAAAGGAGATTGTAAATTCACAACTAATGTTTTTATTTACATTTTTTTTTATTTATTATATAGTATTATTATATAATATAGTATTGAATATTAAAATCGTCTCACAACACACAAAAAGTTACTTGTTATTTATATCTTAAAAAAGCCGCATCTAATTTTTATATTTATCCAAAGTATTGGACGTGTGCAAATACAAAAAATGACTTAAATATAAAACAGTAAGTAAAGGATAAAGCAAAAAAAAAATACGAAACAATTTGTGATTTAATTTTGAGAGAAAATTAATTTATTGTCGCTCTTGAACTTCAATTGGAACAGAAATGTGATTATGGGGTAACTTGGTATAAGTTACCCCATAATTGCATTTCTGATGTAGTCAATAAAGCTAGATAAAGGAAGAAACATATATCTACAACTACTAAGTTTTGTAGGATTTTACAAGATTTACGTATCAGTTTTTTTAACATATCTAGGCAATGCATGTTTACAGACAGAATAGCGAAATATGTTTTAAAATCAGGTTAGTGGTTCGTAAAATACACGGTTTGTTGGCAGACAGGCGAATTGGAAATTAGCAATACTGTTTTTATATTATCTGGTACTAAAGGTATAAAACCTTTAGTAGTTTTACAGTTTGGCACCTCAAAAGGCAAAAAACAAGATTTTAGGCTCAAAGAAACGACAAAGTTTGACTTTCACCTAGTTATAACTTTCGAAACTTAGTCCTATAATATTTGATACAGACAGGTATTGCTAAAATATTAAAAGAAACAAGTTTTTAACTCCAGAGGTAATGTCAGTTTCAGTACATATTTGGCATGATTACAATTTAATGATGATACGCAAGACTATGTTTTTGGAACGTTTTTAAACCATGAATAAATGTGAAAGTATTTTGTCGAGTACAATATTATTATCGGAACAAGAGGATTATGAGAAAGGCGATACTAAATTTTCAATTATTTTTGATACACTTTCGTTAACTTGAACTGTAACTTCCCAACATTGTATTTACCACTTTTCATCCACTTCTAATTGTCGCGTCGACTTCAAACTTATGCAATTCTGATGACTATACAATACTATTTCATCATGATGATGTGATAATGGAGTAAGGAGGTACTCATAGGAACTTCTCAATAGCTAACGGTAAACCCTTTGAGTTTGAACTAGTTTGACTTTTTTCAACGATTCCTTTGGTTACATGTTGTAACCGGTAGATTCTGATGATGAAGGAGAAAGGTGGTCTGAGAATTTCTAAATGCCCGACAGTAACTCAATATAGTTAGCGCTCTTTTGATTTGTTTCAATGAGTAATTTGATTGCGAAGGTCTGTTTTTCAGTGTTTGTAAAACTATAATTAGTGTTAAACATTCTAATATTGAAACGCCACTTTCGTACCAATTATTTTAGGGTATATGTCCTCCGTAGCTTGAGAGGGAATTCCTTTTATTATGAAAAATAGGTAAGGACTGTCATATTAAAAATCACATTTTTGTTTTGATATAAAATTTATTGTTGCGAGCGAGTTGGCTATAATTTCTCTATCGACCTGTTAACGCAGTTATTTACTGCAACCATCAATGCTGATAGAGTGCAGTATCTATATTGAATTAGTGCAGCCCGCACTGGGCAAATGGAATTTGCGTCCGCCCACGTGAATAAGTAATTACATTACGGCGCGCACATTATCGCCGGAACAGCCGATGTGCTTCACTGAAATATCGTCCGATATCGTTCTGATTTGTGTTTTCGGAAGGCATTTAACAAATCAGTAGCAAATGTCGTATTGTTGTATATATTTGCCTTTAAGGCTTGACACAGTTTTATGTTATTTACTTATACATAGTTTCACCTAATTATGATGAAATTAAATATATCCTTATTTTGATGGCTCAGTAATGTTATAAATCCGTGCTTTAGGAATAGAGTTTAGCGCATTCTGAGAAAAAAGAAGCTCTTGTTTTTTAGAGTTCAGGTTCGACCTAGAAAGAAAACAACGTTTCACGGATATTTGAAATTTGGCGTAGTACGCGAGATTATTAATCTACATATTTTCAAAGATTAAGAATGTTAAATATGTTAGTTTGACGATTTTTAAAAGTATGTTCGATATAAAAAATACTTTCGATCGTATTAAGTATCAATCGTATTAAGTATCAATTATACATATTTTTTATTAATAATTTCATATAAATTAGTTTTAAAAATTTTACTGAAAATATTCATGAAAATATGTCTTCTGAGGACTTCGGAACTATGAGAGTTAAAAATAAGTATGAACTGTATTTCATAGTCTGACGAATTCACATGTTTTTGACGTCTGTAGACAGATATACTAGGCAATAGATCAATATACTGAGAATATTTACAATGTTTGATAGAAATTATATGTATCTACAGTGGTTTAAATTTTCCCATGTACTTAAATCTGTTCTAACAGCGCGAGAACTCGTACTTGATAGGTTTTTGTTCCAAAATATATATTCCTGTTTCTTTCATGAATATGGAAAAAATGAATACCAACGGGTCTAATAAACCCGTTGGTATCCATTTTTTTGCATATTCATGGAAGAAACAGGAATATATATTTAAAAATAATAGATACATTAGTAAACACGGATAATAATAAAGAAATATCGAAAAAGAGTTTTAATTAAATAAAGCGAAACGATTTTTTATTTCTTAAGTGATGGCTGTAGAAAAGCCAAATTATGTAGATTGGCTTTCAAATAGAGAAACATTTATTTTTTATCGCATTTCATAACATAAATATTTCGTTCCTTTTATTTTTAATGTAAATAAACAAATATAAGAAAAAGACGTAAATATATTTGATATTTCGTCTTAAAAATAAAATTTGTTTTACTTTATTCTACTTATTCACCTTTCATTGAGTGTATCTTCTTTATACACAACGGAACCACCATATTCGCGTTATGTACTAAATAAAAATGTACATTTTGTATGTTTGTAATGTATGCATATGCAAAATGCCGTATGCTTTTAAAAAATAAAGCGGAATAAACCAAAAAGAAAAGCCGATAAAATGCAAATCGAAGTTCCGCAATTAGTATTTTGTACAAGTGTAGACACATACAGGTATTGAAATATACATGAAATTCGTACTGGTCGTGTGTGATGCACGCTCAACCTGTAGTATGCAACTACAGGTGTGCGTACAGTGTTATGGTAATCTTGGAAAAAATTGTAATATTTTTAATAACAAATATATTAAAGTCATTCTTTGTCATTAGTTATTTGGTTATAATATTGATCTGAGTAACTAAAGTGTTTGTAACAAAAAAATTGTCTTCGGTAATATATGCTGATATTTTTTGTCACAGCATGTCTCATCAGAAATGAGTGTTTCTGAACATTTTCAGATTTTTCCGACTGATATTTTTCAAATTTGTTAGCAAAAACTACATTAGAATAAAACATAAAAATATTTTACCTCGCATTTTAATAAGTTTGCATTAGAATTATGGACTTTTAAAAACTGTTCATTCGCCATTCAAAATTGACTTTGAAAATGGAAATTCATTTCTTTACGTATAACCTTTTTAACTCTTCACTATTTCTCCCAAGTATGATAAATTTAAATTTTCTTTGTAAAATGGTTACCGAAAAAAATAATTTTGATGTACTGATAAACACTAAGGGTAGTAAACACATGTTTGTTTTATTCTAATTTGATTAACAAATATGCTGTATGAGTTGCTCAAACATCTCCTCTTTACTTGAAGTTTAAAAACCGGTTTACTATGACACCGACCATTGTACATATACATAAATTAGTTTGAAATGCGTATACGAAAATACACGCTATAAAAATGAAACCATAGAACATTATCTACAAAAATACTTTGAAGAAATAAAAAGAAGGAACGAATGTAACTTTCATGAAATTTTGCATTGATATAGTATAAATAACTGGAACTAAGCTCCAAGATGTAACGTTGATTTTGTTTCTGATCAAAAAGGGATTGTTAAAATAGGATTTTAATGGTAAAGAATAAAGGCACTTAACAAAATTCAAAATTTATGCGGGTTAAATCTTCAACCAAAGAAAGCAAATAAGAAATACCAGTTTTTGCCATTACAGATTTAGCAAATAATTAAGTATATAAGCTGGGCAGATATAATTTGTTGCTGCATGTTATTTTTGCGAATCAAGATGAGATGCGATAAGTTAGACGGTTGATCACAAAGCTAAAATATATTTAATTTATTTTTAATACAAATATGTTTGACAAAAAGTGATTTTTGAAATTTATATCTATTGGTTGCATCACTTCCTCGAGAGTTTTTTCTTTATAACCTAAAATTAATTGCTCCAATTTTAATTACGGATTAAAGTAGTCGTACAGAGAATAATATCAATACATATTTCTCAATTAGTTTTGTTACATATTCTATATTTTCTTTCACGTTACAGCACCTCTTGTGGAACTGAATCTTTTTATTATATACATGAGATTGTAACCTACATAAGGTGTTATTAAATAGTCGCCGCCTAAGTATGTGCCAAATGTTTCGGGAAGTTTACAAAAGGGCCGATATTTCTGATTGTAGTAACAAACAGGATATATTCACCATTTTATTAGAAATTTATAAAGTATAAACAACTTAATTAACTAATGTGAAATTGGTTGAATTAAAGTGCAAGAAAAAGAAATGCCCGTGATTGTAAATGTACGATAGGAAGTCGAGTGCGACAATTTTGCCGCAAATGGATTGAAGCCGTGTATTTCGAACAATGGTCTCTATTTAATATGAATGTCGTTCCATATTTTCCACAAATACCCATAAATATTCAACAGTTCCAATATCATGCGAAAATCCCTCTGAAATTTCTGAGATAAATCGTGATGTTAAAATCGCTGGCAGTAATTGAAAATCCTTTCGGTGAAAAACATAAAGGGTCTAGCCAAAGGAGGTCAGATAGCATCGGGTTCCCTGTTGGACCCAAAATCGTTTATGTATTTGATGCAACATATTATCGAATATATGTAGTATAATATGGATTTACGAGAAAAGATATTTCGGAAGTACTTAGGGACGAGTTAGTTTGCATTTTTTTTGTTGTGTCCAGTTACGTTTCGAGAAAATAATCAAGAAGCGAGAGCAAGAAAATGTAGCTATTGTTTCATTTTGATTTTCTATAAGCCACCAAATTATATTATCTGTAGTACAAAACTTTATTTGGTTCGTATTTGTTATCGAAATTAGTTTATGACTGAGTGACCTGGTATAAGTGCATGACGGAAAAAATATCTGATATTATATTAGGATATGGCATAAATAGTTGATATTAATATAGCTACTGTTTATGGAATTAAACCAAACCCGAGGAACACTTTTTTGAAACAAATCTCATTCACATTGATATTGCTTGCCTCTTGGAGGGTTTCTTGTAACCGCGTGCCTACGACATCGTTTCTTAATTGGCTTCTGTCAGGATTTTAATATATCTCATTAGCTACATTGAAACGAGATTACAACTATAACTATTTACATTCTACTAAAACTAGTTGTATTTTACGTTTATATCTGCAACCGCCAAACATATAAACAAATTTAAAGGTATTTCTTCGTTACTAGACATTTTTCAAGTTCACAAAACTCTTAAAACACACAAACCAAAAATAAACATTTTATTTAAAAAACAAGTTATGTTTATCGTAGACAAATATACAATGCATAGGATAGATATTTGTTTTTTTAACTCATATTCCAGTAAGGAACGTTCCTTTGTTTTAGTAAGATTATATTTTTGGTCTAGGAATAGAACATTTAATAGCTAGAAAATTAATTTAGACATGATAGAAACAGTTTTACTGTGTTCGTGTATTCTAATCTTGTGTACGATTATTTCAGACATCATAGTGGCTTTAAAAATATGATTTTGAATACATATATTTTTAGATTTTTTATTGAATTTTTGTGTTGTTTCTTTATCTCCATGCTTCTTACCTTAATTAGTTTATATTTATGTTCGATTCATGATTTGGGAATATCATCTTAAAACGTATTATTTAGCAGTCCAACTTGATCACCTAACATTTTTGTTCTTATTATTGTGTTTTCTAATTCTTTTATTCAAGAAGTCTCCATGTACGTTAACATATCAGTTATTTGCTTATGGCTTGCTAGCTCTAAGATGGTCAATGAATGTTAGTTGGTAATATAATGAATAAGTAAATAATAACAGGAATGTGAATATTTGGCAAATAGATAATTAAACAAACTTTGTAACATATCTTATTTTCTCTTCCAATAAGTGTTGGTACTAAAATATTGTCCATTGTAGCCTACAAATTGTATGCGTATAGGCTACAATTATATACTTTAGGATAATGTTTTTATAATAACTGAGCTTTTACTCTTATTTCGATGTATATTTTCGATGATTATTCTTAATATTAGACATATTAATTTCAAAAATATTAGAAAAGCTTGAATGTTAATATCCGTTATAAGTTGGCCGCTCATGTAAGGATAAGATGACCATTTAATTTCCGGATCATTTTTTCCTCTTCCTTTGCCTTTTTCATTATTTTTTTCTTTTTTCTCGTGTAAGTTTTTCTTTTCCGTTTTTTGTTTCTTCATTTTCTTGCCACAAGGATTGCAAGAATTATTGAATGGAGTGCAATTTACATACGGCCATAATTTACAAAAAAACAACAAATTTTCAATTTTATCAGTCTCATAGTAATTTTCACCGCATTCCACGCATCATACATATTATCTTCAGTACCGGAATTTTTACTGGCTAATTCTATCGTTTCTTCTTCTTCAGAACTTGAATGTAATTTAATTTTTTGCTTTTTAATATTAAGATTTTTCTTCATAATCGTATTATTTTTACTTTCACTTTCCTTTTTTGCACTAATATAAATGAGGTGTGACTGCCTTTACTACTTGCTTGGACAGTTTCCGAACGTTAGTAAATAGTTCTACAACTGGGCACATGTCAGTCAGGTACTCTGAAGGCGTGTCTTTTGTGAGCATACCCATTAGATATTTATGTTGAAGGCGTGGTGGTAGTTCTTCTTGAACCCGTTCAGATGTAGTATCCTCAAGCGTTATTGAAACCTCTTCAATAACTCTGTCATTTTCAATATTATGTAAGCAACATCTGGAAAGTATAATCTGGAATCTAAATTTAGCGCCATTTATGAATTTATTATTCGATTTGAGGTTATGTTATCGGTAGGTTATTGTATTCAACGAAAAAATAGTAAAAACATAATAAATTTTAAAAATATTAACACTAAAATATCAAATATCAACGTACTAAAAAAATTGAGGTAAACTGAAACCTTGAAGATAAAAAATACTTTTTAATTTTTTTCAATACAACAACGTAAACAGCATAGTACACGTTTGGGTAGCAGCCGCTTACTAGATTTAGCTACGACAAATAGAGCAAAAACAGTGAAATTTTTAAATTGGCCATTTCATCTGAATTACCTACCCTATTATTTTATAACCGTACTTCAGTTGCATTTTCATAAAATCCTCAGATAAAAATATCTGATTTGTGCTCAGGAATTTTGCGGGACAATTTGTGAAAAAAAATAAAAATTAATTTTATTTTTTCGCCTAATTGTTAGCGGATGGCTGTAATTGATTAAATGCATTTAAATACGTATGCACTAGTGACACAATACGATTCTGCATGCACTGATACTTGCATGATTCTGCATGTTCGAGCGAGACAGATGTATGTTAAAATTTTTTAATGTCGATAAAAACTACGTCGGAACGGTATCGTTACGCCAAAAGAAAATGTAATATATAGGATCACACTACAAGTCAAAGTGTTATGACAATGTTTACTGCATATTATGTCATTAACTTTTATTATATGTATGTTTGGTAAAACTAAATTATTAGTTTTTGTGTTGAGGACAGCCAATGTGAGTCCGTATAATCATCTGTCAGTCTTGTCTGTTGCACTAACACGAAACGTCATAATTGTATTGAAGAAGCTATATAGAAATGTACATAGACTATAATAAATTTAACATACTAAATAAATTTGAATTAATCTGAGCGCACAATTAGCATAATTATTTGCAATACTCATTACTTATGTTATATGGTCACAATATTATATGGTATATTTATATGGTCACAATTTTAATGTCAAAGTGCTTATAGATTCAGGACATCAATTATATTTTTAGTTGACTGTGTATTCGCATGTGTGCCAACTTTTAGCGCGTACCGCTAGCAAAGAGAACAACATGACGAGGCGTGGGTGTTCAGTCCGCACTAGCGAACATGTTTTCCTATTGGAATTTTGAACGACTTTGATGTTTGCAATTATTGCTCACTGATTTTTCAAATTTTTTGAAATTGTTTTCATTACTTTGTATTGCACTAAGTTTATTATATTATTGTTTGTTTTATAGCGTTAATTTCGGTGTGTTATATAATAATATGTGTTATTGTTAAAGTGTGTTTTTATTGTATAAATAAAATGGCAGATGTACCAGGCACTAGAGGCGGGATACTAACATTTTCATCGCCCGTGAAGAAACGCTCTAAGACGAACGCTTTAAGCTCGAAGGAAAAAACCAACTTAATAAACGTATATAAATACGTAGAAAAGAATATGCCCAAGGAAAAGCACATTTACAAAATATATGTAGCGGAGCAAACGGCTGAAATTACCGGTGTTGGTCTAAGCACAGTGTACAGGAAAGTTCGGGAATATAGAAAAGAGGGACGCATCTGCTCCCCTTTGCCTCACCTGCCAAGATTGATAAAATTTGAAAAATTTGACGATCTAGAGTTGAGCGCGATTAGATGTAAAGTCCATACTTTTTTAAAAAAATGAACTACCTACGATCGACAAGGTTCTTCTGGAGGTAAATAATGATGAGGCCTTACCTAATTTCAAAAGGACGACGTTCTACAATTTTCATTTGGTAATATTAATGAAATTGAAATTCACATACCAGAAACGTAATAGAAAAAGCGCACTAATTGAAAAGAATGAAATAATATTATGGAGACATCGATACTTGAGGACGATTTTAAAAAATGAGAGAAGAGAAACGAAAAATATATTATTTAGATGAGACTTGGGTCAATGAAGGCCACACAAGAAGTATTGTATGGCATGACACCTCCATACAATCATGACGGCTGGTTTTTATGGAAGGATTGTCTACTGGGCTGAAGGCGCCGTCAAGAAAGGGAAAACGTCTAATCGTTGCACACATCAGTAATGAAGAAGGTTTTTTGGAAGATGGAGAGCTCATTTTCGAGACAAAGAAAATTGGTACCGGAAATAAATGCACGTATTTTTGAAGAATGGTTCCATAGAATTTTACATAAACTGCCAACAAACTCCATTGTGGTGATGGACAATCCTCCATTTCATTCAAGAACGCATACCGACAATATAATGGAAAAAAGAAGACATACAAAAATGCCTGAGCGACAATCTTATCACATATGATAAATCATCGATAAAAGCGGAGTTAACGGATTTGGTTCGCCGAGACAAACGAATATTTGAACTATGCTGTTGATGAAAAGCTAAGGAAAAGTGTATTGCGATATTAAGATTGCCGCCATATCATTGCGAACTAAACCCAATCGAGATCATCTGGGTACAAATGAAAGGATACGTTGCGAGAGGAAACACAACTTTTAAATTTATCGATATTAAAAGACTTCTACGTGAAGCAATTTCATTAATGCAGAAATGTATAGATCATGTGCTCAAAGAAAAGAAGCGGATGGCCGAGGTTGATGTTATAATAGATCATGTAATAGATATATTTATAATTATATTGGAGAGTCCATCGAGCTCTGCGACTTCAGAATCTGATACTTCTGTGATATAAGTGTGATAATCTGAATTGTTATGATGTATGTAGCGTATTTATATTAAATATTTTAGTGCATTTTACGTTTTAAGTTCATTGTGATGTGATTCATGTTCATGTGTACTGTGGTGAATTGTTTTCTGTGAAATAATAAAATATTTGCCGTTTTTTAATATAATTATGTATTTTGTGTTTTAAGTTCATTATGATGTGATTGTAGTGAAGTTTTTCTGTGAAATATTAGTGTATTTTGTGTATTTCTATATTATAATGTGAAATACGTACTTCGTATATTTATAATATATGTTTTGAGTTCTTTGTGACATAATTGTTGTATTTTTTTCTTTAGAATGTTAGTGTATTTAATATATTTTTACACATCACTGTATTTTATGTTTTTAAAAGTTGTTTTAGTCATTTCTTGAAAATTAAGTAATGTTTCTTTTATTTCATAATAATTTAATTGTCTGTGTTCTAGCTGACATTTCATTGAACTACTATTACTAATATATTTAAAAAGTAAAGTATTATTTGTTAGTATGATAGAAAAGTATTTATTAGATAGACTGATTATAGTTGATGAAGGTTTGCCAAGCGTGATTTACTAGTAGAGATTTGGCTACCGACAAGTTTTTAAATACGCCAGTCAGGAGTGATAGAGTATAGATATAAAGTCATTGTTAAAGTTTATGGGTAACCTTTCTAGGTAAAGTTTTTTTTTGTGAAATAGTTCGGTTAACGATCTTCATTAGCATGCTAAATTTTAATTTCGTACGTGAAACAGTTTTTGAAATATGAAGGTTTCATTTTTTTTCTACGGTACGGAATCTTAAAATGTAAATTTTTGTATATGTTTTATGCAAAAGAATGAGGCAAAAATTAAGCTATCAGTCGGTATTTGATATTACGAAAGATTAGGAGGATTATAAAAGAGTAAGAGAGGGGCAAACTTTAATTTATTGGATAGATTAAATAGGAAATAATTATCGTATATTTATTATATTTAGTTATTATACTGAAAATTTAGTACAAAAACTTTTAAATTCAATAGTTTAGTGTTCATGAAATAGTCTTCGCTTCCAATTCAGTTTTTCAGTGGTCATTATCATCCTTCATAAAAATCAGCGAAGTAGACGTAATACTCGCAATAACGTAATTGTGGTGTATCTTTTTACGAGCTCTTCTGTTGGGGCCGTAAAAAACTTGCCGGCGCACTTTCTTTCACAATTTGGTTTAATTATATTTTATATTTTGGAATGCAATGAGCGTAGTTACGTCGGCTTGTCGTGTTTTATTGGGATTGATTTTAATACGAACAGATGTTAAACGATCGTCTTCGAAACGAGTGTAGGGAGAATAGTGTTCATGACTTTAAACTTGGAAGTATTCTGCTTTTTTATGGTTCCGTAATGAAATTATTACCGTTCCGAAATGTAATTTTGTATCAATTTCTATCATTTTTACATTATATTTTCATATTACATAATGCGAATTTATAAATAACTTTCATTTAAAGATGTCATTTTGTCGGAGAGGTCTAGCCCGGTGTAGAATAGCTACAGCCACGGCGCTTACCTACCGCTTTCCTTCATACTTCATTACCAGATGGACGCCCGGATTGCTTTGTGCGGGTACTTTCTTGTTCGCTGTTAATTCCAGAAATACGGGACATTTGTTATCACGGTAGGATGCCTGAAATATCGCTGAAGATCGGGGAAATTTCGGGAAATATGGGGCGCCTGACAATACCCATTATGGGTCATTTTAAAAGGGCAACCAAGACTACAATAGAATTGCGTATTAATTCGTAATTTCAATATTAAACTTGTATGTAGCAATACTAAGTGGCAACGAGTCTTCAAATCAACGTCTTTTTATCGACTGTGAGCTAATAGATTTAATCACAAGCATACAATGATTAAAAGTTATTTGTTATCACTTCAATATACACGTGCTTACTATAAAAGCAGCTGGTCGCAAGCGTAGGAAAGTAGTAATAGTGTAGTATTTCCAGCTAAGTACGCATCGATAGATCGTACCTCGAATGTACCAAGTCACTCGTCCACAATATCAAATGTCGGCATGCTCTCGGATCGTGTTCTGAGTGTATATACTACAGCTTGTGTAATGTTTTGAGTTACTTAATGATTACATTTAATGTTTTTCTCCCCATCTAATTATTTTAGATTCTAATAATGAAACTGTAATAAAAATAATTTGCTTGCAAGAATTTTATTGTTTAGTTTCTAACATATTCTAAAATATTTAATTACATAAAGTTAACCTTAATTATAGTAAAGTTTTCTAATTCAATTTGGTTGGAATAAAAAACAATCACGTATCAAATAATAATCATATACAATTGGCATAATCAAATAGTAACAGTGACAAGAATATTAGATATACGTTTTATGTTCAGTAGAATAAGATTCATTTAAAGAATGTCTGTCCTTCTTAAAGAATGTCTGAAACAGAGTATTGCTGGAGTTGTTCACATTCAGCTGTTAATTACAATATATATATAGATAAAGGGAATTATTTCAAGAAAGTCATATATTTTTGTTTAATTTTTTTGATTTATTAAATGTTTAGTTATAAGGGGTTATATGTAAAACCAATATTAATTTTGAAAAATTTTCAAATCGGAAAAATGAGTGAAATTTTTATACACGTTGAGTAGGTACCGTCGAGATTTAGAAAAGTATACGCTATTTAAAAAAATCTATTAACCCTGAAATGATTCAAAATTTGATAAACTTGTTAAAAAATATTTGCTTTATTTTATTTATTTACATACCTTTTCGATACATTACAGATAATCTATATGTAATGATAAGCAATTAATGGTTTAATAGATTAAAACAAAAGAAAGTTTATATACAAAATACACAAAAATACAAAAGGTAACGACGACATATTTCAAAAAAATTACTTTCAATTATCGTAAACAAGTCACACTGATGCGGCCGTTATCAGACGGTTGAGTAGTTGTATACCGCAGGAATCTGGAAAGTTCCGATGTAATTCGGTTTTAGAAAGTGGTACAGCAAACAGATGATGATCGTGTGAGCGCAGGAAATTGTCAGATACGAAGAATGAAAGTTTACTCAGTAACAAAGGGCATAGAATCTTTCCGTTTAATAGCTGGATAAGCGCAATGTCTCTTCTGATTTGCAAGGAATGGAAACCTAGCATAGCCAAAAGCAAATCGGTAGGAAATAACCATACTGTCTTATATACGCGTTCGATCATAAAGCTATACTTGGATTCGTGTGAGTTCTAAATAATGAAGTACAGCAGGCGAATTGATGACCTGGATCGAACATTTTTTTTAATTATGTAATATTTGTTTTTCTTGTCCGAGTCAGTGGTTTGAGCACAATGTATTTCCTAATTTGTTTGCTCTTTGTTTTGTTATATTTTTATTTTTTTTGTTATATTAGTCTATTGATTGTATTTACATTTTATTTATATGTGGTTCGTTAATAAATTTTCGAGTGTCACATCGTACAATGTGTCAGGTTCAACTTCCCCGATAAGTCGCCGCTTGCGGATGATTCCTATATAACCATGCTTACTTTGTTTCCAATATGTGTTATTAATTTGATACTTGTTAATTGATACCACTGTTGTTTCGGTTTTTTTTAATCTATTGTGTTGATTTTTTTTAATTGTTTGAACTTGTATGATAGTAGATTACTCCAATGTGCTTTAATTGTTTAGCATTATAACATCAACAACTTTAACGAAAATTGCTTGTGAGTAAAGAAGAATATAAATTCACAGCTAATTTTTTATGTACAAATATATAGTAAAATTCAATCAGTCCCCATATCAAGTATCGATAAATTTATTATCACAAACCGTAATGAGCAAATATTAGAATCATTTCATGTCACAAAAAGTAATTTATTTACTTATTTCTGAAAAAAAATCCAATTCAACAATTCTATGTTAATCCATAGTATTAGATGGATAAGTACGTCAATCCCTAAATCTACGAGCGGTTAGGCTGTAATTTCTCTGCCATCTAGCAACTAGCTATTTACCGCGGCAAACAATGCCGACAGAGTGCACTATCTATATTGAAGTAGCGCGATCCGCACCGGGAAAGCGAATTGCATCCATTCACGTGAATTAGTGATAACATGAAGGCGCATATGCTATTATCGGATCCGTTGATGTGTTTCGTCAAATCTCATACGAAGTCCGGTATGTAGTTTTACTTTTTTGTTTCCGGTAGGTAGGTTCCATTTTACAAATCACTAGTAACTGTCGTAGCACTAGTATGTACATATATTTTCCTTCAAAGACTTAACATAGTTCCAGATTATTTAGTTTTACATAGTTTCACCTAGTTATGATAAAATTAAATATATCGTATTTTTATGGGTCTGTAGATGAAAAGCAAAAATGGAATTATTACAATGTCGTCTGTCCGTTTGCTTATCCAAAAGTTGTAATATTGTCGCTCTTTCAAATAAAGGCCGACAGTTTGCAGAAAGAAGTAATAGAATTATGTAAACACATAGAAAAATTATATTATAATCTTTGTTAAGTTCCTCTTCGTACACTGAACTTGGGGATGTGGTATTTTTTTGCAAACTACATATAAATAAAGAGGCTTTATAATGCTGCCGCAGAAGAGATCTACAAGAAATAGTGAGTCGAATGTTTCTCTCAGTGGTTCCACTGAATGAAACGATGCATAGAATACCACGGAGACGATTATGAAAAACCGTAAATAAATTTCAAATTTGTTGGATGGATTCACTTTTTAAATTGTAAAATGTTCAGTGTTATCCTTCGCTTTCAAAACATTTAAACATATTCTAATCATTATCTTTAATACGGTGTAATATTAAAGTGTCGAGAAAACTGTCAATGTCCAAGGAGATAATAATTTTCATTATATAATATACGAACACTATAAAGTATGAGTTACCATCCTAATTCAATACGGCTTAGTAGAAAAAAAGCCGACTAACAAAGAATAGGGCAAAGACACCGTTAAAATACGGAAAACAAAATTTGGAAATAAGTGAGATAAGCGTTTTTTGGATGAATTTTGAGCATTTCACTTTTTTATACTTATTTTGGGTTGAGAGGATGGACGGAGGGATTTCTAGGACTTTTACAACAATATATCTCACATAAAAATAGTGTTTATATATATATTTAAACCTCAAACGTTTTTTTAAGGAAAGTGGCAGAATAGACGGGCAGACGTACACAATAAAATATATATATTTCTAAAATATTAAATGAAACTTTTGAATAATACATAATACGCAAAAAAGCAAAACGATTTAAAGAAATAATAATAACAAGAAATTAGAAGAACAAACAAGAAAAGGAATGGGAAATAATATTCGTTAAAACGTTTTCGGGCCGATTCCAAAACAAGTACTTTCGTATCTTTATATATAATATTCAGTAAGTCGCAGACTCAAAATTACTTATAATTCTCGAGGTTAATACATCTGATAAAATATTGCATTCGAAAGTTTTACAAGTATATTTAAACAGTTAGAAGGAGTTATCTGTAAAACAACATAGCGAATAATCGGAGTCCCATAAATTTCAAAAAGACTGCTAAAATAGATACGGTTCTCGCCTCACCGCGAGCGTTGCATTGAATAAAGTTAGATTGCCTGGCCCCTGGCAATGCAGCTGATGGTGTCAACACGAGCCGTGATAAATACGGCATGAACGCTTTATCGAATTGTTGTAGTCGGCAACATGCAGAAGAGAATGATAATATGTTGCGACATGTTTAATATAAAATGAATAAGATTTTCACCTGTATGGGTAACTTGTTACCTCACGAAAATTTATTATAATAATAATTTTAGCTTAGCCCATTTGGCCGGATTTGATGCTTCTGAACATAATTTAAAGTGCTCCACATATTGTCACTGTAAAGCAATACTATGGTAATATTAATGCGTTAGACCTCATGATACTAACAGTGCATCAAGGCAACATTCGGTCAACAGTCAGATTTTACAAACCTGTAAAATAAGCGTGTGCTCTATTTTCGCATATTTTTTAGAATGTTTATTTTTGTATTCATATCGATTTTTACAAATAAAAAAAGAAAAATTGTGTATTTTACTCACCCTTGTTCAATTCTAATATTTGAATACTTTAAAAAGTTAGCCAGTGTAAAATACAGCGGTTAATAAAATGTGTTATTATGTCAAATTTCAAGTTTCTACATCGAGAGTTTCTGAAAAATCGGCTATGGCAGACGGAATGGTAGACAGATATCTGAGTGATCTTATATGGGTTTTGCTTTTTAGTTTGAGGTACATAACCCCAAAAAATATTTTCAAATACTGATAAAGAAGGTCGAAAAAATATCTTGGACTATCCCCCAATTTTTGACGAAATTCGCAATTTTTATGATATGGAAAGGAACCGAGTTCTCTTGTTTACGGTATCACTACGCTACAGCAACTAAATAGAAATACATGTGTATATTCTTCATAAAATTCATAACATATAAAGTTTGCCTTGGCCTTTATGGTTGATTGTGTGACCTTTAGTTCAAAATGTATGTCCGATCGACATTTGATGTTAGCTGTAGGTCATATCCAATAAATATAAACCTCATATATAGTTTTCAACTTCAATATTTCCGCTATTGAAAAGTTAATAGACCGTTCCTTCCTCGCTAGCGATAAGTACATACCGTACATAGACGGATAATTAATATGCTGTTCAAATATTGTTTCTATCCGGAATTATAATTTGGAATAAAGTAAAACTTCCGTATTTAAGTTTATCTCTTACGTGATTTGTCTACATATTGAACAGTTTGTATAAAATCCATTTTGAAGAGAATATATACATGTGTTTGATAAGTCTATACCTTATTTATTCTATGCAGTACAATTTGTAATTAAAATAGCTTATGTTTCGTACGTAGCTCCGCCCATGCGGATTTTAGTTTAGGATGGTTGGATTTGTTCACACCCCAATGAAACTATTACGTCTCTCTGTAAATAATGTTGAAGCGTTTTGCCGATTTAATGAGCATGTTGTGGTACTAAACTATTATTATTGAGTAAAAAATATCGGGTCTCATCATTTAGGATTATGCTACTTATTATACTATATTTATTCAAAAAATTGTCTAATTGTTTGGGCATGATTGAGTAATAAACTTTCAAATGATCCAACATTTAAAAAAAACGTTATAATTAGTAAGTATCGATGTAACGGAAACAAAGAGAAATATCTGATTTTAAAAAAGTTTACTCGCCTGTGCATGTCTCCATACCCAAAAAGATAATATCTGCTTCATTGTTTACGGAAGTATTAGTGGTTTAAATCTTATTAGATCCTTAATTTTCACAAACATTTATTTGTTACTTTATCTTTACGTTAAGGTTCACCAACGTATCAATTGTATAAAAAGGGGTGCGGAGAGAAAAAAATAAGTCGCGGCTGGAGAGACTGGAACAAGCTAGTTTAGAAATGGTTGCTAATTAATAAAATAATTGATTAATTTGATTATATCGGATCTATATAATTAAAAGAACATATTTACCCTTTGTTTCTCTTTTTTTTCTTTATTAATGCTATTGCCCTTGTAGGAACCCGGTTTTCTTTATATATCAGATAATTCTTTTTAGTTGACTGTTTTCCATTTTCCTCCCACCCAACCTTTCCATATACCTCTAGTCCTTCCTTTATGTTTTGAGTCTCCTGCGTTTCCTTAGAGTTATCTCTTAACTGTCCTACTCCACATTCATTCGATATAATCCAACCACTGAGTAATTTTCATTAAAATTTATGTGACAATATTAATTTCTTTATATTTAAAAACTACCTTTTGATGAGGCCATAAATAAGCATTGAGTAAATTACCGTGAAGACATAACTGCGTGAAAGGAATGTTACTCGTATATATGAACCTGTTGTATTGAATGACATCTACTAAATAAATAAACACTCCTTACAAAATCTGTAAAAATTCATTTATTCAAAGATTAGAAGCAAAGTAGTTTACGCCCTGAAAAGTTTAAATATTCTGATTAAATTTTTAGTATTTTTATATTCGATGATATGATTACTAATTACAATGTTGTGGTTTATTTAAGGTGTAAATACATTTTCAAGCATCTTCTTTTAAATAATCGACGTGACAGCTAGTTACTTTCCGGTTATGAAACGATGAAACCTAAACGGTTTTATAGCTTAAAGAGGATTATAATGTCATTATTACTGATAGAGTAATTATCATAGCCGTAATCTGAATAATTGAAAAATTTAATAATGGTTTGTTCAGACAAATTAATATTAGTATAAATATAATAATACCCATGGATTAAACGTAAAAAAAAGTAGTTAGTTTGTTTATTTTCTTAAAATGTAAGTTCTTTTAAAATATAAAAATATTTAGCCGGCCTATTATAGCTATTAGCATCACAATAAGAGGAACCAGAAAAATAAATTAATATCTATCGTTCTTAATTTCTCTTATTCCAGTTAAATGATATTAATTTTCGTACTGGACAAATGTGGACAAAAAGGTGTCGTTACATTTGTATCAAATCACCGATGATATCATTTTCGCATCGGCAGTTATATTTATAAGTGCGACGAGTGCAATAATTACGTGGGCGTCGTCGGCGACGGGTGAGCGCCGCACGAATCGCTCCGGTTACCACACGACGGGACCTTAATTGACATTTCAATATGATAAATGAGACACCATAAAAGTGAGCTTTCGCGCTTTGTAAGGTAAGACTCGGAGAAATATCGGTGCTAATTGCGACAGTTTTTCACGAAAGTGATAAATGTCACGAAATTTAATCATACTTCTTTCTTTATTCAATGAATTCTAATTAGGGCGCCGCTGTCGCTTCCGCGGCGGGAGCGAAAGGGGCGACGGCAGGGCTGCGCCCCTGTCGGCGGCGGGCCCTGCAGCACGCGACACTCAATTTACGGTTAATTTACGATTTGGTGAATCGTATTTCAGTCATTTCAAATCGAATATGTGGACGAGAGACAGGCTGTGAAGACTTCAGTGTTAGAATTTAAAACAAAAATGATTTTTTGTATTTACGTACATTGTAATTATCTGTAGTATTTCGTTTATGTAACCTCCTTTCGTATTGAGTTTATCTTTCCGTAAATTGATAATTGCGTAATTTATCTTTTAGTTATTGTATTCTCTTTAATACAAATAAATAAAAAGGAGGAGTTGTATTGAGTTGGAAATCTAGTTATGTGGCTTTCATTTTGGGTTTATTTACCTATAAAATAACAAAATATCTTTATCTATGAAATCATTATATAGTTTTATTATATTCGTTAAGATAACAAATATGACGACAGTTGAGAATTTCTATTATATTGAAAAAGCAATTTTGTAATGAATAGGTTACGTAGAAGTTTCATGGCTGACGTCAAGGACATTATATTAAACGTCATTGGCTTGACGAACGTGATGTTGATATGGTCAGTTTGCGATTGAAGTATACGAATATCTGAAAATGGAGAATTTATGATAATCTAAGATTCATTTGACAACTGAATGAAGACAGGAATTTGGTTATTTATTTTTCACTTTGGACATAGAAACGACAATAGGTTTTTCACCACTTCAAATTGATTTTATTCAGACAATTAAGTTTTCAATTGTTTTCAACACGATTTCCAAAAAAATACTCCCCTTTTAGGGGACGGTGTAGAGAATCAAAGCATATTAAGCCATTAGAAATCTGTTAATTACGAATAGAACACGCACTACAGGAATTACATACGTACTTAGATAATTATAAATATTTAAAAGTATATAGTATTTCTATTAGACTATTTATAAACATTTACATTATTTTTCACTTTGCGAATATTTTGTCAATTTTTTTAAAATAATTTTTTTTAAATATGTGTTTGAAACGCTTCATCACTATGACTTTCAAGTTTCCACTTCAAATGGTTTCAGAGAACAAGTACTGTGACAGATGGACGGCTATGTGAATGGTCTTGTAAGGTTCATAGACAGGACGAGTAGAACTCCGAGGTTTCCGTACACATATGGGCACTTAAATATATTTAGGAATAAATAATATTTTATTTAAACTAGTTGCAAATATAAATTTTTAACATCTTAAATACATTGCTGCTATTTCTTCAACGAACATAATAAGTATATATATTTTAAAATACAAAGGTATTTTTGCATTTGATTTTATTAATTTGTATGGAGTTTCTATGAACTTTTTATAGACCCATATCATAAGTTGGTAGATTACTACTCGTAAACTAATAGAGCCTACTTAACTCTGATAATTTTCCTTTTAATTTCGTTATATATAATACTATTGTGACAATTTTTTCTGGTATTACAAAATGGCGGTTTAGCTCATAGGAATACGTAACTCTAACAAAAATTACCAATTTAAAGCTTAATATTTCGTACTAGTATTACTACTCGTAAACTAATAGAGCCTACCTAACTCTGATAATTTTCTTTTTAATTTCGTTATATATAATACTATTGTGACAATTTTTTCTGGTATTCCAAAATGGCGGTTTAGCTCATAGGAATACGTAACTCTAACAAAAATTACCATTTTAAAGCTTAATATTTCGTACTAGTATTACTACTCGTATACTAATAGAGCCTACTTAACTCTGATAATTTTCCTTTTAATTTCGTTATATATAATACTATTGTGACAATTTTTTCTGGTATTCCAAAATGGCGGTTTAGTTCATAGGAATACGTAACTCTAACAAAAATTACCATTTTAAAGCTTAATATTTCGTAAACGGATCCCCGTATCGAAAAAGTATTCATAAAATACCCCTAATTTACTTGAAAGATCTATCCAAAGATACCCTAAACAATGGGATATGCAAAAAATCGCCTCTCGTCTCTCCTTTTACATTTATCCGAGGTACCTTAAAAATGTTTGTTAAAAGATTTTAGTTCATAATTTTTATAACGGTGTATAAATATGTACAACAATACCTGAAAATTTCGCCCTTATAGCATTCATAGTATGCGTGTTAAACGTCTGTAACATACAGATAGACAGATGGACATGGTGAAATTATAAGGGATATTGATTCGAGGAATATTTTCAGCAGATTGTGCAAAATGTTCATAACGTTAATCGGTGTGCAAAGAACTCTATGAATTCAATAAGTAATATGTAAAAATTTAAGTACATTGAAAGAAGCATGATTAACTTTTCGTGCGAACTACACGTTCGTGCTGGACTGCATAACGTACATGGAAATTTTTATTTTTTTAAGCTATGGTCGTTATTAACTTTATATAAAACTCTTTTTCGTAATAGTTTATAACAAATTTTTTAAACCCATTATCATTAGGAATTAACTAAAGGTGAAAACATTTTGCACACTGTGTTAAGTTATTTTCGTTTATTCATTCTTTTATTTCCTTATAAGTAGTTAAAAGTAATTATTTTTTTTCTATGACTATATATTAGTAACAGCTTGATATTAAGTCGGCTGAATATTTTTTTTACACATTCACTTGTTTAATTTAATTATTTCATTTGCTAAATATTTTTGAATCATAGAATCCGATTAAGTTTTTCTTTTTTGTAATACTTGAATATTTTTCTGTAATTCCGTTGAACTGCTGATTGATATTGTAGAGTATATCTAAAGTTCTGGCGTGCAGTCGGCACTTGAATTTGGCGAAATCTCATATTCTCATAATAATTATCGAGATTTAATTAAAAAAAGCGAGTCTAGAAAAACTCTCAGTTAGTGCAAGATTTAGGTAGTCATTAGCAAGGCAAAGGACGAGGCGATCAATCTCAGGATTAGTCGTGAGTAATCATCGAACATAAATCTGTTGAGTGATAAGTTTGAAATTTAGCGAAACCGGAGTTTGCTAGAGTAATAGCGTTCTTAAAATAGTAAGATTTCTTTCGGGTCTTTTATATATAAAATATATTTTTGCGTCCTTTCGTATAAAAACAGAAATTACCCACTTTGCAAATAAAAAGAGCGAAAGTTATACCTGTATTAATCAAGAGTTTCAGCCAAATAAATGGAATGGATATAAATATATATATATATATATATATATATATATATATATATATATGTGTGTGTGTGTGTGTGTGTGTGTGTGTGTGTGTGTGTGTGTGTGTGTGATGTGTGTGTGCGTGTGTGTATGTGTGGGTGTGTTGGTATGATATTATCCCGTTAAGGTTAAGATATGAAAAATTAAGTTCTATTTAATGGTACAGACACACTTGGAGCCGTGCTGCATCATAAAAATTATCTAAGATGCGAATTAAGTAACCATAATCCATCACAAAAATAATAACATACAATTGATAACTTTGAATTACTAAGAAGCAACTCGACATAAATATAAAATAAAATAGGTTACAAGCCAAGCTAACTCACGAGATCCGATGCATAGCAGCAAAATACTAAGAAGCAACTCAGCATAAACGTCTAATAAATTAATCTACAAGATTGCTGGTACACCACCAACATCCGATCGACATTATACTGCTAAGAAACAAAAAACCTCAAACAAAACCAAACTTCTCATAATGCAAGTGTCAGCAGAGAAGAGTTATAAAATAGAGTTCGAGCAACTGATGCAGAGAGTCTACCAACCACCGTCTTAGAGTTAACATTTTTAAGAATTTGTTAACCTTGATTTTAATTTTAAAAATTTCTATTTTTTAAATTGTAATTCAATTAGGTGTATTTGTGATCGATTATAGTGCAGTATTATCCACGGAACGCAATACGTAACTGGCGCGTCGGTAGGATCTCGCAACGCGGTGACCTAAGTTTGATATCAAGCAGCGAAGCGGCCTGGACTACATGGTGGACTTCTATCCTTTGTGCGAGATATCTTCAACCTGAACAGCAGCAATGTTGGACGACTTGTGACGAATATATCGTCGGAAGAGGGATGCAATTTCTCCGATAAAGAATAAAACTTTTGTTTTTCCCAGATTCTTTTGCTTTATCCTATTTCTATTGTGTTGACCTCCGTTTATCGGACAAACTCGGTTTAGTAGGATGGCTCAGCCCAATGCACAGACACATTTAAATGAAATTACAGTTATAATTGATTCATTACCCCACTATGGTGACACCTCTAAAAGACTTAATTGAGTTGTATGTAATTGATTCTAAAAGACTTAGTTGACTCTAAAAAACTTAATTAATCTAACTTGCGAACGTTAGCTTGCTTTGTAAAAATAAACTAGTTGATAATGCGTTAGATGCAATCGCTTACGAAAAACAGTTAGATACGTGGGAGGACGCTAAATTAGAATTAAAAAGAAAATTAGGAGAACCAAGGAATGAGATACAAGTAACACATGAATTGAGCCGGACCACAAAACATACATCAGAAAATGTAGATAAATATGGCCGTAGGATTAGAGATCTATCCAATTCTTTCAATAGACACACATAATGATACTCGCTATCATGAAAAGTTGGCAAAAGAACAATTCTTTAACAATATAGAATCGTAGATATCATTAGGTGTTAGGATTAATAGACCTAACCTTCGAAGAAGCAATAGTGCTCGCGAGATAGGAGGAAACGAGAGTAAAATACATGAAAAATACCAACATACATATTATTAAACAAATTGTATTAATAATAACACTAATAATATAACACCACTCGATACCCACAGTGAAGGCCAGAAGATTAACAATCACCACAGTGAAGACCATCTTCCTTATATATTACTCCCAGAATTTGGTGGAAAAATTCTCATAGATACCGGAGCATCAAGGTGAATGTTTTCCCCTAACGCGTTACACGTTAATAACACCATATGCCAAAAACTGATAGAACATGAACCATTTGAAATACATACTGCCCACGCGATTTCACGCCATAATACTAGTTCCATGCCATAGTTCTTCTGTTCACTTTCACACACGCTGTGAAACACAAGCTTATTTTCGTTAGATATTATAGAAGAGCCCATTGTTTAAATAAAGAGATCCAAAACCAAGTAGACGACCCATTAAAGAAAGGTATAATTAGAGACAGCATTTCAGATGCTTCAGGCAAACGTAAATGGCGCCTAGCAGTAGATTTCAGACATTTAAATGAACGTATCATAGTAGATACATATCCATTAACCAACATCTTTGAAATTTTAGATAAATTAGGATGAGCCTATTTCACGACCCTTTATTTGGTTTCCAGTTACCACCAAGTCGAGATGGAATCTGATATAGAGAAAACCACATTTTCCACAGAAAGAGGACATTACGAATTCCTTAGAATGCCATTCGGTCTTAAGAACGCATCCAGCACATTTCAACGACTCATGGACACGATCTTAAGAGATAACATATGTCTTGTGTACCTTGATGATATAATAGCTTATTCAACATCACTGCAAGAACACATAACAAAGCTAGAATGCGTATTTGACAGACTCAGACAACATATTTATTATTTTTCCTATACCAAAAACTCGAAAACAGATTAAATCATTTTTAGTCTTAGTAGGGTATTATAGAAAATTTCTAAAAGATTTTGCCAAACTATCCAAACCGATGACTAGTTGTTTAAAAACGCTAAAATTATCCACACTCCTTATTTCATAGACTCTTGAAAAAGGTAAACAACTCTTGACGAACGCACCCCTTTTACAATACCCTGATTAGGACAGATCATTTATCCTTACAACAGATTTCGGATTTTGCACTCGGCGCGATATTATCACATAGAATATTCGGTTCCGACAAACCGGTAGCGTACGTTTTGCTAACACTATCTGACACAGAAGGGAAGCTTTCAGTAATAGAAAAGGATCAGCAGTAGAAATGGAATTGTATGGGTTACGAAACTCTTTAGACCATAATTGTATGGTCGAAAATTCACTATTAACACAGACCACAGACCACTACCAAGGCTTATGACATTAAAAGATCCAAATTAAATATTACAGCGTTGGAGGCTTAGATTAGCAGAATATAATTATATTACTAAAAAGTAAGTAAGGAAAAAACATTAAATAAAACCAAGTTTCTCAGAACGCAAGCGTCAGCAGAGGAGAGCTATAAAAGAACCCAAGCAACTAACGGAGAGAGTTTACCAGCCACCGTTTTAAACTTAACATTATTCAAAATTGTATAACCTTGCTTTTAATTTTAATAATTATTATTTTGTAAATTGCAATTCAATTTAATTTGTAATCAATTATAGTTTAAGATATGTTTTTCAGTATCCGCGGAACGCGATACGTAAGTCGCGACGCATCTCACAAGTTTTAGGCGGTGAATAAATTTCATAGGAAGATTGCTCGATTAAACTGATAATTTGGTGTTCTCTCGAAGTTTTTTTTACATGGAGGTTCTATTTATAATAATAAAACGTTTAAAAGTAATTATGACTGAAAATGACAAAATATTTTGTTATTGAGAACAATATTATTTCTCTATAATCCAACGACTCAATTTAAAAATTGTCGAGTGTTTTTGACGAATGTTTTCGACGAAGTTATTTAAAAAAACTTATTTGTTAAGAAAACGGAGTATACAGCATCAAACTTATTATTATAAGAGCAATATGACTCTTACAGTCAACAATAATTACTAAAGTGAGAAAGAAATGTACTGCGGTAAACTGTAAATGATTGGTAAACGCTAATAAATGATACTGCAAAAAGATTATAGCCACAAAGATATAAATAAAAAATACAGAATTAATATAAAATTAAATAAAACAAAAGTAAAACAACGACACCTCAGAGGTAGGGGAGTGAAGAATGGAGTATAGAAGGGATTTTGACTTTCCGATTATAATGGACAATGTAATTTCAGATGACGTTTAAACAAAGATTATGAAGATGCATTTTGTATATTTGTCACGATTCCATAAGCATAAAATATAAACGGTAAACTATTCTCCATATATTGCAGTTCTATGCTAAGCGATTACAAGGGTCTTCTTATTTTTAGAGAGTAATTCAAGGCTGACAAGTATTAAAATCTTAATCGAAGTTATGAAGGTTAAACGTGATTATTAGAAATACTGTGTAAAACAGATAAGATAAAGGTTTTAATATATACAATCATATTGCTGAAGACAGAAAATGTATCATATATAAAGGTTTTGAGGTCTTATAATTTATTGAATTTTTTTTGTTAGATTAGAATAAAACCCACCCCATCATCAAGGATAGACAGTAGTGGAGTTTAAATCGAAATCTGTACTTTGGTTTGAAATTGCAGAATATTTTGATGCCGATTTTGTGTATATTCATTTATTTAGCCTGTGATTCAATTGGATTTATCAAACCTTTATTTGCTAGCCCACTGAATAAGGAGATATAAGTCTGCACTCAGTACATCAATGCAAGAACACATTTCATTCACATTCCAGTGTGAATTTATTTGAAGATCATCAGCATATATATGATAACTAGAAGCCAGTTGTTTAACAACAAGGTCAATGGAAACAGAAAAAATTAAGTGGGAATAGAATACCATCTTAAGGTACTCAGTAATGAGTACACATTTAATAGTTTTCAGAAATTTCGATCACCTGTTTACGAGCACGAAGATAGAAATTTAACCAATTAACACATGTTTGTGATAGATTTAATGAATTAAGTCGATGTATTAAAATGCCAATGTCCATAGAGTTGAACGCATTACTGAAGTCTAGCAAGATCAGAACAGATAGTTGGGTTTTGTTTATGGAAAGTGAACATCGTCAATCACTTTGAGCAGTGCAGTTGAAGTACTATATATTGACTTAAAGTCAGATTGCAGGGAGTCTAGTGATTTCTGAGTATTTAAAACCAACTAGTTTGTAATATGTAACCAGTTTAAGCTTGATATTAATAGTAAATTGGATATACAAACATAGGTCGAGCATTTTTGAGCTGGTTTGGGAAAGATGCTTTGGGTAAAGGAATAAACATGCATCTTCTTTCCTTCAAAAGGGGTAACTGTTAATCCAGAAGTATTAAAATTGGCAGTTATGGTGGGGGCTACAAGATCAATAATGGAAGCAGGAGTTTCGATATTTATGCCATGATTCCCAACATATTTCAATTTAATTCACATAATGCTCTTTTTCATTTCAGATACTGAAAATTTAGAAATAATAGACATATGTCACTGAGAGGGTCCGGCATTATAGTGTTCAAAGTTTAAAAACTCAATGCAACATTTAAAACAGCAAGTAGGTTTGGAAAGAAAATGTTGAGATCATTATGGTCGATTGAATACGTTATCATCTTAGTGTCGTTTACTGATACCCAGAGTATCTGGAAATTTTTAAATATTGATTGACGTAGACGTGTTCATTTTTTCATTGATACTTTTTTGCATTTAAGCATATTTGCAATACTTTGTTTCTTGATATTCTATCGATTTCCTGACGAAGAAGTGTAGGGCATTTTTCAACTTGTAGAGCTTTCTTTGTCAACCCGTACCTCACATAATCTACGATCGTTGGGAAAGAAAGGTTTTTGAATTGCAACCACGTACCGGGCACACATGGAGGCCCGGCCCTTTGCTCAGTGACCTGGTAAAAGTACTGGAACTCGTGGGGACAAATGGCTTGTGTTTTGTTCTGTTAATGAGGACTTTAGTAAGAAGAAAAATAATAATTTAGAGTGTAACCATTTTGTTTCTAATGGGAAGCTAATTTTATGAAAAATACTATAATTTTAGAATGAACGCATCTAGTTGTCCTAAAATATTCAATTATAATTAGGCAAAATATAACTGGAGGTTAACTTATTTACAACTAATACTTGGCAAAAGCGTTTCGCTTATAGTTTTTATGTATTTATATCAAATATTTACAGCACATTGAAAATATTTAATAAATATGCTCAATGTACTAATATCTTAAGACCATATTTATCGTGTATACAATTACACTGCCCACAGGAATTAATTCTCTCTTGTATCATCTGCATTATAATTACGATAATCTATTAAAATACGATTACTTGTATATTATCTTAAGGTGCAGTAAAAGTCTGATAGAAATTACTGAGATTTGAAGTAACTGAATAAAATAAAAAACAACTAAGTGCGAGTCGGATTAGCACTAAAGGATTCGGTATCTAAATCATCTACAGTTTTTTCACTATAAATTAAAAAACATATTACGTCACAATAAATTAAAAATATATACAATATTTATAATTTAAAGAGCCTGGGTATGAAAGTTAATTATTTACACGTATTTAAATTAATATTAATTGATTTAATGATAAAACAATTTTTTTTTCATTATTCATAACATAAATTTTCTTGAACATGGTACATAGTTCTTGTTGTTTAAATTCAAGATATTTGCAATATTAATTGGGAATTTCAAGTGTCTAAGTGTCACGACTGCCAAGGTCGGTCTGGGAACAAACACGTTACATGGATATTCTTTTAACAAAAATCGTTTTAAAATTACAATGTGTATTCTTTGAAATTAAATTTTGCTGTTATAAATAATCTTATACGTGAAAAATCCTACTTCGTGATTTAAATTAAATTGGACATAATTTAAAATATTTTTTTTTGTTTTGGGCCAAGGTATTAACTATTATGTCTAAATGTCAAGTCTTTATCTTATTTTGTTTATAAGTTAGAAACCTTTGACGTTGTGGCAAATAAATAGACCACAACAATAGAGTTCCATTCGTCCTTTCAGATAGAAATACAAAAAAAAAACTTAAATCTGTATTTCATTTCCACCACATCAGTTTTATTTTATTTCCTCTAATATTGTTGTACTTATATCTTGTATCATATAATATACTCGTATAACACTATCTTATTTAAGGACATTTCGACTGCACTCATTGACACACACACAACGCCCCGTCTCGAGTCATTATGCTAATAATTACAATGATCCAGATTCCGCGCTAACTGTCTAAAATATGGATGAAGGATATAAAATCAGCGCTCGAAAGGCTCGCTTCCCATTTTATTAGGAAGGAAAATTAATGGAGGTAGGATAGTAGCGGGGGAGTGAGACAGGCGACTATAGTGCGAGCGGTGCGACGCCATATTTTGTGGTAATTTGCTCCTTATTACGTAGGTACTGCAAGTAATATCTTTGTGGTAAATAGGCTGAGGCGATGTTATCCTCCGCTGCTTCGGCACTATACTCGCTAAATTGATTTTTTATGTCAACTTCGTGACGTAATTTAAATAAATATTATATCAATGATATAAGCATTAATTTAATTAATGGGGCTCATCAGCCATTTTTTCTGTCAGATAATTGGAGATATTATCGATTATTGTCACAAATTCTAAGCTGAATTTAATCATGATATTATTTACGAGCAGAATACTTGGTTGATATTAAAAATTGAAAATGTACCACGACACCGTTCCTTCCTGGTTATGAGATCATGGCGTTCATAGAATTTGACTTTCAGCGTTTATATGCGAAAGATATTTTATGTCCCTATAAATATGTATTTTATTTGTTACAAGTCCATGATTGCCATGAAGCAAAACTCGAACAGTTATTTGCATTATCCATCCTTCGTGTATTGTTAAGAATCATAACTACCGTCTCACCTAATAGTTAGAAAGCTTATACAAATGTTTCGAGGATTAAACTTTTAAAGTTGCCGATACAGGTTATAATAACTTTTTGACATTTCTTCCTTAAAATATTGTGTATTAAACTAGAAAATAGAAACTTGGGTTGCCATAATTTTGGTAACAATTCGCACAAGACGGGTATCAATATAATGTTATAAATTTATTAGATTATATGAGATATTTTATAGATTATTACATGAAAAAAAAATCTATTAAGCGTAAATCGTCCCAGGACCCTTCGTATAGGTACAAAAATATTTAAGGACACGTAGTATTTCCATTAAGCTGTTTAGAAATATTATTGTTCAGTTTATTTTTTGCAAGCGTAAACATATCGCGAATATCCCAAGAACTATGAAATTTAGGATCATTGCTATAATTATCCAATGAACTTTAGATGAACTTCTTGTAACGTTTTTTCTTTCAAAATTGTTGTTTTGGAAATTTCAGAGATACAGGGGGTAAAATATATAATTGTGGACATTTTGAGCATTATCCGTAGAACTGTATTATATAGAATGAAATAAAAAATAGTTTTCGAATCTTTATGTTATTCTTTCAATTGCCATTTCACAAAGCACACGAAATTTTAAAAAAATCTAGTATTTATTTGCCTCCTTACAAATTGTCACTTAAATATTTTAAAACACTGAGCATTGAAATATATGGGAGTTAATATGTTTTATGAATATTTCAAGTTTTTATGTCAAATCGTTATCTTACGTGTCTGGAACATCTTACATAAAATTTCATAATAAATGGTTTTAGTTAGTGGTATCCCACACCACACGAAAACAAAACAGTTACTTCATTTGCCTCTTACATTTCCATAGGATTCTTTCTGAGTCTAAACAAATATGTGGATTAGCTTGTTTTATCACTTTGTCAACTTTAAAGTGTTTACGTCAAAAGGTTTCTGAGAAAAATGATGGACATGTGAGGGGTTTTACAAGGGTTCCGTTTTTTTTCCTGTGAGCCTTAAAAACTAATAAAAATATATTGTGGTTATATTTACTAGCTAATATTCGTAGCTTCATGTAGATATATTTCATTATGAAATAAATTGGAAATAAAAAAATTAATCACGATGAAGAACGATTTGCCGATAACTTAAAACTTTTTTAATAAGTAACCCGGTATTAATTTGTCTGTGGAAAACTTGCATTTTATTATCCATTAAAATTTCCTTTCTTAGTAAAGTCGCAATTTTACGGTTTGCGTCTGAAATAAATTATCCTTTCAATAGCGAGGCTTAACAATTACTTAGAAATTATACAATCTCGCCAGTTACTGCCTTTCATTTTGAATTCACGATAAATTTAAGCCTATTTAAAGAATACTAGCGAAATTTTATATTTCCACATAATACCTTCCATCATAGGCCGTTATTCCTTGTTTCTTAGTAATTAAAATCTTAACGAACTCAAGTCGTCAAATAATGAGACATATGTGACACGTTCTCATTGACGTTTAGGTAGATATAGTCTTTCAACTAAGCACTTACAATTTAAGCTTATTTGTAATCTATATATTAACACGTGAAGAGAAAACTTTGTGTCCCTGTTTGAGCATATTGCGCGCATGTAGGAGTGTGAGATTTGGCCTTGTCAGAAAAGTTTATATGGAGAAGGAGTGCAGATATTAAGTATTGAAAATACATTAAATTATAAATTACACATACATTAAAAACTTCATAATTTACGTTCAACAGTAAAAGATTAATTGTTAGTCGCATAGAGTAGAGATTGACGCCAAAAGATTTTAAAATATCAGATCGACTGAACGAGTTTCGAGCTTTGAATTTTGTGTGACTTCAAATGTTTATTTTTCGATAGTCTGTGGAGTGTATGGTAAGTCAAAAAAGCGTTTATGTTAAATTTTGTGTAATAGATATCCGTGTTTTATATATTAGTAAAAACAGCTTGCAAAAGGAAAATTTTGCAGCGGCAATCTGAAGAGACTTTCTATTACCTGCCTATTAATGTTTTTAACAAGCTGAGAAGGTAACTAGGTTTTATTACTACCTATTTCTTAATTTCAGTTCGAAGTTTCAGTAAATTACTGATTCAGTAGTTTCAGTAATTTCTATACATTACATATTTTTTTACAAGCAATGATTTTAGACGTATACTATTTGCCAAAAGAACCTCGATAACGTTCAAATTTAAAAAATTATTGAATTACGGTACAATTTCGACCACTGGGCGACCACTAGTATATATGAACAGGTTAAATTTGTTGAAAAATACGCAATATATTTTCGAATAGTTGTAAAAATGAAGAGAGTGCATAGAAATACAACATTATGTAGATTGATATGTGAAATGCCATCTTTTGACAGCTACTAATTTTCTCTAGGCTAAAAGTAATTTAACGCTATATAATATTTCCATAAATCTAATCGAATGACAGTAGTTGAACACGATAAGGCTAGAATACTCATTTACTAGGTATATATCATAATTAGGTAATTATACGAGAGCATGTTTTAAAAGATCGACATTGCGGTACAGTCGAGGTGCTTCGATGTATCTCAGGTTATGATGGAGTATGGTACTTATATACGATTACATATCTGAGAACTAAAAATGATGTATGAGTTATATGTGGATAGACAAAAATACATAATATTGGGGCGGAATGTCTTCTTCTCTTTACTTCTTATGATGCGAGTCTGACTTAGATTTATTCCCACAACATTTCCGTAGTATCTACCTGTTCATGTAACTAATATGGATCCCTAAAGCGAGGTTTCGCTGTGAGTTTCGTTTTATTTGGTTCCTTACTTTGTTTTCTCGTCGACGAGTGCAAAGATTGTTCGGTTTTATGACTCTGGGAGAATTAAGGTGGACCCAGAGCGCGCGCCCGTCGGATCTGCAACTTTGTAATGAAACAACAAGTCTTATCTGCGAAGTAAGTTTGGACATAAAGAAGCAAACGGAGAATAGCAGGTACGTGATTTCCACAAATGGGTTATTGACATTTATTTTCGAATATTTATGGGTGAAGCCTTCTTGACTTATGTTATTTAAAAAGAAATTGACCTAATCAAATTGTTTTTCGGAAAAACGTTTTGAATTTTTACTTTATTTCTACAAGCTCCTCTTTATTTTATTATAAAAACATACTTTACTTCAAGTTATATACATTTTGATACAACCTTAATACAATAAATGAGGAGTGACTTTGTTTGTTTATGTCTTTCAGTTTTACAACTTGATGAAACTTGGCATAGGTATCTGCATACTGTATATTTATGATTTATATTATGGAAATGGATACTGTGTATCTTCTACTTCAAGAAAAATACTAATTCTCCACGAGCAAAGTTACGAGCAATAGCCAGTAGATGCACATCTTTTAATTTAAAAATTGCAAGATTTACTTACATTATTTTGAAGTGATGTCATAAAGGATGTTTTGAATAAAAACCTTTTATTTACTATATTGACTAGGATTTCCAGACGCCTAGATCATAAAGTTATCAAGACAAAAGTTTAAAATATTACTAGCATTTTATTATCTTGTATTTCTATGTTATTGGACAAGGTAACAAAACAGTCCAAAACTGGCTACTCTTACATTGTTATTAAATACATTTGTACTATATTCAAACAGATCATTTCCATGATATTAAACAAGCCTAAGAAATTTTCCTCCCTCTGATCCTCTGCATATATGGCCGTCTCCTTAAAATAAAATTGTTTATAATTTTAAACTCTATTTCCAGGTTTGTTCTAAATAATTACGACACATGTGAAACTTTTTAATTTATAACCTATTTTGTTTAAGAGCAATAAGCTTCTAACGGTCGAACCAGTAGAGAGTGTTGTTACGACAATGGGGTTCTGTTAATTCCTTTCACGTGATGAACAACAAAAACAATGCAGAAGTGCGGTGGGGAAAGTGAGATAGGTAATATTTTTGGGATCAATTTGACAAAGGAGCCCGTGGAATTGGGCCTGGCGTTACAGAAATAGAATATAATTTTTAATAAATACACTATTTCTTAAAATAAAAAGCAAGCGATTCAGTGATTGAAAACCAGGAAAAACTAAAAAATTAAATACAGTTTCTACCATAGTACAAAACAAAAAAGTCGTCTCCATAAATAAGCATATATTATATTTTTAATATATCAAGAATCATTAATAAGAAATAAAAATAACAATAAACATATATGGAAGTATTAATAACTTTTTAGAAATGATTACAAAATAATCAATAACGATTGCTTTTTTAACTACCATTCATATTCGTTCTGTGGTCTTCAAAATGAATGTATTTTTCACTTTTATTCAAATTTTACGTATTTTTCCAACGACCCTGTTGTGCCTGCAAGTTCCTTGGCTATACTTGTGTGTGGAGGGTAGAATAAGAGAGAATTTGTGTTTCATTTCACTTTATTGGTTAAAACAATTGCGTCAAATAGCATTCACAAATTATTATAAAAAGTAACTCGGCAAAAAATACAATTGACAATTTAAATCATTAATTGTCATCTGAATTATCGTTATAATCGAATGATGATTTAAATAAAACTTCGAGCAGCTTAATTCTATATTTTACCTATTTAAGAGTATAATTTTTATTCTTTTAACAACTTCGTCCGATCTATACGGACTTATGTTCGTCTCCTTTATGACAATAGGGTGGCAAGTTTAAATTTTCTTTAATTGCAATTTTAATTTATGTTATAAATGTGAATGTGTTTCTGTTTGTTTGTAAATCACTATTAAATTTTACACACATATAGTTTGTGTAATAAAGTAATATATAGCCTATAACTGTTGTGGCTTCGTTTGCACAGACTACTGCGTCCTGATATTGGACAAGTGTATTTGGATATTTGTTGCACAACCAACACCCGAACGAAATAATATTATTTTGTACCATTTGTAGCATAATTTCTGCACGACGAAACTTGGTGCTTTCACTTAATAATAAATAATCGAGTGCATGTCGTGTGAATGTCATAAGAATAGATGACTCGCTGTGTATTAAACTTATTTTTTAAGGGTTTCAAAAACCCAAAATAAAGTCCTGTATGTAAATCTCGCCGCCTTATCGAGCATCAATGCGACTAGTATATGTGTATATTCATAACGTTTCCCATTGAACTCTGATTAAAAAGGATGATTCCTAAAACGTAAGCCCAGTACGACGCAATAAAAAGTAGTTGGACCTATATAATAAAATAGCTCTATGGTTGTCTCCTTTGGTGTGAAATGATTTTACAGAATAAAAGATACCGAGTTCGATAAAAGATTTCATTTTAACGGATCTACTTTAATAAGTAATTTACCTTATATACAAACAAGATATTGGAGAAGAATATCACACTACACACTCATAGCTTTAAGATGTGATCCAAATATTATTTTCAACGACAATTTTTCCTTAACAGTGGCGCCCATCCATAAAACGCTACGAAAAATGATTTCTTAACGGACCGAGACATAAAATTTCAGGTCTTCTTAAGGACTATATCTAATAATGATTAATGGTTACATCTTTTGATATTATTCCGTAAGGTTAATGACGTTCAATAAACCATATCAATGAAATGGGCTTATATGAGATGCGTTTCGCTATCGATAGGCTGGTCTCGTAAAAGCTCTAAATGGAGAAACTTTCAATCAAATATGAGGGGCTGTTCGTAAACGTGAATAATTTAATGATTGGAGACGATTATAATGCTGATTACCGAAATGTTTATGTTCACTGATCTCATCAGAATCGTTATATTTTGTTTGTTAAATATGTTCTACAGAAAATGCAAGAGTTAATTGTCATCAATAATAAATTTAACGTGGGGATCTTAAAAAGCTTACTTTAAGTTACTGAGGCTGGATCTTGGAGATCCAGTATTTCTAACTCTACGTAAACAAAAGATAAAAAGAATCAGAATAAATTGTTCATTATTTTTTTTAAAGAAAATTGGGGTTTGGTGGCTTTAGGAGGAATTGAAGCAAAGATATTAAATGTGCATATATCCATCATAAATTAATAATTGTTTAAGAAGATCCCATCAATAACTATATAAAAATACGTAAAATTATAGTATATTAATTTAAAGAAATATATTGTAAATCTTCTTTTGTTTGTTGCGCTTTTTCTTAATTTGTTACCATTGGCTTGTGTGCGTTTGCTTTCCTTGCCTTTGTTATAATAAATATCTTTTAAATGCATTTTATTTATTTCATAACAGTTATTCATTTTGGTTAATTGAAGACATCGCGTATGAAAGGGAGCCGGGTTTAATAGAAAATGTTACTTATGAATATATTACCTATTATATTGTTGATACATTAATTTTTTTGATATGTAAGTGTTAACGTTACTCTGTTCACTGTCGGGATTCGCAATTTGATTTTTGGAAAATGATGGCATCCATCTATTTATTGGTAAATTAGTATATATATATGGTCATTTATTGGTAAATTAGTATATATATATATTCTTGATATCAAAGAATATGTCTTAGGGGTAGTGTATTAGAGTTATCTATGTAAATTTCAAAATGTCAGAAATAATTATGACTTATATACGATGATAACTTTAATTTTATAAATCAATGAACATAATAATATAATTGACAGAAATTATATAACAAGCTATAGTATATTTTACCTTAATCGATTACAAATTGAGGTCAAATTAAAGAATAACATCGATTTTTATTAGATTTGTTTTGTACATATATCATATTAACATCAGTGTTTAAGTGAAAGCATGTTAATCAATAACTTTCACTAAGTTAACTTATTAAATATTAAAAATAAAATTTTTATTAAAATCACTTACCTACACGTAACATTTCAACCCTTAAAGAATAAATGAAATATCTTAAGTTATATAAATATTATCGCGACATCGGGCGTCAAACATTCGCGAGACGAAGGCCGGGTTGTTTCCAAAAAAGTTAAATTTGTTTTTTAAATGTCATCTACTTGGCGGCTGTATAATGAGTCACGAATAAGCGCCGCCTTGATGAAAAATGTCTCTGTCATAAAGAATCATGGGGCGTAATATTTTGTGCTACCGGTTAATAGCGTAAAATTTGGATATTGTATGTACTTACTGTATTTTTTCGTGTTTGGAGAATATCTATATATATAAAAATCAATGCCACTTTTCGTTGTAATTTTATAACTCAAGAACAGACTCACCTATCCAAACCAAATGTTTAGGCTTTGTTCGGACTATTTAGTAGATGGTTTATGTGAAGTTTGCACAAAATCGGTAGAGTGTTTCTTCATTTATCACATTTTTTGTAACAACTGAATTCAATAAATGGCGGATCATTTTGTAAACGGGGATTTTGTTGTCAAATTGAACCTTTTTTCAGGTGGCGATTGTGCTGTCAAATTGAAACTTTTTTCAGTGTTGACAGTAAAAGCATGTTGTTATGTCATTCATCCGGTCATTTCATTTTGGACGTGGTTCGATTTAAGCAAATTGTCAGCGATAATTATTGCTTTGTGTTTATATTTTTTGTTCAAATGTACTATGAATTAAATTGTCAAACGCATTTACACAAACGGTAAGTTTTGAACTGTTGAAGTGAATTACATGTATGCATGAGTGTTTCTTTATTTGAAAAAACATATTGTGTACCATAATTAATGTAGCAATTATTTTTTTAATTTGATTTATTCTTTTTTAATTGAAGGAAAAATGCCACGAGCAAGACGAGCAAATATAGGTCGCCGAACGCGTAATGCAAATGATGTGGCATTACTAAGACGATCACAGACTGCAGATGAACGTGCACAAGCTAATGCATCGCAGCGTGAACGTAATGCACGAAATAGATCTGTTGACCCTGTACCTGTACTGAATCTTGCACGGCGATCACGAATACGTCGTGCTGTTTTGGCTGAAATGATGCGTGCTGCGTTTAATTACAACAGCCAGATTGATTATAGTGTATACGGATACATTGGAATGATGGACGCAATATATCAACATTGCGATGCGGCTAACTTTCCAGGTGAAACGCCCGGCATGTGTTGTGCTACTGGCAAAGTGAGATTGCCAGCATTAGACATTCTACCCGAACCATTGTATTCATTAATTTTTGGGACATCTCAAAAGTCAAAGCACTTTTTGAGTCATATTCAACAATACAATTCGGCATTTCAAATGACTTCTTTTGGTGCTACTAAAATTATTAGAGATAAGTTTATGCCGACGTTAAAGGTAAATACTTCAACAGGATTGTCCCATGTTTATATCAATCTGAATCATAAAGTATTCGATAGTTTTAAAAATTATGATACAACATCTACCTAAAATTATGATAAAAATGATAAAAATTATGATACAACATCTACCTAAAATTTCAGATACACACAGATTCAGGGCCAGATTTATCATCAAGCTGGTTCGTTATTGCCATACCCCGACGCTGATCATAAATTTTTGCAAATTTATTTTATTGGTGATGAAAATCGTGAATTGGATCAACATTGTGCAATTGTTTTGAATACAAGACGAGAAATTATTCGTGAGCTAAAAAGGTTTTTCCATCAATATAACGCATTAGTTCAATTGTTCAAAATTGCTCTCGATCATATGCCATCTGATAATCACATAATCGTAATAAGGGCTGATAGAACACCTTTTGGAGAGCATGAAAGGCGATTCAATGCACCGACAATTTATGATTTTGCAATTGTTCTTGGTGATCAGTTTCAATCCCGTGATATTGTACTTCATCGCAGAAATGAGCAATTGCAACGTGTTTCGGAAGTTCATCGTAGTTACGATGCATTACAATACCCAATATTGCATTGGAAAGGTGGCTATGGCTACCATATCAATAAACCAATGATTGATCCACGAACAGGTAAATAATTGACCTATTTTCAGTGTGTTGACATTTCATCATTTGTATAAATGTCTAAAGTGACATTTTGCACATATTTTCATGTCTACATGTACAGAAAAAAATTAGTGTCATGAATTTTTATTCGTATCGATTGATGGTTCGTCCACAAGAACAAAATGATATCTTGAGATGTGGTAAACTATATCATTAGTACGTCGTTGATATGTATGCCAAAATAGAAACTGAACGTCTTAATTTTATTCGTTTCAACCAAGCAAAATTAAGAGCCGAAGAATATATTCATTTGCAAGATGCGATAGCGGATGATGCTAATGTTAATGACATCGGACGTTTAACTTTATTGCCATCTTCGTATATTGGTAGCCCACGGAATATGAACGAATATGCACAAGGCGCAATGTCTTATGTACGAAAATACGGTCGACGGGATCTGTTTATTACATTGACATGTAATCCGCAGTGGGATGACATCAAAAACAATTTATTTGAAGGAAAGTCGACAACTGATCATCATGACATTACAGCACGTGTTTTTCGGCCAAAATTGGAAGCACTTATGGATTTAATTGTGAAATTATGTGTATTTGGAGAAGTGCGTTGCCATATGCACTCCATCGAATGGCAAAAAAGGGGATTGCCGCACGCACATATATTAATTTAGCTGGTACATAAAATAACTCCGGATCAGATCGATAACGTTATATCAGCTGAAATTCCTGATCTAACTGTTGATCCTGAGTTATTTTAAGTTGTCGTTAAAAACATGATACATGGTCCGTGCGGTGAACTAAATATGAATTCGCCATGTATGATTGATGGAAAGTGTTCGAAACGATACCCAAGCCAATTGACTTCAGACACAATAACGGGCAATGACGGATATCAGTTGTATCGATGTAGATCACCTAATGATAATGGCAAAACGGCAACCATCAGAATGCGTAACCAGGACGTTGAAGTTGATAATCGTTGGGTGGTTCCGTATTGTCCATTATTATCGAAAATATTCAATGCTCATATAAATGTGGAGTATTGTAATTCAGTCAAATCCATTAAATATATTTGCAAGTATGTAAATAAAGGGAGCGGTATGGCTGTTTTCGGTGTTGCTGGTGATAATAGAAATGATGAAATTACTCAGTATCAAATGGGGCGCTATATTAGTAGTAATGAAGCTGTCTGGAGGATTATGTCGTTTCCAATGCACGAAAGACATCCTGTGGTTGTTCACTTGGCTGTGCATCTTGAGAATGGCCAACGTGTTTATTTTAATGTAGCAAATGTATCGGAAAGAGCAGCACAACCACCAGCGACTACGTTGACAGCTTTTTCAAATTATGCGAAACTAATACTTTTGCGATAAATTTGTTATATTCTTAAGTGCCTCAGTATTACACATGGAACGTGTCTTCGAAAAAATTTCAAAGACGTAAACAAGGAACAGCAGTCTATGGGCATCCTGGCATTTTCCAAACAGATGCAATTGGGAGAATATATACAGTACATCCAAACAATGCTGAGTGTTTTTATTTGAGATTGTTATTAGTTAACGTCAATGGCCCAAAATCATTTCAAGAATTGAGAACAGTCAACGGTCATTTGTGTTAAACATATCGTGAAGCATGTCAACTCTTGAATTTGTTGGAGGATTATGCACATTGGGATTCAACACTTCAAGATGCATCTACTTCAGCTCATCCACAACAAATACGAATGCTATTTGCTATTATATTATCAACATGTATGCCATCAAATCCACTTGAATTATGGAACAAATATAAATATTATATGGCCGAAGATATTTTAATTCGTATACATCATCATGCAAGAAATCCTGATTTGTTGATTACCTTGGAAATGTACAACGAAGCTTTGATAATAATTAAAGATATGTGTCTAACAATTGTAAATAAAGTATTAGTACAATTGGGTATGACCGCACCAAATCGTGAGATGTATGATTTGTTTGATCGTGAATTGCAACGTGAGCAGGAATTCAATTCTAATGATTTGCGTTTATTTGTACAATCGAATATAACCAAAATGAATATTCAGCAAAAACATGTATATGCCACAATCATGCATGCCGTTTCCAATAATGCAGGTGGATTATATTTCTTGTATGCACCTGGTAGTACAGGCAAAACGTTCGTTATATCATTGATTTTAGCGACTATTCGATCCGAACAGAAAATTGCATTGGCACTTGCATCTTCGGGAATTGCTGCTACATTATTAGAAGGTGTCGGACCGCACACTCTGCATTAAAATTGCCATTGAATGTACAGGTGATTGAAACTCCAACTTGCAATATTTCGAGAAATTCTGCTATGGCAAAAGTTCTGCGATTAACGTCAATTATTTTATAGGATGAGTGTACAATGGCAAATAAAAAATCAATAGAAACATTTAATCGAACAATACAAGATTTACGTGGTAATCAACAGCTTTTTCGTGGTGCTTTGATATTGCTGATTTTCGACAAACATTGCCTGAAATTCCTCGTTCAACACCTGCTGATGAAATAAATGCCTGTTTGAAGTCATCAGTTCTTTGGAGATATGTACAAAAATTGACACTGAACATTAATATGCGTATTCACCTACAAAATGATCCAGCTGCCCATGAGTTTTCAAAACAATTGTTAGAAATTGGTGATGGCAAAATACAAATCGACAGTACCAACGGATTGATCGCTGTACCGAACAATTTTTGTACAATTGCGCAATCGATAGATGAATTGATTGAATGTGTTTTTCCGAATATTCTTCAGAATTACAGAAGTCATGATTGGTTGAGAGAACGCACCATTTTAGCACCGAAGAACATTCATATCAATGCCAATAATTTTCAAATTCAAGCGAAACTGCCAGGTGTAGTCACGACATATAAATCACTTGACAGTGTTATGAATCAAGATGAGGCAATGAATTATCCAACTGAATTTTTAAATTCATTGGAACCGGCTGGTATGCCACCGCATTGCTTGAATCTGAAAGTTGATTCTTTGATTATATTACTGCGAAATATTAATCCACCAAAACTGTGTAATGGCACCAGATCGGCAGTGAAAAAGTTATTGCCAAATTAGATTGGAGCTACGATCTTAACTGCTAAATCAAAAGGAGAAGTTTTGAATTTAAACGATTACAATATCCTGTGCGTTTATCATTTGCGATGTCCATCAACAAGGCCCAAGGGCAAACACTTAACGTTTGTGGTGTGAATTTGGAAGAATCATGTTTTTCACATGGCCAACTTTATGTTGCCTGTTCCAGAGTCGGTACCCCCAGCCATTTGTTTATTCATGCTCAAAATGGAAAAACAAAAAATATTGTTTATCCTAATGTTTTGGATTAAGTTTTAAAATAGCTAGCAATTAATAAAATATTTTTTTGTTTGAATAAATGAATTTGATATTCCAATTAAATTTTTTTTAATATTTCACTTTATACGTAGCGAAGCACGTACCGGGCCGCTAGTATATATATATATATATATATATATATATATATATATATATATACATATATAAATATATATATATACACGTATTAATATTGCATAGGTAGCGCATAATTGGAATATATTACGTCTGGATATATTACCACCACAACCCTCAAGTGAAAATACAAGCAAATTGTTTATTTATTCCAAGAATGTGAGTTGTATTATTAAAATGATAATTTCTAAATTCTAATTCATTATTCTGATATACTTAGCATATCGGATGGATGGGGATACACTATGTGTCTTTATTGTGCAATGTTGGATATCCACCAATAAGCCTATATAAATACTTAAAAAAATTATGTACATAAAAATAAGTTTTCTTTTTATGAGTTAAAAGTTTAGTTACACACTATTATAACAACATGTATTAAATTAGAAAGCCAGAAAGGAAGCCCAGCAGAAAATATTGTTGACGTCCTCGATTTTAATTTAAGCGTGTTAATGTTCTGGTATGTTCACCATGTTCGAATGACGTTTCTATGCATCTTCTCGGACGGTAACTCGGGACAAAAGATAAGGTCAAAAACTTATGAAAGACTAATTGGGTTGAAAGCGAACAAATTACAGGCTATTAGTATTGATACATAAGTGGTATTTATTGTTTTTAATTACGATCGGAAACTTCTTTCCGGAGATAAACGTAAAAAATGGATTTGTTTCCATGCATTAGAAAGGTAGTCATGTGAGTGCAGTATACAGAGATGATTGCAGGGTTAATGCTTTTGCTATCTACAGTTCAAATCTAAAGGTTATTCATTCCTTGCTACAGCTCTGATAAGCTTGCTTTCATTAATAAAAATGTGTCACATTTTTAATTTCATTTGGCAGAATTTTCGTCAGACTATTCTTTTACACTGACATATTAATACGCCTCAGGCCTATAAGGGCGATGGGAACTGTAATCTAAAAATAGCTAGTTAAATGTTTAATTTTATATGAACTCCTTTTAGTATAATTCAAAATTATATGTCAACATTAGCAACTTTCGTGAAAACATCACTTTAACATATGTCTACGTATTTTAAAATTTTCTAGTAATCAGAAAATCAATATTAAAGATATTAACAAGTAATGTTAATTATAGAGATTTTAATAGTTATAGATAAGAATATTATATTGTTATGTTATAGATAATATTATATTGTTATGTTATAGATAAGAAATTGAACTTTTTTGGGTTATGTTTAAGTTCACATCATGTCAAACTACATCAGGTAAATTGGTTCAATTGTTTACTCCTTATTTTCTTTCTGTTGTTACTTTTTTAAATTTGCTGTTTTTTTTCGTTTGTAATCCGTAGTTGCAATAATTTTTTTAATAGTTATGAAGTAATTGAGTACATGCTGGCCATTACTTAAATAAAAATACGTCTGTTGTATGCGAATATATATGTATATATATATATGTATATATGTATATATATATATATATATATATATATGTATATATATATATATATATATATATATATATATATATATATATATCTTTATTATATGCATGTCTGAAACTCTCGTAGAGCGAGCTCCATCGGTGAAATGTAAAAAATCAAAGGCAAAGGATAATATTAAATATAAATTAAAGATGTTATTTTGTTAATATTCCGATGCGAAATATTTACCATCCGAGAAAAAATTAATTTAGAGCATTGTTGTTAATATTATAAGATGTTCAGTTATAGTCTTTTATAACCAATGAAGACATATTATCTAGCGACATTTTATCCTCTGAAAATATTTTCCATTTCTCACAACAATAATTGAATTAATGAAATAAGATAAAGTATCATGCGTTAATAATTTTTTTTTAATTGTGTTTGGTTCAATAATAAACTGGAGAAGGATATAAGAATGTGAAGCGGCTTCGCCTCACAAAAATATATTTTGTGTTAAACCCGGATTCAATGAACTGTTTACGTTCATGCAGGATCACCTTTTCTTCAGAAGCATAATAAGATAAACTTGAAGGTCAATTAAGAAAAGATAGGTCAATTTAAGGATAGAAAATATAGGTCAATTTTAGGATAGGTCAATTTGAGAAAAAATGTTGGTTATAATTAAATGTCGGTTTAATTATACACTTTCGTTATCGTAAAGTATCCCTTCAAAGTTCATTATTTTTTTTTAAAAGAAGTAGCAAATAATTCAGATTTGATGTAATAATAAAACGATTTATAATTGAACCATAACTTTGTGTTAATATTGTAGTAACTGGCGTATTCTACTAACAGCCGATTTAGAAGAGAATGATTGCATCAAAGTTTAGTTAATTTTTTCTTCAAAGATGTCGAGAATACGCTTGAAAACAGCAAGTTGATACTAAGTTCTGTAATTTTATGATTAGTTGGATCAAACTATTGACCAGTGATGGAATATGGATACTCTAGTAACTGTACCACGCTATCTCATAATGCTCAGTATGATTACTACGACCTAATTCCGCGAGATCCGAGCTAGTGAATTAGGTTTCGCGGTTCTGTTATGGAATGATTTCTATCACAAAATCTCAGGATATTTAGTATCATTACTACGATGTAGTTTCCCTACCTTCGAGTTGGTGAAATCGGGTTCTGCGATTCCGTTGTATAATAATTTCCACCGTGCGATCTGTGAATGTTTAGTATTATTATTGACTACGAACTAGTTTCACTAGTACTAAATTATTGAAACTAGGTTCCGCGGTTCCATGGGAAATAATTTCTATCATATGATCTAAGGATTCTCAATATTTCTACTACGACCTGGTTTCAGTAACACTGTACTATGAAATTTAGGTTCCGCGGTTCCATATTTACGGTTCCGCGATTTTGGCGGAATTATCACGGTAATCAAGGCTTTAAATATAAAAATTTTATTACACTTAGGTAATAATATCTTTATGACATAGTTTTTTCTAGATTTATAGGTATTATTGGAAATTTGTAAGTTAGATTTATATTTATCATTAGAAGTTTCGTTTATTTTTCATTATTACGTAAATTTAATGTTTTCATTGTCTGACATTTTTGGGAAGTCATAATCATTTAAAATACAACGAAAGTCAATTCCGCCCGGCGAGATTTGCGATCATGTCGGGTTGAATGCACTCAGCCGCGTCTTGAGCTCACTCTGGGAATTGTGCTGACTAATTCGGATGCGGCCCCCACCCTCTTGAGATAAACGATCCTTCTTAGCCCTGTTACCTTGCTGACAAACTATGGGGGCGCGAGATTATTGATATATATTCTTGCGTTCATTGATCCTTTTATGGGTCTTGGAGAATGTATGTCAAGTTGGCTATGTATTTCGTAATCGTTTTGACATATATATATATATATATATATATATATATATATATATATATATATATACACACAAACACACATATGTATTGATATGTCGAAAATTAAATATTATAAATCTACCTCAGCACTATAAAAAATTGTTTCATATGTTGCTTTTAAATGAATCCTGAAAAAAAAACGAAAGTTGATATTGATACGAGTTGACAATTTTGTCCGATTACTTATTGATGTTAATATGAATTTAAAAGTAAGAAATATAATATCACAATATATTTATTAAGCACAGTTTGGGAATCTGATAGTAACACGATAGGAGAACACTGTAGCAAGCGATCAAAGATCTTTGCTAATAGCCGACCTGAAGATATAATACAAAGAAACCCAGGTCGTGGTAAAGAAATACTGAAAGTAGTTCAGCAGAAATAATGCTACATCACGTAGTTTCATGTAGTTGTGAATAATGAATTTCTACAAAATTAACACCAAATATATTCAGTTCTTTGTGTTATTTTTTTCTTGCTTGATAGCGTACCAACACCTTGAGAGCTTGGTGCCTCATGTTACGGTGACTGTAAAGACATTCATAATTATTAATAATTTCTATTGAAGTGTTATACTAATAAATTATTGCTTTTACTGAATCTATATATACATGTAAAGTGTTTTATTAACTTCTTATAGCTATTTTGCGGTCCGCACACTCAGTGATCAGCTGTCAGTACCTGCTTCAGCGTTCTACTGTGCAATAGCGCCAGGCGTGATCAATCACTGCTACAGCCGATGGACGTCCGTCACGAGGGTGATGATAGTGCATATGACATGAGTCGAATACGAATGGCAAATAAAAGGTATGCGCCTTACAATTTTTCGTTTAAATATAGATACGAATTCTTTCTTTTATTGGATGAGTGTCATTGCTATCTGACTTTATAGTTTAATTAAATTGTTCATGCAAATTGCCTGACTTTGTAATTACAAATACATGAAATTCTAGAATTTCTTCTTATTGGAGGTAGAAGTTAATCATTTCAATTGTATTATACCAAGTTGTGAAATACAACGTTATCTACATTGTATTTACAATTAATTAAGCGGTTACTTACAGGTGCCCAATGAGAGCCATTTTTTACTTCTATAAAGAGGAATTCAACATCACATTTTTTATATGTAAAAAGGCAATTCATTGCGATGCAAACAATTTCACATGTTTATATGCAAACGTTGCTTTATTCCTTCTGTTATAATTTATGTAAAGTGAAATAAAGCTTACAGCGGCTATTAAATTAATCTAATTTGTTTTAAAATAAAACGTGCCATCTTCTATAACTATGTTATTTTTCTGTCTTGCTTGAGTTATTTCTCTGTGTCATCTTTAATTATGAAGTCAGCAATTTCAAGAAATACTAGTTCATAGAAAGTGCTATTTAATTGTCTCGAAATGACAATAGCTGGACACAAGTAAGGTTTCCAGTATACAAAGCTATCTATTATACAAGTTAAATATACGTTAATATCATAGAGACGGCACTTCGCAACGGGCGCGAACGCGCAGTACATGACTCAGTATTTCCATTCTTGTACTTGAATTTTTAATGAATAATGAACGCTTTGGTTACTAATAAATGTCAAATAGAGTGGGGGCCATTATAAATTGAGGCGGGCGCGAACGAACAGCTGTTCATCGTTGTTCGGCCTTTACCTCGGTGTCCCGATCGCGTTTGTACGTGGTGGGATGTATGAAGGATATTTTGTAGATTTAATGAAGGGGAGAAAGTTAATAAATTATCGTGTAGTTTGTTAGCGACCTTTTGTTTATAGCATTAATATACTTGAAGCGAGTGAATATTACATTTCAGGATCGGAATAGGAGCAGATTTTTAAGGGTTATAATTTTTTTTGCTTATGATAATTTTTGAAAATTTTATTTAAATTTATAAGATTGTAAGCGGAGATGTTTCTATATATGAATAAGAAAAAAACGATTATGAGTCTTATGCTATAATAAGATAACTTAAAATTAGAAATAAGAGTAAATGTAACGCAAATTAGGAGCGTTTATGTATCTTCACGAGATAATTTTTAAGCAGAAGTGCATAAAAGACATTTCTAGATGAATAAGTAAAAAACTTTTGAATTCATTGACGATCTATTTGTTTATGTATTATACATTACAGATAGAGTGATCTGGTGGATGCCACATGAAATTTCTCATATTTTTATAGCATCATTCATGAAAATCAATTTATTAATTTTAGAATCACAAGAAAGTTTATAGTTCATAAATGTACATACATTATACTTCATTTACCTCTTTTAGTTTTACTGCAGTGAGACGAAATGTGAAATAATTTGTCAAAATTATTACTTAAAAAATTACACAATATAATTTTTTATTAAAAATTAATCTGCTCATTTATTTTTACGTCAGTATTGATGAATTTACGTAACATAGCATAAAGTTTTGTAATAGGGAGATCGCAGCAAGGTCGTGATTATGTCAGCCAGGACAAGATTGTGACGAACTAGGTAATTTGGCGCTACCGCGACCTGTCACTCGACATCTCTAGCAATGTTGCTCTGGCTGCCTCAGCTGATGAAGTTCTCAGGCGTTTCACTTACAGTGACTGATATCAATAATCAGAATATTTCGCAAATAGAATTTAATTATTACCAGAACGACGGTTTAACTTGGTAGACTAAGGAATAAATTACAAATACTTTTTTGTATTCGTTTAATGGATGTAACGATGAAATAGTTTATTTACTATCACAATACCTAGTGAAGGACTAATACCCTCAGTCAGAGTTTTATTTAGTTTCTCTTCCGAATGTACTTTACGTTGTTAGTTTTACAATGTTCAAAAACAAAAAAAGTGAAATTATAAATATAGCAGACCTAAAATTTTTACATTCAAGAGAAACTGTTGTGTGCATAAACATGCAATTATTTGCAGATGTGTAGTTTGCGGATCGTGATTTCCTTTAACTTTGATTCGTTTCGAGTAGGTACTCATTCAAAATTATCAGTCTGTCGAACAAAAAAGTCGCTACTTAAAATATAAGTACAATTAAGTTAGTGACTCCGCTTCGATATTGTTTCAGAAAAGATTATCTCCATTGGATTTGATTATTATAACCACACCGTTGCACGTCACAGTTTAGAAGTTGATAATAGTATAGTTACGTAAAGTTGATATTTCTCCTTTAATTTCTCTTTATTTGTCTTATAATATGAAAATATCGTGGTTATATTTCTATCTAGGCGTATTTTTTATAATAAATCGACTTTACATTCTTAAATATTCCAAAGTTTTCCTAGGCTGTATAGATATAAAAATAGACGAATAATACCAATTTTTTAAAATATCTTCATAGGAAATTGGAAAAAATATTGTCATTAACATTACATTTATAATATTTCCTATATTTTTTATTGATATTTTAAGAAAATCATAAAAAAGCTTTGCAATAATCGAAAGAAAGAACAGCTGTTCAAAGTTTATGTTGAACGTGAAAAATAAATTTGTGACGTTGCGATTACATTTTCATGGTGTAATTCTAAATAAAAAATACCTGTTATCCATTTTATTTAGATAAGATAAATAATCAACACAAAAGTATATTTATATACAAAATAATTTCGCGGTCGCCTGAATAATAACAAAAGATCCAAAATAATTTCTGTATTTCTAATGAATTTTTAGCATTCTACTTGTATTGAGTTTAGAGTTTGGAGATTTAATACACTGTTTTCGATATCGGGGATTTTTTTTCTCTTTTATGTATATTAAATTTTAGCTACATTTTCTTTATTTTTCTGATGTAAATTTCAAGTATTCAGATTCACTGTAATTATGTTAAATACGAAATTTTGTCCAAGAAGCATGCATACCTCTCAATATGTAAATAGAGAAAAAATTAACATATGGAAAGTTGAAACCGTGTAATTGTTTCGTTGTTAATGTAAATAGTTACAATAGCTAAAAACCTGATACAATTTATCGTTTTAGGCTTACCTATTTCTATGGTTATGCGTAAGTTGTACCAATAAGGTATTGAATATACCGTATTGGTAAATGTGAATTCATGTGAAAATGCTGCTGACTGCTCAGAAAATTCATTAAGTTATTTCTGAAAAACATATATATGTTTGTTCCTTTATTATATTGGCATGGAGTTGTTAAAAACAGCACGCTTGGCTGCCACGAACTAACGAGGACCGCAACCGCCTTCTAACTACAAAGCAGGCAAAGAAGATGGTATGTATTAATATGGTTATAATAGTGGTTAAATGAGGCTGGTGCAACGTGCAACGTAGTTGGAGTTTGCGGCCTTGTGGAGCCAGTGCGAAGTATAATACGTATGGAACGAATTGTATAATAATACGAATGTATATATTGTACAAAATACAAGACGAGTATTTTGTTATGTAACGCTACTTTCTTTATAAAGTAATTAGGTAGTAACAATGGTATGTTTGAAGTTTCATACATTCATACGTTGTACTTATAGCAAATATGAAGGGAGCTGAGAGTTATGATGTATAACGTGGGAAAATCATCACGTGAGTAACGAGTTGCTATAAAATGTACCTTGAATTAATAGATTACGTAAAGGTATACTCGAGTTGTGACGAGATTTAAAAGGTGTGATGTGGATTGATACGCTGATACGATGAAGATGAAATATATGTATTAGGTTGGCAACTTATAAACCCGTCTCTACACAAACTTCTCAACTTTTTATATATAGTCATTAAAATCAATCGTTAATTACATAAGCACCGTCGCTATCTAACATTTGTCGCTAACGTGTAGGCAAAGCTAAAGTTCCGACCTAGAAATGTTTAAGCTTTTGACTGAAAAATAGGTGTAGTTCCATTTTGATATGACTTTCGTCTAAATTTTCAATCACGTAAATTATTAGACAGAGAGTGAAACATACGGTAATTAGATGGTGAAAGGTCTAGAGAGTATGGTGGATTTAGAAGCATACTCCATCCAAGTGAAAGTAGTTTTTCACGCGTTACTTTGGCTACGTGGGGTTGAGCATTGTTATTTAAAAAATGAACTTTTCTTTCATTTGAACGAAGTTTAGCGGTGATTTTACTCAATTATTCTCAAAAAATCTTAGCTGTAATTATACTGTTAGCTTGAAAGAGTACCTAACGGATAACTCAATGACTAACTCCATTTATACTCCGCCATGCACTCAAAAGTATTTTTTGTTCAATATTATATTTTGGTGTAGATACACTTTTTCTCCAGCTCCTAGCTACTGGAGTTTACTCTAAAATTAACATAAGCCACCCACTTTTCATCTCCCGTTACCAGATACTTTAGGCTCTCGTTGGTACGATGCAAAGTTGAAAGGGTGTTAGCTCATGTGGTAGCGAATATTTCCACTTCTTCCTCAAAGCAGGAAATTGTTTTTTCATTGCAGTATAAGAGCATGAAAATAGCTCTGCCAAACAAAGCGAACTTAATCTGTAATTAATAAGAGTTTTAAAAGTTTTTTAAATAAATTTCAGGGGGTCGCTTTAGATGAGGTTTATCTGATAGGTCAAAATTCCCTGCTTTGAATCTTTGGAGCCAGTGGTTGGCTGTGTCGTAAGAGGGTATATCTTCACCCATTGTTGTCTATATATTGCGTGATGCTAGGCTAGATTTTCGCCCTAAACCACATTAAATGGTTCATTAATTATTCATTAACTTATTTATATTATTATGTTCATTAATTTATTCTTAACTCGGCGATTACTCAATTGCAAATTGAACAGAAGTTTGAATGCTGCGCTCTTTATATACCCTACAATAAATGTTCTAGAAGCTCCTATAACATTTCAAAATTAGTCCAAAAAAGTGGCGGGTTTATAAGTTACCATCCTAATATAATGCATCGACCAATAATAAAGTATTTGTGACGTTTAAGCGTTTCTAAGACGACGAATCTTAATAATATATGTGAATTTAGATGATAGAACAATAATGTCTCTAAGGTAATGAAGAATTAAATTTGCATAGGACATATGAAAAGGTGTAGTAAGTCTACACGTCCAATCTATATTGAACGATATCGATAGCTTATTCTTACAAACAATAATGTCTCCAATGGGTCTATCAATTATATTGCATCCATTTAAAACCATCCTTCCCTTAATACAGTCTTCCAATTTTTTTCTTTTTAATTCTTCTTGTTTTTTCAAAATCTGCTTCAAATCCTATTTGATTTTCAAATTTATGTATAAATACAGAATGTGCCAGTTTTGTTAATGTAATGATAATATTTATATTTATTAAGCCAATAAAATAGCTACCGCAGAGAATGATCAGTTGCTCATAGCAATGCGTGACGTCACACAGAGTGCCTTACTAATCATAAAGTGTCTCTCCATTCGGAAAGAACTTCCCGCTCGAGCAAAGCAAAGACGGCACAAAAGCCGCCGGCAATGCAAATTATACCCTGAATATGCATAAGTTCTGATTAAGCGCCGCCCAGAGAATTAATGGCCGACGCTCAACTGCGTCAGCCGTGAAGCAAAAAATTGATGTAGAATGATAATATTATTTAAATGGCAATTGTCGTAACTGAATTGGCGTTATGGTTTAATTAACTGCTGGTTTGAGTAAGATCTAAATTGTTTTCTTTCATGTTGTGATTTTAATTAATAATAAAATCCAACATGAGAAACTATATTTTAAGAACTGTCAGTGAGAATTTGTGTACTATAAATTCATGTTCACTTGCGAAAAAATTAAATTTTATACTAACATATGTGCAAAGTTTTACCTGAATTTTACAAAAATATGTAAGGGTTTTTAAATTTCCACGTACATCTTGGCTAAACTGTCGAATAGTTTGTTTTATTTACGATTAATACCTAATATAGAAGGGGGGTTTGTATTGCCTTATAAACAACTGAGGCTGAGTTTATTTCTGGATGTGAAGCTGCCAAGAATATTTTATGGTCAAGACGTTTTCAATACATGAAAAGTTGAAAGTTTTGGCTGAATCATTCGAACACTGGGTAAATTAATATTTCAAGGAAACATACGACACTTGCTTGGCATAGTAAATAAATAGTGTTAATCTCTTTATTTAATGTAATTTATTACTATGAATCCATCCGTGAATTACTGGTTATTAATAGAATTTTATAAAAAAGGGGATTTTTGAACCGATTTGTATGTAATGTTTCATATTTATAAGGCAAACTTCTGCTTCGCTTATGGATGGATGTACAGATTTAAACCAACTTTAGATATCAGCAGATGAATTGTACTTTATTATTGATTAGATTGAAATTATTAATTGTAATTTTACTTCGAAGTTCAATATAATTAAAATAAAGAAAATATGTTTCCGGCCTCGAGTGCTCTCGTGGTCAATATCCTTCAATTGTTATAATAGAAGAGTACAGCCATTCAACAATTTCTTTCTTAATTTCTTGTAATGGTAAAATGAATTTAACATAACTATATTCACAATTAAATGGAACTACGTGATGTAGTATTATTTCTACTTTCTTTAAGTTCTTTACCACGACCTAGGTTTCGTTGTTTTACAACATCTTCAGGTGGGATATTAGCAAAGAATAGAATTCTGGTAAAGAAATTAAAGAAAGTAGAAATAATACTACATCACGTAGTTTCATTTAATTGTGAATAATGAATTTCTACAAAATTAACGCCAAATATATTCAACAACAATAACTATGTTCATCAAAACAAGCAGTAATGAGATTTTCTATTAAAATATGGTCTAAGCCCACAGAAAGGCAAAATAATTTTATTCATTTGCTTTTGAGTATCTTATCATTCTACATCATAAAGTAATCATATTTGATGAGCAATAAATGTAAAAGATTAAAAAAATCTCTTAAATACGATGAGGATCGAACTCGTACGCACTTAGATACATATAAAAGTTTAAATATTCAAAGGTACATTGCGTACCTTTTTTATTAAAATATTTACAACTATTAATATTATTTTTTAACGTATATATATATATATATATATACACACACACACACACACACACACACATATATATATATATATATATATATATATATATATATATATATATATTGCCTTTTATACCTTTCACAGGTATAAAATATTATGAATACTTGAAAAACTATGAAATCTAGAATTATCTTCATAGTTTTAGCGTATAACTGAAAGACATGTAGGAAGGCTAGGGGTTAATTACCAAAAAAAATATTGTATTCTGGAATAAAACATTTTATGTGTTCATCTCCTTGACATATGCTACATTTATAAATATTTCACTAATATAGTTTGGGTAGTCGAGGTGTTAAAATTAGACAAATTAATTAGCTTATTGCCGCATTGGCAATATCATACATCATATAATACAGTTATGATTCAGGAAGTCATTAAATTATAAAATACCCATTAAAATTGCAGTTAATTGCTGGCGGTGTACTTCGTTTTAAAGCATTACCCAGACGAAAAAATAAATATTGTTGAGAGAATATTAAAGCAAAATAGATCGTGATTTAATCTCCACAATGTTCGGTTATCCTGTCAATCAATAAATTTACTTGGAACTGATTACTTTGAACATCTATTCTAACGTTAAATATTTTCAATATATATACTTATTGTTTCCGTAGGAATATTGTTGCAAGTGTTGAAAACCCGCATGAATTATTCATGACGGAGTGTTTGATTTCGGGAATTGCTAACCTAAATTATTTAATCGCGCTACCTGTAGGGCTGGTTGAATGATACCGATATCGATATTAGTTTTTTTAATGATGTTAAAATACGGTATTGATTCAAACAAAATTTTCGTATAAAAACTAATTCTTTATCATAGACACTTTCGTTTTGTATGTAGTTTTAACTCGTACTTTAACCAAGCGATCAGATTCAGCCCTCAGAAACAGCAGTAGATTTTTCTTGAGGTTTACGAACTTTGTTACGGATTTACTTTTGAAGGATTAATCAAACTGAAAGGTATATTTTTAGCATTAGCTTCGATTTTACGAATTTTATTGAATCGGGATTAAGTCATAAATAAGGCCTTGGATTGATTATTAGCCATCAATCAAGTTCGTACATTTTTTAAGTATTGCCAATTACTTCGGGAATTTGTCGAAATTTATATTAATATAATGAAGAAGTAAAGGTTATATGTTTTTCTGTTTAAGGTAATTTCAAAAGCTACATAATTGATTTTAAAATTGTATCACTGCTGGAAACATAATACAGTGCATTTTAACATCGGCTATATTTTATCTGGTTTTATACAAAGGGGTTGCTGAAAAAGAGGTTGAAATGTTAAAAGGTCTACATTATGCAATAAAATTGCTGGACTATGCAGTATAGACAGTTTGAATAGTTGTTTTTAGAAACGAATTAAATGTAAATATAAAAGTGAAATAATTTTTCTAAAGTCGGAGGTAGCTTTAAATGTCTCAAACGCTTAATTTTACGTCAGGTTTCTCTAAAAACAAATTAATGTGGTGGAAATTAAAATAACCTTAAAGTTATTTGATCTAAAAATTTACCCTTTTCACAATCGGTACATTTCACTTGCAGTCAGAGAGCCGCCTCCATCATCGATCGTGATTGAGAATGTTAGCGAGTCGACAGGTGTTGCCGAAGCACATATTCCGCATATCCCAATGATTCCCACCGTTGTACTATTCGCCTTTAAGCGTTGGAATCGTCGGTGGAAGAGTAATTTGCTTCTATAATATATAAATCTCAAGTATTAAACTTTTACAATGGTTGGAAACGATCTTAGTTCACGGTGCTTTTCTTATAGGTTGGTACTTTTATACATGTCGAGTTGTCTAAAGTAGGAAACTTTAGAATACTAGTATATTTTACTCCCACGAAATAATACAATCATTGTTTAATAAATCAGAGTTTGGCTGTGATGTCGACACGGTGGCGGGCAAAATTTTAATGAAAAGAATAAACATATATAAATAGTTAAAAAAATATCTGATGATTTTCTGAAGTTATATTCAGCACTTACATTCGCATGATTTATTTAAATTGGCTATTATTTCATAAATAATTCAAGGTCAATCTTTTTCTCGACAAAATATTACTAATACATCTTAAATCGGTGAATGTGTTCAGTCTTTACAGTGTCACGTCTCATGTATAATTAAGCGCCTTTTGCCGACAGAGGTTATAACACTTCGTGTTATAACCTCTGTCGTTCTTTTTTTTTGTTAAGTAAGCGTGGAAATAGCGATTCAAGAGTTCTGTATACATGTATGTCCGTATACTGTATATCCGTATGTAACTAGCAATTCAAGGGTTCCGTACACACTTTGATATATATCCGTATACTGTATATCCGCACATAACCAGCGATTCAAGGGTTCCGTATGCATTTCGATATATTTCCGTATAAACATTAATGGGTATATAGTGTTCTTTTTAGTTGTTCTATTTTAGTGTTCTTTTATTATAGTGTTCTTCTCAATTTACAAATATTAGTATTATTTTTCATACCGTAGGTACATTTACAGTCTAGGGTTTTCATGATTAAAATATCGTTAATATTCTGAAAACTATGAAATTTAAAATCATCGCTACAGATTAGTATCATGGCAAATTTTATATAAATTTCTAGTAACGCTATTTTTCATAATTATAATTTTAGCAGTTTTTGAGATATTGAATAGAGATTATTTTTTGTGGATATTCTCAGCAATATCCATAGAATTATCATATATAAATTTCGGAAAACATAAATTTGGAATCGTTATAAATTGCTTAATAAATTATATTCCACACATGAAATTAAAAAAAGAAATCGAATTCTAATCTATTTTTCTTCTTTAACATATACCCCCCCCTTTATCCACCTTTAAGTATAAAATCTCTATTTCTAAAAAATATTATATTATTATTGTTATACATTTTGTAGATTATATTATTATTGTTATACAATTTGTAGCCAATAATGAAATCAGTTAGGGCACTTTGTCCAACTTCAATTATTTCACGTTATTTTACATTTTTATTGATTCTTATCGATAATATACCGATTACACGTTTTACATCCTTAATCTCTCACGTTTCGTTATTTGAATAATGTATTTGGCTGAGCTCTGAACTTTGGCTTAGCAGCAATCGGAATGGTTTCGCTGTAATACTGTCGTATTTTACCCGCCCCATGCCTTCGGCTGTCTGTCAAAAACTTCTAAGTCCCAAGATGTTATCTCCCAGGGAAACACATTATTCTATAATTTTATGACGAAAATGTATTTTAGAAAATATAATATGCTTACTTAAAATTCTCCCTAACATACCATTAATGCTAATTTACTCAAGTCTAACTTGAGTTGAAAATTACGAAAAAATGAGGAGAATTAGTTTTACACATATAGGCAAGAAAAGGTATATAAATGAAATGTGTATTATCTTTCTCTGAACAATTATACTTTCCAACAATTTCTTAAATTAGTGCTGAAAACACTGGCATTAATAGGATGTAGATTCATATTCCATTCTAATCTCTGCAATATTGGTGATATTCCGTTCTAATCATGCGAATCGGTAACATTTAGACTATGATATCTTTATGTTTTATTTATATTGAAATTATTTCCTTATATTTCATGACCTTACCTTTCTATTCATCATAGTTCTTAAATTTCCAAAAACTTCGTTAAAATTATGCTGCCCATTTAATGGCACTTCAGGAATCGTTTTGAATATAAACATACGTTATCTCTTGAAAGCTGGAGCTCTGTAAATGCCACAGTCACCGGTCGAATACGAGCTACGATAGTGTACACTGAAATACGGCCTCGGTAATGAAGTAATAGCAGAACAGTAAAGGTATGAATTATTCAGTAATCCGTCGACAAGTTCCGTTCAATTGTGGGTCCCTCTTCATGTTTTTAGATATCATGGGACAGGTCTACGCGAGGAGGGTTCCAAGGTAATATTTATTTATATACCTTGGAGGGCTGCTGTCTAGTCTCGCACTCGTAGAGCCGACATGTATTGAATATAACGAGGGGATGTGAAAGGAAAACATGTGGCGAATAACAATGGGGAATTGCCTATGGATAATAAAATTGATGGGTAAGGTCTATAGCCAGAAATTAAGGAACAGTTCGCCCTTAATTTTTTTGACTGTTAATTTGAGAAATGTTGACTTATCAGGATTTTTCACACATTGAAAGGTTAATGTGAATTATGATTATAGTATTTGATTTGGATTTCAAAAGTGTTACGTATCTACAGATATGAAATACTTTTCTAATGATATCTTTATAATGAAAAATAGCATTATGGACATTTCGTATATATATACAGGAATGTCATTATAGTAACTGGATGAATCTTAGAAAAAATATGTTATGTAAAAAATGCAGGTAGTAAATATATGGACAGGAGGTAGTAAAATATATGGAAAGGAGGTAAAGCGATACAAGAGAATATAAGGTATAAACAGAAGCCCGTGTAAAATGTAATTATAATATAAAGGAAAGGAAATTAAAATAAACAAGAAAAGTACGAGAAGTACTCGTACTATGATAGTGCTGTATACACTTAAATAAATATAAAAAATAAACATTTGAGTATCCATAGTGTTTATGTGAAAATAGTAATAGTAAATATGCATTTGTTTTTCTTATTTAAATACATTTTTTACTATGTTTTTTACAGACGCAAAATTATCGCGATCTTCTTAAAAATAATTGTATCTAATCTCTGATAACATCTTTACTATTTTATATTTAGCTAGATTGTCCAAATAACGGATTTGGCAAATATGAGAACTGAAATGTTTTGATAGAGATAATTTTTTTTTTTAAATATTCCATCAATCTGTTGCTCATTAGTAAAAAAAATTAATAACAGATTTGTTTTGTATTTAAAGTTACTCGACATATTTGTGCAAAAATGTTTTTGGCCTCTGCAGAGCTGGGAACATGTTTGGGAACTAATATTCAAGTCATTTAAATACCATTTCTAGTTTCGATTTTCATCATAAAATTTTGAAAATGTTTACAATTTTATATTTTTTTTTGATTCAGACTGTTAATGAACAATACTTTTCTTACTAAGTTGGTAGTATTCTTCAAAATATGAGACAAATTGTTTAACACCTCAATAAAAAAAAAATAAACTTTAGTAAGTTAACATCATTATATAAGAGAGTAGTGCTCTCTTATCAAAGTGTTTTAATATAGTTCTTCTCACATTATTAAAAAAAACTGAAATTTGATTTGTTTTATTTCTATAGATGTTTTTTATATAAATGTTCCGAATTTAAAATTCACTCATGCCTTTGAAAAACGTCCACGAGTGATTCGCCTGTTTTTCGTTTTTGATCTGCAAAATTTGCTCTGCAAATAACTGGGAGATTACTGGACAATCAGTGGCATCAAATTAATTCAACAGAGTTCTTTGTGTTTCACTATCATCCACATATTCTGAAATTTTATCAAAGGACTATCTTTTGAGCTATACAATTTTTATATTTGTTTATGCTTGGAAATACTAGAATATTTTTTTTCAGTTAATAAGCAATGAAAATATTAAATATTTTTAAAACTTATTGAGTAGTTTTCCAAATTACTTCGTCTTTAAAACAGAGCTCTGTGCGCGAAAATTTCTCTCTTTGAAGTGCGCCCAGAAGAATGTCATAGAGATTGATAGATAGTGATGACAACGTAGTTATCAATATGTGAATATAATTATGTCATTAAATTATAACAAAACATTTATTAAAAATAAAATAAATACCATCATCTAGCGGAGAATCATAAAACTACCATTAATGATGATTGCCTATGAAGTAAATGAATACCGTTGTTCACTAGTGAAATGGTAATATGTAACTTATGAAGTAACTGAGTTAAATATTAATTTTAACTATTAATTTTACAATTATTGACTAAGCCTCTAAAGTGGTTCGGGATTTTTATCCACCAAGTTTCATGAAATCTGTCCAGAGATTTTTACGCGGTGTGCAGATATTACTACCTCATTACTATTTTATTATATGTTTGATACGCCAATGTTACATGAATTATTACGAAGAGGATATATTTGAGATGATTTAACCATGTATTACCGGTACAAAATGGGTATAAATTATAATATTTGAAGAGAACTTTAAGGTACCTTGAATAATTATATTCGAAGTATTTACAGTTATAAGTCGATAGCAAACGGTAGTTTTGACTGAATTTAAATACTCATTTCAATAATCTGCTATATCTATTATAAAATATTTTATTGGTTTGCATGCAGTTTAAAAGTAAGTCTTCTTTGTAACATTTTAAATACTTATATAATTAAGCTTCCATATTTATACTGTGACATAATTTATTATCTATTGATTAGGTTCAGAGATTAATTTCACTAGCGAAGTAAACGGCTACATTATTTTTTTAGTTTCATTTTGAACTAGTGGAATAAGCGGCTACATCATTATTTTTTGTTTGTATTCCAAACTTTATTTATCTCCCGCAGCGTGTGAGGTGTATTCATGCCACGCGCGGTCTTTGCCTCGTCGATTGCTAATAACTACTTTATTTTACATGCCGCTACGTGACGATCCATGCCGCGCCATGGACGAACGTATTTAGTCACATGTATTTCCAACGTTTCAGTTTTTATTTCAGGGTATACGAATTACTCGACATTTATTGTTTCATGAGTTTTAATTTTTTTAATTGGTTTACTTTTGAAAACCGATATTGTATTTCAAATCTGGAAGAAGTGACTCTCCCAAGATTTAACTTTGGTATTCCGAATCTTAAGATTGACACAACTTACTCTAAGTATATTATTACGTTGTCTATTCAAAAATACTTAACTTAAATAATTCGAAAACGAAACTTTCACTTTACATAATATTTTTATAGCGATAGTGTTTTAAAGACAGATGTGAACAGGATTTTTCCCAAAAGAATTATATTGACTTGGCCAACTGATTTATAGTATTACCAAAAATATTATCAAAAAATTATTAAAACTCGTCACGTCATTCGTCGTTATTTTTACTCCGTCTGCAGACTTGTTACACTGAAAACAAGACCCACACTGTCTGTCATTAAAACGACGACACAGGAGATGCCACTTGAATTTTTTAAGAAAATTATTCTATAAATTTAATTTAGAAAAAATAAAATCTTCATTGAAACAAATCCTAGCTTAAATTCGGGTTATCTCGAAAAACTATCCTCGTGTTCTTATAATACATAGAAAAACAACTCCGTAATTTAGGGAAGAAATTGAAATATTTTGTTTGGTTCCCACATGAGCGAATATTGATGAACTTATGGCTTAATTTCCGATAATAAAATGCGATGTAAATTTATCCAATTACTCACTGAAACGGAAGTAGAAAAATTGTTTAGGGTTACTAGAGTAGTTTTACCATTAATAGTTTGAGTTATTATGTAGCTCCAATAGATAAAAAGAACGAGAGATGTCGTGGGACACCCGGTTGGAATGAAGTCCCTTTCGGTGTATATTATGTATTATATAACAGGTGAAATGAAATAAGGTAATAACGTTTGAAAGTAATTAAAAGAAATAAATGAAGGAATCACTATATTCCTTACATATTTGGGCGTTGGTTTTATTTTTTGATTTTATAAATTGTGTCTCAGTTATGAATATAAATTTGAGTAAATTTAACTGACAAATTTGACTCTATCAGCTTTCGAAATTGGCTTTAAATTATCTAAAATTTAAATCTCTTAAAACTCTGTTCCAAAAGCGGTTAGGGTTTACAAATTTATTTACCAAAATTATGTGGCACAGTTCCACAAATAACGTTGGTAATTGATACACTCTAATTTGAAGAGAAGTTTAGTGGAAAGATACCTTAAATAAAATAAGTATTTGTGTTGATTAAAAATACGAGTAGAAATTGTCATATCTAATGGGTTCAAAAACGGAAAAATAAAAGTCAACAATACGCCCGAGTTAACAATAGAGATGTTAACTTTGGCTTCTTCAGAGTTAATTACGATTAAACGAATGTTAGTAATTCGTCTACGATATTCGTTTTCAAAACGACGACATGAGAATGTCAGTTTTTTAGAGTATGTTTAATGTGTGTAAAGACTTATGTAATTTAGAAAAAAAGGCGACAACATAATTGTATTGAATTGAATATCCTGTTTGAACAAGAATTAAGCTACATTGTGTAAATGTACAGTGAGCACTTTCGGAGCTTATCATAATTTTTATTCATTAAAATAATGCTATTCTTTAAGATGATTTGGCACCATACATCGAAAATATTGTTCTCAGAAAAGTGATTTTTTCTGGTTTTCATGGATGGCAGTGTTTAATAAAATGCTAAATGAGGGTAATTTTTTTGTGCGTTTGCACCTAAGTAAATGTTTCTCAAAAATAAAAGAAATTTACTTTTGCGTCTTTGTTTCAATCACCGTAAATAAACGGAAATTTAAAGTATTAAGAAAATTGCATACTGTCAAACATTTTGAAAAGTGCATTTGTAAATTATATAGCTATAAAAATACATTGCTCTATTTATTGCGCTAGATTCAATAAAATTTGATGTTTAGTATTTTTTAACTTAATGTAGTTTTATTTAATCTGGTTATAAACTTATTATTTTTTTTAAATTACTATTTAACTTACTAATTAACAAATTTAAAAAAAGTAAATTAGATAAAAATTTTATTCAGATGAAACTATTTTGATATTTTTCGAGTGTTAAATAGTTGCATGGTATTTCTGATGTATTGTTTATCCTTAATTCCCTTCCTAGTCCTGCGAATTTAATTTTTTTTTGGAAAATATTTAGCAACGCAAAAATTATAATACTATGTATTCAATCGTTCATTCTTTGAGATTTAATATTTTATAAGATTTATAGTTCTAGTAAATAATATTGCATGGAGCTTTCTTGATTTTTAATGTATTAGCTATATTGCAATGCTTCAAAATTACCTGAACACAAAACATTGCCTTCCAACATGTACTTTGAAATTAAGATAATTTTATATAATTACCTCAGGCATTGAATGCGCAAAGATGGAAAATGGAAAAAGATGGAAACAAAATCGTTTCCACTATTTTTTCTGAAAATTGAGGCCAGGATCCTAAAGAAACCCCCCCCCCCCGCCCCCTTCTCTGTAGGTAACGCCTATAAATTTAAATGTAAATAAAAAATTGTATCGTCGTAAACACAATATAACTACTGTTAAACAAAATATTAAATTGCTGTCGAATAATTGATAATCGGTATTCTGCACACTCTGAATCGCAGACTCGATGAAGTTTGTCGAAAAATAATTTTAAAAATTTTCTCACGAAACGGATCACAGTGGGCATTTCTTTCACATCCCTTCTGGCCGCAATTTGAACTTATTAAAATCTCGTCGTTAGACGGACGAGTCCTCAAAAGTCTCAATTACGTTATAAAAAGCTTTTCGTCAATTAAATGCTCATCGAGATCGGTGCGCCAGTGCCGCAAGTACGCGAAGTTTGTCGCTCTCTATCAGTGTATAAATAATTTCGCTCGCAAACGTTTATTTTCGGCTTCATATTTGACTGTGGTGTTGCGAGCTTAATTTGGATTAGCTGCTTTAAAGAAATAGCAGGTGGTATGTAGAAAGACGGCAGTAAATTTAGGAATGTTGCTACTCAATTTGGAATGTTGCTACTCAGATCATCAGCGGACTATAATTTTCGAACCGTCGGTAGTGGATTTATAAAATTTAATACGTGTTTTCATAACCAGTGGATTAGAGTCTTAGGAGAAAAAAAGAATAAGATGAAAAGATTTTATAAAGTTAATTTCAAATAGTTTAATTTGTGATTGGTTTTGAGAAAAAGTTACAAAATTTCGTAACACTATGTAAACATTTTCATAAATACTGCAATGTAGGAAAAAATATGATAATTGTTTACGTATTAAAATAATACACCAAAATGAATAATGAAAAAGATGTCTAATGTATAAATATATGCAATGCAATACGTTGTCATAAAGGATGTTTAACTGGAAAACATTTTTTCAAATATTAAGTTGTAATTTGATCTTATTGAACTCATGAATATATTAAAATTCAGTCCACCTTTATCCTCTAAAGGTTAAGGAGAAGGAGGGAGCCTGCGTTATTAAGCCTAAATAGGATATAATCGCTTCATTTTAAGTTTAATAATTATAGGTAAGTTATATTTTGATATTTTATATTGTATAGGAGTAGTCTTTTTTATTCTATTTTCATCAGAAGATGAAAGTGATGCATTAAAATCTGGTTTGGGTCAATGAAAATCTGGGAAGTGATAAACTTAGGGCAAAATGATAGAGGACAACTACGAACCTTATCGTAGTCTATTAATATAGATGTCCGTATGTGTGTGTGTATGCACTCTTCATGCACTTTTAAAGGCTTGCCAAAGCTAAATTCGGAAGACGTGTAAGGAATATGATATGGAGAGATACAGGATATGGAGAGATGCTCAGAATTCAGAAAATCGTACTGTTTTTATATAAAGCCCGTTAACTATCCTGTTTTTTTTAGACTCATAAAAAAAAGTTATTGACTAACTAAAAGTGTTATCAATCGCAAAACATGATTGCTCATTCCCATCACCATATACACATACCTTCATTTTGTTCATTAATATTTTCTGCGACTTGCTTTGCCGCATTTTGTGAATTATATTCGTTATTATATACATCGGCCAATTACTTCCTCTCATTTGTTATATCACGTAAACGCAACTAGATCAAATGCATGTTTAAACAGTTATTGATTTTAAAAAAATTGTTTGCAGCGCACAAAGATTTGATTCAAAAATTATTCGGATAACAGGTGCTGGAATAGAACGACTGTCCCGTTAAAAGGAATATGAGCACCATTAGTTCTCGTAATTGGAATATAAGAATTTTGCAACATTTTTGGTTGTTTTCATCACTCGTATGAGCATAAAAAAAGATTGCTGGGTGAGACTTTTCTACATTTAGACGCAATTCCGTATAATATTTGGAATAAAACACCCATTCTCATAGTCTGATATCCGTAAAAGCATCTGCGCTTGCTAAAAGTCATAACAATCTAAACATTTGGAATGGAACGAAGTACAATTGGTACTTCGTTCCATTCCATTGTTAAATATTTCGTTCTTAATTCCACAGTTTAGCCATTCGACAGCCTTGCTTTTGCATAATAAAAATGTCAGTTAAAATCCCGCGTTGCTGTAAAAGCATACATATCTGTGCGTTAGCATTAATTCAACCGTAATTTGATAACGATTAATGTCTCAGGTAGGTAATTTATGAGTGTCGACACGGCGGCTGTGCCTATACGCACGTTTGGAAAAACAAATTGGTGATAGAAATGATGACTTTTATTGATGATATATAGGTAAAGAGAGTGTATAAAAACATTAGTCTGAACGCGAATGGAAATGTAGAGCTATTGGAGTGGGAAAACATAATTAATTTTTTTAAGCGAGTGCATTATGGGTTGCAAATTGGAAGTTTGTTACCTATTTAACGTTATAATTAATTTTAGAATTAATTTTGCGTAAAACTTATTTATTTTACAACACAGCACTATAGCACGAAGACACACGTCACAAGACCCTAAAAAATTGGTAAAAGTTCTAAGGCCACATCAGAATTTATGTAAATAATTTATGTAGTCTAATTAAATGAGATGGATAAATAGAGCAATTGTCGTGGTATGACTGATGAAAGGAGTATGTAATCGAATATTGTATAGAGACCACTAGAGACGATAAGTCTATTGGTTTTAATGTATTTCTTTATAACTGATTTTCAATTCAATACACTAGATTGTAGAACATGACAAACATCGTGCATTTAAGTATATGAAATATTCCATTAACCAATTTAGAAAGAGAAATGTATTTTTAAAATTTTTAATGTTTAATAATAAAATGAGTCACATGCTACTATTGCAATAAATGCTCCTTATTAGTAATTTATTAAATTAATATCACTATTTTTCATTGAAATATTGAGTTATTATTCTTTGAATGTCTTTTTTTCATAATATCGGATAGCTCATAATCTTATACCATATTTTTACTTTACCTCTACAGCCACTATAAGCTAAAAGAACAATCTAGTATTTAGTATGTTAAACTGTTTATTAATACCGCTAAAAATAACTATAAAATAAATTACAACGTTGTGGTTATTAAACTTCAATAAAATACGTTTTTAGTTGACAATCTTCTAAAGTTCCGATTTTTCATGCCCTCATTTAAAAGAAATAGTATTTTTTCCTATTCCAATGGCTCCAAATTTCCATTCGCGTTCAGACTTGTTACTCTTTTATTTTCAGTTAATTTTTATACACTCTCTTTACCTACCTCTCATCGATAAAAGTCCTCATTTCGATCACCAATTCGTTCTTATAAAACGTACGTGTCGAAGCAGCCGCCATATCGACACCCATAAATTACCTACCCGGGGACATTAATCATTATCAAATTACGGTTGAATTAATGCTAAAGCAGGTATATTTATGCTTTATAGGAATTCGGAGCTTTAGCTGACATTTTGTTATGCAAGGCATGGCTGTCGAATGGGCAAATCTGTAGAATCAAATAGTGACCGACACGATTTGAATTCGAGAACATTCAAGTGAAATGTTTAACAATAATTGGTTCTCCGTTCCATTCCAAAAGTTTCGATTGTTATGACTTTTAGCAAGCACAGGTGTTTTTATGGATAAAGGCCTATTTTATACGAAGTACAAAGGAAAATTGTGTTTAAAGGTAGAAAAGTCTGATACAGTAATTTTTTTTTATGCTAATGTTAGTGATAAAAACAAACAAAGCCTTTGCAAAATGTTGATATTCCGATTATGAGAATTAATGGCGCGCATATTATTTTTAACGGGGTAATCGTTTCTTTCTAGCACATGTTACCCGAATAAGTTGTGAAATGATTTTTTTAATTCGCAATTTGTCAAATCAAACATTATTGAAATGCATATTCCATCTGGTTGTACTTACGTTAAATATCAAATGACTTGCTTACCAATTAGTCGATTGTTTAAATATTGGAATTACTTTTATATTTTTATAACGAATGACTTCCAGCAGGGTTTCACTTTAAATACTCTCTTTTCGTAAGCAACTAGCTACGTACTGAAGTGGTTCTTATGGTCGCATTAAAATTTTCCTTTTGACAATAGAACTGTTTGCTCAACAGGCAGTGATAATGACTTGGATATAGAATGTAAAATAATTTTCATTGTCCTCCAAACGTCGGGTCGAACACTCGGTTTTATGTTCAAAAATAAATTTACTTTATTAGACGAGGTATTATTATTTTAGTCGTGGTATTACACGTGAAGTAGAGAAGCTACTTAATAAACAGTTCAAATTTAAAGTGGTACGATTGCGTAGTGGTTTCACATAATTACTTTGCGTAATTTGGTAAAGGAACACTTTACGCAAAACAAATTCAATTTTGAGAAGTACACACAAGAAAAAATGTGTATGGTAGCTATAACTTTTATAATTGGTGAAAGTATGGAATAAAAAATATTGTTAAATCATGAAATACCCCATTTTTATCCCTGAAGAGACGCTCTAAGCATCTCTTCAGGGATCGTTTGTTCTTACACAGGGAAATATGGAAATGTATTCGATATTGTTATGTGGATAATGATGTAATCTTGTACTCACATAACAGTTAGTTTAATATTTAACTTTTGATCGATTAGAAGAAATTGAATTTAAATATACAAATTTTGACATTGAATGCTCTTGAAGCTGTATAGAGTTCTCTGTTTATTAAATTTGTTACTGTTGTAAACATTAGACTAAAACTTTAGTTCTTGTTCGGCGGCATTTCAAAGTAGAATACTATCTCGATTTATTTTCTTAGTATTAATACATTTTGTTTAGAAAATATTTCCTTAAGCACGGTAGATATGCATTTGTGTATAAAATTTTCGTTTATTACGATTTAATCGAATTAATTGGCTTCTTTCCAGAGGAAGAAAAAATGGTTTTAATAAACAAGTATATAACAAGTACAAAATTCTATATTTTATTGCTATAAATTTATAATAATTTCAGTATAATATTAGAATAAAATTAAGACATCTAAAGTACTGATTATTAATATAGAGTATTAAGACTTGCGTCATTTCTACAAAATATTTGGCAATTTCTTTTTCAACAGTTTTTAGAATTTTTTCATCAAATATGAGAAAAAAGTAACATTATCACTGTAGCATTCGTGTGTTGTGAGGAAATATTTTGGGATCTATTTGAACGAATTTCCTACAAAGTTTTACCCAAATATTAATAAAATGTTATAAAAAAATTTCAATAGTGGAGACAATTCTGTTCAAATTGACATTTTATATTTAAAGTGTGTTTAAAAATAAGGAAACTTTAAGTAGATTTATCACAGTGTGCAACTGGGTTTTAATTTTGTCTAAAAAGAATGTACATTAAAGCATTTTTATTTTTCCATGCTTAAATATTCATCACACCAGCAACGGAACTCCAAGTACTTAAATAAGATTTCCATTTGACATTATTCACAGTTTTACATATACTGTCAACTGACATGGGTGTCACCTTACCATTTAAATAACTTCAATTTTTAGAGATATTCGTTCCATTTCACACCTTTATTGAAAATAACCTCGCGACGTTACATTTTATTTCACAACTTCCAATATTGTTGTGAACAAAAGACCGCCGCCTGACTCAAAGCTGGCGCAGTATATATGCGAAAAACCGAGTATGTGAGCTGAATGCCTTCACAATATGCATGATCCGCCGTCATATCCGATATTTTTGCCAGAAGCGGGCAACAAAGCCTTTATTGTGTCCCTGAGCCGGGCTAGACGCGTAAATACCGCGTGAGCACCAAGAAAATATTATTTAGGAAAGTCATCCACTGAATGCTTTCATCTTTATTTTTATTTGCCTCTATAGAATAGATCGATACGGCATGATCGTAGCATTGTGTTTGGCGCTAGATTCTGGAATGAGTTTTATACCGTATACTTACATCAATGGATAATGTCAAAGTCATGTATGGTCCCGAAATTTGGAATGACTCGAGAAAAGTAATCACGAAAATGTTAGTAATTTTTAAAGTATGGCTTGCGAATACGTTGTAGCAAAATTTGCCATCTTTCGTACCGAATATAATTTGTCAGCATTTTTAAACATTTATTTGGAAAAAACATTTCTAAATTTAATGAGTGTTGTATACGAATGTTAAGTAAGTCTTTAAGTAACAAAAGCCAATGTTGTAAACCAGCCAGTGCTGTAAACTGGTAGGGTAGTCTTTTATTTATAATTACAAATATGACCAATATTACCAGCAGAGGTTTTTTAAAGCATAAAGTTGATGATGTTTGTGATGAAAAATAACAAAAACCTTAGAATAACAAACCCTTATTACAAGAAGTCGTTGCTTATCTATTGGTATGATTTTTTTCAGACTCGAAAATTTAATTGAAAAATATATTATACGTAAGTCACTTTACTTGAATTTATTTTCTTCATATAATAAACGTTTTATATTAAAGAATTTGCTATTGATTAAGATGTTAGAGTTAATTTAGAGTAACGAAGTGCCATGTTCAAGGGCATAAGTAGAGGTATAGCATCTGAATATCGTGGATATATAATAAGGTATATATTGATTTAGAATTTGGTAATATAGGGAAGGATAGATTACTATGAAATTAAGACGCTGAAACTTTTTATGGAGAAATACAGTTGTAGAGGAAATTATATTGCTGTTTCAGAGTTAGCAACATTTTAATTATTTTAGGAAGATTTATGTTATGAATGATTTAAACAATTATTTTATGCCTCTTTTTCTAATAATAGTAACAATGTAAATTTATGTAATGAAAACCTTCCTCATGATGAGAATCATCTCCGAGAGTTCCTTGAAGAAATTATCAATTCAAAACCAGCGAGTTTCAATTTTGATGCTATCCATTTTTGCGAATTGATGAAGATGTGTATTGTGTAATAATAGGGTATATATTACTTATTCCCTTATTGTTCATACCCTTATTATTCATTAGTCAACCTGACATTAATAAGTGAATCATTATTGGTAGAGGTTTATATTATATGTACTCGTTCTAATTTCGAGATATAAGTTATAATTAGAAAAGTTAATAAATTATTGTAGTACTTATAAACACAGTGCGATTATATTAAGTGTAGCATAAAGTGAATGTCACTTTTCTCCCTCCTGTCCCTGTCCTCCGTGTCTCCTGTCCTCCGTGTGTTCTAAAATAATACTTTTTAGTTTTGTTTCACTTCGTTAACAAATTATTTATTCTGTGAAACGTTGGTTTCAGACTTTTACTTATGTCAGTATATTTTTGAGGCTTATAATTTTATTGTTTACACGTGGGTTGTAGTTGTCATACTTGCAGTTTGGAGCACTTTTTACGCTGTTTACTCTATACAGGTAATGAAATATGCTGTTTTTCAAGATTATCTAATTAGTTATGAAACAAGGTGTCAGTCGGTAACTAATTTTAGTTACCTAAAGGTGCTAACTTTTGGTAAAATTGTACCCTACTCATGGGTAACATTTTACCCTACCCTACTTAAGTAGTTATTTTAATCGAAGTAAAGCTATTAAATCTACTTAGGTGAAACAATACCTTTCAGCTTTATTTGACGTATTCTTTATGAAACGTATAATCATTTATTTGCAGTAGAAATGTGGTATTCATTGCACATACATGTACTTCAACAAGACCATAAATTGTTGCACCGACGTCTCCCTAACTTGCTTTGGCACATTCAATAAAAACATTGCGTGGTATAAAATAGGTAGAACCGCGGAGTAAACACACGATTGACAGTGGAGTTAAGAGCTTTCCCGTGTCGGCCTATAAAATTGAAACGACCTCATGCTGACACAACTGTTCTAGTGAGGCTAAAATCGATATAGATAATAAAATTAGGATGAAATGAGATCGGCGGGACCTGTTCCGAGTGCTTTGTCCCAATTTGTTTTTGTTGTTCTTTTGGTTGTCAGATCTTCTGCGCAGGTGGGTAAAAAAGAATTTTTCATCAACTTTTTCCATTGCGTTTTTTGGAAGAAATTATTCATTTTGGTTATACTAAGTTTTTTTTGGAAAGTAAAATTAAGAAACCTTAAGTTCGTTAACCCAATGTAGTTAACAAACTACAGTTTTATGTTGTTTTCGTGTATGAATTGTAGTCTAGTGATAAGAAGGTTTTATTTTCTTGTTTGTATTTATACGATTATTTGAAATTACAATTAGTGTAACAAGGAAAATATTTTCTAAATATTTTTTTTAGATTGTGGTGGCGTTTAAATTTGTGCTTTCTTGATCGATTTCAGTCCTTGTTTCACTAGGTTATCATATTTGTAAAAAATATATAACAGATTGAAAATCGAGGCAAAGTTACTTGTTTACTATCATCGTCCATTGTATGTATTCTGTAAAGGTTGGGTTTATCTATAAGGTAACCACTACTAAGAATCATAAATTAGTATAGAGTAATGAAATTAAAAAACTAAACCAGAATATAACTCGGGCTGTTAATAAATAGGCACTTTGTACTCAGTATTAATACGTAATATTAAAAATAAACATGCTTCGAGCCTAGTAACAAATGTTTATGAATCTGGAATTTGAAAGAGAAAAGTGTCGAAGAGAAGGCTTTAAGAGCTAATTCATTTTATATTGCCATAATTAAAATAAAATCGTTACCGAGCTATTCAAATATTTATTGCTGAAGTTACGTAAAGTTTGTGATTCGTCGTAGCTGACTTGTCGTAGATGACTTAAATGCGAATATGATCGTAGCACTATGTGCTACGATCATATTCGCATTTCAGTCATCGTAGCTCTATGCTATAATTTGACATGAAGATTTTATAATTCTGATAGTTAATACAGATTGAACTATAACAAAAAGAGTGATAGATAAATATTTAAATTATAGCTATATCAATACAAATATATATACCAAAAAGCCATATCTTTTTGGTAAAAAGAGAGTTGGACGGACAAGACTAAAGTTTCTCTACCTTCAATCACGAAACTCCGGAATGATTCTACCTATATGTAATTTATGGACAGGTTGATTAAATATTTTATAAATTATTAGATTAAGTATATAACAAATATTTAATTGGATTGCGGTATAATTTACCAGTGAAGCGGAGAAAAAAAGAGAATACTACAAATTATAATTAACATTTTGTTTATATCACACTCAAGTAATTTTCGAGATTTTTTAAAATAAGAATCTCGGATTTATCGTCTCTAATTTTAGAATAATCAAATTAAGTTTATAGGTAAATCATTCTAAATTAAGTTTACTGTTGTTGCATTAATGAAATGTATGGTTGATTATTTCATATTTTTGAGAAAGATCGGGAAAACAATGAAGAATATTGATATATCGTAAAGCAGTGGGACTACTTTCTATGGGGATTTCAGGTCCAAGACAAAGTTGACGTTTTCCATTCTGAAATAGATTTTACATATATATTGATCTGATTACGTACTTAGAATCACATAAGTAACTTATTGGTCTACATTTCGAACTTATAAGAAAAATAAAGTATTTAAATTGATTCCATATTCATAAAATAAAACAAAAATTTTAACATAAAATAAAACTGAAAATTTTTTAGCCTCCAACAATTATATGAAATCGATTTTAAGTACTATTATGAGTAAGTCAAAGCTCATCTGGGAAATACGTAGGCATATGCATTTTTAGGATAGGCATATTATATTTCAACTGGAAAGTTTTTTTCAAAGTATCTATCAATACTAAATTTTATTATTTTATATTTTATTTTCTTATTTTTTTGGAAATATTTATGTAACAAAAATATCTCTTACTTTCTTCTATATATACGTGGTACGATACCGTAAGTTTGCAAAATACTTCAGTCATGATAAAGCTTATATTTTTTCAAAGCATCGTCAATGAAACGACTGTTCAAATTTCGAAACTAAAAGTTGGACGACAAACGTGTTTGAAATGACTTCCAGAACGGGCCGTGGGGAAAGTCATTTTGTAAGCAGGAGGACGTGCGGTCGAGCGCCCTCTAATGGGTACCTCTCGAGTCCCTTCCCTCTGAATAGATTTGGGAAAGATTCCGGCATGAAAACTTTACATAGTGCTGGAGCAAAATGTAAAACTGCGCCATTTAGTATACCCTGCACTGGTGTGCTCATTCTAGTTTATTAATACTCCAAGTTATATGTGTCCCTCGAGTTACTTTGTTTTTGGAAAGAGTTTTTATATGTTTAGTTCGATGGAATTCATAAAGAATATACCGTGTTTTTATAAATAACTAAGTTTTTTATATTTGAATGACAAAATTAGTAATGAACGATTCCACTTTTTGTAAACCTCTAACTGTGTCTGCATATTGGAGATACTTTTGAAAAACAAATTAAAATATGTAACCTTATTCCAAATATTTCAAAACTCATTTTTAAAATTACTGTCTGTCAATCTGTCTCTCCGCTTGTCCATTTGCTGGACCGATTCGACTGGAATTTTCAACGAATAATATTTTGGGTTCAAATTCAAATTTAGGCTAGTTTATATCCTTTTCGAATATTTCCCAAAGCGCGTTTTTCTGTCAATTTTTTGTTTTGCGTATTTATATGTTTGCTTGAGCATTACGTAAAAATTACAAAACCATTTTGAATTATACTTTTACTAAAGCACTTACGATATCTATTAAAATCTACACTATTTTTTTAGTTTAATATTTATTAAATTATTAGAATTCAGGCAGTAAGGCTGGGTATGCAGGGTGAAAACTGATAAAATAAATTGTGGGTATTATTACAACTAAGGTAAAAGGTACTTTTATCACTTTTAAGCTAAGATATAAGTTATTCTGTGTTGAACTTAGAAAAGTATCAAATTAACTCGGGGGCGGAAAGATACGCGGAGGCTAAATAGTTTATCTTCACAAAAGTAGCATTTTCTTCCGCTGGGGATGCACAGTTGTTGAGAAAATAGATTTTACGTTACGTTAGGTTAGTTTTAGATTAGATTAGGTTATGTAACGGTTACGTTAGGTTAAGTTGGATTATTTTTGGTTAGGTTAAATTGAGTTATCTCGGATTAGGTTGGGCTGGGTTAGGTTAAATTAGGTTAAGTTATGTTGGGTTGGGTTAAGTCAGATTAGGCTGGGTTACGATGAGTTAGCAGACTTAGATCGAGTTAGCTAAGATAGCCCATATTTGGTCATGTTAGATTGGATTAGGTAAGTTAGATTAGGTCAGATTTGGGGTAGGTAAAATTATATTGGGTTAGGTTAGGCTAGGTGAGGTTAGATTGGGTTCATTTAGTTTAGATTACGTTTACACTGTTATTGAGCACAGATTTGTTGTCCAGTATATAATTTTTATCGAGTGCAGTATGACATTTAAAAACAAATATTATTTTCCAGTAGAGTATATGTCTGCAAGATGGAATTTGTACACTTTCTTCTTCTTTTTCTCTTCTCGTTACCCCACTGAACTTGGATAACACGTTCTTAAATCTGAACGTTGTGTTTACTTCGCTTAAAGATATCTTTGAGATAAAAACATTAATGATAGAAAAAAAATTAAACTACAAAAATAATATATCAATATTTCGTGAGTAATTTTATCTATTAATTCTTCATAATTTATTTTAATACTAAATGTAGTATTATACATATTTATTTATTTTCTTTACCGTCGTGTATTATTAAAGTGTCTCTTAAAGGTTACTGTTAATATATTGTTTAGATACTATCGGGATACCCTCATTAGTAAATATCGAATTAATTTATTCATAGGTTTATTAATCATACATCGCTACTTTTTTTAAAAATTGCGTAAAATTCATTTATATTCAAAAGTAATGAGGTCATCAGATGACACATATTATATGCAAATAGCGTAGAGAATTGTGCTGTATGCGTAACATAAAGGTACCTCTACCGTCGAGCAAGGTTGTTATCAAAGGCGATGGCATTCTACGGTTTTGTCATAATTTTTACCATCTCCAACATTATCATTCTACTCGATAACTTAATAATAATGTTTTGTAACAAAACTTACATAATAATTACTTAGATAATAATAATTTGTATTTAAATTTGCTTACATAAGCATACATTTTATTTTGTTTAAGTTTATGTTTTTGTTTTAATTTGCAGACCATTTTTACTATTTGTATGGCATCTTAGTTTGCGGAAATATTTGTCCTGTTTTAGTTCCAATGTCTGCCCCTGTTTGTAGCTAATACATTTTAAATCAAATACTCTATTAATAGCAATATACCATTTACGAAAATTCATGTTCTTTCGTAGATAAATTTCTAAGTGGACCAAATCATGGGTAACAGCGAGTAATTCTGAAAAAGAAACGATACATTTCATATTCTTGTTCTGGAAAGAAACGTTAAATGTTAATTGGGAGTGATATAGATGTATTTTAATTACATTTTTTTCTCTGTTTTACTTTTTGAATAATTCTGACCGTATGTTTTCACCGTAGTTTATTTTAATTTAATTCGATATTTTTTAATATAAGCTATCTATTATTTTACAAAAAGTTTAATTGATTGTAAATTAATGACGTGTAATGGAATTATTCAAGATTTGCTTTAGTATCGCTCAAACGACAGTGGTTGTCCACTGTTGGTTAATGAAAGTTTCGAGGGCGGATGAATTCTTACGACTAGGTCGTTGTAATTCGAGGTAAGTTAATAAAGTACATCAAGTACCAGTGGTACTCAAATTAGAATTAATATACAGGATGGTCTAAAAGTCCGTTAACATTTGAATCGGCAGCTGCGTCGAGCAGCGAGGGAGAGGTGGGGCGGGCGAGGTACGGCATATTAGAGCGGTCGATGGAAATTTAGTGCCGTGGCGTTATTCAACGAGAAACAACGTGCGTTCTGCGTACGCGAGTACTATCGAAACAACAATTCTTCGACTTTAGCGCAACGAAAATTTTGCGCTCATTACAATATAAGGCATAAAACTAAACCTCCATCGATTCAATCGATTAAAAAATGGGCCCAGAACTTTGAAGAAACTGGTTCAACAATAGATAACCCACGATCTGGCCTACCTAGAACATCACGGGATCCCAAAAACATAGAGCGTGTTAGAGCGTCTGTTCGTGAACAACCTGGACTCTCTACTCGAAAGCGGTCTAGCTTCCAAAACATCTTTGAACCGCATTCTACACAAGGATTTACATTTGCATCTGTACAAAATCCAAATGGTTCAGCAGTTAAAACCTCAAGATTATGCTCACAGGCTGCAGTTTGCTAACGAACTGCTAGAGAGGTTCGCCAGCTTTAACAACATTGTTTTTTCAGAGCAAGCCCACTTTTGCCTAAATTGACATGTAAACAGACAAAACTGCAGATATTGGAGTGACACTAATCCGAAATTGAAGCATCAAAAACTCCTGCATTTACTCAAGGTTAATGTATGGGAAGCTTTATAAGCAAGAGGCATTATTAGTCCATATTTTTATGAAGATCAAAGAGGAAACGCTCTTATAGTGAATACAGAGCGGTATTATGCCATGCTACAGAACTTTTTGCTCTAGCGCTTCAGAATTTTGATGGTTTCAATCAATAATCGTGGTGAAGTGTGGCATATTACCCTATATTGCTGAAGATGGGGTAATATGCCACAATTCCAATGACCCTTTAAGTGCAGTTCACGAAATTTTCGGTCAAAAATTATATTCAAAAGAGGTGACATTAACTGGCCACCTCGTAGCCCGGACTTATCCCCAATGAATTTTTTCCTTTGTACCTTACAAGTAAAGTCCTTAAAAGTAAAGTCTTTAACAGCAATCCAGCGACTTGAGGAATTAAAGGCATATTCGCGAGGAAATGCAAAAGATTTCCCGAAACACGTGTCAGTCGGTCATTAAAAATCTCCGCTCCAGGTTGCAGCAGTGTCAAAAAAATGAAGGATCGCATATGGACGATATGATTTTTAATCCCAAAATGTGTACTTTCAGAATAAATGAACATTTTTTTTTTGTTATAACTAGTTTTTTTATCATCGTATGAAATGTTAATTAACTCTTGGACCACTTGTTGCTTATACGGCATTTTATATTGCTACACATTTCAAGTACCTAGCTCTATGAATTAGCATTACCATTGCGTGTATTCTATACCATAAATAAATATAGTCAAGCTTGCTTCTAACTTTTTTTACATTTTGCTAAGTTGTGTCATAAATTTGAATGTATTAATTGTGTGTAATTAATCGTGAAGATTTTGTGTGTTTAATAAGTTAATATTTTCATAATTTAGTTAAAGCCGATGGCAAGCGCCGCCGGAAAGGTAAATTTCGTGGTTTTTTATTACTACGAACTCGACAAGAGGCAAAATTAACCTAAAAAATATAACGCTCGCGTCGGATGTTACATTGAAATCTCTGGTGGATATGTTTGAGTTGTGTAGATCAGCTACATCTAGTTAGTTTTTTCTTGATGGATGATTTAAATCAACCTGTTTATATTTAAAGTGATATTAGATTGCTTCAGTTATATAATTCTATCAGTATAATATAGATTTTGTAAGTACAAATGTGGCTCCTCGGACCCGATAATCAACTTTGGCAAAGTTGTATATGGCACTGAAATGAAAATGCACTCATTTTTTGAATAGTTTTAAAGAAACAAATATATATTTTTTGTTTTTTTTAGCTATATTTAACATCTAAATTTAGGACAAAGGATTTTTTAATTTTAGTCTAAAAAAGAAAAAAGAATACCTGTAGACGTAATTTTTCAGCGTCAAAACTACATTATTTTACTCACTTCGAGGAACAACGCAGTAAAGATATACGCACGACGTAATCTTTCATTGATACTTTACTGTCGGCGCTGAAATGAAAATATGCTCATTTCTAAAATAGTTTAAAGAAAATTGATAGTTTGTTTTTCTAAACATTATAATTTAGGAATTAGATTCTCAGTATATAATAGTTTAAAGTTTACGGCTTTACGCCTGCGCCAGTGTGAATCATTGACGCGAAGTGATGAAATAAATTTATTAAATATACCTTTATTGCGACATATTTAAGATTTATTTTAGTTTATGCTAATTAATTAAAAACTAGTAATATCTAGCTATTACTTAATAATCGCAAAATTAGAATAAGGGAAAAAAGCGAAAATAAAGAGGATTTTTCTAGATATCTAAAATTCATATATTATCCAAATATCAAGTTAGTTGTACTAATAGTGCTCAAATAACTTGATTATATAATCGAGCAAAACGTCAAGTAAATGACGAAATGTTTTGTATTTCTATATCATCTAGATACCAGCAATTATTTCATAATATTATTATTTCATAATATATGAGTCAGAAGAAATTCAACGATAAGTTTCCTGGAAGATTTTATAGTGACCAGTATTTTGATAATACTTTGCCAAATTTAAATAATTCCACGTTTAAACTTATACCGTCGTCTTCATCCTAATGGATTGTTATTTTGCACCGTTTCATGGTGTCGTAAAGTGATTTATATCGCAACGGACTCTTAGATGTTAGTGTGGCGTTGAATTAGTTTTTATGGCATCATTTCCAGTAGTGCAAGCTTTTATTGTGGTGGCTTTAAAAAGAATTCACGGTCTAAATAAAAATAGTAATTTAAATCTTTATGTTTTGTTTCTGACTTTAATGCGGTTTTCCGATTTAAAACGACTTACCGGCATACATTTCGTACAAGTATCTGTATATTCACAAATTCGTGTAATGTATTTATAGACATTCGCTTTTAAGTCGTTTTGAAGAAATTAGTTTGCTATTTTTGCAACACTAAATGTATAAACTAGCATTTCTATGTATTGTACTCTTTATTTAGATTTTGTATCATTTGAAAAATGAATTATATATATACATATATATATATATATATATATATATATATATATATATATATATATATATATATATATATATTCTATCTTTCTGGTGAATTCAATGCTTCTCCTCATATAGAATAGAATACTTACGTATTTATTCACGTACAAATATAGTAAACTGTAAGTATATTGGCTCATAACATTTAAGTTTATTATTTCATAATTTTACCTTTAATTTGCCTGTCGTGTTAATCTGAGGATATAGTGTAAATAATACATTTATACCATTTCTTTCTCTTTCTCTCTCTCTTTCGCGTTTCTATCATCGTAGGTCTGATTATAATAATATGCAACTTGCCTTTCACAATTCATATTATAATTTTGCATATTATTAAAAGAAAAGTTCCACATTTTATGGAATGTCCCGTTTTCTGATCGTAAACCGCCAATTGAATCAAGACATATATATTTAATTATACATTTCTAAACCGTTCCGTTTTTATATGTAAATAAGTAAAATTAATGAAAAATCACAGAAAATATAATGTAAACTATAAATATACATCATATTAAATGTTTCACTAAATATTATAAGTTTTTTTATTCAGTTGTGAGGTTTTTAGACGATTATATTTAATTTAAAAAATTATTATTTTCGAGAGCAATCGGGCTTTACATTGAATTTGTACATATAACCAAAAGCAGGTTGAGCAATTTTCATTATTTATTTTTAAAGTTAAGTAATATTTTTGTGATATGATGAATCAATGATTAATATTGGCTCAGGAAGGTTTTCTTGAACGTCTCCAATTTATTATTTTTCTATTCTTTTTTGGCTAGACTGATCACTCTCTAAGTTATACATTTTCATTGTTAGTAATGTTAGCAAAACTCAACCGAAAAATTTAATCAATGAAATACTACAGTGATCTTTTATCTTTGACAACATTTTGTTTAGAACCAAAGTCAACTAAATTATACACATCTTTCATACCTTTCCAAATGAGGGCAAGATAATTGTCACAGCTGGCTTGAAGAATATCTGCAACAAATACTTGAAGGCCCCCTACAAAGCCCAAAAATTGCTGCACATTCTGCGGCTGTTGATATAGGCACGATTGGCGTCATTTTTTTTAGAAGACGAAAGTGTTTTAACAATGCTTTTACACGAATTGGGTGTGGGAGATTAGCGCTACGATTTCAGTATAATGATTCAATATGTCATAATTGTGATTAATTAATTAATGCCATCAAGGAATAATTTCTGAAGAAGAACTTTATCTGTCCCTCAACGTTAGCTGTCCTCACAGAGCCCAGGCTTAAATACATTTTTGATTATTATTATAACAATTATCGAATACAAAATATATAACAATTATCGAATATCTCATATACTATGAGAATAAATCTATGACTTTTGCAATTGAAACCGCGGATCTCGAGAGCAATCTGTAAACGTATATTTGAAAATGTTTGTACCATATTAGAGGAAAGTCGGCTTTGTTACTATCATAAATTATAGTTTATTTAATTTTACATTTAAACCCACAATACTCTTTACAGACACTTTGTACTTGGAATATAATTTTAGTTGAAAATATATAATATTAAATTGAAAAAAGCATTATGCAAAGAACCCTATTTTACGATTGTGTTTATCGTTGGTCAGAAGTTAAAGGTGCATTCATGCTCAATAAAAGCAATTTTTAAAATTTTTTAGGTTGAGACAAATCAAATGAGAAAGAATAAAATCATTACAAACATCGGATTAACTTCATTTGTCCACATAAAAATAGGCAAAACGTTAATAACCCACGATATTAACTATTGCTTTCATACTCGTAGTGTTAATATATACAATTAATTAAACTTAGCAGACATTTTTCAAAATTTCTTGTGTAGAGAATCAAAGTTGTAGTGCAGTTGTTGCCGCAGTATTATTTACTCGTACAATCGTCTTTATTTCTTTACTCGTACAAAGTGACTTTAAAACGCAATACGGGAAATAAACTGAAGAAAATCCGTTGAAAATCTCAAAGGAATTGAATTTCTTCGTACAACATTCGCTTAATTACCCTAAACTTTATGCACCCACATCGATTACATCTCAAGTGAAGTGAATGCACCGAGACAGCATATCTCTATGTTGGTTGTTTGGAATTTTTTTTAAACTTTAGATAAATACACAAACGGGCTGTGCAATTAATAATGATTATAATTGATTTCACTACACTTCAAAAATAAAAGAAATTCAGAAAATAATATATTTTAAATTAATAAATAATATATATTATATATTTTATATATAAAATGTATCAAGTCTATTGTGGAGGATGTATTCCATTCAGGATTATGTACTAGGTTTATGTATTTGGGTGAAAGAGCAAGGGAGTAAAGGAGAAGATGTGTTAGTTTGCATTATTTCATCTATCGCCTTTTTTTAAAATGTCAAATTTCAAAATAATAAAATATTTCTTGTGTAAGTACGTATGTGATGTAAGTTAAGTTATAAAAACTTTTCATTAGTTATTTCAGAAAAACTTGGCTGAAAATAAAGCGAGAGATAATTAAAAGAAATAAAATTTGGATGAGTGATTGATTTCAAGCTTTATTAATTTTTAGTATCATTATAGTTATTACCAGAATATTACATAAATGCCGTTTAATTAACTATATATTTATGCACATGGATATAAGACAAATTGTAGAATTAAGTTTTGGTACCTGAATAGCAAAAAAAACTAAATTCCTTCCGAAAACATTCACGTGTCTGTCACAGCCCATTTTCTCAGAAACTATAGGATACTTGAAACTTTAAAATTAGCCTACATACATTGACCTACATATTTTGTTCTCAGTTTACTTTTTACAAACATTCCACATACGAATTAAAGAGAGGATAAGTAAATTATTCAATTTATATGTAATCCTTTAAAAGGAGTAAGTTGGAATACGAGGGAAATAAACTAAAAGAGGAATATACACAAAATAATATTTTTCATAACTTTAAATTGCCTTTTGAGACAGATTTTCTATAAAATATGCAAAAATATAGTGTTCCCTCCTTCGCTTATTTCCAAAACTACTAAACTAAAAATAATATTTGTAAATAGTTTAATAAAAACTATGTATCATTAAATGTTCATAAGTAGCTAAATGTCCACCGAATCTTTGGGGAGCGAACTTTACTTATATTTGATTGGTTTCACGTTTGATCAGAATGAAACTTACAAAAATATAGGTGAGGTCTTTATTCTATATTAAGTTTATAGAGGGATTCAATTGGTACCATAATCTCAAAATGACGACATTTTAAATTTAACAATATTCTTTTTAAAACATAAATATGCAATTAAAGCATTGTAAAAAAACACTTCAAATTGTTTATCATCTCTTATTTAAATGAGCAGTTTGGAGTAAACCAGACAGAAATTTCATCAAAGTGCCATTTAGTAACGTTTTCAATCTAAATTTAAATTAAATTTGGTTTCACAAGATAATTAAGCGGAATAATGTTTTTTTTTGGTAATAGATGGTTTCAACTCCTCACGACTGTTATAACAGTAATTAAGCAAAGACTGGCAAGAAGAAAATCAGTTTTTTGCCTTTATGCTTTTCCGCCTGCTTAACGTATTTTTCCGATTATGACTAAAATATAAAGTGCCATCTACGGACCAATGTGAATAGCTTGCAATCTTGTTCCAATCCGATTTATATTTAGTGTGGCCTAACTTACGAGTGGGACGGATTTTCGAGCTTGAAAATGTATTGTTTTCCTCGTTTCGTTAAGCGGTATTAAATAAAAAAGTTTGTAGTCAATCGAATGCTCTCGTATACACAAATTCATACATATCCACTAATATTTCTTTTGAAAACACCTTGTGTCCTTACTCTCACCAACTCGCTTCTGGATTTTAACGCAATACTTTCATCAATACATTATGTGGATTTACAAGGTAATTTATGACTATTTGGTAATTTAGTCATACAAAGTATAACCTCAAAACGTCATTAAATTTTTATAAATCCTTTTTGGGAAACGGAAATAAATTTATTACATTTTATAATCTATTTAATTAATGAATTAATAACAATTTTGTCTCGCATGACGTAGATAGGTAGGCCATTTATAGTATATACGTAGATAACGTTTTAAAAGAAAATTACGAGTAATAGCTAATTTAGTTTCTATTAGAAATTAATGTTACTTCGCATTAGATGGCACTGCATTATTTCGCAGAAATACGGAATTTTTTAACGTAATTATTATTCCAAATCAATGGTTGAAATTCAAAAGTTAATATTTGAATAACTGAAATGCAAGGTACTTCCTCCTCGTACATATATAAATATTTTTGGTATATGTATATATATATATATATATATATATATATATATATATACATATATATATGTGTGTGTGTATATATATATATATATATATATATATACATATATATATGTGTGTGTGTATATATATATATATATATATATATATATATATATATATATATATATATATATATATATTACCGTAGAACCTAAATTAATTAATGGATTTTGATGTTTGCTATGGATTTCGTCATAATTTCGTGGGTAATATAGGGTATATAGGTCAATTAGAGTAATATAGGTCGATTAATTATTACAATATTGCGGATGCAGGTAGTCATTTTAGACCAAATAGATTATTGGTTTTAATCACTTGTGCATATATTCTCGAAGGAGCCTACCCGATCATAGATGATAGACGATGGCCATGCTCAGTTTACTGATCTAGATATATTCATAATAGTTTGAAACAGGCGTAATTTTTGCATTGTAATAGTTTACAAAGCTACAATTTTTTTCTAACGCTGCTTTATGCTCAGATTTTTGCTTGTTTAATAATTTACACCTGGCTGGTTAAGTTGTATTTTTTATTTTTTACACGATTTTTTTAACTACTGTTATTTTTTCTTCAAATTGCAATGGAAAACTATGAAAACAGGTAATCAAAAACTATGAAATTCAATTCTCGGAATGGTGCATGCTAATGCAATGCTATGGGCATTTCTCGTTCAGTATCATAAGGAAATAAACAAAAAAATTAAGACCTTCTTAATTTAATTTCTTAAGGTTTATTGGAACAATGCAATACTTAACATTTTCTTATAAGTGAATCAAATGAAAATGCAAATTACGTTTGCATGACGGGTGGTTCCGACGTGACTCGTTGTATGAAATAGCGTTCTCTGTTGTTTGGAGATTTTAAAAACATTAATGTTAAAAACCAATAGTTATTTTCTGTTTTATATAATGCTGAAATTTTAAGAACATAGTTCGATTGGCACATGGAATCCCAACGACAACATATCATTTTATGTTCTATAACATAATTTTGTTACTGTCCGAAGTGTTAAAATTAGTTATCGTTTTTTGATATTTATGGACCTGAAATAACTTGCAATATTTATTTATTTATTTTTTATTAAAGAAACACATGTCTAATTTATAGGAAAAATTGTTAAACATTAATGAATAAAAAAGAAGAAAATACGTAAACTCAAAATAGATATAAAACTAATTTACTATTCATGCAAAGTTGACACTTTGCATGGATAGTTAGTTGACAAAGTTACTCCATAATAGCATTCCCAAAGCAATTTATAGAGCGGAAAAAATATCGAGATTGGATGCCTCTCGCAATAAAGTGTCGATCAATGCATAAGCGCGAAAAACTGTTGAGCACTGTGGGATGTTAGCGAGTGCTCTAGATAGGCAAAATATACGATAAATTCTGTCTCACAAATAACAGTCAGGAGCACAATGCGTTACCAAACCCAATACAAGTTTTTAACATAAGTATTTACAAATTTAAAAGAAATGCATGATCAAAAGCGTTTCCCGTCTTAGTTGAAGGTATTATATAGGATAGGAGAAAAGTCATGTTGTAACCGTACATTTTTACATAACAAACTATTTTTTAAAAATATTTTTCAATGTAAGTACGGGAAGTCCTCTAACGCCGAACATCAGATAGTAACGAACAAACGCTGTACCTATTGCAAGGAACTGTAATTTATCGCACGAGAGAAATGGTACAGCGTAGTTAGCGTGTAAGTAACCTGAGGAAAGACACTCGTGTTCGCCATTGCAGTGTGAACGGACTTAATGTATTTTGCATAGGAACGAGCTGTGATAAGATTTAGGAGTAAAAATATTCATAATAGAATTTTATTTGTCATTGGTAGGTCTCACATTACATTATTGAAAATATAAACTCAATATGTATTTTATTTTATTTGAATTTTCGGTCACTTCCATGAGTCGGTAATACCAACAGTTTTTCCACTACGACGGAACCAAACATTTTTCATCTTAATATTAATTGAAAGTGTTTTTATCCTCGTTTTATGTTACAGTACATTCAAAATAGTGAAAGGAAGAAAAGGAATAGTCAAGTCATTGAATACAAATAAATTAAAAGCAGAGATTGAAAAATGCAAGCATGTATAGTTTTCCCGCTACTACCTTATTCGGTAAACTGAAATTGATCAAAGAGGGAAAAGAAGTAGATCCATGTTAAGGAAGTTCACGAAAATGCTTTCTATAAATACGAGAATGTCTTAGAATCCTACAGCAAATCCTACAGACTTGGTTAATAGATTTATACCACTGATACGAAAGAAATTTAAAAAATTAACGTATTACTTAGCTGTATGTCTCAGAGTACCCTATTGTTTTAATATCCAAAAAGAGGTAGCTGAAAAACATTTTTGTTATGAAGTTATGAGACGACATCTAGATTCGTCTTTGAAAATCGCAGAATCCATGAGTTGAATGTGTGAGGATTGAACAAAGTTCAAGTTAACATGTTTTCCAGTAATTTTAAAAGGCTACAGATAAATATAATTTTACACAATCAAACATTTACAACTGTAATGAAACTGGTTTCACAACTGTCTAAAAGCACGCAAAGAAATATTCAAATAGGGAGCTAACGTTAGCTGAAAGAGAAAAAAGCGGTCACGATTTTTTTTGCATCTGTTTACGGGCTACTTTATAGAACGCCTCATAATTAATTCACCTCCAGATAGTGAGCACATTCTACTGTCTAAAGGCTGGATAAATAATAAATCTTTTTAAAGTGGTTAAAACATTTCACAATGTTTTTACCACCGTAAAAAGAATTTCCGTTTCTAATTTTACTCGATGGAGACAATATTCTTCAGACACTGGAAACAATATACTGGTGTGGAGATAACCACAATAATCTAATAAGCTCTCCACGCATACAACGTACAAGCTCCAACCTTTGGACAGATCATTCATGAAACCATTCAAGAATAGCTAGAATGAACTATACAGCATGTGGATGAGAGATACATAAGCTAAAGGATGCGGCAGCTATACAGGAGAGACACAGGAGTCAGAATTACGAATTTTTGTTACGGAACTTCTTTCAGAAAATGTTAAAAACGTGGCACTCTGAAATTTAGGTAGAAAGATTCTTTTGATCCTTTAAATAAAAATATCTTCTGCGATTTGAATTACTTGGTAAGTGATGTTACAAACATTTCAATAGAAAGATCTATAGAAAATACTATGAATAATGCATGATACGTCAAGTTCTTGGTTTTCCAGTATTCGACAAGACACTAACTAATTCTAAATGTCTTACCTCTGTTATTGTTCAGAAGTAACTGTAATAGTTGCCTGATTGACGAGTGCCCTCACCAAACTTAGATTTATCTACAAATAGATCAAGCCAGATTTTGCCACCTATATTACCATAGCCTTCTACTAGCAAAGCTAGAGAAGAAAAGCTTAAATTGGTACGTGAGGATATTTTGCCATTGTCAGACGCTCTAAAAAGATATCTCAAACTCGAAAATATATGTTTGAGCAAAATCAAATTTTGAGTTCTTCTCCGTACAAATGAAATTTAGAAAATAAAGAAAATGAAAAAAAGGCAAAAGAAGAAAGGGAACTACCACGTTCTGAAAAAAGACAGATAAAGCAGAAGAGATAAAAAAAGACTAGATGTTTAACCTTAAAAATAAAAGTCAGTAACGAAATCCATTACCGTAAGCAACTCAAGAGACTTTCTGTTTTGTTCGCTTGGGAAATCATGACGACAACTGGTTTCAGTGCAACTCGTACAAGGAATGGGAGTACGAAGTTTGTGATGATATACCAGAGTTTTCCAAGTTATATATTTGTGACCATAGAATGACTGTTTAAAAAAATAAAATCAATTCCAAGCTAAAGTTTTTAATGAGGATATTTGATTTGTTTCTGATTTTGTGGGCTTATTTGAATATATATATATGATTGTTGAGTATCTCTTAATGTCAATGAAACATCCAGAAGTCTATCAGAATTTTTTTATTGTTTTAAAAGCTTAGGTGTTCTTTACTGTGGGATTTCTCTCTACTTAATTTATTTCACATTAAGTGCAAGTAGCATCGTTTTAAGAATAGAACGGACTAGAGAGTTGAATAAAGTCACACCACACTTAATGTCGTGGAAATGGTGGGAATACAGTATAACAGATACTAGTATCCCGTTTGTGAAATGCCTTCTGATTGATACCCCTTCGTGTGCTATTGCATTTAACTCATAACTGTGCACAGAGGGGACACGCATGTGGAGATATGGATGTTTGCTCAGTTCATTGTTGCACATTTGCTCACAATCAAATGTAGATTTATTGTATTGCTATTAAATACTCACTTTGAAACAGGTTACAATCAGATTAGTTTTCAATCCTCAAGTAATGTTTCAAATCGTTGGGAAACAAAAGGCAACGGGCAATTTCGCTTCTAGAGAATATAAAATTATTTCCAATGAGTTACTATGGAAAAGTTTACCTTTTACAGATTTCCTTGAAAATAGTTTTAAACATTTACGATATTCCGTTGCGAATTTCAAGTATATGCTCATCCTCGTGTCCAAGCGATGTTATCTTATGCAGATACATTTATTATAGAATTTTTATATAGTCGTAAACTGGTAGAAATACGACGCGAACTTACTAGTTAATAGCTGTGAAGTATTGAATCGTTCAGCGTAGGAGGTTTCTATTCATATATAGTTTAATGATGTATTTTATTAAGTATATACTATATGTAAAGATGAGCATATGCTAAACATGTGATTTTGTTAGAAGCTCAATTTCGGCGACGATGGCCGGGATCAAATAATGGTTTATATGTTTAGATATTTCAATCCATAGTGGCTATAATTAAAATACCGAATGGTTAAAATAGTTATATTAAAATGTCTAAGTTTATTTCTAAGTTGGCAGGAAGTTTAAGAAATTGGATGATAATGAATATTTTGTGCGAATTGGGTGTCCATAGTTTAAGAACTAACGATAAAACTTATATAATTTAGTAATATATAAATATAAAAAATATGACTAGAGAAGGTTATAAATAAGAATAGTAATAATATAAAGATGTTTCATAAAAAAATAAATGGATAACAGAACGATAAAGTTTTAAAATATGCGAATGATTTTGGTTATTCCGGAAGTGCATACAGTCATTTGTGGTTCGAACCGAATGTTATATAATATTAAAAAATAGCGTGCTACAGGTACAATCTTACGAGTATATAATAGCCCATACAAGTTTAAGCATATGGACATAAAGAAATATTTCTACTGAACATTTTAAAATTCTCAAAAAATCTTTACGATTTTTGAAAATTCTTAGATTCCTTGAACTAATGAAATTGATTCTTTAAAGCCTTTTTCCCTGAACTTTTGTATCATTTATGTATTATCTATATAAGTTATTTACATACGATTGCGAATAAAAGTTGAAACGGTGGAAATGATTATATCAGATACTGACTTGATGATTAGTGTGTTATATTTAGGTAAGGATATTATATACTCATAATAAACAGTATCCATTGTATTCATCGAATATTTAAGCCCAGTGGTTTTAAATATACGTCGACGAAAATCTATTTATGTATTTACGGTACAGCTCAAAGCTGATTATACTACAGTTTTCTATTTCCGGGCACGTCCCTCGAAAAACGTCCCCTGAAAGCTTTTGTTTAACTAGATAGTTGATTTGCTTTAAATTTGTACACCGATTTGACTTTGGTTTACAGATTATAACAAGCGCTGAACGAAATTGCGAGATTAAATAATTTATACGATTTTTTCTATGCACGCTCGTTAAATCATCCGTACAAGCTGTAACCTACATTTTACGTTTAACTTTTTATTTTTACTTTATAAATTAAAGCTATAATATATATTTATGTAAATCATTATTTTACGGTGACAAATTATGACTATATGAATGAAATACTTGTTAAAAACTTTGCTTACACTTATGAAACTTTGTCCATTATGAGTAAATATAACAGGTGAGTAGTTTTGAAATAATTTGGAGAGAAAAAGATTGTGAAATAGTTTGGTCCAGTACCGAATCTCTCATGAATTCCTATCGTGCTTAAAATCCTAAATCCTAATAGAAAATACTTGTAAGAAAATTTGAAACAAAATTAAAATTGTTTTTTTTAAACTCATCATAAGAGACTGATAATTCATTTTATTAATGGAATTTTCCTTAAAAAATCGCATTAACTTGAATCGAATTGAAGGGGATAACGAGGTCAATCTACTATACAGACCAATGTCATCCTACTATAAATTCATAGCTGTACTATAAATATTTTCACTTACATTAAGGAACTACTGAACAAAATTATAATATACCAGCTTGACATCAGAGTTAAAAAGGTTCGAATTGACTGAAGTGGAGTGAAATTGTTAAACATACACGTGCCACTCTAAAATATTTAATGTCGTAAAATTTCACTATAAATAAAAAGCAGGCATTTCGAAAATGTTATAACTTTTAATAACTGACTCGACATTTACTAATTTTTCACAGGAAATATGAAGTTTAAAGAGAGTAATTGAATTGACAAGAAACATATGATAATAGATATTTCACTTCATTCCGATGCTGCTTTAGCAGAAAGTTTTACGTCATTAGTCTGAGGCGTATCTAATGTTGCATGCTGATAAAATGCTTGATTAACGACCTCGCTCATACACAAAACATCAATGTTCGCATTTTCCGACTACAGTGCTCGCCTGATGTACTCCTTCGATCAAAGACTGAGTTTAGTGATTTATCTCAGTTGCCATATCCATGAGGAGTGAAGTCAGACAGTAGTCTGTGAAGAGTAGTAAAAGAAAATCGAGAGAAATGTTTTGAAGAAATTGAATTTTCCTGCATCGTGTTCATTTTATGCCCACTTGGTAGTTGTATCTGAACGACGGTGGTGTATTCCGACGTTTCTTTTATTAGTAGGAAGTGACGTACCGATACAATATTGAAGTAAATTATGAATATAAATTTAAATTTGAATTTTATATATTCCAGTCTGTGATTTCAAACATGAAAGTAACACATATATATTTTTCTTCCGGGGAATTAATAGCTGCGGATTAACATAATTTGATAACCTATGTAAAGTAGTAATGATTTTTGGTCAATTTGATACCTGAATTTTTATCAATAGTTGTTAACCTAATTTTATATTATGAACAATATATGGTTTTTTATTTGTTTTTAAAATTGAAATTTAATATTTGAATATCTGAAGTTTGTTTAGAGAAATTACTTTTCTTCCCGAAATATCAAATTCATGCTAATCTTTGTTTATAATACTTATTAGCATAAGTAGTGTTCTTTGTTATTCAAATCACTTTTCTTTCTAGAAATTTTTGGCTAGTTTCTACGTAATTTAATAAGAAAAATGTAAAGAAAAATGTTAACAATCGATTATATTTGTTTTAGTGAGGAATTTTGTCATATATTTAGTGTATCACAAAAACTATTGAGACGACTAAAGTGTATTTACTTTCTTGAGTGATTGAAAAAATGATTATTGCTTCACAATAATTTTTGACTAAAAGAAGTTTCTTTCGTGAAAATATAGGGTAAAGCAAATCTTGTTCTTTTAAATTGTTAATTGTAAAACTAATGTATCACTTCCAGCAAATCTTAGAGACATTTTGCGTTACTTTGAGAGATTTTATATTTTTATGAGAAGTGTCTTTATTGTAAAGGGTAGATAAAATGTAATTACATTAACTGGTTGCAGCTCAATAATCAACGATGATCGTCCACACACATATAAAAGGCGCATGTACATGTAGGCATATAGACTTGAGTATACACATAGTTTTCCTAAGATTTATTAAAATATAAAACACTAAACAATTAATAACCCTCAAATTCAAGTTTTGGACAATAATAACACTTTCAGTTTGTCGTGTATTGAAATTCTTATCAATATGATTTTACCTATTTCTAAATTTAAATACGTGAGTGTCAAGATTATATGATGAAAAATATAAAGTTTTTTGATCGTTATTTGAATATTGAAATATATTTTAGAGAAGTAATAATGCAATTTCACTTTATTGAAATATATGTTACGATAGATCACTATATAATTGAGAATTTGATATGGTTGTTACATATAATAAAACGATAACGAGATTGTGTTTTACACGTATCACGCAAATACTGTTGGAGGGATTCTGATGAAAACTTTCAATTTTATGCCCTAGAATCTTAGTTAACATCTGCAATGGAAATAATCTTGAAGTTATTTACAGGCATGAGCAGATAATTGAAATTTTACTATTTAATTTAGCAGTGATGGCTGTTTACTTTATATTTAATCATCAAAACCATATTTTAATAATTGCAAACCATTTTATAATTTTTTTTTCACAAGTATTTTTTTGGTTTAATATTTCATTTATAGTATAATATTAACCATAGTAGTTGCATTACCGAAACGGAATATTAATACGCATAAATATGTAATAATCCTAAATTTTTCACGCACGAAAAGCGGGCACAATTGCTAGCGAATTATACTTCAAAATACTGTCATTTTAATGATAGCGCAGTCGGATAAGGGACAATGACACATGAACTTTATGATAATTTTAGCGCCGACCGTCGTTTCAGTTTTTAATAAATACGACATTTAAATGTATGTCACCGTAGACTTGCGTAGACATATAAACTAGTTCAAAATTATTGGAGTGATTATCCTATGAAAATTCATTTTTCATTTTCTTATCACGTTCTATAGGTTTACCTAAAGAATCGGTCAACTCGTTTAGGTGATGTCTATAATATTATATTACCACAAAATTTTCATATTATATTGTATTCAGCAGGGTTGCAGCATTTTATTATTTTGTGTATTGTTTTGTATACGTAAGTATATATAGTTAGATATTAAAACTTCAAAATACGATTCTAAAATTCCTTAAAGGTATTTAATGAAATTTGTAGTTTTTAAAATTTAAAGTAATTTTGAAATTTGGAAAATTGTTATTTTAATAATTGATTTGTTAATGTTAGAACCATTCATGTTAAATGAATTCGAAATTGGGAAATTCGAGTTAACATGACCATGCGAAAATTTAACTTAACAATTGCGAAAATTTAAATTTAAACTATAACAGGGAAAAATAATCAAACGAGAAAATAATCATTGGTTCTGGGTCATCCAAAGGTATTGAAAATTAATTAAGTGGTTTTAATAATTTAAAACCTCTTAATTAATTTATTATTTTAGTATTTTAATTAAAAAGCAGATTGGACTAATTTCCACTTCAAAATGGCATTGATTTTAAGTTTAACTTATGTGATAGGTTTACGATCCATTTGTTGTTTTACACGAAAAGGCAATTATCAAAGAAATTTTAAAATCTTGTTAATAAAGTGCCTACTGAATAAATTGAAATTATAGGCATGTAGCAAATATTCAATTACATTTTCATAAAACATTGTCAAATGTGTAATGGTTTTAGATTGTCATTGTATGTTTGATAAAATGATGCCTAATTGAATAACCCAGCAATTAAATTTGTGCCATTTATGTAGAGTGAATTGAAAGAGCGAACTCTGTTGTGTAGTAAAAGCTCTGTGGAAAAATCTCGCTGGAATTGAATTTCCTTGCATTGCGATTGCTTGATTTTCAAAGTTGCATACGGCATTACTGTAAGTCGTATCTAAAGTGAAATCCGACTGACGATGGCGAATGTCGACGTTTTTCATTTGAAGCGAAGTTGTTGGTTTACTAGTCGAAAATAGGCGTGGAAAGGTAAATGAGAAAATAGTTTAAATAACACACAGTTAAAATATAGTTTATAAAGTTTGGGTATAAAAGACATAAAAGCAGGGTGTACTAATCCTAACATAATTGATATGCACACTGAGAAAATGTTGGTATATTTTTATTACGAGACATTCAATTTCAAGTCTAAAACTTTGACTTGTCTTTCGTCTTTCTGTCCATGTCAATTTTGGTTTAATTTTAAGTAATCACTAAAATATTTATCCAAGATATTGTATGAATTGTATCTCCATTGTTTTCATTTAATACAATCGTTTATAAATATTTTTTTTGCTTCTCTCCAATTCAAGTACTGATGCCTCAGTGCTTCAATGTTATTGAGTCTATACTTATTTGTGCCTTTATTTGTAGAATGGGTACATGTAAACTAACGAAAATTATGTTCAATTTGAGTTCATGTAAATAATTATAATCGTCAATATTATTTATTCATGATGTTAAAATAATTTACTCGCACGGGTCGTAAATAGATATAAAATTACGTAATTTCAAATTAAATTTAAAACAAATTAAGATTATTTCAGAATATTAGTACAATAATTAACTTTCGGATAAGTAAAAAAAAAAATAAAAATAGTGAACAGTATCTAGTCTGTAGTTAAAAATTCAAGAATAATTCGTAAAATATTAAACTACGGACCGTAGATACTGGTAAACGTAGCTCGATACATCGATTTGTGCTGCGTTATGTATTTCGTTGTGGCCTGAGATTCACAGAAATTTCCAAGAAAAGTTAATGTGAGTTATGACAGAAATATATATATATATATATACATATATATATATATATGTTTATATATATATATATATATATATATATATATATATATATATATATATATATATATTGTATTTGAAAGGTTTTTGTAAAAGAGATAAATAAAGCGTCGTAAGTGTTTTTCTTCTCTAGTATGATGATAAATACAATGGATAAATATAATTACACAATTAGTACAATATTATTACAATTATACATTTATTTCTTACTAATATTTTTAACAAATCGGTTATTTTTGTAATAGAAGTCGGGGAATATTGTTTATATGGTGCAAGGCAGAGTATTCTCACCGATGTACCCCCGACCCCGACGACAAATGTAACCGTCTGGGAAAGGAGTGGGGGGAGCATATAGTTAAGATAACTCTACTTGGTAAAACCGCGAGGAACAGCTATATATAAAGTAAAATTCGTTTTCTACTTATCCACCCAGACATTCCACTAGAAGTTCCAGAGGGTATTCACATTTATCTCGATTTATAAATGGGAATACTCGCTGGAACTCTAGATGTTCCACAGAGTAGTCACACGCGATCGTTGTCACCTTAATGGCTCGTTATTTTGGAACATAATGTTTATTAGGAATTGTATTTTACACGAAGGAAATACATTTGGTCTTTTAAACTACTTTCGTGTTACAAAAATATTAAATTTAATTTTATGGAAATATTTTAGGGACTTTTAAACACTCACTGATCATTCAATAGAGACGTCTGAGAAATCGTTTGGTGAAAATTTGTACTATGGGCTGCAGTGACTAACTCTCATTTAATTACCAAAGCTTAATAATATATATATATAAAGATATACATATATATATATATATATATATATATATATATATATATATATATATGTATATATATATGTATTAATATAGATCTAATATTACGAAAAGAGCAAACGCAATATATTTATATTTCAAATAAAACTATGAAATTTTTGATTAAAAGTTTTGCGAGGCAGATACTTTGGTTTTATTAAATATAAAAATCAGCATAACATTACGAAGGGATAATATAAAGAGAGCTTTTAATTATTATACAGACTCCTATAAGATCACACATGTGTGTGTGACAACTGCATGTTTCAGAAACTGCTCGATGCAGAAATCTGAAATGTGGCACAGTAATGAAACATACTAACCTGCATGTATATCAATAGCTAACACTAAAAATATTCATTTATTTTTATCGGGGGAGACAAATTCAGTATTCAAATTTTTTAAATCCATATTTACGCTTGAAATATTTAACAGTACAGTCTCTTTTTGAAGGTTCTGTTGAAAAATTAAATGTGTTAAAAAAATTGTCCTTTCTCTTATTTTCTACTGTTACTCAACCTAAAATTGTGGCAAAATAGAGTTTTTCGAAGCCTACGCAAGGGTAGTCGAAAAACTATAGTTATCATCCTAGATCTTATTGTTTTTGAAATATGCATCATGTCTTTACGCCTGTAAAAGATGTAGTGGGCGACATGTTTATATTGTGAAACATTAATATTTGTACCCTTAAATGTTTATATGTGCCTAAGTATGTAAGGAAACCTGTCCTATTTGTGCTTGACAGGTTTTATAAGTTACTTCATATGGAAACTAGGTGACACCACTCTTTTCAAGGATAGTATTGACTAGGTAGTTGAACGAAGTTACAAAACACTCATAGCCATGGAAATCGTAGGAAAGTCGCACGAAAAATCAGCATTTGCAGGTCTTCTAACAATAAGTTTGTGAAATATTAGATGTCGTCTATAATCTAATCGCAAACACGTATATGGAATACCCTTCAAACGTCCTTCTCTTTATCTTATAAATTTACACCAAGAGGACACGTAAGCAGAAATTTATCATTATTACAATTTTGCAGACAATCAACTGTAACTTGTTGCTCACACTCCGTGGAAATACTGAATCACTTATATCATATATAAACAGTTTACAATCTCATTGCTTTTCTACCCCCAGCAAAGTTTCGATTATTAAAATTATTGGCAAATAGAAGGTAATGGGCAATGCCGACAACCGAGGCAGAAACATTTAACAATGAAAACATTATTTCGCTTCCAGAAAATAGAAAATTACTTACAACATTAAATATAGAAATGTAAACTACACTTGATAGAATTTCTTGAGAATAATTCCACCATAAATTTCAAGTACGTGCTCACCCTCGTCTCCACGTGATGTTTCTTTATACTGATACATTTATTGTAGAGTCCTTATCTGACCGTATCTGTGTCTATCTCTTGTGGAGATGCACAGTACGAGATCGTTGTTGTCTTAGTGGGTCGTTATTTTGAAGAATTTTTATATAGTCATAAAGTGGCGGAAATACGCCGCGAGCTTTCTAATAACTAGTAGGCGTGAAGTATTGAAGTGTTCAGCATAGTAGGCTTCTACTCAAATGTGGCTTAATGACGTGTGTTCTAAAGTGAATACTATATTTAAGGATGAACATATATTAAACGTGTGGTTTTGTCTGAAGCTTAAACCAAGCCCAGCTACGATGGCCGGGATCAAATAATGTTTTATATGTTTAGATACCGAATGGATTTATGAAAATGGAAAATACCGAATTGTTAAAATAGTTATATTAAAATGTCTAAGCTCATTTCTAAGTTGGTACGAAGTTAACCGATGGCGACTATAATAGTGTGAAACGAGACTATGTAATGACTTAATTATCAACCCATACTTACATACATTAAGAATTTAGACAACAATGAATGTTTTGTTTGAACAGAGGATATTCAGTTTCATATTTAATGTATGTAAATTATGTTGTTTTATATAACGATAAAAATGCATGTAGCATAATAACTCTAATATCTGAAATACAACTGGAGATGATAATATATATAGAAACCGGCAAGTGCCTGCCCCGGCCGAACCACGCGCAGCGTAGGGTGACCATTGCGGATATATGCGTATTCAGATGTTTTGGTCACGACTTAAAAATATGCCCTTGTATGATGGCGATAACTAAATAATGGATGATATAATCCATTTTCATAAGGAAAATTTTAAAATTTTTTATCTATTTAGAAACACCTCTAGAGGTGGCAAATGTTTGTGATAGAAATTTGCAACTTGCGTTAACTAAATTAATTAACTTCGGAATTGCGTTCAACGTAGTCGGTAAACGAAAATCTAATCGCTGTATGAATTTGAAGTAAAATTACTGACTTGTATTATATCGTTAACTTAAATATTACGATATGATAATTATGGAGATAGTCTTCGTTAACGTTTCCAAATATTATACAAGGCACGTTACACGACAACCCAATACTTATAAAAACTATTGCGACACTGTTGGGATATATGGGTGATCTGTATAAAATATACATTTTATATTACGACGTTGTTTTTGCAGTTGAAGTAAGTCATTTGTGTGGAGTTAATGACCTTTATGCAGACCGAACTCCATAAGTTGGTTGACTATTACTCGTAAACTAGTAGATGTTGCTTAAGTACGAATACTGGGGATACTTTTCAGATATTCGAAAATAGTGGTTTAGTCAGTAGGTGATAGAAGACAGAAGCAGTATATCGGGAAACTGTACGAAAACACATGTCGCCAATTTGAAACAAATTAATTTTAAACGTACCGATTACTTTGTGACGCACGCCTCTACCTCTGATCAAACTCATCATGGAGGTGTTAAATTCGTTCTCGTTTTCGCACGCTTATATCACATATACTAGTCCCATTTGCGACAAATGTTCTAAAATTTTAGTGTTGTTTTCACATATGCCAGCCGCTCACCACGATATTGAACTAAAGTAGCTAAATAATATAGTTTATTTGAAATTTTTCAACTTCAATTTTATGAAGAAAAAATAAATTTTTAATTCTAATATTTATATGTGCAAAAATATTTTTTGTATCTGTATTTAACACAAGAAAGTGTTAAAATGTATCTGTTGTATGTAAAGTTTATATAACAAATAGAATTTAATTAAATATGACACCCAAAGATTTTCAGTTTCCAAGGCGTATTAAATTTTCAAAAAATTTGTGGCTTGAATCGATCGAAATAATTTTTGTTTTAATCAGACACAATGAGATATATTGAAAAAAATATTTCAGAAAGATTTACCCTTTTATCCGGAACATTATACATATTTATTAAGTAGTTGACGTTTTGTTAATTTGTTATGTGGTATTTTAATAAACAATATAAACAAACGTAAATGGAATTCCTCGCCACAGCTTTCATTAAATCGGTCACAAGATTACTTGAACAAAGATTTCCATTTTAAGAGAAAGCAAAACAATAAAATACCTTTGCCGCAAATGAAAAGATTTAAAACCTTGATTTTAGTTTTTTTTGTCGAAGTTCAAAACACGGTCAATGGCCGTAACTAGAAACACACATGCTACTTTACCTTCTACCCCATAGTTACCACATAGCAAGTTCCTACGTCGTACGTAGGCATGAAAATGTCATCCGGCAATATCAATCGACGCTATAATGGCAATATATCGAAGATATATTGCCATTCTATCAATAAAAAGACTGGCAAAAATTTAGTAACCCTTTTGGTTAATAATTGGAACTATTTTTAGATATAAAACTCTTCTACCGGACTAATTTACATCAAAATTATGTTCTAAAAGTAAACTGACTTATCGTCGGAGGAAATCAGTCTTAATCCATATCTCTTTCATAGACGAGTCTAGGATATTTAAGAAAATGTAATTTAAAGAGCAAACCCATTCAGTTCATACTTAAAATTGATGCAGAGTCAAAAAAATTAAACGTTGATAATTGAAAAATTTTGCCCTTTCCCGAATTGATACGAGTCGTAAAACAAAAGTTGTTCCCCTAGATGTACACAAATGTGCAGTATTTTTTCTTTAAATAGAAGTACAATATTTTTTTATATAGAAGTTTTTCATTAGTCTCATATATTATTCAAACAACCCATACTTCAGACTTTTATCATCAATTATTAATTGATTAATTTTTTAAATTTATCTTATGAAATGTATATTGGTATAAATGTATATTTATCGCATTCGATCTTCGACTAAAGTATATGTAAACGCGCAGAGAACACATATGATACGCGGATCATATCCGTGGCGCACGTACCACACCTACATAGCATCTCTAATTACATTTTATGGTCTGGGTGTGGGTGTCCTCCCACAATAAAAGCGACTCTTTTAAAAACATCCACTTCAATATTTTTAAAGACCTATTTAATGGTATCCTATATAATGGAATGCGGGAATAAAAAAATACTCCAATTTTAAATCTAGGGGAGGTACACCAAACATTATTTCAATATGCATAATCATGTTTAAATTTTAGCTTTATAACACTATAAGTAAAATGGCTGTGATATAGAGATAGACATGGTGAAACTATGAGGGTTCCTAGTTTGGCTACGGAACCCTATAAATGCTAATACATCTAAAGTGATATTATTGAAATAAGTAAATTTTTAAAGGTAGAATAAAGTTTTAAATACGTGACCATTTGTAGTTGAAATCGACTTTTATATAATATTTATAAATAGTTTGTTATAGGTACTATCATAAATACATATATATATATATATATATATATATATATATAATTAATATATATATATATATATATATATATATATATATAACATAATTAGCAGAAAGTTTTACTCCATTAGTCTGAGCGTATCTAAAATGGCACGTTGTTAAAATGCTTAATTAACGACCTCGTTCTTACGCAAAATATCAACAGCTCACATTTTTTCGACTAAAGTTCGCGTGTTTTCATTTTTTTCAGTTGCCATATCATATAATGGAAACGTCGGTTTCCTTTGTTAGAAGAAAGTGACGTACAGATGCAATCGTTCAAGTACGCGACAAAATATGGAGTAAATTCTAATATAAATTTCATATTTCACGGTTTTTAATATGAAGTAGTCAAGTAAATTTTTTTCCGGGAAACTAAATAGCTTGGAAGTAATGGGGCCACGGATTTATTATTTACTTTATGTTCTAAATAAAAAAAATCTACTGATTTTTTAAAAAGTGTATTAAACTTAATTTAGTATTGTGAAACAGTTTTTTTAAATTTTTTAAATCAAAATTTAACATCTGAATATGTTATATTCGTTTACAAGAAATTATTTTCGAAGCAAAAAATAGAGTAGTTAATGAGTAGGCTTTTACTTAAATTATCAAATTGGACTTTTTATATCTAGTTTTAATTAATAACGGTGTCAAAAATTAGTTTTATGTTCAACTTTGTGATGGTTGGACAGGATACAGAGTTGTTATGGTTGGAGAGTTTAGATCTTTATATTGTTTTTGGTAGGAAATATACTATTGCAAATAAAATTCTGTGGTTTATGGTTATAAAATTGCGGGACCGCTATGCATATTTTATATGCGTTATACCGAATTAGGTAATTTATTAAAGTCGTAAGATTTTTTATATACCAAAACTTTCAAAATGTGTCTAAAAATTCTTTGTCTTTTAATTTTACTCGCTCCGTTATCTTTTCATTGGCATATCTTTTCTATCGTGTCGTTGTCATTTTTTCCCTGTCACATCAAATGCAATTTAATTTTTATAAATTCTTGTAATAGTGTTTTTCCTGTTATTTTATAACTTTGTCTTTTGTTGCATACTAAATATATTTTTTTGCAATTTACCTTGGAATTTATTATTTTTTATTTTTATTGGAAAATTATATCCAGAAAATTTAAGGACAGATATTATAGTAGCATTTCTTCAATTAAGAAATACACATAAATTAATTTTTAATTATATTTGTTTTAGGAAGGAATTTTTGGTCAAATTTTTAGTACAGAAAATAACAAAAATAATTGAGACGACTAAAATGCATACGTAAATTTATTTACAAACACTTAAACCACACATAGATTTTAAAAAAATTGTACAAGTATAAAGACTAAAAAAAATATGCAGTCAGAAAATCGAAATTAATTTTTTCTGATAAAGGCAATACTTTCAGTTAGGTACATTTAATGGCGTATTATCGTCGGTATTATTGTTGCCATGGTTTTACTTGTTTGAAAATCCAAATAGTAGTTAGGAATTAGATAATGGAAAAATACAGCTCGTTCTTAGTTGATTGATTCTCATTTTTACATCGAATCATATATGAAGAAATTAATAAAATAATTTTAACTTTATTGAAATCATGTTACGATAAATTCCTACTTAGTCAGGAACTTTGTATGGTTATTGTGGTACGTTTAAAATAATTTTTCATTAGACAAAGGAAGCAAAAATTGTCCCGAATACACAATTTATTTGCATAATAATTAAAGTGATTTTTCTATTGTAATTGTCATAAAATATAACTATTTTATAATTCGAGGAGATATATAAAACTGAAATTTTTAATAACAGTTTTTAATTTTATATGTTAGAGGCTTCATTAACATCTGCAATCGAAGTCGTTATGCAGTTATTGATAGGGTTTGAGGAGATTTAACAATGACATCTATTCCTTTTATTAGTGACTATCAGAATTATAGTTATATAATTCTCACTTGATGGTGACACTTATTTAATTTTTAGTAAATTCATTTATATTAATATAGCGTTAATAGCTACGTATAACTCTAGAGTATGCTTCTAGACACATTATATAGTGAAAAGATTTGAAGGTCTTTAAATGAATAATGTACCAAAAATTTTCCTGCATGAAAAGCGACAGAATTTCAGATTTTTAATCACAATTGCTACTGAATCATAATTTAAAATTTTGTCATTTTAATGATGGTATGGAGAGTAGAGGATAAAGTAATTACATACATTATGATTTTATTGTCGTTAACCGCAATTCCAGTTGCGTAGACACATAGAAGTGATTCGTAATCGGTTCCACCATAGAAGGAGTGAAACCGATTATCATCGGTCCAATGGCAAACAAAACTTAAAAAAAGTTTAATTTCAGGTTCGCCTAAAGAATTCATTCAAATTTCTACGTGCAATTTATAATGTAACATTATCACTTAATTCTCCGATTGTTCAAAATATGAAAGGGCAAAGAAGTTTACTTACTTGTGTAATGTTTTTAAATGTGTAAAAAATATGTATAGTAGTGTATTTAAATTCCTAAACACGTCTTCATTATCGTTTCTATTTACGATTTAACGAGATTTTTACTGTTTTTAGGATTGAAAATTCAAGTAAAATCTAATAAACCGTAATGTTAGAGACAATTGGATAAAATTTGTAATGCGAGAAATTAAATCTGAGTTATTATGAATGTGAAGCGATTGTGATTATTTTAAACTGATTGTCAAAGTTTCTCAACAACAAGGAAAATAATTCAATAAACAAATAGCCGTTAGATTTGAGTTAGCCCAATGATACTGAAAATGAAGAGTTTTAACAAATTCAAATTAATAACATCTTTATATTTCATATGTGTACAAAAATACAGACGACAAATTACCCCATAAAATGCTGTCATAGATTTTGAAGTTTAGCACAGTGTGACAAGTTTTCTATTCACTTGTATGTAGGATGAAGTTAAGAGCAAATATCTCCTTATATTTGAGTTTTAATTTTTTTGTAGTTTTACATGAAAATTAAAATTAATAATTGAATTTTTTAAAATATATTTAATGAATTTACTCCTAAGAAGATGGATATATACACAATTTTTAATTGTATTTAATAAAACATTATCATGACCAGTAATATCTTTAGGTTGTTGCTGTAAACTTGGCGATAAAATAACGCCCACACGTAGATTTAACTGAATAGCCAAGCGAGAGTGTGATTAATTAAAGTTGTGGCATTTACGTCGAGTAAATTAAAAAAGCAAACTCCGACGTCTAGTAAAGTTGAATTTGTGGAAAAATCTCGATGGAATTGAATTTCCTCGCATTGCGATAGTTCGTTTTTAAAAGTTGCATACGGTATTACTATCGGTCGTTTCTAAAGAGAAATCCGACTGTCAATGACGTATGTTGCCGTTTTTTGCTAGAGAGATTTTTGTTTTATTAGTCGAAGTAGGCACGAATAGTGAAACGGGAAAATAGTTTAAAAAAATTATACACAGTTTTAGGATAGTATGAAAGGGTGGAGCTTAAAATATTTCACTTTATTTTGAATTGTTATCACTACAATCACCGAGAATATAATATATACGAATCAAATTAGTTCAATGTCTAAGAGAAAAATATTTGATCTGGTAGAACAAATTTCGTCAAGATATCTTCTTTTTATAATGTTTTGAACATATAAAATATGAAAGTAGGCTTCACTATTCATCTGACTATGCGGGTGTACATATATGAGAGAGGAGGGAAGCATCAACTTGGCATCGATTCCAAAAATCTCTAGCAGTAGCAGAACTTTGCAAATTTATTTAAGTTCGGAATCGATATTGTACCGCATAAGTACTCGTATTTTCATTATTATAAAGTTTTCAGTGGCCTTCTTATTCAGTGCTCATTTGAAGTTAGTTCAAAACTCCAGGGATTGTATATAGAGTACAATATGTATCCCTTATTTATTGTACAACAAATTTGGCGTAACTTATTTGTAATTTTCTTTATATACAGCATTACTATGGAGATTGTGAACGTGCTGGAAAAGTGAATCAAACATAATATTACTTGATTTTTTAAGGTGTTTACTAAATAGGCAACATAGGATCGGTATCAGAAGGAGTTCAATAAAATGGATTATAGTTAAATATTTCAAAATTATTGATTTAAATTTACCGACATATAGTCCAAACATATATATATGTATATATATATACATATATATATGTATATAAATATATATATATATATATATATATATATATATATATATATATATATATATATATATATATGACTACCTATCTACCAAGTAATACCTTAGTTGCTTCGTATCTTTGTATGTACCTTTGTATACTTATCTACCTATGTACTTTGCTTTTATCTTATCTTCTGATTTTGGAAAAGGGCATATTTACCACCCTTAGTTACCCTTTGTATACCACTCTTAGTCGTGTCAAAACTTTAGAATTTTTTTTAGTAAATTATCAGTAGACTTATATAAAAGTTCCTGTGTTTATACATTGTTGAGGAAATTTTTGGTGTGCCTTTAATTTTTATGCTCAAATTTACAAATTGTAACTTTACTAACAAATTGTAACTTTACTAACTAAAATTTACAATCATATTTTGCAAATTGTAATTAATTTTGATGATACTAGACTAGGGCCATTCTAATAAAATCATACAAATTGGTTGATTAATGCCGGACATATGAGTTAATATACACAAAACTAGTCAAACCACTGCAGCATTAGGCTGAGTAACTGGAATTTGAAGTTCAACGACAGGGTTTCCGATTGAGATACACGATAATAATCTAAAACTGCAGATCCTCAAGTTTCAAGATTTAACCAGGGAGTACCCAGCAGCATGAGAATTGAGGAGTACGAACCCGAAGTTTAATGTCAGAATATTTGCTTGCCATCCACAATGCCAATTTAAAAACAGTAGATCTTCAAATTTTGCGGTTTAAGTAAATATCATAAAGTCAAGACTGAGAGGTTGGAACCTGGAGTTTAGTTGTAGAGGCTCTGCTTGAGACTCGATATACTAATTTATAAGCAGTATATCCCCAAGTCTCACACTTTAAGCAGACAGTACCATTGTAGAATAAGGACTAAGAAGTTGCAACCCGGAGTTTCTGCTTAAGACCCAAGATACTAGTTAACAAAAGCAGATTCTCAAATTTTACGATTTAGGCAGGCAGGCATGAGGAATGAGGAGTTAGAACCCAGAGTACGACGACAGACTCTCTACTTGGGACCCAAAATATTATTTTAAAAACAGCAGATCATAAAGTCTCACAGTTTAGGTGGGTAATATACCTCTGCATTATAAACACTGAGGAGTTTAGTGACAAAATTTCTGTTCCTACAATACTAACTAAAAAAGCACATCTTCAAGTCTTGCGGTTTAGACAGCTTGCGGTTTAGACACCTGCAGTATTAGGATTTAAGGATCAAAGGTTGAAACTATATTATACGTCTTTATATTTTCCTGCTTACAACAGATGAGCACTCTTATGAGCCTCATAGTCACCCTTGTTGAAAAAATATCAAAATTACTGCCCTAAGAGTGGCCAGTTGGAACATCAATGGTCTTGCCCCAAACAAAACTGACTTAGAACTCTTTATCAACAATAACCAAATTGATGTTGTTCTGATTTCCGAAGCACACTGTACAGATAAAAGTAAAATCAAAATCAAAGGATGCAATACCTATGTGATTAAACATCCAGATGGAACGGGGCATGCAGGATGGCCTTGTAATAAGGCCATCCTGCATGCCCCGTTCTTGTAATAAGAAATTCCATCAAACATCAGGTGCTACCGGAGTATAGGACAAACCACATTCAAGCTACCACCGTTGCGGTAGAAGGTAATTGTGGTCAACTGAACCTGTCGGCAATTTACTGCCCACCAAGGCACACAATTAGTGAAACAAAATTTGCAGAATACTTTTCAACATTGGGAGGAAGATTTGTGGCAGGTGGTGACTGGAACGCCAAACATACATACTGGGGCTCAAGGCTAACAACAACTAGAGGCAGACAACTAAAATTATGCCTTGACGAAAATAAGCTCAACTGTATATCATCGGGTGAAAAAAACTACTGGCCAACAGATCCAAATAAAAACCCCATTTGCTGGACTTCTTCATAATAATGGGACTTTCGACAAATTACATGAAGGCTGAATTTTGTTTAGACAGTAGTTCTGACCACACCCCTGTCCTCCTAACTATTAGTACGTCTATCATTTGCTACGAGAGGCCTTATACTCTGTACAATAAACTCACTGATTGGGAATGGTTCAGAGAATACATTGAGGAAGGCATTGAATTGAAAGTCTCCTTGAAAATACCCGACGAGATAGATGACGCAACTCAACACTTTACTAACCTTATACAAAAAGCTTGCGGGGTAAACACTCCTCTTAAAAAAGAAAAAGGTTACCAAGTTGTTGGGAACGTACCTCTTGAAATAAAACGTAAAATACTAGAGAAGAGAAGATTGCGCAGGATATGGCACCAAAGTAGATGTAAAAGTGACAAGAATGCACTTAATAAAGCTATTATAGAACTGAAAAATTCAATCGACACTTTAAATAATGTCACTCTACAAAATCAGTTGGAAAGCCTAACTGCCACAAAAACAACAGAATACTCCCTCTGGAAGCTCACAAAGGCATTAAATAGGCCACAGTAGTATAAATGCCCCATTAAAACCTAAAATGGTTGGACTAAGACAAACAAAGAAAAAGCTAACATGTTTGCAAAACATCTGGCCGCCATCTTTACTCCTAATGAAGGCAACAATGCGGAGTTCGAAAATGAAGTTGAACGTACACTGCAGCAAGACCTACAACTGTCCATTCCACCAAGACCAGTCACATTTGGAGAACTGAGGAGGGCTATAAAAGGACTGCAAGATAAAAAAGCCCCTGGATTCGATCTTATCACAAAAGAAGTTATCATGCAACTTCCCAGGAAAGCACTGGTGTTTTTAGTTATTTTCTTCAATGGAGTGCTTCGAGTACAGTACTTTCCCAATCTATGGAAGGTATCCATAGTAACAATGATACACAAGCCAGGAAAGCCCCCGGAAGACGCATCATCATACAGACCTATAAGTCTCTTACCTGTGCTATCAAAGTTGTTTGAGAGAATCCTCCTGAGCAGAATATTACCCATACTCAACAAAGACCTGGTGATACCTAAATATCAGTTTGGATTCAGACAACAGCATTCTACGGTGGAACAAGTGCATCGAGTCTGTGATAAGATTAGACAGTCTTTCGAAAAGAAAGAATACTGCTCCGCTGTATTTTTAGATGTCCAGGCAGCTTTCGATAAGGTATGGCATAAGGGCTTACTCTATAAAATAAAAACGTCTTTACCGCATAGTTACTACTTGTTAATGGAGTCATACCTCACGAACAGAATCTTCCAGGTGAGAGAGGACGGAGAACTGTCAATTATCCAAGATGTAATAGCGGGAGTTCCACAGGGATCTGTCCTTGGTCCTGTCTTGTATACCATCTACACCTCAGACCTCCCAGAAACAAAAGAGGTAACTACTGCTACTTTTGCTGACGACACTGCAATTCTCGCGAGCAACAAAGATCCGATTGTAGCATCTGCCGTCTTGCAGAAAAGCCTCGATAGGGTCAACGAGTGGATCCAGAAATGGAGAATCAAAGCCAGCACAAGCAAATCCGTACAAGTTACTTTTACGCTGAGGAAAGGAAGCTGTGCTTCAGTAAAACTGGGAAAAAATATTCTGCCACAGACTGACTCTGTTCGATATCTCGGTATGCATCTGGACAGAAGGTTGACCTGGAAGAAGCACATCAAATCAAAACGAGACGAGCTGAACATGCGGTTCAGAAACATCTACTGGTTGATGGCACGCAACTCTAAATTGTCAATCGACAATAAATTGCTGATATACAAAATTATCCTGAAACCAATATGGACATATGGTGCACAACTGTGGGGAAGTGCTTGCGACTCCAATTTAAACATAATGTAAAGGCTGCAAAATGGTATGCTAAGAACTATTTCAATTAAGGAGGAGTTAAAATTAATAGGGCATAAATATAAAACACGGCTGGAAAACCACCCAAATGATTTAGCTACTGCGTTAGCAACCATCTCCTACAATAAACGACTGAAACGCCATGATATAATTGGTGACAGATGGTGAAGGATGAGGTGTCTCCTGCTGAGGAGCTCCTTGGAAATGATAAAACGACATAGAACAAATCTGCTTATAGTTTGGAAGTGATTGCAAATAAACACAAAAAAAAAAGTATTTTCCTGCTACGTTGTGATAAATTAAACGAGTCTATACTCGATGAGTTCATTTCTTTCAATGAAGTCGCCCTTAGTCGAGTCTTGTTGGATTGTCATTAGGCCTCTTTTCCATCATCGAAACTGGATCACGGAACTTCTGTTATTCAAAGTTGTGAAATTCTATTATGTGTGTTCAATTTTCATAGTCAGATTCTAATCAAATTTTCATGGAACCATAGATTTTAACCAAATTTTACTGGAAGTATACCTTTCAAAGTGAAAAATAATCATCCAAATTCGTTGGACCTATATTGTCCAAACTCGATCACGGCATCTGTGATGTTCAATTTTGGGAAATTTGATGGTGTCCATTTCCGTAGGCAGTTTCTAAGAAAATTATGTGACCATACTGGGAGTATATCCTTCTAAAGAAAAAAAAGAATCATCCAAATAGGTTGAGAAATTCAGAGACACGAGTAGTATTCATAACAAAAAAAAAATAGAGACGTATTGGAAATCTCCTCCTTTTTGAAGTCGGTTAAAATAATGTTATATGATTTATGGCACATTGACAAACATTAACGCAAACATTCCACTAGAAGTCTCAGAGAGTATTCACATTTATGTCTACAGGATGGTGGCACATAAAGATACATTTATTTTGAAGTCCTTATTCGGTCGTATCCACGTCCGTCTCGTGTAGAGATGAGCCACCGCACGCTATCTTTGTCATCTTAGTCGTTATTTTGGAACATTTTTATGCGCTCGTAAAGTGGCGATGTGAAATGTTTGTATGCATTAGACTAGTGGTTCACCATATCATGCACGGGGATGCAAGTGTTTATTGAGAACTGTAATATAAGATAGAAACACACTAGGGTTTTTAAAATTACAGTTTTTTCGTGCTACAAAAATAGGGAAGATGTCTAAGACGTCGTTTGATATTATTACGAATTGTAATAATTAATTTTGGTTACCATAGCTTAGTAATATGCATTAATATGTGAATAATGAATAAAACGCACTGAATTACTTTTACTCACTCTTAACTAAACATTTTTTATTTTGTCGTTACGCCTGTTAGCGAGTTATATAAGTCCAAAATTAATTGTTTAGGTTTGATATGACGTGGTAAATTTGAAACTCGTTTTTATGGTTCTATCTCCGAAATTAAAAAATTCGGAATTCTTACAGGATCATTTGGTTGTCTTTCCGTCTGTCTGTTAAAGCCCTCCCTCTGAGAAATGGTTTGAAATATGAAATTGATTAACATCCTCATCTTACGCCTATAGCCTTACATCAGCGTAATTCCAAGTTTTTCGTTCATGTAGGGTAAAGATATGGTTCTTGGATGCCAAAATATTTTTTTTTCATTTTTATCATAGTCTTACTCACCGATCTGCAAAATCTATAGGGTACTTCTAGTCATCTTACAATATAGAAGTTCAGTATAATCGGAGATCTTACATCACAAGTGAAGCGAAACATTCAAAATTTAATGATTTCAAGTTTTATGTGGAAATGTACATTTTTTTTAAAATGCGCCTGTTCATTTCCATTACACTATTTACAAAACTATACCTGTTTTGTAAATAGTTTAATGGAAATTAACGTTAAATGTTTATAAATGCCTGAATGTGTGCGTAATCCCTGTAGTGCAAGGTCTACTCGTGCTTGACTGGGTTTTTTTTCAACAGTAAGTGAATTCTGTGTAAATATTTACTTTCATTTTATTTTTTTAAATATTTTGTATTTCGTACTTTTAAGTACGCCTTTTAAGTAACGCCGTTGTGGCAAGTGACCGTAACAAAATGCAAAATTATCAATGAAATATAAGGAAGATTTTAAGAAATTATAGAAAACAAAAGAAAACGTCGGTATTTGTAAAATTTCGATATATTTTGGTTTTTATATAGACACTGGACTCGGTGACACTGGAAACTTTACACTTTATAAACAAAATTTACTGCTGTTTTCACGGAACCTCCAAGAAAATACCGTACTTCAAAATACTGTTGTTTATTGTATCTATTAATTATTAATTTCTCTTTGTTCCAAACTTTTCAATGCCATTCCAATGAACACCTATAATTTTAATCATTTAAGAGCAGCTTGGAAACCTGCTTTGCACACTTTATAACCACATAAAACTGCACCACATAAAAAACCACTTAAATAAAAACAATTGCGTGTGGCACATCTTTGCATAAATGGAAAGAGGCACGTCATAATGAAAATTCGAAAATAAACGTATTATGTACGACTGGAATCCTCTCATGGACGTGAATGCAAGTATTCATATAAACTAAACTATAGAAGAACTAGCTATCATTTCAAAAATATGTTAAGCGTTCGTGAAATTCGCACTATGAGGATTTCGTACATAAGGGCTCATAATATTTCTGTTAGACTGTTTACAAGTATTAATTTTTTCCAATGTAAATATATTATCTTTGATGGGCGCAAAAACATGGTGCATATTTCAAAAATAGTGATATCTACGATAACCGCTACAGTTTTCCCTAAAACTGCAACCAATAATAACTACATGTTTATAATTTATTTGTGTAAAACTCTATAATATAAATATCAACATATTTTATGTGCGTAAAACTCCAATAAAGAAACAATATTTTCTCCCACAGTTACGTTCTTCCGATAAATTTGAAAAGTTTCACCAAATAACCGACGTCAACATCCACTGCTGCCAGTCGATGCATTTGTTTCACTTTGCGTAGCACCAATAACCATATTGTAAACAACTCAGTACATATAACGATCTCGGTGTAAGGAAATTGAATCGCACGAACATACATTTTTCCATGAATTGTTATCAACTGCTCTTCTCATTCTCTCCTATAAAATTTTATCACTATTGGAAGTGATTTTTCTCCTCCCTTGATATTTAATAAAAGAAAATCCGCCAATAGAGAATTTTACATTCTCTATCAAAAGCTTTTCCAGAATTTGGTGTTATCAAATAATATATATATATATATACATATATATATATATATATATATATATATATATATATATATATATATATATAATCAATCTCTGTACGAAATCCTCATAGTGCGAGTTTCACGAACGCTTAACATATTTTTTAAATGATCGCTAATTCTTCTATAGTTTAGTTCATGTGAATATTTGCATTCACGTCCATGAGAGGATTCCAGTTGTGCATAAACGTTTATTTTCGAATTTTCATTATGACGTGTCTCTTTCCATTTATGCGAAGATGTGCTACACGCAATTGTTTTTATTTAAGTGGTTTTTCATGTGGTGCAGTTTTATGTGGTTGTAAAGTGTGCAAAGCAGGTTTCCAAGCTGCTCGTGAATGATTAAAATTATAGGTGTTAATAATAATACCATTCCGGCATTGAAAAGTTTGGAACAAAGAGAAATTAACAATTTATAGATACAATAAACAGAAGTATTTTGAAGTACGGTATTTTCTTGGAGGTTCCGGGAAAACAACAGTGTATTTTGTTTAGAAAATTCTAAAGTTTTCAGTGTCATCAAGTCCAGTGTCTATGTAAAAACCAAAATATATCGAAATTTTACAAATACCGACGCTTTCTTTTGTTTTCTATAATTTCTTAAAATCTTCTTATATTTCACTGATATTTAAATATAGCGTCATTGTATATGCAATGTATACATGCGGTACTTTTATAAAATCCAGAAGAAAAGAAAATACTTATTTCCAGAAAACAATTTTTATTAGTGATGAACAGTAGCAAATATTTAAAAAAACTTAATTTATGTATGAGACATACAAATATTCTGACACAAATAAGTAACAAGTTTAAAATTTGTGCCTCATGAAATTGAAATCATTTTGTTTGAAAAGGTTGTAGGACATTATAGTTTAATTGCTAACATTTTAGTATGGTTGGTCGAAGTTTTCGTTTTCGCGTAATTTTTAGGGCTTACCTCAAAAGAAATAACGAAACTCTGATAAGATTACTCACACGCGTGTCGGTCTGTCCCAGCCGTTTTTTCTTAGAAATCGCTTGACGTAGAAACTTGAAATTTATCACAGAAATAAAATATATTAAACTCGCATTTTGTTTCAGTAGCTAAGGCTCAAAATATTGACATGGACATTTTTTAGGGAACAAATTATTTACGACGATGCGATGACCCGACATAGCCTACCTAACTTTTCGTTATTATGAGTCACTAGCTGATAAAAGCCATAATTAGTTCACTGACTTGGGATATGAAGGATCATCCTTTTGACCCTTAATTTGATGAGCATATATTTTTTAAACTTAAGTGAATGAAACTTGATTATCGAATTAAATTATACTATAGGAGTTATACGTTAAGATCCGTTTGGTAATTTTTAGTATTTTCAATCAAACTTATTTCCCCGGAAAAAACTTAGTGATACCTAATACCGTATCCACACACACAATTCACGATAAACAAAAATCTTAAATATATTGATGCATCTTATATTCTACATAAATATTCATAAATGTCATATTAAATTGGTTTCACATAAAATGTTATGTAACAAAATGGGATTGATATCTGCATTCCTAGGGTTATCTTAAATTAACGTAATATTATATATTTCTTGCAAATCAGTTCGATTTTTTTCGAATTCAGTATTATATTGTTTACAGGTATTTTCAAATTTTTTATCCGACTGCCCTGGATGCAAAGGAAGAGTTAAATTTTTGATGTGAAACATATAATGGTGCTGATGACATATCGCGACGTGTTCGGTCAGCTCGTGTTTTGTCGGCTATTTCTGACTTAATTGGGCCAGCTTCGCATATTCTCGGGTGTTTTCGACTTAATTCGGCCAACTTTGCGACATATAGGCTAACTGTCTCATAAAATTAAAAACATATATACAATCGATTTGTAAGAAATATTTTTGTGATAAATTATTTCATGAAAATAAAATACGAAAATTAAATTAATATTTTATTATCAACAACTATCTGAATATTTGTTTTTCCATTTTCAATTCGTTCAATTAAAAATATTTCATTTTAAAAATATAAAAAAATTAGATTTTTCACATCCGCCAGGCGTTCCATGACGGCTCACAATTTATTTACGAGTATCTATGTATGTAAGACAAAAGAAATGTTTTCTCAAACGAGTAATACGAGTTACTCCGGTTACATATAATCTTTGTTTATTAGTAAGAGTTTAAAGAGTCTCCTAATTTATGTTACCGGGTTGTTACGACTAGAGGTGTACCTTACAGAATAACCGGTCTAATATATTGCATAGGAACGTAAAAATAATCTTTGTACACAGCTAGTTGTTGTGAATTAACTTTATCATTACGTATACACCTGTTTTGACTGTAAGTAAATATAGTCTGGCTTGTTCGCAAATGACTATTTGTTTAATTTACTTTTTATAAGCAAAGGTAAAGGCACGATCACTAACAATTTGAAATTAAGGGCAGATACCGCTCACTAAACACAAAATGAATAAATACTTATATTTTTGTGCAATCGTTCGAAATTAAATCCGTTATTAAATTATCTTTTTAATGAGTCTCTTTTTAATGAGTTTTTAATGAAGCTTATCAAGAATTGGTATTCAAGGTAATTAAAACAAATTTCGTGTGGTGGTTGTGTTTTGTAATAAACATGAAACATTAAATCTCACGTTCAATATATTTGTAGTTTTGTTAGCAGAGTGTATAATGCATGAAAATATATACTTTATCATAAATGTTTATTTTCGTCGTTTAAAGAAATGTAAGACTTATATTAATTATGTAAAGTTATTGTTAATTTTGGAAATATTAGTGTAGAGTTGACATGATTGTAATTCGTATAAATTTAGCCGTGCATTTTAAGAAGTAGTTACACGCAGTATGTAATATAATGTATTTTTTATATATTAAATCGTTTAAAATATTCAACAAATTTGCGATAGTGAGTAATATAAAGGAAATTTACTAGAATGAAAAATATTTCTTGAATCGAGTAATTTTTTTTGTGATGTTGGAAAATATTAATTAATCTAACATATTAATAAATTATTAATAATTAATTAATCTTACAATATTAATTAATTAATCTTAAAATTTATCATCAGGCAATTTTGGCTGGTTCGAAGCGGAGTGAAATTATTTTACGGTTGAAAGTCTCATTATTTTTCACATAATATCTTAAATCAACTTTAGGTTTCTTTGTTTCAAATATGCAAATATATTAAAGCTCATGAACATTATTTTCAACGTTTACTTTGTTAAGGTACCTTAATCACATGGACGTATTTTACAATCTGGTATGCAAATTAGGGTTTGGGAAGTTTCGACATAGTCAAAGTCCCGGGATACGAGACACCCAGGATAAAAGTTTCGAGATTTTTTAAAATAATCATTTTAGTAAATAGCACAAAAAAAGATTGTCATTTTAGTAAATAACACAATATATTATTGAACATGAAATGAAATTCTAACATTTTGACAGTGAACGCATATGTAGTGTACTCACACAGAAAGTTACGTACGTATGAGCATAAAGTAATTACTTATTACGCTAATAGATGGCGCTCTCAGTGACGGAATGAGGGAAGTTTGAGATAATAAAGCTTATTATGACCTTTTGCAAATCAAATGATTACAACACGATATTGGTAAGCGTGTCTCGAGTCTCGACCCGAAAGTCCAGCAACACGAGACATTTAACAAGTATTTTATTTGCCTTCTAGTCTTCAAGGTGTTAATACTAGAAGAGGTTCAAAAGCGTAATGGAGAGGAAGGGAGCGGCTAGTTGCGCACTCTTTACATAGTATTAATTAAAAACTCATTAAAGGCTTATATGTTAAATGTTAACCAAAAGACGTGACATCGCTGTATAAACAAATCAGTTTCCAAAGAAACTGCAACTATGCAAATCGAATATCGTTCTGTAATAAAGTTCCATATCAAAGAAGGAAAAGCTTCTCAGATACGGTTATTTATAGAGATCAATGATTCTGGTAAAATTATGATTTACAAGTGGCATGTTCTTTATAAACATGACATAAATTTAGTTGAAGACGACTTCTAGGACGTCTAATCGATATGGCGCCAGATATCTTCGAAAAACTAAATAAAAACTAATAACGAAAAATGTCCGTCTAGAGAAGAAACAGTTTACTTCTAAGAATATAAAATATCACTAGTCTTAGGATCATCTTGATATAATAAAAGTTAATGCGAAGTATGTGTCGAAAATAATCACGTAGCCTTAGAAACAACAACAAATCGAAGCGTCAAAGCACTTTTTGGAGCTGTGTAACGAAAATATTACTTCTATATGAAATTTGAGTTCATTACTTTGAACCGGATATCTGGTTCATTCATTCTACAGCTCAGATGTCCAGGGATTAATATTTGTTTTCCAATTTGAAAAAGGAGATAATGATAAAGAAATTTAAATATGGCAAAAAGGCGAAGGGGACAATTTAAATTAAGAATATATTTGTTACTTGCTTTGCCCATGGTTTCGCTTTGAACTAGCGGAATTTTACTGCAAATTTTGAGCTCTCGAGAATATTGACAATTGATTTAATATATACATCGTGTCATTTGTTGATATGTTGTGGTACAACATTTTTATTATAGATTTAAAATATCCAATGTCATCCTACGGGACTTATGCTATTTCTCAGATTTAAAATATGTTAATTCTGTTGAGCTATGAAGGTGTGAATGAGTAACAGATATTCAAACACTCTTTATGTGGTAATAGCATCCGTGCTGCACAGACTGTTGCTGCTCCTTTAGTTCGTGTGGTAGTACTAAATGAAGTGTATACATGTCCAATTTGATAAGGATTTATTTTTGGTTGTAGTGGTTTGAACTTTCCCGTTTACAAGGATATATTTTTATTCTTACATATACACTTTGGTTGAAAGTTTTATAGAATTAGATTTAAGCTTATATAACGTTGCATGCTCATAAAACACGTGGTTAATGACTTATTCACACAGACAACATTAATTCTCGTTTTTCAGGCATACTCCATCTTCGACTGTCAAACTATTTGAAGATGGAGTATAGTCGTACATTCACAACGACCGGTGTTTCTTACGCGAGGAGTGAAGAAGAGAAGCAATTTGGTGAACATTAAATGAAATCGACATAAAAAATCTAGGAAATTTGACGCATCTCAAAATAAATAAGGCACCTTGCTGTAGTTAGACGTTAATCGTTTTAAGATTGATGTATTAGGATAAATTAAAAAGAATTAAAGTCATCAAATTGAAGCAGTATATTTGTAATATTTATTACAAATATACTGCTTTAATTTGATTACTTTAAAAATTATTTATATTTTTATGTCTACCTATTTACGAAAAAAATGAAATAATTTTGAGGCAATTTTAGCAGCTCTATTATTTTTGAAACTAATGTAATTACTTATATTTGGAAAATAATAGCTTTTAATTTAATTGGTACTCGTATTTCAATAATCGTTTTTTTATTTAGTTTGAATTTTATTAAAATGAAATTTCCGTTTCATTATTGCGCTTCACTTAATATGTTATCAATTTACGCGAGATGGTAGTTTAACACAAATTTAACTTTCGATATATTTGTGCTTCCCACAAAATAGTCAAAGTATTGCATTAGCATCTGCAGGGTTTTTCGAAAGAAACGTTAGTGGACAAACACGAATCATCGAATGTGATTATGCATATATGTAAATATGTATTTAAGTTTATAAGTGCACTTTCAAAGGCTTATAAAATCTAAAATGATTATCGGATTAACTATGGACTTTTTTATTTGGTAGCACTTAGCGGAACGAACAAACTGATTAGGTAATAGATGGTTTATATAGTTTTTAGTTATAATCGGAAAGTATTTCCGGTGATAAAAGCCAAAAACTAAATTGTTTGCTTGCCAATTCAACGGTCACAAAAAAATTATCCGTTTTTTTATCAAAGATCGAACTGACTTAAAAGTTAGATTTAAAACGTTAATCAATGCCATTTTCATGAAATTTCTTTCTAGCTTTATTCTAGATCGCTTGGTATTGATACTTAAGATGATAGAACAAAATTTGTTTAATAACTGAAATCATTTACTCTTATATTTCATATAAATATTATATATCAATATATGAAACGTATATTCAGTATCTCGTTATTTTCTTCGATGCTATAGCAAAAACTCATACAAGGATATTTTGTTTTTTGTCTCTGGCGAGACTTAACAAGAATATAATTACCGTGCCTGAACAATGCTTTTGGATAAATCTATACTCTAAATTATTCATGTATATAATGAAAATGTAGCCTTATTTTGTAATTGTTAGTAATGCTGAATACGTGCTTGGCACAGTTTAACATTTTATTTTTAGAAAATTGAGATGCTTTCAAGTGAGTTAATTTTCACCAATAAAGCGTATAAATTTGGTTTTTTATTATTGAATTAATCGAAATATTATCTCCAATATTTTCAGTACATGAAATAAAACATTTTAAGCATTTGCTCGTTGAGCCGCTGCGTTAATATAGATAATTAATTTCTAAAATTAATTGCAGATATTTAATATCTTAAATTATTTGCTCACGAACTGTAACTAAATTCGAAATTTAAAATGAATTGTTTAGGTAATTATTATTTGGTAAATATATTTATTCCGCTTGGCTATATAATGTCTCATTTTTACCATCTCAGAAGTCAGGATACAGATGTCAGAAGAGAAAAAATTATTTCAAAACATGAAACAGAATTAATCATGACATCCAACAGTAGAAACATGACAACAATCATAATTATACTTTAATTGAAAAAAAAAATGTTGAAGTCTTTTTGCTGTCTCATAAAAATTTTAATTATGAGATAAGAATTGTTCCTTAAACAATTTCTAGAGTTGCCAAAACATCAGTTGTTATTTAAACAACATTTACATAAATAAATTTACCTTATTTGCAGTCTACAATCATTCCCTTTTATGATGATGTAAATTTATCAAGCAGTAATAAAGTTTTAATTATTTCACATGAAGCATTCAACACTGCAAATTTTTGTTATAAAAATTAGATAACTGGCGAAAAGTTAAGAGGCTTTGAACTCCGTAAAGGTGAAATTATATTTAAATTCACACACGGTGTTCAAAATTCTGAGCGCATTAGCTAAAGCGACAGTGATGTCAGGATTAATATAAATATATTTTGTAACATTATTAGCGCCGGACTCAATTTCCGCCGGTCTTTCAAGGTCTAATAAATGCGACCTTTACATTTACATAACTGGATACCTATGTACATTATGTATTAACACAGAAGCGTTATACCTATTTAGTAAATCGTAACGATTGAGCTGGTTATTCTATAGTTTTCCGAGCACGTCCCGCGGGCTCACCTGAAGGCAATTGTTCAACTCGCGCAGGGTACGAGTCAATTAGGTTACATTAAATTTACACTGTGGATTGACTTTCGTAATTTGTAGTATCTTTATACAACGAATACGGTGTTAAAATTATGTGGCCGTTGTGGTTATTACCATACGAGAGTCGTACTAGATTCTCGAATAGAAATATTCCATTTGTTTAATGCTTGATGAACTGTGTTTGTTATAAATATTGGCAGTTAGTGTTACAAATTTAAAAAAAAGAGTACAGTTTTTTTTTGTTTTTTAGCATTCGGCAGAAAAATGGTTACTCTATTAAATGGTTTACCTGATTGTACAGCTTATAGTGGCCAGGTCGATAGGCAGTCGAAGTTAATTCGTTACATTTTTCGGTTAAACCATTTGAGTTATATAGAAATAAAATATGAAGATATATTTTTAATAATTACTGCATTATTTGCCATTCCGATTCCATTACATAGGTTTCTAATAAATTACTTGTGTTAAGGGTTTTATGTTACGAGATTGGGCCGAATAGTTTTGTATTTTACTAAAGCATAGAATAAATAACTAAATAAGAATACCACTAATAAATTGATTGAAAATGATCATTATGTTACGATGCGGATAGAACAACATACGTTCATGTTTATTTTTGTCCGGTGAACGAGGTATGGACAATTAGTTAAACAGGTATATTATTATTATTTAATGCTTCAAATAAGGAATCTAGAACCAAAATTTTGTGTGCTTTACCAATAGGAAGGTGTTTAGAATTTGGTTTTATATGATGTATTTAAAATACCAAATAGTATGTCTCTACTAAGGTCGGTGACCACGCACACTGTGGCACGATTAGCGAAAGAACCGGCGCTACCGTAGCAGGCACTAAAGTAGCGCTTTATTGTATTAATTTATTATATAAGTTATTTTAGTAACTCTCACAGCAACATATTTTTAAGGTTAAGATTAAGAAGCTATAATCACGCTACATTTCAAGCAACATTAGAATTGATCTCGTACGAGATCAATTCAAATGTTACTTGGTCACTAATCGAAAAACATAATACCATGAGCTTTGTTATATATCTACCTCAATAATTAAAACAAATACCCATCTTCGTTATCAGGCACATGTTTTTTTATTATTCTCTCACAAATTTAAACATATGTAGCCTATGTTTAGATGGCTATATTGCAAGTCTAATCAATCTTCGCTAATAAGGAGGTCGACGTATGCGCTTTTGTTGTTGATAAAACAAAAAAAAGAATTGTTTCAGGCGCTCCTCGCTGATTATGTCAATCCGGCGATGAGGACGTCGTTGGCAATACTACGCAACTATATCTGCGCTACACGCTAGTAGTTTTGTTACACTTGCGCGCCGCATCCTTCAGTCCGATTCGCTCAGGCATTTCGAGCCTCCAATCGCATCGCTCTTCGCGTCGCTGATGTTCTCGGTATTCGTTATACGATTTCTTTATGTTCGTTCTCGTCACGTTAGCAGTCGTAATTTGCACAGTCGATGGTAGTTGCTAAAGCGGTTAGTTTGCTGTCAGGACTTACTTGGCGCCTTGGGCCAAACAAGAGACATATCACTTGTCTTTTCATCAAGGCTTTAGGGGAGATAAATTAAATGATTTCGTTCTTATTTGACTTTTTACAATATGTATATTATACATATATATATATATATATATATATATATATATATATATATATGAGAATTGTTTTAGTAGTAAATATGTACATGATTCAACGAATAAATTGTTGTTGCAATGACAGTAATTAATAACTTTTTGATTTAGTACAAATTACTACGAATTAAAGTGAAATATTTTTTATGGACATAAATTAAATAATTTCTAATAGAAATTATTTAGTAAAGATTTTGGCTTAATAATATTATTGTTTATTAATAAATAAGGTCAATGCTCGTACTCGTTATTGCTCCTAGCAAGAGAATAATTTCATTGAAAATATTTACAAAGTTTACTTTATTTTTCTCAATTTTATTCGTACGCCATGAAACATTCAGGTAACGATATGAGAAGTTAATCCAACATAGAGAAGTTTGGAATGAAGGTATTGTAAACCACCTCCGTTTATGAAACTCTTACACATTTATTTTCAATTTTATATGTTTTCGTTAAGATTTTAAAAATTAACAAGAAAATGTTTCTTTCCCAAAATAATAGGAAATGACATCCAAGAAAATGGAAAAATTAGTTGGAAAAGTCGATTCTTATCAATAAGTTTCTTAAATATTAATGCTTTCCAGTGAAAGCCATTCCGATAAAAAAAATAATTTGTTTTTTCACGCATAATGTAAGACAAATAGATTTCATTTAATTAGCACCGAAATAATTAAAGGCAAGAATTAGGAGTATTAAGTAATTAGGAGTTATTTACAATATTGCAAGAGCGAGTTGTTTTTCAATTTATCTGTGTTATTTATTACAAACTTATGACAGAATTTGATCTCGTCAAAAACTTGCCATAAAAGGACTAATAAATTCCTTGTTAAAAGTTAGCCGTCAAAAATAGTGACATTAAAGTAGCCAAGTTCTTAAATATTATATTCTCCAAATATTATATTCATCAGACAATGGACTTGGCTGCGGTAGATAGTTTTCAGATATTTATCTTTTCAACAACCAGAGTTATGAGAGAGGAAATTCTAAAATTTTAGTGGTTTTGTAGATCCTATCCGTAGAGAGTCAAGGTGTGGGGTTTTATAAAAATAGTGCGGCTCGGAATTCAGTATTGTAATACCGTGATTCCAGATTGGTTATCATAATTAGGCTGTTTATCCTAAACGATTTTTGAACACAATATTATCGTGTATAATATTTTAGTACACGAAAATTTAATATATAATTATTTCTACGTAATTTATATGATAAGAGACTTAGTTAAGGTATATTAAAATTATATATATATATATATATATATATATATATATATATATATATATACATAAAGAAATATATATTAAAGAAACGGTAACAAACAAGGGTTGTGACAATTATTGAAAATTATCGTATCATATTGTTTTGGTAATCTTCTTCAAAAATATTGTAACCTCTATAAACATTTCGGTTTACATTTTCAGGTGTCAAAACATCTTGGTTTACACATTCACGTCATCTGAGGTCTTAAACTGTGAGTATCTTAAGTTAATGTGTACAAAGTGATTTTAGGACAAAGCTGGGTCTTTTGTATTCGCCGTATGCGGTCGAACGCTCTCCTAACGTGTTCACTGTTGCGCTTCATCGGATACAGTCTGGAATCATCGTCGCATGAAAACTTTACAGAGCTCTGAATTTCGGTGTGTTGGTGGCGTTGTATTATATGTTAGCAGAGTAATATTAATAGCATGTGGAATATATGAGGATTGAATAAAGATTTTTCTTCAAAGAAGATTAATAACTTCTTATTATTAGTCCAGTGACGGTTTTGCTGACAAACGCTAGCATGATAAAGCCTTGCTTAACGAAAATATATCAGTTTTATTTTGTGCTTTCACCATGATATCACTATAAATACTTTGTTGTTATTATAATGTGTAAGTACTTAGGATTTTGCATCCAGGTAGACTAAAATATAAAAATATTCTCTCATCGTTTCGCTGATCTATTTTTAAGAGTCTGTAGGAAAATTTATAATTTCATCCGTCCACCTATTATAGTATTGCAAGTAGATAATTGAGACAAGGATCTCTATTAATGTTTAGCTCTATATTAAATAAAATAATTTTGAGTACCTTCTCATACATATAAAATGGTAAGATTTCTTTTTGTGCCTCTCTTCGAGTGTGTATCAGTGGATAGGTCTCCTGAAATGAAATATTAAGTACACAGCGACGCGCAATGTATTTTACGCCTCCCTTTCGTTTTCCAATAATGGATTAGAAAAATTGAAAAAAAATCGAGATTAACATTTAATTATTCAATAATATTTTATGATTTCAATTAAAATATTGTCTTTTGCAACAGCAATTTTAAGAAATGTAGTCGAATAGGGAATTCTGATTTATAAATGTGTCGATACGTACTTGGTCGTTTTTTTTCTTTCTTCATTACAGTTTAAATGCCCGAGCGATAAATAACAATCCAATCAAAGATTATTTTTGTACCTGTACTGACTCTCAATAAAACATTGAAAAACTTATTATTCCTTTTTTCAGGTTAATTTTTATTCCATGTTGTAACCACATTAAGATTCAAAATAACCTTTAGTCGATAAATAAATGTGAATATTTTTTGATTTGAAAGCTAACCTGTTAAAAGTATTTTATTCATTCGATTAGAAATAATATTAGAAATAGCAGTTAACTTTTGACTGTTAAAGTTTTCTTCACCAGAAAATGTACACAAAATACATTAAAATGGACAAACACAGTATTTAAGTTGTTGAATCAATCTTCGATAGTCGAGTTATAAGGTTGAAACATTTTAGGTAATTTCCAAAAGGGTGCATAAGGTATAAAATATAAAATACCTGATTTTTTCCTGAATTTTCCCTGTTGTTCCATGACTTTAAGTTCCATTTTCTACTACCATTATCTTTTCCTTGGTTTGTACATAAACATAAAACCTAAACACACAGTTTACTAAGAAATTTTGATTTATTTTATTTAAATTGGTCTTATAGATGAGACTAAGAATAAGGGTAAAGCTAAATTATGTTTGTGAGAAAAAATTTAACAAAAATTAACGTAAAACTGTTTTTTACTATTCATATTGCAGTATTGACTGTCAATTGCAAATAATGTATTGTTTAAGAGACATTTGGGCTTATGAAAGATTTAAGAAACTTAGATTTATGATATACTGGAAAATTTTAGTGAGCATTTGCTTTTTGCACAGAGACACTAGATTTCACATTAAGATAAATTTATTTGAGAGTCCTTATCCGTTCGTATCTGCGCCCGGCTTCTGTGGAGACGTGCACCACGCGATCGTTGTCATCTTAGTGGCTCGTTATTTTGGAACATTTTTATGCGCTCGTAAAGTGGCGAAGACGCAACGCGGACTTGTTTTGTAAAGTATTCGATTAGTCGTTGGTCATGATGTGGGCGGCGACGCAAGTTTTAAATGAAGGTTGTTCTTTTGAAAATAGGATAAAAGTGCGAGTTATATTACGAAATATCGATTAAACTTATATCCTTTTTGAACAAAGTTAACCGTTTAATACGGTCTTTATAGATAGAGTAGGCTTTTGTTATACTTTAATCGACGTCATGGATTTCAAGTTGAAAGTACTGTAAGTCTAATCATAAATTGAGAGAAGCTAATGAATACAGCATTTTGCGATTGCTAACGTTTTGCTAATTATGATGGCCAGGAGTTTAATAAAACTTTACATTTATTTCTAGCTTCAGTTACCTAAAAAAAATTGTAATTTCGGCCTAATCCAAAACTTACATAACACTCAGAAAACGTCTGATTCAGTAGAATATTCGATATTGAATCGTATGATAATATATTGTATTTATATTTTTGTAACTAATATACGTCATGCAGTATTTTTCTGATTAAATTGTACATTCATATGATTGTTTGCTGATCAGCAAGTCAAGAAAAGCTTAAAGTTATGGTAATTTAAAGTTTCGTTCATAACAATTAGTTCACGGCTAATTAGAGCCAAGTTGAAGGCTGTAACTATGTTGATAACTGCAACGGAGTGAACCAAATTAATTAGACTGCGGTGCAAACAATTGAACCCATTAAGAAGAAATTATTCAGGCGTCTTAAAATGCAATTAACGTAAACTTGTGAAAGGCCACTTTCTAAAGTTCGCCGCGTTCGTTTTAAGTTCCTATTTCCGGTTTCAACCTTTTATGAATGAAACAAGTAGTAAATTGAAAAATATGTAGTATAGAATTTATATTATGTAATTTTAAACATTATTCACGAGGAATCGTTTTTAGTTCAACGCTTTTACTATTTTTTTCGAATTTTAGTTTTAAATGTAATCCATATCACAAAGATATTTTATCATTTTGATTTCTTATCACAATTTTTAACTTCAATGTAAGATTTCGTTTCAAAACTTTGAATCTAACCTGTATTTTCTATCCCAAGTCATAATCGATAAGATTCACAAAAGATTTCCCAGACGCAGGATGGGTTCCAAAATGACCATCAACAGTAATTTGTTACTATTGATGGTCATATGATGGAAGAATAAAATGACAAGCGGGTCTAGGCTTGTCATTCAATCCAGCCAGTAAACTAAATCTTGAATTCGATAACTTACGTTTCACTTCCTATGGCCATCAAAAATTAATCCCAATTATGGAACCCCTAAGCGGACATTTGTTCCTAACATAAATTTATTTTATATGTATTTAACGAAGTATATGATTATTCTCAAACACGGTATGAAAATTTCAGAATATTTCTGCACGATTTGGTATAATTTTTTTTTCAAACTTAAAATATAATAAATTCATATTTCCTTTAAAGCGAAGCTATTTTTAAATGTTTATGGCTGTAGTTTTTTCTATACATCCTGAAGCCGTTTCTAAGTAGCTTCCTCCAACTTTCATTACTAGCTTTATTCAAACGCTTTTTCGTAGAGATGACGTTAAAGCATTTTGGTAAACCGCTAAGTTGGTACTCATGTTATTTTCACGTTGAAAGTGAGGTTCATTAGCATATATATTGCAGTCGTGCATTTGCTTTGTGTTTACGGATCATGAGTTGAGTAAAAATATTTCTTGCATATGTGAAAGAAAATACATATGTGAAGACGTGGTATATTTGAAATTATATGTAATACATATGTGAAGACGTGGTATATTTGAAATTATATGTTTTTATTATAGCTGCGTAAATTTTAGTTTACAAAAACTTATAGTAATAGTTTCCGTACAAACAATTTTGATTACATACGATATTTTTAAATTAATTAATAATGAAGATAAATTGAATTGTACAGTAATTTTTGTCGTTGTCACATTTATAAAACTGAGTTAAATTGTATATATTTCTTTGTTTATTATATTTTGATCCTTGTATCGTTATTAATTTGATTTACATACTAATATTACGTATCGTATTATTTTATTGACAAATTTTTATATTGTTAAACTGGCTGCTCTTGCGAGCCTTGCCCTCGCGAAAAAGAGACTATGATTGCATTTTGTTTTTTTACACAACAATTACGATAGTTTATTTGTTAATATTCTCAACGATTTAATTGTTTATGCTGTGTCTAAGAGTAGTTTATAAGTACAAAGTTATTCTGTAACCTAAAAATTCTTATAATAAACAATCTATAATAATTATCCACAACGAAAATTTGCGTGAACAGGCGGTATTAATTGAGTATCAAATGGGACCTCGCAAAGGTCGTTGGGCATACGCTAAGAAAGGAATACATTCATAATTTCAACAGATTTGATTTTGAATACTTAATGAAAAAGGAGCGTGTCCGTCCTAAGTACACCTGGTAACGAACTCTCCTGAGGAAATTGAAAAACATCGGTAAAACCTAGAGTGAATTGGTATATGATGCCTAGGGTTAGTCGGCGTAGAAAAGGACTGTGGATGCCCTTTGCACAGCGCAAGGGAATATAGGACATGAAGAGAGATACGAGATTATAATATAACCATACTGATTATAGTTTATGGCTTAATATAATATAGTTTACCATACTGAACACAGTTTATCAATTTTAATTACTTGCAGTCAGACAAGTTTTTCCGATGATGAGTTTAAATTATTTCGATAAACCGCGAAAAGTGTGGTGTTTGTATATCGGAACCGAGACTTGTTAACACGACTTTGAATTCAATGTGAGTTTCCATAGAGCGACAAACATTTTAAAGTGAGAGTACTTTTAATTTTCTTGTAAAAGAAAACAAAAATGGATGACATTAGCGCAATGATAATCCTCGATTCTTGAATTATATGACGAGCAATGAGATAGATTATATCTTTAAAAGAAGATGTGATAGCTATAGATTTGTTTAATATTGGAAGAGAAACTTGCCTGGTGAGAGTAAAAGTTCGGCTTGCTGTTAAATATTCAGGACATTTTTCAGTGAGCTTATTTGAGAAAAAGTTTACATAAAAGGTAGGGATAGAACAGAAATATAATAAGTAACAAAAAAGTATAGTATAAAAAAGATGTAATGATGTGTACGGGTATATTTTCCATTCTTATTTTTTGCAGGAAGCGGTATCACTGTTGAACTGTCCCTTTACATATTTATTGTATTTTGACTTTCACTGAGATAAAAATTAAGGCTTTTTATTTATTTTTATTTTTATGCAATCATACTCTGAAGTATGATTGTCAAACTCACTTAAATTCAATAAAAAAATGCGTCTTTTCCATAATACGGTAAAAGTTAATTCATAACTCATTCGGCGTTGCTCGCATCAAGGCTGGTATTAAAATCATAAATTAACTGAAAAGCACTTCATTAGGTTAAATTTTCATGTCTGCATTTTCTGGTCCACAAAGGTACCGTCATTAAGGAGTTAACAACCGCTGAAAGGGTTACAGCTCTCTGAGCACGAACCGAGAACGCTCGCCCTATTAGTGGCGAGTCAAATGTCCTTTTTCTAAAACGTTCTCTGGGGTGTAATCGGGTTTCAAACAGAAAGTCCTCAACTTAAAAAGCATCTTTCCGTTTTGAGTACATTGGCATTTATATTAGAACAAATAGTTAATTGTTTTGGATTTTTCAAACAATGCTCATGGTGTGCAGGCATAGTTTGAAATCGATCGGACAATTTCAAGTCAGCTTCCGAGTAAAAATGTTCTAAAAAGTAAAGCAATTCAATGTGTGTATATTTTTATTCTCTGTTAAAAGTATATCAATTGTGATATATTTTTCAGAGAGTACTTATTTGTTTTTAATTGCTAGTTTGCTATTCGCCATTATAATATTTTTGAAACTTTGCTTCGAAAATTACACCATTAATCACAAAATTTGTTATAATATTATAATCGTTGTTAAATAAAACCAACTGAAAATAAATCTGTTATGTGCGAGTAGTACTCTCACTATCAATGTTCCGTATAATCAAAAATTTGATATTATTTCTAATCATGTGAATATATCGCATAGTCCATCCCTACTAGGGATAACGTAAATATCTTGGTAACATATGTATAGATGTAATCTTTGATGTTAATTGAGATAAAAATTATTATTGGAAGCAAAACTTGCCTGGTGAGAGTAATATATATATATATATATATATATATATATATATATATACATATATATATATATATATATATATATACATATATATATATATATATATATATATATATATATATATATATATATATATATATATATGTATATTCAAAATATATTTTAAATTTCATTAATATTGGCTATAGCATTATGGGAAAAACCATTTTTTTGGTTCGGTGAAATCGTTATCTAGACAATTGTTTGGTTACAATTGTTACCATTCGAACATTTACACTATTAAAGTCCAGTAATTACAACTATACAATTACAATTTTAAATATGTATAATATATATATTAGGGTGTCCCTTATTTTTCAAAGTTTTTATTTTGTGACGCATACCTTCTAATTTTAAAAAAAAAAAAGTTATGCACTTGAAGGCAGTCAATGACACAGCAGAGAGAGGCGTGAAGCTCATGCAAGATTTTCATGGATTAATAACTGCTGCAGAAGAACAAAAACAGTTCTTGTTACGTTGTGTACAAGAACACAGAAAGTTGTACCCAGATTGCAAGAAAGATACTTTAAAAAAAAAGTATCCTGAATCCTGAATTATATATCTTTTTCAATTTTATAAATAAATACATAACCTAAATTAATCTTCCACTGTTTTCTATTATAAAATATGTATTTTGATCATAATATAGCTTACATGCAACTAAGTCTTCTAAAACCGTTGTTTAGAAAAACAATGATGCCTTGTCGGCACGGGTTGCCCTTGTCATATGACGATGAAATTTTGCACGAAGGTAGCCTTTAGTACTATAAAAAGAATTAGAGGGTATGCGTTACAATATTTAAAAGAAAAAAAAGCGGTGATATAAGGGATACCCTAATATATATATATATATATATATATATATATATATATATATATGTATATAAATATATATATATATATATACACACACACACACACATATATATATATATATATATATATATATATATATATATATATTATACATATTTAAAACTGTAATTGTATAGTTGTAATTACTGGACTTTAATAGTGTAAATGTTCGAATGGTAACAATTGTCTAGATAACGATTTCACCGAACCATAAAAAAGGTTTTTCCCATAATCCTATAGCCAATATTAATGAAATTTAAAACTGATGGCAGGAATTAAATTTATCTGACATATACTTTTTGGTATAATCCATGTATATTATCTTAATTTTTTAACTTATATAGGAATGAGTATCCGATTGTACACCGTAATATAAATTTTTTATGCTTTAATTATTTCAATAAATTCTAATTCGTTATACAATGGTTCGTTCAAATTCAAACGTTGAAGCTACCGCTGTAATTTTACCAACGATTGTACTTCGTTTCCGCTCCATTTAAAGGCTGTCCCGTTAAATTGTGCTGCCAACTTTAGAATAAAAACTTATGTGGATTTGGAAAAAAGGCGTGGTTTTAACAGGTAAATTATGACTGTTCCATTGGCGGCAGGTTGTAATCGTATTTAATTTCGGGGTCGTTTTTTGTGTTTTACGAGCGCATTAGCATTTTTTTTCATAAATGATTTGGACGCCACAAAATTTGAGGCAATTAGACGGGTATTTATAAATTTGTTTTGACAGATGATATCTTGAAATCATTTTCGTAGTGTTATGTAAGATGTAAAAATATTTTAAGGTTATTTAAATATTATGTATTTATACGTTGAAGCTGGTTTAAAAAAAGGTTTTCAGGTGTCATTGATTGTTATCTCCGATTAGGAGTTATGATATGATGAGGAGTTATTTTATGATTATTAGATATTTTAGGCTATTTATCTCCTTTTTTATATGCTAACACAAGCCTAATGTATAATAGTGTTGATGTTGGACTAACTAGTCAAGGTGGTTTTATTTTGATATAACAATGACGTCTAATTAGTATTGATAATTTTTTTTTATTTTGATAGAGTGAAGAATGTTACCTAATGTGAAAATAGCAATAATTAATTTGTAATTAATTTATTAAACATATTTAGGGTTGGAACAGATGACGGTTGGTTCCAAGTCATACAATTAGTCCAAGTTCTTAAGTTTCATCAGATTCTTTCTGAATTCCACAATTTTTATATTTCGGTAAGCTTTAGTAATCTAAATAATATAATAAAATTTATTGGTTATAATTTAAAAGTGGTGGTTTCGACATTGTTTAACATTTGTTCATAAGAATTATTTGTAACTCGAACAAAGTATATACAATATAATAAAAATTTTACTATGATAATTCATAAATGGAATAACATCGGTTATTCGTGAATTTGTTATTTTCCAAACCGTGTGTTAAATTACGTGAATTTGCTATTTTTCAAAACGTGTTTTGAAGCTCTTATCTACGTACACATCAACGTGGATAGCTACTTTACGTAGTCATGGAGGGGTAATTTAATATAATTTTGAATTTCTTTCAAAATTAAGCTGACACTTATTTGAGACCTTTCGGCTGCAGTGGTACTATTACCGTTTAAATCAGAAACTACGTATCCACTATGTAATAGTTATATATAAAATACCCCGCATTTTATTTAAATTCTCCTGTTACTTATCCAGCTGAGTACTTGATTTTAATAACGAAAGACAATAATTACAAATCTATTTGTTGAATACATACTTGTATTATTCTTGGTTAATAAAAATTTGGTTACTAATAACTTGACTGTCTGGACGACGACATTGATTGTCTTCTGTTGTCACTCGACTTTATGTATCATTGCAGTACTGGTCACAGAGCCTCTGATACTTCGCAATTTTTAATGAGATATGGCGCATTTGATGCCAATTTGTATAGATTCGCCTTTAGAGATAGTACGGCGTGTATCTGCGGATTTGAGACATGAGACATGTGTCATATTTTGTTCTACTTCAATGAGCACGAGTATGCGCGTAGAGTTTTGTTAGAGAGCATGCGCCTGAATAGTAACGTAAAATCACGCGGAGCCTTAGAACGTGGTATCTCTAGTCACCGAGACTTGGTTGGGAATGGACCGATCTTTGAGTCATTTAGATCGTTTGCTAAATACGTTCTCAACAAAATGGAGAGGCTAAACAATTTACTGAGAAGGGATAGATCCTAACCTTGTTGGGTGGAAGCGCTGAGACTACATACGGGAAACTATTAGTGGACCTTCGATGGACTCCTCTTTTGGTGGATCGTTACGGGTTCCTGAGACAACTCGGGTGGAACGGTGGAAATAGTACCTCTGATTATGTGCATTTTCAAGATTTTTCATCTCTTAATTTTAATCCGATCGATGTATTCTGTCATACATAATCGCTCCAAAAAATCGTAAAATCTGGCCTTTCTTTCGAAATGAATGCACGATCATTAAATATAATAACAAAAATAAAAGAAAGGATTTAATAAATACAATTTAATATAAAATTATTTTTCAAATACATTTTCGTAGATTGCGTTTTGAATATTGGCTTTTCATATGAGGCCATGAAACATTAAAAACATAAACTTAAAATATGTATATAGTGATTTCTAAAATATACAAAATATAATATTATGTCAGAAAGAGTGTACTAGAAAATAAATACGTTTGAGCATATTTTCAGCATTTCGAATAAATGTAGCGCCTTTCACTACACTGTTCATTTTCTAAAACCACATTAGATTTACATATGAAATAGTGTTTGTTGACGAAACAGTAATTCCGTCCGATGTTGTTTATAATTAAATCAAAATGTGCGACCTGTATAACGACGTTACGTAACTAGAAGTTTCTACCCTCCTTTATTTCTCAGCGGGCAACTCTTTTCTCAACGTATTTTTTATGTTAATATCGCAACACGAGATTCATCTACTGTATTGTCATGCAGCCATATATGTGTATTAAAATTACTTAATTAATTTTACGGACTTCAAAAATTTCACAGTGACAAGCGTAATGATTTAATCGAAAGTTTTCTGTTACATATTATACCAAGTAATTAAATGCGAAACATTTTGTCATTCATTTAAATTAATTGTTAATTGGTTGCAAAAAAATGATTGCGGGTAATCAGCAAAATCTAGCGCCCGTTAAATATAATCTTGGTCAGCTGGGTATAGTCGTGTCATAATCATCACCATAGCTTGTAAAGCCATTCAATTCGATATAACATTACAGAACCTTCGTAATTATATAATCGTTTTGAAGTTCCTTTTATAAATGTGCGATGTACATTATTTTTATTTTCATTTTAGTTATAACTGTTTAATACGGAAAGTATAGAAAGTTTTGTCGTTGTGTATGTCGATTTGAGTAACAAAAATCCCGAGAGGTGCGAGTCGTCTTTTTACGATTAATGTTGCATTTTATCGAGTAGACACGTATCGATACGTGAAATTTGCACCAATTGCTTGTAATGATTTAATTAATATGTTATTACATTTAATTAATTGAAAATCTAAGGAAAGAACTCGGGAATTACATTGAAACGATTATGCCAAAATAAAATATTGAACTATTTACAATAAAAAAAATATTATACAAAAACTCTCAGATCAGATCACATCACCAATATTCATGATACTTCTAAAACTTTTATGATCGATAGTTTTTAAGTCATTTGCTTATTTATAATGATATTCAAGCGATTTTTGAGAATATTGTCAGAAACAAATAATTTATAAAATACGTCATATTTTAGTAAGCTTTTATTCAATAGCAACATAACGTAAAAATGGTTATCTCACAAAATTGAAATTTTCGTTTTTGTACTTTTTTCTACGACTTCATTAAATTTTAACTTTCTATACCATAAGGTTTCCGCGAAAAAGGTTTGTGGTAGATAGACATATATCAATTATTCTATAAATGTGTCGTTTTTTTCAAGTTTGGTAAGCAACATTACAATTGTGTTTGTTGAGGTATATTTTTTTATTTAACCTCTTTAAGCCGTTATGAATTGTTGAGATTGTAATGTTCTAAATGTTAAATATGGCATTAAAATAATACGCAAAAAACTTTAAGCATAAATATTTTGAGACAAACTAATCGTAATAAGTTTAATTAACATATTAAAATTGTGAAAAATGTATTTTTATTTTTATTTATTGCAGCCTGTTACCATCATCAGTTCTGACTGAAAGTACGAGTTGGATTATTGCCAAGAGGCATAGATATGTTAATTTGTATTTTCTCGCCTGCTAGATGTACTATTTTCTGTATAATGCATTTCTCTCAGTTGAAGTTCAATATTTTTGATTTTTTTCATTATTTTAGAGTTTCTTATTATATACAATATAACTCTGATTGTATAATAAGAGCAAATACCGATGTTCTATTATAACAATTCGTCATCTCTGTGTAGGAGCTTTCACAAGACTAAGTCAAGACTGATATTGCAAAGATATTTTTTTTTACTTAATGATGCGTAGAAATTATAAAACCCAAAAGTAATTGTTTTCATTTAACTGAAATTACAAAACATAACCCTACATCTTTAACGGTCTGATAGAACACGCATCCACTTGGTAACAGATGGATTCCTTATGCGGTTAAGATAGTATAGCTACAGAATGAAAGGCATCAACGAAAACGAAGAAAGCTTTTAAGATTGTTTGCCATGTAATTTGTCTACGAAAGATGGAAAACTCAAGAAGAAGGAAACAAGTTCAGAGAACAATCTAAATAGAAATCGATTAGTGCAGTTTATTTTTAACGTATTTCAATGAAGGCAATGTTAACAGTGCATGACAGTGTTTAATCTAAGACTACGAGAAAACTTTAAGACAAAATGTAAGTTAAGTTAAGTGGCATGCGAAATAGTTTTACGCAAACTTTAAAAAGGTTCATCCAATTAGGAAAATGTTAAATAGATATTGTATAAAGTATTTTACGTAAATATATCAAGGTCGCTTGTAAACAATCGTACGACAATGAAGTTAGATAACTTTTATATAACCAGAACATAGATGGATAGAGATAGTCCAACTGAACTTATTATTCGAGAGTTCATTTTGTATTTTAATTTATGTGTGGGCTGTGAAAGTTACTTTACTCATGTATTATTGTGTTAAAGAAAACAAACTTGGCCCATCTGTAATACAAATTGTAGAGGATTCTGTGTAAGTACGCTTAACTTAGTAGAAGCAATTGGTAATCTCAATCATTAAATAAACATTAGCTTAATCACATCAAACTTGGTTTCAGTTAATAATTTGAAAGCAATATTTCAATGCCGTGTCAATCATTAAGTCTTCCTAATGATAAATGAAGCTTAATTTTAATACAACTCATTTAGGTTGTTGAAAAATAAAATGTATAGAAAGTCATATCAGAATTATACGTACATTCTTTGGGGAAAAAATTTAAACCTTTATGCGATAATTAATTGGAGTTTTCGTAGGATACTTTTCTTAAGCTTTATAAATTTTTGAAATTTTAAACGTTGGGGAACAGTTTTGAAATGACAAATTTATTACAAAGATTAATATGAAAAAGACCGTCTTAGTTTAAAAAAATGTCAGAGTAGTTACATTAAAACGTTGTCTTAAAACCGGGATTCAGGATGATTTGAATACTTGATTTATGCTAGCACACAACTTACTTTGTGAAAAATTGAAAACTTGTACTAAAAAGTAAGCTAGTATTCTTTCTTGCTGCGAAATCAAAAGAGTTTCATAATTTACCCAACTTTTTAAAGATTTTTCCACAGAGTCAAATAAAAAGTGTTCTCTTTTTATAATCCTATGACGGTAATAACCATTCAGCCGTACCGACAGCCATTCACGAGCCACTATAACGACAGCTCTCAGCGAATGCAAATAGAGGAGAATTGAAAATGAAAATCTGGAAAAGCGTTCTCTCAACGACGCTTCGCAATTTACCGGGCGAACAATTTTTTGCTCGGCATCAGTGGAGAGCGCGAGCGGAGAAAAATACCTGAAAGTGATCCACATTGAGTTATTGTCCGGATGAGTGCGTTTCTGGAGGAGGATCAAGATGTTACAGCGGTGACATATCTTGCGCTCGCGAAATGATGAATCGTCTGTCCGTGGAGGTAGAAAAATTGACCCGATATTTTATACGCTTCCATCTAGGTGGCGGCATTCTAAATTTGAGAGCTTCTGCACTTGAAACATTTCGTGAGTGACATCGCGTAAGTTTCAATTACTAAAACATCTACTCTTATAATTTTTCCGATAAGTTATACAGGTTATCAAATTGAAGGGAGTTTCGTCTCTAGGAGGAAATGTTACCTGGCTATATTTTGTCACTATTTCTAGATCAAAATAAAGATAAATCATTTTCCTGTTTCCAATTTTGGCCAGAGAATTTGCCACTTAGAAAGGTTTCAAAATATTTTAGTCTGTTTGAAACGCCTGTATTATGGGTGTCTCATTCATTTATTTTTTTGCAAAACAATGGAATATTGATAAAACCTGTTTCAAAATTTCCTCGTGGAGAAAGTTTTAAAAGATGTATTCTTCTACTTAATAATACTTCAATAACGCTTATTTTATTATGACGAAGAAAATTGAAGAAACTTTGGCGAAGCACTCATAAACGAAAGAACACAAAGTTGCTGCTCTAATCGAGCTTGTGTCTATATGAATTCGTATGCTGAATTCCTGACGGCAATGGACCGATGTTATGATATGAAGCTAATGTTGATAATTATTTTCTCTTTTACTTAATTTTCATATTTAATACAATTAAGCTGACTTTTTGCCCAATTTATTTTTATCTGCGGATTATTTAATTTCAGCCAAGAAGAATAGTTCATATTTTCATTATGTCATGTTATGTTAGTAAAAGTAGTAAGGTAATTAATAATTTTAGGTGTAATAAAGCCGTCATGGAAACATTCAATTCAAGTTTTATTTCGTCTCATAGCTTAACAAGGGTTTTGGCTATATATTGAGATTTTGCGCCTCTCTAATTTTTGAATATCAAATAGTAGATAAGCGTAATTTGTCCAATGTATATGTATTCCTTACTGTACTTTTAAGTTTTGTTTCTATTACCAGTAATGGGATACTTTGGTCAAGACAAAATTGAACAGGTATGGAAAATTTACGAGGTTTTTGTCTCATTCAGAATAGGTTAAATTGAATTGCAAGAATGCTGACATTTGGCAGAAGCATTAATTGCTAGAAAGGGAATATACAAACGTCATAAAATATTTCATAAATACATTTGTGACATTTAGCATATAGACATTACCATTTCCTTTAATATTGAAATTAAAAACAATAATAGATAACTGAAATATTGCCATTAAAAATCACCTCAAATCCTCTGAATTATGTCATAATTCAAAACTTTTCCAAATTTCGTTATCTTTCCTGACGTCATTATAGAAATTTCCCTCATAGGTCATTAAATTTTATTTATTTCCTGCACCTTGTTTTATTATGCATGTTGTATTCTGACTTGTTGGAAACATTTGAGAAAATTACATTTAAAAAATTAGACGTTAATTTTTTTTAAGGAAGGTGATATATATATATATATATATATAATTTTGTTTTTGTGCGGCAGTAGCCGCGATTCTTCCGTCGTCCACTATGGCGGTTGCATGTGGGAGTTTTGGTGGTGTGGAAGATATGGTGGTTGAATATGATTGACCTTGGGCATTTTTACTATCGACCACCGATCATTGAACTACCGTCTGAACTGATGAATGAACTGGACGAATGAATAAATTAACGGCAAAATGTGGACAGTTGTAATCACGCTTTTCCAAATTAATACCAAATTTCTTCTTTCAAGAAAGTACTTATTATAAATTTAACTTTCTCATCCCCCCTCAAAGCTTTGGTTGCGATGTTTTCTAGGAACGGTTAATTGGACGTTAATTCGATGAGCCATACACAAGCGTAGTGACTTGTCTAAGTATACGTCTTTACTTAATGTATCAAACCGTTTTTACGTTTAATGTCTTCACATCTGAGCTGACGATGTTATAATTTAGTAAATGAATAAAATTTACGTGGTAAAACTATAATGTGACACAAAATGGCTCATGTTTATTTACAAAACTATACGTTCTAATAAAAAGAGACCTAAAAAACTTTTATTTACTAATTTAATACTATTCTCTTCACGAAAAGCAACCAAAAATGTAACGAGTGTGGTCACATACAAAGAAGGTTATATTGCATATCTTGAATGAAATGGGAATCGACTATGACTGGTATATTATACTTCAAGTTTCCTGAATAATGCCCTATATAATTAATTTTCTTTAATTTACTGAGTAGTCCCCAAATCGCCTTTAAAGTTTCTTTGTGACGCTATGGGGGTATTATCTGTCCATTTCATAATTAGACGTAGATGTGTTGGGATATAGTGTATGGATTAAATGTAATCTACATAAAATGGAAGTCTCCTTTACAAATTACTTAATATTTTGTAAATTTCAAGCTATTGTAGTTACTTTTAAATATAATTTTAATGCAACTTTACTTTTAATGATTATTCTTAGGCTACACATTTAGATATTAACATTAATATGAAATTACAAATCTTCTGAATAGATCTTATGACTAGATTGCAAGACGCTGTATAATATCTAACTTGTTGTTATGTTTTTCAGAACCGAACATTAATAAAAGTTGATTTAATTGAAAAAGGATGAAAGAAATTATTGCATTATAATATAATTATATATATATATATATATATATATATATATATATATATATATGTATATTTATATATGTATATGTATATATATATATATATATATATATATATATATATATATATATATATATATATATATAGTTTATACTTAGATATTTACTAAAGTGGCAATACGAGGTGCGCTCTACAATTATTCCAAACTACAAGTTTATTTTTAACTTTAGCTAACAAGACCTAAAATTTGGAAAAAAACTTGTAAATGTATTATCTCATTTTAAAAATATATATACAATTAAAATTACAACATTCAACTACTATCCTAATTTTAAAAAAATTAAGTAATTAGATTCTTCATTTGAGATAACCGTGAAACTTTTTATGAAATGCCATCAGGATAACCATCATTCTTCCAGTGTGATTCCTAATGATTTAATTTCCATATTTTTGAAGAGTTCAAATAGTTTAGCCTTTTTCGAAAAAGATTCAATTATTTGTCATTTTCATGGTTTATGCTTTAAGGCCAGGTTTTGAAAATTAGGGTATCAGGTTTAGGATCCAGACACCAGGCATTCGTCGGTCAGTGTATGAAAAATTTTCTTTCATTTATTGTCATTTTGTAATCTATTAGATGATTCAAATTATATTTGTGTTTGATTCCTATGATTTTGCGTTAATAATATATTTTCAGTCTCATACAAAGGTAATTTTTTATTGATATTGTTATTGATGAATATTGACATTTTTCGAAATGAAAATATACCATTCTAAATGTTGCAGAAGTCAAGCGCAAAAAAATTAATTTGAATATTTTAATAGACATATAATTTTTAAAATTTTTGGCGAATATTTTTCAGGTATATTTATGAAGTTTTATGAAAAATGCAATCTTCTTTGTTGCTGAAATTATTGGAACTAAGAACTTGAAAAATATGGGGATTCAAGTAAAATTTTAAATTATTTAATTTCAGGATTTCGTAATCTTAGGATAACAATGGATAAAAATTACATCACGTTTGTATGTCTATCCCTAGTTTATCACAGCATTACATATTTTTCAGTTTAAGATCGATTGTAATGAAACTTTACACGTAGATGTAGTACTCAAGTAGAGACATTTTTCAAGCACCCATTTTTCTATACCTTTAACTTGTGGTAAAAAACTCCATTCACGTGGAGCATCATCGAATCAGTCTTTTAAAAACGCAAACTAAAATGTTTATTCACATTTTTCACACGAATGTCTTTTCACGAAATTCTTCCAAACACTTTTTTAATCCACTTTTATGGTCCACTAAACCAGGCATGTCATTGAGCTAAAGAAGCGTCATTTAGTAAGTCGAAGAACGGCATTTAGTAAGTGCTTCAATGAACATTATTACATTATATTATTTATATTTATAATTTAAAAAGAAACGAGATATTAACATTTTTTTATAATTACAAATTTATTGAAAGCTTCAAAAATATGGACTTCAATAAAGAAATGAGATCACTGTGAATTACAGATTTAGAAGAAGATTGAAAAATGAAAAACAATCCTGTTGGTATTCGCGAAAAGTTCATGGATAAATAAAGGGTCTAATCAAATTTTACATATGAAATATTTTTTTAAAGTAGCAAGTAACGAGATATTGGTGTTTACAAGTTTATTATAAAATGAAAAATAATGTAAGTAATTGGAATAGTATCTTTTAAAATAATAAAAAAAATATAAACATTTCCATGTTTGATTCTGAACTGATCGGTGTAAGTTTAAATTTTGCCTGATAATATTATTAAAGATAAAAATGTTTTAAACAGATATCAGTTTAATTAGGGTACATGATCCGAGGTAAATCAGCTATTGAACAGGTGTGGAAAATATACTATTGACACATTTTAACAATGTGGAAAATATACTATTGATACATTTGAACAGGTGTGGAAAATATACTATTGATACATTTGAACAGGTGTGGAAAATATACTATTGATACATTTGAACAGTTTGGAAAATATACTGTGAAAAATAGCTATTGAACTTCTTTAGAATTAAGTGCTATAAAAAGAATAAAACTATTAACTTCAGAATAGCTTGTAAATTGACTGACAGGTGCGGAAATAAAAAGGTCATTTTAGTTTTAACTTGTGTTTTAATTATTTTCAGTGGATCTGATGATCGTTGAATGTTTTAGTTAATTTCAAAGCTTTTAAGACAAAAATTAATATCGTTTAAAATTTTTATTTGATCGCATTTGCCCCAAAAATCGTTTGTTTGAAAATTATTTTTATGTTTATTTCTTTATTGACTACTTTTGTAATGATTGTTATTATTTATTTTTTGGTAATTATTTAATTTGGTTTATATATATATATATATATATATATATATATATATATATATATATATACACATACATATATATATATATATACACACATACATATATATATATAAATATATATATATATATATATATATATATATATATATATATATATATATATATATATGTATATAGGCTATTTGAGTAGAAAATAAATTACCTATGTTTTTGTTTGCATAAAAATTTTTCATAAACACCTAATCGTCCTTAAACAATTGAAAACGAACAATTAATATTATAAGCACAAAACACATGTAACTCCTAATCCCAAATTCAAACATGCGTTTGTATCTTTTACAATAAATTATACCATTTTGAAATTAAGTAGTATTGTAATTTAAACGAGTGGCCTGGTGAAAGTTTCGCGAACCAACATCTTCATCCAAATGGCGCACGGTGTGAATTATACTAATTAGAATCTGACACAGTCACGATTTACCACTGAATCAACCAACATCGTGTAATATGAAAACACGGTTTTACATTGAGAGTAGTAGACTTGTCTGAGTTATATTTTGCGGGATATTTTCCACACGAAATATTTTTTTTAAAGTAGTAAGCAACTAGATATTGGTATTTACAAGTTTATTATAAAGTAATAATAAGATTAGTAATTGGAATAGTTCCTTTTAAAATACATATATACAAGTTTAATATTTTTCATTACCTCATGGGCGGGGCGATATTATCGTCGAGCTAGGATCTTTATTCTGCTGAGCACTATGAAATAAAGACCGTAGTCAGTCGCGTCAGATTTTATATGGCTTGGATAGCAGTAGTATGTACGTATATAAATACATACATACGGACTGATTTTATTCGTGTTTATTCACTAACCTTTTCAATTAAAATGCACTTTTTCTTCGTTGTGACCCCCTCGTGGATGCTAATGCAATACTTTCATCATTCCTATGAATAAAAATACGCACTCGTGAATTGGCCGGGAAATATTATAAAAACAGATTTTGTAGAAACGCCCCTTGGCATTGACTTATGTGTAACCTAATACATACGGGTACGTATACGAATATGCAATTACTAGAAGAGTACAGGTGTGACATACATAAATGAAACAATCTCACGTATTTATGAATATTTATGAAATTTTTCTAGTTTAACGGCAGTTTTAAATTGAAACTCATATTCTGTCCTAAATAAACAAATTGCAAATCCGCTGTCTAAAACCGTTTAAAAATTAATAAGTTTTAACCAGATCACTATTATAATTAATTTATTTATAATAATATAAACGGGATAATATATATTATAATAATATAAACGGGATAATGCAAAACAATTTTGTTATTTTTTTTTACTGTATAACTTGTTATAATAATAGTGTTACAATATGTTTAGTGAGGCGGTTTCCGAAATATTGTCGGAGGAAAAATATTTATAATATACGCAAGAATTTTAGTCCATTAAAATATTTTCAGACTGTTTGAAGTAAATATTGGAAAAACGGCTTTATTTTTGATGAGATTCTATACTAACTTTATCTTTGAGTAATCTGATTTACTTCATCCTAAAGGACTACGCCAAATCATGTGTACTTACGATGGATGTCGTAAATTTTAGTACTCTTATCTCGAGTATCCTAAATATAATGTGGCGCATAATGTGTCCCACGAAGTAAAGGCAAGTTAATGTAGCACGTGCGGTATTGTTTAGTGTCTTAAAGCCCGTTCGATCTCGAATACGGGAGAACGTTATAGTTGAAGACCGATTGGATTAAATTTTAGACACAGGAAAACACTGACGTGTTAGTGATGCTTTTTGGATTTGAACAGGTTGGATATAAAATGTTTATATATCTATATATCTACAAAGAATGTTTTGTACGAGTAATTTTTAATAGATATAATTTTGTTGTTTTATAATTGTGTTAATACTTTATCTTCTTTAATACGGAAATCAGTTATGGCATAGGAACCAAGAAAGTTCAAACATGTGTAAAGTTTCACGTGTTTGAAAACGATATTAGCTATGTTTAGAAACTTCGATGTCTCATAATATACATACATAAATACATACATACATATATATATATATATATATATATATATATATATATACACACACACACACACTAGCTGTGCCTATGACTTCGTTCGCGTGAAATACTGATGTTTATTGTTCACAATAACCGCCATATATAAAAGTATTTACAATGGATGAAAGATGAATGAATAAATAACGATATAATATAGATTTGTTTAGAAAATCAAAAAGATTTTATTTCTATGAGCGTAAAATTTACAAATACCGCTAATACGTGGTGTTAGCTGTACATTTATTTAATCATATTAGAAGTTAAAAATCAGGTTAAAAAAGTGTAATATTTAAAAGTAACATCAGTGTAGTAATCACTATTGTAAATCATAGAAAGAAAATGTCGAAAACGTCGGTGAAAATTGTACCCACCACCTCGTTTGGCACAGAAAGAAAATGTCGGTGAAAATTGTACCCACCACCTCGTTGGCGTACCGCGTCGATGCGATAACCTTTATTACATGACGGCCTGTCTAACTGTCGAAACTATTATGACTATTCATTATTATTATCCTCATTATTATTCTGTTTTTCTTTATTTTTTATTGATTATTACATAAATGAACATCTATGTGCATAAATTTTACTAAAAACTTTAATATATGGCGTTGGCAGCACCATGCCATAATATGTCTGTGTATATATATATATATATATATATATATATATATATATATATGTGTGTGTGTGTGTGTGTGTGTGTGTGTGTGTGTGTTTGTGCGTGTGTGTATGTGCGTGTGTGCGTGTGTGTGTGTGTGTGTAAATATTAGAGTTTGTAATGTTTAAATTAAAAATGTGTAATTAAAAGTTTCCAATAATGTTATTTGTGGATTTGATCTCCTAACATCTTCATATATATCTATAAAATTGCAGTGAATATACTTTAGTTTGCTTTCTTTACTTTTAAAAAAGTTAGAATTTTTTATTCTTAAGTAGTTACGATATAAATGTATAAAGATATTTATATATAGATAGTAAAACAGATGAACAAACTATAAATGTAAACCAAATAATGTTCTCTTTTCACAAACGGTTAAAAATTAACGCTGTTGAGGTTCATAATATATAGCACAAAGAAATTTTAGAAATGTACGTTTATAATAATTATTTAGTGAGTACTGTACCGTTTTAATATGCGTTTCTCAGGTAAATGAGATACATATTGATGAAACCCAAACTTAATTTTTTCTAGTCAAACATGAATATATGGTAAAGTTTACGATATTTTTATTTATTTCTTAAATAATCGATATTTTTTTTCTTGTGATACAAGAATCTATTGAACTTTTTAATATTTTCTCCAACTTGGGAATATGAATAGCTTCATATGGAGAGTAGATGATTGAAGTTGTTTCAAGAATAGCACGGATTGAAAGATTATTTTACTTTCGATTATATTTACTAGCCTCTACGACCATTTTTACCTAGTCGGTATATACTTTTCTTCCAATACAACCAATTACAAAATCCTTCGAATTCTCATACCGAAAGCTATCTTGCGGTTCAAACTCAGCAACAGTGAATATAATCCGGCTGGCAGTCAAATTTATTAAATGCCCGCGCACTAAAACGCTGACTGTAAAAAAGGTCGCCCAACGCGGACCGTGACCCGAAGGAATTGAGGTAAAGAGAAAATGGTAAAAGGCATTGGGTCGCTTTGGCAATTTAAATAAACATTTTATATGAGCATAAAGTGGCGGCGCGGCGGCCACTCCGTACAGTGGGCGACGAGGCTCCGCGGGGAACTGTTCCTGTTCACGTACCTACCGCCGGCTGTAAGAATGCTATTTAAGTAGCTCTCGTGCCTAAATATTTGTATGGAGACTTCTTTAAATACATTCAATGTGGAGAATATGATCAGTGTCCTTGAAATTATAAATTGTCCTGCGTGAATGTGAGCTGGGGCAAAGTTGCATTTTTATAAATGGAATACTTTATACATTAGGCTTTTGTTAAAAAAATAAATTGTAAATATTGCTTCTAAATTATACGTAAGCTACCATACAAGCAACAGTATGTTAAAATGAAGACGTTAAAAGTGCCTCACATGTTTGCGTCCTATTCAGTATACGTTGCTCAAAACACGGTTGGGAGCCACAGTTACATAAGTCATTATAATACAAACGATACTCAACCTCTTATTTAGTTATATAATAGTCATATAATGACTATAGACGATTGTCGTTGATAAACTATACATAATAAATCTCACATTTTACTTCGTCATATTTTGCATTTAGGAGATACAGGTATAAAAAAACGACTAGTGGTGGTTAGACGACTAGAGTGGTTGCTATATGTTTGGTATAATTTGAGAATTTTTGGAAGATATATATGGAGAAATATATATTTTTAGTTAATGTGACATACTTCACTATTAAATCACAATAATTTTATCAATAAAAAATACATAATTATAAATATAATTCTTATTCTGTCTTTTTTTACTTTGTATTAACATACAAAAACAGAAGAATTTTAAAATATCGTGTGTTTGAAGTTTTTCTTCTTCTGTATTTTTTTTAACAAATATTTTGGTATAGAATATGATTCACATTTTCTTTGCTTTTTAATCGTAGTATGACTATATACAGACGGTTCAAATAAAGTGAGTAGGCAAGTTAAAAAAGCTTAGTATATTTATACTTTCTAATACAAGGTTTAAAACATATATATGTGGCATAAAATATTTTAATCTGTGTGGGTGCCATTTGGCATTTTAAATGTTAAATGTTGCCTGCCGCTTCGTTTCATTAAATAAGGTGGCGTCCTTAATTTTATCTTTGAATTAAAAAGATCTCGGTATCTATTTTATAAAAAAAGGGATAATATTATTTTTCAAAATTATTTCGAAGTTTTTTGTAGTAATATATCCTTAGTTTACGTGCGTGAAAGAAGTTACCAATATTTCTTATCTGGGAATGCAAAAAGTTAGTCAGCGAAAGACCGAAACTGGTAGAACCGATAGTCTTTTGTGTGTGAATATGATTTTGAGTAATTTTAAGTTTGTATTGTAAAATAACAAAAATATAAGAACATTTTAGAAAATATCGTAATCGTCTATTTTGTTGGTATTTATATTCGGAAGCGTATTTATACTGTAGTTTTCAAAGTTAAATCTATGTGAATAAAATATTGCACCAATGTTTCAAGGTAGACTCAAATTTAATGAGCGTCGTGTCCTGTTATCGTGAGGATTATTGACGTCTATGTAACTTCTTTTCATCTATAGATAGCACATTTTGATTCAGGAGAGTGCTAGCATTGTTTAAGATAAGTTAATAATTCCATATTAATCAAGCTGGAAGTCCATGAACAATTTAAAAATATTGTGAATATAATATTCTCCTTCGTTTTAAATCCTTTTTAGGGTTTCGTAACTCAAAATGAAAAAGGAACCCTTATAAGATTACTCACGCATCTGTCTGTATGTTTGTCACAGTGGTTTTTCGTAGAAACCGTTTGGCATAGAAAGTTGAAATTTGGCATAGTAATAAAATATTAACCCGAATGTGTCAATAGCTGACAATGAAAAATATTTCTTTGGAATTCTCGAGTTTTAAATAATTGATATTTTTCCAATTTCATATATAGTGTGTATTTTAGGGAGGTATTTTAGGGAGTCTGTCTTCGGAGATATACTGATAAATATGAAAAAAAAGGGGAACTTCTTTTTCATATTTATTTAAGAACTGCTCAATCTAAAATTATGAAAAGAATAGGGTTTTAGAAGTCTACACGAAGGTGGTAAGAAGATTAGCAATTTTCAAAGAAGTTCTATATAGTATAATATAAGTAAGCTAGATACGTTACCTATCATATCTTTAACTCGTACGTTTCGAAAAATTAATGTCAAAATAAAGATATAGCATTAAACATATCAGCGTAGTGAAAAATTAATGTTTGTCAATAGTGTAATAGAAACACTATATACCTCCAAATGTGTATAAGTGTTTAAATAAGCATGAACCTTCGTAGCATGAGTACCACTCGTGCTCGACAAGCTTTTTACTTCTTTGCAGCTTGTATCGTACAACTGCTTGAACGAAACTCTACTAAATTGAGTCTATAATTGAATATATAATGTAATTTCTCTGTTCTTTTTTACGAAGATCTAGCCATTACGTTTATCATATATTCATCGAGTATAGTTCGAGAGCAGCGTCCTAAATTTTATCGTAATCCGGAGAAATAAAATTTGTTTTGAGAGTTGAGCACAAAAAAACGCATTTCTGTTGTAAAAAAACAAGAGACCGACCTCAAATAGCAGCGAACGCGAGTTACATAAAGGTCAAATCCCGAAAGACAACTGAAATCGAACATATCGAAGCGCCCACAAAGATTAACTGCCTATAACACTGATTTAATGTGGACCACAGGACGGCAAAATCGAAGCGGATTTCATTCCTATTTTTATTTAACGGATTCATTATAAAGTTAAATTAAACGCTTGAGACTAACATAACAAATATGCACATACGTCTTTCGCTAAAGGAATGGTTATTGTTGAAATTTGAGTTTACTATCAAACACTTATATTATTGTTTTTAAATATTACATTTGACACTTGACAAGTTATAATAGTTAAATCTAATTACACGGAAGTTATTATCCCAATATTCTAATTATATTATCTGGTAGTTTTGTATTAATCGTGTAACATTTAGTGGAAAATGTCTTGCAAAGCAAGAGAAAGTGGTACTTGATTTCACGATCACTGAGTTTGAATACGGTAGTGAATAATTTATCCCGTTCAATAGCTTATAAATAGCTTATGCGATTCAGAAAAGAATGTGGTAAGAATAGTATTTTTTTGGCATTATTTCATAGTTACGGTGGGTATATTGAAAATAGTAAGGATACAAGGCACTTCCATGTACTTTTTCTCACGTTACTTTATAGGTTTCCGTACTCCAAAAAGGAAAAAAAATAAAAATAACTATAAAATCATTCACGGACGGATGAATCGTCAGTCATAGATGTATTTCGCAGAAGTGTTCAAAATATAAACTTGAAATTGGGCAAAGTAATAACACATATTAACCCACATTTATTACATATATTTAAAAACTATTGGTTTAGAAATTTTGACGAAAGCAAATGAAGAAATGAATTTTTTAATGTCATATGTTGTGTGGATGTATAAATTAAGAGTAAATTAGAAGGAAACTGTTTTTTTTAATTTTATGTATTTTTTGAAATATTGCTGAAAATATCCACAAAAATAAGTTCTTCTTAACCTTGAAAAACCAAAACATAACTTTACTAGAAGTTTGCAAAATATATTTACTTTTAAATCATTCATATCGGTTTATTTTACTAGTTTGTTTTTTAAATTTTTCTTAAATTAATTGCAGAAAAAATTTATTGTAAAATTTTGTTTTTAGGCAGTAATGAAGTGATTTTTTTTTATTATATTTGTATGATATTGTATTTATGAGTGTTAAAACGTATGGAGCGTGGCTACCGAAAGTAAAACTTCATAAGCGAAAGCCGACATCATGCTGAGACGTTATTCGGCCACATATCCGAGCACTGAACACGCTGGATGTTGCTTAATTTCGGTGATGAGATAAAATTAGCGATGGGCATTGTTTATCATTTTACTTTAAGTTATTTTCTATGAATACATAAATATACATAGAAACAAATATTTTGTGTTCTCGAATAGTGCTTTACATCATTTAATTCGTACGTCGATGAAAACTTTATTACATTAATATTGGGATAAATTGGAATAAATATTTATATTTATGCAAACATCAAGTCAATTAAATATTTGTGTACAAATAACCAAAAACAGAAAATTACGCAAAAACCTTTATTAAACTACGTTTGTACGACTATGTTTCAAGTAATAGATTATTTCAATCGATCTCCCAGAAAGGTGTGTGTATTCATAACGGACATCGACAATAACGACAACGTCAAACGTCAAGAAAACAGAATAAGGAACAAGGAAGGTATTGCTTATCCCGTGGTCTTCGTCGCTTGAAGTCCGCTTCAAGATACGAGACAAAGTCTTCCGCCTGTAATACAGTTTTAGCAGTCTATGAGCATCTTTCATTCTGAGCTTCCCTGCGCTTTGTATAGAAGTGTGTGATGCAAACTTCAATAGGATCACAAGAATTTGTTAGGGATTTTAATGAAAATAATAAGGGCGCCAAACATGTATATTGGTAAATAAAACAACTCGAATTTCATGTCTATAAACTCATATAAGCTTTGATTATAAACACCGTGGATTAGTAAGTGCATATAAATGGCTGGACCAAGACGGTTTATAACAGAAAAAAAAATGAATTTTATTTTGTTTTTCTATTTTTTTTTCACAAACACGAATTTTTAATATTCTTTCCAGAATTTTCTGGGGTTTGTCTATCTTAACCCTTTTCCTTGGAAATAATTTGATATAAAAATTATCTGCAAATTATATTCTTGAAATTATCAATACGGTATTCTTGCAAATGAAACCATTTTTCAGGTATTAACGTATGTTGAAGTAAGTTAGATTATATAAATTATACTACTATATTCATTTGACCCTGTAACATTGAGATTTGGGTATTTATTATATTAACCGTTACTCACACAAACATATTCGCACATATATATTACTATTTAATAAATTAATATGAAAATCAATTGAAAATTTTAAATTCTCCTTTGACTTATAAGTAAACTTCATTATAAAGGTGTTATTTTGGACTTCTGGCGCACGTGAATTAGAAGTTTAGAATAGTATTTGGATGGTACTTATTTATCTGGTATGGATACAGGTATTTAGATAAAATATATTTAAAATGTTTTCAACGTAACAACTTTAACTCCTTTCGAACTGTTTTCAACGTAACAACGTAACTATTTTAACTTTGTCAATTGCCTCAGCCACGATGTCAATCCATTTGCTACTTACATCTATAATTTGACCAAAATTTAAAATTTGATAGAGAGGGGTTAAAAATATCTATTCGCTTTGTGAACTTTGTGCAAAGAGAATAAAATATCCGAAAAACTATTAATATTATACAGGCTGTCCAGTGGCAGATTTCAATGTTTGAAAAATTGTAAAAAGAAACTACACCTCTAATACAAAGTAGGTTTATTTTAACTTTATGACAATATATGCGGATTTCATTTTTTAAAAACCACCTTTTCCAAATGGCGGTCATCGAGTCTGACACACTCGTCGAGTCTAGCACGCATGTTTTAAAATAATGCGTTTGCAGAGCGACTGGGGTATCCTACTGACTTCGGCTCGAATATTTTCTTTAAGTTGTGTCACAGTGCTCGGATTTGTTTTATAAACAACGGATTTTAAGTATCCCCATAAGAAAAAGTCACATGGGCTTAAATCTGGTGACCTAGGGGGCCACGGTACGGTACCGTTTCGGGATATGTTTTTTTTCTAGAAATAAATGCCGCACTGCATTTATGGACACATTAGCAGTGTGAGCTGTGGTCCCGTCCTGCTGGAACCATGTGTTTTGGTTGAAGGATGGACTATTCTGTAGTTTTACTCTGAAAAAGTCATTTAACATCTGGACATATCTCTCCGAATTCATAGTTATAGTTTGGCCACGTTGATTTTCAAAGAAATAAGGCTCTATGATTGCAGATGCAGACATGGCACACCAGACTGTTACTTTAGGCTTATGTAAAGGCTCTTGATGCATTTGTCTTGGGTTGTGGACATCCCAGTAACGGAAGTTCTGCTTATTCACATATCCTCCAATGTGAAACGAGCTTCGTCGCTAAAGAATATGTTGCCATCCGGGTAGCAGTACGAAATCTCAACAACATCACCTCCGCGTAAGTTTTTCTTAATTCAAATCAGAATCGTGTAAATCTTGAACAATTTGAATTTTATATGGATGGAACTTGAGCTTTTTTTGCATTATTACCTGTAAAGTTGATTTCGGAACTCCCAATATCGATGAACGTGTACGCAGTGATAAACGGGGATTTTCAACGACAGAAACCATAACACGCTCGACATTTTCATTCGTGGCTACCAATGGTATAGGTCATGGCCTGGGCCTATTTAATGTTGATCCTGTAGCTCTGAACCTTGCTGCCCATGACTTAATGAGGTTGATCGATGGTCCATCCCGTAATCGACGAATACTGTAACGATTATTAAATCGACGGCGTGCTACAGACAGCGAAAATCCACTCGAAATGTGCGCCTCGATGGCAAAAGCACGATGCTCTCCACTCCACTGTTTCATGGCTACTAAAACATCCTCACCGCTTGCGCTTCTAACGACGCCCCCCCCGCGCCCATCTTATGTGTTGCGTTCAGAAACTATGTTTGTTCAAACTTTGAAATCTGCCACTGGACATTCTGTATATGCGAAAGTAAGTTTTTTTGTTTGTTTAAACGTCTCGGTACTCATTGACTCAACCAATCTCCGAAATTTGGCATATATGTCATGGAGATAAACATAGCATTTTGTCCTGGAATAAAATCTATTTTTTTAATTAAGAAATTAGAAAGGGTCACGTATAAATGAAATCAATTATTCGCATATTTTTGATTTTATCAAGCGTAAGATAATGTTTACATTTTTGAGAATCCTAAATAATATGGACGATACCATCTTCCTACGAATTAAAACATTATGCAATTTACTGGTACAATTTAGATTATGGTGTAATAAGATAATATAATGTGATTAATGAGAAGACTTCAGTCTATTAGCCTTTAGATAAATGTCTAAAGTAAAAATGTTTTTGGTTATAAGTAAGTATGATAAAGTAACATCCAAATTGATGGAAAAGCGTTTTCTATTCGTCTAGATAGTGATACAAGACACATTAAGAACGCTTAATATGTATGATGGCTTCAAAGCTAAATATTACACAATATATACACCGTCTGCGCCAAGATTTCTCACGCTAAGCAATAACATTTTGAAATCCTATGGTAGAAAGCATAGTAGTACTAAACAATGTTAAGAAATATAATGTTTCTTTATACGAGAAAGCTCGTCGCTCTTTCGAAGGCGAGTTTGAATATAAGTTCTATTCTAAAGGGAAATTCACGAAAGTTTTGCACAATGCTCTTCGGCGAATATTGCCGTTCTCTGTTCTTCATTTTTCATAAATAATGAGACATAGCCGGCAAGAAGATCGACGGTCATTGGTCGAATTGATTTATGGTAAGCGTATTGTCCTCCGTTCGGGAAATTGGGATACAACGCAAGTACATTGAGTTATCGCTGCTTTATGTATTTTGTTCAATGCGAGCCTCAGTATAAATGTACTATCCAAACATATTTGTTGGGATAGTTCAGGGCGTTTTGCTAGATATTTTTCATTGCTATTGCTTAAAATATTGTAATCACTTAGAAGCTATCTTTATATATGAAGTAAAAGAACTTAGTACAGGCATCTTTTTAATAATTAAATTCATGTCAGACGAGATTTAGTCTGAAAATTAAAATTTGCTAAGTTAGCCATTTCGCGTTGGGCTTTGCGTGAAAATTGGAAATCATAAATAATGTAACACTTTATTTTTATTTCATCCAATATATTTAATTAGGTTCAATTAATCAAAATAAAACAATTTTGAAAGAAACGGATACAGAACAGGTATTTTCATGAGTACATTTGAGGTTCGTAAATAGAAATATACTCATTGCATTATGAATATCATTTAAATTAATGTTAATATGGACTATGAACAAAGGTAACAGTAAATTTGGAAATAAGATAAATACGATGTAGTTCATTTAAAACGTTATAAGACGGAAAGGTTTACCCTATACATATTTACATAGAAGCAGACATGTATATGGTCGTTTTTTATTCATTATTACCTCTGAATGCATATTAATTAAAATATTAACATCGAGCTTTAGAACTGTTTTCCTCTTTTTCAGTAAATGGGAAAACGGAAGTAAATTCTATCTTATTGACTGAAAGTCCTTTGATCTATTCGTTGAAAGGAAATACGATGTTATCTGAAATGTGATTTTGAGCTCAGTCGGGTGTAAGCAGGTAGACAATTTCTTTTTCATGAAAGTACCTTTATGTTATTCGATATATATCTATATATATATTTTTTTTTAAAATTTTTTTCTTTTTTTTTCTTTTTTTGTTGCTTTTGCGATATATACCCTCATATTTTTGAACTAATTATGTTTTAGTGCGGTTTAAAAAAAAATTATTTGGTATTTCGAAAATTTTCAGAGGGAAAAACAATTTTATGTAAAAAATCTGTCAAGTACGATAACTTGCAATAGAACCATTAAAGGTTCTATAGATTTCTATTAAATTATTTATATATATATTTATATTGTCTATTTTATATAATATATATTGACTAGTATGCCTTTCATAATGGAAATATATTGTAAATTTCTTTAAAAATATATGACCAAGGATGATCGCTCTGATTTACCATAAACTTTAAGTAAACATCAAAACTCCATTACAATTACAATAGTTACTCATTTTCACTATGTCACTTGAGATATCCTACTTAAAACTATGAATAAAAACATTTTTGAGATTCTCTCGTGGAATAAAAGATTGCTCTCAAAGCAACAAGTTCGGCATATGTATCAATGGTATATATTAAAGTACTTAAATAAATAATCTATAATAGGTTCTCTCTAAAAATTCCCGCTAAATTCTTTGAGTGCTAACCATTGAGAAGTACTTACGTTAAAATACTTTATCACTGTGCTAAATATCAAGTTCCTATACTGAACCGATTTTGGGAAAAAGAGTTTTGATGGATAGACGGACGGATATAGAGTGGTCTCACAAAAGTTCGGTTTCTTTCTTTGATGGTGCGGAATCATAAAAATCTTTAGAATTGATTTTTTTCTTCAATTGTATTTATGTCTTTCAATTTTGCTATTTGTCCTGTATCCTTTTTTTAGAAAGGACTCGATATATCGACTTGGTGTCAATGTCGGCATTCAGCGTATTAAGGAAATTAATTTCCTGTTATCTAAAACTTTCTAAACAAACTCGGTATTGATCGGACAGTCTATTGCGTTTTACATAGAAAGGGTAAAGTATCGACTAAAACTAAAATTTGCACGGACAAGATTTACACTCATTGAACGATTTATTGTTTAAAATAGCATACTTGTTATCGGCTACTTGTTTAATGGGAGTATCGGTGATCATATTAGACAGGTTTCGCGTTGTGTTCTATTAGTCGAGAAAAGAAAATTTGAATTTTGGTGTTACTTGGGTTATTGAGCCAAAATAATCGATTTTAAAGTAAATTTAAAACCGATTAGTCGGAAATAGGCACAGACCATGCCAATTTTCAACTCCAATTGTTAAAAATAATTACTTTTCAATAATGAATCTCGTTACTTTTTACTTTATTAATAATATGCCATCAAATAAATAAAAAAATACGCGTTACAAATTTAAAAATCCCGGGTACGATTTCCGACCGTCAAGCGGGCTGAAGTGGTGTTTTACAATCACAGAGATAAATACCACAAGCCATTGACGGGCAGCAGCATCACTGATACGAGAAACTACGCACTACGATCGGCAACACTCCAGCCCAGCGTGGCGATGATGAGCATTACCTTCAATTATAGGCGTATAGGCTCTCATGTTCAGCACTGGACTGAGAAATGCTGTTGATGACATATCTTTCCTTGTTCAATATTGCCTCAATATTAAATAAAATGTTTATTGAGAAGTAGAGATATGTTTTCATGATAAAGAAATTGTCAGCCTGCTAACATCCGACTGTAACATTTCAAATAATATTGTATTTGCTTGTAACAAATGAGTGAAAGGGTTTTCAGTCAATAAGGAGAAATTAATTTCCATTTTTTCCTTTTGCGGAACATTTTAAAAATGGAAGTTAAAATATTTAAATCCCTAAATTTCATTTTTCTATTGAAAACTTGCTCACATTTTCATTTGATTTCTTTTTAATTTGTATACTGGACCTGTGCTTATCAATTTCAAGGTATAGGTTTTTCTTGTTACTTTTTACTAGTGTTTAGAGTTTAATATCATCTTAATAATTTGATGCTTAAAAAACTCAATGTACTTTTATAGAGATACAATGTTAAATATTTACATTCATAATTTTAATGGAATGGTTCTATTAAAATTTAGCTCAAAACTTGTATTAACATTCTCCATATATATGACCCCATGCTTCGTGGAATTATTATCTTCTGTAAATAGCAGGGCGGTGCATCGAAAAGATTATGCTATAGTTTACATTTTATATCTAGGGTATATTTCGTTTTAATATATTTTTCTGTTTGGGGATAAATAGAGAGAAGAACGAACGGATGGTTCGGTGACATATATAGTATATATATATATATATATATATATATATATATATATATATATATACTTCATTCATTGGCTTAAAAAACTTTGAGTAAATAAATATTTTGATTAATGAACATTACTTTGAAGTCAAGAATTTTTAAACAAAAATTTTATCAAATTTGTTACAAGTGCCTCACATCTAAAGAAGTCATAAAGCGTTATTCAATAAGCTTCAGTAGTTTTAATTTTAATATAAAATATGTAAAATTTTCCATATTGACTCCATTTCCAAAATGAAGATAACATACTGAACAAAGATTGACACACGCGACATAAATTGGAATATTCCACAAACATCAAGCTGCACGTCACATAGCTCGAAAAGATTAAATTTCCCTTTCACTATTTACTTACGGTAGACGAGCAAGGGCCGAAGGCTTAACATAAAATATTTTATGACTTTTCTAAGAAATATTTTCACTATAAATTTGGTTTTATTGAGTTAGAAAAGCCACCCGCTTGATTTATTCAAACGAGAAAAGGTTTTCACATGGGATAGTTCGCCGTATGTTGCGTTTATTATTTTCTTAGAAAATGTTTGTCATTGAGACATCTGTGCCCGTAGCCTATGTTCGTGCTTTGCGATTTATATGAATGCCAAGATGGAAGGTTGTGGAGCTTTTAGCAGAGAAAGTGATAGAAGTTTAAGTTAAGTACGGTGTGGTCATGGTCCATGACACAGCAGATAATATGTCCTTGCGGCGAATACATATTATCTGCTTTAAAAATGTTTACCTAAATTACGTCATACGACACAATCCATAGATACAGTTAATGCAAAAGATAACAAAAGTATTTTTAATGTTAGACAGACGGAAGTCTTTTTTGTTTTAAAAATTTATTCGTTTATCAGTATTTTTTGTACCAAAGCAACGTAATACAGTAAGTTTATTAGCAGCAGATATTTAAGAAATTTGTATATTTTATAGAAAATAATACATTTAGAGGCGTTGCTTTATTTCTAAATTTTTTTGAAATATTTTTTGAAATTTTAAGCTTGATTGTGAGAGCCGATTTTTCGCAGAAAGTTGTCGATGGACGTTAAGGGAATGTTTTGAATTATATAAACTGAAACTTCTATCAGTTTTTATTCTACAAGGATCTGACGTAAGCGCCGAATATCTGATCCGAGAATACCTTGTGTTATTTTCCTAATTATAAAATTAGGAAAATTATGCCAGATGTGCTGGATATATATTATTTATACAGACAGTTAGGTTGTGTATACTATCTTATATTTTGCTTTTGATGAGAAAACATCCTTTATCCAAGCATAATTTATTTGGTTTCTAAAAATGTTCATTGCTAAAAAAGGAATCCTGTTTAGTGTTAAAAGCAGCAAAAGAAGAAACATTCTTTTCATTTCGAAAAATTTCCCATAAAATTCTGCTTTCACTACAATATTTCACATGAAAAGAAATTCACGACTCTTCTTTGCAACTATAAATGCATAGTATCAATAGGAAAAAAGTACTAACTGTTTAGTTAGTACTAAACAGTTAGTACTTTTGCAAAATATATAAGAATTTACTAAGTCTAGAAAAAGAATTAAAATAAAGTATTTCCGAACCCATTTATAAATAATGAACAGCAGAGTATCTATTAAAATGATGCTTTTGTTCAAATATCTAAAATGATATTGAAATTTTTAACCAGATTGGTATATAACCTCAAAATGTTTTGTGGAAAAATTTATCAATGACTTGGACTTGATATGTGGATTGGAGGAATATTTGTCGGTGCTGAAAATAATGTAAGTAATAGTGTTTATAATGTAGAAAGAATACGCCTCAATATATAATAAATAAACGATTGTATTTCATCGCACTTAAAGGAAGGCAGGTTCTATCAAAAACAGCTCGAGAAAATTTTAAAAAGTGGATGAAGTACTTTTACCTAATGTATACTTCAAACTTTGAACTCACTTTTCTCAAAATGTGATTTTTCAGGACAGGGTAATAACACCAGAGTAAATTAATTATCTGACTGTTTTCAGATTTGATACGTCGTTAAGTTGGTAATAATGGATGAAATTAATTACAATTTGATTATATTTTTAAGTTAATAGCAAAGATTTCAATTTTTTTTTCAAGAATTCCGAACATGTTTTAAACATCAAATTTAATTTTTTTTACAAAGATAAGTCGACAGATAATAGAATTATTTTGAAATCATTTTTGTTTTTTAAATTTTAGATGACCAGAACAAAAATTATTACGTGACCAAGCATTGATACAGTGGGCCCAGTTAAAATGCGGTATTATTTTTTCATATTCATTTACATTATTTTCGTTAATAAAACTTTAAGTTTATTTAAATAATATTCTATACATAATTTACCATTTTTGGTAAGAACTTATTGGTTGATTTATTTAAACTATTTGCAAAAAGCTTAAATTTTTAACTGTTTAACAGTAGAATGTCTTCTCAAATAACGTAAGATTAATATCCGAAAAATTCGATTACTTTTATGCATTTTAGTTTAGTGTAATTATGAGGTATTTATGGATTTATTTTATAGTTACAAGCGTCAATTTATGAAAATGAAAGAGGTTTTTGAATCTTTCTGGTGTAATACAAAAATTACCAATGAATCACCAAAACTATGTATGTGATTTTCGGAGTTCTAAGGATTCTGTTACACAATAATTACTATATTCGCGAATCCAAAGCGATCCACAAACCCCTTGTTGCAAATGAACAACTGCCCGGAGTACTTACCAGTTAGTAATTTCATCTGGAATTAAAAACTTTACAGAAGTGAAAATTATATCCATGCTGTTATTGACACTTTTCATAGTTTGCAGAATATCATTTAACAAAAATATTATTATTAAAATAATTTTTTTTCGTCTAAGTTTTACCCAAACTTACGGACTGCCTTAAACATACGATTAAAAATCCTCGAAATTTTAACAAAAACTGTTCTGAAATATAATAAATATTTCATAGTACCAGAATCAATAACGATGGTTGTTAATTGAGGCATCGTACCACGAGGATATTATTTCTTTCACTTAACAAATGTTATGGAGGGTTCGATTTAAAAAAAGTATATTTTTATTGTTAATATCTGAAAAAAATACTTAATTTACTTAAATTTTATAAACGAATTAATTTATGATATGATTTATGACTTTCAATAACAATAATATTAGTTAGCGTTCAATAGATTAAAAGTATGTGGGTTACATTTATATTAGATTAATATTGGGTTATTATTGATAAAAGCCCAAGAACGCAACTAATAAAATTAAGAATGTACAAACTGATTGATTTTATAGTTATACTTAAATAAACGCCCCATAAATTAACTTTATATAGGAACCATAACAAATATTCTCTTATAAAATGGCTTAAATTATACATTTTCGTCATGTTAAGAATATATTCTACGCTATTGCTAATAAAGTAACAACATGTGTATTAGCTAGCATTGTAACATACTACTATCGTAAATCCACTATATATTTCTTTATATGTCTACTCTAATAAACGAGAAAATATGATCTACAGCGTGCATTACTTATATTTAATGTTTGAAGTCATAACGTCTAAAGTATGTTTCGATAAAAATGAGTATGTGGATGATGTCGGCGAGCGGTTGGCAGGTTCGTCATGCGCGTGTTTCGATTAATGTGAAGAACAGATGTCGGTTAAGAGAGCTTATGAAGGTGAAGTCATATTCATACAATGTATCTAATAATAAACGTGTGAGATCATATGGAACGTGTAAGAGAATGAATGAAAAAGTTTGCTACCAAGACTCTTTCTATATAGTTGAATGTATTGCCATGCTACTAATCTTACTTTCAGCCTCGGCGGTAAGACCTGGGAAACAAAATGTTATTTAGTATTGCTTGTGTTTATTACGTTGAAAGATATATTAGAATATGTTGTGTACACGAATGAACATAATAAAACAGATGAAATGCCGTTTGATTTATTTATATTAGTGCAAGGTGTCTTCTTATCGTGGTAGTAAATCATTGTAAATGTTTGCTTGCTGCGTAGAGGTTCTTTTTTATACACTAAGAAGAAAATACTTACAATAATACTGTGAATGTGATTTTTATGTTATTTTATGGAAAAAGTTGGAAACATTTAATTTACAAGATACGCATGAAATTATACTGCCAATTAATAAACTAATCAATGTCTAAATAACAGCGCTGAAAATTAATTATTATGAAAATAATTTTAAGTAAACTTATATACTACAATTTGTACATTATGTAATATTAAATATATATATATATATATATATATATATATATATATATATATACATACACACTTTAATCTTCTAATTCTTCTTCTGTACATCTACATCTTACCCATACTGTTAAAATAGCTTTTTGAACCTTTTGTGGCAAATTTTATTTAAGTTTAATCTTTTCGATATTTGTATTTTCATTATAAGCAAATATATTTGATTCCTAGTGACATATATTGAACATTAGGAAATATCACTTAAAGATTACTAAATGAATTCTGAGGAAAATAGGTTTATAATTTGGGTTTGCATCTTCATCTATAGCATCTTCTGAAATTTAACAGAGTTGAACGAAGTGAAAGTACAACGTGGAGTTCGAGGATAGAAAATTCTATCCTTTTATTTTGTAAAAACAAGTATTACATGAAGGACTGGGGTGCAATTAAGTAAATATGTATATACCGATATCGTGAAAGACGATATTGTATTATACAAATTGTGGCAGAATATTATCGACAATAAAATTTCAAAAGAACAGCAGAATTAAACGGCGGTAACAGACACGTTAAGACACTTACTTGAAGGTTTTCAATTTAGTGATGATTTAAAGTAACAGTAACTAAGTCGATGTATCATTTTTTTTATAAATTTGGTGTGTGTTTTGGGTATTTTGGGTATTTAGTTTATCAATCGAAATTAATACTGAATATATTTCATTGCTCTTTCTATCGCGCTCGTATGCAGCGGACTTTGATGTACGTAAGCTAGGATAACATAAAGTTTTCACATTTGTAATACATTTCAAATAATAAAAAAATAATTCTTCACCTTTCTAATGTAATACTCATCTTTTAAATTATGTACGGTTTGTTGTATGTAGCGGAGCGATATTTCCATTTATCACACGTTTATATGATATGTTCAGTCTTATACAGAATGTAATTCACGGTTGTCAAATAAGTACAAAAAGAAAATAATGTTTCTATATTTAGAGACTAATTTATGATATACATTTTATGGTTTAAATGATGTAATAAAAACTCTTAAAATATTATTTTGGACTTATCCATAATCACCAACATTTTAGCATAAAATGTTCTCATAATATATGTGTCGCACACAGATATATATATATATATATATATATATATATATATATATATATATATATATATATATGTATATATGTAATATTAGTAGAAATTATTTGAGTAAACTTCATGTCACTCAAAAGCCATTCATTGTACCTAATTTCATAATTTTTTTCTATTTTTTTTGTCTTTTTATTATATTAATTTTTATTGATGAAAATGTGTAAGATTCTGAAATCAAAATAGAACGAATTAAAATATTATTTTACACTTACGTAGTAGAAAATAATGCGTAAAAATTCTTATATTATGTATACATGAACTACTGCGAAAATGAGATTTTCGAATTTGATTTTCGAAGTAGTCCTGTTGGTAAACTTTATGTCTCGAAACCTAATTCTACGAGTATTATTTTGAACTGCTTTTACATTTTTGAAAGCGGGTTAATTCATTGTTCATGTGGTAAACATTTAATGGATCGAGTATTTTCTTGAACCGCTTTCACATTTTTCAAGCCGTTTAAGTCATTGTTCATTTTGTAAACATTTGATGGATTTGGATTTTTGTCTGTTCCGATGGTGGTCCTCATGGTTTTACAACTGGATCTGGCACAAATGTCAATTAAAGGGATAGAACTAGTCTGCTTCTAAGCGTAGCAGCACACAATACCATTTCGTTTAATCACTTTTCATTTTAATTATTTACAAAATAAGACGCTGTACTCGTATGTGTAACTCTGAAAGAGTATCATAAGATCAATTTAGAAAAGAACGTATATTGCACGTATAACAAGTGTATAAGCAGAGTACGGATATTACACATATGCATCAGAACGTCATTATTTATTAACGATATTTCCGAAAGAGGGGTAGCAAACAATCAAAGACGTCACGTCACTTTCAAAATTCATTATCGTCGTTCGACGTGAATCCGTTTAATTTATCACAGCAAGGGCCGGCGTATTAATTGCTCCCTGGGAATAGAAGTTGAGATTTAATTAAATTGACGTAAACTGTTAAATTTATCGAAACGGAAACGTTACTCGTGATCTCCCCTTTTCCTGTGTTGTCTATGACATTTATTTCTTTTCAACATTTACTTTAATGTATAATTGATAACAATTATACAAAAATATATATTTCTATATATTGGGACGGGTTTGAAACATTTAGTAATTAATATATTATGGCAAGAAACAATGTAAAATTTTATATTAAAAGTTTACTAAATTACCTTAAAAGTAATAATAATCGTTATACATATTCAGTGGACATATTCAGTAACATTGGTTATTTTTAGAGGTATCATAACTTCTATTGTTAAATAAGCGTATTTCAACAATATACCCTTTGATTGTACATGGTATCCTTAAATATGTATAACATTACATTGTTATTCAGAAAAAAAGATGTTTCTCTATTTTCGTGTTGATTTGTTCAATTTTGCATTTTAAAAACAGCACCTGAAAACTAAAACGAGTTCTATAAGTACACTTTCAGTTTTTCGCACCAATGTTAAGTCGTTTTTCAATGTCGCTAATACCAGTAGTTTAAAACAAAATTCTTCTTACTTTCTTTATGAGTGGCGTTTTTTAATTAATTACGGAAAATCGTCTGAATAGTTGAGTTTTTATGATACTCAATATAAAATTGTTAAGGGAAATATTAAAAAATTGTGTTTTATAACATGTTTAACTGAGTAATCATAATTCTTTATTAATGCAGCAACTAATCCGAATTATCTTTTTAATGTACTCTAATTTATATATAACTATTTACCGCTATTATAGGGACTTGTGAGACTTCTTTTCAGATACTAGTAATGTTTTATTTTATTCAACTTAACTTTGTTGTCACCGTGATGTGTTGGGTGTATCACAAGGCGTACGGCCTTTGTCGGCTCGGCGCATCGCGGGAACCTGAGTTCGTTTTCCGGCACCTCATCGAGCGGGATTGGACTGGTTTTCTGGTTGGTTGTAAGAGACTGCTTTCGTAGTAATAGGTCCGCCATATATATTAATTGTATACGTCAAAGTACTTAAATAAATAAATAAGCTTTATGCTATCGAGTGAAAAAGTCCTGCATCTCCTGAAACCTTTTCCTTTGTGCCCTTGCCCTTTCTTGTATTTCCCATCCCAAATCATGTCAATATTTTGTTTTCTTTTTTAATTTACTTTTGCATTTTTTTTCTCTAATGTGTTATGAAGAATTTTCATTGTAAAATCTCTTACAGTCTACCAACTAAATTTCAATACAAATTGTTATGGTTGGCTGGAAGAGATAGCTCATGTAGCAATAAGTCCGCCATATATACTATACATAAAAGTTAATAAATAAATAGATCATGAAATATATTGTGCATATATAACGGAGTGCATTAATTAGTTGCATGAAGGCGGTCAACCGGAGAAACCACAGTGTTGGCTAATAAGTAATGACTCACTTTTAATAAATACTTCTTTGACCAGCTCGTTGAGCTACAGCTACACTCGAAGCGACCACATGCGAGTTAGCACGTACATTGGCCTGTGCTCATGGGACAATAAAGAATTGGCTTTACCCGATTAACTATCGGCGATTGCTTGCAATATGGGTACCAATTAATTTATATCGACTGGGTTGTCGGGTCGGTTGATCAATCAGTTACTGCTGAACTATTTTCTTAAGTGAAGGCTCACGGGCAGAAATTGTTTCTATTGGATGTACGCCAGACAACGGACCAGACGGGAGTGCGCCATATATGGTACAATATAAACTTCTAAGTAAGAAAAAGACGATCACCCTCGACTTGTATCTCGAACAGATTCAGAAGTCTGCTGCTAGTATTCACAAAATAGGAGAAGAATGCCGGAATGCACTTGCTATATGACGATGCTCAGCTGCTATTGAATAATTATGTATTGATCAATCTATATATATAAAAATCAATGCCACTTTTCGTTGTAATTTTATAACTCAAGAACGGGCTCACCTATCCAAACCAAATTTTGAGGCTTTGTTCGGAATATTTAGTAGAAGTTTTATGTGGTAAGTTTGCACAAAATCAGTAGAGTGCTTCTTCATTTATCACATTTTTTGTAACAACCGAATTCAATAAATGGCGGATCGTTTTGTAAATGGGGATTTTGCTGTCAAATTGAACCTTTTTTCAGATGGCGATTGTGCTGTCAAATTGAAACTTTTTTCAGTGTTGACAGTAAAAACATGTTGTTATGTCATTCATGCGGTCATTTCATTTTGGACGTGGTTCGATTAAAGCAAATTGTCAGCGATAATTATTGCTTTGTGTTTATATTTGTTGGTTCAAATGCACTATGAATTAAATTGTCAAACGCATTTACATAAACGGTAAGTTTTGAACTGTTGAAGTGAATTACATGTATGCATGTGTGTTTTTTTATTTGAAAAAAACATATTGTGTACCACTATTAATGTAGTAATTATTTTTTTAATTTGATTTATTCTTTTTTAATTGAAGGAAAAATGCCACGAGCAAGACGAGCAAATATAGGTCGCCGAACGCGTAATGCAAATGATGTGGCATTACTAAGACGATCACAGACTGCAGATGAACGCGCACAAGCTAATGCATCGCAGCGTGAACGTAATGCACGAAATAGATCTGTTGACCCTGTACCTATATTGAATCTTGCAAGGCGATCACGAATACGTCGTGCTGTTTTGGCTGAAATGATGCGTGCTGCTTTTAATTACAACAGTCAGATTGAATATAGTGTGTACGGATACATTGGAATGATGGACGTAATATGTCAATATTGTGCTGCGGCTAACTTTCCAGGTGAAACGCCCGGCATGTGTTGTGCTCCTGGCAAAGTGAGATTGCCAGCATTAGAAACTCCACCCGAACCATTGTATTCATTAATTTTTGGGACATCTCAAGTCGAAGCACTTTTTGAGTCATATTCAACAATACAATTCGGCATTTCAAATGACTTCTTTTGGTGCTACTAAAATTATTAGAGATAATTTTATGCCGACGTTTAAGGTAAATACTTCAACAGGATTGTTCCATGTTTATATCAATCTGAATCATAAAGTATTCGATAGTTTCTATACAAAATCTACCTAAAATTATGATAAAAATGATAAAAATTATGATACAACATCTACCTAAAATTGTATACATGTTACAGATTCAGGGCCAGATTTATCATCAAGCTGGTTCGTTATTGCCATACCCCGACGCTGATCATAAATTTTTGCAAATTTATTTTATTAGTGATGAAAATCGTGAATTGGATCAACGTTGTGCAATTGTTTTAAATAAAAGACCAGAAATTATTCGTGAGCTACAAAGGTTTTTCCATCAGCATAACGCATTAGTTCAATTGTTCAAAATTTCTCTCGATCATATGCCATCTGATAATCACAAAATCGTAATAAGGGATAGAACGCCTTTTGGAGAGAATGAAAGGCGATTCAATGCACCGACAATTGATGAGGTTGCAATTGTAATTCTTGGTGATCAGTTTAAATCCCGTGATATTGTACTTCATCGCAGAAATGAGCAATTGCAAAGTGTTTCGGAACTTCATCGTAGTTACGATGCATTACAATACCCAATATTGCATTGGAAAGGTGACGATGGCTACCATATCAATATACCAATGATTGATCCACGAACCGTTAAATAATTGACCTATTTTAGTGTGTTGACATTTCATCATTTGTATAAATTTCTGAAGTCACATTTTGCACTTATTTTCAGGTCTACATGTACAGAAAAAAATTAGTGCCATGAATTTTTATTCGTATCGATTGATGGTTCGTCCACAAGAACAAAATTATATCTTGAAATGTTGTAAACTATATCATCAGTACATCGTTGATATGTATGCCAAAATAGAAACTGAACGTCTTAATTTTATTCGTTTCAACCAAGCAAAATTAAGATCCGAAGAATATATTCATTTGCAAGATGCGATAGCGAATGACGCTAATGTTAATGACATCGGACGTTTAACTTTATTGCCATCTTCGTAGATTGGTAGCCCACGGAATATGAACGAATATGCACAAGACGCAATGTCTTATGTACGAAAATACGGTCGACGGGATCTGTTCATTACATTTACATGTAATCCGCAGTGGGATGACATCAAAAACAATTTATTTGAAGGAAAGTCGACAACTGATCATCATGACATTACAGCACGTGTTTTTCGGCCAAAATTGAAAGCACTTATGGATTTAATTGTGAAATTATGTGTATTTGGAGAGGTGCGTTGCCATATGTACTCCATCGAATGGCAAAAAAGGGGATTGCCGCATGCACATATATTAATTTGGCTGGTACATAAAATAACTCCGGATCAAATCGATAACGTTATATCAGCTGAAATTCCTAATCAAACTGTTGATCCTGAGTTATTTCAAGTTGTGGTGAAAAACATGATGCGTGGTCCGTGCGGTGAACTAAATATGAATTCGCCATGTATGACTGATGAAAAGTGTTCGAAACGATACCCAAGGCAATTGACTTCAGACACAATAACGGGCAATGACGGATATCCGTTGTATCGACGTATATCACCCAATGATAATGGCAAAACGGCAACCATTAGAATGCGTAACGAGGACGTTGAAGTTGATAATCGTTGGGTGGTTCCGTATTGTCCATTATTATCAAAAATATTCAATGCTCATATAAATGTGGAGTATTGTAATTCAGTTAAATCCATTAAATATATTTGCAAGTATGTAAATAAAGGGAGCGGTATGGCTGTTTTCGGTGTTGCTGGTGATAATAGAAATGATGAAATTACTCAGTATCAAATGGGGCGCTATATTAGTAGTAATGAAGCTGTCTGGAGGATTATGTCGTTTCCAATGCACGAAAGACATCCTGTGGTTGTTCACTTGGCTGTGCATCTTGAGAATGGCCAACGTGTTTATTTTAATTTAGCAAATGTATTGGAAAGAGCAGCACAACCACCAGCGACTACGTTGACAGCTTTTTTCAAATTATGCGAAACTGATACTTTTGCGATAAATTTGTTATATTCTGAAGTGCCTCAGTATTACACATGGAATGTGTCTTCGAAAAAATTTCAAAGACGTAAACAAGGAATAGCAGTCCATGGGCATCCTGGCATTTTCCAAACAGATGCAATTGGGAGAATATATACAGTACATCCAAACAATGCTGAGTGTTTTTATTTGAGATTGTTATGTCAACGGCCCAAATCGTCAATGGCCCAAAATCATTTCAAGAATTGAGAACAGTCAACGGCCATTTGTGTCAAACATATCGTGAAGCATGTCAACTCTTGCATTTGTTGGAGGATGATGCATATTGGGATTCAACACTTCAAGATGCATCTACTTCAGCTCATCCACAACAAATACGAATGCTATTTGCCATTATATTATCAACATGTATACCATCAAATCCACTTGAATTATGGAACAAATATAAACATTATATGGTAGAAGATATTTTAATTCGTATGTGTCATCATGCACGAAATCCTGATTTGTTGATTACCTTGGAAATGTACAACGAAGCTTTGATAATAATTAAATATATGTGTCTAACAATTGTAAATAAAGTATTAGTACAATTGGGTATGACCGCACCAAATCGTGAGATGCATGCTTTGTTTGATCGTGAATTGCAACGTGAGCAGGAATTCAATTCTAATGATTGGCGTTTATTTGTACAATTGAATATAACCAAAATGAATATTCAGCAAAAACATGTATATGACACAATCATGCATGCTGTTTCCAATAATGCAGGTGGATTATATTTCTTGGATGCATCTGGTGGTACAAGCAAAACGTTCGTTATATCATTGATTTTAGCGACTATTTGATCCGAACAGAAAATTGCATTGGCACTTGCATCTTCGGGAATTGCTGCTACATTATTAGAAGGTGGTCGGACCGCACACTCTGCATTAAAATTGCCATTGAATGTACAGGCGATTGAAACTCCAACTTGCAATATTTCGAGGAATTCTGCTATGGCAAAAGTTCTGCGATTAACGTCAATTATTTTATGGGATATGTGTACAATGACGAATAAAAAATCAATAGAAGCATTTAATCGAACAATGCAAGATTTACGTGGTAATCAACAGCTTTTTGGTGGTGCTTTGATATTACTGTCAGGGGATTTTCGAAAAACATTGCCTGTAATTCCTCGATCAACTCCTGCTGATGAAATAAATGCCTGTTTGAAGTCATCAGTTCTTTGGAGATATGTACAAAAATTGACACTGAACATTGATATGTGTATTCACCTACAAAATGATCCAGCTGCCCATGAGTTCTGTTTTAATTGTTAGAAATTGGTGATGGCAAAATACAAATCGACAGTACCACCGGATTGATCACTGTACCGAACAATTTTTGTACAATTGCGCAATCGATAGATGAATTGATTGAATGTGTTTTTCCGAATATTCTTCAGAATTACAGAAGTCATGATTGGTTGAGAGAATGCGCCATTTTAGCACCGAAGAACATTCATATCAATGCCATTAATTTTCAAATTCAAGCGAAACTGCCAGGTGTAGTCACGACATATAAATCACTGGACAGTGTTATGAATCAAGATGAGGCAATAAATTATGCAACTGAATTTTTAAATTCATTGGAACCGGCTGGTATGCCACCGCATTGCTTGAATCTGAAAGTTGGTTCTTTGATTATATTATTGCGAAATATTAATTCACCAAAACTGTGTAATGGCACCAGATTGGCAGTGAAAAAGTTATTGCCAAATTTGATTGGAGCTACGATCTTAACTACTAAATCAAAAGGAGAAGTTTGTTTGATACCGCGTATTCCTATGATTCCAACTGATATGCCATTTGAATTTAAACGATTACAATATCCTGTGCGTTTATCATTTGCGATGTCCATCAACAAGGCCCAAGGGCAAACACTTAACGTTTGTGGTGTGAATTTGGAGGAATCATGTTTTTCACATGGCCAACTTTATGTTGCCTGTTCCAGAGTCGGTACCCCCAGCCGTTTGTTTATTCATGCTCAAAATGGAAAAACAAAAAATATTGTTTATCCTAATGTTTTGGATTAAGTTTTAAAATAGCTAGTAATTAATAAAATATTTTTTTGTTTGAATAAATGAATTTGATGTTCCAATTATTTTTTTTAATATTTCACTTTATACGCAGCGAAGCACGTACCGGGCCGCTAGTAAAATATAGTTTGTTATAGCAGGATGTAAAACGATATGAAACAACATACCGATGGACTGTTTATGTAGTTATCAAGTAATTTTATGAGTTCAGTAAATTTGTTCTCCTATTTCATTTTTAAAATGTTTATTGGTTTTTTTTTTTAAATCACATTACATCACAGGTATTTAACAAATATTTAGAAAACTTATTCTTAAATACATCGTTACTACCATAGACAAAACTAACAAGAATCAAAATGATATGTAAAATATAAAATATAAGTACTAAAAGTTTTACAACAAAGTGTCATTCCAAAACAATTTAAAAATATTCGGGCAAAATATGTTTATATGAAAAAGATAAGTAAAATAAACGGCTAGAAATTAGTGTCAACTAAAGAAATGGTTGCAACATAATTTTCTGTGATATTAATTATTAATAATATTAATTTTACAAACTAATACAAATTTAATATATTGTAAGGAAATTTGAATTTATATACATTAAATATTAAAAATAAAGTAAACGAGGCAATTCTAAATTCAATTATAAACGCGGAATTAGGTATGAGTTTATTTTGGTCTACTCGTAGGTGGAAAGCATAGTATTTGACGAATTTTCGACGAAACTTTTGTTTTGTTGTAAGCGAGTTTGCACCGAATAAGGTTTCTTGGACGAAATTTTTAACGTTAAATTAAGTTGTATCATTAAATTATATAATGAAGTAGATGCTTGTATAATACTAAGTATGTTTATTAAAATTTTTGTTTAAAATTTGTATAACAATCGTTGTTTAATTTTATGTGGCGTAAAAGTTCATGATGTGATGTAGACGTGATGGCATGGGTTAGTCGAAAAATAGTTTAAGGAAATTATTTTTAATTTAATACCCGTATTAGTTTGTACGACTAAATAAAATATTTAATTGACGTGAAAAAGTAAAAATAAATTATTTGGTATTTAGTTAAATTCAAATAGCCTCTGTCAATCCATAGGGGATTAGGTAAACTTATACAACGTCACAAAACTAATAATAAGACTTTATTTAGTTTTAGTTTCTTCCAGCACTAACTTGTTTTTATTGAATTATAAAAAATAATTTCTGATCCAAAAATAACCATTAATAACAGATATTAATGCTTCATGCATTATATCTCTTTGTTAAAAATAGGAGCACATATCTAAATCAATTGAAAATTGCATGTTCATATTGATAGACATAAAGACTCGTATTAATGACCCTTATAGCGTCCTGAATATATGTTTTTTAGCTAATTATTCAAAAGAGCATAGCATAAGGTCAGAAATTGCCTTTTGGAATTCAATAAAATAATAGTTAAGGTATAAATAAATTCATATCTATTTGTGTAAGAAAGCCATTCAAAAACATTCATGCAGACTAACAGAAAACCGTTTTCATTGTCTCACGTCGTCGACGAATATCTAGCGAAGACCCGCGCGAAAGTTTTGCAAACAACCGGCGGTCGCTCGAGTCGGGCGACGCGTCGGTCGCGCCCACATCGATCAGCGGCCGCACGCGAGGCCAGGGCTGGGTCGTTAATAAATAATCGCCGCCAGCCGCCAGACCGCCGACGCACTCGGGCTAGTGTTACTCGAGATGAATGGATAGAGGAAATTGTCTTGACGCGCTTCGTGAGCGAACTAATGATACGATAGGCCTGCGTTTCACGTGATTGTATAAAGAAATGCCGGAATGTCTAAATGGTTTGTAGGGGAGGTATGAAGTATACAGGCAATACATATTGTTATTAGTGGAAGGTAACTTAATCACTTATGATCGATTATAACATATATTTTATCGGTATATTTTGTTAGAACACATATGCTCTATCACTGGGCAACGAAAAGTTGCGTGTTGAAAGTATTTGCTAGATTCTAAGTAAATTGGGAGCTTCCTTTATTAGTCAAAAGCTTATAGTTTTATGCAGAATAATCGAAAGCACTATAGAAATTCGTTATTTTCTTTTAGTTGAGCGTGCTTAAAAGTTTATTTTAGAGTTTATGTATGTATTTAACGAATTATTATTTTCTTTTTAATTTAAATATTTATATATATATATACATATATATATATAACCGACATACCACTGACACCCTTTTCACAAAATCTACTAATTATTAAACCTATTAATCAAACCATTAATTAGATATTGGTTAAGAAGGATTTTTTTTAATTCAATCCCTAAAGGTGCGAAACGAAGAATGAAAGTTTGTACCGGAAGTTTTTTAATGTAAAAGTTACTGACTTGTAAATTCATATCTAGACTCCCCTTATCTTGATTTATCCCTCAGTTGTTTGAAAAAGGGGATGGTAAAATGTTTTTTTTCTATTGGTTCATAAAGTTTGTTATCGCATTCACACTTAGACATATTATTTACACAATCTCATATAACAAGATCATCATATTAATCAATAAGAAATGGTCTCCATCCCCCGAATTGCTGACCTCTCCAGAATATCGTTTTGAGTTCAAGCGTTTGAAATTGTCTCTAAAAGTTTGCTACGTTATGAATATAAATAAAACACATAAAGAAAATTTGAAATTTTGTTTATGTGCATATTTGAAGAGTGACTGTTCTTCCGTGGTAAATTATACGTAACCCGTTCCAGAATTAGTTTAGTTTGGTCGCACTCCAGCTAAAGAGAACAACTAGAAATGTTATATACAGGCAGGTCCTAAAAGATTATATCTTGAAGACTGGGGAAGACCGAAATACAAATAATGTATTTCTAATCGGATGAAGTCGCGAGTAGCAGTAAGTTTTTTATACATATTTAATGCACCAAGTACTAAATACTTCTTAGCATAACTTCAACATTATATTAAAAGCATTTAAATAGTAATTCGAGAATCGATTTTGTGAAAGAAACGGAAAATTTGTTATGTACACATACAAACTATATGGGTATATGGTTACTTGATTAGTGAAAGACATTGTTCTTGGATCGGACGTATTATTATAATAAAGATATAAAACAAAAAACCAACAAATAATTTTTATTAAAAATGTGACAGATTTGCATTGATTGGTGCGACGGGTATTTTAACTGAATTGATTAATGATATTAATATTCACTCTCTACCGTAACCTTGTGACGTAAATTGGTGTAAGTAATAAAAAGTTGGTAGCAATTAAATTTATGGTTCAAAAATTTGGATTTAGGTTTTAATGATATCTCATGTTGGTATTTTTACGTATAATATAAAACATTTCTAATATATCGAAAAAAAACCGCAATTTAAATGTTTATAAATGGATAAAACATTATAAATAGGTCAATGATTCGATGTAAACTAAGTTATGCCAGTTAACAATAAAAATGAAAAAAATGAATAAGTATATTATAACGCACCTAATTTTCTTCTCTCAGACGTTTCATTACAAGGAAAAACAGAATATACAAGGGGCTTCTCGATGTTATGAATTTTCACAGCGTGCTTGAGTTTATCCGAGGCGTATTCTCTTATTGTTAAATTTGCGTGCGCGGGAAGAAACTGGGTTGTGTTGAGATGTATATGTTAATTTAAATGTCGGATATTTTTATTTATTAACATCGGACGAATATTCTTTTTACCTCTTTGTCATAGTGCTTTAATGTGTGTGAGGTGTTACAACAAAGTGCTGTAATATTTAGCTGCTGTCAAACAATTAATATAAACGGACTTTCTCTGTATTATAATGACGTAATTATCATATTTTGATGAAGATAAGAATGCTAATTTTGATATTATACAATTGCAAAAATGTGTTACACGTGGTAGAAACCTCACTCGAAAAAAGTCTTTATTTTGGTTTTGTTACCATCGAATTATTTACTTTAGTTTTCAATGTCATTTTCCACAGTTGTATATTTATGAGTTTTAGGTAGAAAAACTGTGCTTCGTTTGTTAAGATATACAAGGATTCCATGTACTTTCAAGGTTCTGTACCAAAAGAGTCAGCAGGGAAAAGTATTGCTGTGTCGATATCGGTTGTCCATCTAGAAGGTTTTATCCGTCACAGGGTTTTAATAAGTCAAAGTAATAAGTTTTAATAGGTCAGAATAATTTATGTTCACATGTTATTTATTTTATGTAATTTTTTGGAGCAAAATAAAAATCATGTTTTAATTATGTTCATTGCTTTCAAAGGAGCTCAGTGGAAGTCCATATTTGCAAAAAAATTTTAATAACATTTTTTTTCACCAATTTTCTTTATTTAAACAATAAATGTTAAGACCATATTCAACTGTAATAACTTGTAATTTATGGGTAAATCTCGCACTTAAAAAGTAAATATGACTTTAAACAGCAAAGGTGTGGAACCAACGTACCGCGCGCATTTGGCTGTTTTTTTTATTTATTGAACTATTGCACTCAGGATATCAGTTCTACTTGAACATTGTAGTTCAAAGTAATTCAGAGTTATATAAAATATAATAATGGACAGTAGAAAATTATCTGGGCATATTCTCTCGGATCATATGGATTTTTTCTAAACTATATTGCAAATAAGAAAATAAAAGTGCAGTTAAAAGCATTTCAGCATACTTACAGTATATACTATGATGATATTTACTTGTATATTTGTTCTGTAACTTTACTTACTCATTTGTCAAAAGTAAAACCGCCTTATTGTTAGAAACTTTAATTTCAGCGAGCGAGTAGCTTTGAGGTACGTGCTTATGACTTGAAAACACTTTTCTCTACGCGGTCGTTACTTTCCTCCCGCCAGTGATGACCCTACGTAATGCATTTTGGCCTCGCGACCGGCACATCTGGCTTGACGGGCGCAAAATTACATTCGCAGCAGCCATTCGTGAATTCTAACGGCGCTTTGTCTCTCCGCTACAGTAGCAGTTTTAATGTCCTTTTGTGTTTTCACTCTACACTATGATGCTGATTAATGGCATGTTTCTGTTGTGCAAATGCACTGTATATTGTTTTAAGTTTAAAATTCGAAATTTATTTGCTTGTCTAGATAATGTTTCTATGAGGTAAATATTACTTTAGTATAACTCAAGAATATTTAATTATGTTTAATGTATCATAGCTTAATATATGTCAAAAGTTCTCTTGATATCATATGAAGTTTGAATATTCCAATTTATCTATTTTACAAACCTATATATGTTGTTTATTGAAATTTAATTTCAATTTATTGTTGACAAGTAAGTTAGAACTGAAATTTCATTTTAATTTATTGTTGACAACTACATTTAGTAACCTAGATTCGAATTAAAGCCAAGATCCGATTTCATTCAAATTTTACCTAACTTTATGAAAAATGTCTAACTTTTTATTTATTACTCAACTAATCAACAATGCATCGCTATGACATTTTAGCAAATATAAATAATTCGTTTAGCGGAGTACCCGCAGTTCCGCTCGCGTCCTGTTCGGAATACTTATGCTATATAAAATGTGTTTGGATGCTTGTTACACAGGCTAAAACTTTGGCAGATTTTCATAAAAAATGGCATACATATAGTTCACTATGACATATAGGTTTTATTAATATAAATTGCGTAATTCCTGTAGGATGAGTGTAATTCTTATTTTCTACTAAATATTATTAATATTGCATTTCAAGCTGTTAATAAATGATGTAACATCTAAAATAAATCCTATGCCCATGTTGCCTATGCAACATGTAAATTATATCCTAAGCCTTAATAAAAATATACGTAGAGAAAGCCGCGGACAAAGCTAGTTTTCTATAAATCGAATGTTATATAGCTTGCCGTTAAAACAGTTGATGGCATAAAAAAAAGAAATAATGTATCAGAATGAATAAAACATGATTGATCAGTTCCAAAAAGAAGAACAATATATATATATATATATATATATATATATATATATATATATATATATATGTATATATATGCGAAATATATATATATATATATATATATATATATATATATATATAAGAAGCAGCATGCTTTTGGTATACACTTGGATGTTGGAATAAAGAAGCAACTTTCAACTTTAAGACTTTTCTGTCTCACTCAGTTGGTACGTTTCCACGACCTATTCAATAACTTTTATTCGATTTTCATCCAGGTTTTTCTGTAATTTATAAGTTTCCTTTTTTTATTTCTTTCATTACACTGATGCTTCGTCAATCACTCAATGCTCATGTATTCGGGAAGGCAACCATCTTCATCGTGTCTTTACAATCAAATAATCTTCTATTTCGTGTTCTCATCGAATATTTTCATCTTTAGAGTTTACTTGAAACCATTCAATTCTTTTTTATTTTTCTACGTATTCGGGTCTTAATTATTCTCGGTATAATTTTGTGGGGAAAACAGAAGGATCCACGAGACTTGTATCTTAATAAAGGAATGGGAACGTGTAAAAGTGTAAAGAAAAAAAAGTGAAAATAAAATCAGCCAACCGGAAAGACGAATTTTTATACTTTTTGATTACTTTTATTGATCATGTAAAAAAAAACAATAATGGAAATCCGTGTAAAAGAAGCAAATATTATTTATTTAAGTAATCTAAAAATCCTTTCTTCAATTTGCATTTTGAGTTACGAAAAAAGTGAAACATTTAAAGTTATAAGTGAAACACAGTGCACATAATTAATTGTAAATTAAATTTTCTTATGTAAATAATACAGTGTCATGTTATAGTAGAAACGATCCATTTAAACAAGGTAATCTACATAATAGGTATTAATATTTAGTTGAGATGGCGTACCTACCAAAATCATGTGAAAAAAAATTAATTAATCAAACAGCGATATTTTTGGTAATGAATGCACTATAGTCAAATATATTGTTTCTCAAATAAATATTTGTCAAATAAAATAATGTGTTATTGAAATGCCGTAAGTACCATGGACGTATAGTTTAGGTAGTTTTTCTTTTTTCCGATAAGCAATAAAAAAGTGATCGAAAAAGTGTTGTAAATAAGAGCTATAGTTGCAGTTCTTTTAAACGATGTATCATTTGTTTACTTTGGTTCTAAGGTTAATTTCTAGAGAAGTTGTTGCGTTTTAACGTAGAAAAATCAGGTTGATCTCAAAATGAAATACACATTTATCTCGAAAGGATAATGTCTAGAGTCTAAAGGGTAAGCGGTTGTTCATGAGATATTTTTATGTATTAGTAAAAACAGCCTATGTCTCGGGTTTATCATTTGATAGTTGCTATGTAGATAGTTAATTATAAATACAGTTTGTGCCTCTGGTGCTAAGTGTTCGATGGAACGTCACAAAACCTTGTAAATTTCATATTTGATTGAAATGTATTTAGTGCTTTGTCAGCGTCTGAATATAGGAGCTTCCTCATTTGCATTAAGTAGTGGAGACACTTCAACTGCTGCTCTCGAAAGGTCAGCTGCGGCTCTATGGTGCTTCACGCGTTAGACCCGTTGGTCCATATGTATAGCTGTGCTTTTCTACTTACTCTCAATATCATATCGTATAATTTAACTTACTAAATCTAGATAGTCGGAGACATTTTGCGAAATGTTCAGGGATGCTTTCAATAAACTCAATATAAAGCATTGTTAGGGTTATATTAAATTTGCTTCGGGATTTTAGGGCTCCGTAAAGAGGTGTAAATACGTTGTAAACGCGTCATCTGCTTCGTGCGTTCGTCTGCTTCTCCATTCGTCTGTTACGGTTTCATAGTTTCAACAGTTTTAGCCCTATGAAAATGAAATTTTTAAACCATATATTTTTAGTAGACATATCAATTACTATTTCAACTAAAACATTACTTGTTTTGGTGTCATTATCCACAAAGGTATTGTGTATATTATTTAATTGATCTCCTCAAAATTTTAACCCGGGGTTTGAAAAATCTGAAGAAGCCCCGGCATTTCATTGGAATTTTTATTAAAAATTTTTAGAGATACAGTTGGCTATGAAAACGTACTATATGCGTGTTTCGACATGAATTTAATCGATTTTTATCAGAAATATCAATATGACACGTAAAATTATTCTCAAAAATGCTTTTATGGTAAATCAATTACATATTTCAGAAGTGTTGCTTGATAGAATACGATGTCAATGTTTTTTGTTTTCATTGCATTCTAAATGATTGCAATATTTATAATTAGTATAAAATATAAATTTTACTCGTGTCATCATCACTCACTCCATTTAACACTGACGTCACTAATGTTCTATATTATATGCCAATATGTTGAAGCATTACTTAAACAAGTATCTTCATGTTATAGTCATTTCAAATATTTATGAATTTCATGTCAGTGTTCCACCTTTGTTGATTGATGGTTTTGTTCGTGAATCCTGTAAAAAATATGAACTTTTTTCAGGTGGTTGTATTTTTCTTGTTAAAGATACTTTAATTATTTTTACATGTACACGAGACTCAATTATTCCAATGGTATATCCTTTCGATGGTGAAGCGTCTCTAAGGACTATTTTAAAATAGTTTTGAAGGTACGCCACTATATAAGTATCGTCGTTTTGAGGAACTCATAGTTAAAACACTTTTTAGAACTGATTTTTAAAGTCTAGTGGTCGATAGCTGATTAGAATTTTTTTCCGTCCCTCTCTTTCTTAATTTTTCTTTGTGTGGTCTACAAAAGTGGTTACTACACTGATGTTATTTTTAAATATTAAACTTTATTTAACCTATATAATATTATCAATATACACACACACACACACACACACACACCGGTGTGTGTGTGTGTTTGTATGTTATTGCCACCTATTAGAAGTATTTGTAAACTTTACGTTCATAAAAAACAGCGACGATTTTTGAAAGAAATCTATGTTGTGTCAATATTTATTAGTTAATTGTCAATATTTTCAAGTATGATTACGTTATTACATACATATTTTCATGTATAGTTGCGTTAGTTGTCAATATTTTCATCTATGACGGTTATTCTAAATAATCATAATCAGTGAATTTCAGGCGAACGAAGTCACAGGCATAGCTAATTATAAATGAAAATTAGAGGTATCATCTATTATGGACCAATATGAATAGCCTGCAACTGGTCCGTCAATCAGTTCGTTTGATCCGTTCGACCTATCAGTTTTTCTTTCGTTTGTGTGGGACATACGTATAAATATTTTCGGTGGTATATATCTAGGGTGAAATGGATTTCCAAACTTGGAAAGTTATCGTTTTTTTCCTCTGGGCACTATTGATAGTGATAAAAAGGTCGCGGTCAATCGGATACTTGATTCAGATTTTATGAACCTTTGAAAGCGCACCTGCACACCCGTAGAATCCGTTGTTATTCGTGATTATCAATGGTCAAAAGTGTTATTCGTGACTATTCGTGATACCAACATTTTCTTTGAAGAAATCCTTCGCCCCTTAGTTTCATTGACTCACTGCTGGATGTTACGCAATACTTTCGTCAATTTAATGAAAGTACTTTTGAACGTTTTCTTTTTTTTCAACTTTGCGTTGGAAGTTGAGATAAGATTTCTTTAATGTCTTATGACTCCAATTATAAATTAATTATGATTATTTATGTAAATATTAATGTATGCACACGTTTTCTATAATTTTGCGCATGCTTTTGAAAATTAGTTTTCTGAAAGAAAAAAATAATGAAGTAAGTTAAATTTCATAACAACGTCTAATTTAGTTACGTCTTTATTTTAAATATTAACATGTTTTGATTAGCCGTTCGTGATATCATAAAGCCTTTCTTTATTGGAATTTTGAATAGATTAACCGGCGTTAGTAGGTATTTAAAAATAAAGAAATATTAAGGCCGCAAAAGTTAATTAATGGAGCAAATATATATTAGTTACTATCTTATTAAATATCACAAACAATGGCAATTTTGATAAAATTAAGCGAATGAAAATTTCAAGTCATACATTTTTTTTAGAATGCTTGCAAACATTTTTGTTCAATTTAAATGTACAAAAAATACATAAAATAGATGTAGTACTGGAAGCTTTATTACATCAAAATGGACGTGGCATTCTTTGGCTGAAAAAATATAGCTTTCTTCGATAAAATGCAACCTTCTTGGAGAACATATACTAATTACTTTGTATACAATTGTCTGTGGACAAAGACTGTTCTTTTTATCTAATTTCGTATTTAAGTTATTCTAATTACTGTAATAAACGGATACATATATAACGGTGTAAACAAAGGAACGCATGGCAAGTACCTAATTGACACCCTAAACTTTTCCGAGTGGGTAAGATTCGCCCGTTTTTGAATCGAGTTTACGGAGAGCAACTTGAGCGCAACTTGAAGTAAACGTGCCTGCACGGAACATGAAAAGGTAATTAAAAAATTCCTTCGCAACCCTCTTTCTGCTTCGCATTCAAGGGTTGAAATTATTCATGAAAATTCATTATAAATAACAAGATTCGCCGGTGTGAATAGGGTTGTAATTTTTCCTATAAGGTGGAATATAATTAAAAAAATTGTCTCCAAAAGTCGGGGTGTGCGGTATTTCTTACGTTGGTCCATTTGATTCTTTATTTACCTAGTTGTTCCCCAACCGTGCTTTCATAATAGAACTAAGTTTCTAAATAGAACTAAGTTTTATATTTTTTTGCTTTGAGTAACTATAAACACAAGTTTGCAAAATCTAAAATAAAATTTACATTCAAGAAAAAAAATTAAAATTATTTATGACACTTAAAACAAATTAAATATAACTTGATTACGGTGAGTTTAGTAGTATTTAAGGCAATTTGAACGTATTGATAAAGGAATTAGATTAAAGGACGTTTAGAATGATGAATGAATTAAACCTGATTTTTATTACTTTTTTTCACAACAAGTACGCGTATTATTTCAATTTTCACGTAATTTTACTAATATATGAAAATCTATCTTCATGATTTTTCGTTATTGTTTGATTTGTTTCTTTATCTTATTGTAATTTATTAATAATTTTTTCGATCATAATCGTAAAAGTAATGTAATATTTGCCGAGTGAGTTTTTGTTGTTGCTGTGATTTTTGTATGTAAGTAAGATTCATAACTATCGAATTATCTGTGACATCGCCAGCGTAAAAATTGATTTATGCCCGTATTTTGCAAGTTGTGTACATGAAATAACTTAATTTATTTAAAATTACATGTAAATTCGGAGGTAGACATTGATGCAAATTTGGAAAGTTAGGGGAGTAAAGGCTTGTAATTTGTGGGCTAAATACGACTTACCATAGAAACTTTTATACAGTCTTGTGTCTGACGCAAGATATTTTTGTAAATAATATTAAGTAGGATTGAGGATTCCAAGAGGAAGTTGCTTCCTTAAGAAAATAAGGATGAGCGCCATCTAGCAGTATACAAAAATTTTTTTTTAACGTGATAACGTTTTTAAAACGGCTTCCATACTAAGGTCTCACCAGAGTTAGCGATGAAACGCATTTGTTGTCTGCTTCTACATCTTAAATTTCGTGACACAAAGGTTGTATCGCAAAGCGGTGTATATATTCTGAAAATAGACTACTGTACGTTGCCTGTTAGTGCGCTTAGGCGATCGTGTGCATATGTCATCGAGCTGGGGGTTCGAGAAAGAGCCCTGAAATTCACTTTGAGCGACCAAAGTATTTGCCAGAACTCCTCAACGGAAAGGATCACAAGAGTTATTTGTACGCTGTCGTGTAGATACTTAAAAGTAAGTGAAGCAGATAAAATTAAGTTGTCGAGTGAAAAGTTGCGTCGGATGACAGTTTACAAAACCTTCTAAAATTGCTTGTTTCAGATAATGCCGCGCAATCACGAAAATATTCGGTACTGGGGGTGACCTGGTGATTCACAAAAGACGATTTCACATAAAAAAAATACAGTAATGTAATGTACTATTCGCCCAATTGGCGATAAAACCCGTCATTTTTTTGGTAGTCCTTAAGGGACAATATACATAATTGGATTAGAAATCTATTCTGCATGTTAGGCGATAAAACTTTCTATTAGTGTGTAAAATATGGTAATGATTAGTTTGTTTTATTACTTATTAGGCAACAAACAAATAAAAATGCTTCATATTTATATTTTTTAAGACTAGTTAGGATTGGTTTTGTTGTAAATCAGCGGCCCGTCAAGAAAGTCAAAGATAGAGCAATCCTGAAATTCATGACACAACAGGGAAACGCCAAGGTGGGTTTAAAATAAAACCTATTGGATAATAGTACATGTCATAATACGAATTATTATAATGTACAATATATTATTATCATGTATGAACTTATTTATCATGTATAAATATATTTCACTTGTCCTACATTATGTTTTTGTTAAAATGTACATGCGAATATTAATATTATATCTCATAATAAAAAAAACATTGCACAAAATACAAGCTATTGTAAATTTCTCTAAAAAAAGTGTCTGCTAAAGTTTAGGTAAATTTCTAATAATATTTTTTTTCATAATTACGATTTTAGGTACTTCGGAGATAAGAAAGGAGAAAGATTAGATTTTGCAACAAAAGCTAACATTTTCAACAATATCTGGAAGTGTCTTACATAAAAAAATATTTCTGGAATCCTTGTAACTATCTCTTCCAATCGGGACCCCACGTGATACAAGAAATTGAAAAAAAAGTTACAATTGTCTCTTTTGCTCCTCTAACATTTCTGTATAAACATTTTTCAATGTTACCTATTGGGATATACCTATGCTAATTAATATGTATTATCATTGTGCTAAATTTCAAGTCTCTAACTAAAATAATTTGTGAGGAATACGGCTATGACAAAGAATCAAACCGAGTAGTGAGTGATTTTATAAGGTTTTTTCCTATTTGAGGCACGGAACGCTAAAGAGAAAATCTGAGCTTATTTTTCCGTTTTCCACTATCGACAAATAATCAATTAAATTTAATAAATGCAAATAAATCGCTGATTATCCCATCCCGATAAGTCAATCGAAGTCACTGCTGAAGAAAATATCGCAGTCAAGAATGTTATGTAGGAAAGAGTTTGAAAAAGGTCTCGAATGGTGAAACTAAATTTTTTGGGTTGGTATGTACATAAAATTATATTAAAAGTTATCATAAGATTATTCCCGTTCACGCCTATGCTACTTCAGAAACAGGCACGCGTTGACTAATATAAAAATGTTTTTGGACCTCTGACGTGAAAAACTTCGATCATATTATTGATAATAGAATTTTTAATTAGATCTATCACAAAAACCCAGTAAATATGCAAGAGTTACGTAATTTAGGCAGGTAACTCTGAAAGGTTTAAGACAACTTCATTTTTCGGCAAAACTTTGTATGAAATTTCCACTGGAATGTGTGGGAATACTTTTAAGTGATGCATAAAATTAGTACTGCGTTTCTACCCTCCGTTATTTAAAAGAAGGAAAAAGAAAAGTGATATCCGCAATTGAAAAAAGTGTTTATCTACTCTGAAACGATACTATAGTATACATAGTGCTATTTGCCATAAATTCTATATAGGATTATGAGTTTGAAAAAATAAATTACTCATCACAGAATTCGTATCTGACTCTGAGCGACTTTTTAATTTCCAAATTTAACTAAAAGCTTTCAAATAGGGCGTTTTGACGAAGACGATTTATTAAAAGCAGCAACTTTATACACGAAGAACGATGGTAGCAATACCGAGGGATATTTGAACTAACTGATAGAGGTAATAAGCGATAATGGGGATTTTATTATAGAATAAAAGTATTTTAATTTAATCATATTTTTTCTTTTCCCTATTGGTACACACATGCGCTCAGATATATAAATATAAATAATCCCTTTTGTGCGTTTTACTCCCCACATTTTAAAGGCTTCGTGCACATTACTTTGAATACAATTACGATCGTTTCAATTCTATTCAAATACAACCGTATTTCAGTTCTCACTCATCAAACTAAACACATAAACGCATCGTATTCGGTAACCACCCTCGCAGCCAACAATTGATTAAAACATTTCCCAGCATCCCTGCAAAGAGCACGTCCTTTGTTGAAGTTCACAAAAACATATCAAGATAATAACCCGCGTTCCTCTTCATTAGCACAGATGTAGGTCACTTTCATTTATTATTATAAGAGAGACTTATTTCGTGTAAGTGAGTATTAAAGTACTTTATATATTTATTAAAGAGGAGGCGCGCCATTCAGCTTCGCGTGTAACGAGACGAAGTTTGTCTCCCTTTAATTTTTCTTTACACTGGTAAGGGGCGACGATAAGAGCACAAAGGAAATCGTTACGAAAAAATTACAAAGATTTTAGAAAAATTGTTATTTTTTGCTATTAGGAAACTTTATTATTTTAGTACGAAGCTTTTAGGTCAAGCTCGTGTCTTGTAATGGAACAAATTGGATTTTATTACGTTAGAATGATAATAAAATAACATGTGTCTATAGGGATTAAAAGAAATTGTTGCTTCTAATTTGGTCTCTGCACCAGAAAATGTCAAAACCTACTCTAATACATTTTTTATAATTTGTTGATACTTATTGTATTGATACGGATAGTCGATTAAAAACTTTTAAATTCATTCAGCGTTAGGCAATTGCATCCATCAATTTATTTAATATTGAAGTAATGATAACATTTTCTGATGGGAGAGAGAAAAGCGTTTTAAACAAAAAAATATGTTTTTCGATATATGTTAGTTTGATAACATTGTTATTTACTTTTTGTCATATTATGTTTTTTATGAACACCGGTGATTACCACGGTATATTGATTTATAGCCATATTTAAAAAACAAATACGGCGGAAACAATTTATTTATATTAAAAATTTATTGACTATTTTTGTAAAAATTATTTTTTATAATATTTTAATGTTTGCATGAATTAATTTAGTTTTTTTAAATAAAGTATTACTTCAAGATGTACTTTCTAATAATTTGGAGGTTATCAACTTACGACATGACGATGAAAAAATAAAAATAATGTCGAGTGGGTCTTTAAATAGCTTAATCAATATTTGTACTTGTTAAAATGTTCATTTACCATTTTATCAAATACCATATTTGATATGATATTTATTTAAAGCATCCGCATTCATAATATCAGTAGGAATCCTATAGGAAGTGTTTGATTGCAATTAATGCTCTGATGGAAGTATTAGTAGACGGACATGATAAAATTATGAATATCCCTTAGGAATCCTGTAAGTTGATAGATATATTTTAATTGTGGTATATTTGGAACGAACACTAATTAAAGACTGCGTTAAGTCAAATAGTTTTTTATGCCTGTCATTGGAATGCAATATATTCAAGTTATGGATTTAAAATGTATATAAAGTATAATTAAGTTATACTTCCTATTTATAATTTATTGTAGATTAATGAAATTAGTATTTACAAAGCACGCAAATGCAACTATTCTGAACAAAGAAATGTACATGATTTATATACTCTTATCTATCTATTATTAGCTGCTAAAGTAGCCGTTTGTATTGTACTAGTTGGCATTTCGCTATAGTAGAGACCTGGTCGATATGTAACAACAACGTTTACGTAACTGTTACATTTAACACCGACTGTTGGTGTATATCTTTCTGTACGATATTAACTGAATTATATATATCTCTGACTATATATATACATGTATATATATATATATATATATATATATATATATATATATATATATATATATATATATATCTGACGATGCATTTCCTTGCTTTAAACTAAGGTAACATATAAATATAACACTTCAATGCGTTATCCATTAATTATTTTTCATTAATGCAAATATAATTTTATAATTAATTATTAGTATTTATGTTTCAGTCGTCGAAAAAGAAGACAAATAATTAAGTAGTTAAATCTAATATTACTTAATAAAATGAGATGTTGAAATTTCGTAAACATCTGAAATTATTTTTCACGAAAAAAACATTTCAATATCACTAAATTATGCGCAAAAACCTAATTGCGTATAAAGAGCGAGGCGTAGACGGAACAGGGAGTAGTTAACGCGGCCGCTCGTTAAAATGCGTCGCGGTGCGGCGTGAGTTAGGGTTCGCCGACCCTTTTGTTGTTCACTTGGCTCACTATTTACGGACATCTCATTGTGTAAACATTACTGTCAATTGGGCAAGTTTTGTTAAGGCGTTCTGAAAATAATAATTTTTTACTTATTTGTATGAAACAGAAGAAATAACTTCGTGGTTACTTCCATTTTTTGAAGTAAACAATGCACTGAAATATTTTTTTTTATCAATTAATTGTTTTCATTCTTTGGATCGACAGTATTTTTATCATTCTTTTCCTAAAAACTTTTCATCATATCATAATAAAGTTACATATACATATTACGGACATCATCAAGAACGCAAATATTCTGACCAGAACTTTAATCTAAGGAGCCTTGATGGTGTTCATGGAATTTTATTGTAATCTTCTAAAACAAGTCTTAAAAACAATTAATGCATTCGAGAATTTGTATATACTAATTATATTTACCTCAAATTTCGCACTACTCCCTTAATATCAATTCTTTCTTTTTGTACTTTCGACATCGACTACATTTTTAGTAAGGCTTCCCACATTACTAAAAATGTAGTCGAAAACAGAAACCATTAAATTTTGTTTTATGTAATTGGGTCATTATATTATACATATATTGAGACTAAAAATTATATTACATGAGATAACAAAATTAAGCTAATACATTTCTTAAGAATTATATTCCTCATTTACAAAGAGAATATTTCCACATAAACAATAAACCGGTCAAGTACAAATCATATTTGGACCATACATTTTCCTTACTATCAGTTGTTTTTGAATATAATTTTTATGGTGTATCATGAAAAATGAATCTGCTAGTCCAAAATTCTGTTTTGAAAACTAAAAACTATAGCTCTTATATTAAACGCTATTATATATTTACCTTCGTCTAAACGTAATAGAAGTAATTTAAAATCACAATTGGGTATAGGACTAATTTTTTTTTATTTAATTAATCATAATTTCAAGGTACAAGCTGATGAAGAGCGAATTTTTTTTTAATAATCTTAAAAAGTAACCGTGTTATAAAAGTTTAAATTTAACCTTTAGAGAAGGACCGCAATACCGTACTGTGAGGTCATTTTTAATATTGCACATTATATTCTACTAGAGGAAAAGAGATAACCCAACTCGATCCGTATCTTCAAATTTAGAAACTACAAACTACAACCTACAACTAGCTTATTTTTCAATCGATTTTTATATTTTTTTCAAGACTGGTTTTTAATTAACTTACATTCCACAATATTGTACGAAAAATATCAAAATTTTTATGAGTCAACTACCGTATTAAAGATGATTAACAGTTATTAGAAATAACATGAATTAAAGAAAAAACATCCACTCCTTCGTTGTAACCTATGTACGGTCCTTTAGATACTTTCAGATTTTTGTATTGCATGATTTAGGAAAAAATACGTGGAATGAAAATATATTATGTTTGTAAATAATTTAAATAATACATTGTTACACAGACAACATTTTGAACTTAATTTTTATGCCTATTTTTAAAATAGGTAGACATTAAAAAATACTTTTCAATTGTTCTCTATAAGCAATGGTTCAAAATTTATTAATTGATAACTGACAAACATACAGGTGTGATTTTGTAGGGGAGTCATTTCTTTCTATTTAGGGCGAAGAAAGAGGAGAACGATAAAAACAGCGATGTTGTACTCATTATTAAATATTATATCCATATAAAACACAAAAAATTTTAATCAAAGTAACGCCCTGAAACTATAATGAGATAAATTTAAAGAACGCACTGTACGTGTGCAGATAACACATACACACACACATACATATATATATATATATATATATATATATATATAAACCATGGTATTTTTGAGAAATTCATGATACTATTAGGCTTGTGAAAAATATGTTATGTCAGGTAAATTCATTGTGAAAAATAATATAACCATTTGCAAACAACATTTTAATAAAAAAACACTAGTTTATAGTGTTTATCGAATGTTTAAATGTATACGTAAAAGGATTATTACACGTTTGCAGTTTAGTAATATCTATATTGAATCTATATTTCTTTTTCCTCCGCCATACAAACGTGATGGTGTGACAATGAGGCAATGGAATTGCTTAATAAGGCTTATGCTTTTTACGGTGGGGAGGAATTTATTTTTTAATTCAAATTGAATAGAAACTTATTCCAATTACTCACAATTAAATGAAACTACGTGATGTAGTATTATTTCTACTTTCTTTAATTTCTTTAACCACGACCTAGGTTTCGTTGTATTACAACATCTTCAGGTGGGATATTAGCAAAGATTAACTCTTAGGAACAACCAACAGCATTTATATGTTACAAACACAATAGCGGAAGCTTACTTTGTGCGGATTTTTCCATTGTTTATGTTAGTGAGTTTATTGCAGAGGCACAGAGTAGGTTTTATTATATTACCGAGAGTTATACAATATACCAGTATTTTAGTGAGGGTAATAAATTCAATTGTTGTTATTACGTGAGGTTATACAATGCAAACTTTACCGTGTATGTAATAAAATTAAATGGAAGTTATTATCGGTAATATATTTATACAAAAGCAAGGGTATTTGAAAGTAAGGACAAGGTAATACACTAATTCTACATATCTCCGGTTTTGTGTATCCATATATTTATTTATTTATTTCTTTTAATTTTTTTTTATTATATATACTTATATTTATATGTGTATTAGTGCTGAAACAATTTCCAGGGTACTGTAGTATCAATGTTGTATATTTATATTATATCTAGAAGATATTAAGAATGGGTGATGATATTATATTTAGTTGTTCATTTAATATATTGACCTTGATATCTTCTTTATGTCTGTTTATTTCTAATGTTTCTAGGATATTAAGTTTATTACCTTTTGTATTTATTTGTAATATGTGGGGGGAATTATCAGTATGGGGGTGATGGTTATTTTCAATGAGATGTTATTTAATGTCATTTAATTGTGAATAATGAATTTCTACAAAATTAACGCCAAATATATTCATTATTCCAATTAATTAAAATATCTGGTATGCGCTAATGTTTATTAATGAATCTTTTTATTTCTTTACTCATTTGTTTACCGATCGTTCACCATTGTATATAATCAATATACAAATGATAAATTAACAAATATGCATAACCTTTCTAATTTATTCCTTCCTAATTAAGTCCTTTAAAGAATGTCGAATAAATTTTTTCTAGAAGATCGGCATTAATATATTGTATCCGTTATTTTGACTCAGGATAATTTTCTTTCAAAACCAATTAGATTTATTTTATTTAAAAAAATCTAGATATTCTTAATATCTATGTATTATTCAATACTAAAACTTTGTTTTCATAAAAAAAATTTTATTGATACGGTGATTGACGCTTACGATTTCTTTTTACGTGTAATATTTAGTTATTAATATTTATATTGTGTTTAACTTATTTTATATATTAGGTATATACATACATGCATACATACATATATATATATATATATATATATATATATATATATATATATATATATATATATATATATATATTAAGTGTATTTTTATTATGATATAAAACAGATTTATAAACAAGAAAATATGTGTTTCGGACATTGCTCATGAAATTTGCTAGGTATATTCCTTGATTCTCTAGCCCAAAATAAAAAGAGCAGTCTAACAAAAATTACGCCAAACAAAATTTCATCATAGTGAGGCAATGTGGGAGGCATACTAATAAAAACGCGACATAGATACACGCACATCTTGTTTGTATAATTTCCGGATTTGTAGTCTGTTGGATACTTTCTTCAGACTTTATACCTATGCTTTTGAAAACGTACAAATGCTCTATGTTTGTGCGTAAGTACACACACACACACACATATATATATACATATATATATATATATATATATATATATATATGTATATATATATATATATACATATGTAAGTATTTATATATATATATATATACATATACACACAGAGTCTGATGTTATATACATGTTATATACATTTGATATTTCCTATCGATTCGCATATCTCTAATCAAAGTACAAATTAACTTTTCAGTAATAGATACGCAAGTATCCATTGGTTCATAAAAAATGGCTAGAGACAGATTTATTTAATTCACTTTTGCTATTAAAGATGAAAATTTACACTGAAGGGTGAATAAAAAGCTTATAATATAAGAGTTCTGATAGTATCGTACTTCATTAACTGTAATATAATTGTTTTTTTTATGGGTAGCTTTCGATTAAGTTATAAATCAAAATCTTTTAAGTCGTGAGTTTATTTTTTATAATTGGAATACTTATTTAAACTTTGAATGCTTGACTTTATATTATCATATACTCAAAGTTTAAGAGTTAATAATTGAATTAGTATGGTCTTTTTTTAAATGGGTTAGATAGTTTATTATAATTATTTATTTTAACTTTTTGTCCTGTAATATAAGACTATATTGACATACTTTGGGAACGAGCTCATTGTATGAGAACAGACTTTTGGGCTGAGATTGAAAAATGTAGAAATTATTTATCGAAATTTTCACCCGAGAATAGTAGTAATGACTCCATTGTAAGACACTCTCCTCTAGGTAGACATCACACATGCATGAGGCAATTACAAGAGAAAAATAGTGTCAATCAAATTCTGTCTTTAGTGTATTATAACATAATAAATATGCTCACAATCTACTCATCAAAAGTTTCCAGAAGTTAATGGTTATTCTTTGAATACAAAATTCAACTACAATTGTCTTTTCAATTCCCAGATTTTAATATGACACGATATAAAAATAATAAACATTAATTTAACATAATGACTTTGTTTTCAGTTTAAACACGAATAGGCCTTTCATCATTTGAGGAGTCAGCTGAACACGAAAACAAGTATACATCGACTACGGGTTCTATATAAACAAGTCGTTCGTTCGGCTTGCGAATGTTTCCTTTGTATAATAAATCATAATAATATTGAAGTCCGCGGGACAAAAACAAGTTATTGATTCTTCTTATTTGACGTGCAATTAGTATTAGTCGATTTTTTTTAATTATTGCAAACATTGTAGTGATTATACTTGTTTCGTTGATGTTAATTTAGCTATTAAAGTTATGTTATTTACATAATGTTTAAGAATAATGATGTACTTTAAATAATAAAATCGATTTAACATTTATCTAAAAATAGACGAGTGGTAAGCGGTGTTCACATTTATGTAATATATTTTACATGATTACTTAAAATATTTTATAAATTCTATTATTAATTAAATTAAACTTTATTGCGAGTGCTTAGTCAAATATTTGTCCAGTTAATGAAATATTTCGCATGTCATTAAAGAATGAAACCATCATTGCACACAGCCGTTTTCGTCATGTACGTAAAGTTGGATTAAGCTACTTAAAAAAACTTGTTGCTGACACAAATACAGAAGAACTTTTGGATATAATGAACCAATTTTATAAATATCACAATTGTACAATGTACTGAAATGAAGATTTTGTAAAAGTAATTCTCAAAGGGAAATGGAATAAATTTTGCAACACGAAATTTTTCGTTCATAATGTGTTAATGATTACTAATGATTAAGTGTTAATAATTGGGATACTACCAAGGGATTGAAGAATGGGATACTAGCACAGATTAATGTTAAGTTAGAAATAATTCGAAAAAGTGTATAGTATTATCTACTTAGCTTATTCGTTGTGTAATACATATAAAAGTTTTATGTGAGATATTACTGGTGGGTAATCACTAATTAATACCATAGGCATTCAATAAATGTTTTTTTATTTAAATGTATTACAACTCATACTCAACTTTGTCATGGTTTACTTTTTTTTCATCGATATCAAAGTAATTTAAAAGTGTGAAAACAAAAACAAAAACTTTTCGGTAACCGAATGGAAGTTAATTTTTTAAACAGGAAATCCGTTTCATTTATTTACTACTTGCATTTGTTGGTTCCAAATATAACATTTAAAAAAAGGAAAGCTAGATATAAATTTATTATTTCACAGGCGGCGCTTTATATATTTTTGAGAAATGGTGACCTTAATCTATTGAATGTATTAGCCATGTTGTATGAACTTTCTTGTAAAACATAAACTATATGTTTTTTATGGAGTTGAAATAACTTTTTATTTTATTTCTTATTCAATTTTTGTGTGGTTGACCTCATAATGATTCATTACAATCGATGGTCATCCACTGCCATGCTGTTTTCTATTAGTTAGTACTAACACATGGCATTTACTTATGTTTTATATGAACACCACCTCTTATCCGACTTTTCCTGGGAAAACCAGTTGAGATGTATTATTGAGTTTCCAAATTATTAATAATAAGAAAAGTTTAAAGAAAAAAGTTTAACTCGTTTTTAGGGTTTTTTTCTTAGGAAAAGCACATGAAATTTCAAAGCTGTAGAAAAGAAAATTATGTGTGTACTAATGCTACACTAGCAATTTCTTTAACTACATGCGTTAGAAGTCATATTTTTTTGGCATAATACAAGAATAACTTTATTTAGCACGCAAATAATTAATGGGAATGAAATAATGAAAGGACTAGACTTGTGATTATAAATATATTTGGTAAAGTGATTAAATTTTAAAACTTAAAATGTATGCAATTAATTGTTAAATTTATTAAACACTCTATATAAGGTTTCATTAATAATGATAGTAAATGAATATGCCGAAAATTTATCAATTTTGAGTACTTAATAAATGATGAAGTAATAATTTATAATGCAAATAAATACATACACTTACACAAATACACTTAAAATATATTTTAAAAAACTTCTTAGCACTATTTCTACTACGAATATTGGCAATAAATAAATGTTTTTTTATTATGTGGATCATTATTAAATTTAAATTATTAAATAAATTCGAGCAGCATTCGCTCTATTAATATGACCTCGTTAGACTGTTATTTTTTGTTTCCTCTTCTGTTCTCGCTAGACTTTTTCTTTTAATTTTTTTCTCTATCAGGCTACTCACTTCAGGCAGTATGAATTAATTTCGTTTAATAAAATAATACAAAAATAACTTTATTCAGCATGCAAATAATTGATGGAAATAAAATAATAAAAGACCTGGAGCGTGATTATGACAAAATATAAATTCTATCAAATAATACAATTTTAAATATTAAAATATATTTTCTCATACAGAATAGTAAAAAACTTGATCTAGAATTAAAATCATTAGTATTTAAATAAAATAAAATTAATAATAATAATTATGATTATCATTTATTAAATCAACTAAATTAAATTATTTTAAAAATTTTAATGAATATTCAGCATGCAATTTAATATAAACACGTGTATATAAAGACGGTTTGTCCGATGATTGGCTTACAGTGGAAAGCCAGCAGATAAATAAAATGGTGGACAACTCATCTGTCAAATAAACTATTTAAATATATGTTTAATGAGCAACTTAATTCTGTTAGTTTTCCATAGATTTTTTTGCATAGTGAGCAATTTCATTCTGTCTATTTTTTGTTGCAGTCATAACATTTCACTCATCATTTTTTCATAACGAGCGCCTAAAGAATTATAACTTCAATAAAAAGAACGGCTGAAGATATTTAGGAAAAACTCTCAAATTAAAAATTTCCTCGGAATTAATCTCCGATTTAGACGCAAGACCATACGACAGCTGAAAACAAACGTGCTCACATTTTTTATTTTTTACATTTTATTGCAATTCAATACAGCAATTACAATACGTTCTTCATTCCTTTTGTCCCTTGAAAATAAATACAAAAAAAGACATTAAGGCAATAAATAAAAAAAAATAATGTCCTCTCGCATTCTACATAGCTAGTGATTTGATGTATAAGAACGTTTAGCTAAATTTAAATACGTACGATTTTTATCATTTATAAATGTTATGTGTACATTTGTTTAGTTACAGAGTAAGTGTTTACATTTTATCATTTGGAATCTGCAAAGGAAAGCCATGGAGATTTCAATATTTTCCTCAAAATCTTTTGCTTTTTCTAAGAAACTATTACCGTATATATGAGTAGTGTTTGAACGTATGAGGTTCGTTCATTGGAAGTTTGCTTTTTTGTTACGATATTATCCATTTATTTTACTATCATAGTGAAAAAGTTGGCAAAACTAAAATAATTGAACGCGCATCACACGTACTCTTGCGCCAGTAGAAATATGTTGAGCGAGGGCACAACAAAATTCATAACTTTTCCAACCTAATGGAAACACTTTTCATATAGTTACTACAGCCCAGTAATAAATACAGCAGTATTTATTAAAAATAGCACTTGTCATGTTCACAATATTTGTCTAAATAAAAAGACAATTCCACAATAGCTAGTGACCCGATAGAAATCAAGCGCACGGTGTTGGCGACAATACCGGGCGACGCCCCGTACGAGCTGATCCGAGCAGTCGTTGTTTGGTATTGAACCGCGCATGGAACTATTCAAACGCGAAAGATACTATTGAGGCGGTGGAAGATAAATGGCGGCATTATACAGCGAATACAGTGATTTATCTAATGTAATGGCGGCGAGCAATACGCACTTCGTCGAAATACATTTTTAGCGTGTCGTATTTGTGAAATAATATCAGCGCCGCCACTTAATATAATAATACAGCTGTTTGTTTTCAAAAGACGATAAATATTAAAATGTATTTTTCTTTTGTCGGGCACATAATGGAAAGTGCTTGCGTTGTTTTGTAATAAAAATGTGGTTTCCGTTTTATTCAGAAACATTGAGCTCTTTTGCTTTGAAATGAGGTAGCAACTTCAGTGTCTTGAAAACAACCTCTTTCAAGGTTTGTTTTTGTTCTTTGGGACATTAATAAGTTTTACCGTAAAACATTATTTAACAGATAACATATTTTCCTTTCAAGTAAGTAAATATTGACGTTTAAAATTTTTTTTCTAAGTTTTACTGAAATTTTAAGTGTACACTAAATTTAATATAGTGGATATTTTATGCAGTTAAACTTTGGAATATAATAGAAAAAGTAAGAGTTTTTTGTGGTGAACAGTTCGGTATTTGCCTCAACTCGACGCTGAGGTAGACATCACATTTGGATAAATAACAATTATTTATGTACTAAAGTAGTTAGTTATGTTTTAAAATGTGTTGGATTTATCGATAATATTTCATCGAAGTAACTGAATGATACGTTAAGCATAAATTAGATTTGAAATAATGTCAAAATATTTAATATTAGCGTCGTTCGATGAGCAAACAGATACGAGACTAGCTTGCCGCAAGCCTTAGATATGTTTCCGTGTTGGCGTAAGTATTCGACTTGTACTGGACATATAGGGGGAAAATATATACACGGATGGTTTTACTGAATAAAAAGTTGAAGATATTCCAAAATTGAATTGATTTTTTTTACATTGGGTATTCTTAGTGATATTTACCATAAAAATTATACAAAATTTATACATAACACATTTACGAGTTCATTGTAAGAAGTATGTTATCTTTTATATATGGCAAACACATACACGATTTCGTAATATGCCACATACGTATTGAAATACTTTTCTAAGATTAAAACTTCTTATTTCAAATAAATTTAGAACTAGTAGGATATTAATTTATATAAACAGATGATGGGGTTCATCTGTTTCAGATTATATTAAAACAGGAAATTGAAAAAAATAGTTTTTTTTTACTTTTTAATATATGTACATTGCAAGGTATTGTGTGTTATTAAATTTAGTTATGTTGGTGTTTTATAAACATTCTCTTATGATTCACAAGTCAATGACGTAATATAAAGTTACTCACATTTCATTTTCATTACTTGTTTGACTAGTTTATGACGGAAACTGTGTCATGGGTGGAACACATTCCGGTTTATGGAATGCTTCAGGACAATATTTATGGACGAGTTATAGGGGTGACCTTAATATAATTTTTATGTATCCATATACATAAACATCGATCTACCTTTCTTAATAGTTGTTTTCTTCAGTTTACGTAGTAAAATGAAGTGAGTATTTTTTCGTTTTAATGAAAATTTGAATTTCACAATAAAGCAGATGTTTCCTGTTTTCATTCTCTCCGCGAAGAATTTAATAATGTCAACCATTCATTATTTATGATGAAGACGTTTTAGTTAAATACGATGACCAATTTAATATTACATATGCAAAAGACGGTATATTTTTACAAAAAAAATTTTGTAGGAATTTTATTATTATATATTTATAAGTTAAAGAAAACTTATAAGTATGCATATATTATATATTTATGAGTTTAACAGTTTTGGTTAAAAAGAGCAAATTTTGAAGAGAAAAGATTAAAAGAATTACTAATAAAATTATTCTACACATGCGAAAGGAAAATTAGGTACACATTTTTTTAATTCAATATATAATTTAGGATGTTGTTTGAAAGGGTTTCAAAATATTTTAGGGGTTTCAAAATATTTATTTCAGTTTCATTCATTTATCCTCTTTAAGGGTTTCAAAATATTTATTTCATAATTTGAGGTAATTTATATTCAGAGATATATTGAAAAATATGTAAAAAACTCCCGTTCCTTATTTCTAAATTTACTTAACCTAAAATTATGAATAAAATTACTTTTAGATTTTAATTTGCTTAAAATAAAGAAAAGTTAAGTATGATTATTATACGTTTTCTTTTAATTTGCCTTCTTTTCACTTTCCTCATTAAAATGATTTCAATTTAATAGAAGTCAGTAAATTTGGCAAATACAGAAATACATAGAAGACTGTAATTATTAGTTTCAAGATTTCTTTATCCTCCTGGTAGTTAAGTCATTATGGGAATGGCGTCAGAGAACTTCGAAGGAAACGTCAAATCTTAATAAAATGACAAAAAAATTAATTTAAAAATCCTCTCTATGTACCAAATTTATATAAATAACTTCCATATATACATATACATAGAATATTGTTTAAACTGTTTTAAAAGAATTGTTTGCTTAAAAGTTAAACTAAATCTTAAAGTTAGTAAATTTCTTGCAAGTTCACACCAAAATCATTTATTTATAACATAAAACACGATAATTCGCTAAGTGTAAGATTCAGCAGTAAGCAAGCAATCACTTTTCTTATTAAATAATTTAAATGGTATTGTAAATTGTTTTAGTAAGTTTGAGGGAATTTTAAGAGAACTTGACACCTACTTAGATTTTAATTCTTTTATCGGCGAAGCCGAGAAATCGACTTATTCTTCGAACTTGGCCTTATTTCACATTAATATTTCTGGTGGGATATAGCAATTATATAAAGAGTCGCTGTAAATAATGAATGAATTTAAAGTAATTTATAGCTTCTTGTTGGCTCAGTAAAGTATTATAAATAAAAGTATATATTGCTCCCGCTCCATGGCGTTCTATAGGTTTGATAGCAAAAAACATTTTTTTTATCAAAACATGCAATTTACATAATATAACCTATGAGTAAGGGGAGATTTCCACAGGGACGGTAAGACAGTTATATATTGTCACACGAATTTTAAAACGTTCCCTTAAGTGTCTTTCGTGTATAAATCCTTCGTTCCGCAATATTCGGGAGCCTAATACTGCTCGCCGCTTTAAACGTGTTTTATGTTTTTTAATATGCCACTTCTTGGATATAAATTACTTGTGTTAATAATTTACATGATATATCTGTGCAATTTAGTACGCCGTCACTGCAGGGCCACGAGTCGGATTGTGCGCTTAGTGAAATTTCGGATCAGAAAATATAGCTAACAAGGTTGGCATGGTTTATTTTAAAAGTTCGAAGGCGTCCTTTTAAAGGAATGAATATTAATTACAATTGTCAAATATTTTATTTTGATAACAGCTGTTGGTCTGGTACGATAGATATATATTAAATGAAATAGATATGTATTAAATGAATAAATCCTTTAATTAGACTGTCAGAATATGCGCAGAGATGAGTATTATGACGAAAGTACGCTTAGAGTTTCCGTAATGGAGACAGAAAACGTATAGCATTCCTATGGGTGATCTCACATTGTGAGATATTGCGCAATTAAATATAATACCTATTCTCTTTTGCGTTACTTAGTGATTATAGATCTGCATCTAGTAAATTTAGAGATTCCTTTCTGTGTACATAATCTGAGTATGATGCAATTGCGTTTCTCGGAAGCGTAAATAAAATGAAAGGGGAATAATTATTTTTATGGGAACTATTTTTATTGGAAGTTTTTAAAATAGAAAAAATATTTCCATTATTGACTTCATTGTATAAATAGAAAAAGATATATGTAACAATTAGATAAATGTCTTTTAAAATATAAATCACGAGAATAACTTATTATCAATAAAGAATTAAATGAGAAAATGGAGACACAGCGCATTGAGAAAAGTTTAAGTAGATATAGAATATAATTTAAGTATATATATATATATATATATATATATATATATATATTCTTAAATTATATTCTAAAGAAAAGTTATTATAAATAACAAATGTAATTTGTGGTGATATTAAAATATTAGGAGAGCTAATACAGTATTTCATCGTCCCATCTACTGTTGATAGATGGACCATGAAACATTGCATTAAGTCTTCTGATATTTTAATATTACGACAAAGTATAGGGAGATAATATGTATAAATTATCATTAAAAAGAAATTTTTATTGATTTAGAAGACACTTGCACTCAATTGGATTAACTCAAAAATATGGATGGATCTCTAAAATGTTATTACGATAATTATATCTAAAATAAAAATGGATAGAGACATGTATAGATTTTCTCTGTGCTAGCAGCGTCACTAGGTGTAATTTTATTAAGAAAAAAATGTAACGCATTCATAGTTTACAAGACGATTTTATAACCTTCGTTTTACAAGACGATTTTGTAATATAAAATACGCTAAAGAAACAAAAAACTCGTCATGTATCAATATATACTTAAGAAATTGTGTATAAAATTTTGACGTAAAGTTTTACATATATCGCTTTTTTATATTTGTATAGAAAAAATATTTACTTTCAGTATAAAAAAATACTAGAAAATTAATATTTTCAGTGGTCCTATGATTAGACAGGTAATTAAAAGTCATAGAATTAAACATTATATAAAAATTCAAAGTTATTACCTTTTTGAACCTTCTATTTCTTTCCTTAAAATTGTTAAATATTTTCTTGGAAACCACATATCCGAAAATTATTCGAATAGAATTAATGGCAGCAAGTTTTGATAACATAAGGTACAACACGAACATAAATTGAATCATACCCATGTCTATCTGGGCAGATTTTTATATAATATCATTTCTTTTAGCGAATAACAATATGTACTTGTACTTTTCTACCAGTATTGATAGTAAAGTAAAAATACTTAGATAAATAAAAATACTTAGATAAATAGAATATGCACGGTACAACTGATTATTTATAGAGTTTAAACCTGGTTGCCCTGCCAACGGAAGTAGGCTTTCTTTACGTGATAGAACAAGAATAAACTAATTATACATAATTTAGTGTTGATGTGTATTACTGTCCTCGTTGCATGGCAATTAACCTGGGAAAAAGGACGAGATTAAAAACGGATGGAAATTCCTAATGTAAAAGTTTATAAGTTATATTGATAGGAATATAATGTTAGCATAGTGGAATATTTAAATTTGTGTTTTTCTTTATTTTGAATAGTTTGTTCGTCGAAAATAAACCGACTATTAAAATGCGATTGTCCTAAGTTACACATGTTTCTATTAGTCCGTAGAAGTCACAAGAGAAGTATAGAAAGTTATCAGCGACCAAGTTAGTATTTTCAAATTATAAATATTATTCCCCTCAATATATACAAGTACTAAGTTCGAGGAATAATCTATTCTTCTTTATTATACGAAGGCGACTAATAACTCCTCCCTTCTTGGAGGCCAGTAAATATAGAGAATGCGTAAAACATGAAATGTTATTTATATTATATGCTTTTTTCTATGCAGTATTACTGTTTATAATATATGCTGTTTTCACTTATACTTACTCGCTAGTCTCTTTACAGCGGCCATGGCATGTTTCCAGCTGTATCGCATGGACCGCCGGAAGACACTTTTCTTATCGATAAACGATTTAGAATTTAAAGATGATAGATCCATTTCAGCATTACTTTATTTAAAACTTAAATGTTCAAATTGAGACGAAGATTGGTAATAAAAAAAATAAGTTAGAATGGTTTATGAAGTTACTATGATTATTTATAAAGGAATAGACTCGAATAATTCATGAAGAAGTTTTTAATCTAATTTTTTACAAAGAACACTTCACAGAACGTTTAAAATTCTTGTCTTCATCCATAAGCAAGATATTGTATTAAAATATATATTAAAATGATAGTATTTAAAATACTTGTTATATTTATAAACGTACTTTAAATTAAAAGATATTTTGATTTAGCTCATAAAGAAAGTAATTAAAATCTTGCATTTTTTATAAATTTTTTATCGAATTTGTCTTAATTAAAATCGCTTAAAAAATATAATTTGAATAATACTGTACGATGCACGTCGTGTAACGTCACCACTTGATTTGGCGCTCGCGATCCGGAACATGTTCGACGTAAGTAATTCCTTCACGTTAATGAAAATGAAGACAGAGTATTTTTAGTTCATGCTCGTTTCTTCTTCGAAGTTTACGTCAGTTTGTACTAAACCCGAAACATGTATCGTTAAGATGTAAATGAGTGTTAAATTAAGAATTTACGACGCTCTTCTCGTGTATTTTATTACGTCAACCTAGACAATATGTATTTTCATGGCCGTAAAAATGAAATACGTGATTCAAATTAGTTAGAAGTAAAAAACGGTTAATAACGATGTGATAGGTACGCACCGATTGTATTGTATTCTCAACTACGCTTGTCGATAGATTATGGTGTCTGAATCAAAACATAAGTGACATATTTCTCTAAACTTTGTGTGGCGTTCGACAATTGTTTGTATGTGGAATGAAACATAAAATAATTTTAATAAGACATAGGCCAATCTTAAATATAGTCACACGAGTGTTTCTTAACTACTTGAGTTGACGGGCTCGCTCCCCTACCTGCAGCCTTGGCCGCTACGTAGATTGAAAAAAATCAAGGAGTTAGCGGTTTAGAAAATGATCTTTTTATTGCTATTCACCAAATATGTATTCACATTCAAATAAAATAATTAACTAATAATAATATTTATGAATCACATAGTGTATAAAATTAAACATATTGATGTGATCATAGAAGACTCGGCACTAACGATGGAAACACAGCTTTTATAACAAGTATCAGTGAAGACCTGATTAGGAGTTTTCATGTAATCCTCACGCAATTTTTTCTGAAGAACCTAAAGATTTTCAATCTATTGTCAATAATCTGTCTGTCTTTATGTCGCAAGATATTAATGCATGGAGCTGACATAATAACACATTTTGTATCTAACTGCATATTTATCATTTTTACTAGTCAAAAAATCAGCAATAAAATGTATTAAAGCTTTTACTCAGCACTTTTATTGTAAATCAACAGATGAAATTATTTTTTAATGCAAATTACATACACAAATCAAATGTTACATGGAAGTTATAAAATCAGCAGAATTCTCTTTTTACATAAAAGACTGAATTAAATACACTTACTGCAAGAATTATATTTTTGGATTCTCATTACGAAAAAACTATGTGATATACATACAGGTTCTAGAAATTATAATTATTATTAACTATTCTGAAAAAAATCTCAATTTAAAAGATTATAATACCTAAGAAATTGTAATAGTATTCAGGAATATTTGAGAGGAACACAATTTTTATAATCAGAATAAATACTAGCATTTAAATTATATATATATATATATATATATATATATATATATATATATATATATATATATATATATATATATGTATATATATACATATATATATTTATTTATTTAAAATATATTTTTTTTCATACATTCATTAAGTAAAATACAATCATTAATCCTCGTCACTGACAAAGACATATGTAAAGACATTTTGCCTGGTTTTACATAAAACGAAATGACTTTCAAATTGTTATGATCGTTAGCATTTCATTTTAAATATGACGTCATGTTAAAAACACTCGTTCAGTGAGAATGAACTTCCGGAAACCGGAAGCTCGTATGTGACGACGTTCTTCTGGTGCCCGATTAAGCGATGCTTTATATTCGGCTAAAATTCCGTGCGTAAGGAAAATGTGAGGTTGTTTTTTACTGGTTCATAACCTTTGTTCTATTTATGGATTATGAGATTTGAAATTTTGATAAAAATATGTTTGATGTAATTTCTTGCATACTGATAATGTTTTATGTTTTTTGAGTTAGTTGAGACTGTTAATTTATGATGATAATGTTAATTTAGAATAATTCAACGTCTCCTTAAAATATTATCGCTCCGCTTCTATTAATTTGGTAACTTTTTATCGTCGATAAGAAGACATATAAATAAAAATTAAATTATGTCAACTATTTTTATATCCTATTGTATTATTGAAATATAATAACAGAATAAAATCTTAGTTCAAACATATTTGATGAATATACATTCTTAATCTCCTGTTATATATTTGTTTCACCATAATTTTTTCTGTTATCTAGGAAACGTTTTGAGGTTTGTGGACAAAGGAAAGTTTGTGTTAAATAAAAAAGTTCACCAGCGGTTTGAGAAGAGTTTAATTCAGTAATAATTAAAATTAATTAAAAATAAAATTACAATTATATGTTTAAGTACTACTACGGATCCTTCCACAGTGGAATAGGTTTATAAGTTAGAACTAACAATATTCTCCATGACGCGTCTTTCGTAAACCATACTTTCGTGAGATTTGGCGCTTATAAGCACAAACAGGAAGTTGCCCTCAAATGATCAGCAATGTAGATGAAGTTGATAAATTGATGAATGAAATGCCGTTGATCTTTTCTTATTTAAATATTTTTTTAAATTACTGCTACGTAGCCACAGACGAAGGTTCATGATTTTAGTGATCTATGTATACAAGTTTGTTGCCTCTCAGAAGTTAAATGTTCGGTTTTGTACATAATTGTAAACTCTATGAATTTTTATGAGTAAACTACCATGGGCATTAAAAGAAATAAAAAATTCGACGTGGCGGCTACGTGAGATAAAACCTATAATGATATGTAACAAACTAAACGTTTCCAAAACATTTCTTAATACTATACAGCATATTTAGAAAACGGTATACACGTATAAGAAAAAATATTAGCTTAAGTATGGTGACTCGTTGAAGGTTCTTACATCTATGGACTAAGGCTTGATCCACAATATGAGACCGCGGCGTTTCTCGATATGCACACAATTCGTTCCCAGTCTGATAAATAATTTTACAGAAAAAATGAGCCTATTCACACTACCTCTATTGTTCATGTTTCGATCTGAAACGCCCCAGAGAATATTTTATCGACGTGAGACCACAAATACGCTAATCACGATAGTGTAAATATATTTTCGATCTCACTCCACCGGTATTGCTCAGCTGTGCGCTAAATGGCGAACGAAATTATAAATTATGGCCAACGAAAAATTTTACATGTTTCAAGAAGGCGGATAAGAGTTTCAAGAAGGCCCATAGGGCGGATTAAGCCTTAAATTCGATCTCGTTTAGTTTCAGTATCTTGTGCCGACTTTGTAAGTTTGGTGCTGATAATGTTATTTCTAAGTTGCATATAATGTCGTTTAGTTTCCGACACAAGGATTACCTGTGGGAGCTACTTTTTTTGAAGAAGATTCCAAATGAATTTTATCTATGCTTGAATAGCTCTAATTGCCGTATTTTGCTATGAAAATAAAAATTAATATTACATATATTTGGCGTTAATTTTGTAGAAATTAATTATAATATAATATTTCATAACTAAATGAGGATAATGATCTTTAGGTGGACAATTTGTAAAATTCAAGTCTTTACAAATTGAAGATGTTGTCATACACCGAAACCTAGATCGTGGTAAAGAATTTAAATAATGTAGAAATAATACTACACCACGGAAAATTAAATAAAAATTAATTTAATAAAAAACTTATTATACAAGCGAAAGTCGAAGATTCTAAAGTGCCGTTAGAAAACCAAATCTCACTCCTTAAACTCTTTTTTAATGAACAGTGATAACTCACAGAAGGGACATGTATTTTTGTTGATTCTTGACCAGTCTTGTATGATGGACGATCATGATGAGAATAAGAATTCGAATTCTTAAGAATTCGAAGCAGTATAATCTAAACAACAAAAACTTTCACTCTATTAACTGGGAAAATGTCTGATTCATATATTTTTTTTCTGAACAACATTTTAACATAGCAATATTTGAATAAATAATTTAATTTTACAATTTGAAAAAAAAATTAACTTTCAAAATTTTAATTTTGTTAAGAAATATGAGAAATAATGAAAAAATTCTTCAGCGTTAAAACCTAACAGTATCAAGCAACAATACGTTTAACTTATCTATTTGTTATAACTACCTTCCGACCAGACAAGCGACCCACACCCGGTCGTCCGGTCCGGACGTGTGGTTCTCCGCAGGCCGCATCGCCACGACCGAACAATGAAAGCACCGGCTGTGACGTAGGAAACTGATAGCATCCGAATACTGTGGGGCATTGTGAGGAGTGATAAGAAAATGGTCGGCGTTTCTATTTGTGGTATTCTACTGGTTTTAACGTCTCCCGACTTCGGGATAACGTACAGATATACAGGTTGATCCAGAAATTATTTTGCTAATGAAATAAATATATTCTAGTCCTGGTTGTTACCAATCGTCGTTACGAAAGGGCTGTTGATTTACGATGAGAATGAACGACAGTCTCTACTCTGTTACAGATGTAATGAGAAAAGCTATTATCTTTAAGTGGAGAAATTAAAAGTAATGTATATTTTTTAAACATGAGTTGTCAAAAATGTTTTTTTGCAGCCATTAACATAATGAAGTTATGGATTTTTACAATATATTTTTGAGTAAATAATATTTGTACAGACTGCATTCTCCTTTGTCATTAAATTCTATGTTGTGAAAGTAGACTGAAAAGTGTAATCTCTGCTGAAGAATACTTATTAATTTTTATTATTAAATTGTTAAAGGTGTTTTAAGAAAAATTTTCAAAAAGTACTTCGGTAAAACAAATTTATGCCTTTAAGGGAATGCATAGATATAATATTCCATAAAGAGAATATTAATCAGGGGGTAGATGTCCATATGTAACATTTTAATACTACGGAATAAGTTCATATATACCGAGATTTGTGAAAATCTTGAGTAGTAAGCCGCTGTTTAAATTTCGGCTGCTTTTATTCGCTATCTTAGTAAATGGGTTGGGCCGAGTGATTAGGGAGATGCGTTACCTTACGTTCGCCGATGACCTTAACTTTTATACCGGAATGTCACGCTTTGCGGCTGGTCTATAGTGCGATACAAGTGATATTGCTAAATGAAACAGAGCTATTAGTGTTAATTTTACGTTATCAATGATAATTATTAGATTGTCATTGACTTTCTTTGCTGTGGTATGGAAAATGTGGATTGGGAAGTAAGATTTAATATAATCTTTCAGGACCACGTAATTGAAAAGTTATCTTGAAATTCACACAGTCTTGTTATGTTATTATATATTCATTCGTTATGTGACACATTATGATACGGTTTGGTAGGGTCATTTTGTATTATTCTAAATTTTGATGATGGTAGGAATACACTTGAAAGAGTTACAATCAGAATTGTTGTGATACTTGAAGTATTATCAAAACATAAACATCATGGAAGATTATGTGGTTATTTCCCTTTTGTCTCCTCTGTTATTTTCATTTTTCATGCAATAATGTTCTATTTGGTTGAGATTCAAAACTATATTATATCACAAATTTTTCATTTTCAACCTATTGAATGAAAAATTCCATATTTCCTTGATAATATTATCTCAGACAATTCAAAATAAATATTTGCGAGTTTATTAATACCGTTAAACGTATCTCCTTCCGGTTTAATTTACGTTGGTGCATCTCACTGTGCTCTGACATAGGTTTTTAAACTGTCACAAGAGAATACTTGAATGTAATATAATTATTGATCAGTTATTCAGTGCTTCTTTATGGATATGCAAGCATAGCTTGTGAAATGTACCTAATTATGAGTGAAAAAAAAATATAATTAAGTAAACATATATACATGGCGAAGAGTACCTGTAGAAAACCTGTAAAATTACTGAAAGATTAAGGAATGTAGCTAGGAAAAGGAAAATTTGATATTGGTATAGTTGTTAGCAATAAAATAATAGCGCTGATGAATATAAGTGATGGTTAGTTAAAGATTATTGTATTGTAATGCCGAGAGTGAGGTAAAAAGGAGATATTTAAAAAGTATCTATATTTATAAAGATTTACATAAAATATTATAGCTAATGTACAATGATACCACAAGAAAAGTAATTAATACGCAAGAAGGTCGAATAAACTCGTGACGGCTTCAGCTTCAAAAATTATTTTCTTCCATTAAAATTGTCTATGGTGTTTTAAAAATTTACACAACGTGCTGGGTTTTTTAAACTTATTTTTACCATTATTACGTTTGAGCAGTGTTTTATTTAAATGTTACTATTAATCGTATGAATTTCTTATACTTATTTTTACACTTTTTAAAAAACTGTACACGGTTGTATCAATTTATTTAATAGCATAGACAATTTTAAAGGAAAATTAATTTTTTTTATGGTACTATAGTACGTAGATATATCAGGAATTATTCGAAATTAAGGTGGCTTAATTACATCCATTTCTCTCTGTGCCAATCAGTTTTAATGTATTCCCTGTATCGGGAGGTTGCGTGATTATAATTGTCGGTGTTGGTAAGAAGATTATGCAAGAACCGATATATACTTCATGAATGAGAGAAATTATAATGTTATAATACTCTCCGTTTACATACAGGTACGGCATGTTTTCGATAATCATTTACCCTATTCTTGTATTTAAATTATTGAGTTTAAAATATTTATTTATTACTTTAATGCAAGACTGGAAATATGCAAAGCATATAAAAAGATACCAACTCATTCAGGATTTATTTAAATTCTGTCTGACCACATAGAAAATATCTGAAAAATTCTGTCTGACCACATACAACTATGTCACAATACAATTCAAAGGTTATACCGAATATTATTAGATCATCTTCAATTTCGTTATGCTTTGCCGTTTTATTTACCTTTATAAAAAAATTCCTTTCTAATTACTTTTAAAAATTAATTAGACATTTAGCACAATCAATTTAAATTAGTCAAAAGAGAAATAAAACAACGTCAAGTTGTTTGCAATTTTTTCAAATTAGGTCCTGCCTTGAAATTCAAAATAGGAAAAGTTATTACAATTATTACAATCTTTTCATATGTTACTCTTGGGTATATACTATTACCGTACCAAATTTCGTCAAAATCCGTCCAGTAGATTTTGCGTGATTGACGTACAAGGTAACAGACAGACAAAAATCCAAAAAAAAGTTTTTCCGACTTCTATTGTCATTCTATATGCTAATTATTCTATATTATTTTTAAAATATTTTCCATGTATAGAATTCACTCTGTTACAATATTATTACGTGTATAAATAATGATTATTTGGAAGGTTCCATCTAGAAAATTTGTCGATTCTGTTTTCTAACGAAAAGCAGTAGTTTAAAAATTAGTTATATTAACGCTTTTCGGGCGCGTGCGCGCACGAACACACGCGCTCACACATATTTATGTGTGTGTGTGTGTGTGTTGTTTCTTTAATCTACGAAATCTTTTTGCACTACTTATACTTAATGAATTGGAAAATCATTTTAGTAACTTACAGCATAATAGACATTGCTCTCAATAATTAAAAACAACGTTTATGTATACATGTGCATCTTTCATGTATAGGCTTTGTTAAAGAGTATATGCGTTGGCTATATTTAATCACTAAATGACAGTTTTAAGTTTATCGGTTTAGAAGTTTTTGAGTTATTGAAGTGATATCTCCGGCACAGTACTCGTCGGTAGACTTTCAAAAATTAAAGCGAAAGAAATTAATAATAAAAAAGTATATGCAAGAATTATAAGGTCATAACTTATAAGGTCATAACGTTGGAATTCATATAGTTACTATTTTTTCAATAAATAACGAAGAATATGAATGAGAAACAATTATTAACTGAAGGTAACATAAGTCAACATTTTTTAAAATTCTCCAACTGTGATTTAAAAGTATTTTTACTACACAATTCGACATTTTTTGATTGTTTTCGGGATAAACATACTCACGAGAATCGAAATGTCAACTGAAATGAAACGGTTCTAATTTTGCTATTTAGCACCTTTTCTAGTGGAACATTTTTCGGTTCCGTCGGTTTTTGTCCTTACGAAGTAATATAAGTCTAAATGTGGAGTATGTAAATATCACCGTGTTTATTTATAATAAAACTTCACGTAGATATAAGTACAGGTATTGTAAGCGCTATTAACCTGGACTGGAAGGTTTCAAGACTACACACTCAATACTATTCTTTCTTTCTTTAGCACGACTAAATTCACTAATGAAATATAATAATGTACTCAAGGATCGATTTGAGGTGCATGATATTATTTATATCTTAATGGGGACTCGTAACATGGATAATGTAGACAATAATAAAAGGTTTTATAACTATGGGGTTTTATAATTATAAGTAAATAAAAGTAAAATATGAAAGCGAATTAATGATTAGAAATTTAAGGCTAAAACTCTGCGAAGCCAATGACTTCAGTACGCAGTTAATAAAGGAACAAATACAATATTCGATTGAATACGTAATACTATGTAAAAATTTAACAAATTTAAAAATATACTATGCAAACGATCTGATGTCATTATCACATACATAAATTATACAAATAGATTATCCAATTATGCTAGAAAATCAATAACGAAATTTACTGTAAAGAGAAGGATTCAGCTCTAGAAATACAGTTTTAAATTATATATGTGAAAGATCAACAAATAGATGGCTTAAAAACTAATCTAGTCGTCCACTGAACAGTGAGACTATAAATACCAAGTTTCTTATTAATAAGACGATAAAGGATAAAGACAACTTGAAACAAACCAGAAAATAAAAAATTGTGCGTATCAGCTCCAACGCGCGACTGGAGTTTACTCCTTAAGTACGATTGCCTTGGAATGAATAAAATAGGTAAAGGGGGTAAATAAATGCATCTCATATGACAGTTGAAGCATACATATACTTTCATCTCATATGATAGTGGAAGCATACATATACTTTCATCTCATATGATAGTGGAAGCATACATATACTTTCATTCATGTTTATTTGATTTGTATCAATTCTTCCTCAACTGGAATGAAATCACCAATAACTGATATTCATATGTATTGAAAAGGTTTCAACCTGTATTATTTGTGACCTTTTTCCTTTGTGATAATTTCTTCCCTTTAACATAAATAAACATACAATTCATTTTCAAATATATAGATAATGTTACAGATACTTGTATCTACAGGAAAGTAGAACAATTAGAAATTAGGGACAAATTGCATTAGCATTGCTTCAATTTAGGAAGTTATTAATACTTATTTTTTCACATTTGGTAATTTAATAAATTCTTACAAAAACATATATTGTATTTTGAAAACTTATTTATTTGCATTCTAAATTGGAATTCTATCATTATTTGACTAGCGACATAATTCACTTTCCTAAAAGTAATGAAAATAAAAATTGTACAGAAAGTATATAGAGTATATTAAAAATGAAGACAAAATGAGAAAAAAACAATATTTAAAAACACAAAATAAAATGAAAATGTATAAGCTAAAAAATTAATAATCTAAAAACGTATTTCATTTATTTTTCAATCCCCTCTCTGCAACTTCAGCTCAAGCCTTCGCTTCTCAAGCTTGACAACAAAATTTCCTTGCGAATATCATGGAGCTCATCTTTTCATTGTCTCTGCTCCATGTCTCATGCAATTTCTTGCAAATATTTGTTGAAAGTGAGCCAGATATTCGAATGCTGGCTGCTGGTGCGTCGCCTGGGTATTGGTACATTCGTATCTATGTCCAACATAGTTTCCTGCACGTCAACTCTTGTCTAACCAGTAGAATCATCTTCCGTTGCCTCGGACGATGATGGCAAAGTTTACTTCATTTCTACTTGTCGATTGTTGCTCAGACGGATCTGTAGATAATTGATTCTAATTAATTCGATGTCAATTCATGAATATCACAAATTTACAAGTTTTAAATTTCAACACATTTTCGCATATCCCATAGAAAGAAAATAAATAAAAGTTTAATTAAAAGGTTTTTAAATGAATTTTACAATTTGTAATTTTATAGGTGATTAAATTACAATCTACTTTTGTTCGTAATACTGCTTTTTCAGTATTAAATATAAATTCGAATAAAATTCACTTCAAATAAATCAATCTAAAACTTTCGGTGCCCGCTACTATATTAATCAGTTTCTAAAAAACACTATAAATAAAAGATAAATTTTACACTTATCGAAATTCGAGCTATTTACCTCGTTTTAATTGCTGGGCAGAATCGTTTGATAATAATTCCACAATTATCCCTGGCAAATATCCCGGTTATTAACGAAACGACGGGGTCAATTTGGATGTCGTTAATCGCATCTTCTTCACCGGTGGCCATCCGCTGTTGCCTTTCCCTTCCCAACTCTCTTCTCTGCTTGGCTTTAATTTTAAGCCAATATTGGCACAGTTGTCTTCTTTTTACCTAAAGAAACAAATAAAGTACACGTTTCTTAGCACATTATTTAAAAAAAAAGAAATTACATTCGTGCAAACAAATAGATTCTGACTTCATTTTGGACGAGAGTATAGATCCTACGAAATTCAACTATAGAGATTTAAATTATCGTCACTAGCTGCATAGAGAAAAAGCGCTGATGTATTATTCTATATTTATATAAAATCATAAATTCGCATGTTGATTGTCCCTATCTCCTGTCTCTACTCAACTTTAACAATCAACTCAGATCCCGTATACCATTACAGACATTATTCGTACTTCAAGTTTATAAAAATCACACCTCTTTTCATAACCCCATAATTCGAATGTGCCGATTATAAAACGATGTTGTATCTCAACATCTGTCCTTTGATATTTTCGCATCGAAATTATTAACATATAAAAAGGAAATACAAAATATATTATTTGTAAATTAAAACCAGCTACGATAAAATTAATGTTTTGTTCAGTATTTAGAAAATAACATAATTCTAAGTCAACACTAACTTTAATAATTGATTAATACATTTTGTAATACATTTGATAACACAAGTAACCTTAGAAAATTTATACTTAAATACTTTAATCACTTTGTGCACACGTAATTAGAATTATAGTCTAGTCTTATACTCTGTTCTTTTTATTATACATCTACGTGACTTTCACTTTTTTTGTAAGCCTTTCAGTAAGTAAATAAACAAATTGATTAATTCTATTATAAATATGAACATTTCACTGTACTTACCCTTTCATTAATAATACTTCTAGTATTAATAGGTATCTTGACATTTTTTTCATCTTCACTCACACATTTTTTTCATCTTCACTATTTTTCACGTTTACTCCGTCGGTGCATTTATTTTCAATTAAATTTTTGTAAGAGACAAATATATGCAGCAATAGTCTTTTCTCTGTTTCCGTGTAGTTTCTTTTTCTTCTATTCATTTTACTGCTTCTGTTAAACGCAATACTTTCGGTCAAAACAAACGACGCTTAAAACTATAACTAAGTAATTCGATATGTCAATTAAAGATGTGCCTGAAATTAGCTAAGTACACTTTTCTGACGCTCTGAACTACTTATAAAACTCTATACCGGGCGCTATATATGAAAAACGATTCTTAAGTAATAAACTTCAAAAAAAGGAAAATAAACCTGAAGTAGAACTAATTCCAAACGCAAGTGATGATGACAGATTCGAATGATTATCTGCAGCCATGAAAATACCGGCAATCGGTAATTATACAAATGAAGTTTCCTTTAAAAGTTAGGGTATGATGTTTTCACTCACAATACCTTCAATATCTTCACAAAATGTTTTGTAAAAATGGAAAAAGCATACTTAAAATGTTAGAAATTAAAATAAACTGGATAATCCCAATATTAGACTTGCAAATATTAGTAATATGTTTTTAGGGGGAAGTATACGCTTAATAAATAAAATACCGGTAGATGTATACATCTTGAATGAATTATTAAGAGAAATCTAGGCAAAAAAGCTTGTTATAAAAGTAACGATTTTATAAAGGACAAAAATGACTGGGACGACCAGTACACCTCATCAAATGATATAGTCACATAATTGATGATATAATTTTTATACATCTTATAAGTTATATCTTGACACATTACATCTTGAATAGTTTTCATTGTAACATTTATTCTTTAAAATAACCTTTCAACATTTATACATTATTATTTTGTTTTGTTTTTATTTAATTTGTATGTATCTATTCGTTTAAGGTTTTTATGTATTTATTTAAAAAATAAAGATAATTGCTTATTCCTTTATGCTCATTGTTGGTTAGAAATGATTCCTCCCGTGTATAGTATCAGAAAAACAAGATAGCAATTTTTTTATACATTGGTTACAATTAAATTTGAAACGAGACATTTGATTCACAATTATCACTTAATTTGACCACTCAATGTACATCTCAATATAGAGATTATTGAAACGAATTTATTCTAGGAATCATTATAGGAAAGGCAGTTTAATCAGAGTATTGCAAACTTCAATTTGCCTTCGACACGCACGACAATAAAATACAACAGAAACAAATTATACTAAGTGCAGTCGCCCAGAGAGACGCCTCCTACGTGTTCGATGGTCCCAATTTGGCATTTCAATCAGGATCACGCATCTATGTTTTATTCGATTTGCCTTGAACTGACGCTCACAATAAAACACATGAGATGTACTGGAAATAGGTCTAAATTTTAAAAAAAATGAAAAAAAAAAAAATTTTATTACTTTGGAATATTGTTAGATACCAGATGGTGTGAACTGGTAGCTTAAGTAACTAACCACAATCAAGAGTATAGTGGAACGGCGTGATATAAACATTGAAAGTTTCTTTAATATACATTGTTCACTTGTATTGTTAATAAGTTTGGAGATGGTACACTGATAATTCTTGTGTGTATTTTGATAGTTATATTTTATGCCGTTATTAGACATAAGTCTTTTAATTTATAAGTCATTTATTTACATTAATAGTATCAATTCAAGCAATATTTTAATTTTAACAATAATCAATTATATCTGGGATTTCTTTTTTAACTTCCATATTTTACCTTATTGCTCAAATTTTTACCTTTTGAGAGTATTTCACTTCTATTGAAACCTAAAAGAATAAAAAAACTAAAGTTTACGGTTTCATTAAATGTATGTATTTATGGATGAATGTATATATATATATATATATATATATATATATATATATATATATATATATATATAGCAAATTGCAAAAAATCCGCTTTTCATTGTTAGTACTATTTATTTTCAGCTGTTCATAAAATCAGTCTAATAAAATTGGAGTCACATGTTATACATAGGGTAGTTCTGACAATTTCAAAAGCGGATCTCGTTTAATACATATGTAGACAAGAGTTTAATGTATTTTAGCAACGATAGCTAATTAAAAATCTTATTGACATCATTTTTGTTAAACTTAGTATCTTACAAACAAAATTAAAATGTATAATTGTACCATGTTGATACTGGAGAAATACTAAACAAACGAGACACAGACTAGATAGTATATATAGATAGATAGATTTAAATATTGTATAGAAATTACGAAGAAACTGGTTGCAGTAATTTAAAGCCAAAGTATTACTTGTAAAAATGCTACATTTACATGACGAGATAATAAGTCAAAGTAAATAAATATTTATATTGAATATTTAATATGTGATTTCATCGTCATCAGTAGCTCGATAGCCCGGGGTGGGCCAAAGCTTTCCTTTGAAGTGACTTCCATGCAGCCTTTTGTGTGACCACCGTTACGGATCACCAGGTACGGACTTTCAGTCAGTACCTGGTGATCCGTAACGGTGGTCACACACCCCAAAATCCTTCACCACTGTAAATTCCCATCTCATCTTAGGAGAATCCCATCATCATCCATCCTCTTATTCTTTGTCCTTGCGGTTTAGTAAAAAAGATTCTTTTGGGAAGTTTTGAATCCTCTATTCAAACAAGATGAGCAGCCCAATTTAGTTTATTAATTTAAATAAATTTTAAATCTTTGTTTGTAAAATTTATATATTTCTGAGTTGTATCTCCTTCTTCAAACATAATTTTTCCTTATGTGTAATATGTGGTTCAATATATATGAAATTTATAGCATGTTTAAGTATAATTTTTGCAAAATTATTTTTTATCAATCAGATGTTCCATACACATACAGGTTGATTGGATTTAGCACCCTTATTGTAAGCTTTAGAATGTAATTATTGTAAGCTTTTATTTACAAGTGATGAACAATGAGAAATGGTGATGAAAATAAAATTCGATAATCACTGTTTTTATTATAAATTAAAAAATATATAAATATAAAATAAATAATATAAATCACTGTTTTTATTATAAATTAAAAAAGTCAGTTCAACTTAGAAATAGTTTTCCCTTTTTCGATTTATATTTTCATTTTTTCATTATTATTTATATATTTTCTCTATTATTTATAATTTTCATTATTATTTATATATTTTCTCGATTTATATTAAGTTTATTCCATTAATACTAACCCAAGATTTCCTTGCACGTATTACGGCTATGACGTGGATAGTCTAGTGACAGGACTGCTATTAATGTCGTTGGCCACTTTACTTTAGCAAATACCACATAAAATATACCATGCATAAAAAAAATATTTTTTTCTTCCATGCCAATAAACTAAACAGTTTAGCAAATGTAGGTATCCTTGGAAATTGAGATCGCTGGTTGGTACATCCGAGTTGATCTTTTTTCGAGTCAATTGTGATTCTATGTACTTCTTTGGCGGATTGTTCCCCAGTAACGATTTTTGTTTTTATTATGTCGTTCGGCAGGCTTATCACAATCAGTCTTGTTCCATAACATTGACCTTCTGGCATATATTAATTTACCTAATGACATTAATAACAGTTTTATTTGTAAATTTTAGGCAGTTTTTCAGGCAGTTGTGAAATATTCAGAATAAATCTGGTGTAAATTCAACTGCTCCTCACAATAAAACTGACCATTTTGGTTAGGCCTGTATTACACTTTATTATTTTCATACTTCGTTTGTTATCGCTAAGTAGCAATTTGCGTTTAAGACAAAGTATTTATTACATAATGTTGAAATAAATATATCAGGATTTATATACAATTTTGCTAAAGATGCAACCGTAAAAATAAATGTTTTCCTTTTTCCTTCATCCTAATTAACTTTTTCCTCTATTTTTTTTCGTTCCCCTCATGTAAAAGGTTGTGTGTGGCGCAGGATAACGCTATTTTCTGGCCTGAGCTGCTTTATGGGCGATTTCCGCCATGGACGCTGCAACAGCCTACTTCCTGTTAGTTTGAAACTCTCCGTTTTGTGGAAAATTAGAATGGAAAAATAATGTAGTGCATGAATTGTTATATATTTTAAGCCAACAATGGAGGTAGCTAGTTTATTTGTGCGGATAAAGTAGTTATGTATATAGGTATATTCTCTAAATAAAATAAAATTAGATTTCCCATCGAATCTAATGATTTCTTAATAATTTTCTAGAAAAATAGGAAAAATGAGAGAATGTGCCATATGGCACAGGGGGTAAATAATATGGAAATACAGGAGAAAAATAGTCTCAGCACGCATTGTAATACAATGTTATGAAATATTTAATTAATCTTAATAATAAGTACAGGACGAAGGATAAGTATATGAATTTGTTCCAATTTCGAATGACATTGTAAGTATAGCATGACCTAGAAACTTACACTATATTAATTAATATTGGCGTCATTCTTGAACACAAGCTTGTTAATATACTAATTTTATTTTTTTTTAAATATACTAATAAAATGTTTAATTGTAATTTATAAAATAAACACGAGTCGAAATAAAATGATGGACACACAACAAGGTCAAAAGTAATAATATAAGTTTAACAATGTAATAAGGTCTACATGCATATTTGATATGCAATTTTCTTACAATGTGGGTATATAAAATAATATGACAACCTCTTTCAAGTAGAATTCACCAAACCAATTTTGAACTGTGGCAAAAATTTTGCGAATCTCTGCGAAGTAAATACAAAGATGGTTATTAAGTTCTTTGACTTTAATATTTTTAAGGTACTATCACGCTATTTATTAATTATAATAGTTTATTATTTACCTTTTGGTTAGATACCTAATGAATTATTTCCATTAAAAAACAGGCAACCTTTTCTTCAATTCCATTCAACATTGATTTGTTTTCCGTTCCACAAAAATTAAATAATAAATTTGATTTATTATGTTTCCAGATAAATAAATGTAAAATGCTTTTCGCTATCATTTCCTCCTTTACGTCAATAATTATTTCAAATATCTGTTCTTACAAGTGTGTGCTAAACTTAAGTGACTTTCCTTAAGATATGACGTCGATTTCGGTGGTCTTATTTTGCGAAGAGCCTTTTTGTAGTATCATTCTGTTTGCGCACATGTCGCCCGCGGGGCTGCAGGCAATACGGATCGAACGTATTATGAGGCGGGCTATTCCGGGACCGTTCCCGGAGAATGGGACATGTTTGTCGGTCGAATCTCATTTATTCTGCGCTTCGATTGTAATTTCGATATACGTCGTTCAATTGTAAGCCTCTACGTCTTACAAGATACATAAATGTTAAGTTACCAGGTGTTTTGTCTTGTGAAATTGGTCGACAATTTTTCTAAACTGAAGAAGAATTTATTTGTATTTAAATAATTTCTTTTTTAAATGAAGTGTTTGCATATTTTGCCAGAATCCTCGTCGGTTGAGCAAAGTCAGTCTAATAAAATTGGAGTCACATGTTGTACATAGGGTAGCTCTGACAATTTCAAAAGCAGATCTCGTTTAATACATATGTAGACAAGAGTTTAATGTATTTTAGCAACGATAGCTAATTAAAAATCTTATTGACATCATTTTTGTTAAACTTAGTATCTTACAAACAAAATTAAAATGTATAATTGTACCATGTTGATACTGGAGAAATACTAAACAAACGAGACACAGACTAGATAGTATATATAGATAGATAGATTTAAATATTGTATAGAAATTACGAAGAAACTGATTGCAGTAATTTAAAGCCAAAGTAATACTTGTAAAAATGGTACATTTACATGACGAGGTAATAAGTCAAAGTAAATAAATATTTATATTGAATATTTAATATGTGATTTCATCATCAGTAGCTCGATAGCCCAGGGTGGGCCAAAGCTTTCCTTTGAAGTAACTTCCATGCAGCCTTTTGTGTGATATATATATATATATATATATATATATATATATATATATATATATATATATATATATATATATACACATATACACACACACATATATATATATTTATATATATATATATGTATATATATATATATATATATATACACATACGGATATAAATTATAATAAAATAAAATATGTAATTCATCTCGTATATATTCCACGTTGTACATGCGTATTGCGCACACAGGCAAACACATATACCCGTACGCATACGCACATGTTCATATATACTTTAGAGTATATACCCAACACACAGATATAAACGCATCCATAGTTCAAATGACTTGTTCGGAATCAGCGTATGATAAAACATTGATTCGTCTCAAAAATACCTTCTTGTATTATTTTTACCGTACGAAAACAGTACGGTAAAAATAATAATGGAATTAATAAGAGTAATTCACATAATTGAATGAATACAATTGTTTAATATCAATAGCTTTGTTTTAAATTTTGAAACTATATCGAAATTTTTAAGTAAGACTTAACAGTATACCATGTTTATCGGGTTTACTAGGTTGTAATGTTTTAAGTTACATCGAGGAAAATAATGCTTATTTATAAATATTTAAAAATACGTTTCCATAATGATAAGTATTATTGAATTTAGCTAAATCAATTTGATTTTCAAGTTAGTCTTTTAACTTAGCCGAATCAATTTGAAGTTTATCAGAGGCCACTTTTAGCCTCTGGGTAAATCGAGAAAATGTCATGTAAATTTATGTATTTTCTGTAATAAGAAAAACAAATGTACATGGTTATCCCATCCCTTCAATGCTTCCTGCCACGGTATCTTATTAACATGTGTACATAATATAATGAAGATTGCACTTTATCATATTTTATTCCATACTTCGGATTATATTACGATTCATTTTAGGTAATTTCTCACTTTACTGCGAATATTTAGAAATCTATAAATGTTCTTGGTGAGCGTAAATTTAGGAGTGTTTTTGTTATAAATTGCAGTTAATTTTCTTTCTAAAAAGTACTTAAAGTGTGAAAAAATTAGTTTAGGTGCTAAATCTAGCATACCGACGTGGACAGTTGACATTAATGGTTTTTTCTCGAACCTCCCATTAACGTATTTTTAGAGTACATAGAATTATAAATATCCCATGCTCATTTATTAATTGCATTATTATGTATCCCATAGTTTAGTAAAGAACATCAGAGAGTATAAGAACCTTCCACTCTTTATTACTATGCTAAGTACATCTGTGATTCAAATGAAAACATTTTTTTTAAATATTACTATATACTAGAAATTGTATCAGAAAATTATTTAAAACTATTTTCATTCCAGAGCCATAGTATCAATGTGATATATCGAGCCACTAAAATAAATAATGAAATTTCTGCTCGAAATCTATGTGTGGAATGAAGCGCGAAGAAAAGTGTACTATATTTTAAAATATTAAATAAAGATATATTTATTTGCTTAAAAAACCATTCACTCTATGTATCGCGAAATGCTTAAGAACAACAAGAAAGACATCGTACCACATCATCACTATATGTGCCATCTTGGTAAAATATGCCTACGAATGGTGCCTATGAATTGGCGCTACAGGGTTGCACAATTTGTATTCATTCTGTGATTGTTACGATAGAGAACACAATCAGAAGCGGGAATAAATCCTGACGACTACGCGATATGGATGCAAAATATAAGCTGTTTCCAGCAGAGAGGAATTTAAATATTAAATTCATTACGCTCTGCTCTATTAAAGTTTTTTAAATTACTCATGAAAATTTAAATTCAAAATTTTACTACTGGATCCCAGCTGTGGTGATTACATAGTCTTGTAGTGAACTGTATTTAGAGCAAAGTAAAGTTAGATTTTTACTTCGGAAATATTAGGGGTGGCAGTAAATTTTGACTGTACACTCGCGTGGTCGTTAGAAATAACATATAAAAGGATAGCAACCGTAGAATGAACGCTCCATTATTTATTTAACAAATTAATTGCAAAATTGAATTTTTCTTGGAATATCTCGAAAAATAATTTTTTTTTAAATATTAATGCGCTATTCGAAAGTATGGAAAATTCTATATCAAAAATGTGTATAAAGTTTTTTTTGTAAAATGAAAATTGTGAGTTGCAGTAGTTTTTTTCTAACGCTCGAAAATATGAAGCGGTGGTATTTAAGTTCAGCGCTTGGTAAACGCGCGGCCGCAAGCGTGCTCCTGAAAATTCTGTTATATATTAATTAATCAAATTAAGCAAATGAAATTTTATAAGACGAACCTTTTTAAATATAAAAAACATATGTAAAAGAACAGTATGTGAAGTTGCGTCATACTTAATTTTTATATAAAATCAATGAAAGCCCCGCCATTTTATTAATTTTTAAGATAAATATAAAACTTTCACACTGTAGTTTTAAAATGCAATTTAAAAAGGTGGATGGTAGGAACAAAAAAACATAAAATTTTAGTTTGAAAAATACAAGGTTTAAAATACTGAAGAATTTAAAAAATAATTAAAAAGGTTAATTGGACCATATTTTCAAAACCAACAACTTCAGTTTAAAATGAAATAATACATTGCAATTTTACGTATATTTTGAAGCTTGAAACAATAAACTTTTAAGATGATCTTTAAGCCTTTGTGTAATAAATTGAATTAGTAGTAAAATTTTACAAAAAACACATTTTTCGCTCCGTAATCCGTGAAATTTGTTGTTAAATAAAACTTAATAACTTTTATAAAAACAATTATAAAACTAACATAGATTTACAATGCAACCTTAAATGATGATATACAAGGTAAAGCATTTTTTTTATTTATTAATAAAAGTGTAAATTTTAAAATACATAAGAAAATAAGGTTTTTCAATAAATCTACGCAATATCCATGTTTATTCATGTATTTTCCTACTTTAATTTTCTTACTTAAAACATAAATATGAGTTTTTCTATCGGTGCAATTTAGTCTTGAGTAAAAAATATATTTGAAGGTCAGAGAGAAATAGAAAATAGAGAGTACTTGCTAGGTAAGCAGAGTGCTCACTTGGCGAATGCTTATATATATATATATATATATATATATATATATATAAATATATATATATATATATATATATTTATATACATATATATATATATATATATATATATATATATATATATATATATATATATATAGGTCCTCTACTATAGAGTCTGTACTAATACCTATACGTATCTAATACAGCAACGGGAGTATTTTGAACATAGTCGTTTACTTTTTCGCTAAGCACAATCACGTATTTCTTTTTCCTATTCTTGGTTGTTATTTAAAAGGTATCCTTTTGTTACAATTAGAGTAATAAACATTATTTAAGAATATATGAGTACAAATCTTTATGAGACTAGTTTAAAAATTTTATTCTTTATTCTATATTTATAAGAATTAGCTATATTACATATAATGAGTAAGTGCAATTTATAATTTTCCAAATATCTTTGCAGTGTTTACTTTTGTAAAAATAGGGTTTTTTTATGAATTCTTGATGAAAAGTTGCCCATATTTGATAGGTAATTTTCTGATTCTATTTATTAATATTTAATTTTTTTTATACCAAATCTATTATAAAATGTTAACATGAGCGCAATTTGTCACGTTAAATATTTTTTTTATAAATTGTTACCAAAAAGTTGGCTATATTGGATTAGCCAATATGAATCGAGATAATATTCTTGATCTGCAATTTGAGTGAAATTGCTGTATCAAAGTGATATTAAATGGTTTTAGGGCATTATGTGCCACCGATTATATGCCAATGATTAGATCATTCCGAAATAATGTATATTTTTGTTCTGTCTTTACTCCACTATTACTGAATTTGATAGCCTGGCGTGTTTGAAAATAAAGAGATTGATAATGATATGTAATTAGTATTCCGTTTGTAAAGTATAAACAATAAGTAATATTTTTAACGTATTAAAGAGTCGTACAAAAATATTGCTGTACTAAATTATTACGAGTAAGTGATAGGATTTTTCAATTCTGGAGTGACAATTTATTGCCATACTGGTTTTATATAGAGAAAAGTTTGTTTCTTTTGGATATAGTTTGTTTCTTGTGGACATAGGTTTTATAAGATATTAGGGTTCCGTATTTCAAAAAGAAAAACAGAACCCTTATAAGATTACTCAAGTGTCTGTCAGTCAGTCTGTAATAGCCGATTTTCTCAGAAACCATATCCATACAGAGTAAATGGAGGCGTAAATAAAGTACTCAATTTTTTAAATTTAATGTGTCATATGGACCGGTAAAATCATCATACAAGCCCTGATGATCTGATCATCAGGGCTTGTTAGGAGGAATAAAAACAATTTTATTCTAATTGTACTTGCACGCAAAACGATATTTTAAAAAAGAATATCTAAAAATATACCATTTCCCATTTTATTTCTATAAGTTCTGAGTCAAAAATTATGAAAAAACAGGATTCGTAAAATCTGACTGGGAGGTTATCGGAAAACTGTAGCGATTATTCCAGATATTATCTATTAAACATGTTACCATGCCTTTAAGCTTTTGAAAGATATGTGGGACAATATATTCAAGTTATGAAAATTTAATATTTGTAATTAGTTTAATAATAATATTATGTAGCCTTAAATACTTATAAGAGCCTAAATGTATTCTCGTATTGTGAGTTCTACTGTATAAGAATCAAGGATATTCACGGTTGATTTATTGACAGTTAGCATTATATATTAGTTCTCAACGGTTTATTTATTTTTTATTCTCTAATTTGGTCATGTGTACAATTGTACTATTACATCTTTTAAAATAAAAATGCTTATAAAAACAATTCATAACAATCACTTATACCCTACATGAAACTTTTTGTAGATTTTGTGTCGTGTACTATAAACGCAGTGAAAAAATAATATTTAGTGATAATTCAATAGAAATACTATGCACTATAAATTATATAGTATTTCTAAGAAACTAGAAATTTCCACTTAATTAGTAAAAATTGGAACTTTCAAATTTTCCTAAGTTGTTAAGGGATAAATAATTTGTAACATTTTTCTGCCTCTAATAATTCGGCTTAAATTTAAGAGAATAGAACATTCTTATTCTGTACTAAATTTCATCATGCATATGTTATTATAGAAGGAGAAAAAGAAATAACTATTGTTGTCGATTATCCAGCTAATGATATTAAAACAATAATCGAGTGCATTTTTAAAGACAACAAGTAGTTACACACTTTACTTAATTTTTCTGTGAAATAATATTTTTTATATGTTTAATAAGCATACGTTCCTCATATTAAACAACATAAAGCCAATTAAATTTTACATTATTTATTAGGACATGTCACGAAAGGAAACTCATAATTTCGCACGATTTATGTAGATGTTACTGGAAACAAACCTGAAAGCTTCGCTAACGGACGAACGAAAATATGCGTACACAAATAAAACAATTTCAAATATGGTAATTCATAGTTCAGTCTACCTCGGGCGCAAGTCCGTCTGTTTCATTTGGTGGCAAATTTTCCGTCAGCTCTGAAGCAAAAGCGAAGAACTAAATCAGTGGATGTATAAATTGCACAAAGCAGAATAACTGTATTCCATGCTACAGCGGTGCATGACACACCGGAAGCAGATGGAGCGAGTCATTACAGTTTGCAAACTTTCTGGTAGCGGAGTCTTCAAACAAACTGAAATTAACAGTGTCAAGATATATATATATATATATATATATATATATATATATATATATATATATATATATATATATATATATATTACTTTGTTATATGAATATGGATATTTACCTTAATGTTAATAAGTATATATTAATTATTTTGAGACATTACGGTAAAGGTTGAGTTATATGTTTCACATATAATTTATGCAAAAAAGGATATTGATGCTATAAACTTGTTCTCTTAAACTTCGTTTATGGTAAATTCGTGCTTTAAACGAATTGTCTTGTATAAAGTTTAGTCTAAGTTTGATGTGAAACTTTTTGCAAGGTGCTCTAAATTTATTTAAGCCCTAATTAATTAAACTGGTAAGCTTAATTAATTAAACAGGGATATATCCCATGTCTAACCAGTTTAATTGGAACCAAGTTATAACAAGTTGCTTGGAATAAATCAGTAATTATTTAATAGTATCTTAGATCCGCGGCTCCGCTCGGTTGGGAAAATCTCTAAAAATATGATTAAACCAAAATGTTTTTAAATTTGCAAAATTTCGAAATTCATCTTAATAATATTCTTCAAACGATTTTACAGTAGATAGAGAGCACATGTTCTTGAAAACCGATTGATCATCTCACCTAACCTAACCTAAAAATTATAGAACAGTTTTCCTAACCTAGCCTAGTCTAACTTAATAAAACCCAATCTAATCTGATCTAACCTAGCCTAACCTAACAAAATTAACTTAATCTAATTTAACCTAATAGTAGATAGAGAGGGTATGTTATGAAACATGGATTCCTCACGTAACATAATCTGATCCAACCTAACCCAACCCAACATAATCTAACCTAAATTATCTTAACCAAACCTAATCTAATCTAACTTAATTTTACTAAACTTAACCTCACCTACACTTATCTAACCTATCTTAATTTAACTTATCCTAACTTACCCTAACTATAAAACAGTTTTTTCGATCTCTGGTCCTCTGTATGTGACCTGATATAAAGAAAATTGATCCTGAAATAATAACATACAACTATTTTTTTCATCTTTGCTTTTCCGCATTTGGTCCATAATATAAAGAGAATATACCCTGAAATTAATAAGAAATTGTGCATACATCTTACTCACACAATATAATATTGATCTGTCCATGTGTGAACCACGTTGTATGTGAGTTAATTCTTAGAGACAATTAAAAGTACCACATTACTTTTTATTAACTAGAAAATAGTTTTACGGTTTATCTTCACTTAGTTGTTACATTTTCAAAGAATGTACATACTTTCGAAATATAACCATCGGTTTAAAAACAATTTGTGACTTGTTACTAAATAGTATAATTTTGTAAATTATTTGTAATATTAAGAAATGTAGAAAATATTGAAAAAGATGTTAATGGAATTACCGGCAAGTTTGTATACAAGTAAAACTTAATTGAATATGACAAAATAACTAGTTCAATGTTATAATTAGTGAGCTAAAATAATTGGGGGTACTATGAAACACTCCAAATGCTAAACTAAAACTATCTATCTAATACACTCGAGTACTTGAGAAGTGACGATTTCGGCGAGTAATTTTATTATTATTCTAATTTTATTAACTATATTTATTTTATTATGTAAGTATTATATATCCAGTAACATTAATATTAGATTTTATTCTACAGTTTCTTAACCTTAAGCATGATGACTCTCAAGTAAATTCATTCTGCTACGCGTAAGATTCTGGATTACTAGGATATGATGATAACTCAAGGAAATGAAAATCACACAATGATGATAATGATGATTACAATAGCATCAATAATTAGTTTTTCAATCTGAAAAAAAGTTAAAAAAGGAACACTAAGGTCTTTTATACTGAAGTCCATAAAGGACGGTTTGTGGTATTTAACTGATTATACAAATGGTGTAGCCTACATTATAAAAATTGAAATAACCAATAGAAAAAATATTGAAGGGGTATTAGTAAAAGAGTAGTGCAGATGTGCAGATATACGATATATTGAGAAAGATTCTAGTAATGGTATTTTCAGCACTAGAGAAAATATTTTAATTACAACGAAAAAAATATGTAATCGAAAAAGTTGTAAAAAATTTGTAGTCAAATAAGATTTGATTGTAATTTTTTTTAGTTCGTGTCATTAATCGTCTGTTATATGAGCTTTAGGTCTGATTTTATCTCTGTTCGTTATCAAGTTAAACGTTTTTTAGATCGTACTAGCTTAATTTCTAAACCATTAATTAATACTTTTTCTTGATTGAATGTGAAGATGACTAATCATTTCAATCCCATTGCTTTCTTTTTCCAACGATGAACTTTTTATTACTCTTGTACATACACTTTATATTGTTTGCTCTATCGCTATATCAAAGACTATAGGAGAATTATTTGCAGCAGGTGTATAATTGAGTAATGAAAATATTCAATTTCAGTATAGAATTAGAGATCTATTTATTTTTTTTTTCATAAAATGTACAATTAAGTTTAGAATGAAATATTTTATTATAAACATGGTTATTAGTAAGTCATTATACCTTGTACCGCATTCAAGTATTGAATATTTAAATAAAAATAAGTAATTGAATATTTAATAGACCTAAACTTTAAGTAAACTAAATAATACTTTTCACAAATGAAGGTCAATCACTTTGAATTCTTTATACATTATGAAAGAATTTCGTTTAAACAAAATTACATAATTTTTACCAGATGCTATTCTTTAACTGTCAAAATACTCTCATAAACCGTTTTCACTTATATACAGTGCAACATAATGTGATCCTGACATGGTATCTAAATTTGAATTACTTATGTATGATGTAACAAGGTAATATTACACATTAATAAAAAACGATTTAAACCATTATACCTACCCAAAAACACATCGTTTCACATTTAATTGAATAATTTTCTTCATTATAATCTCCAGAGTATTCATTTCTACGTTGGTATATTATTTTTCTCAGCATATTAACATTCTCCAGTGTCTATTATTGCCTTTTGAATTATGATCTCTCTTCAATTTTTTCAGTTCTTTTGTATTTTGAATATTAAATGTGTCGATGCCTATCATCTTAACGCTTGCTAATGAATTAACACAATAGTTTTAAAACGATCTTCTTTTCTTGACATTTTAAAATACTCTTTTTATAATTATACACTACAATATTTGTTTACGTCTTGGGTTGTGTATAGTCTACGAAGTCATAAGGCCAATCGATTGCGAGAAAATTGTTTGTCGTCCAGAGAAATTCGTATTGTCGTTCACTATCGAGTTTATTATAGCTATAAAGTGATTTAAACAAGTTATGTAGTGAGTGATAACTACACACGGTTTGTCTACAAAATTTTTAACGATACATTCCTTGTTTGCCGGAAAACTTGTATATCACACAGCAAAGCCGCCTTCAACAATGAAAATTCAAGTGTTAAATAGTTAAAAATTGCTTGTACATCAATCTTTAAGGCATTACCAATATTACTTTGATTACCATTTTGATAGTTAATGTATAATCAAATATCGCACACTACATTCTTTCTTCAATATTAGTGACTTATAGTTAATGTACTGCTTAAACAAACTTGTAATCTTCATTCCACACTATTTGCTCAAAAAATTATTTTATTAATCTTTATGTAGTTTCTTTAAAGAAATTATATCGTTTTTGACATGATGTTATATATTTATTCATGTTATTAATTGGAAATATTATTAAATTACTAGTAATCTAACATAACGCACTTACACTTTTACACAATTTTTTTTAAATATACTTTTCTATTTTCCTTAAATATATTTTTATTGTAAATATTTTATGTTATTCATTTCCAAAGTTCATTTATTTGTATAACATGGTCTCAGTGGTTGTGGTAAAATTTTGTTACAAACTTCATTAAAACGTTGATAAACTTTATGATATAACTTTCAAAAATGACTTGGTGCTATGACAAAACGCAATCTACATAAATTTACATAATATACATTATCATCGAAGATTACCCGATTTAACTTTATTTATTGGATCTTCTTCAGAAATTATAAAAATAGATAACCTAATGCTAGTAACCCATAAAATAATAGTTAATATGTTCGCAAAAGTTAAGACTATTCTATATATCATAAAATCTATTTCATCAGAATCGGAAGCAAAGAAATATTTCATTAAGGGCTATATATATGAAATATACTAGCGGCCCGGTACGTGCTTGGCTACGTATAAAGTGAAATATTAAAAAAAATGTAATTAAAACATCAAATTCATTTATTCAAACAGGCAACATAAAGTTGGCAACATAAAGTTGGCCATGTGAAAAACATGATTCCTCCAAATTCACACCACAAACGTTAAGTGTTAGCCTTTGGGCCTTGTTGATGGACATCGCAAATGATAAACGCACAGGATATTGTAATCGTTTAAATTCAAATGGCATATCAGTTGGAATCATAGGAATACGCGGTATCAAACAAACTTCTCCTTTTGATTTAGCAGTTAAGATCGTAGCTCCAATCAAATTTTGGCAATAACTTTTTCACTGCCAATCTGGTGCCATTACACAGTTTTGGTGGATTAATATTTCGCAATAATATAATCAAAGAACCAACTTTCAGATTCAATCAATGCGGTGGCATACCAGCCGGTTCCAATGAATTTAAAAATTCAGTTGCATAATTTATTGCCTCATCTTGATTCATAATACTGTCAAGTGATTTATATGTCGTGACTACACCTGGCAGTTTCGCTTGAATTTGAAAATTAATGGCATTGATATGAATGTTCTTCGGTGCTAAAATGGCGCATTCTCTCAATCAATCATGACTTCTGTAATTCTGAAGAATATTCGGAAAAACACATTCAATCAATTCATCTATCGATTGCGCAATTGTGCAAAAATTGTTCGGTACAGCGATCAATCCGATGGTACTGTCGATTTGTATTTTGCCATCACCAATTTCTAACAATTGTTTTGAAAACTCATAGGCAGCTGGATCATTTTGTAGGTGAATACGCATATTAATGTTCAGTGTCAATTTTTGTACATATCTCCAAAGAACTGATGACTTCAAACAGGCATTTATTTCATCAGCAGGAGTTGATCGAGGAATTACAGGCAATGTTTGTCGAAAATCCCCTGACAGTAATATCAAAGCACCACCAAAAAGCTGTTGATTACCACTTAAATCTTGCATTGTTCGATTAAATGTTTCTATTGATTGATTTATTCGCCATTGTACACTCATCCCATAAAATAATTGACGTTAATCGCAGAACTTTGGCCATAGCAGAATTTCTCGAAATATTGCAAGTTGGAGTTTCAATCACCTGTACATTCAATGGCAATTTTAATGCAGAGTGTGCGGTCCGACCACCTTCTAATAATGTAGCAGCAATTCCCGAAGATGCAAGTGCCAATGCAATTTTCTGTTCCGATCGAATAGTCGCTAAAATCAATGATATAACGAAAGTTTTGCCTGTATCCTGCAGGTGCATCCAAGAAATTTAATAAACCTGCATTATTGGAAACGGCATGCATGATTGTGTCATATACATGTTTTTGCTGAATATTCATTTTGGTTATATTCGATTGTACAAATAAACGCAAATCATTAGAATTGAATTTCTGCTCACGTTGCAATTCACGATCAAACAAAGCATGCATCTCACGATTTGGTGCGGTCATACCCAATTGTACTAACACTTTATTTACAATTGTTAGACACATATCTTTAATTATTATCAAAGCTTCGTTGTACATTTCCAAGGTAATCAACAAATCAGGATTTCTTGCATGATGACGTATACGAATTAAAATATCTTCTGCCATATAATGTTTATATTTGTTCCATAATTCAAGTGGATGTGATGGCATACATGTTGATAATATAATAGCAAATAGCATTCGTATTTGTTGTGGATGAGCTGAAGTAGATGCATCTTGAAGTGTTGAATCCCAATGTGCATAATCCTCCAACAAATTCAAGAGTTGACATGCTTCACGATATGATTGACACAAATGACCCTTGACTGTTCTCAATTCTTGAAATGATTTTGGGCCATTGACGTTAACTAATAACAATCTCAAATAAAAACACTCAGCATTGTTTGGATGTACTGTATATATTCTCCCAATTGCATCTGTTTGGAAAATACCAGGATGCCCATAGACTGCTGTTCCTTGTTTACGTCTTTGAATTTTTTTCGAAGACACATTCCATGTGTAATACTGAGGCACTTAAGAATATAACAAATTTATCGCAAAAGTATCAGTTTCGCATAATTTGAAAAAAGCTGTTAACGTAGTCGCTGGTGGTTGTGCTGCTCTTTCCGATACATTTGCTACATTAAAATAAACACGTTGGCCATTCTCAAGATGCACAGCCAAGTGAACAACCACAGGATGTCTTTCGTGCATTGGAAACGACATAATCCTCCAGACAGCTTCATTACTACTAATATAGCGCACCATTTGATACTGAGTAATTTCATCATTTCTATTATCACCAGCAACACCGAAAACAGCCATATCGCTCCCTTTATTTACATACTTACCAATGTATTTAATGGATTTGACTGAATTACAATACTCCACATTTATATGAGCATTGAATATTTTCGATAATAATGGACAATACGGAGCCACCCAACGATTATCAACTTCAACGTCCTGGGTACGCATTCTGATGGTTGCCGTTTTGCCATTATCATTAGGTGATCTACGTCGATACAACGGATATCCGTCATTACCCGTTATTGTGTCTGAAGTCAATTGGCTTGGGTATCATTTCGAATACTTTCCATCAATCATACATGGCGAATTCATATTTAGTTCACCGCACGGACCATGTATCATGTTTTTAACGACAACTTGAAATAACTCAGGATCAACAGTTAGATCAGGAATTTCAGCTGATATAACGTTATCGATCTGATCCGGAGTTATTTTATGTACCAGCCAAATTAATATATGTGCGTGCGGCAATCCCCTTTTTTGCCATTCGATGGAGTACATATGGCAACGCACCTCTCCAAATACACATAATTTTACAATTAAATCCATAAGTGCTTTCAATTTTTGCCGAAAAACACGTGCTGTAATGTCATGACGATCAGTTGTCGACTGTCCTTCAAATAAATTGTTTTTGATGTCATCCCACTGCGGATTACATGTAAATGTAATGAACAGATCCGGTCGACCGTATTTTCGTACATAAGACATTGCGTCTTGTGCATATTCGTTCATATTCCGTGGGCTACCAATATACGAAGATGGCAATAAAGTTAAATGTCCGATGTCATTAACATTAGCATCATTCGCTATCGCGTCTTGCAAATGAATATATTCTTCGGATCTTAATTTTGTTTGGTTGAAACGAATAAAATTAAGACGTTCAGTTTCTATTTTGGCATACATATCAACGATATACCAATGATATAGTTTACCACATCTCAAGATATAATTTTGTTCTTGTGGACGAACCATCAATCGATACGAATAAAAATTCATGGCACTAATTTTTTTCTGTACATGTAGACTTGAAAATAAGTGCAAAATATGACTTTAGAAATTTATACAAATGATGAAATGTCAACACACTGAAAATAGGTCAATTATTTACCTGTTCGTGGATCAATCATTGGTATATTGATACGGTAGCCATAGTCACCTTTCCAATGCAATATTGGGTATTGTAATGCATCGTAACTACGATGAAGTTCCGAAACACGTTGCAATTGCTTATTTCTGCGATGAAGAACAATATCACGGGATTGAAACTGATCACCAAGAATTACAATTGCAACCTCATCAATTGTCGGTGCATTGAATCGCCTTTCATGCTCTCCAAAAGGTGTTCTATCAGCCCTTATTACGATTTTGTGATTATCAGATGGCATATGATCGAGAGCAATTTTGAACAATTGAACTAATGCGTTATATTGATGGAAAAACGTTTTTAGCTCACGAATAATTTCTCGTCTTGTATTCAAAACAATTGCAAAATGTTGATCCAATTCACGATTTTCATCACCAATAAAATAAATTTGCAAAAATTTATGATCAGCGTCGGGGTATGGCAATAACGAACCAGCTTGATGATAAATCTGGCCCTGAATCTGTAACATGTATGCAATTTTAGGTAGATGTTGTATCATAATTTTTATCATTTTTATCATAATTTTAGGTAGATGTTGTATCATAATTTTTAAAACTATCGAATACTTTATGATTCAGATTGATATAAACATGGGACAATTCTGTTGAAGTATTTACCTTAAACGTCGGCATAAAATTATCTCTAATAATTTTATTAGCACCAAAAGAAGTCATTTGAAATGCCGAATTGTATTGTTGAATATGACTCAAAAAGTGCTTCGACTTTTGAGATGTCCCAAAAATTAATGAATACAATGGTTTGGGTAGAGTTTCTAATGAGTTATAATGTGAGATTGCCAGTCTCACTTTGCCAGTAGCACAACACATGCCGGGCGTTTCACCTGGAAAGTTAGCCGCATCACAATGTTGACATATTGCGTCCATCATTCCAATGTATCCGTACACACTATAATCAATCTGGCTGTTGTAATTAAAAGCAGCACGCGTCATTTTAGCTAAAATAGCACGACGTATTCGTGATCGCCGTGCAAGATTCAGTACAGGTACAGGGTCAACAGATCTATTTCGTGCATTACGTTCACGCTGCGATGCATTAGCTTGTGCGCGTTCATCTGCAATCTGTGATCGTCTTAGTAATGCCACATCATTTGCATTACGCGTTCGGTGACCTATATTTGCTCGTCTTGTTCGTGGCATTTTTTCTTCAATCAAAAAAGAATAAATCAAATTAAAAAAATAATTGCTGCATTAATAGTGGTACACAATATGTTTTTTCAAATAAAGAAACATACATGCATACATGTAATTCACTTCAACAGTTCAAAACTTACCGTTTGTGTAAATGCGTTTGACAATTTAATTCATAGTACATTTGAACAAAAAATATAAACACAAAGCAATAATTATCGCTGACAATTTGCTTTAATCGAACCACGTCCAAAATTAAATGACCGCATGAATGACATAACAACATGCTTTTACTGTCAACACTGAAAAAAGTTTCAATTTGACAGCACAATCGCCATCTGAAAAAAGGTTCAATTTGACAGCAAAATCCCCATTTACAAAATGATCCGCCATTTATTGAATTCAGTTGTTACAAAAAATGTGATAAATGAAGAAACACTACACCGATTTTGTGCAAACTTCACATAAACCATCTACTAAATAGTCCGAACAAAGCCTAAACATTTGGTTTGGATAGGTGAGCCCGTTCTTGAGTTATAAAATTACAACGAAAAGTGGCATTGATTTTTATATATATAGATTTTATAAATTCAAGTGATAAGTTGCAAGTACAACATATGACGCAACAAGTATTTCCAGAAAAAAACTAAATTTATTTAAGATGCTTATATTATATTATTTGATGGATATTTTTTGATGGATCTTAAAAAAACCACCACTGCCGTTTTAGGCCGATGTCCTAATTATTACCCTTAGATGAGTTTTTTTATGTATTAGTATTAATTTTCCTTCGAAACGTTTAATTTTAATCCAAAAAAAGGATTTAAATTAAACGTTTCGAAGGAAAATTAACTATTAATAAAGAATGTCTGCACGAGTAATAACCAAAAGTCAAAATGAATTTTTATTTAAAACCACGATATAGAAATATATTATTGAAAGTTGCTGATCAAAATGCAGTAAGTTGTATTTGAGACTATATTCATAACGTGTTAAAGGATGTACTACCAATTAGTAAATTTCATAAGAAAACAATTGAAAAACATAAAATTTTAAAAAAAAATTAAAAATGTATAGTGAAAGAAAAAAGAAAATTATCATTCGAAACCTTCGTGCCTTCTTACCCATTATATTAGGGTCCTTACTAGGCAGTGTTTTTGTATATCTTCTTAAATTGTTAAATCTCTTTTTATAAAGAACCAAATTTTTAAAAGGGAGAACCTGTAAATAATACCGCAAATAATTATAATTAAGAATAAGGTGAAATTAATTTAAAGGGTAGAATATATCAGGAAACTCAGTTTGAGGAAATAAAGGATGATAAGAAAATCACATATTAAAACTTCAAATAGAAAACAAAGTACCGCAAATTTACGTTAAAAAATTAAAGTGAATTTTAAATTACTTAAATGATTACAGTGATGCAATCTAAGTGATTAAGATTGTGAAGTGAAATTAGGAACTGTTAGAGTTTACGACCAATTAATACTCAAAAGGATATATGGCAAGTTTACTTAATGGTATTATGAGACCATTAAAAAAGTAACCCTTTTACGTGGGAAAGTTTTGCATCACTTTAAATGATATTATTATGCCAATAGATTTCATTGTAAATTTCCTCGATATGAACATATAAATCATCTATATCTTAAAAATATATCCTAACGTTTCTGTCTATCGTCTGTACAAAGAAGAAAGTTAGCATTTGTTGCATATGTCTTCGTCGGGTGATATTCTCTCCACACCTAAAAAATGGACTAGAGTTGATAAAGAAACAAACACTACTCCAGGTGTACGTAACGTTAGAAGAAAAGTTACGTGGGGAAAATGAAGTTCTTGTACGAAGTGAAGAAAATTTCTATTACATCAAGCAGGTTATGGTAGTGAAAAAAAGTTTAGAAAAACAAGGCGTGGAAAATTGTCACCTTCTCAAATTAAGAATTGGTTACCATCACAGGAAACATACAATCTCCACAAACCAAAGCGAAACTTATTTTTACGTAATAGATACATTTTATCAGATATGTTATGAATCAGTTATGTCAAGCAGATTTATCAAATTTATGAAATAAAACCATAGGTATACATAAATAAAAACAGATATAATTATAACCATAGATGTATTTTACATGTTATTGACATTTTTATTAAAATGTCAATAACATGTAAGACATTTGTACGTGCATTAAAAGATAAAAGTATTCAAAATATTATAAAAGCTTTCCAAGGTATTTTTTCGGAATCTGGGTAAAAACCTACAAATATTCCATCGGATAAAGGATCGGGGATACAAACATTTTTTCGTGAAAATGATATTAATATTCCATATTGGAAACAATCCCAACATAAAACCTTGTATCGTTGAACGTTTTCAAAGAATGCTGAAAATGAAAACGTAGCGCTATTTTGCTCATAAAATACTTACCGATACATCTAACAAAAGTACTTGCATATATCTTAACTGATTTAATAAATTCATGTAATCATTCGTATCATTCAAATATAAAGATGCGCCCTGCTGGTGTTAACCCTAATAATATAATGAAATTGTGGTGTGATCTGTTTGATAAAGAGTCAAGAGTGAAGAGTTTAATACAAAAACTTGCTGTATGAGAGTATGTACGAATAAGTAAAACTAAATATGTCTTTGAGAAGGGTTAAGTAGCAAATAGGAGTGATAAAATATTTATAATTTTGGCAATTTTACAAAAGTCACATTTCTATTAGCTGTTTACTTTTATGAAAAAGGGTTACAAAAGGTAATTATCGATACCAATATACTAAAATATATATGTAATAATAATGATAGGAGGAAAAGGTATCAGAAAGAAAGTATTGGTAAAGTGGAAACTTTATTCAGATAGGTTTAGTACTTACATTCCTTATACTAACTTGCAAGAGCTATGGTCGAAAACAATAGTTTTATTACTTTGTTTAATAATAGTTTTATGCAATATTTCCCTCACCGCAACTAAATTCATAATGAAACTACCAAGAATAATAAAATTCGATGGTCACTCGTCTGTCAGTATAGTGGAATATCGATATCCTTGTTATATATGTAATATGCATAAGAGCGCGAAAATATGATTACATTTAAAAAAGACCATTATTATATTTTGACGATGATATAAATTATCAAAATTTCAGAAATGATAATGAAGGGAATATTATGTATGAGAATCGTTTTAAAATACCTGCCATTATTATGATGATGACAACCAACGGCAAAATAGAAAGTACGGTGAAAGATTCTAGTTTTAAAAAAAGAAACACAACAAAATCTAAATTCATTCAATAATCAGCCACGAAACTGAAAGATATTAAGAGGACAAAGATGAAGGAATATTCCAACATTTTCTTTAATTAAACAATACCATTTTTACATAACAGTCATGTAAATTAATTAAGTCTGAATTGGCCTTATTTGCTGTAATATTAACGCAAATAAGTATTGAAAGTAGTCAATGTTTCCATTATAGCCTTATTTCATCATTAACCGATGATGGACCAATTGAATTTCTTGAAAAAAAAATATTTACTTAAACTTGGAACCGCTACTATACTGGCGTCTGTTAATAATTGGTTACATTATTTAATTAGTTAGATATTTATTTGAATCAAAAGTTAATACCACTTTCATTCACTATATACGCGTATAGAGCTTATTTGAAAATATTACTCAGTTATAAATCTGCTGCGAAAAATTCCCATCTACAATGTAGTCTTTGACATAGTGATACAGCAAAGTATGAACGAGAATAATAAAGGATTTCAAAAACGAACATTTCCGGGAAAAAATAGTGATAAGATAGAAATCATCATCATCATCATCTTACGGTGATATATTCATCGTTATCTTTACGGTGATACGTCATCTATCGGTCATCTTTACGGTGATATATTCAGTCAAGAAAAAAGTCTTAAATGACGTTGTACAAATTCGAATCAAACTAATTCTAACCAAATAACTTAAAGCTCATATGCTAAATTAATGATACGAAAATCACCTTTAAATCCAAGTATTTTTATAGGCTATTCAAAGGAAATATTTAAAACTACTGTTAAATATCCAATCACTCGAGCAAAAGTTAAAGTACTCACAATACCATCAGGTGTTTAAAGTAAGACACTCGGTAATGTTTTTATTAAAAAGTTCCAAAACGTTGCATTATAGATTTTACTAATAATAGTGCGTCCAATGGTAATCCAAAACAAAATTAATTTCAATCATTATAGAACGCTTTCGTTTAGTCTATATATTGACCGGTCATCAAGTGTCATCCAAACCATTGCAAACAAACTTTGAAGGAAATAATAATTATACTTCATTAAATCCTGTAATTTACCCGGAAGTGGCATTCATTTGATAAATGAAGGCAATAACATTTCGAAAGAACCCCAACTGTTTACATTGACGGTTATAGTTTATTAGTTTTTGAAATAAAACTTATCAGCAAATTTAACATCACAATGCAATTTAATTAAACTGGACAGTTAATTATATTTTTAAGACTTTCATCAAAACATACTCTCTCTCTTAAACTACCATGAGTTTAAGAATGGGAATATGTTTTGTTATATTAGTATTTTTTTTATAGTGTGTATGTGTATATGTGTATATTTTTAGTTTGTTATATTTACACTTGCACATTTTCTAACAGGAATGACATAAATTTAGTTTGCATAGATAGTTCTTTCATTTTATAATTTATAAACTAAGAAAAAAAATGTGTATATCCAGGTGTCCCGTAAGGATACGAAACAATAAATCTTATCCTAGGCCCCATAGTTTTAGACACATAATTTTTTAAATTATTTTAAAATTTTGGAACGAAGTTCCTTATCGCGCGTTGCGAAACGGGGCTAGACGGAAAAAATTAAAACCAAAAGTTGTAACGACACTTTTTGATATAGTTGCTAGCGGGCGCGCTGCAAGCCGTGCGGCGTGCGCGTGTTTCTCTGTCTGTCTCTCTCTTTCTCATAGAAAGCGAGCCAGTTATTTTCGTTTCGTCTTTCTATTTCGCATTGAACAGTGTGGTGTCGCGACGATTATTTTTGTTGAGTGTATACAGGTTTTTTGTACATAATAAATAATAAAAAATAATAACAATAATTATTATTATAACTTAAAAGAAATAACATTTTATTACAATTCCTTCACTAATTAATCGAAAGGAACTTCGTTCCATCCGGGTGTCCCTTGACACCTCTCAAGTTTTATTTGTTACTGCGCATGAAAAAAAAATTATTAGGTATTATTACTATTTCTGCTTTTATATTTAAGAGAACATTTATTTTCCTAATTAAAATGTTATTCATTCGTTATGAAATGTAATTCAAAAGTCATATCTCTAATACCATTAGGCCTAGGATAATGAAATGTTTTGTTTCGTATGTATAATAACTTGGTCCACTCCTTACGGGACAACATATACATACATAAACATAAGTATGTTTATATATATCACAATCGAGATTTGATTATAATTTTTTACAATCTTGTTAAAATATTTATATATATATATATTTGTATATATATATATATATATATATATATATATATATATATATATATATATATATATATATATATATATATATATAATATATATATTTGTTTCATTATTCTTGTTAAAATATTTTTGCTGGTGATAAAATATTATCCCCAGAATCTTCCAAAATATATCTAGTTCGTATATCAGTGTCTTCTTACTGCGCCTTTGCTAACACCCATTTTATATTTTTTCTGTTGATTATTTCAATTATATGTATTATTGATATGTAGGTTCCATCACTAATATCATCACTTAAATAAGATGTACCATCTTTACGGGTTTTATAAAGGCTGAACTCAGTGTTCGTTTTTCCTTTCAATTCCGATGGAAGTACTTATTGATATTACTGAATGACCACTATTGAATCATACTTATTGAATCACTGTCATTAATGTATGACTTTTGTTTCGTGGAGCCATCATCGTATCCTAGTAATCAAGCATCTTGTGTGTACTACGCACAAGCGTATTGATATGTGAATTATCGTGTTTAAGGTTACGCAACTGTAGAATAAATTATAACATTAATATTACACTTGCATAACTAAATAAATACAATCAATAAAGTTAGAATGATAATAAAATGACACCGATATTGTCACTTCTCAAGAAGTCGAGTCGAGTCAAGACAAATAGTTGTGATCTAACGTTAAACGATTCAAAGCTAAATTTATATTCAATTTAGTGAAATCATTTGGAATATTCAATAGTATTCGCAATTATTGTTAGCTAATTATATCATTGAACTAGTTATTCTGACATATTTAATTTAGTTTCCAAGCACAAACTTACATGCAATTCCACTAACGTACTAATCAATGTTTGATAATTTCTACATTTATTAATATTATAATTAATTTACTAAATTATGCCATTTAGTTATAAGTCCAATATTTGTCATAAATTAATGATTAAATTTCGAAAATATATACATTTCTCGGAAATATAATAAGTTAACAAATTATATCATAGTTAGCATATCTTGCTAAGTTAGTGATGTTAGAGCATGTAAGTAAAGATAAATTACGGAATTATTTTCGAATTTATAAAAAGTACAGTACGTAGTAAGTAAGCCCCTAATTTTCTAAATATATTAACTCATGTACAACGCGGCTCACACATAGACAACTATTATATTATATGAGTGGGATGTACGTACAATTTCTTATTTATTTCAGGATATATTCCCTTTATATTACAGGCCACATACGGAGAAGCAAAGATGGAGACAATTTTTGTATGTTGTTATTTCAGGATATATTTTCTTTATATTAGGTCAAATACGAATGAACAGATATGTAGAAAACTGTTTTAGAGTTATGTTATTTACGTCAGGCTGTATTTTCCATATGTTAGTTTATATATAGAAGAGCAGACATGGAGAAAACTTTTTTATGATGTTATATTAGGTTAAGTTAGATTATGTTAGGTAAGGTTAGGAAGAACGTTCTAAAATATTTAGTTTAGGTTAAGTGAAATGAAGAATTTGTGTTCCAGAAGACACACTCGCCACCTACTATTACAAACTTACAACGTAAAGCCCACTTTATTTAACAGAGAATTTTTCACAAATACAAAAAAATCCATTTCAACATCAAGTATCTTATGTTAAACTTCATGATAAAGGTTGTATGTATGAAATTTTATAGAGATCAGTCGACTTTTGAAAGGCAGAGAAGGAAACAAACTAAGTTTTACATTTTTACCTATATATATAATCTAAATATTATGTATTAATCTGATATAGGTGGATATATTTACGATAACTTATTATTAACGTATTACCTTTTATTTCATTCCAATTCGATCTACAACTCTACACTTTATTTTTGCTACTTGAATTACTCCAGATGTATTTATTATGTTTTAATTTCTTATATCTTTGGACAATTCTTTGGTCTCTACATTCAAACTAATATACATTTAAATTATGACACTTTTTTCTTATTTATAACCAGTTTCATTCTTTCTTTAAAATCGATATAACTAATTTCGAATGTTCCATAACAATAAGAATATTTGAATATCCTAATTATTTTGTTCAAACGAATCTGAAAAATGTGCTAAAATATACGCTGTTTACGTAATTCATAAAGAATATATTTGTTAGTAGACCAGGGTCGATAATTTTTGAAACCAAACAAAATCGTAGTAGAATGAAACCTATTGGAAAATGTTGAGAATATTACAAAAATGAAAGGAAAAATAAATTACGGTCGATTCGAGGTCGGGAAGTGGGAGAGGGTGGGTTTTTAAGGGTTAAAATCGGTTTATCTCGATTTCCGGCAAAACTACAAGTTTTATGGAAAAAAGTGAAACAACAAAGTTGTAGGTAATAAAAAGATCTACAACTTTTGTATTTACACTTTTTTCTCATAACCTCAAAATTCACATGAAAAACTCAAAAAACCACGTTTTCGGTTTTTTATTTTTATCTTTTAGAAAAATATTTTTTTTTTCATGAAATTTGGTGAGAACTTACCTTTGTATATACCAAACACACAAGAATTTTTTGGATTTGAAAAATTAATTTTTTCTCCTTATTTTTATTCAATACCGAAAAAAGCACCCTAATTTTCAATTGAAAATTCACGCGTCAAAATATTAGCTTTTCTAAAAAAGTTGGTGGGCTTTCTATTCGTTGGAATCTCTACTTTCTGATAGTGTAATAAAAAATATACGTCACTATGGAAAATATTTTCAAAAAATTTAAAAAACGAAAAAAACTCGAATCGAAAAGTTATTTTTCTATCATTATGTACAAATTTGAGCTATTTATTAATATTAACGCTGTAATTACTCATTTAACGTATGATTCTAAGTTACATTGATGAACAAACAAATTTTCAATTAAAAGATACTACTATAATTAACAAACAACTAAGTTAATAATGTGTATATTTGATAAAACATCTACAATATTATAAGAAAGTCATACAATTTTCTTTAAATTAAATGCGTAGATGCTTATTTATTACTATTAGAAGATAATTTATATACCTGAGTGACCTTCAGAAAATTTTGCAAAAAAAGATGCAAACAAACACGATATCCAAAATAATGGATTACAATTAATGAAATCTATTTATAAGTGTAAAAATGACAATCTAACGCTGAATCAATTAAGATTTACAAAATATCAATTGGCAAAAATTAAATCATCTTTCATATTGGCGAATCTTCCACCCACAGAAGGTGCAGCAGAACAACATTGTTACAGGGCATATTATCAGCTTCAAACTTGGCTGGGTAACAAACTGACATCTACAGATTGGGGCTGGAAACAACATGAACGAGGCATTATACCTAAATTCACAGAAAAGGAATAGATTCCGGAAATACTGCTCAAAACTATTTACTGCAGTTGTGAAACTGGATGTAACAGTTTAAAATGTGGTTGCCGAAAACACGGTTTAAAATGCACAAATTTATGTTCAAATTGTCATGGCTCTGAAAAATGCTCTAATGTAGAAAAAAAGCTTACGAGGAACTTAATGATTCGCATGAAATTGTGGATGAAGAAATAATGCAGACTGGAAATAATATTGGATAATGCAGACTGAAAATAAGATTGGTCTTGAAGATTCCCAAGATTTGCTAGAATCGGAAAACGACAAAGGAATACCATCAAAGAGACAAAAAATATTGAACTAAAAAATATTATGAAAAACATTTATATAGTATGAGATTTTTTTTATGATAAAAATATAATAAAACAGAAATAAACCAGCTTTTTTACTGAAAAAAAAAATTGTAACATCCTCATTTTTTAGATAAAATTCCCTTTAAATCCTATCTTGAATATTTTTAACAACCATTTTCCCATGTTTTATTTTGCAATTTTAATGTTTGATGAATTGAAAATTTGTTTGTTCATCAATGTAACTTAGAATCATACGTTAAATGAATAATTACAGCGTTAATATTAATAAATAGCTCAAATTTGTACATAATGATAGAAAAATAATTATAGGATTCGAGTTTTTTCCGTTTTTTAAATTTTTTGAAAATATTTTCCATAGTGAAGTATATTTTTTATTACACTATCAGAAAGTAGAGATTCCAACGAATGAAAAGCCCACCAACTTTTTTAAAAAAGCTAATATTTTGACGCGTGAATTTTCGATTGAAAATTAGGGTGCTTTTTCGGTATTGAATAAAAATAAGGAGAAAAAATTAATTTTTCAAATCCGAAAAATTCTTGTGTATTTGGTATATACAAAGGTAAGTTCTCACCAAATTTCATGAAAAAAAAAATATTTTTGTAAAATATAAAAATAAAAAACCGAAAACGTGGTTTTTTGAGTTTTTCCTGTGAATTTTGAGGTTATGAGAAAAAAGTGTAAATACAAAAGTTGTAGATCTTTTTATTACCTACAACTTTGCTATTTAACTTTTTTCGATAAGACTTGTAGTTTTGCCGGAAATCGAGATAAACCGATTTTAACCCTTAAAAACCACCCTCTCCCACTTCCCGACCTCGAATCGACCGTAATTTATTTTTCCTTTCATTTTTGTAATATTCTCAACATTTTCCAATAGGTTTCATTCTACTACGATTTTTTTGTACTTTTTACCTTTTTTGAAGGCTTCGACACTGGCCTATAGTAACATGTGAGTACTTGCGCTGTTGCACAATTTTATGCTACTAAACAAATATGCTAAATATGTGAATTGCACAGGTTTCCATTAAGTTGCTCGTATGAGTTGAACTTGGTCCTGTCCTACTAATATAGCTTTCTGTTTGATGTTGCAGATTAATAGAGCAGATAAATTGTGCAAAGGTTTCGTTTAGTGAATGAACACATTTATTTTAGAATCGTTTGGTTTATCTGTTCCGTTATTAATAAAGGTCTAAATACAATTTTGGTATCGCATAAGATATACTTGATTTGTTTGGAATTTTTTTCACAATTTGAAATAACGTACGTTAAAACTCATTTGACAAATCAGCTCCATAATTTGTGAATTGGAAAAGTTCTCTCTAAAGTCGGCTAAATACGCTTTAATAAGAAAATATTTTTTTTATTCGGTCTCAAAACATATTAGGTATTCAATTTTGATTTTAATAATTGTATTATGTGTGTGGAATTAAAGTCTATAACATGTTTTAATTTAGGAACTAGAAATTCCAATGAAACCTTAAAATGTCCGAACAGAACAGAACGTGTGTATTCTATCTATCGGACAATGATATTAAAAAAAGTAAAAGACAATATATTAGAATTCTCTTTGCTAAGGCATAAATGGATACGCAAAACGGCGAAGATTTAGATCGTACAAAGCATTGTAATAGTAACTTATGATGCAACGCTTCACCGTGCCCGAGCTCGATGATTTGGAGAGAATGCCTTTTGTTGAAATTAAACGTTATATTCTTGTGAATACAATTTATGAATAAATAATTTGATGTTAAAGCAATTGGAAAATATTACGATATACATCTTAAGTAGTAGTTTTTATCCTGATAAAACCTTTGGACACTATATTATTTTATATTCTAGAAATGTAAGTAATTCAGATATATTCTTTATTTTTGATATTATATGTCATATGTTCTACATTTTTCTATATATATTTAAATAAGCTGCTATCTATCTATCCTTATGGCTTACCGAGTTAACGCCGGAACGATACACTTAGATTTTAATCCGTTTTCCACAAAAGAGGTTTCATGAATTCATGTATTATCAAAAGAATTAACCTAATATATTTTCATACTGAAATTAATAATTTATTTGATGTATACAGACACGCATACACACACACACACACACACACATACACATATATATATATATATATATATATATATATATATATATATATATATAATGTGTACAAAGTTACATTTTGGTTAGTGTCCAAATTTTAAAGAGCGATTAAGAAAGAGTAGCTAAATCATATAAAATAATAATTTTAGCTAATATTCCGTTGGTAAATTAAAGGAGTTGATAGTCACACTGCTATTTTAAATTATGCCTGCTTCTGTATGCTGTTTTTGAAAAACAACTTTTCACCACGTTCCCCTCAACTGGCATAGGTAAAATACAGCAGAGACGTAAATTGATTTAGTTACCGCCGGTCGCTTAGACAGTATGAGTGTTCCGTGTCAGTTCAGCTCGCAAAAATATCTGTGCGATCGCAATAATTACAAGTCAGTTTGTGAAGTTTAAATTTTTTGGTGAAAGGTTGATGTGAAAGTATACGAAGTCTTAGAAAAGCGTGCAAATTTAAGCGGTGTATTGCAATAGATTTCACTTCGAACTAGGATTAAAATATATAAACAGAATTAAATGAAACTACGTGATGTAGTATTATTTCTACTTTCTTTAATTTCTTTACCACGACCTAGGTTTCGTTTTATTACAACATCTTCAGGTGGGATATTAGCAAAGATTAACTCTTAGGAACAATCAACAGCATTTATATGTTTCAAACACAATAGCGGAAGCCTGGTTTGTGCGGATTTTTCCATTGCTTATGTTAATAAGTTTATTGCAGGGGCGCAGTGTAGGTTTTATTATATTATCGAGAGTTATACGATATACCAGTATTTTAGTGAGGGTAATAAATTCAATTGTTGTTATTATGTGATGTTATACAATGCAAACTTTACGGTGTATGTAATGAAATTAAATGGAAGTTATTATCGACCAGTTATCGAAGTTATTATAGACCAAAATTATTTCCTATTCGATAAAAAAAATTTTCAACAAGTCAGTGGCCTTGCAATGGACTCCCCCCTCAGTCCCCTTTTAGCCGAGTTATTTATGAACAATCTAGAAACCAGCCTCTTAAACAGTAAATTAGCGACCAATATATTATACTATTATAGATACATTGACGACATCCTTATCTGCTGGAAAGGTACACAGCGACAGTTAGACCAGTTTGTTAACTTTGCTAACTCCCTACACAATAATATCAAATTCACTATAGAAGTAGAATCCGATAATAAACCTTAATTTTTTAGACATAACAGTGGAACGCAAAAATAATAAACATAAATTTAGTATATTTAGAAAAGTCACATTTACAGACTCCATAATTAATGGTCAATCTCAACACCCTTGGTCCCATAAGTTAGTAGCCTTCCATTCCATGATTCACAGAGCTTTAACCATCCCTCTAGAAAAATCTAATCTACGTAAAGAAATAAAAACTATAAAACAAATCGCAATAAATAATAATTATGACCCATCAATTGTCACAAAACTGTACCATAATAAATTAAGAAAAATACTAATACAAGAAATATACCCAGTCGTACCAAATAATAATAATATTTACTATAAATCTATCCCATACATAGGTAATGTATCACTCAAATTAGGAAAACTCTTAACTAATAATAAAAATATAAATAATATAACATGTACGTATAGTACTTTAAATAACTTGGGTAAAACCCTTATTAATAATAAAGAAAATATAGATAAACATAAAAAGAGTGGTATCTATACACTTAAATGTAATGACTGTAATAGTGTATATATAGGTCAAACAGGAAGAGATTTTAATACAAGATATAAAGAACACATAGCCAGCTGGCGAAATAATAAACCAGACACATCTCACTTTGCTAAACATCTCATTGAAAATAACCATCACCCCCATACTGATAATGCCCCCTATATATTACAAATAAATGCAAAAGGTAATACACTTAATATCCTAGAAACATTAGAAATAAACAGACATAAAAGAGATACCAAGGTTAATATATTAAATGAACAACTAAATATAATATCATCCCCATTCTTAATATCTTCTAGATATAATATAAATATACAACATTGATACCATTGACAACATAGTCCCCTGGAAATGGTTTCAGCGCTAATACACATATAAATTTCTAAATCTAAATATATTATTTCTAAAAGGTGTTTTTTGGTCAAGCGACTCGATCTCTTTAACTACTGCACCAAAAAAAATTAAAAAAATACCCACTTAAAGCTTATGTTTTCTACTTTGGGCAAAAAATATAAAAAAATTGGAAAAAAATATTTTTGTTAATAAAAAAATTAATTTTTATAACAATTGGCTTGAGCGCCATCTGTGGGCGACACATCAAATATCTTAGCCAAATTGTATACTTGGAACACGCTAGATGGTGATATAGTGCGAAGACTTCGCACGGGTCAGCTAGTAAGTATATATTATAAAAACAAAAAATTAAAAGAAATAAATAAATAAATATATGAATACACAAAACCGGAGATATGTAGAATTAGTGTATTACCTTGTCCTTACTTTCAAATACCCTTGGTTTTGTATAAATATATTACCGATAATAACTTCCATTTAATTTTATTACATACACCGTAAAGTTTGCATTGTATAACCTCACATAATAACAACAATTGAATTTATTACCCTCACTAAAATACTGGTATATTGTATAACTCTCGGTAATATAATAAAACCTACACTGCGCCCCTGCAATAAACTCATTAACATAAGCAACGGAAAAACCCGCATAAACCAGGCTTCCGCTATTGTGTTTGAAACATATAAATGCTGTTGGTTGTCCCTAAGAGTTAATCTTTGCTAATATCCCACCTGAAGATGTTGTAATACAACGAAACCTAGGTCGTGGTAAAGAAATTAAAGAAAGTAGAAATAATACTACATCACGTAGTTTCATTTAATTGTGAATAATGAATTTCTACAAAATTAACCCCAAATATATTCAATATTTAAACAGAAGTTGATTCGGTACGTAAGTTTTCAATTATTGTAAAAAAATTTAAACAATGTTTCAAATATTATTGATCGTTATTGATGTAAATAAAAAAATATTCATTATGACAATAAATTTTTTTTTTCTAAAAAGCCTAAGCTTACTTAAAATAAAGATCGCGATCGAAGATTCAACGTCAGGGCGTTAGGAATTTGACCTGGAAACGGAAGAACAAAATAATGTCTTAGTTCCCGGAAAGATCGTCATGGTTGAAATTATTGAAGTTAGTCTAGTTACATATTTCGTCATTATGGAGTTACTTGTATATTATATGAAGCAATATTTGGTTGTGCAAGGAAAATGAATATTGCAAGTACCATATTCACTAAAAAGTTGTTAAAAATGTAAATGGTGAAGAGAATTTAAAGAAAGTATTGGATTCACGTAATAAAAATGCGAGCTATGAAAACCAAAATTATATCTGCAATTGAAGAGTAATGAGGTTATTAAGGAAGAAGGACGCCGAGTAATTAAAATTTGATTGAACTGGAATTTGAAGAAAGAATAACCCAATTTCAGAATAAAACAGGCTGTAATGGACTATATAAGTAAAATTGGATTACCGTTCCTAATTTTGCGATTGTTCTATAGGATGTTCTTTTCTATATCTTTATTTATTTCTTAATCCCAATATGTCCCATATTATCTTCTTATTTGCTTGCTTTATCGAATTAACATAAATATAATATTTTTCCCAACTTTATTTTTTTGTGTTTTACTGTAAATTTATTTTCAGTAATAACTTAAAATATTCTATAACATCTTTTTTTGCACTCTTTTCTTTGTGGTCGGCTGTGAGAACATACGTCAACGTCTCTTTCCAAGTGCACTCACTATCTACGTGCTTAGATTATAAAAATAAAGATTACTTATGTTCTGAGTACTCTTTAATTCGTTTGAAAATTTAGGCGTATTTTCATTTTATTATTTTTGACTGGATTTACTTTTATAATTTTATGATTTTTATCCTTTTTCTATTTTTAATGAATGTGTCTGGCCATTTATCGGAGTAATATAATTTTATGATTTTCTATTTTTTAATAAATGTGTGTGACCATTTATGTAGTAACCATTTGTGGGAGAATTCATAATTTGTTACCTGAAAATATTGTGATTATTTTTTTTATTTAATATTATGATTATTCAATTCTACTAGTATTGTCTGAATTCAAATTCAATTGAATGAAAATTGATTTGCATCTAATTGTGTTCAAAAGTCATTCAGTCTTACTGTTTTCGTGGAAAATTATAAAATTTTAACATCTTTTTAATAATAATTGTTATTGATATTATTTCACTTTGTATTTTTACACCAGAAAAAATCATGGAATGCCTTACATAAACTCAATATTCAATATATATTACAATAATATTTTAAAGTTCGCAAGCATAGATAACAATTCGTATTTTTAGGGTTTTAAACCTCGAACTGAAAAACGGAACCCTAATATCACTTACGAGTCTGTCTGTACAGACTATTGTTTCTGGAACTCTACGACGTAGAAATTTGGTATAGTAATATATGTTATTAACTCATGTGCTCGTATTCTGCACTAGATAAATTTTTAAATATTTTATAGATCATGTGGGGTATAATTTGAAAAAGCTTACTATGGGGAATGTAAAATACATACATTAAAAATTATAAATAGCGTATTTATACCTTATTTCTGAAACTACTGAACCAAAGATCATGTAAGAAACAGAGTGGGTGAAATTAGACTAGAGGATTACAAGACAACTGTGGCGATTATCCCTGAACTAACATGTTTAACTATGTTTTTAATGAACACCAAGTTTTTACGCCTTTGAAAAGATACTATACATTGTGAAAAATTAATATTTGTATTAATTAATATTTTAATGTATCTTTAAACGTTTATAATCGCCTAAATGTGTATGGAACTACGAGAAACTCTTTTTAGGAATCGCTGGTAAATTTACGACATTCCATTTTGCGACGTTGTTGCAATGTAATAAAAGCTATTGCTATTGTAGTCTTTCATAATAATTATTTCTTCATTAATTATCGAACTAAAATTTAAACGCTCTGAAGAAATCAAATTTTTATATCCATTGCGTAACTCGAAGATACAGAGATGTGCGCTGTTAGGTTAGTTAATCAATTTATACATAGTGTAGATTTCCATAAAGCTCCTTACATGAGATGAACATAACTCTAAACTTGGCTCCGTCCAATTGAGGCCCTGCCATATGCCTTTTGTTTTAGCGCCGACGATTAATCGAGGAGATAAATTGTGCAAACGTCCCGAGTCGGGAATAAACAAACGCATCTGGCGGGTTGTTTGTCTTACCCCTCCAGCGCTCGTGTCGTGGCGTTGTTTTGATAAGCGCGTCTAATTTAATAAAGGTAAAACGCACATACTTTTTTTGCTTTCAGGTAGACAGGCGGTTCGGAAGGAATTCGTCGAAGAAGACTGTGATGAATACTTCGTTTCTTTGAAAGTTTTAGGATGTTATCCTAAATAGGTCCTCGTATTAATAATTACATCTAGAATCTGTATTTCTTAATACTATATAGTTTCTAGTTAGTCGTAATATTGAAATAATTGATAGTGAATAAAGAAGAGGTAAATAAAGGGCGGCAGGTTCATGTATATGTGGTAGTTTCGATTTCGCACCTTAGCACAATATGTATGAAAGTACAAGTTGAGAGAGAAATAATAAGATAGAAAAATGGTTAGTCTGCCAGGGTACATGGCAGATCAGCACCACCATAACAATATCTCCTTAAGCTACGACAGTAAATAATATTTTAAAATTGACAGGGTTTGATGCCGTTATTAATACGTTATCATGTCTTCCTTGTTTGAGTGTTACATTGGCAGTTGCAATAAGAATTTGGCTGATGTATGCAAATAATGCGGTCCTGTAGCACTATATAACATGTATTTACAATATCGAGAGACACAAATATATTATGTATGTACATGGAAAGACCCACATACGGATGCTTATACGTGTAAGTGTTCTTTAAAAAAAAACTGTAAGTAGTAAAACTCGCGCTTCGAGGACTCCATTTTTATTTTGGCACATACAAACATTTAAGAGTAAAAAAAATTAACATTATTTTTACGATGTGAAATTTATACTAGTTCAAAAATAATTAGTATTACATAAAACGTCGAAAGGCGTAAAAATATCGCGAATTTCTCGAAAAATAAGAGAATTATTGCCATAGTTTTTCTATAAACTTTAGTAAACTTATAACAATGCTGTTTTTTAATAATTTGGACTTTTTGGAGATGTGGAGAGGATGGACTCAGTTTTGATTCTGTACTGGATTCGTTTTAGAGATGTGGAGAAGTTGACGAAGAGTAATTCGGAACATATTTATAAACACGTACGTAGTTCTGTTTGTAAAGGTTAAATGAGTGAGGTATTTACCGAGTTCTTTGGAAGAAAGTAAATGATTCAATTGTTGATTAAATTATTACTAAATAAATTATTTTTTACTAGAAGTAAAAAAATAATTTATTTGCTAAAGAAAAACTTTTTACATGACTCTTAAAAGTTTAATAAGGATTCGGATTTTAGAATATAATAATAAGTTTTCAATAGTCTATTGGTAAGAAACTTTTTCTTGGTAAGAAATTTTCAAATAATGAATATGAACTTTTTGCAGACATAATACAAAAAAGAAATACTAAACCCTTCGAAGATATTTATGTGTCCGTCTCTTTGTACTTAGGTCACGGCCGTTTTTTTTTCGGAAACTTTGACGCAGAAACTTCTAATTAGGAAAAATAAATATATTTTAATTTAAGAATCAGTAATATAATTTTATCTTATTTAAAAAGATATTGAAAAATACTCCAAAAGTTTTGAAATTGAAAATGTCTAGAAAAAATGCCTCATATCTTCCAGAACTACCAAAGTCAAAATTATAACATTATCACTAGAAGTTTAAAGTTTATTGAAAAACTGTAGCAATGATTCTAAACCTCATAGTTTTTGACAAATTCAAGGTAATATTCCATCTGTGAAAATTATATTTGTCTGGTGAAAAAAATATTAATATATGTAAATAGTTTAATAGATATAGTATTCACCGTTGAATGTTTAAACCAGCTTAAGGGTTTATGAAACTCTCGTGGAGCGAATTCCAATCATACTTAATAGGTTTAATGTTTACAAGCGATTAAGGAAAGGTTTAACGTTTCAAAATTTATTAATTACTTTTTCATAACTTTTTCAAAACAGAAATAACATTTTTAATTACTTTTTCATAACATTTTCAAAGCAGAAAAAACCTTTAAGTTTGAAGATCAGACTCGTAACTTTCTAAATTTTATTTCTAGATATTATACTATTAATCAACGGTCCGTTATTTCGGGAATAACTCAAGAACAGTACTATCCATGGACTGCTAAATTACATAAAATTACAGGCAATTACCAATATGAACAGAGCAAAAATAAAATAACTTGTAAAAATCGCTACGATGAAAATAATGAAAAGTGTGTCGATGCAGAGCATAAAAGGACAAAATAAAATTTGAAAATAAATAACGAATTTCCATCTTATCTATCCCATCATTTAATCTTTAATTTATCCAGAATAAGTTCTCGTCACTGACGTAATCTTTTATATGGGTTGCAACATGGACATTATTGCAAGAAAATTTGCTGGTAAAATTACTTGCATGTAGAATTATAATTTTTATTTACGCGACTAGATGATAATATATTTATAATAAATTTAAAAGAATACAACCTTTTTATATGTCGTATGTGGTATTTGGTTATATATTGCAAAGTTCTAAAGTACCCCGTGTGTCTGGAATTTAGGGTGGAACTCGGGGCTTAGCTTTTCATATTAGTTAAAGTTTGGCCCGTCTAGACGGAGGCATGCCTGTGTGACGGGTAGTTGGGTAAACATTTTGATTGAACTTTAAGCGTCTTAAGGTAATTTAATTGAAACTCTACCAATTTCAACTTGCCAAGTGTTTCAAAGTTCAGAATTTTGATATGTTATTAATATATATATATATATATATATATATATATATATATATATATATATATATATATACATATATATATATATATATTCTATTTCTAAAACACCATACCAAAATTCTTACTTTAAATTTTATATTCATTACTACTGCAACTGTAAAATTTTTCATGTTTCGTTCTAGGTGAACACGTCAATCTAGAGAAGTTAGAAGTTTTTAAAACTGTCTAATAACCACCAAACAATTTAAAATAATGATGATGATCAAGCAATGAGGGGACTAAACTACCCGATTGAATGTTTTTTGTAACTTTTCCAATTATATATCAACGAAATGGAGATGGAGAAAAAATGTGTTAACTTATGTTACACATTCATAGCTTCGAACAGATGTCAAATTTTCGTCTTAAGATAGAGGACATTTATCCCTTGTTGTTATGTCGATGCTGTGTGCTAGTTATGATCAAAGTAATCATGACTTTGGTCATAACTAAGTCATTGTGGTAAAATAAACATTTATTTCAATAAACATTGATTATGTTTAAGAAAATGGAAGTTGGTAAAAAAATTAATGGTGTCTAATGCTTGCAAGTTACTTAAATACGAGTAACAGTGCACAATTATTTTTCGTGGTTTATCTAATTATAGATTTTGCGAAAAAATAAATAGTAAAATAACTAAACGAAGAACAAATTTGTTAGCTTTGTTTTGGACTCGATATATAATTTTAGCATAATTATTCAACCTTTGTTTGAATTATTTTGTGACCGACATTATTAGTTACAATATTAGTTTAGTTAAGTTACACAACAACTGAAGGCAATGGCAACATTAGTTAGGATCTTTGGAATAAATTACTGAAATTGAACAAAATTTGCTGATTATTTTATAATTTCGTATATGATTGTTTTAACATGCTTGGCATACTTTGCTTAAAACCACGTAAAAGTAATTGAAAAACGTGAGAACTAATTTTATTTTAAAAGTTATGCCAAACTTTTTTCAAATAATTTGTAGACATTTTCATCGAAATTAAGTACAACTTAATTAATATAAAATGACAATTGTTACACAATTACCAATTTCTCTTAAATCTTTTAAGCTTACGTAGGTGATAGTCGCTTATGGTTATGTTGTAACTCGTGGCACATATTGACTAAATTATAATTTAATGCGATGAATATCGGAAAGTTAGTCATGTATTACGATACACAATAATAGCGTCTAAAAGCAGAATGTCTATATAAATGAATAAATTGTTAAATGTAGTAAATAATAAATTGTGAAATACGAGTTCAGTTGATAAACAAAACTGACGTTAAGTTGATAAACAAAGTAGTGAATGTATAAATCGCACAAAGAGTAACAACTGTACTTCGCTATGCAACAGTGCATCGCTGCACTGCTGTGTATGCCGTTGGAGTGGAAGACGAGAAAAACCTTGTCACCTACATCAGGTTTATTCAAAATTCAAAGGGTTTTGAAGTGCGATTACTTTAAAATGAAGCGCTTTTATTTTGAAACCCAAAATGTCAACATTTCAAAGAAATTCTTTTATTTTGAAACTCTAAATGTCAAAGAAATTCATGTTCGCTTTTGCACTTTTATAAACATTTTAGTTTTTCTGCCTCTGAATTCTGCTTCTAAATTGAAGCACATCAAGTAGGTTGCGATTATTTCGTATCAAAATTAAGAAGGTATATACAAATTTCTATTATATATAACTATTTTAATTTGTACATATAAACAATATAACAGAAGCAGCTCTGTCGTTATCATGTTTACTCTTCAACTATTTTAATCTGTACATATAAACAATATAACAGAAGCAGCTCTGTCGTTATCATAAATATTGGCGACCAAAGACTATTATTTATGCCCCATTGTTAAACCGAAAAGTACTGTTTTAAAAATGAGATGTTTTCTTCCCCTTTTTAATAATTAATGATAAATACATTATTTTGTTAGTGGTTCTTTTAAAGTAAGCATTATGATTAATTTGTAGAGGCTGAAAATTATGTCAGTAATTAAAGAAAACAAATTACTTTTGTCACGTAATACGTATCAAGCAGAGTTTCGTAGTTGTCTACCCTCTTTGAAATCCTCTGTTGACATTTTATCAATTGACCGTAACGTAATTTTTTCTTGTAAATTATCAAAGTTTAAAAATGTTGGATTGAATCATCAATTTCATTTTCAAGGATTATTTCAACGACATTCTAATCGATAGAGTATGTAAGAAAAAATATTTTACACTAATTTTAAATGTGAATATTAAAAAATATATTGTTTTGGTGCATGCTAATTCATAACTTCAAATATCTTCTTACCGGTGATATGGAAGTGTCTCGGGTTAAAATAAAAGTTTTTTTTATTTTATATCCTTTTGTTGCAAGTTTTCTTCTCTTCTCTTTCATTGCATATGGCCATAGCTTTTCAGTGGTTATTTCTTGACGTGTTGAATGGGACGAATACGCAAGAGCGTCGTTGAACTGACTTACCCGCACATCAGAATTCAATTCGTCATGGTATAACTTTCGGATGAATATATCTTCTTGATTCATCGAATTGCTTACTTTGCCAAGCTCTTTTTATCGTATTGATAGGCGAGTGAATAATAGGTACTGATAAACAAACCGCAATCTGCAAAATAAACTATTTACACACAGCACTTGCGTTTACTGTAACGTCACTTAAACGTCTGCTTATTTGTCAATAACATTAGATAAGAATCTATTAAGTATGCCTATGTATTCCTTACGGTGTCCCTAAGCGTACTGAATACAAAATATGAGAGTTAAAAATGTTTCGTACCCACGGGTAGAAGTTGTGTCATTACACAAAACTTATATTTAATTGTGGTATGTATTTGAGATTTTAAGCTATATAATGACATTAGAATAAGGAATAAGTCATTTTTAGTTTTCCAAAAACAGTCTGATAAACAAACCGCTTTTCGTTACGAAAATTTATGAGATGTTGTTTACTGGTGTAGTATTACGCGTTTATTCATATAGAATAATCACATCTTCAGCACGCTGCAAATATTTTTGTCTTTTTCAGGAGAAAAGGTATAACTTTAGTGAAAGTTATTTTATAGAAAGATCATTGTTTCACATATTACATATCGCCGTTCGAATATGAAGCTATAAAAGTTGAGCGTGAAAATCAAGAATTGTCATGACCAACGGAAAAATCGAAATTTCAAGAAGAATGAGTCTTGTGAGAATTAGTGTAGAGAGACGAAATAAGAGCGTTGCCGCATCGAAGATGCAGCTTGTAGAAGATAGTATTTCTTTTAATCCTAATTATGTTTAATTTATGGTAAATATTCCTCGTTAAAGGCAATAACGTGAGTAGATTCGTCCTCACGCTACGTCAAAAACGGAAAGTGCTTATATTAATTCCAAACAAGTCAAGAATTTTTGATTAAGTCAGTAAAATTCTGTAAATGTTTGATTTTAACTTATGTTACATTTTTAAATGATTACATAAATGTAAATATTTACTTCCAGATTAGTTTAGATTTCTTAATTGTTCCGGGTATTCTCTAGATTTAATTTTTAATTATGGTATACGTTTTTTTCTGGCAATTTACCTAAATTGCTCCTAACACTAAACATTAATTGACAAAAACTGGTACTTGTGTCACGTAACATTTACGTATTTTATAAACATTAAATGAATATGGATAGTCAGCATTATAACAAAAAGTGGTTAAAAATGAGGAATATGAATAAAAACAATACTGGTACATGTGTCATGTAAAAGGTAACATTTTTAACATTTGAATTTTGATAAACTAAAGTTCCTAATTTCTCTTATAACTTGTGAAGTAAACATAACGTTTCTTGAAATTTTTATGAAGCATTTGCAAAATAAAACTCTCTAAATTTGCATTGCTACCATTAATACATGACAGATTTTGATGAATCCGACTCATCTCAGGAAAAGAAAAGAATTGAGTAAAGCTAAGGCTCAGTTAAATAACTTTAATCTATAATTACATTAATCAGATTTTATTAAATTACTTCATAATTTTCAATTTACTACTATAAAGTTAGCTATTTAAGATTGTTCCAATGTTTACCTTACACGATGACAAAGACTATGTACGATCACATTGTACAATATTCGCACACAATTATCTCAAAAAGTGTTAGAAATACAACAAAAGTGAATAGCACGTCAACATGAATATAACTTCTATAATCTGTTATGACGTTCACTTGTAATAATTAACAATTACTTATTTACTTGTAAATAATAAAAAGAACAAAATATATTTCTCCATTAAAGCTGAGGACTGAACAACATTGTGAGCAGATAATTATTAAATAATAACACTAGTGGAAATTGCGATAACTAACTAAGCCCTTTTCAATTAGAATTAGCAGAGTTAATAAACGGCCGGAAGTGCATTTACCCGCGAATCACACGGCTTCCGTACGGGGCTTTGAATTGTTGAAAAGCTAATTTAGCGGTCTGATTTTGGTTTTCCTCCGGGAAATATCAAAACCAGACGTTTAACATTATTGATAAGTTTTCACCAATCTTTATTTCACTATAGTATTTGTAATTCATAATTGTTATAACATAAAAAATAAATTATTAATATTATGTTATTTATCACGAAGTATATGGTTTCTTAAATATACAAAAGTATATTCTATATTTTTTATATGGTTTGAGATAAGAAATATACTAACTTTTGTAACTAGATTTAATCTAGAATTACTAAATTACATTTAAAATTACTTTTGATCTTGATTGTCTATGATTTTGAGATATTAAGAGCATTTTGTAAGAAAACAAAATTAAAAGGTAAATCCGCATTATCTTGTAAATTCATCATTTCAGTCACTTCTGTTAGGATCTAAGACAGCGAGATAAGCGTTAGGAATGTTAATGTGAATACTTAATAATAGATTTTGTTAATTAAATTACTATGGTATTCCTATAATATTTATATACCATATATCAAATACTGCAATAAAGAAATCTGATATCATTTTAATACAAAATTAACATATTCTTTAGTTTTTTCATGGTCAAAATTTTGTAAAAAAACAAATGTGTCTTGTCGGAAAATGTGATATCTAGGTTTCCGTAACTACATCTCTTGAAATGAATTCTTGATGCAATTGACCCGAAATAATTTTAATTCTAAGTTCTAATTTCAAATGGAACACGATGCGTGAAAGAAATTTACCTTCATTTTTTAAGCAAAGTGTCTACCTGCAAAGTTTCATGCGCAAAGGTTTAAAATCGTAGAAGCTGCGACAGAAGGGTAGACATGTTTATTACTTACCTAAGTTTATTACTGAACACTAAACAATACCGTCCTCTGACGTAATGGAAATCCCAATTATGTATTTTATAATTTAATTAAAGGAACTTTTTTCATATTTCTAGTTAATTAAACATATACAGATGTATTTTTCCTTAAGACATATTTTTAAATTGTTTTGCACAAGAAAACTACAAAAATTAATTAATTAAAACAATATTTCCAATATATTCAATTTTTTTTCTTTTTTGTTATTCAGAATAGTGGATCGACTCATCTGTGATCGACTCATCTGTGAAATTTGTTGTGAGAATAATATACCTGTATAACAAAAATGTATCATCTGTTCGTGTTAATTTATTCGGTGCCGAGTAAATTGCTATAAATAGCACGCCTGTTTTTTTTTGCATTTTGTTGCTGTTATATTTGAAAATACAGATATATTCAGTGATTTTGTATATTGCAGTTATATTTTTTGTTTAACTTATAAATAAACGTGTTGTTATACGGGGCATGTCTTCCAATAATCCAAAACATTACACATTGGGCTTTTGTATTGTGAAAAATGTTTTGAACAAGTTTAATAAACTCTAAATGAAATTTATAAGTCCAACAAATTTTATAATATATCTCAATTAACTAATGAGTTAATTAACAATATGCACAGGGAAGGGGCCTAGGATGATAGGACAGGATAGGAGAGAAAACGATATAGAAGTGTCAGAGAATTAAAGTTTATATATGACTTATGAAAACATAAATCGACAATCTTTGGATATGACATTTAAGTTTGTTTCAAAGTTATATTGAAATTATAAAATAAATCCACGATCAATTGAGGCTTTCAATCTAGAATTAAAAGATATGCAGCAAATACACAAATTTTGAAGGTATTTTTATTTATTCGACCTTCAATCATGGCGAAATAGCACCTATCTTCATAACTAAGCACGGGTTGTAAAAGCGTTATATAAAAATTTTAGCAAAATATAGCAAAATAATATAAAATACAACTTACACACATAAAACTCACGATTTGATCGAAAAGGAAGTATTTAATTTCATAATCTTTTTTCTTTCACAAATATTTTAACGAATACCTTCTTTATAGAGATCAGCTATTATCTACAATCTACCTTTTCAATAGGCTTTATTTTTAATCACACAATACAGCCTGAGGTGACATTATTCGAACGAAAGGTAAAAAGAAAAATCCTCAAAAAGTTGTTAGCCTACGCTATCGCCCAGGGCCAAATGAGCCAGTCGACAAGTTCAGATGTTTATCCAGAAGGGGCAGGGGCTCGACAGAGTTCGAAGAGAAATTTAATTAAAGGTCTTCGCGACGCTATATGCTAGCTACAGCAGCCTAACTGTTCATCTCTGTTCAAAGAGGAAGCTCGCAGCCTTCCCACCCACCGGGAAGCCTACCCGCCTGTCTACTATTTGTAGCTAAATAATGTAAAAAACGTCTTTAAGTAATGAAAATTAAAGGGGAAAAATTCAATAAGGGCACTGCAGAGAGCTAACTTTCATAGTCACAGATGATTGTCCTTGTTAAAATTTATAAGTATATTCTTTTAGCGTTTTATTGTGTCATTCCGTTATAATATGTTTTCATTGTAGGTTTGATGTTGCTGATATTGAGAAAACAACAACTTTAGCTATTGATTACGGTAATTATTTAAATCTAATCATTGAACACATTTGACTGAAATAAATACAGTTGACATAAATAGTGACTGTAAGAGGGCATGTTGAAATGTGTAATTTATTAATATTTTCTATTTTCATGTTAATAAAATAAAAATGAAATTATAAAGTTTCAGTATGCTCTACTTTCCTTCCCAATTTCTAATAAACCTTTGGCCTTTGAAAGGGCATCACACACACACACACGCATATATATATATATATATATATATATATATATATATATATATGTATATATATATATATATATATATATATATACATATATATATGTACATATATACATATACATATATACATAAACATATGTTTGTGTATGTGTGTATGTGTGTACATATACGTGAATGAATTATAACACCATTTTTTTGTATTTTTCTTAGACTAAAAATGGAAGGTGTTTATATATTTATATATCTTATTTATATTAATAAAATATAAATAACGTAAAGGTACCATTTTTATAAAAAAATATTTTTACAAGTGAGATCTGGCTGATAACGATCAACAGAAATGTTAATGAAATGTTTTATTCATGGGGCTTTGAAATAAAAAGGTCGACGGAGCTAACGGAAGTGGAATATATCATAAAATTACATTTGATTTTGCTGTAAAACAAACGAGAAGCCACATACATAAGATCGATACGTATTTATGGTATGTATGGTATAGTATATTCGTACAAATAATCTTAGTGTAAATATTGAGCGTATTCGTAGGTACGTTGTGCATTTAATGATTATTTTCGAATCGTTCACCGATATCTGCCTTTTTCCATGTATATACTTTTTATATTCAGGTCAATTCACTGCGGAAGGAAAATTCAATAAGAGAAAAATTTCCATTATCCCTTTAAGCTTTGCAATACTCTAGTATAACGAGCGACGTTATGCGCGGATGTAGATCTTTAATATTTTCAATTTGCTTGAAATTTTCAGTCTGAACTCTTCGGGTTAGTATAGACGATTAAAAATGTAAAGAGCAAACCACTTCGATGTATTATGTGAAGTAATTCCATATTAACTTACTTCGTTCGAGTCGTAGAGTATTATAAAGCGCTAAAATATTGATTTTGAAGTAATATTAAGTGTTGAAAAATTAATGATAAAACATGTTTAATGTCCAGGAAATAGAAAGATACAGTTTTAATTTGTAGTTTTCGATCGATATTATCATAATTACGGTTACTAGTAGCAACTTTGCAATTTTACAACTGAAAAAAATTAATAATAGTACTAATGAAGAAGTAATAGTAGTTTCTAAAAAAATCGTAAATTTTTATGAAGTAAATATATATATATATATATATATATACACACACACACATATATATATATATATATATATATATATGTACATAATATGTCTATAAGTATATACAGAGTTAATAAGAGTTAATATTCTTCGTTTTCGTATAGATTTTACATTTATAAAGCAGTACATGCTTTATAAACAGTAAGGCAGGAGTGATTTACTACGACTACGCAAAGGTAAAAAAAGGCTTGTATTTCTCTACGTAAAGAATAAACGTACGATAATCTAAAACCTATATAGGAAATGTGCCCGTGGGGTTTATGAAATAATTCCGTAAATGGCATGTATGCCATTTGAAATATTTGTGAAAAGAGGATTATTATAGAAGCTTGTAGTATCTTTACAAATGCAGGCTTGTATCAAGATTTACACATAAACGGAAACGTCAGGGATAGTTTGCCGTTATCGTGTTATGTGATACATGAACATGTTTTGTTTTTTTAGCAAATTAAAGCCTTTATTAGCTATTATAACAATTGTTTATGGCTTTAACCTAAAGTTCGTTCATTCTAAAATTTACGACGAGACGGTATCAGTATAGCAACTATCGATAAATTAAATTGGTGCTAAGAAATTGTTAATTGTTTTTCCTTTAAATATATTTACTGGCACAATCTACGTTGAAATTACTATAGACTTAAGCCTGCATCGTATGTTGTTTCCCTTTGCCATCTATAATTAACAGGTGCGGAGCAACTTGAAATATTAAATTTGTGTGACAATAAACGAGGATAAGATAGGATATGTTAATGATAATTAAGCCTGCGAAAAGTAGGCAAGGAAGCACACATATTTAATGAAGACGAATACTTGATGACACATGAATATTTTGTAAATATACACTGCAGGAAAGATCAGCACTAATTATTTTAAATTATGCAAGGTGCCAAATAGAAATAAGCGTGATTTATTATAAGCACAGTTTGAATTTGAAAGCTCAGAAAGAAATATAATCACATGGTCTCCATACTGCTGCTGAGAACTTGCTTACTTGCACGCTTAGATAAAACTTCGTAAAAAAAGTAAATGTCTTCTTTCATTAAAAAATTATACAACAAAAATATTTGATAATAACATAGGCAAAAGTTCAGTGGAGGAAGTGAGGAAGGAGAGACCTCCTTCTTGTATCTTGTTTCTTTTGTGAAAACGTGCAGTTCAGTTTTTTTTAATTAACCTAATTGTAAATAAGCCAAGCTAATAAAATCTAATTAAAATTAATCTAACCAAACCTGATTCAACCTTATCTAAATCAATCCAAACTCTTTCAATCTAGCCCAACCTATTCAAACTAACCCAACCTAATGCAACCTAATCTAAACCCCTAACGTACCCCAACCTGACACTCGTAATCCAACTTAACTCAATCTAACTCATGCCAAATTTTTAATTTCTAAGTCGACTGTAAGTGATAAAAAAGTCTTGGGGGTCTGTATCTTTCGGACCTTTAAGGCTATATTTACGAAATTTAAAATGTAATTGTAATATAATTCTATTCAATGTAATGTTGAGTGGTATGGATCGGATAGGTTATACGTATAATGAGAAGAATTATTATATTCTCTTTGTAATGTCTTATGAGCTACAACAGTGAATTAACTGATCGTCTTGTTGCTTGTTTTATGGTCAATAAAAAATATATTATTAACGAGTGCGATTTCGTTGTTTTGTGGGCAAAACTTCAAAATTCACTGACGTTTATACTGGTGCTATGATTACATATGGAGTTGAAGATATTGCAAAGGCTTATTTGAAGCATTGGTGTAAGCGATGTCGTGGTTGTGGTTTTTGATAGGAGTTTCATAATATTGGTTGTTTTTTGGGAAATACTTATGTAGCTTTGTAAGCTTAACTTGTTTGCTGGCATCATTGTTTACTTGGTTGCTTGCATTAGTTTAAACGTTTATTTACTGGGTGTATGCAATGTTAGACTGTAAGCAAGCTGTGTTGCCGTTAATACACAAACTGTCTATATTAAAAAAAATTTTGAGCGGAAGAAAAAAAATATTTAACACTTTAAAAAGGAATCATTTTTAAACTTTGCCCTAAAAATAAATACAGTTTATTGATATTTGAATTGTGTACTCGTTTTAACATAAATTTATTCTGGATTACTTTATTTTTAATTAATATGTGACAATGCACAACTTTGCGTTGTAATTATGTGATGTTAAATAACTATACGAGTTATGTTAAGTAATTCACAATAAGGAATACAATTTTAAATGGAGTATTTTTTCTTTAAATTAAGGAATGAAAATAAATTGCTACATAAGTTTCGTAATTATCACTTTGTCTTATTTTTAAAATTTCCGTTTCAAGTTCTCCAACTCGTATTGTTTTTTTCACTTTAATAGTGTACTGCATCTGATATTTTGACTTATTTACTTTATTTTCGCTGTAAAATCAAAAAAGTTTTTTAATAAAACAAAAAAACACACATAAAAGTTATTACATTAGAGCTACAGCATGATCAAATTTTACTTCGCACTATAATAATAATCAAACGTTTTCCTTATTTCAATGACGAAGTGTATAAACGTACCCTACAACTAGATTTTTTATGTTTTTTTGGTTGAATGAACAAAATATCTAACTGGTATCTAAATGAACACCTAATGATCGTGCAAACAAGCGTCGTCTTTGAAATGTTTTCTTTCCTTTTTTCATAGTAGAATAATTTATACCAAATTTGTAAAAAAACAGGTTATTGAAACGTACCATTGATTTAATTCATTTTCGTTCTTAACCAAGAGCTCTCGATAGCAGTAAAATAATTTCCTATCGAAAATTAATAATCACTCTACTATTTCAATTTGCCTTCGAGGGTCTCTACATAGATAACAGGCTCAATTGTCTTAATTCACTTTCATCACTTAAGTATTGGTTTGAAACTTCAAAATGTACCACAATATCTAATAACTTAAATATTTGAATTAGTAAGAAGTGCTTATTGAACCTTAATTCCTCTCGAAATTCATCTTGATGGTTTTCGGTTAACAGTAAACTTGTCAAGGGTAAATTATTTTGGCTATCTGTCTCATTTAATTAAACGATAACAATACTCTCCTCTGAACTACGTATCGATTTCGTTTCAATTTAAAAGCGAGTTCAGGTTAGTTTCGTTAAATATTCAGAAGATCGACCTAAAAACGTTTATTTAACTCCTTCATTCAGTGAGAAATGTTAAGAAATATTTTAACTGTACAAGGGGACTGAATGACTGTTTGAAATGTCCAAAATGTTGATCGGATTTTACATAATTTTATTAGAATTTTTTTGGTCTTATTTGGAGTATTAAAGAAAAATTTATAATTCGAAGCAGAAAGTTACACATATAATAAGCTTAACGTTCGTGTTTATATTTGGCGGTGAAAAAATAACCTATTTCATCATTATTGTATGAACTGGGATAATCTACATAAAATTAAAAATATGGGTTTAGTAACTAATTTGTTTTATGGCATAATTTATAATGATAATTTTGACAAATTAATAACCGCATTCTGATTGAAAAGAATATAGGTGTGAATAATCAATATTCTACCTTATTTGACTTTAGTTTCGTAAAATAAAAATGTTTTGACATTGTTGCCCTAATTAATTTTTTTTACATTTTTGTTAAGCGATCGATGCTGTTAAATATTGCTTTATAAGATATTGCGAATTGCTATACAAGATTGTCATTTCACATTTTAACGCGTGACCAATACTTTGCGAAACCAATTATGATTTATTAAATTTTTACACACCTTAATTTTAACGTAATTTCTAGTTGATAGATTATAGGAAATGGTTTCTGGAAAGGAATTTCAAGAATTATCAAAGGTGAAGGTAATAAGAATATCTTATTATTTTTGTCGTAATGTCAAAGTCGCAATGTCCATTGGATATTTAGCAATAAAGTTTACGTCAAATAAGCGGATTCACCATAACTTCCCACACCAAAATAACTTGTCGAGTCACAAAATTGTTGAAAGTATTGACGTGTGAAATAACCATACATTACGAATTTATATTTTTGGAAAATTTTACTGGAATATTGGATTATAATTTTACTGGAATAATGATGGAGTACCAAGTTTTCCAGACTTTACAAACACTATTTCGCACACGTCCTTAAAAATATGCATCAATTATTGCTATTGTTAAATTTTGAGTAACTAGGTTCAATGACCAATCGTTGAATGTGCATATAATTTGTTATAATTTTAATTATGGATCATTATGATGTCCTACTTTGTAATATGTTAAGAATGATTATTTGTATTTGTGTAGCGATTTCTTCTGGAACACTTCGTTTTATTTATTTCTTTACATGCAGTAACGTAAAGAAACTATTAGGAGTTTCCTTAATAGACATTATAAGAGATAATTGCAGTAAAAAGAAAATTAAAAACAAATATGTATGTATGTATATAACTAAAGTATAATGCAAATAGAACAGAGAAGTTGGTTTATGTACTATGTAAGAAGAAAAAAATTAAAAGTTTTTGTAATTCAACTGTGTCATTACTGTCAACATTTCAAGATTTATTTAACTTGAATTTCGACGATACTCATGACAATTTAAATGGTTGGAGATTAGTTAGTATTTTCAGGATCGACATTTTTAGTTTACCAAATAAATACACCATTTATGTTTCACTGCAAAATCTCTGAAATATTTTTACTATTTACATTCTTAAAATGAGTAAAACTAGATATTTTTTCATAACTTTTCTCAATATTAAGCTGTATCTATAAATATTTAAATATTTAGACTTACCTATTCACGATCTCTTCTTGTATTTTGTAATCTTTTTCACTTTTCTTATTATCAATTACGATACGTTGTCATATTAATGCTCATAAAATGTATATATATATGTATATATATATATATATATATATATATATATATATATATATATATATATATATATATATATATATATATATATATATATATATATATATATATATATGATGGTGAAGTATAAAATATCCACTCATTTACAAACAGTGCACCGTGGAAGTTATGATTATATGTGGAAAGTATTGGTAGAGCACGTTAAGATTACCAGTATATTTGAAAATCACCGACAAACATAACTTTTAAGATAATCGCATTAACTTTCTTTCATTATTTTCGAAACGCGTTATTTAAATTTTATTTTTCAATATAGTTCTTTAGTTTGTGGTAAATTAGCTTCTGATGCTAATAGGGTATTTAGTGACATTTTTATAAAAATGTTTTAAAACTGCAGAGTAGGTTTAAAAAATCTTTGTGATGAAAAAGATAATGCATATAACAAACAATTAATCAAAACTAGTAAATAGGAAAAAGTGTAAATTTTTATGTTCATTAAATTGAAAAAGTTTTTATGAATTTAGTTTCCACACAAAAAAGTTAGAAAATTATAATATGCAATATATAACTTAAACTCAATATTTAACGAGATACTGAAAATATTTAATAAACTCCCTTATAATGAATGCTAAATACCTAGCCAGTGACGTCATAAGCCGATTGTGTTTTGTATGGGATGTTTTCACGCGAATCAACTTTGTAATGAAAACTCTTAAGTACGATATATTTATTTTAACCGTTTTTAATGTTATTTTTTATTCTACTTTAGTAATAAAAATGTAGTCAAATACCCTAGTTGCAGTACGTAAAGATAATTAGTTCAAAAGAATTAGTGTTTGAACTTTTCTTAATACTTTCATAAATCTCATGATACGTTAAATGTGTACAATGTGATTTATAAATAGGAATACATTACAATTGCTTTAGTAAGAGAAATAAAATGTGTTCAAGTTTATTCTCGTTTACTTGTAAAAGCTTGCTTTTAGATGCTTTTAGAATAACATTTACAACAACTCGAACATCTAAAGAATTTCATTCAACTAACATTTTGGTTGTGCAGAGTATCTATATTCTTACAATATTAGGACATAACTTTCTTTCATATGATAAAAGCTCTGAGTTTATCACTGAGAAATGATTCTATATAATGGAGTTTATGAGCAGCGACCGTGGCGAGCGCGATTATTTAGACGAAATACGGATTATATGCAATGACATGCGAAAATTGTATAGAGCCGGATGTGGATTACAATAATGGAATATAAAGCTCTTACAAATGGAATTTGGTGCTTCGTGTCACGTGTGTGTGTCGTAAACGGGTAATAGAGCTTTTATTAATTTACGGGAAGTTTAAGCAAAGTATTATATCACTGTTTTAGTATTGCTTATTAGTCAGAACATTGATCGATTTGCTTTTAAAATTATTTTCAGATTTTCTACAGTACGTGTTTATAATTGTGAATAATCACCTAATATAATGACATTATATTATGTCTGTTTGTTAAAGGATATTGATATTGACCAATCTCAATTACGGTTACTTTTACTCTTTTAGAATTCTCTGTTCAGGTGTACGGACCATAAAAGCTATGTGTGAGTACAACCTGGAGCCACTTTTTTGTTCGGTTTATAAGAGTGACGTGACGATTCGATATATCATGTCTTAGATGTGTATAGGCAGGAATGCACGCTGCCTTTTTGTACATTGTTTTATTTTCATGCCAAGCCAAAAGCAAAGAAAATATGACAAAAAACCTTTCTATTTATTTTCGTAATTTTGAAATTTCGTATATAAATTAAGGAACATTTTTTTTATCAAAAACGATTTCCGTCAAACTTTTTACATTACTCCTCTATTTATTTTTAGTCTAGAACGCGTAATATGTAAATCTGTAGCTATTTCTTACAGCTAAACAAAACTGCCTGCTGAGAAATTTAGCTTATAGAAAATTGGAAGACAAATAATACAAATAGCGATTTATTGCGACACCGAGAACATGTAATATGCGAATAATTTAAATGTCAACACGGGTAGGAGAAAGGGAAAGGGATAACTTTTCAGGTGACTTTTGAAAACATAAATATGGTATATATCGGAGGATTAATTTTAGTAAGTAATATTAGCTGCGTTCGGAAATAAAAATGTAGAAGGATTTAGAACGTAATCCAAGACCATGTACATCTAGGGCTTTGAATTTATGAAGAAAAGGCGAGCTCCAAAGATTCTTTAATATATTTAAAAGAAGATTTAGAATAAAGTACACATCTTCAATCAAACATTAGAAAAATAGTTTCGTTAGGTTAAGTATATATATCCTGAATATTTGTTTCAAAGAAAAGGGCAGTTTCAGTATTTTAGACATGTCCTTTTAAAGTGTGACCAACACACTGAAATGTAGCCTTTTTATATTTAGAACATACAAAAGTATTGAATACGTTAAATTTTCTTAAACCGTCTTCATCGTAATAAATGTAGTACATAAATATTTTCATAATCATATAAGCAAAGAAGTTTGACAGTAGGATTTTAATTGGAATAAATTGTTGAAAATGCATTAGAGAGTTTATTTTACCGACTCGACGACTGACGTTGTATACTTTCAGCGACTCGGCGACTGACTTTTTTTCCTAAAGTAGGTTATAACTAGTTTTTTCGGGAGTATATTCTAATTCACTATAGGTATTTTACACTTAGGTACGTTCTCGAGTGGATAGTAAACTGGAGAAGAATTTTGGGTTCAAGTCCATGACTTCAATACTAATATGCAATAAGCTAATGTCGATAGTATAATCGTGACTAGTAGGATAGGAAACATTATTTTATCCTACCACTGAGGATTTGTCCGGATTAAACTGTAATCCACTCACTATAATCAATTCAATTACGGTATCTATATCATGATGTACTTCAACGTCGGTAACGCCGACACTGGCTATATAGGTTAAGTTCTTTGGTGAATTTAAGTCAGTGTGTCCTTTTCATCCCATGACTAAGCTCATTTACTAAGGCAGTAAATGGAAGCAATTTGAGATTTGAACAGAAGTCTACTTTTATACCGTGTGAAATATGAATTATAAATGTACTTGTTAAATTTATGTATTGACGCCTATACGCCAAGTTGATTTAAAATAACATCTATATCCACATTCTCGAAAGATTACTAACTAAAATATGTTACATCTACTTAACTATAGCTGCTCTACTTCTACGGTCACCAAACATGCAATGTTCGTAATTGCGGAACGTTTGTAGTAAAAGCCGTGTTATGTGTCGGCTATCTGATTTTCATTTTGGAAATAAATATTCTAGTACAGCGTAAAATCGATGAGCTTAGTAACGGAACAAATAATCACAAGGGACCTAGAGTTTTTAACTTCTGACTTATTTCTGCATTTCGATATAGGGGTGACATGTATTACTTTCCATCTCATCGTGTATAGTTCAAAATATATTATATATGTGCTTTACTTTATATTTTATATTATATAGTGCTTTACTTACATTATTACTACGTCCTCAAATAAAGTAATCTGTTATGCCGTCACAGTCAATTGAACGTTGAAATAGTGCAAAGCGAAAGCACCAGTGTAAGAAGTCTCAAGGCTCGTTCGAAACATGATATGTATATTTAATGATTTTTGGTAGTTTTTTTTGCCAAACTCATCGATACATACAATGAATACCAAACACATAGATTAAAGGATTTTTCTTTGTGATATAAATGATAAAAAAATCGATGTTTTTTATTAACTAGTTAAATAATTAAATTTTGCGGTATAAAATATATATTTATATAGAACTTAACCTGGGGGCAAAAAATTAACAGAAAAACGAAATATTCGAAACACTCGATTTAAAACTTTTGACGAAATTTAAAAAAAAATCACATAATTTTTTTCAGAACTTACCTCAAAAAGCATTTCAAGTTATCAATTTTTTGACTGAAATATTTGAAATTACTGTTGCTACGGTGTGATCCTAAAAATAGACCCAGAATATAAAACTTAAGTGAACAATTTTATTTGTTGAGTACAATTAAGACAATTATTAAAACTAGATGAAAACTGTAAGAAATCTATTTAATTAAAAAATTTACATAAAATTTTAAAAATGAGAACCGTCTTGTTCAATAAAAATATCTTTTAAACGTTTAAGATTGCTTTCGTATGTTTCTTCTTTTCCCATGAGTCTCCCCAATTCTTCCAAACTATGACTTTTTTGCGTACATCAATTCATTCAAGTTTAATTTGAAAAATTCAGTTGTAATTAAATCGGGTTACTCTGGAGGTTAAATTGTGGATTCGCCAAGACTAATCCATTGCGCGAAGAATCTTTTGTTAATTCGTAAATAATTTATTTTATTTAAGAGTAAAAATAATAAAACTTTAAGTCTTTTATTTATGAGAGCACACCGCTCTCATTTTGGAATATCATATTTCTACATTTCCGTAAATCTATATTCACACTTCCGTAAATCTACATACACTTGCAGATAGCCTCCGTAATCATAGTAGTAATGCACAGTACCTTAGTAAATAGGGAAGCCATGACCAATGTGACGATTTTCTTTTCGAAATAAAAATACCAAACCTGAAAGAAGTTCAAAAAGATTAAAAGAGAGAATTTTATCAAGATATTCAGGTTATGTAATATCATTAATTTAGATAGTTAAATACTTGAAAGTCCGGTTAAAAATTGAAAAATCTTAACAATAATCGCAAAAGTAGTCAGATGAGTGAATAACTACTTCGACTAGTTCGGCCGGCACAAGTAGTAATACTCTAAAAAGACTTACGATTACGTCATAACTCTTATGATAAATACTTAGTAACTCTTAAATCTTAAATTTATTTATGATAAATACGGCTCTAACTAGATTATGACGAATATTTCGCTTTTTTGGTAATTTTTTTTGCATCGTTTCAAAACTTAAGTAAAACCAAAGGTTTTATCTCGAATAATCTACTAGTTCTGTTCTAAATAGTCAAGTAGTTCAGGGAATAAGTCAACTAGTTGTATCTTAAATAGTATCCATCATAATCATTAATATTAAAAAGAAAAACACAAAAGAACACAACAAATCATAAGTCAGAAACTTTAAAGCAAAAATTCCTAAACGGTGTTACTGATAGGCCACGAGGTTTCCATCTATATGCTTCTTCTTGACTCTATATTTTGTTTCATTTGTATATACATATACATATATATATATATATATATATATATATACATATATATATACATACATATATATATATATATATATATATATATATATATATGTATATATATATATATATATATATATATATATATATATATATATTCTCTTGCAGTTCATCTTAGTTATCAAGATATACTATTTCAAAATGTCGTGCAGCACATCCGGCGCCACGCGGCAATCAAAGCGATACGAGGCTGCGAGGCGAACCCTTTATTGTTATTTATCATTTTCACGCTACGTGTGTAATTTGACGAAAAAAAATATTCGTTATTCTGATAATTTAATACTTTTCTTCGTCTTTTTTTACGAAAGATTTTATGGAAACAGAAATAAATTATTTCTCTTTACTTGAAAAGAAATTATGAATATCATGGTCGATCACGGTTCATATAATAATATAGCGACTAATAATCACACAAGTACATTCCTGTCGGTTTTGGAAGAAACTTAAAGAAAGGAAGGTTATGACACTGAGTTTATTTTAAAATTTGTAATGTATAGTCACTATTGGTAAAATTTTCATTACGGTAATAATACTTAAAAAGTTCTTAAAGAAAGATTATTTAATTTCACAATTTAATTCATGCGATATCATAAGATCACCAATTTCTAACTGTTTATCTACGCGAAGAAGATCAGGCAGTTTTCTGAGGACTAGTGTAATCCTAATTAAAATCAGACATTTTATTGAGTGGGTATTGATTTTTAAGTATCATTACATTATTAATTCGATAAATTGAGTAGCTGCCAGAAATTGAAATCATAAAAGTCACAACTGATTATCTCCAAATAGTTAATATGAATATACACCAGTCTCTAATTCATGAAAGTGATAATCTTAATTTACTTTTTTTCTGAAATTAAATATATATGAGAAGTTATAGACAAGAATTTAAAGGTGGAATCGGCAAGAACCGAAAATATATTTAATATAAGAGCCCCGTAGATCCTGTTTATTTTACCTAATTTCTCGAACTTGTTATTTCTCGAGTCTCGGAAATTTTTAACCGTGTGTGAATTCCTTTCGGCTGGGAATTGCCGGAGATTCCATATAAATTAAGAAATATTGAAAAATAGTGACCAAAAAACATTCCATTTAATGTTCTTCAAATCCGTATATTTATTTGTAACATTTCATTAATCAATTACGATGTTGACAACGTTTGCCATAAATAACATAAATTAACTCTAATCGCACTAGAAGACCAATGTCTATTTCTTGCCTTTTTAATTTAATTTTCCATATATCTTCCGACAAAATACACTAAAAACTTTAATCGAAGATAATAATATCGTCTATTTTAACACGATAACCACGACCACTCTGCCAAGAGTGTAACGACTGAGAAGGAGAAGAATTCTAGTATTAAGAATATTAAAAGTAACGAAATAAAATAAACCAAATTAAGTAAATAAAAACGGAATGTCAATTATTGTAAAGATTATCTATTAGATATATACTATCTGACAAATCAAACAACGTGCTCTTTTTTGTTAATATTTTTCCCTTAATTATGTCCATTATTGAAATAAGTCCTTAAAAACGAGAGCATTGCTTGTTTTATCAAAATATAAACTTCTAATTTTGGTAAAAAGGTTTTCTGTCATCGAGAACCTAATTTATAATAATTTTGAGTACATGTATTCAATGTATACATATATGTATATATATATATATATATATATATATATATATATATATATGTATATATATATATATATATATATTTATGGATATTTTTACATATTATTTTACATATTGTATTTATGGATATTTTTATAAATAACTTCAAAGTTAGAAAGTTTTTTTCTTATGCTTTAAAATATCTAAAATTCAAATTAAAAAAAGACCATTTTGGTGATTTCCTTGGTATGTATTTCTCCAAGTATTGTTATAAGTTTAGATTTGAAGCAAGTATGTGGTTCTTCTTAATCTGCCATTTCTATAACCAATGAGCTTTTTTCGTTAACAATTCCGTTTAAGGTCTCATCAGATCAATGTTTTAATAAAAACATTTTATTTATGTCAAAATTTGTATAACCTTTCTAACAGCAATATTACAATCATTCCGTTTGCTTTGTGGAAATAAATAGAAGCTCGTTTTTATTACAATTTTTAATTTATGAATCGGCTTTTAATTTAAGGACTCTTCCAAAACAACTTTATGAACGCACTTCTTAAATTAAATTGCATATTTATATTATTCTGAATTTATACTGAATGTGACTTTTATTTGCGCTTAAGGCAGAATTTTGAGATGTGAACGGACTGCAATTCCCGCTAACAAAAAATAATTGTGTTTTTTTATTTTTCTCGTCTGATTTTATCCAGGAATAAGTCCAATGCATTTTTCGAGAAATCAGAATTGAGAATTACCAGGACAGAAACCCTGGTCTTAATATATTAGTTTCCGATGTTTTAATTTATTAATTCATTATTATTTACGGTTTCATAGCGGAACAAGAAACATTTATTATTTCAAGATGTGTGTTTACCTGTCCGTCGATCTGTCCGTCACAGTTTCAAAAATGTTGGGCAGAGTTTTATATCTACGTGAATGAAACTTGAACGTGGATGTTTAATATAGTAGTATCAATTAATATGTAACACTGTATAAACAAAATATAACAGATATACCTCTCCATACAGTGGGTAAAGTGGAAACAATTTTTTTTCAGAGAAAAGTCTGAAAATATTCTGGCTATTAGCATTTAATTACAATTTTTAATTTGAATCGACAATTTCAAGAGACGTAGAATAAACTACTTTTTGCATTTTTCAACATGCATTTCGGGGTTTTTTTTCACTAAATCTTAATTACATATTAATTTTTTTTAATTATGTACTAAGTTGTCTTCATTGATATTGTAAAAAAAGTAGCGAGAAATTGGGGAAAATGTCAGACACGTTCTTTTAACTTATTCGCACACGAAGTTATTACTAAAATATTATAATTTTATAAAATATTATAATATTTTTCAATAAATTAATAAAGTACAAAAAATCGGGATTCTTTAAACCGTAAAAAATTAGCACTTTAATAAATAGGACAAAACAACATGTGTACAGGTCATATGAAGTATACACGGCTTTAATAACAACAGGAAAATTGGTGAAATTCATCCATAAGTAGTCCATTCATATATACATTTAAGTTTTATTATAAGCACGATATTCAAAATGATTTTAAAACAAAATTGATCCCAAATAAAAGTTAAACGAAGCCAAGAGAACAAATCAATCATCCGATAATGCAGCTGGTACCGTAACACTATCGGGACGAGATGTATAAAAATACTAAATCGTGATGAAAGGGAAGGAAATGTGAAAGACGTTTAATTTCCCTCCGTCACATGATGAAAATCGTTTTACCAGATGATCTTTGGTCGATTCAAAATAGATGTTATTTATTAAAGACGATAATGCCGGTAAGTGCTTCTGAACTTTGTTTTAATTGGAAGCAGCCGGTGGCCGAGCTCTCCGTTGTTTAATAATACTGAAGAAACTTAGGAGTTTCATCTAATTTGAACCTTGGGTATACCCAATAATCGCCTCTCGTAATGATCTAAGTTATCACAAACTGTAAGTTTTAGCTTGGATATATTTAGCTACAATGCGTAATATTTTATGTTTTTATTAACTGATAGGCGATCGGAGAGTTTTTGTTAGGATTTTAAATTAAAAATGTGAATATAATATACAGACTCATATATACACATAACGTATATAACATTTCATTCTAATAAAAGACTTTTTGTAACTATACACTTTTCATCGGATAATAAAATATTCCAGATGCAATGCCACGTTACTAGAGTTAGTTTTGGTTGGGATATTTATCGATTGTAAACAGCTAAGCTCAACTCCTTTATTTACACACGAGTAAGTAACAATGGATTTGTACATTTAATACTAGTTTTTTTCCCGCGGTTTTCCTTATATAGAAATGTGTAGTCTATAACTTCCATGATTGGCGATTCGGTTTGAACATTTTTCTGATAAAATGACGTCCGTATTTGCACCATCCGCAGCGCTGCATGTCCGCTTTCAAGGATACGTCTCACAAATATTGTGCTAGCTCTGTATCCTGGGATTCTAAATAATTTTTTTAAGCACATGAATATTTTGGATAAATAACCTCTACGAAGAAGAAAACTGTATGAAAATCTATCAAATAGAATTTAAGTTACAAGCGAATTGACCGACAAGTAGATGGATAGACGTTTTATATATATGCAGCAATTATAAAGGTTACTTTATTACATTGTACCCAGTACTTTTGTAATACTTCTATGTACAATAAAGGATAAGCACGTTTTTCTAGTACAATAATTTCGTCATACATGTTTATTACTTGATCAGATGGTTTTCCAGAATTTTCACATAGCTTGTTCTACCACAATTTCAAAATACTTCGTAATACACCACTTCTGAAATTAAATTAAACAAAATATGCTATACAAGGGTATTATTTATTTTTCTATTCAAAGAGATTTATGTATGTTATTAGAGTGTGTAGGTAACATACAACAAAACGATAAGAAGGCCGTGTGTATGTGCGCATGCAAAAAGCAACGGATGGATTTTAATGAAACTGCACTTTTATACGTTAGGACTCGCTTAACAACTGCAATAGATGGTAGTAGTAGAGTTGAGTCATAATTAAGATTATGACTCAACTTTACCACTACTTAATTAAAAAAACATTACTTCTACTTGAACGGTAACATTAGTGTAGTTTTATAATACGATACTAGATGGAGCTATTTATTTTAATCGTTTTTAAATTTATAATTCGTTTATATATATTTACATATCGCTAAAATATTATCACATGCGTTTTTAAAAGAACGGATAACCTAAATGGTACACTGAGTTGGGGGAGTCTCTAGCTCTATTGGCCGGAGAGTTTGATATTATATATGGGACACTATTGGAGAATTTTGAAGGTTTCCGCACGTTTGTGTAATATCAGGCGGGTCGGTACGGGTCCCTCGAGATGCCATGCGGCAACTCAGTTGGGACATGGGAATAGTATCTTTCAGACTCTACGGCTCTCTTGTGGGTTACGTCGGGGAGAGAAAATTTGAGGGGCTTGAAATGTATAGCACAAATTTTCAGCGTGGTATGCAGCACTATTTTTCAGAGCAAATGAAATTACTTCTAGTAAAAATAAGGTAAAAATAAATTGATCAATATAGTATAACGTATAAATGAATAGCGGGAACAACGTAAGAAAATATTATTTCAGAAAAGCATTGATATATTGAATGTGTGGGTAAACAGAACCTAAAGATTAAAAGTGGTTGAGGAAAATATATTTAAACGTAACGAGATAGAAGCAATATTTATAAAGTACTATTCTTTTTTTGAACTACTTAAGTTCAAAAAAAGAATAGTACTCTGTGAATAATCATAAAACGGAGAAAGGAAGTACTCAGTGATTTTGCCGTATAAGGTAAAATTTTCAATTGCTTATTTGTAAGAGCTACCATTACGACATTAAAATCAGTTAAAACATTACTTTCTTTTGCATACTTAAAAAAATCTTCTCGTATATTAAATCTTCACACCATTTCGATGACTGAAACAGAGAATGTATTATTAAATATTGTTAGTGGGTTATAGATTATATACTCCAAATCTGACAAAGCACTTTGCACTTAGTTAAGTGATTGATCACTTATAAATTAATTAACGCACTTTATTGTTCTATTGTCCAGATTTCAAACTATTAGCGAAGAAATTGGTATAAAAAGCAACATACCTAGGCCGGCTAAGAACCATCATTTACTTTTTACGCGTATTATTGAATTTATAATGGTGTAATTTTAGAATATCTGCAGGGAAGCCCATTGCGGAAAGTGGTGCATTAAGCTTATGGAAGAAACGGTAAGAGTTTTATATGGAGTGAATATCGGTAATTCACTCTATATAAATCGGTGAGGTAATAACTGCATATTGACAACTGCATTACTGCAACAAACGCCTAACTTACAGTTAGTTTACTTTTACTTTAAAACATTTTTTTTCTATAAACTTTAATTTTGTTCCATAAGTATAATGATTATATAGCATAACTTCAAACATTGTTGTTTGATTATTGAAGGTAATAATATAAAAATAATTATATATAAAAATAATCGATTTTAGTTGAGATACAGTAAGAGGTAAAATCGAATAAATATTAAGTTGAAAATAAATCTGTTTGTATTTTTGTATCAAAGATTCCAATTACATTGTTTGATTATAGGCACTCGTATTTCTGGGGTGTAATATTAGAAATATTTAAATAAACAGTTGTAAATTAAAATTTGATTTACTGTTATCAAAACGTTAATGAAATTATATCGAAAATTAATTTATTAGTGAGTTATTCAAGGAATCAAAAGAGAAATTTCAATTTCTATAACGTTTAACATTCAACCAATTTCTATATTTCTATCAAAACCTTCTTTGTATTTCAATCTTCAAAATAAAATCTATACCAATTCAAAAAGTTTGATTTCCTTAAGTGAATTATTGGAAAGCGAAAATATTTTTCCTCAGAAAAAATATTTTATATTTAGTATATTTGTTAAAGTGATACCACGAAACTTCTTCCGAATATTCCTCCTAAGTTTCTTATTGGAAGGTCATAAATAAAGAATAGCTGCAGGTATTTGCAAGATGATTTCGGATATTGCAATATGAATATCAGATAATTAGAAATACAAACACGCATACAATTTTTTTCTACATTTTTTTCCATTTTGGAAATAAGGCCAAAAATCAGTTAATGATCAGTTAAAAATTTTAAATCAAATATTAGTATAATTACGAGTCATGATAATATTTTTATGTCGCTGAAATGCAAAAACCAGACAAGTCTAAGTTGGACTTGAATTTTTAATATAAAAGTGGGATGACATTATTTTAATACTCAATATATAACAAGGAAACAAATGTCTGTATTACTCATACTTACAGATCATTACATTACATTTAAAGTATATATTGTTGCTAATATATAGTATGTTGTTTAAAAATAAAATATCACTTTTTCCCAAAACAAGCTTAACTCCTACTTCTATGCGGGAGGCCATCATAGTTATTTTATTCGAAAGCAAAAAATGCATTCACTCAAAGTTTTCTTTTCAACGAAACCCCACAAGCCCAATTAAAAAAAAACAATTTTCTTTTGGTTTCCATTTTACACGCACGAAAGCCTCATCAGAATTAAATTAAACAACATTAGGTATACAATTTTTAGTTTTGTGTCACAACAATATAAAATGTGTGCTAAAGAACTTATACAAATTTGTATGTTAAGATCTAGAAACCTTCGACGGAAGGACGCGCAGGCAATGTAATAAGTGTGATAATAATAAAGTTACATCGGGAACAGAACGTTAAGAATGACAAGATTTTTTTTATAAATATTCGACATATTAAGTGAAAAACTATTAGGTAGATACTTTTTTTAAAATGAGGACATAATAGTAGATTTCAGTCACGAAACGTTCTATTTTTAGTCTTTAATATACCATTGTGGCAAAGTTACAGTAACGAATATATTATAAATTTGCTATACCTATGGCACGTATCGCAGCAGTAGAAAATATGGCCCCTAATAGATTTGCTTATCTATGTCTCGGCGGAGGTGGACTATCAGAGTAATTTATTGTTTTGGACGACCCTTTCTGACGTTAAGGTGAAACGCTAAACTAACAGGTAGTGTTACCTCGACCTTTTTTACATTGAACGTTGATAAGGCAAAAGTTCAAGGTAACAAAAATTATACACTGGCAAAATAGAAATCTTGAAAGCTGTCACTGCAAATTAAACGCGTTCGTTCTATAATTAGAAGATTTGATTCACTTTAATATAATTTGAGTTATACTTATGGGAATATGTACCTAAAGATATACTTGTACATATAACCGTTTTCGTATCTGGCTGTAAAATTTATTATTTCTACTTATCTATTAACATGTATAAAAAATTGGTTGAAAAATATCTTTAGTTAATGTAATTTTGATAATTTCTTAATCGTTTACGTTTTGTCTTTAAATTCATAAATTTGAATAACAATAATGTAATATTGATGTATCATGGTAGGTTAATGAAAATTTAATAGATCGAACGACGCGATAGAATGTTTTGTGCTGCAACAACACACTTTCCAATTCTGATAAATGTATCGAGGATAAAATTCATAAACAGCTAATAATAAATAGCTAGTTACTAAATAATAAATAAGTAGCTTATAAAGAAACTCGAAAAATATTGCCACCGTTTTAGAAAAACTGAATTCCTATTTCTACCTTACGGCATAAGTGTGTTAAGTTAGCGTGTCTTAATTTTCGTATGGATTTAGCTATGTTAAGACAGTATACCATCTTCTTCGCCTGGAGTTTAGTGCTTGAAGTTAAACGATACTTATTACAGTATTTAGCTAAAAATCCTTTCGATCTCGGAAGCACTTTATACCATACAAACTCTTTTTCGTATAGTATGGATGAACTGTTACTTTTAGGTTATTTTCTTATATCTTATATTAAGTTAAGATAGTTACTTAATTATCATATATTCTATTTTTAGTGATAAATGTTCTTTAGTAGGTAGTTCTGACATGTTTGCTTGCTGCTGAATTGAAACTCTTTATGTTGACAAACGATTACATGGATTATGAGTTGATTCATCGGACCATTTGTTCTATATTTATGTAGTTTGTATAACGAAATAAATCTTATGGCCAACAAATGTGGTTCGATGACACGTACACTTTCTAGCGCAAGATCTCGATGCAGTTTGGTATCTCAAATTTCTTGATCATATCATAAATATTTGTGAGTATATATATATATATATATATATATATAAATACATATATATATATATATATATATATATATATATATATATATATATACACATATATATATATATATATATATATATGTATATATATATATGTTTCAAAGATTTGTTATATGACAAAAAAATTATTTTCTCAATATTTGCTTGAAAGAATTTGGTATTTATGTGATATTATTTACAGGTTTCTGATATTTTAAGCTATATAACATGATTCCAATTACTTGCAAAACACAAACGGGTTTTTTTCAAAATCGAAGTGCTAGTGTTTAAAATCAAATTGTTATCGCAGTAATAAGAAAATACGGTGTACGTAAAGAAAATGCCGAAAATACGAGATAAAATTAAAGTACACCATAGCCGTAGCTATATATAAAAAGAACCAGCGCCATATATGTTTAATAGAAGTATTAAGCGAATTTATGATCCTAAATAGACCTAGCTTTATTTAATATTTTCTACAACCTCAGCTGTTTTTACAATATATTTATAGAGCCATAGACGAGATAGGCTTTGTATTCATTTCCTAAATATGTGCTAATTTCAAGATTTTGGCTCTTCTAAGTGTAACGTATAGATTTGGACGATCTGTCAGTTAATTAAAAATACATACATAACTTTAAAATGTATATAAATACTAAATATGTTTATGATAATGATGATGTTATAAACAAGTATTTGTTTCCCAGTATGTTAGACTTCCAGCATTCACTGGAATTGTGTTATTGGGGTTTCAACATCAAATGAATTGTAAGGACTTCAAGTAAAATGTGTAGTGTCCGGTAGTTTGGATCGAAACTTAGTGACATGGTTGCATTTTTGTCAAGTATATTGTTAGTAAGAGAATGGATATTTTGTTTCAATGTCTGTCATCCTGAAATGTCTGTCAGAAATGGCATGTGCATTTAATTTATTCAGTTCTGTGATAAGCATGGCCTATTCGATGATAATGGAAAATGACCCGTTATGCGAATGAGATGTGTTTAACCTACCAAAAAAGTTGTTATAGTAACATGTGATAAGTCTAATAATATGCTATTGATAACACTGTTATCTCGCATATTCTGAAGTCTAATATGTTACTACAAATTAAATTTTAATTAAATAATGTTTTAAATATTTTTACGTAATTGATAAGGATGATAATCAAGCAAACGAAGTAAAAAACTTTAAACTTTATTTAGAAGAAGTAAGTACGTTACTGAAAGATACTTTAAATTTGGTAAACACTTTAAATTTAGTTATGTATGTACAAAGTAGTTAAAAATAAATACATTTTTAATTTTACATAAAAGTAAGGATGCATACAGTTATCTAGATAGTTCCTTAATAATTAAGTAAAGAACCGTACGATGAAAAGATTTCTAGCCTACTGTTTTAATTTTATCCAGTCTTTAAAATAAGGTAAAATCGTATGCAATTTTTATTAAAAAATAAACTCTTACAGATATTTGTTACAAGTAAGACTAAAAGGTACCTATTAGTTTTACCCGTGATTATCCTCCTGGGCCCTGGGGTCATATACATAGGATAAAAAAATACACCGCCATCTAATAAAAGTTTGCGGTAATTTTATCTTCATGCAATTGACAAACTATCTGCCCGCTATTTTAAGTCGTGATTAGCTGACGAAATGACATTTATCTTCTTCTTTACTTTTGACAAGTGAGCGGTGGCATCACCGCCAGAAAGACTTGGTAAGTAATTTTAACTTTTTTACTAAAATGTTAACGTTTTCTAAGACAACTCATATTATTTTTAATTATTTTGATATATTGAATATATTTGGCGTTAATTTTGTTGAAATTCATTATTCACAATTAAAGAAACTACGTGATGTAGTATTATTTCCTCTTTATTTAAATTCTTTATCATGACCTAGGTTTCTTTGTATTACAACGAATTCGGGAAGGCAATTAGCAAAGATTCTAAATGCGATCTAATTGCAATCTTTGCTAATTGATGAAAGGTTATAATTGCAATCTTTGCTAATTGCCCACCTGTAGATGTAATACAATGAAACCCAGGTCATGGTAAAGAATTTAAATAAAGTAGAAATAATACTTCATCACGTAGTTTCATTTAATTGCGTATTTTTTTATGTACTTTCAATGGATAACTATCAAACATTTTTGCTATTTACATAAAAATTAAGAAACATCGGATAATGTTTTTATGTCGTACAGATAGTACATAAGGTCCCAATACTACGGTAGATGGAAGAATCCCGGTGTAATACCATATGATATAACAATATTTTATTGCTGGTCTCCATATTTTATTATTATTTTTATTTGTTTTGCTAGGTTTACGCAATTACAAAATATCCGAATTATTAAACGAATCGGAACTTGATTTGACTAATGAAGAGGACTAGACAATTTGCCAGTGCCTCGAAGTGATGCCAGAAGGGAACATGATTCTGGTTCTCAAAATTCTTTAGACACAGGAGAAGGAAGTTGTCCGGGATATAAAATATCTTTGGACTCATCAATTATTACGTTTAGTAGGGATCGTGCTAGAAAAACAGTGTGTGACGATGATGATAGATCTCCCCTACAAGTACCAGCAAATAGTAGTTGGAGCGGAAATTTCTCACCCTCTGTACATATCAGGTTATATAATTTAATTAGCATTGATACGTTGACTGAATCTTTGATTAATATTTCACAAAATACATAAATGAAGACATTTTTAATAGATGGTTGACGCAACGAACGGACCATATATTATAAAAAATGAACACATATTATTGAAAAAGAATTTAAAAAGAAAGCTAGAGACATATCGGAGACTTTGGCTCGATCGGATGGGACAATTACCATCACGCGAATGTTAGATAATAGGCCTGTGTTACTTTCTTCTACGTATTATACCTCTTCTTTTTCTGCACAATGTAAACGATGGTCAAAGCACAAAAACGTTATGAAATGGTTACTCAGCAAACATTAGAATGCATTTATGGATGGTGTTGATCTGGCCAACATAATTTTATTAATTTATCCTGCTCTCACACGTACTAGAAAGTTGACTATTCGTTTCATTTCACACATGGTAGATTTAGCAGTACGTAACACTCTGTTTTAATTTAGAGATCAATGAAAACAATGTGACATACCTGTAAAAAAATCCCAAGCTGAGGGAATTTATATTATCACTTTGTGAAACTACGGTCTCAAAAAGCACCGTGTGTTCAGATCCTGAATAGTATAGTGTTGTAGTTAAAAACATTATTGTTCCTTTGAATTTTCCGAAAAGAATAGTACTTTTTATATTTTCTATAACTTTAATTTTTAGTTTATTTATGTGTCCCATGGTTGTGCGGTACTAGTTTTACAAAGATCGTTTGTTATTTAAAATAGGAATAATAACTAAGCTACTAATCTACTGATTGTTATTAAAATACAAACATTTTGTATGTAAGATAAATATGGATAATCTGCTGACTATGATTTAATAAACTAGTAAGTAAACCTTTTTAAATAATTAATAAAAGCAGTATTATTAACAATCCACGTGATCTCTCTCTTATCAAAAATTATAATTAATATTTTGTCATATATTTATGACAAAAAAAATACATGATGTGGTATTATCTCTACTTTATTTAAATTCTTTACCACGACCTAGCTTTCGTTGTATTACAACATCGTCAGGAAATCTTTGCTAATTGCCCACCTGAAGATATTGTCATGCAACGAAACCTAGGTGGTGTTAAAGAATTTTAATAAAGTAGTAATGATACTACATAAAATACACAAAATACAGTCGGCGAAGGGAACTAATGTTTTATATGAATGACATTTTCCGATTAAGATTTTTTCGTATTTTTATGTTATTTGATTACTGATTTAGTTGATTAGCATAGATTTAATTTAAATTCCTGTCTATAAATTTTCCTGGGTCTCGAGAAGTTGTAATTGGTTAAATTATTCGACTACATATACAAGTATACTTAATCGGGAAGTTTAAGAAATGCAATTATGACATTAACAAAACAAATTGTGATTCACTTTTAAATGGCCATTAATATCTCCTAAAATCCCCATGTAAACATAAAATTATGCGCTCTAAATAACGATTTCTTCAAAATCTATATAAGTTTGAAAAGTAATTCGAGGTAATACGGAAAATCACGCTTTAATTACAGTGATTATCAAAATATTTAAGAGTTCGACATAATTTATGCACAAAAGAGAGCATTTGAAAAAAAATACTCCAGGCGCCTACATCATGGCAATGATGCAGTTTTTGCGACCTTATTGATTGGCGAAAATGAATGCATATAAAAAGGTCTAAGAAGTCTAATACAATTTCTAGAAGAGACCACGGTATTGGTAGCGATTTCCACTCCTTTGTCCTTCAAACTCAAAATATTTAAACATTTTTTTACTAGTCCTTGCACAACAGAAAACTGGAAGAAGTATAAATCAGATGGAAAAATAGATATTTGTGTGAGAGTAAATGAACTTTTAAGGATTTATTTTTCTGGGATGTGTCGTAGACGTATTGCTTTTCTTCAAGGTTAAGGTCAAAGCAATAATCCGGTCATATATCTTTACATCGCCATCCAAGGTCTAGTAGAAATCATTTGTATTCTCATCAAATTATTTCCAAATCATAACGCGATATTTCCACATCATTACGCAAATCCGTACAATAATTTTCTTCTCGCTCCATTAACTTGAAATATCAAACGTGTTCAATAACGATAAGAGGTGTACCATATTTGAATATGTTCTGGTACGTACCATTAATTTTTCGTCATTATGTATTTCATTATTATTCTGGATTAAGATCACGCGAACACTTCTCTTTTGTATGTATGGAATCTACTTAATAACGTATGTTGTAAATGGTTAAATTAAGCGTAAAACATAAGCTCCACATGATGTTATAAATTTTATTAGATTTTCAAAAAGGTATGAAATATTTTATGTAATTTTTAATTTTTTTCAATTAAAAAATATACTAATAAAACTCCCGCCATAAACCTTTTCATGCGATAATTATTTGCAAAATTAAAGCATCTAATGCGAGTAAGCCCCAATGCATTTTACGAAATAATAAAACATAAAACAATTCTGATATGCGAATGTATGTAGCTTCATAAAATAAATTAATAATTTCATCACAAGAGTTTGTAATGCCTTGAAGAAATTTGAAAACATCATCCATAGCCTCCTTCTTCTAAATCCTCTATAGAATCTGTGTAGAAAAAAAATATAATTCCATAATTACCCATTTAATATTAAAGGTGGATTTCATTTTTAATAATGTTATTGCAGCAAGACTGACTCTTTAATTAAAAAATTCAACAATTAATAACTTGCATTAACGAAATAACAAACAATAAATACAAAAAAAAAATTATTAACTGCTTCTTATTTTCAAAGAATATCAATATTTTTATAACTAAATGTATAAATATATTGCCTACTAATAACTTTGGTTGCATTCACAATTTTGGAATGAAAAAAATTAAAATCTGAAATGTTTTCTTTAATACTTTTATAGACACTAGAAAAGGATCTCTAACATCTTTTTTATTTTTTTCCTTTATAAAAAAGCACAAACCAAATTTTTGGCAGGATCCAAAAGTTTAGTATCGCTCTAAATTTTTTTTTAATACTCAATAATTCTTTTTTACTGAATTATGATGGGGTTTATAAATAATTTACTTTTAATATCAAGTTTGAAATCTGTGAGATAAATTTACTGACGGAAATTTAAAACGAAAGACATTAATCTGAAATCTCAAGCTTTTATAGGGTCTGAAATTTTGTGGGGAAATTTTATCGTTATAAAAAGATGAAAAAGTATTAAATTTATTTTTTATTTAATAATTAATACACGGACCAAACTTTTCCAGCTTTATTATAATTATACTTCATGAAGCACATAAGTGGTCTTCTACTAATACGATGTTATCGATAATGTCAATCGTTTGCAAGTTTAGCCTAAAACGTTTTTCCTAAACGAATGTTTAGCCTAGACGAATGTAGGTTAAAGTGAAAATTTCGTGCTTTTGAGTTACATAAGAGCCACCAAAAGTTTTGGAATCACTTTAAGGATTAAAATTATAATGTAAATTTTTCAAGAGTTTGCGTTATTCAAATAATTCTTACTTATTAAGTATTTATGTTTTTTTATTACGTTTGCCATTACTTTTTCTTCGAGGGATATGAGGCATTAGATAAACAAAATTTTGCTTTACGTATACAATATTAATAACATCTATAGTACTTATTTGTTTATAGTTTATCTGTTGTATTTCTTGCAAAATAATTTTTCTATTTTCATTCCTCTTAAAAAATAAAGTTATCGATACGTACGTTAAAAAAACATGGTTTCATTTTCTCGCTTTTACTGGATTTTCTCGATTTTATTCCATGGAATGACTGGTAAATAGTGGGAGTTGATATCAATTAGTCAATATACTGACATCAATAAAGTACGAGATAGAATAAGAAAAACTTAAGTCAAAAGTATTTAAACTATTCACTTAAATTTTCCTTTTTTTATCTCGTATACTTTTAATGTAAGTAGACTAACATAACCGAAAATATTAGTATCGACAGGATTTTGTTATCATAGTTATTACGATTAAAGGATGGCTTTAATGAACAAAAAAGACAAAGACTAAACCTAACGAGTGATAAATAAAAATATTTAGGAGCATTTGTAACAAGTTTTCACGAGTCCAAGCGAGAATTGGTGTCAAAAAGGAAAGTGAGGTAAAATAAAGTAAAAGTCTACAAAATATGAATACTTTCTTGATATTATTGGGACACGTGTAAAAAGAAAGAGCAAGCAGCTTGTGAAAGGTAGTTAGGAATACAACGTTATGACTAGAAATGTATACGGAAATCTCCATTAAAATATTCAATTAAACTTTTATTAAGATAGAGTATGATGATATTTCTCACCAAAGTAAGGTAGATACATTTAATGGAAAGGATATCACCGGGTTCTGTCTAGTACTCGTAAATCTCTCTTGCTTTTAACCATAAACCCTATGTGGGTTGTGGAAAAGGTAAGAAGGATTTACAATCATTAGGATCAAGTGATGCGCTTTTCCATTGAATAACGCTGTTTTGATTTGGTGTGAATTAGTATTTTATTACAGACAATAAATCAGCAAGGTGTTTAAGTTTCTAAATATAGTTAACTCTAATATCATTAAAAGGAAAATCTAATTAATTTATTAAGTCAATATTACAATTCACGTTTTGTTTTTGAAATAATAAGATTAAACTGCAGTAGGTACAGTATTGAAATTTAATTACGTAGGGTAACACCGATTAAATTGAAGTTATCGTGTTTTTGGTTGGCCTAATAGATTAAAATACTTGAACAGCGCTAAAGTGTGAACTGTATACATCTCTTATGTATGTAGTATATGTAGTATATATATATATATATATATATATATATATATATATATATATATATATATATACACACACCACTTACAATATATGTAGGATGTATAGCGGGTACGCACTATTTTTCAGTTTGAATAGTGCATTTTGTTCACTTCATAAATCCGAATTGTAATCGGATTCGTTTTAAATGGAGCTACAAAAGTAATAGATTTTAATGGAAGCAAAGGTATTTGCAGTTGAAATTTATTTGTTAAAAATAATTCAGAGGTGAAAATTTAGTGGCAATTTCACGTTAAGCGAATGCATTCAATGGATTTATTTTGGAGCGATAAAATAGTATCTGGAAACGCTGCATTTTATATAAATTTATTAACATTTTACTAACGATTACTTATCTTTCGAATAACTAAATTTTATCGAATTTACTAACAATGATATGAATTTGTATTAACAGTGTTACATAACTTTTTGCCAAATTTGGTTACTGTTGTCCAAATGATCTTTATATTGATGATATTCCACTAAATTCTTAAAATATTTAAATGAATGATCATAAAAATAGCAAATAAGCCTTAAAAGAATTGAAAGAAAGTAAATAGAGCCGGGGAGGAATTAGAAGACAAGGAAAATGAAAAAAAAATTCATATGTTATACATGATACATTCTCATGAACATATTTATTTTTGCTTATAAATGAAAATATGTACGTACGTACATGACCTACATCTAATTTATTGATTTCAAGAAACCTTTTGTCGTAAATTTAAAATTAAGTAGAATTAAAAAATAAATATATTTTATTTCGAAATATTTTGAATAAAACATTTATTTGTAATAATAACATATTTTAAATAATATATTTATATATTACCTTTTGCAAATTTCATAAATGTTTAATACAAATGTTAGAATATTTTAATGTCAGAATATTTAGGATAGTTCGATCACAATGGTTAATTGCAACGTGGTTTACGATGTCAAAATAATTGTTTAGAAACGTTGTAAATTCATTGTATTTTTTATAAATTTATTTTTGGTGATTTATGAATCATGCAGCACCCATTATAGTGAATTTTTTTAAAAATATCGAAGAAGAAAATGTTTTTATTACCGAAAAGTGAAATTTTTACATTTTCTTTGATTACGTACAGTTAGTTTTTTTTACAAGTCTGTCATAATTATAGTCACGCAGTATAATTTTAATTTAAAACGACACTGTTCTGCTAAAGTTTACTTACCTAAACTTGGCATTTTTGAGTTTAAGGACAAAAGAAAGTAAAATGGTATATAATATTCGTTCAGCATATTGTCTTGTTACTCAGTGCAGCCATCCACCCGTAAAGGCAATTAAATATTTTGATTCAACGTGGAACCGTTGATCCGAGTTAAACAAAAATAAAATGGCATTGAATAGAGGTCACGATAGAAGTTTCATTTCAAGAATGTTATACTGAGTTATTCAGAATTGAGGAAATAAAAGCTTACAAAATTCGTTAAGTTACTATTATAAGAAAACTGTAGTGATTTATGCTTTGTGGTTCATAGTGTTGCGTTTTAAATATTGTATGGACAGTATATGGCCTAATTTGAATTAGGACATTCTTTAGTTAAACGTGCTGCGATGTAACAGTTTTAATTTGTTAAAGAAAAATTCCACTTTGCAATTTATAAATAACTTTTTTTAATTATTAACAGTTTTTAATAAATGTTACTCTCGTGTAATAAACACAGAAGTAAAATTTGTGACGTTTAATGTTTGAGTTCCTTTTGTACCTTTCTATAATGAAATACAGACCGATTTCAATTATTTAAGCTGTATTTATAATACTAATTCAATCGAATTAAAAACAGTGTTTTTTATTTCTGCAAAAAATACTTGGTTATTATTAGAAAATACTGTCTTTATAATTTGTCAAATAAATAATTTGTCAATTTCATTTAATTTGTAGTTTATTTCAGTTCAGTTGTTTGAATATCTTCTACATTTCCAGTAGTCTGAGACAATATTTCATGAAAGACTTTACTTAATATTATTTTATAATACTGGAAATATTTATAGCTTAACGGCAGAGAGTCTTCCCTATGGGTTGAGACATAATTTAAGGACAAGGATACAACAAAATTCCTGAAGTAAACTAATTTCTAATGTTTATTTTGTCGGTATTCAAATGCTTAATATATTTTAAATGTGGTTTTCACATTAAAAGAAATATTACAATTTACAATAATAGAACATGTGTTTGTCAACATTACCAAGCACTGTAAGTAAATAATTATAATAAATACGATGTTTGGTAAAAAAATCACATAACAACACAAACAATATTTCTAAACAAAATACAAAATATAACTAAAATCAGCTGTTTCTAATAAAGTCGATAGTGTGGAAAATCTGTGAAGGAATATTGGTGAACATATAATGGAAACATTAATTTAAATATAACATATGAACTTTCAACACACATAATTAAAATATGATAACAATATCATAAGCTGAAAAATGTATGATCATCTAACAATTAAGAAATTGTAATTTATAGAGAGACACATACACATTAGATAACACATCTAAAGTGTGTGGGTCTCTCGTTCATACTTATATCATATATTGGAAGAAATTCGTGTAAGCGTATTGTATAAAATCAATGTATCCTTTCTTGTCTCCAACATTGAAAACTAATTGTATTAGCGACGATAGGTAATGAGATTTGGATCTAATAACTAAAGTGATGTAGGTTGTATTAAAACGCATGTCGAGTAATGTATGATGCAGTTATAAATCAGTATATGTTACCTAGCGCAAATTTGACCCCCGTCCAAGCGGATCTCACGTAGTGGAAGAATCTTGTGTACAGCGGTCGGTGATGTCGGCGACGCCGCGGCTGCTGCTCGAGGTCGTCGCGCTCGCTGGGGGCGGCCGCGGGCGCGTCGCCGCCGCCGCCCCGCGCCACCGCGCCGCCGCCCGCCTCCACCGCACTGCCACCACCGCCGCCCCCAGATGACCACTTTCGGCCTTCGCACTTTAAAGTTACACTTTAGTTGCACTTTCAGTCACTCACAGACACTAAAAGTGACCACCGCACTTAATAATGTAAAAATAGGGAAAGTGAACACTTTTCGTCTTTACACTTGAAGGTTACACTTTCAGTTACTTATAACACTAAAATGTATGTTGAGTCAGTTGTCGCTGATGGTAATATAAATATCGGTAAGAATTTTAAAAGTTATACTTTCAATCACTTGGAAACGATAAAACCGCGTGATGCAATAAACACTTTTGGCAGCATTTATAATCGAAGTATTAGGAACAGCTCACTTTTGTTATACTTAACGTCATTTACAGTACGGATATTTAATATTAAATTCAAATCTCAAATTTATTGCTTGTTTTAGATAATTTGAGTTTTATATTTTTCAAACTTTTATTGAGTTACGCTCAGAAGTAGTTAAATAGTGTGTGTGTCTTATTATTTTTTTTATTTTCAATTGCTTTCACGAACAAACTGGGATTTATTTTTAAAAGTTACCTTTTAATATACTCTGAATTACTTTTAAAATCACTTTAATTTAATTGTTGACAGTTAAGACTTTTAGCAACACTAACATTTTGATGCTTCACTGTCGTTATAAATGTCAGTGATTATAAAAATATGTCTTTCTAAAGAGAAATTTCAAAACTAAATTCAAGACAATCGCATTAGAGACTATTCCCAATAATTTGTAGCAGCGTTAAAAGTTATTAGCGTATACTCGAATTGAATTTGTATCTTGTAATAATCATTTTTATCCCTATAGGTTTAAGTCGCAATTCTGTTCAAAATTATTTTGTTAGAATGTTGCTTTGATTTTCTACTAGGAAAGATAATTTTGTATTACTTCAGCTTGTAATTATGTTCGTCATACAACTGTACAACTTTTTGTAAAAATTCTTCAGTCACTTGAAAACTCTTGCAAAAATTTAATATTCTTCTGTTGTAGCTGTCGATCTGACTTTACTTCATATTGGCTAAATTGTTACTCGAATTTTGTATTGTGACGGATTTTCCACTAACGATCAAGTACCTCGTAGAAAATTTGTCGGTAGACTCTAAAAGTTATCTTGTTATTTTATTGTTTGCTAAGTTAAGGACACGTATTGTATTAGCTATATTATATTGGTATACAAATATGTAGGTATATTAAATATAAGATTTTTTGGCACAATTAATTATTTGATCACTCGAAACTCGTTTTACGATGATAAATGTTGGCGTTTTTAGTTCGATGCACCTGAAACAATAAAAATATAAATTGTTTTAATTAATAAATCGAAAGTCAACTTCTAAAATATTGTTAACTTATTTATTAAGATGGCTAGCCTTTGAAATTAATTACTTAATTCTTGAATTTATCTAGCAAAAACATTTAGATGGTCAAGCTTTATTTTTGACCATTAAAAAAAGTAATTTATAGGATATTTATTCGGTTTTTAGCTATACAACATTTTATTAACTTGTTACTTACAGTTACTTGTTACTTAAAGTTTTCATAATGGAATTCAAAGGTGACGAAGATGTTATCTTCTCACAATTAATTATTATCTTGGTTAGATAGGAGAAGTGTCAACATGTCAAAGAATAGAAGTATAATTATATAAAAATGACTTGACCTGAATGAATTTTATCCTTGACCAAGATAAAATTTAATTAGTAGAACTGTTACTGCTGTTGATAACGAAAAACGAAATTATTATTTGGATATGATTTGTTTAATTAATTCATGTTTTTTGACTGTAGGCCGTTTTACTCTGTACTATATTTACTAAGTTATACAGTCTATAAATAAAATACTAATTATTTAGGTTGTTGCTAAGTAGTTTCTTATTGATCTAGACTTGTTTCTGTAGATCATATAAATCATATGATTGTCTAATTGGTTAGTTTACTCCCAAGTTCCCACTTAATCTATAGATAAAATATTCTAAAAAACTGTCTCTCGGCTTCGGTAAAAGTCCGAAAATTTATTAGTTTTGACTTTTGGGTGATGTATTCGCAGACAATCCTAGTAGTAGATAAAACAATAAACCAAATAAACCAATCAATCTTTGGCGTGGGTATAATGAAGAAATTAAAGTATCTCGTGAGCCGCGTCTTTGCAATGTTCATGGCCGGACTTATATCTGTCGCTTGACTTAGCGAGGCAGCGTACTATGGATTGGTTGATGAGAATGAGTGCATACATGTTTAGACACAAAGCTATGTACAGAACGATTTTTAAAGCAAGATTTGCATAGTAAAGGGTTGGTATAAATAAACTTGAGTATTTATTTCATATTGAGAGAAAGAAAAATATGCAAGATGATTTTGAAAGTTAATTTTGGGAAGATAGATATTTAAGAAGTCTGAGGGATTACAAATTTATCTTCTTTTGGCTTATTCGGAAATATCATGGTTATATACATGTGGATAAGGAAAAAGTTATAAAGTCTAATTAATTGTTCGACGTGATTTAAACTTTTCATCGTGAATATGGTCATGAAGGTACAGATTGTACTATCGATGTGTGGAAAAATAAATACATTATTGTACAAATACGACTTGATAAAGTTTTATTAACATTTATAAACCATGCTTAAAGAAAAATAATAAATTGAAAATGTTTTAAAGAAATTCATGCCGAGCGGGTGTTATTGAAGACGTGTCACAATCATGAGTAGAAGCATTTTTAAAATTATCAAGGTTTTCTGATAAAATCCTTAATTCAAGAACTTCCTATATTACAGTGGGGCTTAAGTTACAGATACTATTTTGCTTTTGATGTGCTTCATTCGGACAGCCTCGGAGATACGTCAACCGCATTATTTAGGAAAGGAAACTCTAGTGGTATTGCATTTATAGTACAGAATATGTCATTACTTGTAAGGGGGGTAATGAAACACATATTTGAACTGAGAACCATAAGTTCTGAAAATAAGGATAACACTACTCAGGAAGCTTCTGTATCAATAAATATACTTTTCAAGAGGAGTGGGAAGAGTTTCGTACATATTTAGACATTTATAAATATTTAAGACTAAGTAATATTTCTATTAAACTATTTTCGAATATAACTTTTTGACAAGGCAAGTATATTGCCTATTTCATCTTTCACCAAGCGTTAAAAAATGGTGAATATTTAAAAAAAATATGACATTTAGAATCATCGCTACACTTTTCCCACAAACTTTGCGTAGGCTTCTAGAAACCCATATTTTTGGTAATGCTAGGTTGAGTTGTTTCGGAATTTTGTGAGGGTGCATATATTTTTTGGGTATTTTTTAGTATATCTCTGGAGATATGATACTTAAAATTATGAAAATAAAAGTTTTTTAGACCCTTATAACTAGCCCTATCAAACGATTCTCCACTCTATATAAGGAATTAAATATAAATTTCGAGGACTAAATTTGCCCCCCACCTCCCCCTCTAAAATTTCATAAATATATTTTTTGGGCATTAGAGAATTGAGCTATGTTTTATTACTATAATGAATTTCAAGTTTCTACGTCTAGCAGTTTCTAAGAAATGCTGTGACAAGTACTTGATTTTTCTCCCAAGGGTGTTTTTTTTCCTTAATCTTATCTTAAAAAAGACTAAGGAAGTAGTGTTTCCTGTATGGCTGATGTAAAGATATAACAATTATTCACTGGATGTCATTTTTAATTTGATATACCATAGTTTCCGAAAAAAGACCTCTTATATATTTTTTTTTTCATTTTTGGAGAATCGTCCAAATTGAATGACAACGTCCAAATATATATACATATATATATATACGTTGTGCAAAAAAAGAACTAATAACTAAAAGTAAGTATATAGTTTTAGATAATTATCATGAAACAATAATATTATAAATTTGTCTACCAACTGGGACAAGAAGAACTGTACCTCCATAGAAAAAAAGATGTTAATTATGCACAGTGTAAAATTATTATCAAGAGAAATTAGTACCAAATATTCAATATTTGGAGGCGAGTGTTACATTAAATGCAAATATGGAAACATATCAATTCTAAATTGTGTGAATACGAAAAAGCAAACGCATTGTGTAATTATAAGTTCTAAATTCTAAAGTTATATAGTAATTTGACTCATTTGATTCTTTGATATAATTACCTATTCTTTCATCAATATTTTTTTTAAATGTCATTGCAGAATTAACTTCATCTTTGATTATTTTAATGAATTTTTTGTATGTCGTCTTTTATGAGCACATAATTAAATCTTATAATTACTATCTCACAGTAATGCTTTTTGGGTATATAATCCGTTGTAATTAATTAAAACTGTTTTAAAAATACAGATTATATTATGTATTGCATAGTTTTAGAAAGAAACGTTTTAACTTCCATGATTCGTTTGTACCAACAATTGTGACTGAATATTTAATTTTTTTTATTAACTATAACTTAAAATTGACCAAGTACACTTAAATCAGGCTTTATTATAACATAAACACACTATGAAATTACTTACTTACGTTCGCGATTATACTTACAGTCTTCTGAAATCTGTAAACTAATATTTGATTAATAAGCACAAAACAAATTTGCATTGGTCACCTACAGCGTGTTTTTTTTTAATTAAATTGAATAGATTATTCATAAGAATTTATTAGCACAATAGTTTGGACGTATAAAAGTGTATTAAAATATTTTGACCTACTATTTTACATATTAATTATTTTTATTTTCTTCTTAAGAACTGGAGTTATGTATTAATTTATGCCTAATTATATATAATATTTCTGACAAGTCTGATATTTCTGACAAAGTCGCTGTAATTACCCACAAATAGAATTGTGAAATACATTTCATATTCATGAAACATGTACATTCCAATTTATTGCCTGTGGGATTTTAGAATTGTACACGATATTGAACAAAAACCATATTTAATTAATTTGATAAAAGGCCTTGTTACGATTCCTTTCAAATGTTAGTTTTATCTTCACAATCTATACAAAACGATTCTCTTTTTATGCCCTTTAAAAAAACTGTGTTTAAAGCGGCGCTCTCGCTTCGAGCAACAGGCGGCTAACTACAATACAACGCGGCTAGAGAGATGACAACTGAAAATTTCAGCGACTCGTGTTTACTTTGACAAAGAGATTGTTAATTGTTACATTTATAGAACATATACTTGGTAGTATTCACGAGCGTTCATCGTTAGGTAGCAGAGGTCCGTCAGAGCGCTTGTAATCAACGGTTCAGAGGACACTGCTTTGTTCTTTCGGGTTCAAATAACACCTTTGAATTGTGTCAGCGTGGAATCATATTTTCTTTGACTGTGTACTGCAGTTATAATTTAATTTGGTTTGATTAATAAAGGTAAAAATGTGTTCTATGTAATAAGTTAGCACATATGGATATGTAATTTTGTCATATTTAACTTTATTTATAATTTAATTTATCAACTATATCAAATCTGTCATATTGCATAATGAAAGGTATCGACAACTCGTAAAACATAATCATAAGGATTCATTTTTCATGTTTAAATAACATAGACTTATAAGAATTTAAAACAATTTTATTGAATTTCAAACAATATTTATTGTTTATGTCGATTTTTTAATCGCCTACGTGCGTATGTTATGATGTAAGGACATTTTTTAAAATCTTATGAGAACCTGTCAAAATGACAAATTTATTACTTTTGTAATAAAAGTTAAGTTCACGTAATGTGTTTAGTATAATGTCGTGGCATACAATTTATGGTAGAAAGAATTAATAACCTGGAATTCTTTTTAATAGATTTATCTGATTATATAAGTAGCATTGACCACAGATAGTGGTTACAGAAGAGGAAATACTGTGTACCTTCCTCTTCCTTTTAAAATGTTTTGCTATTCAACGAACATATCACGATGTGTATTTTTTGGTCCCGTGCTCCGAAATTTTCTTGGGTTGTGGTATTATTATTATTATTAAAACTGTACTGTCATATTAAAATCGTGGTAAAAAATATTTCAATAACTTGTAAACAGCAAAACTAGGCAATTCGTTGGAGTATTCCTTAATCGATTAAACGTTTTCATTATTGAGCCCAGTAACCGTTCCAGTTATTTGGAAAGACTAAATGCGGAGCTAAAAGCGGTCTTTCGAGGCAGCAATTAATATTTCGTAGAGTCTATTATTCTCCGCGGAATATTAAATACTCGACTGCACGGTCTGGTACTACCAAATAATGTAGAATGAACGATAACATAATTACCACCTTGTAATAACCGCGGCTCGGGGGGCGCGGTATTTATTAACGTCTCCCCGATGGCGAGTTCAGATTTTATGCCCTTACTAATTGGCTGTTAAGGGTATTATTATGAGGTCAAAAGTGAATTACGAATAGACTATAAGACTGTTAACGTAACAATAAATACAGCGTAAGATTTCATTATTTAAACGGAAAAGCTGATTGGTAGATTGGACGCCACCCCATTTATATCTGTGAACGTGCTTCGAGACAAGAATCAGTAACATTCCATATAACTTTTTATTTTGAAATTTATTTCATCAAAAGTTTAATTCTTGTTTCAATTTTCAATATTTAGAAGCAATAATATTTGTTTAAAAAGGATATCGCCATCATTAGTTTTCTTTTTTTAGAGTCCCGTACCTTAAAAAGAAAAATGGATCTTCGTCACGCTCACGGAAATAATATCACTCTATATCTCTTTGTCACATCCGTTTTTCTTAGAAACTGTTTGACGTACAGACTGGAAATTTGGGATAGAAGTGAAACATGCCAACTCTCATATATCTCAATAGCTAACATAAAAATGTTGATATGGAAATTTAGCGGAGCAAATTAAATGCTCGATTTTTTTTTCAATTCTATCTATGGTATGGTATATCGTTTGAAAGAGATAAAAATATGAGTATCAAAAATATTTTTCATTATTTTAGATAGTATATCTTCATAGATATACTAAAAAATATGCAAAAAAACATGTCCGCTTCCTTATTTATGAAAATATTCAACCTAAAATATGAAGAAATTAGAGCTTTTACAAACCTACACAGGAATTGTAGAAAAACTATAGCGATTATCCTATATCTTATAATTTTTGAAATATATACCGTATTTTAACGACTGTGAAGGACACGCCTTGTAGTGCAAGTTCTACTCGTGCAGGTTTTGTTTAATTTACTCATTACATTATAATTTTTTCTATGAGAGCTGATCAGAGATTCAATTATGTATTCATATTTCAAATCCATAGATATTGATGCAACGTTCTTATTTTAGGCATGTTATTGTCACCACATGTTGAATAAATAAAAGAACTATGGAATCTGCTGTCTTAAGCTGTTGACTATCGTTAGTTAATAGTGATGTAATAGCTGAAAATTATTTTAAGCTAAATGCTGGTTATTCGAGTATGGTCTTATTTCTTGATTATTATTACAAGTATCAATAATCTTTTTTGAACAAATTTCTTTCTCAACTGTATTTCTGAATTAAAAATAATTTATTTAAATCTATCACTGACTGTATTTTATCAAATATATATAATTTGTGTGATATAAAAACAAATAAAATTCTGTTTACCAATTCAGTTTTATTGTACTTAAGATACTTGTAGTGTATAATGTGAATTAAAGGTTGTGTGTATGCATTCCTTCAGAAGTTTCGTTTAAAATTGTAAACGCATATTTCGGTTCCATTTATTACGTTTTTGCCAACTGTGATAGCACAGTAATGATTAACGTTTTATACTCTGTGAAATATGAAATATACTGAGATGCCTCCAGGCCGGAGTGTGCAGCGAACGATAATATAATTTGCATCGTGTAAATATAAAGCATCAGAGCGCGATGTATTTTTGTTAGGCACATGTGTGCTCTGGTGGTGAATTTAATGTCCGTCGTTTGGGTATAAATTAACATTGTTACGAAGGTACCCTTATTTTTCAGCTATAGAGACACAGATGAAAATCGTTAGTTATTGCTGTACTGTGTTAGCATAGAGTTTCATCTAAGAGTATGTTTAAAACGTAGTGGAACATAAACATTCGACGTCCGAATATTTTGTCTGAAAACTTCACGTCCATATCCGCAGTAGAAGAAAATTAAGCGGAACCGAATAGAAAGTGGAATACACGAAAGAGACATGGAAATAAATGTGCTATTGTGAATTCAAATAAAAATAAACAATTTATTACTAAACTACAATATAATTGTTATCAACGATTTATAGATTTTAGCCAGAATAGATGTTACGTAAATGTGCTCCATGATTTATGGATTAAGACTGCTTCCTTTCATAATATCAATGTTAAAATATCCTTAATAATTCCTATCATTAAGATTGCGTCATATCAGTATATGATATGACGTATTAGTGTTAGATTTCTTGGTTTAGAAAAATTCAAACTTAAAATCTGCTTGATTTCAAGTTTGAATTTTTCGAGTAGTAGTGATATGAATTTACATCGATATAGTGATAGTAGTGACATGAATTTACATCGGTTGCAGATAACCGGTTGATACGCGTGTAATCAGGTATTAAAGTTTTGTTTTAAATAAACTTACCAATATTACAAAGGCTGCTTCACAGGGAGACTTGGCTTGCGATTTTCAATAGGAATTAATGGAATGTCAGATAAGAACGAACAGATAGTATATGAAGTAATTGAACGTGATAGTAGATGTAGTAATGGAACGTCAGATAAAAATGAGAGAGTATACTAAAACTTAAAAAAATGTGATAAAATATTATAACCTTTTTATAATTAAATTAAAGTTTTGATATTCAAATACTAAGTGATATATAAAGAATGAAATGAAATTATTGATTAGCTCAACCATAATGTTATCTAAAATAGCGATTTAGGTTGGTGGATTTTTCCTAAAACCTGAATCTAATAATATCGTAAGGAACATCTCGGCCAAATTTTGTTAAAATCTGTCGATTTTTACGGAGGTATCGCATTAAAAATACACATTCAGCTTACACTAATAAAATATATCAAATTTCTCTTCCCTTAGTCAAACTGTATAGATTATTAGTTAATCGGCACAGCAAGAATTTTTTTCGGACTCATCTAGAAAATGTAAGATGATAATGATCTGAAACATTCTTTTATTTGGTCTCTATTACGTACATATAATTTATTCTTGAAAAACTGTACATGTTTTAATTATTCTGTTATAATAACCTGTCAAACTACGAGTGAAACTTGCACTATGAAGGTTGCTTATAAATTTTATAAACATTTAATGGTATATAAAATACCTATTAAATTATTTACAAAATTGTTATTTTTTAAAACGAAAATATATTGCCTACTATATCCTTGACAGGCACATATTTGAAAAAAATATTTTTTTTATATGGCATAACAACAAATTAACGATTTGTTCCTTTACTTGTGCTATGAAACCTTGCTTCTTACTAAATTTCATGATTCTAAGTTAACGAGAAGTACCCCGTAGGTTTTGATACATTTACGAGTGTCAAAAAATGCGGCAAAAATGGCTGTATTTCTAGGAGTTTTTTTGCGTTGACTTAGAAGCTTAATTTTTTTACAGCTAAAAGGGAATATAGACCTAAGTATTTAGTATTCACTTCAATTTGATATCTCCGCGCGTTCCTGAGAAAAAGGGTCTTGGCAGACCGACAGGCGGACAACGAAGTTATTATATAAGGGTTCCTTTTTTCCTTTCAAGGTACGGAGCTCTAAAATCAAATTAGAAATGAGCTAAATTACCTGTAAACCCTTCACTTCTTTTCGTGAAATAATACTAGTGTCACTCAATATTTAAAGATAAATAAGGGGTCCGCCGCGTCGCGTTTTATTGGCACGCACTGCGGGATATTTAACCCTTATTACATTAATATTGAAATAGTCTGTCTGGAGAATGAAATGAGACACGAACAAATGGGTGATAATTATCTTATTTTGTACTCAGGAACCCACAGAACTACAGGCTCGCTATAGTAATTTAACAATAATTTGTATACATTTACCATAGGGCCAATATGGTAAGAAATAAATTGCAATACATAATAATAATTTTGAATTAACTATTTAATAAAGGGAAAGAAAAAGTGAAATTATATAGAAAATCATTTAATTAAATTAATTAAAACTAAATGAAAATAAATATCCGTAAAAGTAATCAAGCAATAAAACTATAACAATTGTATTTGAATTTCTGTCCTTTATTTAGTTTTTTTACTACGATAACTGATTACAATGGACTAGACAAACTTACACTATAGGACAATGAAGCGTAATATATACTTCATATATATACATATATATATAAATATATATATACATATATATATATATATATATATATATATATATAAATATATGTGTGTATGTATGCGTGTAAGTTTTACCAATAATATGTAAAAAACGGTCATAATGTGAAGTCCTTCTATCATATTTGGCAAAAATAAGTTATCCAGAAGACCCCTAAGAGATCATTGAAATATGTTTTGTATATCAAAATAATTTTACTTTGTTTTACAATTAAACAAAAACTTCTTGCATGGATTTTTTACCCGAGTTCTTAATTTTTCTTATGGGGGAATTTATGCTACACTACATAATATTCAATTTTTAAATGTCTTCCAACGGTTTCACCCAGGTGGTTTCCTTAGAGTCTAATAGATAGTGATGATACTGCGACATGTAAATAAAAATTCATCAATAAATTAAAGACATGATAAAATGAATGTTTTAAAAGAAATAATGTTAAAAAACAAAATAAATAAAGCTATCTAGTGCACGATTAAAAAAAATATAATTTAGTGTATTATGATATTTGTTCATAGAAAACAGATAACACTGTTAACTCATTTAGTTACTCGCGTAGTTACATTGTGATTTTTGCTTACTATTGAGGCGATTCACTTGTAATAAGTATAAAAATAAGCTTTTAAGTTCCTATATATGGCAAAGAACTCGTCAAATTCAAGTTTTGTAAATTTTGTGGTTGAATTTGAATACAATTTCGGAAATTATTTTACATATATTATATTTGCGTCTCTTTAGCATCGATGCAATGTACTTCTATGTAATGTGTTAAATGAATAATGGACCGATGAGTCGGTTACATTTCAAATTCCCTTCCTAACCAGTGCAATTTGCATATGGGTTAAATGGTGTTGTTTGGTGGAAATATCTTTCACAAAATACTGACTATTATAGTTTTCTTCTGTCCTTTTATCTGTGTGTTTATTTGTAGTAGTCCAAAAAACTATATAGGTAATTTTAAAGTAATTTTCACTCACATAATGCTTACGTATCTCACTGACATCCAATGTAAACTTTGTTCAAATTAAATCTTCCAAAAACGACTTATCATTTAATGATTAGTCTTAAAGCAATAAGAACCGTGTGTGCTGGCTTGAGATTTGATGGATAAAAGTCATCTAGACTATCACAGAGATACTCTTTAAAACGTAAGTAAAGGTAAAAGTAACTACTTTTGAGTTGCATTATAATTTACGAGCTAGAGAAAGAACATGTTCATGTATTTAATAAGATATTTATGGTGGCCACGCTACTGAATACCCGGATATCAGCTTTCTATGCGTGTATACATATATATAGACATATACATACTTAAACCAAATTTAACTTTACCCTTCGCAAAGCACTAAAACAAATTTTAATAGTTGTGTGTGCGATATATTCGTACGCGAAACCTCGCTAATTATAAAATAAGAGAAATCGGAGAGATGAAATTTTTTTGGTTTATATTTCATGTCTGTAGTCCATGTTTAATTAGGTTTTACAGGGCAGAATTTCGGCGCTAAATAAAGTGTCTGCTTTTGAAAGGTGGACCCGCAGAAAGGTTAAATGTTTTTTTAAATTTTGAAGTAAAAAAGAAAGAGGCAACAAAAAGTGAATGGTATTATATTTGGCGAATTGTTAAATAAAAATAAGACATCGTGTTACGGTTATTGTTTCAATAACGGATTTAATTTATTGAATATATAATAAAAGTCACAATGTGTTATTTGGTACATTAAGAAGTAATTATAATTATGTCGATATTTTGAAACTAAATACGGCACGTGTTTCCTTCGTCAGTTTTTGTGACAAAAATAAATCAAATAAACGACAATTCGAAAATTATTTAGCTAGCATAACAAATATGCTACCTAAAGGATTATTTATTTAACATTTGATTTAAAAAGCAGGATGTACGATTTCATTTATAAAGCTTCCAAAATTGCCCGAGTTTCATGTTTCGTAATACAAAGACATTGATAAAAATAATCTTTACACCAATCATTTTAAGACAGCCAGGCTTGGTTGAAATTTTTTATATTGTTCAATTATTATTAGCTTTATTAATTAAATCGTTCAGAGTCAATACATTTTTTTAATAATCGGAAAAATAACTTCTGAAGCACTGAAATAAGTTGAAATGAATATTATGTATTTTAAAATTTATGTTGTGAGAAATAAGCGTTTTGGGAAATCTTCAGCCATTATATCTTTCTAATATAATGAAGAGCATGTAGATATGACAATGGAGATTAAAAAAGAGTACTATGCACCTGGCTCCCTAGTTTAGAGTTACACCATAAAAGTAAACACACTTCACACTCTCGGCGTTGTATCTCGAAAACGGATAATCATATGAAAAATGCGTGTAAGCAAATTTCAAGAGAACGTTCTCTACAAGCTTTTTAAAAGCTTTCTTCTTTAGCGACATTTGAGGCAAACAAAGGGAGATATTAGTAAAAAAAAGATGTGGTGTCGTGGGACACCAGGTAGAAACGAAGTTCCTTCGGCTAATGTAGTATCGACACAATTTGCAAAAAAAAAATCGTGCTCAATTTTATGTAGGTTTTCTTGATTTTTCTCTTAAATTTTGCTGATTAGTTTTTATTTAAGTACAGGAAAGTATTTAGGAAATTCTACTGAATTAATCCGTAAGGAACTTCGTTCCAAAAAAAAAACGATTTTCGCGACGAAACGACGTTTGGTGTGAAAATGACTAGGGAACATTATGTTTTGAGATATTTTAACCCATCTTTAAAAGGTCAAAACAAAGGTTTATGCAACTTTTTAAGCTTTTTTATGCTTTTTTATACTTTTGGAACGAAATTCCTTACGGCAGGCTTGGAGGAGATAGGGATTTTGCTGCGCGACCGAACTGAAAAAAATGTGATAGTAAAACCGTAAGAAAAAGTCCGTGGAATAAAACCGTTAAATGGGACGTGCGCAGGCGCGACAGTCGAATACACAAGCGAGTAGTGTATAATACCATTCTCTTTCTCCCACTTTCTTTTCGTTCTCTCATCCCTTCTCTCTCTATTACCACCCCACCCCGCCAATGCATAGTATATACTCATGAATTCATGGACAAGCACGTGGCGAATACTCACATTATAGATACATTTTACTCGTGAGTATTTTCATATAATTTCAAATCGTCAAAACAATAATAAATATAGTAACAATGGCAAGTGAACTAACAAGTGACTTGAATGCAATTGACAGTGATAATAGTGGGAAATTATTTTGTAATTATTTCTATTTCTATGTAATTTTATGTTGTCAAACAAAAATAAAGAGACATATTTTGTTATTTTAGTTGATAATTTGAATTACGAATTTTTTTTATTTTACGTAATTTATTATTTCCTAAAATACTAAATTTCCTAAATACTTTCCTGTACTTAAATAAAAACTAATCAGCAAAATTTAAGAGAAAAATCAAGAAAACCTACATAAAATTGAGCACGATTTTTTTTTTGCAAATTGTGTCGATTCTACATTAGCCGAAGGAACTTCGTTCCTACCTGGTGTCCCACGACACCACATCTTTTTTTTCTTTATTTGACTTTCATTTGACTGTACTAATGAAATGAAATACATATTTGCTTGTTTTATGTTCCCTCGAAAATACTAACAGGTTAAATATAATAATATAAGCCATCACAAAAGCTCAATAAGAAGAAAATTAAAAACATTTATTTCATATGATGGTTCCATAATTTTAATTATTACATTTTATTAAGTTGGTAACTTATAAACTTCTTGAATATTTCTGGTAGGGTATTTAAAAATGCAGCGTCCAATTTGCTATTCAGTTAGGAATTGACTTTCGGCTACTGTAAAATAAATAAAATAATATTGTCAATTTTCATATGGTCCTTTACCTAGTATGAAAATTTCCATGTTCATAAAAAAATTTACTCTTTGGTAATCGTGTATTCTGTAAATCAATAATAAACGAGTTACAAGTTCAAAGAGTTTGGAATTTCGTCAAAATATACAAAATATAAATATATTTATACATAAATTTCGATTAATTTTAAGAAATTATTAACAAATGTTTAAACATAAACAGTCCCTTAATATGAGGGGAGAATAAAGATATTAAAAAAAGACAGTGCAAAATATAATACAATACACGACGAATATAAATGCAACGAAGTATCATCGCTGGCTGTGTATTAATTCTCAATTAATTCTGTTGTAACGAATTTGATATGTTTCATGATATATTTATTATCCTTGAGATACAAAAAGTTGCATCTTCTTAATAGAAAGTTAGTAAAATAAAACACATAATAAATACTTTTAGCATTAACATATGACAAATTGCAATTTTAATGTATTTACAATATCGAGAAAGTAATTTTTGTTTAAATAAGAATACGTTGATGCTACGGATGAAAATTAAGGCAACAATGTATTTAATAATTTTGTTGTCAGATTATTAAATAATGGACTTTATTTTTTTATTTTTACGGACTCAAATAAGACTGCAGGAATTCAAATATACATGTACAGTTTTGCCACTCCCATACTAAAATATTTTTTCAAACAAATTTCTACATATAATAAATACAATCTTTCTAACATAGCCAATTTCATTGTACTTTAATTTTTTGAAGTCTCTTGTCAATATTCTTATCAAAATGCGTTTAAAATAGCTGACTAGTGTTTAATCGCTCAAAACTAATCAAAACGTAATTAGCGTTCATCGAGACTTTTGCTTTTTAACACTCTCTCTATTATCTACTTCTGCACTTTTTATATTTGCATTCCTTCATCATTTTTTGAAGTTATACTTTTTTAGGCGCGTTAGGAAAAAAAAAATGATGAGAGTGAAATTTTACGATGCGCGCATGATGCAACAAAAATTAAAAGGATGAAGTTAACTGCTCTCAAGCTCACTGCAATAGAAAAATAACTTCATACTTTGGAGAAGGAGTGAAAATAATTTATGATTCAAAAATTAATATTTCATGCGGTTACTCGCCGTGGAATACAAAAGACCTGAGTGCACTGTCAAGTACCTTCATGTAATTTCGAGAGAAATATAACTTTATTGCCGGCCTCTAATAACCACGATTGAGAGCGCGTGGCATTTTTACGAACGTCGCATTCATAGCACGTTATTTTTTCATTGTTCACGGGTACATAGATTTACATAAAGATGCACATTTAATTACAAACGGTATAATGAGGTTTTGGAAATGAAACTAAATTTACTATGTTCATATTTGTATTTTCAAACAATTAGACTTTTTAGACAAATATTTCTCTCTGATTTTCTGCATTATTTTGCAAAAAACGAATGAAGTGAATATTTGAAATAATCAATAAAAAGCAAAAAGTGTTATTTTGACATATCTTTTCAATGTTTTACGTTACCTGTTTAATAATAGTTGTACATGATTTTTGTAATATTTGCTTGTGTGCATTTAACCTAGAAATATTTTTAATAGCATTCTTATATCACATGCTCTTTTTTTCGGAAATCAGACACAGTTAGTCGAGTTATTGTAATTTTTTCATTATTTTAACGTTCAAGTGCAAACATTTTAGATAAAATTTCATCACTTTATAATAATACTAAGAAATAGTGTACTACAGACAAATATTCCGCATATAGATTATCCAAAAATCTTGCAAAAAAAATCTATAATTTTCTTCAATTAAATTTCCATTTAATTTTCATATATAAATAATATATTACCATCTTCTAGTAGAAACTTGATAAGGTTTAAATTTTATTGTACTACACATCTCAATTTAGATGGTGTATCTGTTTAAGTACGAGAAAAAATTAATATTATTTTATGAATTTACGTGGCTAGAAATTGAGTTTATGGCGTTTTGTGAAAAATCATTTATTGAGTTATAGCATTTTAAAACTTCTTTTCCATGTTTTCTTTATGTATTTTGGCTGTAATACGAATTTTATGACGGTTGTACGACGAACCGGCACCATTTGGAAAATAATCCAATGTTGGACAACATCTATAAACTTAGCCCAGATTTTGATAGACGTTATATATATATATATATATATATACATATTTTTTATTTCTTTGAAAATTTGGAGATGGTAATTAAAATACACCTTTGAACCATAAAACGTCTAAAATGTATATGAAACTGGTATTTCACCCATCCAAGAAGCAGGGATATTTATAGCTCCTAAGGGTTAGACACGAGTAAAAGCAGTGACTTCCTGGGAGAGAGGAAAGAAAGTCACAGTAATAAGTGCTATGAGCGCCTCAGGTTTATTTATACCACCCCTTTTAATTTTCCATGTCAACGTCACTCACCATAGTTAGAACAAAATGGACCACTGGGTAATAATTCGATGGATGAAAATATATTCATCACACGGTTAAGACATTTTATGAAAAACGCAAAGCCCACTCACATTCATCACACTATCTACAGCCTTTGAATGTTACCTTTTTCGGATAAATTAAAATAGTCTATAATAAGAAGTGTGACATGTACCTAAAATTCAGAAATATAGTAAAATCACTCCATACGATGTAGCAGGACTGTTTAATGAGGATTATACTAGAGTTTGCAAGTTTGAAAATGAGAATTTCAAGCTTCAAAACCACGGTGTTATTTCCTATGAATTCTGACGTATTTAATGACGAAGGTTTTATCTCTACCGATGAACAAGTGGACATTCAGGGAAATTATTGTGATCTACCTGTTCCGCTTACATCACATGCAATACGACAACCAGTGGTTCAGTAAGCAGCTACTATCAATTTTACAGGATTCCCTCTGTAATAGCTGTAACATAACAACAGCGAATCATTTAGTAGTTAGCTACAATTGATCCTAACACAACTCCATTTAGGGTAAATACGACGCTGCTCTCAGTTACTGCTCAAATATCCGAAGATTGTTTTTGAAGAAAAAAAGAAAAAACACACAGAAAGTGACAAAGAAAATTGCAGTAAAGGAAAATTTACCAAAGACAAATAAAAGAAGAGTGATGAAAAAAAAGAATGTTAAATGAACAAAGACAAAATTTAATAAAGTTAAGAAAAAATTATTAAAGAGTGACGAAGACGATGAATTGTGAAGAGATGGAAGAACAAGACGTTGTGGAAACTGAGCACATGCAGAATGTGCTGGAAGTGACAGCCCAATCGATTATATTTATGCCTTTTGTTTGTACTTTTTTGTGTATATTTTTTCTATTTTTTGTTTTTTAAATAATTTAAATAATTTTATTCCTTGTTTTTTATAAGGAAAGTTAATGGCTCCTATTTCACAGATGGAAAGTGAATAGCTCTCATCATCCATCACGCCGAGTCATAAGAGCGTTTCTGTTTTTTTATAAAATGTTTTATTTTGACTATAAGTGATTATTTTAATTGATTGATCTGAGATTTTCTGTTAGATAAAGAAGCTGGTTTTAAGTTCTTAAGTAATCAAAATTATAATTAATACAAATACAAGTTTTATTTACAATTTCCTTAGTTGCCTCCAATTCTCTCAGCTCTCCTAACATAAGAGCAAATGTTAACTTAAAATGCATTTATTGAGAAAAATAATAAAAATAATTATGTAGCTATTAATAAAATAAAATAATAATCTTAGATTATTTGCCAGTGTAGGCTCGCAGCTTTGTTTGCATAAAATAGTTATTACTGTCCTAAATTTTTAGATAGATGTGAAGGTAAGTGATCACATATAATCTTGAGAGTTAGTACATTATTGTGTATATGATCATTATTATTAAAATAATTATTATACTTATTATCAATTACCTTATTTCAACCTTTATTGACACATTTCCTTTAAATCAATATTTTTGTTAATATAGTCAAGAATATACCTTAACATACTTAAATATACATAGTAATGTCGAATGTCTAGACTGAAAAGCAAATTTTTTTCTTTCTGCGATGCCGATAAACTATTTTATATATGTATCTAAATTTTTCATTCTTGGTGGTTTTCAAATTAAATCTCCTCATTCAACTCTTGGAATGTTTTACTCATTCTTTCTAAATAAACACATTATCGAAACGTACTTTTCTCGACCTAGTCTGTGTCAAACGCAACTAGCAAGTGTAATTTTTATTGGTTTAATTCAGCTGTTCTGTCTTTTCCTGTCAGACCCAAGTTTACCCATCAGACATTAACATAAGAGGCATAACAATGTTATCTATTAACTAACAGGGTACGTCACCGGGATGTGTTGGATTGATCACAAAGCGTACGGATTTTGACGGCTCGGTGCACCGTGAGGACCCGGGTTCGTTTTCCGTCCGCTCAATGAACGGGGCTTGACTAGTGTTCTGACTAGCTGTAAGAGATTGCTTTCGTAGCAATATTTCTGTCATTCGTATTAATTGTAAACATTAAAGTACATAAATTAATGAATACATTATCACAGTTTTAATAATATGATAATATTATTTCGATATATATTAAACATTTGGACGATTTTTATTATTAACCAATTTGATAATCGAAATAATGCGTATATTTAGAAAATAGTATTTGAATATTCTTTTAGAAAAATTCTTATAAGCAATAACACTTTTCAAGCAAATCAATAAAACAACAACACTTTTTCAAGCAGACAATATTACGTAAATGGACACATTTTGACGTTCTTGACATTTCTTGGTTACTTGTTAATTTTTCACCACACTTATTTCTCATAGTGAAGTAATGACGTTATAACCTATTTGATTTAATCGATTTAAACCTGTAGTCTATCATAATTTGAGACTAATTCTGGTAAAAGCTCTCACTTGTATTGTCTTTGTATTCTTCGTACACGTAATAGCGTCCTAATTAATATTTTTTCTTTTAATGATTTCGTCGTGCTTACTTATTTCCTTATCATTAGGTAAATTCAAAGCCACATTTTTTGATAGTCGTGTAGTCTATTACCGTTCATCTGTGAAATGTTCATTGCCATTTACTTTTCTTGTCCGTATTTTCATCTACAATGTTTATATATTTTAAACATCCTTTAAATAAAAGGATATTTGCATATTGAGAAGAATTTTTGTACAAATATGTCCTTCAGATTGTTCATGAATCCTCGAATCTAATGTATAGTATGATCGGAAATGTCCATACGTGTAAAATGGAAGCGAATTATTTTATAAATTTAATACATATTACAAAAGGCCTAATTAATATTAGGCACATGTTGTGTAAATTGATTAAAGAACTGTCTAAGGGTATCATAGTTTCCACATATGGTATTCTGTCAATATTTTACATATGCTGGATGAACTCAGTACCCTACTTCTATATAATACTAAAAAATAATTCTTTTACTGTATATATTGTGATAATCATACAACAAACTACAACCTAAAATTAATTGTAATATCACGCACACTTAAATGTTATAAAATTTATTTATGAGTATTATAAAATAGTTACTCCTGAAAAAAATAGAACATTTTTGTGAAATATTCACTAAGATTTATTATAATAAATATTTGTTATGATAAATATCACTGCAATTAGTACAGTAGATCACGCCGTTCACACTATTTACGCGTAAACATCATTACATGTTTGTTTGCTATCTTTATATTTTACGTTTTCTTAATAATCAAATGCATCGCGAGAACATAACTCAATTTTTATTATACACTGTGAGTGAAATTACCGGATGCACATTTATGTGCGTCCGCGCACTTTCCGAAACTGCGAAGATTTTAATTTTTGAGTTTCGAGGTGAGTTCAAACCAACTTAAAGGTCTTCTTTAAAATTTATATTTATGTATATATATATATATATATATATATATGTATATATATATATATATATATATATATGTATATATATATATATATATATATATAATTAAAGTTCATATAATCACATCGTGTTGGGACTCAACGGTCAACAAAATAGTCAAGGATTTAATGTCATGTCATTCAATATTTGTAGTGACGTAGTACAGCGCGCCACAGCAAATTATGCAATGATAGTCTTTACTAAAATTATGCAAAAATTAAAAGAAAATTGTTAGTAGTTTTCAGTTTTTAGAAATAGGCGCTATTGTATTAGTACTTTAATGTAGTGCTTCCCGTAAGAAATACTTGGTGTTTTCTTTCTTACGTAGATATGAAACTTGGACAGAAGAAGTGTAAAAGCTGAATGACAATAATATAAATCAAGCAGTAGATCATTGTAAGTTACTTGAAAGATAACACAGTAACTAGAATTGAGAAAATTACTTTCATAATTGGTCTATGTGCAAGTGTCGAATGGGGATATTTGAACCTAAGATATACAGATGATGTAAAGGAAGAGGAAAGAGTGAAACGTGAAAATTTTAATTTTCTGTCTATTCTTCCGAGATACAATACTCTTGTATCTCGGAAGAATAGATAGAAAATTTCAAGTATTTATAAATCTTTATTATTTTAATAAGAATTAAAACAAATTTAAAAATATTGATGCAAATGAAATATGTACTTACATACACACACACACACACACACACACACACATATATATATATATATATATATATATATATATATATATATATATATATATATAGATGTTAATTATGCACAGTATAAAATTATTACCAAGAGAAATTAGTACCAATTATTCAATATTTCGATTACTTGGCAATTAATATTATTTATAATAATCGTTTTAATAATAATGCTCATTGTTCACAATATTGTAATGAAACTGAATCTCAAGATTATATTTTATCGCTCATTTTCACATCAATCTAAAAATAAATCACAGTAATAACTATTTTTATGCAAGCGGGGCTGCAGACGTATATGACCATATAATTTAATTTAATAAGATTTTTACTTTAGATTATGTATAAATAACATTTCTAATTACTTTTATTATTTTTTTAGTATTTAAAATGCATTGACAATTTTAATTTAAAGTGTGCTATTTTATTTAATTTCTAGTTTATTTAAATAAGTTACTCAATTTCTATAAAGTTGGGCAGTGTCCGGGATATAGTTTATTTTTCGACTAGTTTCTTAATAAAAAAATTATAAACTTCTCCAAGGAATACGTCGTATGATGTATTCTGACCGCGAGCTGGTCCATTGCCATTGAGTGATGTTTTTGGCCGCTAGTCGGTCCAGCTGGTCCAAAGTCCACATACAAATTATAAAGCTCCTTTAAATTCAATATAAATTTTAGTAATGACTTCAGACTTTTATTTTTTTAAATAGAATTAAATCATATCAAATCGTTTCATCCTGGTAATTTTTTATTTTATCTTATATTTTTGTGAGGTAATTTACACATTTTTATGCATTATTCATTGCCAGCACATATCTATGGCATATTTTTATACAAATATTAAGGCTGATTTTCTTTCCATTTTTTATATTTTCCCATTTCTTAAATATTGTTCAATCTTCAAGTTCATTAGAATAAATTAAAAAGGAATTTTATATAAAAAGTTCAATATCTTGGTTGTATTCATATCTTCACACTGTAACTCTTCCCACCCAACATTTCACTTTTCGCGAATCCGTATTGGTTAATTTTTTTTCTGATTTATTTTTATTAATTTTTACTATTCACTTACTAGTTTCTTTATAATATCAATTTGTATTTGTTGTAATCACGAAGTAAAAAGAATTAACAACTAAGCTTTAGAACATAAAATTAATCAGCACGGAAACATAAACACACATTTGTTTATACAGTTTCGCAAAAGGAAATCTATGACAATTTATTTTTTTAAGACATGTCGTAGTCTACTACGATATGATGCAGACATTTACACAAAATATGTACAAGAAGGAAAATCTACTAAAGTGCAAAAATATCTGCCATATAACATAAAGTTGCTAAAACTAAAAAATGAAACAAGTTCGTCATTTATTGCACTTTTGTAATTTGCTAAGTTCCTGGAGTTATTTACCCCTTGTAAATAAAAACCATCATTTATCAGCTCGATGTTCTATCAGATTTTGACTGTTGACAGACATATTTAGGTTAACTTATAAACTCTAGGTAAGTCTATTTATTCATACATTTTTAATTGCAAATTTTATAAGGAGCACAAAAAGTACTAATACAAAGTACTAATATATTTCCTATATTATCAAAATTGTTAAAGACAAAACGTCACTAGATGTTTACCTAAAATTTACCGGAAAACTATGGAGATGACTCTAAATTCCATAGTTTCTGTGATATCTGCGATATTTTTTTTCTGAAACATATGCTAAGAAATAGTGATATATGGTGAAAAATAATATTAATATATAATAGTTTATCAAAATATTATATTCTAATCGACATATTGAATATCTGTGAAATCACCCGTCGTGTGAGTTCTATTAGTGTTTAATAAGTTTTATTAATTAATTCATCAAGTTTTTTATGAAGTGTTAATATAGTGTTTAATAGGTTTTATTATTTTTTATGAAGTGTTAATATAGTGTTTAATAGGTTTTATTATTTTTTATGAAGTGTTAATAATATCTTCGGAAAAAAGAGGAGAGTAACGAATGAATTTCGATCCTCCGGAAATTATTACTCTTGACTCGTATCTGGTATTCAGATGTTCGCCAGAGATTAGACGTTAAATATTTGGGAAGGAAATATTTCAATTATATTTATAATTGAGAGACGTAGAACAAAAGAGGGTGAAGAACGTACATTAGACATAGAATACAATAATAAGTCGATATTTATGTTTTTGGGTAGAAAATTATATGCAAAATATTTTAAATTCCACATCATAGAGCACACTGAACATAATACGTTTAAGCCTTGCAAGCATGCATATTTAATTTTAATTTTCAATACTTGTTCGATTATTTTTTAATAAAAAAATATTGGACTTATTGACTTAAGAAACACTTAGTACGTAGTACCTATGTATTGGGCTGTGAATTTCACAATTTTTTTTGAAAAACTTTTTGATTCTCGAAAACGTGAACTGATCTAAAAAGTCGAGTTGCAACGAACCAAAACAAATAATAATTAATTCTCCGAATGATGAGAGAAGTTCATATATTGAAATTGTCTTAAGCTTAATCCGGTAATGTGCTCGGATTTGATTCTACTCTGATTCACAGAATTCGAAACTAGAAATAAATGTTATATGAATACTTGAATTGCAGCGTCATATCTGAATTTATGAATAATTATACGAATTATGCAAACATTGTGAATATGTCCATCAGGCAACAATATTAATATGCTCGTCATATTTGAGGGTTCAATGTAAAATTAATTATCATCAGGTTATCTGATACGATTGCAAAATATTTAATTACGATTTAACAATAATTTATTATGAAGAACTGATATGTAATTAGAGATACATGAGGCTTGTGACGAATTTCTTCTATCACTTACAATAGCGCATTCGATTTATAATGGTGTTGATAAAATTGTAGTTCGTTGTCAAAAACATAAAAATCTTGTATTGATCAAATTTATTCGCATCAAAAGAAGTAACGATAGCAAAATGCCCAAACGACATTAAGATGCCCGGCGGCATTAAGACGACGAGTGAGGTCAAGCTGTCAGCCAAGTCCGAGGTCGAAATCAAATATCAGACCCTCAAGGATTTCTACGAAGTGGAAAATTATACAAAATAGAATGTGAAAACATTTATAATGTACATAGGGCAATAATAAAGGCGACACGAAGTTTTAGAAATATTTCGCGTACGTTTTGTATTTATGATGAAGCAAAAGAAATATATAGAATTAATCAATATATTAAAATGAAATTGATTGAAAAAAAAGTTTGAAATGAAAAAATAAGTTAACGTAATATTGCGCAAAAGCTGGTCCAAAAAATTATTCTCATCTATAACAAATTATGAGGTTTACAGCAATGAGTCATTTAAATTTTTTAAACCAGTAATTTTTGTTATGGTCGTTTCATATTATATTTCGTTTATTGTTAAATTACAGAACCATATATGTATGATAATTTGTTTCAAATGAATTCAGTATTAGCTTTAGGAATTGTGTTAATTAAAATAATGTATGGTCTCTTGCTATGGTGTGGGATAAACTTTAGAAAAAAGTGTTTTTGCAAAAAACTTTTGTCATAAACTTTCCAGAAAAAGCATGTTGTCACGTCATTATTTAAATATTATATTATCTCCCTTGCATGTAACCAATTATGTTCTTTAGAGCATTGAGTTTTAGCTCTGCAGAGAATTTTTATTCTGATCGTTCCATAACATTAAATTACAAAATCATACACACACACATTAATATATATATATATATATATATATATATATATATATATATATATATATATATAGATATTTTTTCAAATGAATCCAGCATTAATTAGATTTAGGAATTGCGTTAAATAAAAATATTGCATAGTGTTACTTTAGAAAGTATGCCTTTTACATGTCTTTATTTAAATTATACAATATTTCCCTTGTCTATAGGTCTTATCTATAATATTGTATTTCTTGTCTCTATATTACTGTATTTCAAAGCAAACAAAAATGTACTATAAAAAAATGTTAAATACAATATTATAGATTATTATGTATTATAGATTATTTTATAGATTAAAGTAAATGTTCGAAAGCAATCTTTTTCAATTACAGTTAAGAAATAAAAATGATATATTTATTTTTATTTCGTAATTGTAAATGTTTTGATAAAATATGTAAGTGTATAGATATATGTAAAAAAAAACCACACAAATCTAATAGATATACTCGCATTTGTATTTTGTAGTATTGCATAATAATATGATCGTTTTTAAAATAGGTGCGATTTGAAGCTGGTCACAGAAACAATGGTAAGGTGTTTTCCGAAGTAGGTATGGTTCCGAAATAATGTTTTTGAAGGACGGTTTTACAATTTTTTTTTAAAACCATTACCAATATATTTTTCATGCTTGCTCCAGAATAATTTTAAAATTTTTTGATAAGATTTTTACGAAATAAAGTTTGAGGACTGAAATTTCATTACTTTTCAACAAGAGAAATGTTTTATGAGATTTGCTAATAAAATTACTTGGCATTTCATTTAATTTTACAAGTAAATCGCGTATTTCCATTAATCGAAAGACGATAAAATTGGTTTTACTTAATGTGATATACTGATATCACATAATTAAATTTGTTGGACGGCTAAATTGTAGGAAAGTAACTTTAAGATATGATCGTGAAAGTAACTGATCAGCAAAGTAACTTTAAGACTTGATAAAATTTAATTCTTTTGAAAGCTTAGTTTTTAAGGTTTCGTAGCGACACGAGGTACCCTTATAATTTCCGTTAGTTCATCCGTTTATCAGTTTCTACTGTTTCACATTCTCAGTTAACCTGCGAGAACAATTTTAGGAGATAACTATGGATTAACGATAGAATCTTCTTCTGTATTTGTTTGGGTTTCTGGCAGGCTCTTCAGGTTTTTGGCAGGCTCTTATATTATCATATATGCCTTTGAACATTTAGTTTCGTGGAATAAGTGTACCTACAATAGAGTAAAATGCGATTAATACCTGGTTAGTGCTTATTAATGAAATAGGTTTGGAATAGAAATTGATTTGCTTTTTTTGTAGTTTGTTCAAAGCTACGTTTCATCATATATCAATACTTTGCTTCACGAAGACCAATGAGCTGTAGTGTCTAACCCTTAAATAAAAAATAAGAAAGGACATAGAAGTATTTCTATAACGAGCGAGTTAGATTTTCATCGCGTGTTGAAGTCTCTTGGATGCCGACCCAGTTATGACAAAAATCCCTTGATGGAATATCAACTTTTTTAACAATTTTTCCAGGAAATATTGCTCTGCGCGGTCTCAGAAGTATTTTTATCATATAACTCCCTTGTATTTTGAGCGTTTTTAATAATTATATAGTGCCTATGATTTTAGAACGATTTATTTTCTAGTTTTCCTATCTGTTTAAATGTATACGTTAGATAAATTCAATTTATTTTACACGACGTTTTTCTTAATTTTTAGCAAAAAGTTAACGCAGTCATTTTATTTTCAAATTAAAATCTTTTTCTTCTTCAACATTGGTTTTCTCATTGTGTAAAATTGTAATGTTGCTTACGTTATGAGTTCACAATCAATAATTAAACAAACTACAAGCATTAATTTTTCATAAGATATCAAATTACAAATATCGATCGATTTATTTACGGTTCATCTTATTATTTAAAATCTTATTATTTTGCATGTTTTGTCTTTATTAATTGCATTTTGTTTTAAGACGATACACGATGGTCTAAATTAACAGTGAAACGTATTAAAAAGTCGAAATAAAATAACTGGAAAAATCGTTTTCAGCGGATGATTTTCAAATTTATATTTTTTTATTTTTTCGTTTTCAACGAATGAATTAGGTTATTCAGTGACATTATTTCTAGTTATATTTTGTATAAAATATATTTAAGGTCACATTTTTTATAGGGGCAGCCGATAAAATAATTGGGGTACAAGTGAACAAGTTGGGTTACACTTTAAATAAAGGATATACTGTAAACAAATCTTTCACCACATTTTATGTATGAACTGCGCAATAGGTCAGACGACTGTCACGGTTTTTTATCGCACGCCTTAGTTAGATATCATTTAATTAAATACGCTTTGTACGGACCAGTTCTATAAGCCAACGGATCAATATTTTCCATTAAACATTTTGTTACGAAAAATTTAGAAATACTGACATTAAACTCTAGATATTAGGTTTTCTGTGAATTAGAAAACCAGATATAGAATTTCTGGGCCCTTTTAAATTAAAAAAAATATATTGTGGTATTCTTTAGCAGCATATTAATCACAAATTTTTAATTTGTCTCAGTACTCAGCTACACGGTCTTATTATATTGATTTGTGAAAAAAGCGGTATACTTATAAATAACAAAAATATGGAGGATATGATATTAAATAATTAATATAATCTATTCAGAATCTGCGAAAACGCAATTTGTAATATATGTCTAATTTTCAAATTTAATGTCATCTGCAATAAATTTACTTACAATGAAATGAAGCAATAAAGTGTTAGCAGCACATCAGAATCTAAAAGTTGTTGAACCAATGTTTTACGGGGCTTTTTTAATTTGACAGACGTTGGGTAAAAGGTACACGGCGGTCCTTTAAATTCTTTCTCTTTTTTTTAAATCGAAAATCAGTTTTCAGTAGGGCGTGCAAATCATTGACAATTGACATTTGCAATTGAGTCATATTACAGAAGTGAAATGTGATGTGAACCTGTTAGCCTTAGAGTCTTTAATGAAGAAGTAATAAAATCGAGTTAGATAATTAGCTTCTTTAGGTATATATTTTAGTACTTTCATTAGACAAAATAAGCGTCCAGATAATATTAATCGAGGTGTGTTTTAAAATAACTTTTTTAGCATGTCCCATTCATCCTGCCATAGCTAAAGCTAAGTGGAACAAAACATCTTCATCTATTATATCTTTCATAGGCGTGAAAATAGGGTGAATATTTCTAAAATTAAATGAAATCACGAAATATACAATTTAAAAAAAATTTAGATCTTTATTTGTCCCTCTCTATTTAATATATGTTATATGAATATTTTAAAAAATGTAGCTAGTGCAAAATATGTGAGTAAACAATATGTATTAATTTGCAAAATTTTAATTTCTACATGTGATTTCCCAGAAAATCAAATAGACTTCGCTTTCTATTCGCTAGTAATAAATAGCATCTGAATACAGTAAAAAAAGGCAATAGATATTTTAATGTAACGTGGTTAAACAAATAGTAGATGTTAAAAATCGAAAAATTTTACAGAAATACTTTTTATAAAGAACTGAGCATATTTACTTAATTTAATGCGGACTTTAATAATCATAGCTTTACGACTGTATAAAATGTTTTTATAGATGAACTTTGCAATAGATCAAAAAATATTGTTTTACAAATAATTGGAAATGTTTATGATATATAATAATGAATTATATTGATATAATCATTAAAGTATTTTTGTAATACCTTTAATGAGTCATAAGTTTTTAAATATCATAAGTCACATTAAAGAAAACTTTAATATAAATTCCTAGGTTAAGTTAAACATGGAATTGAATTTTTTAATAAATATATTGAAATTCTGAATAGTGACTAGAATTTCGGTTTCAGAATCGGTACAGGTAAGTGCGGTCAACTTATATTCTGTATGTATGTATACATTGGTGGGGGAAAGCGTAAAGGTATAATTGCACTATAAATAACTTCAATTTCTTGAGTTGGAATGAGGTTTCTAAATTCCTCATACAAATTTTAAAATGGAATCCGAATTAAATTCCATTGAAATCAGACCACAGCGTAATGTATTTAGAACGTTCGCATAGCTCTTTCGTTGATTAAAATCTACTAAAACTCCTCGCTAATAAATGCGATCGCGTTATATAATGCTGCCCATTTAAAATAATAATGTTTAAAACATAAGTAGCGTTTGAACTGATGGATAATTTAAAGATAGTTAATGGTATTGTGTCAAGTTTTAAGACATAAATAATCAAGGAATATATATAATACGCTCGATAATAATTAACTCATAAGCGAAGTGGTTTTGTTATTTGTGCGAGAAGCTTTGGTGAAATCTTTTGTGTGTTTTTTGTGCGCAGTAAAATAATTTTAAAGGCGAACGGATGTGGGGTTAAGAACATGCTTTGTAGAAATATTGGAGATAGTATTTAGATAGTTTTGGGTATTTTAAAGCAGAAAGTATACATTTCTAATAACCTTTTAATGTATTTAATGATTTTTTTTCATTCTTACATATATGTATTTTCGTAGCGCAGATATTAAATATTATTTTACTATTAAATCGTTTTATTTTTCCAGCTTTAAATTTATTTTTTCATTGTCATCAAGCTTGCGATGTGTTAAAAAAATGAGATAAAAAATTAAAAGAAAGACAGGAGGTATCACTCACGAGTCAAGTATAATAGATAGAGGAGGTGTTATCAGCTAGAGAGAGGAGATGAGAGTACCATTTGATTTTTTAAGGTAGGGGACCGAGGATTTAAAATTCGGTCCTCGGTCCCCTACCTTGAATCCCGCTTTTTTGCGAGCATGTAATTACATGCTCGCAAAAAAGCGGGATTGGGTATAATAGTATTGAAAGACATCATTTCTTTTACTACTGGTGAGAAGAATATTTATTTTTATTTGCTTATTTAATTACTATTTACCTTGTAAATGACATTGTATAAAATAGTATATAAAATTTACACGATGTATTAATAACACATATTATCTATAATATATCTCGAAAACCTGATTATTTTTTTTAACTTCTTCACCAAACATAGAATTTGGGGTTACAATTTTTTTAAACACAAATATTTAGTAACGTTTTTTATACAGCGTCTCTTAGTAAGATATGAGTTTCCAGAATATCGTAATTTATGCCCCCTCCCCCTTACTAATATTTTATTCAGCTTAAATTAAAAGCCATTATAAGGAGGTGTCTCAAAAAAAGCCAATGAAATAAAAAATATTTTCAACTAGATATTGTCTGTATATTAGAAAACCAAAAGCAGATATTAATTTTTATAGCTTTTTAAATACTGAAATCCGATAAATTCAATGTGGGAATATCTTGCTGATGTATTCAGAATCAATTTCTAGGTTATTACAAAGCTATCACAGACAAACATAACTTAACAATTAATATCAACTTTGTTTTTACGTAATGTACTGAAGTATATACAATTGGAATAGACTAATTAGTAAACACCTCAGTATACATTGAAAAAGAGAGGTATAAATTTTATTGCTATTTTTAAATACAGAAAGTTACTGTTGGTATACTCTTCACTTTATTTGACAGAAAATTAGGTTCTCACAATATATATTCAGGTACAAGGTTTAATTTGATTAAGTCGTGAACAGCGCTGTGTACTTTAAATAGGAATACGATATCAGACAACCAATAAAACCTATACAGCATCTTCATAAATACAACATTTCTATGTAAACCTAAATTTAATGATTGTATGTTACCGTTAGTTAATTAACTTAGAATGAAACAAATGGAGCATTGACAACATGTTAAAGTTTAAAACCTTTTAAACCAATATTTTAAAGAGCTTTCATACTTTTACGAAAGCTGAGTGTACCACAGGCGGTTTCATAAAATAATTTTCAGTTTTTTTACTCGGAAATATATTTTCAATCAGTTTTCATCGATTAGCTTATGCACTTGAATCATATCGCAAAAGTTGAATGCGATGTGAACTTATTAGCTTTTAAATCTATAATGCAGAAGTAATGCTATGTTATCATTTAGCCGAAACAATTCACTTCTGTATTCATTTTGTTATTTATTGATAAGTTGGAAAATGATTTTGTTTTCCTTATTTTATTTATTGTATGGCGATTAAACAATATCGTACTAAAAGATTTGCTTTCGCTGACCATTTACTGGTACTACTCAACATCCAAATACAGTAAATTACTTTTCGGCCAAGTTAAATGGATAAAACTTTTTTTCTTTGTCCTTAATATTCTATGATTTTCTGCCCAAAAATCTGCTAATTTTTTTGCTTATAGATTATACACGATTCGTATTAATTCTTGGATTGATAGGTACGCTTGTTAAGTATTTGTGATTCAGCAGAGGTCAAACTACATTCATTATTAAAATATTCATAATAAATTGGTTACTAAAGAACACTTACCGGACGATAGCTGATGCATATGGAGCGCGCTAGTGGTCGGAGATAAAATAATATTCTAGGAAATAATGTTATTCTGCACGATTTTGTGTACTACTAATTAATTCCGTTGTGAGAGTTATCAATTGTTTTGTATATTCTATGGTAGAATATATATATCTATATATATATTTATATATACACATACACACATATATATATATATATATATATATATATATATACCAAAAAAGAAAGGTGGGCATAAACTTCATTTTCAAATTAAGTTTACACAATGCGACAAGTTTTATTTTCTGCTGTGGCATTTATTTTTTTCTCGATAATCATAATTCAAAACTTCTAAAAATGAAATAGATCTAGAAAAATAAAAAAAATCGCTCTTGATTACGAATATTGTTATTGAATATACTCTTTCTTAAAATATTTTTAGCAAAAATTTCCTGATTTCAATAAAAATAATGCCTTTTTCATACAACTATAATCAGCGATGTAAAGACCATCGTTACAAATACCTGTTTTTTAGTTTGGACGATCCAACTTTTTAAGTTTTAATTCACTAATCAAAAAGACGCACTTTAAAATGCTTAACTATTACAGTTGCAAAGATTCTTGTGATTCGGCACAATGAAAGCTGCATCATCCTCTTTGACATAATATTAGCGTAATCGACATTAGCAGCTTTAGGTTGCAAATGTCCGCTTCCAAATACTATCTGCAATATTTCTACAAAGGGCGTCCTTAAATTATATTTCACCCAACCTCACTTCCGTTCGCATTAAAATTGTTTATTTGCACACAAAAAAACACACAAAATTATCATTAAAAGCTTCTCGTATAGATACCTAAACCATTTCGCCTATGAGTTTATTATTAACGAGTGCATTCCTTTATTGTTCACGACGTAATATGTAGATATATAACTTGATATAATGCCATTAACTATCTTCAAATTTTACTTGTATTTTGAAAATTAATTTTATTTACAATAGGTAAGCTTTATATTGCGATTTTATTGTGATATTGCGATTTTATTTATTGGCGAGGAACTTCTGCAGATTTGAAACAAAGAAAAAGTAAGAAAAAAAAATTATTAATAATTCCCGAAATGGGAACCTTCTAAATATACGTCTGTTGGCTCTAATTTTGATGGAGTTACCCGGAATTTAACTGGAATCCCATTTTTTTTTTAACAATTTTGAAAGCCCATTGTAGCTACCAAACTACAATGGGAATATATGTTGAGTAGGGTTACCACTAAAAAAATATTCATGTTCCATGTTTAACTCAATAAATTATATTTTCCTCCATTCAACTTTACAATAAAATCTTTAAATAAAATCAGCAGTTAGGAATGTTTGACTGTATACTAAAAAAACTTAAAAATTAATGCACATTAATTTATCTTTTAGTTTGATGTTGTTTTAATCACGGTACAATAAATAGAATAAGGAAAATAAAATTATTATCACACATCATTGTCAAAATCATTATCGACAACATACGTCTAGGTTTATTTTATTTTATTTATTAAAAATAAACAGTGAATTGTTTCGCCCAAATGATCACATTGCATTACTTCTACATTATAGATTTAAAAGCTAATTAGTTCACATCGCATTCAACTTTTGCGTTATGCTTCAAGTGTATATGCTAGTCGGTGAAAACTGCCTGAAAACATATTTCTAAAAAACTGAAAATTAATTTATGAAAGCGTCTGTGGTACACTGTGCGTTCGTCAAAGTATGAAAGTTCTATAAAATGTTAAAATATTATATATACATATATATATATATATATATATATATATATATATATATATATATATATATATATACTTTGAATGTTTGCGGAAAGGTAATTCCGTACTTTGTTACTATGATTCATTTTATATAAGTAATGGATGGAATATTAAATTTAAAAAGTTTTATGATCAAATTATATTATGCCCCTGTTATTCTTGGGACTGAATGGTTACATCTAAATCCTTGTAATCAATGTCCGTTTAGCGTCATAGTCATTTCAGTGTAAGACCGGTGGTAATAAAAATTTAGAAAAAAAACGTTAAATTATGTAGAACCAAAAACAGATTAACTTTTATTGCATTTTTAAATGAAGAAGTCTGGTGAATTCAATGTAGAAACTTTTTGCGACGTATTAAAAAGCTACATGACACGTTACTATCTACAATTAATATTAATTTTGTTTTCAATACAATAAACAGCAATATATATGGTTTTATTAGACTAATAATAAAACGCTGCGGCACACCTTTAAATAAAAAAATATATATTCCGTATCTTATAAATAAATATATTATTATATATATAATATATTACTAATCTATACAGAATCTTCATAAACGTAACCATTCACTATATAAATAAACTAATGTTTTTTATGTTATCCCCAATGGATTAACTTACATTGAAACAAAGAATGTGTCATGTCAAAGTTTAAAGGCTGCCAAACCAATATTTTAAAGAGTTTTTACACTTTGAAGAGTGCCAAGCGCCAAGCGCTTCTATAAATAACTTTAAGCTTCTTCAATCAAAAATGAGTTTTCAGTGTAGCACAATACTCATTGGTGATTAGTTTTGGTCGTTGGTACATATTGCAGAAGTAAAACGTGATGTGAACTTATTAGGTTTTAAGTTTATAATGTAGAACTAATAATAACGTAATATATTTGGATGAAATAACTTGCTTTTGCATTCATTTTGGTGTTTATTTTTGTTAAACCAGATAACATTGCTAGAGGTTGTAAAACGATTTTGTTTTGCTTATTTTATTTATTCTACCTTGATTAAAATTAATGAAATTAAAAAAATGTGATCTCGCTTGCTATTCGCTGGTTCTAGGCATCATCCAAATATAATAAATTACTCTTTGGTCGAAAGAAATTTCTTTTTATTGTCCTTAAACTTTGTAATATGCCATGATTTTCTGTCAAAATACTTCCAATTTTTTACTTATTCTTCTACAATTTTAATATTTTTGAGAGTTTATGCACTTTTCTTGTTATCTTTGGGATTGCTAGATACATCTTTGTTAAGTGTTTAACATTCGATAGTGAGGGAAACTGTATTTATCATTGAACTATTTTCCAATAGTTCTTCTTCATATTTCATAATTGTTGAAATTTTCTAAAGTAAATCCTTACAAGTTTTAAACAAATAGATTTATCAAAAATAGGTAAATTGCATATTAACGGTATTTGATATTTATTTATAAAATTTTTATATCATACAAAAATATAATTGCCAAATAAATAAAAAAAGTTATTAATACCATACAGTGTATAAGAGAAGACTTGCTTCGTTGCAATTTTGTGCTAGATTCATATTTTTGATCCTTTTTTGTTTTATACCCTCTAAATATATTTTAATACAGATATCAGAGATATGATCACATGTGTAGTTTTTGGCTGTTTGATTAAAATAGGAGGGCCATGTAATTAAAGTTAATTAGTATGTATCATTTCGTGTTTTTAAACATAAAAAGAGCGATATCTAATTAAAATCTGCAAAAACCGAAAGCAGTCTGCTCTGCAAAATTGTCAATGAAGTAAATAGGAAAAATTTGGTTCAATTTATAATAAATTTGTAATAAAAAAGGTATCTAATAAATTGGTCGCTATAGAACACTAATTGGAGCAGGGCAGCATCAGCTCTACGTACGGAGAAATATTTATATTTTATCTTTCGATCAATATTGGTTTTATTCTTTTATGTTCCTTAACTCTTTTATTGGAGATAGGAGATTAAATGGATCTCTGCTTACATTCAGAGACAAAATAAAAGTTTATCTAGCAAATAAACATAATTTTCTATTTGATTTGATACAATTTGTAGGCTTGTATTGAATTCTATTTTGAGAGTTATTAATAAGTTTATAAACAGTAAACCAATAATATAATAAAGCATAACCTGAGTTTATGTAAGTAGAAACAGACTAATACATGAATATGACGTGTTGAAAATCGACAGATACTATGTCAATAAGATTTATGGCAATAGGATAAATATATTTGCTTCAATTTCTATAGATTTCAATAATCATAATTTAAAAAAAAAGTAAAGATAACTTTGTGGATCGAAAGTGAAATAAATCTACAATAATAATTCATTCAAAAGATTGCTTGCGTTATTTTCCTAATACTTGCAATATTGTTTAAGGTTTTTTGTGTATTCAGTCAGAGATCTCTCTTTACTTAATATATCTGCATAATTCGCTATTGAATGGAATGAATAAAATAGAGGAGAATTTTAATTTATTTCATACTGTTGAGATAAAAAAGAAGCATGAAATAACTTAGGGGTAACCTAAAATATAAATTATTAACAGTTTGAATTTTTATCTCAGGGGGTAACAGCAGTCAACTATATTCCGCATGGTAGTCGCAATGAGCTTTCATAATTCCTTATATAAATTTGAAAATGGAATAAAAACTGAATTTCGTAAACATCATCGAAATTATAGCTTAGTGTAATATGTTTAGAATGTTCGCAAAACTCTTTCGTTGATTAAAGTCTGCAAAAGCTCCCCGTCAAAAAAACACGAGTGCATAACGTAACGCTTACCTATTACAATAAAAATTAATTTTCAAAACATGAGGAGAGTTTCATATGAAAGAGAATTTTAAGTTAGGTAATGGCATTATATCAAATCATCTACCCATATATTAGATCGCAATCAGTGGAGAAATGTATATAATATGCTCGTTATTAATAAACTCCTAAGCGAAGTGGTTTACATATCAGCACGAGAAGCTTTTGAGTAATTTTTTGCGTGTTTTTTGTGCACAGTGAAATTATTGTAATGGCGAATGGAAGTGGAGTTGAGTGAAATGTAAGTCGAGGACGCCCTTTGTAGAAATATTGGAGTACTTAGCGACGGGCATTTGGAGCCTGAAGCTACGAACGTTAATTACGGTAATAGTATCTTAAAGCGGATGCGTCTTTTGTTGCACAACAACTCCCCCCCCCTCCCCCAAATACATTTAACTATGGGTTAGTTCTAAGTAAAATGGAAGCATATATATACCCATTAAGTCTATTCTCACAACTCGGATTTCTCGTGAATTAAGGCTCAAGCATGCACACATTTTTATATATATTTTAATCAACCTTTTAACGTAATTTTTAAATTCCTTTCCTTTCCTATATATACGTATTATAGTAGTACAGATATTAGATATCACTGTGCTATTAAATTGTTTTTCTTTTTTAATTTTAATTTAGATTTCAAATTATTGTTATCCTCACAAATAAGGAAAAAATTTGGACAGTACGGAAAGAAATACAGGTTTTAAATATGAACGTGGATTGAAAGAAATGGCAGGGATAAAAATTAAAGGAAATCTCAATAAGGTTCGTTGACTAATTAATAATGGTTGTTTATACTAAATGTTCACACACAAATTATAAAATTTGTAATTGCAAAACCCGGTTGGCGATGGAATATGTCTCGCACAACGAGTCAAGTACAGATCAGTTTGATTTAGGAGTACTAAATGAGTCAGAAGAGAAAGTCATTGTTTAAAATAACGTATAAAATTTTTAGGTTATATTAAAACTAGAATCTGGAATAAATCGCAAATCCGTTTCTTATTTGCGCTTCAGTATTATTCTATAAAAAACGATTGACATTTCATATCTCATAACTCACGTTTATTAGCATGGGGGGTTGTATATGATATCTAATGAGGCAAATTAAATTGATTTATTTCATCATTTCAAATTTTGGTAATATTTTATGTATTTATTTCGTTGTTTTGTCTGGTTATCCCACGAGACAAAATAATCAAGTTCTGCATTTAATATTTTTTTACATAGCAATATATATAAAAAAGGCAAGGAAGATATATATATATATATATATATATATATATATATTTATATATATATCTATATATATATCTTCCTTGGCCAGGTGCGAATATCTAAATCACAATCGCAAATTGTAACCTCTTCCCCGACTACCTAATATTTTAAATACTTTACGTAAATAAGTATTATACAGAGGCGGCTATAAAAAAGGCAATGAATCAATATTTTTAATTAGATATTTTTTTACAAAAGACGTGAAGAAAACTGGTATAAACACTAAATATGTTATTTGTCTATTGGAAAACCAGAAGTAGAAATTAACTTTCATTGATATCTGATGAATTCAATATAGAAATTTGTAGTTAAAGTATATAAAATAAATTATTATGTTATTAAAAAGCTACTTTACATGAGTACAATTTTGAACTACAAATAATAATTTTGTTTTAATGCAATACACAACAAGATATATGGTTCTATCAGACTAATTCGTAAATACCCCGGGTCATCTTAAAATAAATAGAGATATTACACATTCAGTAAAATCTACACAGAATCTTTACAATTGCAACATTTCAATATATATCTAAATTTGATTATTGTATATAAAGTATCTAATTATTATATATAAAGTATCTCCCTAAGTTAATCCAAGTTACAATGAAACAAGTGAAATATTTAAAAGTTGTAAACCAATATTTTAAAGAGCTTTTATGCTTTGACGAAAGCCGATTGCGCCACAGGGTGCTTTCTTAAATTATTTTCAGTTTTTTCCGTTGGAAATTAGTTTTCACAAGGGCGCAATGCTCACTAATGATAACTTTTGCAGTTGGATCATAATGAAGAAATTTAATGTTATCTAAACTTATCAGCTTTTAAATCTATAATGTAGAAGTAAAGCGATGAAATAAATTTGGTTGAAATAATTCGTCATTAAAATAGTCCATAATTTATGAAAATTAGTGAAGTAAGTCAATGCAAGATTAAACTAAACTGATTTATAAAAACACAAGTTAATTGCCTTGCCGGTAATTAGTAATAGCTGATAAGTATTAATAAAATTCCCACCTCTTACTGTGTTTTAATAATATGAGGTCCATCAGTAACCCATTCACTAACTAAACAACAATATATATCAGAAAATTTGTTTAGCTGTAATCTTAGATAGATAATATTAGAACTAAAAACATTATTTTATATATATATATATATATATATATATATATATATATATATATATATATATATATATTTCTTTCCTAGTTCATTAGTAAACGATGGCCGAATTGTTAAATTTAATTATTGTGACTTATTAGAGATCTGAAACATATGAAGGTGACATATTTTAACTCAACAAAATTCTCAATAAAATAAATAAAGTGGACAAATTTTAATAATTAAAATTCTAATAAATTGGTAATAAAAATATGAAAACTGCTAATAAATTGGTCGCTACGGAAACACTATTTGGATGAAAATTGATTTCTAAGGACGCTGTAAGGAATTTTGAATATTTGTTAATTGCCTTTCGACAAGTATTCGCTTTACCTTTTTGTGATCAATAATTTTATTAGTGCGGAATGGATGGCTGCTAATTGTTAGACATAAAGTGAGATTCTAGCAAATAAATGTTTTTTTTGTATTTTATTTGAGACGATTTTTTATGCTTGTTAGGGAGATATTAATTTTAATAAGGAAGATGTTAATAATTTAATAAATAGAATTTAATCTGGTAATAAACTTGTATGAATACGATAGGCAATATATTTTGTGGCGAATTTAATAAATTTATTAATTTTTCGCGGATTTTTAATAATCATAACTTTACAAGTAAATAAACATATTTTTATGGATTAAAACCTAACAAATTATGAAAAATAATTAAGGTAAATTTTTGGTAGATGTTATTTTCCTAATATGTGTAATAGTTTTTAAGTTTCTTGTGTAACGTGTCGTATTGTTAAGTTAAATATAGAACATGGATTACTCCTAATATATCAATGTATTCAAATTTTGTTTAATTTTTAATTAGAGGTAACGTCAGTCAATATATATTCTGTTTGGGAGTTGCAATCTGTTATCAAAATGTTTCATCCAAACTTGAAAATAGAATCCGAATTATAATTTTATAGTCAAACCACAGTGAATAATATATTAAGAAAGTTGGCATCGATTAAAAGTCGCAAAAGTTCGTCGCCAATAAATACGATAGTATTATATAATGCTTACCTATTACAAGAAAAAAATATTTTCAGAACACAAAAAGCTTTTGAAATGACAGTTAATTTTAATATAGTTAATTGCGTTATGTCAAGTTATCTACCCACATTTTTGGTCGTAATCAATGTAGGAATGTTTACATCACGGCCGTTAATAATAAACTCATAAGCAAAGTCTAGATATCTGTGTGAGAATCTTTTGATGAAATCTTTTGTGTGTTTTTTTGCGCAGTGAAATAATTTTAATGGCGAACGGAAGTGGGGTTGGGCGAAACATAACTTTAGGATGCCCTTTGTTAGAATACACATTGAAGATAGGATTTGGCGGCGGGCGTTTGGAGCCTGAAGGGACTAACCTTGTTCACGATAATATTAATTGAAAGCGGATGATGTATATTTCGTTATACTGAACCACATGAATCTTTGCAAATGAAATACTTAATAATTTTAAAGCGACTTTTCTTGATTATCGGATTAAAACTTAAAAGGTTGGATTATCTAAATTACATAACAGGTAATAAGGTATTGATAGTACTTCTATCTAGGACTCTCGTTTGGCGATAGAAATGTAGTGACAGCTATTTAAATTAATGATATGAATTGTGAAGATAAAAAATCGATTTAATAGGGATATTTAAATTCTAAATCGATATCTAATTATTACTGATTTACACTCAGTACAATCTTCGTAATTTTTCATTCGTATTTAAGAAAACTCATTTTGATATATTTTATTTTATGTATTTTTCATAATTATAAGGAAATAAGGTTAATGTTATATTGCATTCTTGACAATGAAGTAAATCAATTTAAAAAATGATGTTAAATCATACAATCACCAAAAGTTACAATAAAGGTTTTTTATAATTATTTTCATTAGATTACCCACTTTTCTCCACAAAAATTGCAGAGCATTACAATTGCTCGATATTTCAAGTTTTCATGTCCGCATTCCTATTTTGATTCTTTTTGTTTTGTCGTTTTTTGAAAATTTCTTTACTTTTGAACATTTTATTACTTTAATACATCAAACTATGGGTTAACTGGAATTAACTCAAAGCATACATGTACACTTCGCGCCTGTTTCCGCGACTCCGGTCTCCCATTTTATGATATATATATATATATATATATATATATATATATATATATATATATATATATATATATATATATATATATATATATATATATATATATATTTAGCAGCCCTTTAATATAGCTATTAATATCCTTTTCATTCTTATATGTACGTTTTATGGTAGTAAACGTATTTAATATTATTGTTGTATTAAATAGTCTTAGTTTATAATTTTAAATAGAATTTTGAGTTGTTGTTCGGTTTGGATAATGTGGAAAAATTTTGAGTAACGTGGGAAGAAATGAAGGCATAATACGTGAACATTTCCATAAAACTTAATGGAAACTCTCAATATGTTTTGTTCACTAATTGGTAATGATTTATTTATATCATGTGATCAAGCACAAATTATAAAATGCAAAATCATAAGTGTAAAACCAGATTTGTAACAGTATATGGGGGAGAAACCGTCAAGGTTAGATATTAAATGAGAGTACTATTAAAAATTTCAGGATAGGGGAATGCGAATGTAAATAAACATGCTAGGAAAGAAAGCATGATTGGGTGTGGCAGTGCGTAAAGAAATAATTTATTTTATTACAAAGGAGAGGAGTATTGCTTTTATTGAAGATTTTGTTGATCTTACTTTGTAAATTAATTGATTCAGGTATTGTATATAATTTACACATAATATTAATAATGCAATTTAGAACAAATTTCAAATACATTTATTGTCTGGGTTTTTATATTATGTTTTTTACAAAGAATTAACAATTTTATTTTCATAAAGATGTAAGCGTAGTCGTTACAATGTATTAATAATTTCCCTGTCACAGTTCACCCTGATTTATATTACGGTTTTTACATAAAATCTAATGAATTTTCCAATTAAATTATTTTTTTCATTTGAAATTTTTAAGACATTTTATGGGTTCATTTTTAATCGTAGGATAAAAATAATCATAGTTTTGTGTGTTTTATACTAATTCGATAAATATAATTATCGATAATACACATATTTTCTTTGAATTAAATTTTTATCCCCACATTTGGGATTTGATTGGGAGGATGATTGCATAAATTGAACTTAAGAAAAGCATGTAAATATTAAATCTTCTAAATTGGTGTTGATACGTAATGGGAAAATGATGAATTGAAATTTGTACGATTATAAAGATATTATTCCGTGTTATAGATTCATAAAATATATTTCATTCATTGCGAAAATAGAAAAGTGAACTACTACCTTTTAGTTTGAACGGCTGGAATATTAAGAAGTTCTGAAAATGATTTTTCACAATTCATTTTTTTAATTTAGGGAGTGAATGTAAGTTTTCATTTTAGTAAAGACTTGAAATATTGAAGATTCAAATTAGTTACTTTGAACTTTGACGTGAATTGCTTTTGATTTTGTATAAACGATTGTGTTAATAACCCCGCGATCTTGAATTTAGTGCCCTGTTACACGAGGGAACGACATTTAGTTTATCTAAAGCACGCACGAATGCACTGCGTTCATCTGTCTTTCGTGCACTCACATTGTTTAATACAATATTACAAGATGCCAAGTCTTAATATTTTTTTCGGCTCCATTTACCGCTTCAGGAAGCATATTGTGGAGGTAGATACTTGGTGGTTCGCGACTGATCACTAGTTAGCGTGATGTTTATTCGAATTACTCTATATTTCTGTCTTAAATGTTATTGTTTGTATTATGTTTTATAATCAGTTTCTCTTGTGGGTCTTCCACATATCCAATGTTTTGCGTAAATTTGTAAGTTATTTTTCATTCGCACTCAAATAAAAAAATTAAATGGATATTTACAGGCGAATATATAATACTTATGTTACCTGCGGCCTTGCTCGTATAGACCACAAAACCACAAAGTGTGTGTGAATGTTGGTTACCCAATTAAGCTTTAATGACTAATAAGATTTTCATAAAATTAGAAGGACATTCGGTATTACGCACTCAGTAATATATTGATTACTACAACGTTTCTACAGGCGACGCAACGTGTTTATCATGTCTATCACAGAGCATAAAATATAACTTTTTTCTCTGGTATCTATATGTCACGTGTTTCGAAAACCAAAAACTTGCGTGTAAATCCTTCCGACTCAATTGAAAAACTACGCAGCCGAAATCGCAGGCAAAATGTAGCCATTTTATAAATCTGGAACTATTCAGACTCTATAAATTCACTGGTATAGTCTTATAATCTTCCTTTCCATAATTTATAGATTATTTGTCATTAATGTACACTAAGGCTATATACACTAAGGAACATATGTAGCCAAATAAGGTACAGCCTCTGGAAATAGGATGAATGGAACAAATAAACGTGACAAATGTGGACGGCGAAAATGTTAATCGTTTTAGGTGATCGATCATTTACGAGGATCCTTCTGACGAGTTGTAAATTCGTGTCTTGTTATATACTACTGCTATTAAGTAGATGGTGTTACTGATAAATTTTGAAAGTGCGTGTGCAAACATGGTACACATAATGTTTGCACACGCACTTTCTCCTCTTTTAGTTTCAGATATTAGTTCCACCAATAACCACCAGTAATTGTAAGCTATGGGTAAATCATCGATCTCTTCATTTTATGATTCGCTAATTACTAGGAAACCTAACCATTTACTTCGAATATACCATTTCTTCCACTACTCTGTCTGCAATTATCTAATAGTTTTATTGTTATAAAATGGAATATTCGTTTTACTACATGCTGTAAACAATAATAAAAATAATTGAAAAACCGGCCAAGTACCGGTCTAATACGTATTAATTTTGGATTCCGTAGATTCCATAGCTGAGTATCGCAAATGCAAAAATGGTAAATCGTGGCAATATGAAACTGTGAAAACTCAATAATATTTGCTATTTTAAGGTACTTATCGATGGATTTTAATGAAAAGTTTTGGTTTTCTTTGTTATTTTCTATAAAATAAACACATGTAGAAGATAAATTATTACCTTAAATTATTTTTCCCTAAAATTTCACTGCACGTTTATTTTTGAGTTAAGTAAAAGCAATATAGTGGATTAAGATTGAAAATGTATAATGTGTAAGCCTGCGACATATGGACAGATGGACGGACATGATAAGTGTTGCTAAATCGTCCAAACCCTTAAAAAACTGTAATGAAATTTGTATGGTGGTTGCTATTTAGACTATTGTTTACCTTGCCAATCTCTTTTCATAGTCATGAAAATTTTCATCGGTAAGTCATGATAATTTACTGATATACAAACCGCAGAAAGAATTTGTTCTCGTTTTTAAAGATTCAAATTCACGTGTTTACAAATTGTTTTTGTATACATTATAATACTTATTAGCTTATCTATTTGTGAAAGAAAATAGTTATAAAATTTATTAAATTCATTAATGCGTTAATTTGCTATGGTATTCCGAAATGTATTGAGTACGCAAAATCGAGCATTACGTGCGCGAGTCACCCATTTGAAGAGTTGTATCATCGTACACTATTTACAATAGTGAATTTAATAGAGCTAGCTAAAGATTTTAAATTATTGAATGTATCGTTAATAGTTTGCCAAAAACATCTTTTGATAAACGAGTTGATTTTCCTAACGCCAACTTCCCTTAGACGTGAGACTGCGGTACGAGAAAAAAACAAATTATGTTAATGATTTTAATATTAACAGCAAACCTGATCAATGTAAACTTTAATTTGTTTAATGTTTGAAAATCAGGCGTAAACTTTAATTTATAACTATTTCGTTTATTTCAATTTAAGAGTGCGAACATTAGATGTTGCGAAGAATTTACCTATTAACGTGATTTTATTTCATCAAAAAGAAAAGTATCAATGAAAAGTTGCTGCTTTTTTTGTTAAGTTTAAAAATGTGATTTGTTATAAATTATTCTACGTATTCTAGAGTAATACAATAGGTGACAAAATTAAAGTTCACCAGGATCAAAATGATTTTATACTACGTAAAATCACAGTTAAAAAATTCGGATTTGATTTCATACCTTTACCCATCACAATACTAAAGATTGAGATGTACCAAAAATTTTTTTTTCATTTTAACAGTGTCTTGCAGTACATACAAGAAGAGTTATATCTGATAATTCCAATGAACAGAAAATTGATATACAATATATATATATATATATATATATATATATATATATATAATACGCGGAGCTGTAATAATAGTAAACTGGTGTAGTCAGAAAAATGAACAGAAATTGGAAAAGTGATTAATTGTATACTGGAAAGAGGTAGGAACATGGTTACCCATTATTCAAAAAGTAAAGCTTTACTTCTACTTTTCAAGAAGATGAGCTTTCGTATTATATACGTACGTATATACGAGGGGCGTTCAGTATATTATCGGTATCGACATGAAGAACAACACACAAATTTTACATTTTTTAAATCTAATCCCTAAATACGTCAATACACGTAACAAATCTTGAAACTAGCTTTTCAATGCCCTGTAAAAAATAGCTTTCCTCCTTGTCTGAAAAATTATCATTTATCGCCGCCTTGAGCTCTTCATCGTTGGAAAATCCCTTTCCACGAAAGTTTTTTTTTTCACTTTTTTCACAATTTGTTGGTAGTGGTACTAACTGGTCCGCCCGAGCAAGGGTCGTCTTCGATACTCTCTCAGCCTCTTTTAAATTTACTTGACCAGTTTTGGACGGTAATCGATAACGAAGGTGTTTATAAACGGCAACCATTTCTGCATATATCATTTTTTGAGATTTTCCTTGTTTAGTAAGGAATTTAATCACCGCACGGTGCTAAATTTTCTTAATCATAGTCGGGTCAGTCGTGGTTTACTTGATTACTAGAAAACTAATCATCACACTTGTATGAAATTTGCCTCAAATAGTGTCGTTATCTGTACACATTATTAAATTACCCGCATCATTAGAAAATCATGTCGATACCGAGAATACATTGAACGCCCCTCGTATATAATAAGAAAGATATATAATACATATACTACGCTTATAGATAGGCAGATATTTTCCAATTTACTAAAGAAAAATCGAATCAATAGAAAGGTAAACCCGCAGCGCACCATTTCCTTTGTAAAAACTTAAGTCGAATTATGCAATAACTAAATTCGATATGAAAGTCGCTTCAAAGACAGTGAAGTCAAATAACCAATGGCGCGGGACGCTACCGGCTAATATGATAACAGCAATGGTCCCAAAGGTTTAGGAGTTTGTTAAAGAAGTCGATATTTTATCGTAATATTTTTTCTAGAAGCAGGATGCTTTGCGAGTATGCGGGTCAGGTTCCGAGGGATTCGAGTGGCTCTACGGACATCGAGCTTACTCGCACTCTCTTGTTATGATAAGAAGTTCCGTTATTCATGCATTTCTTTTGTTTAGTACTTTAAGCCATTTGAGTTGTCGCATAGTTAACTTGTAATAAAGATTGTTAAACAAAAAATATTAGTAAAGGTTTACGTTAAAGAGAAATGTTACGTTATTCAAAATAAATTGTTTGTCTTTATATTAGCTAGTATATTAAAAGCAGGTGACTGATTATAATGTACATTAGCAAGCGTTGGTTTTAGGTTATTATTTGAACCATGCTTTCAGGTTCATGGAAGTTGCTTAATTTTGATGTACCATTATTTAATACAATATTACGAGATGCCAAGTCTTGGTAATTTTTTCTGCTCCATTTATCACTTCAGGAAATGTATTATGGAGGTAGTTATTTGGTGGTTCGCGACTGATCACTAGTTAGGGTAGTGTTTATCCATCCATCAAAATTATAATTATAAATGATTATAACAACTGTTTTGTTCATAGTTTATGTCTAAAAATAAAATTATAACCATTTAATTACACCGGTGAAAAAAAATATCTCATATTAGTGTCTTCGAATTGAACCGTTTATTGGTTTATTTCTTTGTATAGTTTTCTTTTCAATAAAACTGGTAAAGTGCAAGTTGAACATGCGAGATAGTATTTCATACCATTGTGTAAATATATACGAGCATCGGAGCAGACATAACATCCATACCGGTTACTTGTGCCGTGCGTGTAGCAGCTTGTTTAAGGTTTTAATTGAAAAATACGGACGCTTATAACGCTTTGACTGAGAAATATCGATTGAAAAAAACCACGACAGATAGGTAGACAATGAGATCGTTTACAAGGGTTCTATTTTTTCTATTTTAATAAGGAACACTAAAAGTAAAATAAATTGTGCAAAATAGCCTTACACTTAATTTCTGATGAAAATCTTAGTAGCAATTCTATCATACCAGGTACATGAGTTGCGTTACGTACTTTATTATTTTCCTTTTCATAGAAGATGAGTAAGTAATTCACATACACATGCTGAGTTAATATTTTTAATTTATATAATGAACAAATTTTTCTTTGTACGATGAAATACTTTTTATGTTATCATATTATCAGTGCAAAATTGTGAGACATTTAACAATTTTTGTTAAAAATTAAATCATGAACAGTTTTTTTAAACAATTTATTAAATATATTTAGAACTTCGTGCTTTAAAAATAAAAATGGAAATATCGGGCGTGGACTTTGCAAGTGGAAATCTGTTGTCTAGTAGAATCTCCTAATTGTTTAATTATTTGTTCTAGAGAGTACGGACTGAAATATTAATTTGGCTATTTTTCGGAGTGCATTAACGTAATATTTTAAATTTTCAGTGGAAAATGTTAAGAATGAAAAACCTATAAGTGTGTGTAAATGTGTATTTCGAAATAATCCCCTATTATATATTTACGAAAATAGTGAGCTAATTCGAAAATTTTAGGAGCATTAGAGTTATTTAAGAAGGACAACTAAAATAATTTTGTAATCACCTTTGAAAACCGCATACAGATACCAAAGAATTCCAAATGGCGAGTATTCTATATATTGTTTCACATTTAGAAGTGACTCTTTGACTACTGTGTTAAATAGAGAAAAAAGAGAGGTACGTGGTTTATAAGACCATTCCGCAAAGGGTAATGGAACTTCTACATCCAACTTTATCTCGCAATTGTGGACTAATCTTATTTTATGATAAACAAAGGCCATAGGCTAATTTTGAAATCATTGTTAGCTTTCACCATTTGACCAATATGTAAGAAGTAGAAATAGTATTAAGTAATGACTAAGCAATGCAATAAATATGAAAAGATATATGTCTGTGTAATAAAATAATACCGAAACTACTTGATTCGTCAATTTCTTGTTTTTTTGCAAATTTCTTAAGCGAAAAATCTTATTTTTTAACTTGTGAACTTGAAAAATAAAAATAATTTTTTTTGATCATTGTTTATACACAGCAAGTGACGATTACACTATTTTATATAATCATGTAATGTATTTTGACGCCTAATTAAATATCTCCCAATTTTACTCATTTTATTATTATGTCCGAAGATTCTAAATTAAAATTAAAATTATGCAAATTGAAATGATTGTTAAGGTAATTGCAAGATTCAACACTAATTGATTTACCTACTCGGTGAATTACTTAAAATTCAAGGATGGTACCGAAAGTTCTTAGAACAGACTATTTGTAATAAAATAATATTTCCAAATTTAGAAAATCAATAACATTAGTAAGCCATTGAGGTATTTTGTTCGAATTTGTCATTTGTTTTTAAAAGATTAACGATGTTTTGAAAATTAAGTGTATTGTGTCTAGATGAATTCAAGTCGAGAAAATGTTTGTACGATGATATTATTATGACACTTATTATAGTCCCAATCAACAACAAAGTTACGATCGATTTTCATTAACATTTAGTACGTTAAAGCCCTACCCCTGCTACTGTTTACGATTGGTTTAACGAGATCAAGCGCGATCCTACCAACCTCAGTTAATGATTTGCTTAAGGGACGCCCTTCAATAATAACAACTGAAATAACATCAACGTTGTGTAGCTCATTGTAAAGACTGATAATCAACAGTTTTGGGTAAGTTTATGTGTTGGTACGAGTGATGTATAGAAAATTGAATATGCCTTAGGAAACGTGAACATTTAATAGGTCTCAGAAAGTTGTGTACTAGGTGAATACCTCTTTCTTTAGCTGAAGCTCAAAAACATCGCCGCGTTGACTCATGTACCAAATGGGATGATACGTCAACAGCAATGTGGCAACGTGGTGGATTTTTGGTTTTACCATACACGAACAGCTGTGCAACATCTAGCAGTACATTCGGAGAATAGACAGTTTACTTCACAAAAGAAACCGCCAGAAAAATTGCAACACAACATTAACAGCTTTTTTCTAACTGTGCCAAACGGATCCATTCGCAAAAACATTACTATATATCGACGTCTATTTTACGTGGAACACAACAAGAAAAATCTTTCAACGATGAAAAAAGGGAATTCCAGTAGAGAATTATCCAGGAATCATGAAAACTAGCGCACTAGACTGAGTATATCCCGTACATCCGAACAACGCAAATTGTTTCTGTTTCCGGATGTTGCTACACGAAATACACAGAGAAGCATGCCGATGCATAGGACCATTGGAAAATGACAGTCACTGGGAATTAACAATAAAAGAAGCCTCACTCACAGCCTCAGCTGAATAAATCAGAGACTTATACGCCATAATACTAACAAAATATAACCCATAGAATCCAAAACAGCTATGGGACTCGTTCAAAGAGAGTATAAGTGGTGACGTACTGTATCAAACTCGACAAGTTCACCCAGAACTGGCCATCGAATTCAACGACGACATATTTAATGAAACACTCATTCGCCTGGAAGATAAATGTTTGGCAATAAAAAAACCAGACCGTAGTACAACTTGGGATGCCAGCATCACGGTAAGTTGCTTTCAGTGTACTAAACTTCGCAATTACAAAGAAAAAAAGTTACGATATCATCGAACTGCTTCAATACATTGCTCACAATAACAAACCACCACTCAATGACAATAAAAAAATTATATAATTATTATGGACCGGATCAACAACAACATTGTCTGAATTATTTACTTGGACGCACCAGGCGGCACCGGGAAACGTTCCTAATAAATCTGTTTCTGGCAGAAATATGTGCTAAACAACATACAACACTTGCACTGGCATCATCCGGAATTGCCGCCACACTTATGGAAGGAGAACAAACTGCCCATTCTGCCCTAAAACTGCCGTTAAATATAGCCGAAGAACAATTCCCAGTATGTAAAATTTCAAGAGCGTCTGGATGGGGTGATCTTCTAAAAGAAGCTAAAATTATCTTCTAGGACGAATGCACAATGACACATAAAAACACACGAAGCCATGGACAGAAAATTACAAGTCTTACGAGGAAACTCTGAAGTGATGGGAGGAGGTCTACTTATACTCTCAGAAGATTTGAAACAAATATTTCTAGTTATCCCCAAGTAAATATCAGTAGACGAAATCAACGCCTGCTTAAAAAATCACATTTCTTGCCACACATGCAAATACTGCGTCTAATAAAAAATGAGAATTGTAGAAAGATGAAACAACAGCACATTTTAGCCAAAATCTTTTACAAATAGGCTCATATCATACTGACCAGATGACCGGACTCATTGAATTCAACAGTGATTTCTGCAATACAACTTCTACTGAGAGCAAACTTATCGACCAAATTTATCAAAAATATTGTTCACAACTATATTAAACCTGAGTGGCTATTTCTGAGGACAATTTTTGCAACTAAATATAATATTGTCGACGATATCAACTTTAATATTCAAAAGAAAATTCTAAGTGAAGAGAGAATATACAAAATGATCGACACCATGGTAAACGTTGAAGAAGGTGTCAACTTTACCATAGAATTTTTAAACTCTTTACAAGTACCCGGAATGCCATTACACTGCCTTCAACTGAAAATTGGATTTCCAATCATACCACTCAGAAATCTTAGCTCACCAAAACTATGTAATGGAACAAGGATAATCCTCAAATAGCTATCGAATAACATCATCGAAGATATCGACAAAATCATCCATGACTTGAAAGGATAAAGGACAAACAGTATTTATTCCCAGAATACCACTAATCTCTACTGAACTACCATCCCAATTTAAACGACTGCAAATTCCATTAAAATTAGCCTATAGTTTTACAATTAACAAAGCGTAAGGACAAACTTTAAAACATTGCAGCACCAATCTCAAAGAATCCTGCTTTTCTCAAGGTCAAATATACATAGCTTGCTTTCGAGTAGGATATTCGAAAAAATTGTACATGTATACCCCGGATAACAAAATGAAAATGTTGTTTATAAAAAAATATTGTAAATAGTTGGAATATGTTTTGAACAAAATTTTTTTACTTCGTATATTTTAAAGTTTATTCTTTTATATCAAACCACAGCACAAACTCATATCA